>CM064343.1:21557500-22807500 GCA_032595735.1 Pelochelys cantorii | reverse complement strand
TGTAGTGCGGAGATCGTGGACCTTGTCGAGGTTTGGGGGGAGGCCTCCAACGTCCACAATCTCCGCACTAGGCACAGGAAAGTGGCCGTTTACATCTGCATGGCTGCCAGCTTGGCCACATGTGAACCCAGGAGCAGGTTTGCATGAAAATCAAGTTGGTCCAGTGAGACCCCCCAACCCGGCGCCCTGAGCTTAGAACATAAGAACATAAGAACGGCCGTACTGGGTCAGACCAAAGGTCCTCTAGCTCAGTAGCCTGTCTGCCGACAGCGGCAAACACCAGGTACCCCAGAGGGGATGTACCGAAGACAATGACCAAGCCATTTGTCTCGTGCCATCCATCTCCAGCCTTCCACAAACAGAGGCCAGGGACACCATTCCTACCCCCTGGCTTATAGCACTCCATGGACCCAACCTCCATGACTTTATCTAACTTCTTTTTAAACTCTGTTATAGTTCTAGCCTTCACAGCCTCCTCTGGCAAGGAGATCCACAGGTTGACTATGTGCTGTGTGAAGAAGAACTTTCGCTTATTAGTTTTAAACCTGCTTCCCATTAATTTCATTTGGTGTCCTCTAGTCCTTATATTATGGGAACTAATGAAGAACTTTTCTTTATTCACCCTCTCCCCACCACTCATGGTTTTATATACCTGTATCATATCCCCCCTCAGTCTCCTCTTTTCTAAGCTGAAAAGTCCCAGTCTCTTTAGCTTCTCTTCATATGGGACCTGTTCCAAACCCCTAATCATTTTAATTGCCCTTTTCTGAACCCTTTCGAAGGCCAAAATATGTTTTTTGAGGTGATGAGACCACATCTGTACACAGTACTGAAGATATGGCGTACCATAGTTTGATACTTCCCTTCCTCCTTCTTCCCCTGGCTTCCCCCTTCCAGCTCCCTCTTCCCAGGTTTCCCCCTCCCCTCTCCCACCTCCTTTTCCCAGTCTCCCCAGAGGTTAATCTCCCCCCCCCCCCAGTTTTGTTAAATAAATAAAGTTTCTATTTTTGAACACACGTGTCCTTTATTTTTTACATCAGGAAGGGGGGCTAGGGAGGGGTAAGTGGAAGGAGGTGAGGGAGGAATGGGGCACGAACCCCCGATGGGGAGGACTTGGCCCTCTCCTGCAGGGCCTCCTGGATCCTGACAGCCTTCCGATTAAACACCCCCTGGATGGCAGCCTGAGGCAAGTGCAGCCGGGCTGATGGCAGAGTGCGGTGATGTGCCGAGTGAGGGCACTCAGGGCACTGCAAGACAGGACTGCTTTGCTGTCCCTCATCGAGTTAGACAAGGAAGCGGGGAACCCTGAGAACTGTCTGTCTGGGGTAGGGGTCGGGTCCCTTTAAGCACAGCCCTCGGCTAGCCTGAGGCAGCAGCTCCACACTCCAAGCCCTAACCTGATGCCCTGCTGGCACTGGTTCTAGCCAGCCTTAACTTCGGTTCAGGGTCCACTCAATGTGGAAGTGCTAGTTCGAATTAGCAAAACGCTAATTCGAATTAGTTTTTTAGGTCTAGATGCGCTAGTTCGAATTAGCTTAGTTCGAATTAACTAAATCGAACTAAATTATTTCGAATTCGCGCTATAGTGTAGACATACCCCTGCAGTCACTGTGCTGCAGGGAAGCTGCCGGCACCGCGCTCCTCCTCCGGTGCTGATACCCCATCCCGCAGCGCGCCCAGCACGCTACACAGATGTGGGAGGGGAGTGCACTTCCGGAATCCCCGGAAGTGGCGCGAAGGACCCCGGGGAAGCCAGCAGCTGTGACCCCCCTGTAAGTTGGTCGCGACAGGGGGGGTCGCGACCCACACTTTGAGAAACGCTGCTATAAGCAATGCTTAAAGGTCAGAACGATTTCAATCGTCAGTGACAATGTTAGAAACTAGGGAACTGCTAATATTTATTACCCAGCTAATGTGATTATTTTAACTCTATTTGTGTTCGTCAAAGGCTTTGGGGAATTTAAATGAAACTTTAATAGAAAAATAACAGATTTTTATTTACTCAACTGCAATTTTGGACTGAAATGAGCAAACTGTGATTTTAGAGTACATTCAGTCTTTGACTCATGCAGAGCCATGTATATAAAAGGTGTACAAACAGAAAAACAACAGGCTTTGGTTTTGCTTGATTTTTGAGTTTAATCATTTAAAAATCTGGGAGTTCATTGTTTTGATATTTAATTTAATGTGTACATTGAGTTTACTAACGTTGTACTGACCTTGGAAATGGTGTGCTATTTTACAGTGTGCAGTGACATTTATGTGCTCAGTTGGATTCCAATAAAGAGGTTAATTTTCATAGATTATATGTCAAATTTGAAATAGCAAGGGGTAATTTAATACTTTTGCATTGTCCATTTGCACTCATGGTTGGAGCAGTTGACTGGACAATTCTCTTTACAATAGAAATTGTATGAAATACAGAAAAAGCAAAAGAGGAATCTTTTGAGGAAAAGAGGAAATTATATATAATGAGAGCATTAAAATGATTCTTTTTATAGTTTAATTAAACAGAAAAATCTCCACCGATTTGTGTGTCAAGTAATGAATGAGTAATTCAGGTTAGATAAAGTAATTCGGATTCTGTGTATGAGTATTTCAACATCATTGTTGGGTTGCCATCAAAAGGGCTCTTAACAAAAGCAAAGTAGAACACAAATACCTACTCTTGGTCTTGAGATAGTTTTCAGGTAGCTATAAGGTATAAACTCCAGCAATTTACAGTTACATAATGGCAAGCTGGGATTTATTTGGGGGTTGTAAAATGTTGTCTGTCTTGTTTTGGTTTTGCAAAATAAAAACCCAGGAATTGTTTGGAGCTGAACCTCATTTTATGCAAATCACCATAGGATACAGTGTATCATTTCTGGTTCTTTTCTAGTCTGTCAGGATGAAAAATTCAAAATACAGTCTCAACAGTGTTGTCTCCCTTTTGTTTCACTCCATCTATGCTAGCATTTAAAAAGGTGCTCTTTGAATTTTATGTGCCTTTTCAGCTATTAAATTACAGCTACATCTGCAACAAAGCATTTATCAGAAACTATATTGGAATTAAAAGATTAGTCTCAATTTGCCTTTAAAATAAGTCTAAGAACCTTTTCATGGAAAAATAAATATAATCAAAATGAGCCATCTTCCTGACAGCACAGTTCTAACAAGGAAAGTAGGGAGACATTGATCAAAAACACTGACTTCTAGTATGGCCCTATCTTTTCACTCAACACTTTTTTTTTAATGTTATGCCATTTAGTAAAAAATTTGAAACTTAAAATAATTTCCAGAGTCTGATTTTAAGTTATTCCTTACTTTAGTTCTAAAGCAAATTGTTTAGAGTGATTTCTGATAGGATTCCCAAATCTTTCCAAAGGATGTGAGTCACCTCTCCGTTATTTGTAGAGAATATTGAAAAAGTCAAATGTTCTTTTGTGGGCATTTGGAGTGGGATGTTAAAGTAAAAAATAGATGGGCTGTTGATCATCATGAGTCACTTCTTGGGAAGCAAACAAGAAAAACACCACCCTAGCAGCTGACCCATTGCCATTTGTGCCAGCATGTTGCTGCTGACTCAAGAAGTAGATATTGACAGCTGCAGAATGTAATGGAGTTTTGATAGGAATAATACAAATGGAGAATATGGGGGGCTCAGGGGAGTCATCTGTGTTAATTTCTGGGATTTTTAACATCTTCCTTAATTTCAAATATCTTTACTAGTTTAAATACCTCAAAATGGCTGTAAATTAAAAATACTCATGAAAATATAGGGCTGGAAAGGGCCTCACAAATTGATCAAGTCCAGCCCCCATGCACGAAAGCAGGACCTAGTAAACCTAGACATTTCCTGATAGTTGTTTGTCCAACCTTTTCTTAGAAACCTTCAGTGATGGGGATTCCACACCTTCTTTGTAAGCTTATTCAATTACTTAACTATTTTTAGAGTTACAAAGTTGTTCCTAATACCTACTCTAAATCTCCCTGACTGTAGATCATGTCCCTTACCTCATGTCCTACCCTCAATGGACATGGAGAGCAATTGATCACCAGCTTCTTTATAGCAGCTGTCAACATTGTTATCAACTCAATCAGTTTTCTTTTTTCAGCACTAATCTTGCCCAGCTTTTTAGCCTTTCCTCATAAGTCGGGGTTATTTATATCTTTAATTACTTGTTTTGCCCTCCTCTGGACTCTTTCCAGTTGAGCCACATCTTTCCTAAAGTGTGGTATACAAAACTGGACACAATACTCCAGCTGAGGCCTCAACAGTGTGAGTAGAGCAGGACAACTGTTTCTTACATTTGACACTGTTGTTAATACACCCCAGAGTTATATTAGCCTTTTTTTTACAACTACATCACATTGTTGGTTTATATTCAATTTGTGACTCACTAGTACCTCCATATCCTTTTCAGCAGTCCTACTGTCTAGACAGTTATTCTTCATTTTGTAATGGCCCTGTAATGAACATTCAGCTAGGTGATGTATATGGAAGTGTTCACCCAGTAAGAGAGGGCTGTACCCTGCTACAGCATGTTTTCCCTGGGATCACTATACCATTGTATCTGAACAGGGGAAATCATAAGGTTGAGCCACATTGCACCAGTTTAAAGTGTGAATTGCATTGGTGCATGGTTCAGATACAGTGTAGAATTAAGGTTTAGGTGGTTCAGGCCCTCACATGCATCAAGTGGGGCAAAGAAACCTCCTGCAGTTTGCATTCAGGCCTAATTTATGTGCAGTATCAAAGTGCTTTTAATTTTAAACTGGTGCATGTTATATTACGCTCAGCTGTGCAACTGTGAGACTAATGTGTCTGTCTGATAAATGGGGACACAGGGTGCACTCTGTCTAAATGTCACATGACAAGCATTTTCAATCAAAGAGTGTGCAACTCTGTAACCCGATGGCTGTCCAGTGACCTATAGGCAAAGCTAATGGGTTTCTCTGATTTTCTTTTCAAACCCACAACAGTTTTGAAAAAATTAGTGTGAGGATTTTTTGATTGGTTTTGGTTGAAACATGAGTCATTGTCTTTGCTTATGCAAAATGTACATGTTTTGCGCATTGCTGGATGGCTTTGGAGGTGTTCGAATGTTATACAAATATTTGTATTTAGCCAACTTTGTCTCTTTTGTCAGTTTATTCTACAAACTATTTCTGAGTCTCTGACCAGCTCTAGAGGATGTAAATTATTGTAATATAATTACTGAAATTTAAATGCTTGAGAATTCATTGTATTATTATATATGGTTAAATGCTCACCAGCATACATATGATAACTTTCTGATCATTCATCTAAGTGGTTCTGATACTAAAATAACCTGCTTGCATGCAAATAAATAGAATCTCTATGGACTAATTATACTGATCAGGCAGCTCAACTGGGATCCACTAAATAACACAGATATGTTCATTATATAAACTACCTGCAAAGCATACACGATGCAATATACAATGTATTTAGTAATGTATAGCTTAGTTACACATATGAATCACCAGCACATTCAGCTTGTCATAGATAAATTGTAATGGAGATTGTTTAAGCGGCACACTTCTAGCTATCTTCCTAGGATTCTTTTACAGGAAAACTCATTGCAGAATATGAAGTGTTTAAACTGGAGCTACCTTCGTGGAAAAAACATTCCAAAATGTGCACTAACAGTAAGTATACTGTAGACTTCAATAATAGATGAACAAGTAACATGCTGAATTTCTCACATACACATCTTATCTAATATATTGCTGAAATTATGCACAAATGTTTATGCTCTAATATCAATTTATGCAAATCTGACATTTGTTCTACTGAATATTAACTTAGATTAAGAAAAAATGGCTCAATATGCCAATTCATTATTTCTTAATGTCAATCAGAGGGTTCATCGGGCCACTTCAGATCCTTGTGAAAAGCACCTTTGCAGCTTCTGATCTGATAATAACGTTCAAGTTCCAACCCTGGCACAGATGATCTCCAGCCTATAAATCCTTGAGTTGTTTTAGGGATTGGAGGTGATGGGTAGACCTGAAATAGAAGTAAGTAAATAGAATCCAGTGATTAAGTGCATTTTCTTCTTCATTTCTATTGTATTGCCATGCAACATGCTGTTTTGTATTTCAGTGTTGATGGAATAGACAATTTCTTTTCAAATAGTATTTTAAATGAAAACTGATGAATATTAACAGTACTTCAAAGTTTCAATGAAGTCTCTCTTTAAAGTAGTGCCAATTTTGCTCAACAGCCAAAATGCTTCTGAAATAAATGTAGTCAAACGTTACTAATTCTGGGTCACTGAGAAAGAAAATGATGCTTAAAACTGTTGATTGGCTCTAGTTTTCAAGATATGCTATTGGGTCAGTATATACGACCCTTGACTTGGGAATGGCGGAGGATAAGTGAGTTATAAAGGGAAGGGATCTCAATTTAAACCAAAAATGACTAAAATATATCTTTGACTGGATCTATGAATAAATCTATGACTTGGTTTGGACAGTACTTGCTTTTTAGGCAAAACAATGAGTGATGCAATCTGAAGCTGGTATTGCGTCATACATGATATGAATTGCATCACGTTATTCCTAGAAGTCATGGATGATGCAATCATAACGAAGCTTACATTACTCTGCTGAACAAATCGCCCTATATCAGCTCTAGAAATCATACAGTGTCATGCTCTCTTATTTGTCAGTGTTTGATTTTGCAAAGGGACACATTTCTGTTTAGCCAAAGTGAGCAGAGATGCCTCGTACTTGTGTGAACAGTGCAGATAACTTCTGCTATGTTTGTGGTGAAGTGACTTTTGCATCACAAAAGCGCAGTATAACCACTATAGTTAAGAAAGCCTATCACCTTTATTTTGGCTGCAAAATTGGAGATGAGGACAAGAGGTAGGCCCCACACATATGCTGCAACACTTGTGCAACAAATCTTCGCCAGTGGTTGAACAGGAAAAGGAAATCTATGCCTTTTGCAGTGCCAATGATTTGGAGAGAGCCAACAGATCATACCAGCAATTGTTACTTCTGCATGGTGCCTCCAGTTGGGAAAGGTGTGTCAAAGAAGAAAAAGTGGACTGTGCATTATCCAAACATTCCATCAGCTATACGCCCAGTACCCCACGGAGAAGGACTGCCGGTTCCTGATGCACCAGAATCATTCTCACTTGAGTCAGACGAGGAAGAGGAAGAGGATGAAACTTCTGGTCCTGAACCATCAATGTCACAGGACCCACATTTTCTCCCATCCTCCTCCTCTGAACCACACCTCATAACACAAGGGGAACTGAATGACCTTGTCAGGGATTTGGAACTACCCAAGAGTAAGGCAGAGCTGTTGGGCTCCAGACTACAGCAGTGGAATCTCCTGGCAGGTGATGTTAGGGTTTCCATGTTCCATGACCGTCAAAAGGATCTTGTCCTATTCTTCTTCATGGAAGGTGATCTTGTAGCCTGCAACAACATTGATGGTGTGATGGCAGCTCTCAACATCATTCACTGTCCAGATGAGTGGAGACTGTTCATTGATTCATTGAAGACGAGTCTTAAAGCTGTTTTGCTGCATAATGGCAATGTTTTGCCATCAATTCCAGTTGGTCATGCAGTCCATATGAAGGAAACCTATGACAACATGAAACAACTTTTGAGGTGCATAAACTATGACCAACATCAGTGGCAGCTTTGTGGCGATTTGAAGGTTGTTGCTCTCTTGCTTGGTCTGCAGACTGGATACACAAAGTACTGCTGTTTTCTCTGCGAATGGGATAGTCGTGCAAGAGATTCCCACTACATCAAGATAGATTGGCCACTCCGACAGTCATTGGAGCCTGGGAGGAAAAGTGTTCAGCATCCACCACTTGTTGAATCAAGGAAGATTTTGTTACCACCCTTACACATCAAGCTGGGTCTGATGAAGAACTTTGTCAAGGCCATGGACAAAACACAAGCAGCTTTCAAGTACCTCCGTGGAAAATTTCCAAGGTTAAGTGAAGCTAAGATAAAGGAAGGTGTCTTTGTTGGTCCTCAGATTCGTGAACTTCTTCGAGATGATGCATTTGACCATGCACTGCGTGGCAAGGAAAAGACGGCATGGAAAGCCTTCCAGTTAGTGGCAATACATTTTCTCGGAAACAAGAAGGCAGACAACTACAGGTTGTTGGTGGAAAACCTCCTCAAGGCATACAAAAGCCTTGGTTGCAACATGTCACTAAAGATACATTTTTTGCACTCTCATCTCGATTTTTTTCCACTGAACTGCGGAGCAGTGAGCGACAAGCACGGCGAGCGATTTTACCAGAACATTGCAACAATGGAGAAACGCTATCAGGGCAAATGGAGCCCATCAATGCTTGCAGACTATTGCTGTACAGTGACAAGAGATGCTCCATTTAATGAATACAAGAGACAAGCCAAGAAGCGCCGAGTAGACACTGAATAGGACTAAACTATGTACATAATAGTTTTTTGCCTTTTGTTTCATAATAAATTTTATTTATATAACCCTTTTGCTGATTTTTAAAGTGTTACATAAACAGGACAGGTGAAATATTATCATGTAAAGCAACCATAAACACATGAAAAAACCTAAGTTTACAATTTATGATTAAAACTCTGCTATCTACACAATATACATAGATGTAAAATGTAAAAATTTAAATATCTTGGAAACAGTAGCCAAACAGTTGTTTTAATTGTCATATCTGAATTCAGCACATCAAAATACATAATAAATAGCACATTTTATCTCAGAAGCAGATGACTTCTAAAAAATTGTAGACCAGTGTTATATACTGCTCCATCTTACATGGTGCTTTCAACTTCTATTAAAATCAATGGAAATTGATGGAACTAAAGACCTCCCTCCAGGAGCTGACCAACACCCTACTGGATTGAGACCACAATAAAGCAGTCATCATTAAAAATATCTACAATAGGTGGGAGACAGTTCTATCGCAAACTATGTGGGAACATTTTAAATAGCAATTAAAATATTAAGAAGTTCTGGTTAAGCAATTGTTTTTTTGACTAACAGGCCTAAAATTAGTGCAATGCCTACATCAGTGTGGATGGAAGAAAATAAGTTAGTTCAAAGGTAATAAACAAGAGGTAATCAGAAGTTAAAAGGAAAGCATTCCATTTACCAGCCAGTCTTCAATTTTTATCAACATGCATCTGATTTTTAAAGTTCTCTACTATTGAAGGAAAAAAAAATTAAAAAAAAATAGCTTTAATGTAATTTGGCAGGAAAGGCTTAAGTGTTTAATAGATTTTAGATTATTGCTTCTCATCATTAACTTTGTTTAATAAATTACAGCTTTGTTTGGTTTTCACTGTTAGAAGCAACATTTAAGACCATGCTTGAGTTTTTTTCCAACTAAAAAAATATTAAAATAATCTCTGGGTAGATAACAGTTGTAAATCAGGGAATCAGACATTTTGGTACCAAACTGGATAAAGCATACCAAACAGGCTTTTGCATAAAAAACGACTTTTTCTTTAAAGTCTGTTTCTAGCATAAAAGATGGTTATGTATCAAGTTAATCAATAAGAAGGAGAGAAAACAAAAGCCAGAGTTCTCTATTCACTGGCAGCTCTGCTTATTTTGACTGAATCATCCCATTAAGGCACATTAGAAGTGCTCTGTGTTGTACCACTTTAACATCTGGGCACTTACTCAGTAGAGAAATATACAGTGAGAGAACAATGTTTCAGTTTATTCTTTTGCCAGAGTTGTTTTGCTTTATTCCTTGGCCAAGACTGGAAAATGCTTTTTGAAATTTAGGTGGAGCACTTCCTTTGAAGAGATGATTTTGTTTTGCCATAAATGCCACCCACTGAGCAAGATAATGCAGAAAACTATGCTCCACCTCTATTCTGCAGGAAGAAGAAAGGGACAAAAGGGCAAGAGGTTTATATGTCTAACTCAGCCAAAGGAACAGACATGGTATTACTGTGCATTGCCACGGGAGAGAGAAAATGTGATCATTTCAAATCACAGTTTCGAAAATCTTAATCTGGATCTTCATGTGAAAGGATCAAATGCAGCACAGATCCAAAACTAATTCCTGCTGTCCTTGATTGATTCATATGTCAAAGGTTAAGTCTTCGCCTCTGTTTCTGTGCACACAGCACTTGCTACACATGCAGATCTTGCAGCTGAGTGATCAACTGCCAAATTTGACCAACTGCCCAAGACAGGAGCAGATGCAATTACTTATACTCACAAATTAAGGGTAGAGCCAGACTATAACTAAGAAGTGTAATTCACAGCTCAGGCTATGTCTACACTACCCTGATCTATCGGAAAAAGTATTTCAGAAATTTGGCCCGTCTACACTGGGCCAAATTTCAGAAAAGCCTCCTCTTTCAGAAGAGCCCTTCTTTCTCATGGGAGGAGGAAGACAGGGCTTCCGAAAGAGCGCATCTGCTCTTCAGCAAAAAAATAAAGTGGAAGAGCAGACGTGTTCCCTGGACACGGCAGAGTTTTTCAGGATACCAGAGGTATCCCAGAAAAACCCCATAGTGTAGACATAGCCTCAGGTAGCTGCGCATGCGCTAGCTCTGCTTGAGCTGGCATGCTAAAAGAAGCAGTGTGGTCCCAGTGGCCTGGCTGGCAGCTCAGGCTGTCTGCCTGCCCGAGTGTAACTGTGGTATGGACTCTGACAGTTCACCCAAGTTGCCATTCATGCTGCTACAGTCACAGTTATTTTTTAGTGCACTAACTCAAACAGAGCCGATAAAAGTATGTCTACCTGAGCTGGAACTCACATTCCAGCTGCTGTGCAGACATACCCTAAAAGTGCAGATACCAGTAAGCTTGGCTCTGACTTAAATATTTGAACTTACAACACTATTTAAGAACGTGAAGCACCAGAAATGGTGGCACTTTTAAAGTTTTAATATTTTGCACTAACTTTTTCTCTAATTTTCAGTAATTTTGATTTTTCTAACAGCTTTTTTTATTATTATTTTTTTCACCACAAGGTGGAGTTTCTAATATTACTTTCTTCCATAATGTGGTATACATCTTAATGGAGATGTTGTCTCATGGACTAATCTACTGTCTCACTGGCAATCACATAACCCGCAGTTCACCTCCCATTTGTGTGACTATGTATCCTTCTCAGTAGCAATTAGCAGTTCCAGTAATTGCTTATTGGGAGAGAAATATTAAGAAATTATATGTATTGTTGGCTGTCTTTAATATGAGCCAGCAGCAGGAAACAAGAACAGCCAACACCATATCACAATTCAGCTCTTAGCAGACCACCAGCAATTCATGAATATATTGCTAAAAGGAAAAGGTTACAAAACTAGGCAAAAGGAGGAAGAAGACTTTGCTTCCTACTTACAGGCAGATTCTGTAATAGTACTGATAGAGACACAGGTATTCATAGCTATCTGAATATATAGCTATGAAACTGGAGTGCTCACCCAATTAAATGATTATATAAGACCCTGATTTAAAGAAATCTGCCCATGTAATCCATTATTCCAACACAGATCTGATCAGTTCAGTGGGTCAAACTAAGCGCCCCCCGCCCCCACACACACAGTGGGCCCAGCCTGGTGCACAATGGTCAGCGGAGCTTCAGCTCTGCTGGAGCAGCTGCTGTCCATGGCGGGCCTGCCTCCCACGGAGCATTATGCCACACGTGGGGTACTTCACTTAGCTGAGGTTAACCACGTAAGCATAATGTTTATTTTCAAACATCTGTTTCAGACATCTAAAAGATAATGAGGTGATAAGAAACAATTATTTCAAACCAACCTTCCACTCAGGAAGGAACAATCAGTTTCACACATATAGAATGGGAAATGACTGCTTAGGAAAGAATACAGCAAAAGAGATCTAGGGGTCATATTTGACCACAAGCTAAATATGAGTCAGCACGGTAACACTGTTGCAAAAAAAGCAAACATCATTCTGGGATGTATTAGTAGGATGCTTGTAAGTAGGACATGAGAAATAATTCTTTTGCTCTCCTCTGTGCTGATTAGGTTTCAGTTAGAGTATTGTGTCTGTTTTGGGCACCATGCTTCAGGAAGATGTGCATAAATTGGAAAAAATCCAGAGAAGAACAAGAAAAATGATTAAGCCACCAAGGGTATGTCTAGACTACATGCCTCTGCCAACAGAGGCATGTAAAATAGGCTACCCGACATAGTCAATGAAGTGGGGATTTAAATATCCCCGGCTTCATTAAAATAAAAATGGCCGCCGCACTGTGCCGGCTCAGCTGATTGTCGGCACAGCGCGGCAGTCAAGACGTGGATCGGTCGACAGGGGAAGCCTTTGTCGACCGCTCCTGTAAACCTTGTTTCACGAGGCATAAGGGAGCGGTCGACAAAGGCTTCCCCTGTCGACCAATCCGTGTCTTGACTGCCGCGCTGTGCCGACAATCAGCTGAGCCGGCACAGTGCGGTGGCCATTTTTATTTTAATGAAGCCGGGGATATTTAAATCCCCACTTCACTGACTATGTCGGGTAGCCTATTTTACATGCCTCTGTCGGCAGAGGCATGTAGTCTAGACATACCCTAAGAGAGGTTATAATGAATAAAATCCAGAAAATATATTTGTTTCAATAAAGACAAAGGGTTCCTTTTTACAAAGTTGTTGAAGTTGAAAAATGGCGGTTAAAAATGGGTTATGATAAATCTTGAAATCATTGAGAGATGGGAGGCAGGGATGGGGTAGGAGCTTCCATAGTGCTACCTCCTCCCACTTACCACCTGAGATGATTGATGTGATGCTATGTTACACAGGAGGTTAAAGAGGAGGTTATGCTCTATCATAACAGTTGATTGTTGTACAGTGAAATCTATACTAACAACCACATCCAATGAGCAATTCTCTGTCTTAAGTGAACCCTTTAAAGTATCTCTGAGGTTTCCAATACAATTTACTTCAACCTTTACTTGAAGACCTGTCTCTACTAGGTGATTGAGTTTAGTGCTTGGGTGATTGCTTAAGACAGATTTAACCTATATCGCGGTTTTTAAATCTATTGTCTAACCTTGATGTATTTTTCCACTGGTGTCACAGGTCGGATCTGTAAATGTTCTGGAAGTTCTATCTTCATCTTAGTAGGTTCTTTCTTTTCATCTTTTATCAACTAAAAATAGAATATCAACATTAATCAAAAATAACACTTGGGGCTAAGATATGTGTTGTCATAGCATTTTAAGATCTGATATCTATATTATCCCCCTCACTATGGTATCTGTGCACTGTGTTCTTGGCACCCATGCAGCATTATTTTATTATACATCTTTGGAAGCTGTTCTAATACACTTGTTAGTTTCAGAAAGGGCTTTTATTCTGAATTTAAGACAGGCTGAATCTTGCTGACCAGTGAGCATCCTCCATTCTCACTTCACTGAATCGAGGAGACTTCAAAAATTGTTTTTTTGTTGCAACAAGCTAAAAATGCATAATACAAGTGCCAAATACATTTGTAATATACAGTAAATACAGATTGAACCTCTCTAATCCGGCATTCTGGTCCGGCAACATCCGTGGTCTGGAATGATTTTAGTTAGCTGGATGTCCACTTATCATGAGTGTGGCCAAGTTTCCTGTGGTCCCATAAAGTGTTTACAGTGACCAGTCCTGGCTCTCAGTGTTCAGTGCTGTTATTTAGCTCTAATTTAACCCCAAGTGTCTTCTGAGAGCTCAGTAAGAAGTGAAACTGTTGGTAATGCTGCTAGACAATATTAACCTCCATGGTTTGGCAAATTCTCTGATTCAACACCAGTCGGGTCCCGAGGGCACCAGACTAGAGAGGTTCAACCTGTAGTAACATATAGCATTAGACATATTGGTTAACGCTTGTATCATGATTTTCATCTGTAGATCTCCAAGTGCTGTACAAAGGTGGACAAATATAATTTACCCTATTTTTAAAGATGGGTTAATGAAGCCTAGAGGACCAGATTTTCAAAGATACATAGACACCTAAAAAAGTGGATGAGCAATAGGACTTAGGCACCTATCTTTCTTAAGCACTTTTGAAAATCCCTTTAGACATCTATTTGAAAATCTGGCCCAGAGAGAATAAAAGTCTTGTCCAAAGTCACACAAGTCAGTGGTAGAGCCGGGAAAGGAGCCCATATGCCCAACCATACAATCTGTGCTCTAGCCATTGGACCATAATATATACACATGCAAAGTTGCAGCCCCTTTCTGTTACTGGTCTTTGTATTGTTGCAATTTGTTTTAAGGGCACTTAATCATTCTTTCAGGACATTCAGTACAGGAAATATTATGCAGAAACTAGTCCCACACAGAAGATTGTGTCAGATAATCAATTAAGTGACTTACATTTTACTGAATTTAATCTGCATCCTGCAATGTTTAAATATACAGGCCATGAACCTGTTCCCATTTAAACCAGTGGGAGGTTTGCCATTGAATTCAGTGGCACCATTAACCCTATTTAAGTAGAAATTATAAAAGCACACTGTAGATTTCCTCACTGAAAATTAAATTACTTATATCCTTGCCCCCTTCAATTTTAAAAATGTTTTATGGACCAACAAAAGGGAAATATTTTCCTGCCATAACATCTAGTTTCTGTCACCACCACCACTGGGAATTATGTGTGTTAAGAGGAACAACATGTGAAGTACAACTTGTATTTTATTCTGAAAAAAATGGAAATATCACCTTAAAGGATCCCTGTTTGTTAGTACTCCTACAAATATGTCTTCAAGGCCACGTCTACACTATAGATAAGATTGAAGCAGCCACAGTCTATCTTCTGGGGGTCGAATTAGAGGGGCTAGTGAAGACATGCTAATTTGAACTGAGAGGGCGCTCCTGTCAATGCGGTAGTCCTGCTTCTGTGACGAGAGTGTGCTCCCTTCAACTTCCTGCAGTGTGGACTGTGTCAAAATTCAAGTTAAAGTACTTCAACTTAAGTTACACAATTAATGTAGCTGAAGTTGCATAATTTGAACATATCTCCTAGTGTAGACCAGTGGCAAGTAATTAGTGCTTATCTACACTGATATGGTCCATTCATGTATTATGAAAATGAAGACCAAGATTCCTTGGAGAGGTATGTTTTACATGGCTTTCAATAATGATTCTTAGCTGAAACTCATAACTTAATATTCTGGGGGTATACTATTCACGTATGTTTTATACACATGCTATATCAATTTTAGTTTTACCTCCTCAAAAGGTGTTGTTAAAAAACCCCATTTGATGGACCATTTCTTTGCAGCTTCAAGTTCAGATTCAACGTGACATCTCCTGAAGCAGACAGAAATTATAGTTGAAAAGACTATCCAAAAGATCATTAAAGTTACAGTAGTGGCCGTTAATCCATGAGAAAACAACTGAAAGAATCTGTCAATGAAAACAGATCTGATTTCCTATTTCTTATGTCTCAGTTAAGCAAATATACCCATCTGAGAGAACAGCAGATAAAAGTTTAATAAACACACAACAACTGTGAATGTTGCTTAGAGTTTAAGCAAAATTGTGGGAAAACTGTTTTCCATTAAGAATTATTAGAGAATTTACAAATGTGTTATTCGAGTCTCAACGGGGTAGCTGTGTTAGTTTTTATCTGCAAAAACAACTGAGGAGTCCCATGGCATCTTAAAGACTAACATTTATTTGGGCATAAGCTTTCGTGGGTAAAAACCACTCCATGCATCTGAAAAAGTAGTTTTTACCCACAAAAACTTATGCCCAAATAAATCTTAGTCCTTAAGGTGGTACAGACTCCTTGTTGTTTTTTCATTTATTCAATTCACTGAGGTTACGTCTACACTGCCCTCTTTTGGGCAAAAAGTATGCAAATGAGGAGAAGCGTGGAATATGGCCATGTCTCATTTGCATAATTCATGAGGCTCCGTTTTTGTGCAAGAGGCTTTTGCACAATAAGGAGCCATCTACACGGCTCCTTTTAATGCAAAAACTCCCTTTTGCGCAAGAACCGTTCTTCCGCTTATTTTCAGGAAGAACAGCTCTTGCACAAGAGGAGGTTTTTGCGCAAAAACGGAGCCTGATTAATTATGCAAATGAGGTGCGGTGATATTCCATGCTTTGCCTCATTTGCATATTTTTTCGCACAAGAGAGGGCAGTGTAGACATGGCCTGAGTGATTGTTGAGGACCTTTAAAAATGACCAAACACCTTGAAGAAACAAAAAGGTCTTAATTAGAAAGGAATGAGTTATTGTATAACTCTGTTCATAATTACATGTACACTTGTTGTTCATTCATCTATTTTTCTGACCATAAGCAAGGACTTTGCTTGCTATCTTTCGTAATCATGATTACTGCCTGCCACTCTCACCAATATACATCACACACAAACATAGGTATACATGAGAAAAATGAGTGTAGCAAAAATCATACCAAAGACTGCAGAATGCTGCAGGTATTGATGAATAAAACACAGAAGCAGCTCACCTCCCATTCATGTCTCATCTGCTTAGCTTTTCTATCAGATGTATACTTAGTAGGGTTTTTTAAATTAAAATAGGTATTTAATTTCATAGAGACATCAAAGCTTTTCAGGAGTTTTACACAGTATAACACTTATCAGGCAAAATCTGTCATATATATCCAGAGATGAGGGCAAATAGGGAGAGAAGGATGGGAATAGTAACAAAAGGCAGTGCTATATGTAATAGATACTATAGATAAATCAGAAGTATTTATCAAGAAACCAGAGAGATGGGTGGAGGTCAGTGGAGCCAGTGATGGGAGGAAATGAGAAGTGGGCTAGGGAAGGTCACTGGGATAAGGTCCAGGGGATGGGCACAAGCGGGACAGGCTGTGTAATGTGCCTTAGGCTGCAAGAGGGGAGACGTGGACACCAGAACTATGCCTAAAGGATTAAGGTCAGGAGCCATGTGGGATGCGGTGAACAATGTGGTAGAACAGGGGTGGGGAACCAAAGGCCTGGGGACTGGATGTGGTCCCCGGCTTGCCTGGATCTGTCCCCCGAGGCTCAGGGCTCTCTCCCAGCATTGGGAGCCCGCGCTGGCACTACAGTCCCCTCCGCTGCCCCACTAGGCTCTGGTGTGTGAGGGGAATGTGTGGAGTGTCTTTCTCCTTAGTTGGGGGTAGGGTTGCCAGATGGTTTCAACCAAAATAACGGACACACTTGACATTACATCACAATCTACATTACATCTTATTTAGAAAATACCGGACATTTATATTTTCTCATTTATATTTTCTCAATTTGTTTCCTGAACAGAAAGCTCAAATACTGGACTGTCCGGTTCAAAACCGGACACCTGGCAACCCTAGTTGGGGGCCACATCAGAGAGAGTTTGTTTGTTTTTCTTCTCACTTGTGTGCGGCCCTTGACTGATTTTTCTGTGGGTCAGCAGCCCCTGACCCCAAAAAAGGTTTCCCATTCCTGTGTTAGAGGGATGTGTGAGTTTGGGGAAGGGGTAATGTCTAGCATTTTGGGCAGGAATAGAGACCACAGAGTGAAAGGAGAAGTTTAGGGAATGAGGGTTTGGAGTTGAGTGGATGGGGAGGAGACCTCAGTGGTGGGAGGAGATTGGGGTAGAGACCTGGGAGGGGGGAGTCAGGGCAAGGGACTGGGAGAGGAGATTCAGGTGGTGACCCTGGCTAGGAGGTGGAGCAAGGGGTTGGGAGAGGAGATTGAGGTAGCGACCCAGGGGTGGGGAGCCACAGTGAGAGGGATGGGGGCAGGGAGGAGATTCAGGTGGTGACTGGGAGGGGGTTAGTCAGAGAGGGAGGAGGGAGCGGGGGGGTTTACCAGATCTGATCCTGAGCCACAAAGTTAAATTGATGGGTGGGGTTGGTGCTTCTCTGTGCCATGATTTGGCACAGCCACCCATGCACTCTCCCCCCTTGCCTCCACTAGCCTCCCCCCCCCCCAGCTGCTGGGCGAAGCCCTCTGGTGGCTCCGGTACAGCCTGATGCCTGGAACTGAGCCAGCCTGTCCCTGCCCTTTGCCACCTCAGGCGTTGCTAGGAGACAGTGGTGTGTTCAGGCTCCAGGGAGAAGTGAATACGGTCTGGTATCCGGCTCCCAGGCTCCCACTGTCCTTCCTTGTAATGAGCACCCTGCTGCTTGGATCACCCTGTTCCCAACAGCCATAATCCACCATACATCTCAGCATCCTCCCTTCCCCAGGATGACCCAACTCGCTCACCCCCAGAACAGCTCCTCAGCACAGTATCCTGCACCCAGCCACCGGGCAACTGCTCTCCAGGCCCAGAGGCTGCTGATTGAGAACAGGATTTCCAAAACCTCTGGCCCCAGCCTACGAGCCACCAAGAGCTATAACCCCCACAAAAAGCCACAAGAAGACACTATACCACTGTAACCCATAGCCCCAAAGCCAGAAAGCCTGCAGTCCCTGCAGAAAACCATCCTAAAACAGCATTCCTATTCCAGAAAGCATCGAGAGCCACTCCCTCTTGTATGCCCCCAAAGCATTGGTAGGGTTCAGTGCCCTCCCAAAAGAAGCTTGAACCCCCCCCCAACTACTAATCACTGTGGCTATGTCTAGACTGGCATGATTTTGCTCAAATTCTTTTAACGAAAAAGTTTTTCCGTTAAAAGTATTTGCGCAAGAGAGCATCTAGATTGGCTCGGATGCTTTTGCGCAAAAGCACTTTTTGCGCAAAGGCATCTGTGCCAATCTAGACGCGGTTTTGCGCAAGAAAGCCCTGATCGCCATTTTCACGATCGGGGCTTTTTTGCGCAAAACAAAACTGAGCTGTCTACACTGGCCCTTTTGCGCAAAAGCTTTTGCGCAAAAGGACTTTTGCCTGAATGGGAGCGTCAAAGTATTTACGCAAGAAGCACTGATTTCTTACATAAGAACGTCAGTGCTCTTGCGCAAATTCAAGCGGCCAGTCTAGACACAGCCTGTTAGTCCTAACCCCTCAAGATCCACATAACCTCCCTAGCCCCCCACAAATTATTTTTAGCCTTTCCTTTTAATTCCTCCAGAATATTGACTAGCCTATCTATGTATTTCAAAGGGAGCAAAAATATATGCACATTTTTTTATTATTATTATTATTTAGATTGCAGTGGGATCTAGGCACTCCTGTCATGGACAAAATCCTGGTTGTGCTAGGTGCTGTGCAAACAGAAGCAAAAGGTGAGCCTTGTCCCAAAGAATTTACAATCCAGCTAATGCAATCTATTGTCCCGGTAGTACAGGAGTAGGCAATAAAACAGCAGCAATTCATCAGGGTTACGCCCTGGCTGGCCATCACTACTATATTTACCTGTACCCCTGCAGGTATGGGTGATTGCAGCTCCTTTTGGCCGTGAATCGCCATTCCTGGCTAATGGGAGTCACAAGAAGCAGTGCGGACCACAACACTGTTTCCTGCAACTCCTATTGGCAGGAACGGCCAACGGGAGCTGCAATCTCCTGTACCTTCAGAGGCACAGGTAAATATAGTGGCAACAGCCCACCAGGGGCTCATTCTGGCAAATTGGATCGGCCCGTGGGCCACTATTTGGCCACTGCTGCTGTAGTATATATAATTTTCCACTGGCAGGTATACCACTACTACCAAAACATGGTGACTTCTGATATAGCTCTGCAAAACAGTGTAATTAAGGAACTTTAGAATTATTACTACTTAATTGTGGTGCTTTCTGAGTGGCAATACAAACAGGTGTCCTTCAGGATCCAGATAGTTTTTAGAAAGCTTTTGGTTGTGTGTGCATGTTGCATGCAACTCTTAGATTTGCTAATTATTTTCATTTAATAAATGGAATTTGATGCACCAGTACATTGTCAGGGTATAATCTCGGATGCTTCTCCAAATTTAACGGTCTGATTATTTATTCTGATGATCTTTCTTGTTGTTATTCTTCCCTCCCTCTGCTCCCTAACACTCTTATTGACAGACTTGTAATTTTAAGTGTTTGTTATTTTACAGATGGTGTTTTTCTTCTCAATCTACCCAAGCCCTAAATGTGCTTGTCTGTAAAGAGTGGCAAAAACAAAAACGAGGGACAGAGCAAAAATAGCAGAAGAAGAATCCTAAAGGTGAGAGCAAATGAAGGGGGGAAATAGGACTTTTTTTTGCTTCTTTCTGATGTGTGAAGAAGTCCAGTAAGAATTTTTTTGATTTTGAAACAATGATTAGAGAGTTAGTAGGATTTTGACATCACAATAACAAATCATATGAGAGGGAAAGAGGTTTTATTCAGACAATTTACACCCCCTGTTTTTCACTTATTTTGGTAATAATTATTTAATGAAAACACCTGAGACAAAAGCTGAATTCTTTTTAAAGGATCCATTAACATAGGTCCATGATATAAAGACTAAAACACTTTGAGACCAATTACTCAGTCATCAATGAGTCCTTCAGCAAAATCAGGGAAGACCATATTTGATGATAATTTTAAAGAAACTTTAAAAATTAAGTGGCTATGATCAGCACCTTTTGGCTTTCTGTAGAAGAAGCAGAAAAAAACATTTTTTTCTTTGCAGTTCACCTTTAAAATGTTGGCATAGACTAGTAAGCTAAATTTCTTCGTGCATAAAAAGTTTACTACAGTCCTTCCGTCATGATTTGTTGGACAAAATAATAGACAATGAAATAGCACCATGTTTTTTTTGTGAGACTTGGTTAAAATCTCAACATGCAAATTTGTATCACAGTTAAGAATTTTACAAGAATATTTTATTTTTTATTCAGTTTGTAATGGAAGTGAAAGACTTTTCACAGATGCTGTTTATTATCTTTGTAGGAATCAAACTGCTAATATATCCAAGGTCCAGAAAGCTAGGTCATCAATATCTGCAATGATGGATCTTAGGTCTTATTTCCTAGAATTTTTAACTCACTATCCTCCAATACCTAGATCATTCTTTTTATTTATCTTACTTCTGGTATCTGTAATGGAAATATGTAGGCCTTTTGACAAACACAATGACTTTCCAAAATGTTGTTTTTATATTTGTTTTGTTTCTTGTAGATGTTATTTATCATAGATGGCAATTTTTACTGGAAGGTTTGAGAAAGAAAGGACTCAGCATACTTTATGGCTTATATGTGGGAACGCGAGAAAATATTTACAGCTTGCAAAAAGTTCACTATGTTCCAATATATTAATATTTTTGGCCTTCTATCAATTCCAGTGCAGTTTTTCTTCTTGCAGTTGCTTTATAAAACATTTCAACAACAAATAAAGCCAACTGGCTCTTTCCACTTATGTGCTTAAATAGTCCCCCCCCCTTTTTGACTGAAAACTCTTTTGTGCAATGAATTGTTAAAACCTAAAGTTGCTTTTTCATGTTATGCAAGATTTTATCCAGTCTGTAAAATGAATACAGGGAGGGTTTGAAACTAAATTTCCTAGTTTACAGGCAACATATTTGACTGTTAAATTACAAAGTTTTTTTTTCCTAGGGCAAGAAATCTAATGGCCTTGAATACCAAAAGACTATGAACACTTCCAGTTATCATTTTAGATTCACAAAATAACTTTTATTTGCTTAGCAGAAAAATAAGTACCACTCTGTGCACCCAAAATAGCAATTGCTATTGCTGTCTGGGGGTCTCTAAAATCATTAAACTAACTAAAATACGGAAGTGTATCTCACTTGCACCAAGGTGCCGGATTCTATACTGTCTAATTATCAATTAGGTCAGCAATTAAATCCATTGAGTCTCCAATCACACTCAGAAAAGGTTACTCATTGTCCTATTTAATTAGCTCCTGCTGCTTATTCACATTAAACTCCTGGAACCCTCTTCATGTAGTCTACGCCACAGTATGGGAGAAAAATAATCTGTTAATGAAAACAATCAAAATCATAACTTAAATTCTAATGCACAGTAAAGGAAATGCTTTAATAAGGAAACTTCATATTTGAACATTAATACTAAATTATTGCAATTTTTTGCCACCGTTAAATAATGAATCAAGATTTTCAAATATGAGAAATCAGTAAAACATGAGTATAAGGTTTAGAACTTTTATAATATCCAGATTTTAAAAAAATCCTCTCCTTTACATACATTTTCCTGCTAAAGTGTATGTGTATTTGTGAACATAATTCTAAAAATCTGGGACTGATTGTCTTCAAGATCTGAAATACATTCATAATTTTTATGCCTAAATTGCTGCAAACACACTGCATTTGATGCTTTGTATTATTATTCATTGGGGAAAAGAATCTGAACTCATACAGAGCAGCTTTCTATAAGATAATCAGTTCACTGAAGTTATATGCCATGGCTAGGGTTCATCTCATATGGATTCTATATAAGTAGTCCATAAGTACTCTTTATGAGTGTTTTCACTCCCCTAAGTGAACTGAGATACAATAAAATCATCTATGCCTTGTTCTGAAGTAGTACAGATATAGGCATAAAGTGTTCTTCCTTTTATTGGACTCTGAAGTATCTATTCTGTAATTTTCAGCTTCAGTTACAAAACTGGGCTTCTTATTTATAGCTAAAATTGGGGTCCCAATGCCTGTATTATACCATATCATCAACTGAAGAGGTTTTACAACACTTGCTATTCTTGTCAAGAGTGTTACTCTGAATGACTTTCATCAGAAGTTAGTAATGCAAAAGAAAAGTTGTTGTTCAAAAAGGAACTTTTGAGGGGCTTTATATTTGCTAGCTCTTAGTCCATCGGTACTTTGAATTATTCAGGAAAAAGTGAAGTAGCAATTATAGAGCTAGATGCTTGGCCCCTGTTAGAGTTGTGTGTTGTGCAAAAATTGCTTTAAAGGGGCAGCTAAGAATCCCCTTACATAGGGGAAGCCTCAGGTGTTTTAAAATTGATGTGGCTGTTTTACTCTCTCCACAAGTGTTGGTGGTATGTTGGGAGTAGAGAGGGGTCTATTGAGGGCAGGTGAGCATGGGACCAGAGTTCATGGTACTCTGGTGGATCTGTTGGCAGAATAGTTGCTATGAAACTGTCCCACCAAATGCAATTTAGAGGAGCTCTTAGGCCATCAGTTACACTGGAGATTGTTTCAGCTCTTGGCAGATCCAGGGTTGGAGCAGCATAAAGGTGGCTTACCGACATCCTCCTCTCCTCAGCCATTCCCATTTTTCATGACAAAATTGTATGTGCTTCATAATCTACTGTGCAAACTCAAAAATATATTGTAAATAAAATTCTGAAAATATTTTTCATCTCTATAGCCTAGAACTTCTCAAGGCAGGAAGCATTTGTCACTAAGAAAAAGCTTTGAATTATATGTTTGTCTTTAACTGACTTTTTTTTTGAAACACACAGTAGTAATTCTAGAGCTCTGTTATGGTATAGGAGGTATGTTTCATACAAAGATAGGAATCATGTTTGATAGTTCTCTCTCTCTCTGACGCTATATACCATCAGTCCAAGAGTCAGACATTTAAAATTTTGTGAAGGCCTCCATTTCCAAATGTAGGCACTTCAGTGTATATGTGGGCACCTTTAAAGCAGCTTGACTTTTCCAGACCTTGAGTATCTCCAGCTCCCACTGAAGTCTGAGAGAGCCTTGGGTGTTCTGGAAACAGAACACTTATTCTGGTGCCTAACTGTACATTAAAGTGTCTACTTGTAGGCAGTCCTATTTCAGAGTTACCAGTTACCATTGGCAATTCCATGCCTGTGGCTGTGATATCGTTTGGGTTGCTAACAGTGTAGGAGCCTAAAAAAAGAGACTGTAAACATAACTTAAGCCTGTGTTGCTAATGTTTTAACATTACTGTTTCAACAGAGGTAGCTTAAGTGGTACAACAGTTCTTCGTTATGATTACCGTGATTTCTTGGAAGTAGACATACTCCTATTGACATTGTAGACTAGTGGCACCACCCTGGTATAATCTGCTAAAACCTGTCATGTCATGCATACATTAATTAAAGCATGGACTATCCATTTTAACAATGGTCCCAATGGTGCTGTTGGAACCATTCAAGTTTTTGGTAACATTTGGAGCTGTCATCATGTTAATGTGACTATAATGATTCCGTTACTTTGAATAATGTAGTCTCCACTTTCTCGGTGACTGACTGTTCTTTTTTTGTCTATAAAATGACAGTGACCACAAAAGTCGTGTGCAGGCTATCCTGCTGCTGAAGCTGGAATAATTTTTAATTGAATTTGTACATTTGTTAATAACTCTTGCAAATTCCATGGATACTTCAGAGAACCATATGAGATTTTGGCTTTTTACCTGCAGAAGGATACATACATCTATAATCTGGCTGACCCAAAAGAAGATTATTTCTTCCAATAGCATAGGGGATTCTGCATATGTGCGTAAAAGCATGGCCTTGACTCTTCACCCTGATCCCTGAACACAGTTCCCAGATCCTGTTGCAAAGTCTTTTACTGAGATTTAAAAGAAGACACAACATGGGCAGTCAACTTCCAGCTTGTACTTGGAGAGGATTTTTTTTTCAGTGACTACAGGCAACACTTATAAGAATATTGCTTGTACATGCTATAGTACCTAAGCATAAGAGTATGAATTAAGGATGAAGTGAGAAGATTCAACTTTGAATTTTTTGGATTATATGGTTTGAAATCAAACTCTTAATGTTATTTCAAAGTAAAATTTTGTGTCTCATACAGTGCAGGTTTCAAATCAGAAGAGAGTTACTTTTTTTTTGAGTGTTAGTCAAGGAGTCTAAGACATTTTAATAGCTTTCATATTCCACTCTTCAAATATATTATTGCAGCACAATAGTTTCTTTGCATGAGAATTGCTTAAATGATTCAAAATGGATTGGAAAATATATTTCAGGTTTTAATTTTATGCACAGAACATTAATGAGCAGTGCCCCTTAGAGATTTGCTGTCAGTTTAACATATTCACAATAATCTCAACACAGATGTTATTCCATCTAAATCCTTTTAGAGGGAAGAAACTGGTAATTTTTCCTTGGAGGGTGTCAGAAAATATATTATTGTTGAAATTACATCCTGATCCCAGAATGCTATGTAAAATATCATTGCTAAGAAGAATAAATAGCACGTTGTTTCTGAGTAATATGCATGTGAAACTTTTTTTGAGTCTCCTGTAAGTGTAAAAACAAGTGATCTTTATTATGTTAGTCTCACGCAGTTTTGCTTCCTTTGTGGATGATCATAGGCAGTGATGGATTTCAGCATCTAATTGTCTTCTAATGTGAAGCAATGTTTGTTATTAACTTCAGATTTTCCTACACACAAATGGCAGCTGTAGCATGGTAGCGTTATCATCAGCCCTGTCTGTCTAGCTATATCTCACTAGGAATACTTTGAACAACTAAATTAGAAATATATGGTAAAAATGTAATACTCTACATTACTAATTTTTGTTTCAAGACATAATAATTTATTTCCTCTGGAACACATGAGCAAACACAATCCAGTCCTGTCCTGAGCCCTGGGATGTATCAGTGCTCACTTTCCACTTACAACATAAGAATGACCATATTCAGTCAGACCAATAGTCCATCTAGACTGATGTTCTATCTTCTGACAGTGGCTAGGTGGCAGATGCTTCATAGATAGTGAATAGAACAGGGCAATTTTGAGTCACCCATCACTTTTCATCCAGTCCAAGTTTCTGGCAGACAGAGATTTAGGAACACTTGGAGCATAGGATTGCATCCTTGACCATCATGGCCAATAGCCATTGATGGTCTGTGAACTTACCTAATTCTTGTTTTTAATGCAGTCATACATTTGGTCTTTCACCACTTCCCATGGCAATGAGTTCCACAGGCTGACTCTGTGTTGTGTGAAGAAATACTTCCTTTTGTTTGTTTTAAACCTGCTGTCTCATCATTATTCTCATCAGGTGACCTCTAATACTTTTGATATGTGAAGGGGCAAATGGTACTTCCTTGTTCACTTTCTGTATTCCATTCATGATTTTAGAGACCTCTGTTGTATACCCCCTTAGCAGGAGGGCTGACAGACTTGGTGGGCCCCTGGACAAAGGGGGTGGTGCAGTCCTGCTCTCCTGGAAGGGGTGGGGTTTTGGGTGGAAGGGGTGGGGCAGACAGCCCTCAGCGCTTCACGCAGCACACTGGGTTGTGCTCCTCCCCCTCCCCAGGCAGTCCTCAGAGCCCCCGGGAGTGCACCACAGTAGTGGTGGTGGTAGATGGCAGTCCCAGACACTTTTGAATCAAAGGGTCCCAGGACAGTTGCCCCCTTGCTCGACTCTTTGCAGGCCTGCCTCTTTGTCATCTCTTTTCTAAAAAACAGCCCCAGTCTTTTTAATCTCTCTTCATATGGAAGCTGTTTCATACTCCTAGAATTTTTGTTGCCCTTCTCTGCACCTTTTCAAATTCTAATATATCGTTTTGGAGATGGAGTGACCAGAACTACACAGTACTCAAGATGTGGATGTACTATGAATTTATATAGTGACGTTATGATATTTTCTGTTTTTTCTCCATCCCTTTCTAAATGGTTCCTAACATTCTGTTAACTTTTTTGACTTCTGCTGCACATTGAGCAGTTATTTTCAGAGAACTCTCCACAATGACTACAAGATCTGTTTCTTGAGCAGTAACAGCTAATTTAGACCCCACCACTTTGTGTGGCTAGCTGGGATTATTTTTTATGATGTGGATTACTTTGTACTTATCAACATTGAATTTGATCTGCCATTTTCTTGCATAGTCACACAGTTTAATGAGACCTCTTTGTAACTTTTCAGTCAGCTTTGGACTTTACTATCTTGAGTAATTTTGTGTTGTCTGAAAATGTTGCCTCCTCACTGTTCACTACCTTTTCCAGACCATTTATCAGTATGTTGAACTGCACAAATCCCAGTACAGATTCTTGAGGGACCCCTCTATTTACCACTCTCTACTCTCTCCACTTTGACAGCTTACCACCTATTTCTACCCTTTGTTTCTTGTTTTTTAACCAGTTACTTATCCAGAAGAGGACTCTCCATGACTGCTTAGTTTTCTTAGGAGCCTTTGAACCTTGTCATGGCTTTCTAAAAGTCCTAGTACACTATATTGACTGGATAACCCTTGGGCACGTGATTGTGTAGATTGGTGAGGCATCCTACTCTGCTTGCTTTCTTGCATATTAGTTTCTAAATAGCTTCAATTATATGACATTAGTGCAACAGTATTGTCTCCATCAGCAGGGTTGGACAATGAGGTTGAAGTCAATGTGTTACAAAGGTAGTACAGCACAGAATTTAGATTTTTGAGACTGGACCAAGATATCCCTGAATATACCAAGGCAGATAAGATTGCTGGAATCTAAATATTGGTAGTGTTACACTTAGAGAAATAGAACTAGCAGAATCTTGTTTGCGAGATAAGGCAATATGCCACATTTATTGTAAATGAAGGATTCATTTACTGTCCCTAGCTACTAAAACTATCCACCTTACACACACATTCACCTGCACAGTTCTACGGATGGGATATAATTACCCATCTCAGTTGGTCATGCTAGTCCACTGGTCAGTGGTCTCGACATAAGGAAGGGAGCTGGGTCATGTCAGTACACACCAATGCTCCTGGAATATGATTGTAGAACCAAAAGACCCAATCCTATAATTTTGCACCCATCTTTTTATATGTTTTAGTCCATAGATCCTGGCCTGTCCCACTGCTCCAGAGCACTGGGGGTGCATCTACACTGCATCCAGAGCTCGAAATAAGCTATGCAATTTGAGCTACACAAATTGCGTAGCTTATTTTGAGTTTATTTCAAAATAGCTTATTCAAAATTTGGTGCTGTCTACACAGCACTTATTTCAAAATAAATTGCTATTCCAAAATGTCCCTTACACCTCATGGAATTAGGTTTACAGGGACGTTGGAATAGCGAACCCGTTATATTTCAAAATAACAGGCGCGCTCAAAAGATGCAGAATGGCTATTTTGGGATACCTCCAGTATCCCGAAATAGCACTGCAGCTCAGACATAGCCTGTATGACCGCGAGTCATCCGTTAACAGCAGATACGACTTTGATCTTTTTCTTTCGTCTCTTTCTTGGGTGGTTTTTTTTGCAGGGCTCACTTGCATTGTTCTTTGGCCATCAAGGTGCTCATGGCTCCTAGACAGGCTGGTGTCAGGGACTGATCCCTTTACCCTCTCCTCCCTTCATACTTTCAAATGAAAATACATACACACACACACCTAACTTTAAACAGCGTTTAGGCAGTACAAAGTTTAAAATGGGGTTTCAGTTACAATATGGAGTCACGTTAGTTACAATGTATTAACAGTTTAAAATGGGGCTTTAGTTAGAAAAAGGGGCAACTTTAATTGTAGTGTATTAAAAAGGTGTTACAATAACAGATACTTCAAAGGCAATTCTTAACAGCTACTAACAAATTAATCCCAAAGTGGTTAACACTGTTTCATGTATAAAATCCCATTCATAAAAATTGGGCTGCAATTCATCACACTGGTAGATATAATTCATTAAAAGGGTAATTTTATTCTTTAGCCCAACATTGGCCCCCTTTTGACCTTTCAACTTCCATAAGTGGAATGGATCACTTTAGTGTGTAATCACTTTAAAGTAACATATTGAGAGGTGACATCAGCCTGAGGTTTTAGTTTGGCATACATTTTCTTTATCCAACAATACATGGCACACGTCCACAATGCAGCATAATACCAATACAATTAGCAAAGGCTGGAACGTAATAGATAGTATTCCCTTGGATGTGGGGGACCAAACTGTGAAAATATTGTACCAATGATATGCAGTGATTTCTTTTTCAGAGTTAGCAATTCTTAACATGTCCCCATTTGCATGCAGTATTTGAATGACACGTTTCCATATAGCCTCTTTTAGCTGTTGTAAAAATGGACTCACCTTTGTTTCTTTAAGTAAGTGATCAGTCAAATCATGCCAGTTCAACCCCAGGTAAACAGAAAAGTTAACCAAATTGGTGGCTATAGTTCTCTGTACCTTTTTTACATTTGGTAAGTGGTAAATGTGGTTGCTAGTGTACAGCATGCTGGCATTGCATCTTCATTTGTCCACTGGAGGCTGCCTAGTACTTCCATCTTCCCATAATACATCTCCCCAGGAAGTAACACATACACATTGATACTGTCCATTTTACAAAACTCATGTTATGTTTTCTATTTCATCCCATATACATGTTCCCAGTGACGTATCTATATTGCCTGGTTCTGTGGTGCCAAGCATACAAGGATAAGCATGCCTACTTCTGAGGGCTCCCTTCAGTATATCCTCGAGTATCCAATAGTTTCTTCTCTTTCCCAGCCTACTGTCTTATAATTCAAGGTAGTCAAAAAGAACCCATGGTCAATAATAGGAGCGGGCTTACCTTCCATAGCTCGTCTCCACAGACTGTTGGGGTATGTCTAAACTACATGGCTCCGTCGACGGAGCCATGTAAACTAGTTTACCCGACATAGTCAATGAAGCGGGGATTTAAATAATCCCCGCTTCATTAAAATAAAAATGGCCGCCGCGCTGTGCCGACAATCAGTTGATCCGGCACAGCGCGGCAGTCTAGACGCGGATCGGTCGACAAGGGAAGCCTTTGTTGACCGCTCCTGTAAACCTCATTTCACGAGGCATAAGGGAGCGGTTGACAAAGGCTTCCTTTGTCGACTGATCTGCGTCTAGACTGCCAGGCTGTGCCGGATCAGCTGATTGTCGGCACAGTGTGGTGGCCATTTTTATTTTAATGAAGCGGGGATTATTTAAATCCCCACTTCATTGACTATATCAGGTAAACTAGTTTACATGGCTCCGTTGACGGAGCCATGTAGTCTAGAAAGACATACCCTTGGTGAGCAATTTAAACAACAGTTTCATCTAATAACAAATCAGGCTTAATTATGCTCGAAATGTATTGAATCCATTGTTGACTGTGGAGCCCATAGTGTTTCACTGTCTCTAAAAATGCCCTGATGTAGGGAAGAGGTTAAATCTGTCTTGGACTCTATGGTGGGTTTTGGGCAGGAGTTAAAATAAAAAGGCATGGGGGTGGGAGGACAAAGTTTACCCTTCTTTGCTAAAAACAGAAGGAGAGCTCCACACATCATTCTTGGCTGTGTGGCGAGAATTCCCTCCTCTGTTTCAAACTACCTACTAGCTTTTGGGAAAGATGAGCAGTTCCTCACAACCCATTCTCTCTGTACAGTTGAGAGCAATCAAGATTTCAAATATTGTTGAGCTGTGTCATCTACTTCATCTATGATATACAATCAAGGTCAGCAATACCTTGTGGACAACTGTGTTAAAAGCTTCAGATAGATCACAAAATATGAGCATTAAGCAGAGGCCTCTATCCATTTCCACAGGAGGTCATCCATTAGTGCTACAAAGGCTGTCTCCATGATGCATCCCAGCCTGAAGCCTGACAGTAAAGCTTCCAGATGTCAGTGGATGTCACACATTGTTGGAACTTGGCTGTCACTACTTTTGAATGTTCTGAATTATTTTGCCCAGAAATTGGAGGTTGGAGAGGATTTCTGTACAAGATTTTGACTTTCTGAGGACAGGACAGACTATTATACTTTCCAAGGATATTGGCAGATTCACTTGGAAGGAAGTTTTCCATTAGCAATGGGCAAGTTTTCTTTGCTGGCTTTCTCCAGCCAGCAGGGCCTACTGAGATGTGTCATATGTAGTGGTTATGGTGTTTCTCAGTACTTGTTGTATTTTCATCATGTGTGGACAGAGACAAACTCAATACAAAACAGTAGGGTGATTAATGTCAGTGGGTCAAGTTTTGAGTACGTTGCCTTGAGGAGTTCATCTTGTTGATCTTTTCTGCAAAGTAGGATGAATGCTCTTCACAGTAGTCAAAGCTGGAGTTTTATTATGCAATCTGGGATTATTAGTTGCTCACTAAGAGTATGGCTACACTACACGCTTATTTCGAAATAAGCTATTTTAGAATTAAAACTCCCGAAATAGCTATTTTGAAATCACGCGCTCACACTTCAGATGCCCATCGAAATAGCACTGAGCTATTTTGAAATAGAGTGTCCACACTGATTGGAGGCTGAATCACATTTAAGTCCCCACCCCCCAGAAGCACTTTGGGTAGGACATCAATCACTTCCTGTAGCTGCTGCCTGAGGCCATCTGAGGCTTGTGCTTAAAGGGGCCCACCTGTACAGTTGTGTCTCAGGCTCTCCACCTTTGCCTACCTCCTTGAAGGACAGCAAACTCATCTCACTGTGTACTCTGGTTGCCCTTGTAGACTCCACAGCACTCCCAGCCATGGAGCTGGACCTGCTGGAAAGCAGTTGCCAGCTCTTAGACTTGCTGCCGCACCTCCTTGTGCAGTTACTGCAGGCTGCCCTCGTGGTTCTGCAGGAAAAGGACCTGCCACTCCTGGTACCTCCTCTTTTCTTGCCACATGCTGCTCAAGCTTCACAGCCCCTCCCACCCTCTCCATGCACTGTTGCTTCTGGCCACGGTACACCAGTTCTGACTGGTGGGACCACATCATCATGGAGTGGTGGGACGACCAGCAGTGGCTCCAGAACTGCTGCATGCACCTGGTGCTGTGTGCTGCAAGCACCTTCCTGGTGCTCTATGAGTGGTTCACCCCTGCCCTCCGGTGATGGGACACCCACATGAGACTGGCCATCCCCTTCCAGAAGCGACTTGCTATCACCCTCCGGAAGCTTGCCACACCGGACAACTATTGCTCCATTGGGACCCAGTTCAGTATGGGGAGATCAACCATCAGGGCCATGCTCATGGAGGAATGACTCTCTTACTACTGTTCTAAGAGGGCAGTGAACTCCTGGAATGGTGTTCCCTAGGGAATGGGGGGGGGTGGGGCGGGTGGAAGCTCCATTCCTGGAAGGTTTTTCGGTCCTGTCTTCACAAAGCCCTGCTGGGGGATAGGGTAAGTAGGGATTGTCCTGGTGTATGGAAAGGGGAGTTGGGCTCGGGGACCTCCCAAGGGCTCTAGCAACCCTGTGATTCTGTTTGTCTCCTTCTATAGGTGGTGAAGGCCATCAGCACCATCCTGCTGCGTAGGGTCATCATCCTAGGCAACGCTGACCCCATCGTCCCTGGCTTTGCTGCCATGGGCTCCCCCAACGGCGGGAGGGGCATTGATGGCACATAGAATCATAGAGCTGGAAGAGACCTCAGGAGGTCATCTAGTCCAGCCCCCTGCCCAAAGCAGGGCCAATCCCAAATAAATCAACCCAGGTCAGGCTTTGTCAAGCTGAGACTTAAAAACCTCTAGGGATGGAGATTCCACCACCACCCTAAATTACCCATTCCAGTATTTCACCACCTTCCTAGTGAAATAGTTTTTCTTAATATCCAACCTAGACCTCCCCCACTGTAACTTGAGTCCATTGCTCCTTGTTCTGCTGTCCGTCACTACTGAGAACAGCCTTTCTCCATCCTCTTTGGAACCTCCCTTCAGGAAGTTGAAGGCTGCTATCAAATCCCCCCTCACTCTTCTCTTCTGCAGACTAAACAAACCCATATCCCTCAGACTCTCCTCATAGATCATGTGCTCCAGCCCCCTAATCATTTTGGTCGCCCTCCGCTGGACTCTGTCCAGTGCATCCACATCCTTTCTATAGTGAGGGGCCCAGAACTGGACACAATATTCCAGATGTGGCCTCACCAGAGCCGAATAAAGGGGAATAATCACTTCTCTAAATCTGCTGGCAATGCTCCTTCTAAGGCAACCTAATATGCCATTAGCTTTCTTGGCTACGAGGGCACACTGTTGACTCATATCCAGCTTCTCATCCACTGTAATCCCCAGGTCCTTTTCTGCAGAACTGCTACTTAGCCATTCAATCCCCAGCCTGTAACAATGCTTGGGATTCTTCCATCCCAAGTGCAGGACTCTACACTTGTCCTTGTTGAACCTCATTGGATTTCATTTGGACCAATCCTCTAATCTGTCTAGGTCACTCTGAACCCTTGCTGAGGGTGCAATCCATCCCCACATCCAGGTCATTAATAAAGATGTTGAACAAAACCAGCCCTAGAACCAATCCTTGGGGTACTCCGCTAGAAACAGACTGACAACCTGACATCAAACCATTAATCACTACCCATTGGGCTTGACAGTCTAGCCAGCTTTCTATCCATTTTACAGTCCATTTACCCAATCCGTACTTTCTTAACTTGCTGGCAAGAATAATGTGGGAGACTGTATCAAAACCTTTCCTAAAGTCACGGTATATCACATCCACTGACTTTCCCATATCCACAGAGCCAGTTACCTCATCATAGTAGCTAATCAGATTGGTTAGGCATGATTTGCCCTTGGTGAATCCATGCTGACTATTCCTGATCACTTTCCCCTCTTCCAAATGCTTCAAAATGGATTCCTTGAGGATCCCCTCCATGATTTTTCCAGGGACTGAGGTAAGGCTGACTGGTCTGTAGTTCCCTGGATTGTCCTTCTTCCCTTTTTTAAAGATGGGCACTACATTTACTTTTTTCCAATCATCCGGGATCTCTCCCGATCTCCACGAGTTTTCGAAGATAATGGCCAAAGGCTCTGCAATGACATTTGCCAAATCCCTCAGTACGCTTGGATGCATTAAACCTGGACCCATAGATTTGTGTATGCCTAGCTTTTCTAAATAGTTCCTAACCTGTTCTTTCTCCACCAAGGGCTGCCCGCTTCCTTCCCATACTGCGTTGCCTAGTGCAGTAGTCTGGGAGCTGATCTTGTCTGTGAAGACAGAGGCAAAGAAAGCATTAAGTACTTCAGCTTTTCCCACATCATCTGTTACCTCCTTCATCCAGTAAGGGCCCCACACCCTCTCTGATCACCCTCTTATTGCTAACATACCTGTAGAGTCCTTTCTTGTTACCCTTCACATCCCTTGCTAGCTGCAATTCCAATTGCGCTTTCACCTTCCTGATAACTTCCCTGCATTCTTGAGCAATATATTTATACTCCTCCCTAGTCATCTGTCCAAGTTTCCACTTCTTGTAAGCTTCCTTTTTGTGTTTAAGCTCACCAAGGATTTCCCCAGTAAGCCAATCTGGTCGCCTGCCATATTTGCTTTTCTTACTGGGTATCGGGATGTTTTCTTCCTGTGCCTTTAATAAGTCTTCTTTAAAATACTGCTAGCTCTCCTGGACTCCTTTCCCCTTCATGTTAGCATCCTCATTTGGGCCCCCAACCACTAGGCATTGGATTATATCAACCGGCAGGAGTACTTTTCCACTGAGGCCAGTTCACCAACATCAACGTCAGGTGGTCGGGAAATGTGCATGACGCCCACATATTCCGCAACTCCAGTCTCTATCAGAAGATGCATGCTGGCACTTTTTTCCTGACCGCACCATCAGGATCGGGGACGTGGACGTGCCTATGTGCATCATGGAGAAAGCAGCCTACCCTCTGTTCCCCTGCCTTATGAAGCCCTACACCTTGACCAAAGAAAGGAACATTTCAACAGCAGGCCCTGCATTGTTGTGGAGGATGCCTTCGGCCACCTCAAAAGGAGATTCTGCTGTCTCCTCACCTGGCTGGACCTCGGTGAGCAGAACGTCCACCAAGTGGTGGTGGCCTGCTGTGTCCTCCACAATATTTGTGAAAATAAGGTCCTGCCGTGAGGACAGGGGACTGGACTCGATGACCTCTCGAGGTCCCTTCCAGTTCTAGTGTTCTATGATTCTATGAGACATTCCTGCAAGGGTGAGGGGGCAGATGCCGACCAGCTCAAAAGGGCTTTTCAGCAGCTGTGCACGGCTGCCATCTGCAGGCACATCAGGGGGCTGTGTGCATCCAAGAGGCTCTGAGGGAGAGTTTCTCATAAGGATACCAGTGACACTCTCCCCTGGGCTTCCCCACTAGGGACCTGTGCATCACTCCACTCTGCCTTTCCTCCCACACTCCTCCCTTCCCCTCTTGTCCCTCTCCCCTGCAGAGACAATAAAACAGACTCTCCCCTGGACCCCCCCCCACAAGGGGTCTCTGCAGTGCCCCAGTGTGCCTTTCCTATCCCACTCATCCCTTCCCCTGCCCTTCTTTCCCCCCTTCCCACCTACCCTCTCCCCTGCTGACAAAATAAACAAGACCTTTTTCTGTTGAAAGAATGAACTGTCTGGTTTTTATTTGGGCAATCTAGAACTGGAGAGGAACTGGGGAAAGAACCTGGGAGGGGAGAGGAGGTGGAGGAAGGGGGAGGTGAGGCTCAGGGATCAGGCTGGGACTGGCGCCTGCCTTGGGTGGTCACACTGCCTCATGTGGCTGCTGAGGGCCCCACACTGAGGGGGGGGGGGCTAGGGGAGAAGCCAGAGAGGTGGGGGCAGGAGTGGGTGCGGGGGGAATCGGGAAGAAGTGGGAAGGAGCAGGTGTGTGTGTGGGGCTGCTGCACTGCTCAATCATGGCGACCAGGTGGTTGATGGCGGTGCTGTATGCCATACATGTACTACTGCCTATGGGCCTCCTGGGACAGCTCCTGACAGGTGGTACAGCGCAGCACCTGATCAGCACAGTGTTCCTCCAGGTCCACGTCCAACGTATGGTCCTGCTGCTGCAGAGACCACTATAGGGAACAGAGGCAGACTCTGTGTTCCCGCTCAAGGTCCTTGTGGGGTCCGAGGTATCTGTGGGTCTCGCAGGGTCAGGAGGCTGGCAGGGGAGATGTGGCTTGCACCCCACTCGCAGCTGGTCCAGCTGTGAAGAACAAAGAGAAGGTCAGTCATCCCAGGAGACACTGTGGCTGAAGCCTAGCCCTCATCTCTGAGCTGACACCAAAAGGTTTCCGGTCAGATGAAGGTGATGTGCTTCGAGCAAGGCCATCTGAGTCCTTTCCTGCAAGGGCATAGATGTCCCAGGGGGAATCCTCATTACCCCTACACCCTAGGTAGGGAAGAAGGCATGGGAAGGTGCTGGCCAGGCCAGGAGCCTGTGGGTGGGAGGGGGTGACGGAGCAGCTCGGCTTCCCTGCATGCCACGCACATGCTGGGCCTGGCAGTGGTGGCATCCCACAAGGAGAGGACGTCCGTCTCTGGCTGCTGGAGGAGAAGGGCAGAGGGTGTTGGGGGAGGTATGTTTGAGCGGCAGAGCCGCTTACTGGGGAGGGTGCTACTCGGGTCCCTGCCACGTCCTCACCTCTCAGAAGACTCCCCTAGCAGGGGCTCGGTGTTCTCCACCTCACCATGCTTGCCTGGGAGCAGATGCTGCCCCGAGAGTGTGGGCATGAGCCTGTGCTGTGGGTGGCATTGCTGTGTGTGTGTCAATGACCCCAGCCTCCATAGTGGTGGCTTGTGATGGGAAAGTGTCTCACCATGGGGTTGGAGTAAGGCAGGCCTGTGCAGGAACCCTGTGAGCAGGAGCGCAAGGTTCCTGTGTGGCAGCCTCACTGTGGCTGTGTGCTCCGGACTGGTGCTCCATTTGCACCCAAGTGCGCATGCTGCGGTGCGATGCCAAGGTCGAGCAAGGAGCAGGCAGCCCCCTGCCACCCACCGCCTCCCCTGTGTGTGTCTAGGGAAAGTAATGGAACTCATCTGATGGGCCTTTCCCGGCTTCATCCAATCCCTGGGTGACATCCTGGGAGGGGGATACTGGCTCTAGGGCCAGGATGAGCTCCTGGCTGGTGGGCATCATGTCCAGGCTGGTCTCCTTGTCTTCCTCCTCCTCATTCTCCTCTTTGTCCACAGCCACACCATCTGGGAGGCTGATGACAGGTGTCTCCAGCCCAGAGTCCACAGCAACGTGGGGGAATGGGACTGAGCTCCCCTCCCAGGATGTGATGGAGCTTGTCAAAATAGGGGCAGGAGTGGGGTGCCCTCCCTGAGCGGGAGCTGTACTCCCTGGCCTTGGTGTATGCCTGCCTCAGCTTTCATGCACACCTGCTCTTGGGTGCACATGTGTCACTTCTGGCCCAGGCTGCTGGCTATTCAGCTGTAGATGTCAGCATTCCTGCACCTGGTGCAGAGATCCTGGAGGTTTGCCTCCTCTTCCCAGACCTCAATGAGATCCAGGATCTCTGCACCAAGCCAGGATGGTGCCTTCCTCTTTTGCCCCGGGCAGGATTTTGGGAGCTGGCTGCACCTATGCTGTGCTGGCAGCCATGGGGGACTCAGATGGCAGCAGGGAAGGCAGAACAGGGTACTGCTGTGTGGCATGGTGCTAGCAGGGCTCATGTCATGCCACAAACTGTTTACCCTCTGTCTGTACCTTTAAGGGCTGCAGGGGAAGGGGAACTATAGAGTGTGTACAGAGTGGCCACCAGGGCAGCTGTGAGAAGCCTTGGAGGCCACTTATTTCGAAATAACCACTGCTGTGCTATCTACACACACCCTATTTCGAAATAACTATTTGCAAATAGGCATTATTCATCGTGAAATGAGGGTTACAGATTTCGGAATAAGAAGCCCATTATTTCAAAATTATTTTGAAATAATGGGCTTGCTGTGTAGATGTTCACCTGTTATTTCGAAATTATGTTAGTGATTTCGAAATAACGCTGCAATGTAGACATGCCCATTGAGGAATTTGTTGCTCCCTGCTAACTGATTGTTGCAGGTGTGATGGTGGAAGAGGAAAAGGCTTTATTTTGCTTCCTTCGCTGTCGTGGTTCACTGCTAGCAGAAGGTCTTTGTTGGCGGTGAGTAGATTCAAAATGCATTTTGCTCCATTGAATTCTATGATTTTGTCTGTGTACTTTGTTTTACGTAGATCTTTTTTTAATAAATTACTGTGACTTTCATGGGTTAGAGCAAGAGAAAAAGATTACTTACACCTAAATCATTGAATTTACAGAGGCAGATATTTTCAAGAGAAATGGCTGTTCTTTGCTGTTGAGAATGCTAAAAGTAAATTGCTGTTAACGCTTGGCTATAAGAATGAAATAGGTGAAAAAAGTGTAAGTACATGCACAAAGGTGGCTGACATGAAATTGTCCAAATATGAATGTCAGTGTAAATAGAATAAATTTTATTTAATTCTAACATGGGGTCAGAATCCCACTCAAATGTAAAGATAACTTGTATAATCCTACCACTAAATTTTTCAAGCCGGTGGTAAATTTTTTATGAGTTGAACTTGTAAATGTAATATTTTGACATGTATTTAAATATTTAAAGAAATTTGTTCTAGATACTCAAATATAAAATATTCTTATGCATTTTTAAAGAGCAAAGAGTACAATAATTTTCTGCTGTCATCTGAGGTTGTTTTAAGTGTGCATTAATGACCTCTAGGATATACATCATAAGCTTCATGCTTACTAAATTATAGAGCTTGGGAGCTTTGCCACTATCAGAAAGGCTCTGTCATTTTTTTTTTGTTTATATGAATTTTTAAGCATGTCATTGGCAAGATTTGTAGATCTGAAAGTCAGACAGGAATGACAGATATACCTGCAGTTCATGGAGGCATAGTAACAATTTCTAATCACATCTGAAAACACTTGTTTCAGATAAAGACTACCAAAATGTGGTGTCTTTTAGTTGCTTTTCAAAATTATTTGAATTAACTTGGGTAAGATGAAGTATTTTAGATCTCAGACAAACTTCTGATGAAATCATCAAGTTACAGGATCCCAAATATCATAACTGAATTGGATGTTTTGGGTTTTTATTAAAACACAGAGATGATAATTTCCAAAGGGGTTGATTGGCTTAATTTTTGGTTTCTTTAATTAGGTTTGTGTTTGGGTACATTTTACAGTCTATTGTAAGTCCCTTTCAATGGATATGTTTTTACATTTTTGGTATCCTTAAAGGTCCCCAACAGAGAGAACAGGATACATAATACTCAGAGTCTCTCTGTGTATATTTGCTAATGAACACTGGGAAAGATAAGCAGGGAGTGAGACTATCGCACATTTCCTGCCATTGTGAGTGCTCTTGACTACCAAACAAACAATCAAACAAACAACCTCCCTCCCAATATTCTTAGAAACAAGTTCCCTAATTAAGTGCTTCCTTACTTAAGGCAAGAGAGAAAGTGGCTTCACTTGGTTGCAAAGCAAAGAAGCCAGAGTAAAGTAAAATAAAAAATGCAGAGAAGGTGCAAAACTGCATATCAGTTAGAATCATGGTCGCACCGGGACGCGTTACTTAGTTAGGGATTTGGTTAGAACTAACATGTCCCAGTGTGCATTTTCACTTTCGGAACAGCTGTTGAGCGGAGTAACGCGCCATCGAGATTATGCTAATGAAGCACAGGATATTTAAATCCCGCTTCATTAGCAATTTCAGTCACCTACATTTGCATCCCTAGTTCGAAGTAGGTGCAAGTGTAGACGTACCCTGCGAAACTAAGTTCAAAACTATCAGCAAAACATGATTCATCTGCACCCTATAGGAATATAGAGAATAGGGAACAAACTGTAAAGGAGAGGAAAGTGAGCCCATTAATAACCGGAAGTGTAAATATTCCTATAGAAGATCAAACAGAAAAGGGCTAACGGGTTCACTAATGTTGACAGTAAGGTTGCTCCATGCTCCTCCTATACATTCCCCTAGTGTATAGATAAAAACTGATACATTGCAACAGGAGGGGATGCTTTGTTGTTTCTGGGATCATTGTGCATAGCATTTTTTATTAACCCTTACAAAAGACTATTGGCCACATTTTTCTCTGCTTACCCCACTGTAAAGTTGAAGTAACTCTAGTGATTTCAATAGTTACACGGGGGTCGCTGAGAATAGAATTTTTCCTTAATAACTCAGTGGGATAAGCTCCCATGTGTTGAGCTCAGTGGAGCCCATTCTAGACTAAGGTAGCCACATGTACATCTCTGCATCTAAGTCAGGACAAAGAAACCCCTTTGCTGTGTTGTTAGCCACTGGTATTCATGAAAATGTTAGGGGTCTGGGATATGAACAGATTTGTGAAACTACTGGGGTTTACTAGTGGAGCTGACCTCTTATGACATGAGCGCCTATATCCATACCCTACACATTATTGTAATAATCCTGGTACAAAATATATTTTGTGAAGTTTTACTTGAAAACCCATGGTTTACTGGTCATTATTGTCCTAATAAAATATGTGTGGCAACATTGTATGTGAAGTGATAAGTTTCTACTGTATGGTGTTAACAACACATGTTCCAAACTGAGGTTGGCAAATAGGTCTGTCCCAAACAATGGAATGTGGGCTCTGCTTAATTTGCATTTAAACCGTACACAGAGGCATCATGCAGGAAGGGAAACAAAAGAAGCTCCAACAGGTGAGGGAAAAGCAGCAGAGAAAATCCTCTTTGTCTCTTGAATGACCACTGGAAATGTTTTCCAAAAGAGGGCCTGACCCTACAAAAAGGAGGGACTTACACTCCAAGGAACCCCTCCTCTCTCTGTTTCCCTATCAATTCACTGATCCAGAAGAGACAAAGAAAGCAGCCATTGAACCTATGAAGTTTGGTCAGTGAGACTACTAAAAGCATGGGGTGAGGAGATAACTTTGCTTTGAGTTTAACACAGTTAAGTTAGGGTATGTCTACACTAGCCCCCTAGTTCGATCTAGGGAGGCTAATGAGGGCAACCGAAATTGCAAATGAAGCATGGGATTTAAATCTCCCGCGCTTCATTAGCATGTTCCCGGCCAGTCGCCATTTTAGAAATTGACTAGCCCGAAGTAACTGCCTGCGTCTACACGCGGCAGTGAAACAGGATTCCGAATTAAAGCCCTAAATTGAATAAGCTGGTATTCCTCCTGCAGTGAGATTTACCAGCTAATTCGATTTAGGGCTTTAATTCGGAATCCCGTTTCACTGCCGCGTGTAGACGTGGGCAGTTACTTCGGGCTAGTCAATTTCTAAAATGGCGACCGGCTGGGAACATGCTAATGAAGCGCGGGATATTTAAATCCCGTGCTTCATTTGCAATTTCGGTCGCCCTCATTAGCCTCCCTAGATCGAACTAGGGGGCTAGTGTAGACATACCCTTAGACACTAGCTGTTTTATCTTTATTCTTTTTATAACCATTTTTTATTTTATGCCTTATTACTTGTACTCATTTAAAACCTTTCCCTTTGTACTTAATATAATTGTTTTTATCTAATCCAGCGTGTTTAAACAGAAGTGTTTGGGAAACTCCATTTTGTGTGGCAAGTTATGTTATTTTATTAAAGCAATGACAGACTACATGAAAGGACTGGGCTGAACAGGACATACATTTCTGGGGGGAGGGAAAAATCTAAAAGTGTGTTGGGGTTGCCCTTCAGTATAACAAGGCTGGTAAGAGGCAAGGTGTAACTAGCTGGCCATAGAACATACACAGACACAACTGAGAATGAGTGCATGCTGGAGAGTGTTTGTGAACACTCTAGCCTTGAGTCTACACGAGCAAAGTAGTAAAGGACACAGCAGGCTAGAAAACAGAGGTGACACAATCTGGAATGTACATTCACAGGTAGAGGGGTCATACTCTCCCTTCAGTTACAAGTGTGCAACCTAAATTACTTTAACAGGATTTCATGGGTGCAATTAACTTGATGTCACCAATTGTAGGCATTTTGCATCTCTAACACCAGACAACAGTACACACATGACCACGTAAATAAAATCTTATTTTTATCGTCTTGCATAAGTGAGAATGTCAATCTTTTTAAACAACTATTTGCCATTTTGATGGCTCAGATGGTTTATCTCAATGAATTTCTTGGAAAATTTTCCACTCTCAGCTACCATAGTGTGTGTGTATTGAAATCACTAGACTTACTCCAGTGTGGCAGTGGAGTGGCTGAGATGAGAATGTGGTAATTTTTTTCCAGATTGTATATTAGTTTAAACTCTCCAGGTACTGTGGAATACTGAAATGTGTGATAGCTGGAAACACAAAACACATAGTAACTATTTAAGTAACTCTACAAGGGTGAAATCTGTTCTATTTAAGTTTCCTCTAAATCATGCAGATCACTACATGGTGTAAAGCTCCGAGATTTCAAGCTCCTGGCTTTCTTTCTAAAGAAGGAGAAGAGGTTTTGGTGCTAAATACAATAACATTTAAAATATTCCAAAATTTATTTTAGATAGGCAGAGAGTAGAGCTCCATAGCCCAACTCCCACAGATACTCCATATTTAAATCTCCATCCTCCTCTATTTAAAAACTGTCCTCAGGAGCTATTTCAGAACTGCTCTCTTCCTCCTCCAATACAGGCTGTCTCTTTCTCCTTCCACTTTCCAAGATTTTTGCCTTAGAAGAAAGTGGAGGCTGGTGATATTTGAAAGTATGCAGGAAAAAATGACTTATGAACATGGAACAACCCTGAAAAAAAAAAGGGGGACAGGAAAGGAAAAGCCTACTTATAGTATTTTCCACAGCAGAATAAGTTGGAGAAAATAGGATTTTTCAACCTAATAGGGCCTGTCTGTGAGATCTGAATGGAGACTTCCATCCTAGCCTTCTAACTGTCAGGGTATTTCTACACTACAAAGTTAATTTGAAATAACAGCAGTTATTTCGAATTAACTTCAATAGCGTCTACACAGTCAAACTGCTATTTCGAAATAAATTCGAAATAGTGGAGCCCTTATTTCGAATTTGGTAAACCTCATTCTACGAGGAATAACACCAAATTCGAAATAGCTAATTCGAAATAAGTGCTGTGTAGACAGTTATTTCAAATTAGGGGGCCTCCAGCCCTTCCCAGGGAGCCCTGGTGGCCACTCTGGGCACAACCAGGAAAACTTGTCTGCTCCCCCCACAGCCCCGGAGCCCTTAAAGGGGCAGACTCTGGCCACAGTGCCTGTGTCAGTTGCCAGCCTGCCAGCACACAGCCAGCAGACCGTGCACCTGGCACAGCATGAGCCAGCAACCTGCTGCCACCCAGCCCTCCACCGCTCCCCAGGACCAGGCTGGCGGCTCCCAGGAGCCTGCCAGGGGACGCAAAAGGCGGGCGCCCGCCTGGTCTAGTGCAGAGATCGTGGACCTCATTGAAGTTTGGGGGGAGGCCTCCAATGCCCACGATCTCCGCACTAGGTGCAGGAATGTGGCCATCTACAGCCACATGGCTGCCAGCCTGGCCACCAGAGGCCACATGAGCACCCAGGAGCAGGTGCAGAGCAAGATCAAAGAGCTGCAGCAGGCCTACGCCAGGGCCTCCCAACCAGGGGCTAACCCGGAGGCCTGCCCACAGTTCGAGGCCCTGGACCACATCCTGGGGGGTCAGACGGTCCATGCCCCCCTGTCATCATCGACCCGGGGGTAGAGGGCCCTGCCCCTGACACAGGGGAAGAGGAGGAAGAGGAGGACGACAGCAGCCAGGAGCCTGCAGGGAGTGTGCCCTGCACCCAGGACCCGTGAGCTGAACCAGAGAGCCCGTCAGCAGCCTCATCCGAGGCCAGGGAGGCCTCCACATGTGAGTGCCATCACGGTCCCCTTATGCGGGGTGGGTGGGGGGAGGGGGAGCCCAGGGACTGTGCGCATGGGCCTTGCTGACCACGGAGCAGGTGGCAACCTGTGATTCTGCCATGCCAGCCGGGACTTGTGGCCCCAGCTGGGTGCCATGCAGGGGCCCTGGCCTGTTCCCCACACACGTCTACATGTGAAGGCACGTGACATGCTCCTGACCCCGGGGAGAGACACTGCACACTGTCCTCCCTCCAGACACCCCCTCTACACAGAGGCAGGGCACATCTCCCCCCCCTCCACCACACTATAGGCAGCACAGGGGCTGGGGTGCAGTCCTGGGCCAGCTCACACTCCCGGGGATAGCAGGACGTGATGGTGTGGAGACCTGCCGTCCTCGCCCTGCAGAGGGGGGCTGGGTTTCACCCACTGCGTCCCCAGGGAGAACTGACCACTTCTCTTGTTTCACCGCAGCCGCAGCACCTGTGAGTGCAGGATGCCTGGACCATCCACCCGCACCCGGGCCAGCAGGTGCACCTGCAACCAGGAGGAGTTCCAGAGGCAGCAGCTGTGGTTACAGGGACGGCAGATCCACAGCCAGGAGCAGTGGGTACAAGAGGACCTGCAGCTGCGGTGGGAGAGCTTGCGGGAGTTGCGGGAGCAGGGCCGAGCCCTCCGCAAGCACCTGCTGCCTCCTGCTGCTCCTCCTTGCCTCCCCTTCCAGCTCCCTCCTCCCAGGTTTCCTCCCTCCCTTCTCCCGCCCTCATCCCCCCTCCCCCAGTCATGTTAAATAAAGAGATTTTTTTGTGGCAACACAGGTGTTTTTATTGTATATCAGGAAGGGGGGTTCGGGAGGGGAAAGGGGAAGGAGATGGGGGTGGAATGTAAGGCACAAGGCCCCAGTGGGGCATGCCAGGGGGACTTCAGTCCTCGTCCACCTGGAAGCTCTCCCGCAGGGCTTCCCGGATGCTGACAGCCCCCCGGAGGGCCTCCTGGCTGGCAGCCGTGTGGGGCTGTACGTACTGGCCAGCCAGGCGGGCAGCCTCTGCCATCCAGGCTGGCAGGAAAGCCTCCCCCTTCCTCTCACATAAATTGTGCAGCACACAGCACGCTGCCACCATGTGCAGAATATTGTGCTGGGAGAGGTCAAGGTGGGTGAGGAAGCATCTAAATCATGCTTTCAGTTGGCTGAAGGCCCCCTCGACCACAGTGCGGGCCCTGCTGAGCCTGGCATTGAAAGCCTGCCGGGTGGGTTGAGGTGTCCCGTGTAGGGCTTCATCAGCCAGAGCTGTAGGGGGTAGGCCGCATCCCTCAGCAGGTACACTGGCATGTCCACATCCCCGATCCTGATGTGGTGGTCAGGAAAGAAAGGCCTGGCATGCAGCCTCTCGCACACGGAGGAGTTGTGGTACACCTGCGCGTCGTGTGTCTTGCCGGACCAGCCTACACTGATGTCTGTGAACTGGCCCCGGTGGTCAGACATGGTCTGCAGGATCACGGAGAAGTACCCCTTCCTGTTGATGTAGAGGGAGGCCTGGTGGTCCGGGGCACGGATGGGGATGTGCGTTCCATCGATTGCCCCCCGCAGTTGGGGAAGCCCGGGGCGCCAAACCCCTGGATGGCCACGTCCAGGTCGGTGAGGCAGACGACTCTACAGAGCAGCACTCTGTTGATGGCCTTGACCACCTGCAGAGAGACACACAAAACCGAGGGTCACTGGGGCGCCCGGGTGGCCGGGAATGTTCGTTCCGCGCCACTGCCCCGCGCCCCAGTCCGAGGAGCAACCCCCGCTGCAATCCTGGCCACCGCGGGCGGTCTGTAGCATGGCTGGGACAGACCGAACCCTCCCGGGGAGAGCACTTACACCACCTTCCCCCCGTTTTCCCTGGGGCAGCCCATGTCCTCCTTGCAGCCCCCCCTCCTGCCCCAGTGGCTGGTGAGTGCCGTACCTGCATGAGCACCGCTCTGACGGTGGATCTCCCCACGCCGAACGGGTTCCCCATGGATTGGTAGCTATCTAGCATGGAGAGCTTCCAGAGGGCGATGGCCAGCTGCTTGTGGAGGGGAACGGCGGGCCTCATGCATGTGTCCCGTCGCCGCAGAGCAGGGGCGAGCCACTCGCAGAGCTCAAGGAAGGTGTTCTTCTTTATCCTGAAGTTCTGGGTCCATTGTTGGTCTTCCCAGTGCTCCAGGATGATGTGGTCCCACCAGTCGTTGCTGGTGTCCAGATGCCAGATGCAGCGGGGCACTCTGGCGTCTGGGCGCCACTCATCCAGGGCCCCTAGGGGGGCCAAGGGGAGGGCCAGGGGGCTGCCCTGCAGCAGAAGGTGCCAGGCAGCCTCCAACAATTGCTGCCAGGCTTGCAGCAAGATGTTCAACATGAGCAGCAGAGTGCCCAGGGGCGGCTCTGGCTCCATGGTGCCGAGTGCTGCGGCGTCCCAAATGAGAGCGACCAAAGCAGGCGGAGAGGAAAACGCTTTGCTGTCCATCGGTGAGATAGGCAAGCAAGTGGGAAAGCTGAGAACCAGCTGTCCAGGGGGGTCCCTTTGAGCACGAGCCTCAGATAGCCTCAGACAGCAGCCACACAAAGCAACTACTGACCTGATGCCCTGCTGGAACTGGTTTCAGCTGCCCTTAAATGCGATCCAGCATCCAATCAGTGTGGATGCACTATTTCGAAATAGCAAAATGCTATTTCGAATTAGATTTTGTGTCTAAATGTGTTATTTCGAATTAGCTTATTTCGAATTAACTAATTCGAAATAAGTTAATTCGAAATAGCGCTGTAGTGTAGACATACCCTCAGATAGTAAAAATGACTGGCATTGCAAAGCAATATCCTAAAATTAAAAGTTTAGTTTCTTTGGGGGTAATGCATATCGTGGGTTTATCTTGTATGCAAAATGTCTTAAGTACATGACATTTATCCTAAAACAGAAAGCCCAAACGTGGGCCTATGCATCACACAAACCTCACACTCACCTTACATAGTGGGAATACTCATTCTTGGGCAGAGAGTCAGCCCAGGCCTATGCATATTTGAATCCTAGTCTGAAGACTTAAGTGGCACTTAGCAGTTTTGGCCTTGGGTTAATCCTATGCACAGAGGGGAATGCCAAATTTAAGAGGATTAAGCAGAATCCTTTGATAGGATAACGAGTCTTGTGGATAAGGGAGAAGCGGTGGATGTGGTATACCTAGACTTTAGTAATGCATTTGATACGGTCTCGCATGATATTCTTATTAATAAACTAGGCAAATACAACTTAGATGGGATAACTGTACTCAGAGAATAGTTATTAATGGTTCACAATCCTGCTGGAAAGGTATAACAAGTGGGGTTCCACAGGGGTCTGTTTTGGGACCGGCTCTCTTCAATATCTTCATCAACGATTTAGATATTGGCATAGAAAGTACGCTTATTAAGTTTGCAGATGATACCAAGCTGGGAGGGGTTGCAACTAATCTGGAGGATAGGGTCATAATTCAAAATGATCTGGACAAATTGGAGAAATGGTCTGGGGTAAACAGGATGAAGTTTAATAAAGACAAATGCAAAGTGCTCCACTTAGGAAGGAACAATCAGTTTCACACATACAGAATGGGAAGCGACTGTCTAGGAAGGAGTACGGCAGAAAGGGACCTAGGGGTTATAGTGGACCACAAGCTGAATATGAGTCAGCAGTGTGATGCTGTTGCAAAAAAAGCAAACATGATTCTGGGATGCATTAACAGGTGTGTTGTGAGCAAGACACGAGAAGTCATTCTTCTGCTCTACTTTGCGCTAGTTAGGCCTCAGTTGGAGTATTGTGTCCAGTTCTGGGCACCGCATTTCAAGAAGGATGTGGAGAAATTGGAGAGGGTCCAGAGAAGAGCAACAAGAATGATTAATGGTCTAGAGAACATGACCTGTGAAGGAAGGCTGAAAGAACTGGGTTTGTTTAGTTTACAAAAGAGAAGATTGAGGGGGGACATGATAGCAGTTTTCAGGTATCTAAAAGGGTGTCATAAGGAGGACGGAGAAAACTTGTTCATCTTGGCTTCTGAGGATAGAACAAGAAGCAATGGGCTTAAACTGCAGCAAGGGAGGTTTAGGTTGGACATTAGGAAAAAGTTCCTAACTGTCAGGGTAGTCAAACACTGGAATAAATTGCCCAGGGAGGTTGTGGAATCTCCATCTCTGGAGATATTTAAGAGTAGGTTAGATAAATGTCTATCAGGGATGGTCTAGACAGTATTTGGTCCTGCCATGAGAGCGGGGGACTGGACTCGATGACCTCTCGAGGTCCCTTCCAGTCCTAGTATTCTATGATTCTATGAATTTAGTGTGTCCTATGAGCACGGGCTCTCTACAATGGGAGGAATGGAATTTCATGTAATTAAAGTGTGATGAAATACTGGCCAAACTTAAATGTTCTCTCTACTGGGCCTCAGAAAGCAGGTGGTGAGGAGTGGGGCAATAGAATAGAATTACTGTAAAATCTCGAATATAATGCGCACATTTTTTCTGAGTTTTTTGGGGTCAAAGTCAGGGTACGCATTATATATAGGAGTTATTGTTTAAAGTTTTATTTTGGCAGTTCTGTGTCAGAAGATGACGAACCTTCGCTATGCTGACGCCACGCTAAGATGGCAGTAAACATGAAATCAACATCAGCTGAAATGGCAGAGATTCCTAGAATGCTTTAAAATATTTAAAAACAATAAATAATATGAAATTTATGTCTTACTTGTTGTATGAAATAGTTTATAGTTAATTAATTGCTGACATTTATGAAAATAAGTTATAAACATGGACACCGGATGTGAAGTTGAATTTTATTCCCATAGATTAGCAATCATATAGACTTTCAAAAAAGTAAGTAAATCAATAGTCGGGGTGCGCATTATATATAGGCATATAGATTTTTTTCATTATGATAAAATTCAAAAGTCAGGGTGCGCATTATACATCGGTACGCATTATATTCAAGATTTTACGGTATTCAATTTGTGTGTTCATGCTCAAATATGAGTCTTTGAAATCTGAGTGGGTACCTGCACTCTGTGCTATTCAGAGATGCCTTCCACCTACGTCGTGTGCAGACTCCAAACTTTAGTTTAGTTTAGGTTTTGAGAACAGGGCTTCCAGGCTTCCCTTTTCATTTGTTTCAATTCATAGTAAGCACCTACCCTTTGCTATGGGGGACTGTAACCATTTTACAGGAATACAATGCAAAACCAAAACATACAAGCTACATGCAAAGGATTGTCCAAATGAAATCCCCAGTAATCATCACTCCACATGAAATAGACAGAAAAATAGACGCCTTCCCAAATTCTCCTTTTGATTTGTGAGATTTAAGTTCTGGCAGTAGAGGTACAGTTTGTAGTAGGAAAAGAAGCACAAGAATCATTGGCAATATTATCATGGAAAAAATAAGCAGCATAACACACTTGATTTACCACTATTTGCTCTTGGTGGACATCTTTTTATTGTCCTTTCTTCTTTATGCACTGTAAGAAGTTGTGAATATGAAAATCTAGAAGTAGCATCAGCTCGGGAAAAGAGATGTTAACTCAGGTTGCCTAATGACTATTTTATATGGCATTGGGCAGGTGAATAGAAAGGTCATTTCTGAATGCACAAAAATGTCATGCAATAAATACAGCTTTGTGATTGCATCCTGCCAAGGGGCTGAGTGAGCTCACCTGCCAGAACTTGAATGCTGTTGAAAAGCATAGACCAGTCTGTGACATCCTGCACTATGACATACTATAAAAGATGGTTGTCATTGCAACAGTAGTCTTGATATTAGTGCCTTGTGGGCTCTTAAAATGGGTCCGTGCCCAGAGAATGAAATTCACTTCCTCAGTACACTATAAAGAGGAAGAAAATGCATTCCCTTGCAATGTGACTTTTTCTGTAGTTGTGGAGGGTCATGGGACTTAAAATATATAAAAAGGCAAAAGTATGAAATCCAATGATCCTAGACATGTCAGTATTTAAATGTATGTTCCATATGTGGAATTGCTATAGCAAAGAATAATCTTAATAGGCTATCATTCCATGATGCCTGCATAAATAATTGTACTAGCAATTTCTGGCAAATGTTAGCCCTTGTTATTGGATTTAGACTATCATTTTGCTTCTGTTTTTGCTATCCTGTGTTTAAGTAATGGATAAGTTTAAGTAGCTCTTCATAAAAGGAGCAATGCCAAATGTAGCAAAGGTTGACTGGCATATATTATTGCCTCCAACATTACTTACCTTTCATATTTCAATCTGATTTGCTGTTCCTTATGTAAATTGTCCCTTTAAACATAATCTGAACTCGTCCATTTTCTTCTGAGGATAGGCTGAGTCCCTCTCATACTATGTGCTGTATAAAGATATATGTTCGAAAAAGGCCAGTGATGGAGCGTTGTAATGTAGCTGTACGTTTTGGTATAATAGATCTTATTACTATTAAATAGCTGTTAGCCCATCTGAGTTATATAACATGTAATCTACTATATATATATAATTTAATGAAAGCCTCCATCACTTGTCAGTAGCATGTTAAATGTTACCCATTCAGTCAGGTTTTTACATTAAAGGAATTGGAAATAAAGCTTATAAGAACAGAGAGAAAGTTTACTCTTCCTCTTTATAGTGAAAACAAATGTGTTTTTCTCCAGACTCTGCCAAGACTGTGTTTTAATGATTTAACAGATGGAGTTGGCACATGTGAACCTGGAAGATGCATCTGTCTGAATTTTCCAGTCTGAGGATTTTTTAACTGCATTAATAGCACAGACGATGGTAAAATATCACCTCCCCAGGCTGCTTTGCTCTCCTAACACATAATGTCTTTTAAGAAAAAAGTGATAGAAGACTGGGGTGAGGAAAAGGCCAGGGAAATGAGCATTTGAAAAGTTTAATATTTTCTGTCTTCACTGCACCAGGCTTTTAAAACTCTTGCTTTGATGGATTCTGTGCATGCGAGTGTGTGCGTGTGTGTGCTGAAGCTGAAATTTTACCCAGGAAGCCTTATCTGTGATCTTACAGCTCCGTTAATTACTTGCTCTAAATAAATAAACACAATTTTAAATAAGGAGACCAAGAAGAACCAGCCTTTCAGCTTCTCAGTTTTAAGTGAGTGTGGTTTGGAATGTTGAATATACAGTATGATTGCTCTTCTATTTTTAGGAAAGACATGTGTAACATTAGATATGTGAGTTGTACCATTATCTTCTGTGACATTACTCACTATGCATCCATGTAAAGCACCAGTATAAGCATTTGCAGACTGAATTCAGGGTCCCTTTTCTGAATGCGATTTTCTCAGTCCTTATTCAAACTTCCAAGGGAAGACAATTTGGATGACTGCCTCAGGGCTTCTCTGCACTTAAAATGCTACTGCAGCACGGTTGCCCCACCATGGTGCTTGGGTGTAGACACTCAATGGGAGTGATCCTCCATATGGTGTAGGTAATCTACCTTCTGATCAACATAGTTTAAACTGACCTAATTTTCTAGTGCAGACCAGACCTGAGTAAAAACTGCAGAAATTGACAGTTGGTTCTCTCCTGCTGCCATTTTCTATCAGTTATGCTAGGTATGGGACAATGGCGTGGTAGTTCAAAGCCTGTGAATTATATAATATATATAATTATATATAAATATGGGTTTAAATAATTTCAACATTTTGCATGTCTGCTATAACACTATCCTATGGTAATAATGACGATGATTAGTGTTCCAGTAATGCAGGTGTGGGGAACCTTTTTTGGGTTGGGAGCTGCTGACTCACAGAAAAATCAGTCAGGGGTCACACAGAAGTGAGAAGCAAAAAACAAAAAAACCCAGCCAAACAAAAAACCCCGCACTGAGGCGGCCCCCAACTGAGGAGAAAGACACGCCCCACATTCCCCTCCCATACCAGAGCTTGGGGGGTCCAGGCTAGTAGATTTTGTGTGCTCCAGCCCTGTAGAGGGATGGCAGAGGGGCTGGAACACCAGTACGGGCTCCCCAAGACTGGGAGGGAGCCCAGAGCCTCACGGACTAGATTCAGGCAAGCTGGGGGCCACATACAGCCCCCTGGCCTTAGGTTTCCCACCTCTGCAGTAATGCCTAGAAGACCCTGTTGATTGGGCCCATTATTCTAGGTGCTGTAAACTCTTAATAAGAGTGAGTCCCCACCCTAAAGAGTTTACAGTTCAATAGGCAGATTGTAAAGCCCTTAGCTGCATTAGTTAGCATGCAAGCAGTCCATTTGGTTTCAGTTAGTCTCATGAGTAAATGCTTGCTGGGGTGAGCAAGAGATCTATAATCTCTCTGTAAATAAAAGTGTTAGTGAAATTAATTTCCAGTAAGCTATGCATCTTCCTGTGCTTGCTTTAATAGCACCGGGTCTTCTAAATAATTTCATTTTTACTGTAGTAGTTTTGGGAAAGGAAAAAATTAAAAATGGAGGAGTGCTCACTGCTTGTCGATTCCATAATTTTCTAGGGTGAAGTAAAAATAGAGAAACTCAGGAGCAAAACCAGTCTGCACCAAGCAGGGGAAAGGACAATAATAATACTGATGGTATGTTAAAATTGCAGTGAAGAAGAGCTTGTTTCCCTATGAACAGTTCTCTCTCTCTCTCGCTCTCATTTTCTGCAAAGCAAAACAAAATGTATTAAGCTGACCCCTTGCACTTGCTCCACAAATGCCATGATGCATGTTTAACTCTGCACATGTTACTCCTTGCATAATGATAGCACTCAAAAACCACTGCATGGTGAAACATATTTTTTCATACCAGTGTTTAAAATAGATTGTTTATGCTTTCAGCCATGCCTGGATCATTGCTCAATGTGCAGCAGTGCTAACTCTCCCACTCTGCTTTTAACAGCAAATCAAAATGGGTCCCACACAATGACCACCTTCTCTTGACCTTCCAGGTTGGAAGCCGTTGGCTTTCTTCTATTAAGACCAAAACCCGAGGCCCTTATTCAGCCACAGGGGAGCCGACAGCCTCAGTGGGTCCCTGGGCAAGACGGGGGCAGTGGCTCCGCACCCCTGGAAGGGGTGGGGACTCGGAGCCAGGAGGGCAGTCATCCCAAAGCATAACATGCCAGCCTCCAGGCAGCTTTCAAAGCCTCTGGGATTACACCCCTCCATGTGCTCTGGGAAGAGATTTAAAGGGCCTAGTGGCTCAGAGCTTGTCCAAGGAATCAAGGAGTTGACCTGGGGCCTCATTCAAAGCCCCATGAACTCAATGGAGGGCTTGCATCAGGCCTCCTTTTAAACCACTCAGTCTTTATTAGCTAATCAGACGATACAAACTTAACATTTCTCATAAGGGGGTGCCTAGCAACACACAAACATCATGTATGAGAAGCAAAAGTGTGCTCTTAGAACCTAAGTTATGTAGATTCCTCAGGCACACACATTTCCCACGAATGGCAGTAGCAGTTTGATATTTGCAGGAAATATAAGACTAAGCTAAAAGTTATTAAAAATATTTGAGCTTAATAGTCCTGTTCAAATCCCAATATGACCATCAAACAACAGATGTTATGAATGTTCAGATTGAAGGTTGAGACTCAGATTGCTGATAGCAGTAGAAAAAGTGCCCAGTTTAGTTTTATTGTAAACTCTTCATGGCAGGGATTGTAGATTAAAAAAAAAAAAATGACTGTGAAGAGCCATGCACTTATTTTTGTCTTATAGACTAACACTAATATATTTTGTATGGATTACAGAATGAATTGTTGTATTCTTTAGCCCCATGGTGTCCAACCAGTTCGGACCACTATAATGGCTACTGCTATAGTGAACTAGTCACAGACAACTGGTCAAATAGCCACATGCGACTAGTGGCTAGTGTGTTGGACACCACAGCTTTAGCCTGTAAAACTATATTAAATATTTTCTTCTGAATCAATGGGGAAAGTTCAGCAGGCTTTAAACAGTGATATATATTAAATCAATGAAGACCTTGAATATTAGTGGATATTGAAGTAGGTTCTATGTTAAACAAAATAAAGCCAGCACAATTTTTTAAATGTCTCATTCCCACAAGGGGAAATTGCAATTATCTGATTTAGAATTGTAATGATTCTATTGTTACGCAGACTCTGTGGCGTTTATCTATATTATTCTACATAGCTAAATAAACTACTTGGTCAATGGTAGGAACTGAACAGTGAACCTTTTGCTCCTAGAGTGCAAGCCTTTACTATATGAGCTGAAGGAAAATGTCTAGTGTTAGCACTACCATGGCTTAGACATTCTCTAAGGAAATTATTAGGGGAACAACATAATTATACACACTGAGGATAGGTCTACTCTGCAACTGAATGTGTGGTTGCAGCTTGTGTACGCATAACTTTTGCTAGCTTTAATCTAGCTAGCATAGCTAAAAATAGTAGTGAAGATATGGCAGCAGGGGTTTCAGTACAGGCTGTAAATGTAAGACTGGAACTCTGTGTATGTATGTGCATTGCTAGCTGGAACGGAAACCCTAATCAAATCAGACATTCTATGTAGGGTAGTAGTACATATATTACACTAAATGGCTTGTATGGTTTTTAAAAATATTACAAATCCACCATCTTATTTAATACTTAAATTGTGGGCTGTATTTAGTATTATGTAGCAAAATAATAGGATATTTGGCAAAGTCTGTTTGTTTGAAGCATACTTTTTCTGTAATATTTATAGTAACCAAACATTTCTGTTTGCTATTAATGAGATAATCTTTTATTAAGAAAATAAGAAACTATGTTCTGCAGATGTAAGTAAAGAAGATAACATCACTTGAGCTATAGCATCATCTTTCTTTGGAATGTTGTATTCAAAATAATTCATTTTCCTAATCTTGATTATACATTAATTTTGACATCTTATGTCATGGCTGCAGTAGAGAAAAAGAAGCTATAGCTGGTGGCAGTCTAGTGACATGCATGGTATTAAATTAAAGGATACAGTTTAGGTAAAATGGATTTATATGAATTGAATCAAATGTGATCTTTGGAAAGAAAAAAATGACTTGTGACACAAATCTTTGTATATAATTGAACAGTCTTAAACAACCTGACTCTGTTCGCATTAGGACAATGACAAGTGACCCTGAATTCACTGATAAAAGTTTGACTTCTGTACATGTAAGATGAAAAGGGAGAATTAATGGTGCTGAACAAAACTGAAAAGCAAGTATTGAGAAATCTGCCTTCTTCCTTTAATAACAAAGAACTTTAATGATAATGAACTTTAACTGTTCTCTTTAGAGTAACAGTCTGGCAGAGTTATGACATTTTAAACTTTTTAATGTCTCTTTATAGTTCCTTTGGTCTCTCATTGCAATTGGTAAAATAGGTTTATCTGCACATGCCGTTCTTGAAACTCCTGTCAGCTGCAGTTACAGCCTGAGTTACCAACAGTGAAATGTAGCAAGCAATTCATAAATAAAGTTTCTCTGTGCTTAGAATTCCACTGTCATCTTAAAACAAAGTGATGAAAATGACAAAATAGAATAAAGAAATTCAGTCTGCTACACTACAGACCCAGCTAATTAAAAACATATGTACAAATAGTTTATTTCTACCCTAAGAACAATTTGCTTGTGTGGTGGTTGTTTTTTGAAATTCAGAATCAATCTCTTTTCTATAGTCACCTTTTGAATAGTTCAGTTGGATGGTTTGTTACCTTTCTCTAGAGTAGTGTCGCAGCGTATCTGTATATCAAACAAACTACTTTTCAGATCCTCCCTTCCTTCTTTTGTAAGAGACTGGAAAGTGATTAAGACTCTCTCTCTGTCTCCTGGATTGAGCTTATCTTTGCTTGTTGAAATGTGATGCTCATGAATGGCAGCATGCCTATTTTTTATGCAAACACAGTAAAATGAAATGAACAAAGATGATTTCTAGTACATTTAAATGTGCAATTGTAGCCATTTTAGGAGGCACTGACAGTGAAATGGAGCCATTAAGTTTTATATTTCGTTAGGTCCATTTGTTTTCATCTCTCCGAACATGGATCTTCTGCTGAAATCATGAGAGCTGCAGATGCTCAGCACTACTAAAAGTTGTCACCTATTCACATGCCTAAATATTGTTTAGGTTTGTCTAAATTTGGGCATCTGATTTTGGTCTAAGTGACTTACCTGCAGAGAGAATAACTTGGTGACAGATAGACTCCAGAGTCCTTGTTTCCAGGTCTCTGAGTCTACGTTTACACTGCAGCCTTTTGTTGGCAGAGACAATGCAAATGAAGCGCTCATTAGCATTTGTCGCGCTGTCATTTGCATATCTCTGGTGATGCTTTTTGTGGAAGAGGTTTTTGCGCAAAAATAAGCAGTGTAGACAGGACTGTTTTGTGCAAACCCCCCTTTTGCGCAAGATCCATTATGCCTCAAAAAAGGAGGTATACAGGATCTTGCGCAAAAGGGTTTTTTTTGCGCAAAACGGCCCTGTCTACACTGCTTGTTTTTGCACAAAAATCTCTTCCGCAAAAAGCATTGGCAGAGATATGCAAATGACAGCGCGACAAATGCTAATGAGCGCTTCATTTGCATTGTCTCTGCTGACAAAAGGCTGCAGTGTAGACGTAGACTGAGCTACAAGGTCATAATCTTCTCTAAGCAAGACCTCATTGCCTTTAGGGAGGGATTCAAGATAACAGGCTGAGCTGAGCAAGGGCCTGGCATTTTTATTTTCTGCTTCCTTCTAGCCCACAGATGTGGCATTCAAATCTTTGTTCCTTCACTACTGTTACTCTTCGTGGTGCACTTGACAAGGAGCTTTCTTGGATACCACTTACTACCCCAGGAGCATGAATGGCACAATCTCTCCTGGATCTCATTCTCCTACAACATGACATATTCTTCTCGATTATTTTGATCCCAATAAGATATGTTCATTTGATACTTGTCTTTAATATATTATATAACCATTCCTGTGTATTTAAAACACATAGTTCATATTTGGGGGCGATTAGGGCCAAATTGTCAAAGCTGAGCTGAACCCATGAAATTTCTGTAAGCATCTGTTGGACTTGTGGTCTTTTCATTTCTTTTGTATAGAGCACTACCAGGATATACGGTATCTTATAGATATAACAGAAGGTAAATTCCTTGCCCTAAAATTCTTGCAACCTTAACAGGTAAAATGCAGAAAAGGGAAGTGAGAGAGGCTCATTCAAGTCAATGGGAATCTTTCTGCTGACTTCATTAGGATTTGAATCAGGCCCAAGCTGAGCAAAATAAAAGCAAAGTGCTGAGCAGATGTGTTTGGCTGTAACTTGCTGGTTCCTCATGAGGTGTTCTGGCAGATTCATTTTCAACATACATTAGGGATTTTAAAATATTGTAATGTAGCTCACTGTAAAGATTATGAAGTGAGGCATGAGAAAAGGGATGGATGGTGATTACTGGAATGCTAGCCATTACCACATCAGGTAATTGTCACAGTGGACTAGTACAAAGGTAGTCACTCATGCAGTGGGCTGTCAGTGATGTTTGTGCAGCTGCTTCACAGACTTCTCCTATGAACAGCAGACATTGTTTTAAATTGTTTGTGCTATAATGTCCATGGGAAATCCATCATTGTAATGCTGTTGGTGCAGCAGATTCATCTTCTTCCTGAGCCACAAGAGAAATGTGTGGTATAAATTTCTATAATAATTCTATACATAATAAATCACTGTTTGCTGTATTGCAGGAGGTGCAACCAGTAGAATATACTTGGATCAGGTACTAATATTTGCTTTAAAGATTCCCAGGCTATAGTTTCAACCAGTTTGCCTGATACTGAACCTAAGGTTACGTCCTGTAATTGACAGGATCTCCTTTTGGAGCTTTTTAAAAAAATTCAGCAACACATTAGCTACCTGCCAGTCATCTGGTCCACAAGCTGATGGTACCTCTTGCTTCCAATGCTGAGGTCTTTGATATTACTCCAATGGGAGTTATATAAGTACTTACTTAGACAGTTTTCTTTCTGAAGCATGAAGGCTAGTTGCTTTTATTGTAGCAGGTATGAATGTAGATTGGTCCTAAAATGGTCTAATCCATTTGAAAATCCAGTTGCAGTATTTAACTCTATAGTGCTGCCTATATGTTGTGCACAAGAATGCCACCTTTATTTGTTCTTGATTTACCAGCCATTAATTTCCTAGGGACTGTCCCCCAGGTACACTTAGATAAATAAAAACTGTACCCATCATTCCAGAAATCTGTATTTAACCTGAAGGCAGAATGTTATAAATTGTTCCTGTTTGCTTGTGACTTCCAGTCATTGGGTGTTTTCCAGCCCTTTTGCCATTATGCTGGTACCTGAGCTTTTATTCACACACAGCAGTGGGGCTGCTACAATACTTGTTCTTTCAGAAGAGTCCATGGGATGCTGTCCATTTATCTATGGTACTCTGAAGCAATCAATGCAAGGTCACATTGTACCCTATGCTTTTCCTGGTGCAAGGCAGAGATGGAAATTGTTCTCTCACCCCTTGCTTAATGTTAAGATTTGGCAACTTGGCTTTGTGCTGTGATTTCACATTGTATGCCTTCATAATAACAATCAGTTCCCTAACCCACTGACTTTTTTCTCTGCTGTCTGCTATTGTATGCTAAAGTAAAAAGTTTCGAATGATGCAGTCATGTGATCATAATTGTGACTAGGTTTCAATGAAAGTTGAAGTCATGTTGAAACTAGCCATCAATTTGTTGTTTCAAGAGCAAACTAGTGTTTAGAGCCAGTAGATCTTTGCAATTAGATATTAAATATCTATTACATACCTATGCCCAGTGTTTCACCTCTTGATGACTCAAATGCTCCTTTCTAGACACTGATAAGATTAGTGTGGTAAGCCTTCGTGCTTGTTTTTGCCTGCAGAGCTTCACCAGTTCTGCTAGACTTCCCCATTCAAGTGCTAATTTTCCAAGCAAGGAAGAGCGAAGAAGGAAACCACTACCACTACCAACCAAACAACAACCCACCCAGTCGTTTAGCTCATTGTTCCATGCTGAGCAAGTATCACACCAGATTGAGCAGCTACATCTCCCAAATCATTCTGGAAAATAGCCCCTTGCTTTTTCATTGAATGCAAATGCCAGCTCAAGATGCACGTTGCTGGCTTCCAGTCTCCTTCCTTGGTTCTGGGCCCTGTTGAACTGTTTTCTTTCCACTCTTGCTTGCTAATACAGGCCTTCAGTAGGTGGGTGAATGAATGGCTGGTGGCTGTAATGCTGAGCAGACCATGTGATATATGGCAGAGGGCTTGCCTGTTTGCTAACTTTGGTAGTGGTATCACTCACCCCTCTATGGCTACATCTAGACTGCAGGCTTCTTTCGGAAGAAGCTTTTCAGGAAGAGATCTTCCAAAAAAACTTCTTCCGAAAGAGCACATCCACACTGCCAAAGTGCATCCAAAAAGCAATCTGCTTTTTCAAAAGATAGCGTCCAGACTGAATGGATGCTATCTCGCATGTAAGCTGTGATTACTATGGGCGGAATGGCCACCAGGGCACCTATGCTTTTTCCTCTTTCTTCTTCTTGTGAAAGAACTCCCTCTTCCCCATCCACATATGCCTTTTTCGGAAAGAGCAGTTTTGGAAAAAGGCTTCTTCCTCGTAGAAAGAGTATTACCAATGCCAGAAAAACCTCTCTGTTCTTTCAATTTTCTTTCAAAAGAACTTGATTGCAGTGTGGATGTAAATAAAGTTTTTTCGGAAAAACGGCCATTTTTCCGAAAAAAAAACCCCCTCTGTAGTGTAGACTTACCTTTTGAGTCTGGTGTGGAGACTGTGCTTTCGATTCTAGAAGTAGATGAATGGATTTTCTATGTGACTCAGTTCACTTTCAGCAAATAAAAGCATATCTATCTATAAACTGTAGGACACTTCAGTCCTCCTGAAGTGATGAGGCTAGGTAAGATAGGGGGTGCCAGTAAACCACATAAATTGAAAATATTACTGCATTATCCACCAGAACTGATTGGTTTTTATATGTTCTTTGGTATTTTAACCAATGGTCGTGCTATGTTTATTACAATTTTTAAAACGGAAAAGACTTGATTGTTTCATTATGTTCTTCCTTGAAACAAATTTGTACTACAGGTTGGATCTCCCCAGTCTGGCACCCTGGGGAACATGACCAGTCCCAGACAAGGGGATTTGCTGGACCAGGGCAGTTTTCTCTCCTCATGACCTGTGCTAAACCACTGCCTCACAGCTAGGGCTGCAGTCTGGCCCTGCTACTGCCTGGTCATCTGTGGCTCCTGGGTCTGGAGCTGCATGACTGGGGCCAGGGCCAGAACTCTGGGGCCAGAGCTCCATGGCCAGGGCCAGCCCCCCACTACTGCCCGGTCGCTGGGACCAGAACTCTTTGCTGTGCCGCCCACCTCTTCCCCCCCTCACGACATGGGTCTCTCAGCTGAGTCGCCTGCCCTCCCGCCATGCTTCTGCCCTGCAGACAGACTTCCCTATATCTGGGCTCTGTGGTCCAGGAACATCCATGGTCCTGCCAGACCAGAGAGTCCCAGTTAAGAGAGGTACAACCTGTAGTGACATCTTTTGATTTGGGTGAAATATCAGGTTCTAGCTGAAATAAGGGATTTTCTTTAATCTAGTACAACAAAAATACTGCATGAAATTCTGCTTTCCATTAATATTACCCCAGCCAAATATCTTTTAGCCATGAAATGAGGAAGAGTGGTGTGGTTTTGCTGTCGTTGACCAGGGTGGTATAATCCCATTTTAGTGAGATTTTCATAAATACTTTTTGAGGAGCAGCCAGTAGATTACAGATAATGGTGGGAAAGGTAACATCCGTATTGCCAAGGACTTTAACACTGACCGTCAGGACAGTAATCAGGAAGGGAAGGATGAAAATTGTGGAAAATATCAAAATATCTTGAACTTATACAATTTATCCTCCTTCTCTTTCCTTCTTTATTTTCCTTTCTTTCTCTTCCCTTTGCTCATTCGTTTGATTTTTCTCTTTCTTTTCCGGAAGATATTTTTTCTTTTAAACAAAGAGGTATGTGGTTTAATGCCAATGGCAAGGGGCATCTTTAAAAATCCCAATGTGAGGTAAGATCTGTACACAGGGGGAAAAAAAAAGACAGCTTTGATATGTAGTGATGGAAATACCCACTCTTCATGATTCAGGGCCAGCTAATGAGCTCGAGAATTCCAAACCTCTCAGATGTGCTTTACCCAATAGAAAAAGAAATCCACTATTACTGTCTGTTTTAAGCAAAATAGCTCTCCTAAAGTACTGAATCCTGTAATGAATGGGCACTGCTCTTCAATTAGTATTAAAATGATTATTCATTCTTTTGGGTGCTCATTGGAGCAATATTAATTATGGTGAACACGTCTGGGAGTCATTTGGAGGAATATGATAATTTTACAGCTTTAAAGAAATTCTAAATATAAACGTGTTACAAATTCAGGGCTGGATTAACCCACCATTTTTTGCTCTGGTCAAATATAGGAGCTTCAGTTGTATACTCTATTTATTGAAGAGACAGAGAAAAAAGAAAAATTATGGCTTTGCTTCAAAATAATGCGAATTCAAAAACCACGTTAAAAAAAACCACTCAAAGAACAGTTATAGCTGCTTTTGCCAGCTACTGAATATTCATTATATTTTTATGGGCATTTCTGATCTCTTTTTGACATTAACGCTGTTACATTAAAAGGGGCAAATAAGCAAGCAGTCCATGTAAAAAATAGGTGGATAATCTTTATTGCAGTGTAGACTACATTTGGAAGGGCAGGTATCTCAGAAATTGTGAATTCATGTGGATGACCACATGAATATTTTAATTTAAAATGCCCCTTTTTGTCAAAAAAAGTTTAGAATTTGAAATATTGTGGCCAGCTTTGCTGACCAGTAGTGATCATATTAAAATTGTATAAAGTATCGTGTTTTAGGTGTAAATCATAGGAACTTGTATTTCAACTCTAACACATTCATATTTTGGGAGTACACAGTTTATATCTTTCCTTTGAGGTCTTCTACTCATATTGAATTTATCACATAGATAATATGCAAACACACAAAAAGTCTGATTTTAATGAATTTGTATGTGGCCAAATATCTTTTTGGATCTTGCTTATTAGATGGCAACTATGAATCTACATGCATATCTCATGATCCAGAAAGCAAGATATCTCATTTTAGTTTGCAATTCCCCCTTTGAAAAATCTACCCAGGCCTTTCCCAAGATTTTCATGGGGATTTTTGTCTGATTTTAGTGAACTTTACATATTTTTTTACCAGAATTGGATGCAATCTATATAATGTATTCATATAAGGCTTGATGAGATCTATATTAACATGTACAGAATGAACTTATTGAAGTAAGGGCACTTTCCATCTCCAATGGAGTTAATGGGATTTTTTCCATGGTTAGATCCCTAAGGCCAAGTCTATACTAGACCCGGAAAGTTGGTTTAAGGTATGTAACTCCAGCTACATAAATAACATAGCTGGAGTCGATGAACTTAAGCTGAGCTTGGTGTTGTTTCACAGTGGGAGGTCTATGCTTTTGTCGGCTTCCCTTAGGCTATGTCTAGACTGCAGGCTTCTTTCGGAAGAAGCTTTTCTGGAAGAAATCTTCCGAAAAAACGTCTTCCGAAAGAGAGCGTCCACACTGCCAAAGTCTGAAAGATAGTGTCTATTCAGTCTGGATGCTATCTCGCATGTAAGCTGTGATTTTTCTGGGCAGAATGGCCACCAGGGCACCTGTGCTTTTTCCTCTTTCCTCTACTTGTGAAAGAACTCCCTCTTCCCTGTCCACATGCACCTTTTTTCGAAAGAGCTCTTTTGGAAAAAGGCTTTTTCCTCGTAGAGAGAGGTATACCAATGTCGGAAAACCCCCTCTGTTCTTTTGATTTTCTTTCAAAAGAATGCAATTGCAGTGTGGACATAATTGAAGTTTTTTGGGAAAATGGCTGTTTTTTTTCAAAAAAACCTCTGTCATGAAGACATACACTTACTCCTTGCGAATCGAGGAGTACCAGCATCGACTGGGCGATTGATCACTGGCGTGGCAAGTGGAGATGTGACCTAATGAGACTCCTAGTTAGTCTTTTTCATATCTAGTTACTAGGAGTATCCACTGTCCACACACTGCAGCAAAATATGGGAATTGGCATCTCCCAAGCACCTGGATTACATCTTTCTTCTGTCCCACTCGTATAGTGTCTCCAGTGATAGAAAAGTGGCAAGTCAGGGTCTAAAGTCATCTATCACCACGAGTGGATGAGTGACTAGACAAAACAAAAGTGGTGCACCAAGCCTGTTCTTTTCTTAAAAAATGTTTTCCCAATATGAGCTTTGCAAAAATAAGTGTTGTTCCAAGAAAATATCTCCTTTCAAAGGTCAGCATTTGACCAGAAAGACTGTTTAGAGCACATAGATAGTCACTGAAAAAGGTAGGTGAGGTAATTCTCTTTTATTCAGCCAACTTCTATTGGTGCGAGAGACAAGCTTTTGAGCTACACTGAGTAGGCTTGTCTCTTCCTAAGTGGGCTCAAAAGCTTGTCTCTCACTGACAGAAGTTGTTCCAATAAAAGATATTACCTCCCTCACCTTGTCTCTTTGGGTATGTCTACACAGCAAAGTTATTTCAAAATAACAGCCATTATTTCGAATTAACTTTACCAGCATCTACATAGCCAAACCGCTATTCCGAAATTAATTCAAAATAGCTGAGCACTTATTTCGAATTTGGTAAACCTCATTCCATGAGGAATAACACCAAATTTGAAATAGCTAAATCAAAATAAGCGCTGTGTAGACACTTATTTCAAAATAGGGGGCCTCCAGCCCTTCCCAGAGTGCCCCGGTGGCCACTCTGGGCCAAACCAGGAAAACTCTTCTGCTCCCCCCAGCCCCGGTGCCCTTAAAGGGGTAGAATCTGGCCACAGTGCCTGTCCCAGCTGCAAGCCTGCCAGCACAGAGCCAGCAGTCACTGCCCCTGACCCAGCATAAGCCAGCAACCCACTGGCACCCAGACCTCCACCACTCCCCAGGAGTAGGCTGGCAGCTCCCAGGAGCCTGCCAGGGGCTGCAAAAGGCGGGCGCCTTCCTGGTCCAGTGCGGAGATATTAGACCTGACTGAGGTTTAGGGGGAGCCTCCAATGTCCATGATCTCCGCACTAGATGCAGGAACACGGCCATCTACAGGCGGATGGCTGACAGCAGGTTTGCATGAAGATAAAGGAGCTGCGGCAGGCCTATGCCAGGGCCACAGGGAGCAGCTCCCAAACAGGGACTGGCCCAGACTCCTGCCCCTATTATGATGCCCTGGACCACATTCTGGGGGGGCAGATGGTCCGTGCCCCCCAGGTGGTCATTGACTCTGGGGCAGAAGGCCCTGACCAGTGCATGCAGGAGGAGGAGGGGGGAGGAGGAGGATGAGGGCCAGGAGTCGCAGGAGCCTGGAGGGAGTGTGGCACTCACCCAGGACCCCTGAGGCGTCACAGCAGCCATGTCACCAGTGTCGTCCGTGGCTGGGGAGGCCTCGACATGTGAGTGCCATCACTGTCCCCTTATGCGGGGTGGGGGGGAGAGGGAGACCAGGGACTGCACGTGTGGGCCTTGCTGACCATGGAGCACGCAGCAACCCGTGCATGTGCCGTGCCACCTGGGGATGTGGCCCTGGCTGGCTGCCACACAGCGGCCCTGGCCTGTTACCCACACGTGTGTATGTATGAAGGCAGATGACATGCTCCTGACCCCGGGGAGGGACACTGCACAATGCCCTCCCTCCACAAGTCCCCTCTACGCAGAGGCAGGGCACATCTCCCCTCCCCCCCACATCCACACTATATATAGCACAGGGGCTTGGGTGCAGTCCTGGGCCAGCTCACACTCCTGGGGATAGCAGGACATGCCAAACATGGCCTGTGTGCAAGCACATTGGCTCTGATGGTGCAAAGACCTGCCATCCTCACCTTGCAGAGGGGGGCTGGGCTTCACCCACTGTGTCCCCAGGGATAACTGACCACTTCTCTTGTTTCTCCACAGCTGCAGCAGCTGCAAGTGCAGGGTGCACTCCCCCGCCCAGGACATCCTCCCGCACTCGGGCCAGCAGGGTGATCCAGAACCAGGAGGACCACCAACAACAGCACCTGGGGATCCTGTGAAGGCAGGTCCGCATCCTGGAGCACTGGGTGCATGAAGACCTGCAGCTGCGGTGGGAGAGTTGGCGGGAGCTGCTTGCCCAGGGCCGAGCCATCTGTGACCACCTGCAGCCTGGTGCAGAGATTGGTGCCTCCTGCCGCTCCAGCCCCTGCTGCTGCCCCAGCTATCGCTCCTCCTCTCACTCCTGCTCCCGCCTCTTCCTTCCCCCCCCCGCCCACCCTCCATACCCACTCCCCCCCGGGGACGCCGAGGCCCCCGCACCCACAGTTCTGGGAGACAGGTGGACCAGCAAGACACCCAACCCTGAGCTTCTCTTCCCCCTTCCTCCCCTTGCCTCCCCCTTCCAGCTCCCTCCTCCCAGGTTTACCCCTCCCCTCTCCCATCCTCTTGCATCCCCCCCTACGCCCAGTTACGTTCAATAAAGAGAGTTTGTTTTTGGCAACACACGTGTTTTTATTTTACATCAGGAAGGGGGGTTAGGAAGGGGAAAGTGGAAGCATGTGAGGGTGGAATAAGGCACAGGGCCCCAGTGGGGCATGCCAGGGAGACTTCACTCCTCCTCTGTCTGGAAGCTCTCCCACAGGGCCTCCTGGATACCAACAGCCCCCCGATGGGCCTCCCGGCTGGCAGCTGTATGGGGCTGCATGTACAGGCCAGCCAAGTGGTCAGCCTCTGCCATCCAGCCTGGCAGGAAAGCCTCCCCCTTCCTTTCGCACAAATTGTGCAGCACACAGCACGCCGCCACCACGTGTGGAATATTCCACTCGGAGAGGTCCAGGCGGGTGAGGAGGCATCTAAATTGGGCCTTCAGCCGGCTGAAGGCATCCTCCACCACGATGTGGGCCCTGCTGAGCCTGGCATTAAAGGCCTGCCAGGAGGGGTTGAGATGTCCTATGTAGGGCTTCATGAGCCAGGGCTATAGTGTGTAGGCCACATCCCCCACCAGGCACACAGGCATATCCATGTCCCCAACCCTGATGTGGCGGTTGGGGAAGAAAGTTCCGGCGTGCAGCCTCTGGCACACGGAGGAGTTGTGGTACACCCGAGTGTCGTGTGCTTTGCCGGACCAGCCAACGTTAATGTCCAGGAAGTGACCCCGGTGCTCAGACACAGCCTGCAGGATGACCGAGAAGTATCCCTTCCGTTTTATGTACAGGGAGGCCTGGTGTTCTGGGACATGGATGGGGATGTGCATCCTGTCGATCGCCCCTCCGCAGTTGGGGAAGCCCAGGGCGCCAAATCCCTCAATGACCGCATCCACATCCGTGAGGCGGATGACTCTGCAGAGCAGCACTCTATTGATGGCCTTGACCACCTGCAGAGGGACACACAAAACCGAGAGTCACTGGGGTGCCAGGGTGGCTGACAGTGCTCCTTCCCCGCCACTGCCCCGCACCCCCTCCCCATGAGCAACCCCCCTGCAATCCTGGCCACCGTGGGCAGTCCGTAGTGTGCCTGGGACAGAACAAACCTTCCTGTGGAGGGGACTTGCACCCCCTCCCCCCCTTTTCCCTGGGGCAGCCCATCCTCTCCTTGCCCCCCGCCCCAGGCACAGTGGCTGGAGACTGCCATACCTGCATGAGCACTGCTCCGACAGTTCCCCATGGATCGGTAGCTATCCAGCGTGGAGAACTTCCAGAGGACAATGGCCACACGCTTGTGGAGGGGAATGGCGGGCCTCATGCGCGTGTCCCATCGTTGCAGAGCAGGGGCGAGCCACTCACAGAGCTCAAGGAAGGTGTCCTCCTTCATTCTGAAGTTTTGGGTCCATTGTTGGTCTCCCCAGCACTCCAGGATGATGTGGTCCCACCAGTGGCTGCTCGTGTCCAGACGCCAGATGCAGTGGGGCACGCTGGCATCCAGGCGCTGCTGCTGCTCCTCCTTGTCCCCGAGGAGGGTCTGGAAGAAGGCCTGGGGGTCGGGCTGCAGCAGATGCTGCGAGGCAGACTCCAGCAATTGCTGCCAGGCTTGCAACAAGACATCCAAAATGAGCACCAAAGTGCCCGGGGTAGCTCTGGCTCCATGGTGCCGAGTGCTGTGGTGTCCCAAGTCAGGGCAACCAAAGCAAGCAGAGACAAAAATGCTTTGCTGTCCCTCAGCGAGGTAGGCAAGCAAGCAGGGAAAGCTGAGAACTGGCTGTCCAGCGGAGTCCCTTTAAGCACAAGCCTCAGATAGCCTCAGGCCGCAGCATGGACGCAAAATGCTATTTCGAAATGCATTTTGTGTGTAGGCGTGTTATTTTGAAATATCTTATTTCGAATTAACTATTTAGAAATAAGATATTTCGAAATAATGCTGTAGTGTAGACATACCCTTTGGGATTTACATGGCTCCAATAACACTGCATGCAATAGATGTTTGCTAACAGTTGCTGTCCTCAGTGTTCAGCTATCTAAGGGAATACATTTATCGATGCCTATTGCATTTAATAGGCAAAAATTATGGAAGAATCAACAGTTGCAACAGCAAATTTGTGGAACTCAGGCTCAATTTCTACCTCCAACTAAATTGTCAAGATCAGATCTTATGAATGTGGCATGTGTAAGAATGCAAGTTCTCCTGGTTGTAAAAACCATAATGAATACTTGTATTAGAAAATGAGGTGGAAAATTAATATTGGATATATTATAAAGACAGAAAAATCTAGATGACATTTTATACCAGCCATATTTGTTAGTGCTGTGGCTTAGTCGGCCAGCTTATCTCTACTGTGTTCATTACATTCCATTATATTCTGCTTTATTATATTCAGTCAGAATGCAAGAAACCTACAAGCGTGTACTGTGTAAGACACTGGCTTCTGCAGTTAGCAAGAGGCTTGAGGCCTTCACATTTTGGCATAGATAAACTTAGATAACCATAAGTTTTGGGGAACTGGAAGTAGAATGTAAGGGGGAATTGTGTCCATAATGACATCAACCAACTACAGAACATGAACTGACACCAGTTTCTGGAAGGTTTTAGATGGAACATCCAACCACAAAGATGCCATGGCAATGAAATTGATGTGTATGATAATGGGGTGAAATCATAAAAAGACTCACTTATAAAAGAAGGACTTCTTAACACTGTTAAGGGGAGGAAATACAAATAAGGAAGAGGGGAGAAACCCCTATTGAATATGTACTAGACGTGGTAATGTCAGGGTAACATAGGAAGGAGAAATGTTGCCCTTTGGAGGGGCAGAATGTTGGACACTGGTGAAGATGAGGAAGATGATGGTAATGAGGAAGATAATGACTAACATTTCAGGTTGTTCTGCAAGAGATGGTAGGAGTATTGACATTCAGATGTACTTTCTGCATAACCACTATCTACCTTACTGACAGGCCTGCTGACGGGGGGAGGGAGGAAGGGGTAGTTGCCCTGGGACCTGGAGTTCAAAAGGGTCCAGGGCTCCTGACTGTCACCAGATCCTCCCCCCTCCCTCCATGGGAGCGTGGAGTTGGGCTCCCTCACCTTGTCCAGTAGTCTGTTAGCCCCCCCCAGTTACTCAGTTAATGAGTGTTTGATGTTCCTAAATGATTTAATAAATGATATATTTGTAAATATAAAAGAGTTCGCATTGTGTGAGTGTTGCATCTGGGGTTCCCAACTATATCATAATTTTAATAATAATCTGACTGTACCTGATCTTGGGACAAGAACCTGTCAGGCTTCAAAGTAATGACTGGGAATTCTTATTCATTCTCTTTAGATGAGGTTACATGCTACTTTAACTTCTCCATGGTACATGTTTTTTCTCCACAGGTCTTCTATGTGATAAGGTTGTAACAGAATTTCTGAAATACCACACCAGAACTGGGTGTTTGTGTGTAGGGAGGGGGCTGTTGTTAGGAGACCATTTGTGAATAAACATGGATTTAAAAAAAATCTGTTTGTTAAAAAATGTCCAATTAATAGAACAGTTTGTGCAGCAGAAGTAACAGAAAAGCTTATGCTGGTAGCACATGCACAACTATATTATCAGCCAATGAGATATTGAATTATTCAGCTTCCATGATTTTATAAACCTCAATTATTTACCTAACAGATTAAGGTGATGACTTGGCAAAAGCTGGTCATTTATCAGGCAAATTTATATTCACAGACACCCCTAATTTTTGCATTGACAGGGACGGGCAACAATTTTCGCAGGGGGGCCACTCCACGAATTTTGTAAGTTGTCATGGGCCGTGCTTTTCTACTCTAGTAATGGAAGGGGTGAGGGGTCTGGGATGGGATTTGGGTGCAGGGGGGAGCTTTGGGCTGGGGCAGAGTGTTGGAGCACAGGAGAGGGTGAGGGATGTGGGCTCTGGGAGGGAGTTAGATGCAGGACTGGGCTCCAGGCTGGAGCAGGGGATTGAGGTGCAAGGTCTGGGAGGGAGTCTGGGTGCAGGAAGGGTCTCTGACCTGGGGCAACGGGTTGGGGTGTGTGGGGGGGGTGCAGTGTCTAGGAGGAGTTTGGATGTAGGAAGGGATTCTGACTTTGGGGGAGGGGGGTTGAAGTGTGGAAGGGGTTGTGAGGTTCAGGATCTGGCCAGGTGTCTCCCAGCCAGCAGCACAGCAGAGCTCAGGCGGGGTGCCTGCCTGCCTACCATGGCCCCACACCACTCCTGGTAGCATCTGGATGCTGCTGGCATGTTTCTGTGTACTCTTGTGTGGATGTAAATTTACCACAAGGTAGTTATGCTTTCTGGAGAGCCTGAACCAGATGCTGATCTTAGTAATGCTGGTACAAATCTGGAGTAATTCCACTGAAGTCAGTGGAGTCACTTGGATTTACACGGTGTAACTGAGATCAGAATCTGTCCTCTTTCTTCACTGGTCTCTTGATGACTATGTATATTATGTGCTAAATGGACACATCTCTTCAAGGCAGCAATAAGAAAGCGACCTCTGTCATGTAATGGTATTGAGCGTACTCTTTAGCATAGGGACACAAATAGTTTTGACTGGTAGTCAATGCTGTATCCATTTCTTATGCTTCCAAAAAATTGGGACTTAGTTTGTTAATTTCACTACACATGGGCAAGCAGTTGACCACGGTGCCCATGAGAGCTCCCATATCATGTTAGGGAAAATAAATTAGATAAATACATAAACAAAATAAAACAAAGATGGGGGCAAATTCTGACGTAGTGTAATTCCATTTCCAGTGGAGATGAACCTTTTCCATCTGGTCTAAATTTGGTCTTCATGCTGTGATGATGATTATTAGCATGATCATAATTATTAAGTCCTATTATTGAACTTTGAAGTGTTCAGTATGGCAGGACAATATGAGCGAAAGCTGTACAGGACTGAAACTGCAATACCAGGGAAGCCAGAGCATACACAGTGAATGGCATTTGGAAAAATAGAGGCTTATGAATTTATTCAAATATATGCAAATTAGCATTAGAAAGAATGACGGACTCCCAAACCAGCAGAGCAATCTTCCAGCCAAATGATGGATGCAAACTCATAGCTCTGTCTGGAGAATCTCACTGCTACCTGCCACCCCAACCTCTGGCACAAGAGAAAGGAGACAGCTTTGTACTGACTATATCATCCCCGTCTTCTTCCCAAACTCACATCCTGGTTGGACAATCAGCTGTCAGTCACCTGGGATCCTCCCCTCTTAGACGTGATTGGGCAGGAAGGCATTGGAGTGGGACTCGGGAGATCTGAGATCAGTTCTGGACTCTGCCACAGATACTCTGGGTGACCATGGGGCAACACTTAAGTCTCTCTGGGTCTCCGTTCCTTACCTGTAAAGTGAAGGTGATAATGTGTGTTTCCTCTCCTCCTTGGAGTCTCTTTTCTGTTTAGATGATTAGCTATTCATGGCAGAGACTGCTATTGTGTGATTGTACAGCATCCAGGACAATGGGGTTGTGATCTCAGTGAGGGTCTTTAGGTGCAACAGCATTTATTGGAGATGACCCCAAGTATACTAGGGCCCCAGCCCTCTCTGTTTTCCATTGGAATAGCTGATGGCCTCTTCTTCTGGCAGCCAGACCAAAGTGAGAAGAGCGCCTGGCTGCTTCAAAGTACTTAAAGGAGGGAGAAAAATTATTCTCATTAACCTCTGAGGACAGGAGAAGAAGCAGTGGGCTTAAATTGCAGCAAGGGAGGTTTAGGCTGGACATTAGGAAAAAGTTCCTAACTGTCAGGGTGGTTAAACACTGGAATAAATTGTCTAGGGGGGATTCTGGAATCTCCATCACTGAAGACATTTAGGAGCAACACCTATCAGGGATGATTTAGATGTGCTTGGTCCTGCCATGAGGGGAAGGGACTGGACTTGATGACCCCTCGAGGTCCCTCCAATTCTAGTATTCTATGATTTTATGAAATATGCTAACGCTGAGCAATCATCCTGCACCAGCAGCCCCAAACTGATCACTGGGACTTTATGAGGAAGCAGCAAGGCCACAGTAATGAAGAACAGAATGGAGAATAAGGCTTTCCTGATCTGTGAAGGGTGGGGGGAGGAAGCTGTGAAAAATGTGTGAGAGAGATTTTATTAATCTATAATAGATCAATGGGCTAATGAAAGAAGTAGCCAGCAAGTAGTTCTGCTATTTCCTTTTTAAAAGCTTCAGAGGGGTAGCCGAGTTAGTCTGTAACAGGAAAAACTTAAAAAAACAACAAATAGTCTAGTAGCACCTTAAAGACTAACAAAACATGTAGATAGTATTATGAGCTTTCGTGGGCGCAACCCACTTCTTCAGGATATTCAGCAAGGGTCTATTGGGAAAAGATACGCAAAATGCAGAATGCATTTTGCGTATCTTTTCCCAATAGACCCTTGCTGTCTAGCTGTACCCTAAGGTACTACTAGACTATTTGTTGTTTTTAAAGTTTTTCCTTATTTAAGACATTCCTGCATTTCCCATGAAGATGCACATCTGTATAATTCAATTATTGTGGATTAATTGCTTATTGCATTAAATTATTTCTGATATAAAAATATCCCTTTACACCTCCTTAAGAGATGTTGCTTTATCTTTTATTAAGATGCTAAGCAGAATCCCAGACTGCAACCCTCTCCCACTGAACAGCTGCATTTTCCTGAACTCAGCTTGGTAATAAGGCCAGGCTGCAAAATTACACCTTGATTGCACATAAGGCTTCCTTGATGTATGCATCGCCACTACAAATGAGTACTTTGTTACTCATTTACATTTGAAATGTCTTTGCCTAAACTAAGTTGAACAACAAATGTGTTTCTTCATTGCCTGCCATGTAAATGCTGCTCAGTAGAGGCCACTATTAGACTGTGCTGGTAACTTTAAAAGGAAAAGTAGGTGCAGTATTTAAAGAAAATATAGGTTGTACTTTTCTCAGATGTACTAGTCAAAGCCTCAAAGAAACAGGCAACACCTTCTCATCTGCTCTTGATTTTTAGATGCATTCTGGTTATGCATCAATGCTTATACTTTTAGTGTTCTCTGTTTCTTTATGTTGACTGGGTAAGTCCTTTAACTGTACAAGAAAATAGGAGCTATTGTAGTCATAAAACATCATTGGCAATGCAGATATCTTGGATGAAGAGTGGCTAGGATGAATAAAGACCAGTCTTTAGCTTATATAAATCAGTGTAGCTACATTGACTTCCATATTGATTTATACCATCTGAGTATCTCTTTTCTCCCAACATATCAATTGATTAGTATTGGTAACTATAGTAACTGGATGGTTAAATTTGGGTTTTTAAAAAATGTATTTTTTGAGTGTATAACACTGAATAGAAACTGGAGAGAGAGAGAGAGTTCAAATTTAGCCTTGATGCAAATGGTACAATCTGTACTAACTTCAGTGAAGTTAGCTTACAACACAGCTAAAAGCAGTGCAGAGAAATGAAAGATGCTTTTTTGCACTCTTTTGATCTCATTTTTTCCCCTAAAGGGAATATCTTTTTTTCTTCACAATTAAAAAAATTGGCGAGTGCTGCTCTAATGCCATTAAACCTCTCTCATTTCATACCCCAAGAATGTTGTACATTTCACACTAGTCACGGATAATTCAGGCAGTGATCTCTTTTGTATAAATCCATGACAGGCAAATCAGATGCAATAGAGGTTGAGCAGACTGTTGTTACTGGGGTATGTCATGAAATGATGGAGATGTGTCCAAGTTAGACAGTGAAATCTGTCAATTTTGCTTTTTTTTCCATTTGAAAAGTGCAGAGAATATAAACCAGAATGACAAGGATTTGTGCCCACTCTTTGCAGAAAGACTCCTGTGTTGAAAGCAATTTTCTGGTTAGTATTTGGTACAGCGATATGGTAGTTATTATTATTAATAATATTAATATTTTATATTATTATTTGTATCATGGTAAATGTCCCAAAGAAGACTGGCATCTCATTATGCTCGGTGGAGTGTAAGCAAATAATAAGAGACAGGCCATGATCCAACAAGTTCACAGTCTAAATTGAGAAGACAAAGGGTGGTAAGAAAGGAAGTAATGTGGTATCCCATTTTACAAATTGAAATCTGGGGCAAAGACAATTGAAGAGGCTTGCATACAACTATGCATACAATATGATGGGGGCTAATTTAGCTACAACCAATCAGGAAAGAGATCATGATGTTATCGTGGATAGTTCTCTGAAAACATCCACGCAGTGTGCAGCGGCAGTCAAAAAAGCAAATGGGATGCTAGGAATTATTAAAAAAGGGATAGAAAATAAGATGAAGAATATCTTACTGCTCCTATATAAAACTATAGTACGCCCACATCTTGAATACTGTGTACAGATGTGGTCTCCTCACCTCAAAAAAGATATTTTGGCATTAGAAAAGGTTCAGAAAAGGGCAACTAAAATGATTAGGGATTTGGAATGGGTCCCATATGAGGAGAGGCTAAAGAGACTGGGACTTTTCAGTTTAGAAAAGAGGAGACTGAGGAGGGATATGATAGAGATATATAAAATCATGAGTGGTATGGAAAGGGTGAATAAAGAAAAGTTATTTACTTGTTCCCATATTATAAGAACTAGAGGACACCAAATGAAATTAATGGGTAGCAGGTTTAAAACTAATAAAAGAAAGTTCTTCTTCACACAGTGCACAGTCAACCTGTGGAACTCCTTGCCAGAGGAGGCTGTGAAGGCTAGGACTATAACTGAGTTTTAAAAAGAGCTAGATAAATTAATGGAGGTTAGGTCCATAAAAGGCTATTAGCCAAGGGGTAAGGAATGGTGCCCCTGCCCTCTGTTTGTCAAAGGCTAGAGATGGATGGCAGGAGACAAATTGCTTTATCATTGTCTTCAGTCTGCCCCTTCTGGGGCATCTGGCACTGGCCACTGTCATCAGACAGGCTACTGGGCTAGATGGACCTTTGGTCTGACCCAGTATGGCCATTCTCATGTTATGTTCTTGTTTAAAGTCTGTTGGGAAATCAGACCAGGGACTTGAACTTAGATCTATTGAATCCCAGACCAGTGGAGCCTTCTTTTGCTTTTGGATAATCTGTAGTTGCTCTCTTTCCTTGGTGGCAGTCACAAAATAGAAAAGGGCCTACCTCTGAAACCTTTGGAAATGGCCTTCCAGCTTCCAGCATGGGGTACAGGAGAGCTGGTTTGGGATATTCATGCCTCTCAATGGCAGTCAAAAGTGTTCTGTTGGTGTGGAGAAAGTTCCATGAAAGCCATCGATATAAAATATCCATGAATCACCTTCTTGTGTGCAGTATCTAGTAACCTTATGATGACTACATCCAAGGGGAGCATTCCCAGTTATCACGGTCTTTACAAAAATAAGGTCAGGCATGTGTTTTTGAAACAAGAGACAGGATGGTTTTAGGAGGGAAGCAAGTCCTACTTTTCCAGGAACACAGGATTTTGAAAATATTCATACATTTGTGACTTATTCTTCCATTTCTTCACTGTTTCCTCTTTTAATCCTCAGCATTCTCAGTATGTTTTTACACACTACTTTCTTCTTCTGCTGTTCATTTCCTACTCATATCTGCCTTCTTTAGTTCTGTGATTGCTTTTTCTTTTCTTTTTTTTTCACTCCACTCCTTCCATCTGGAGTAATGTTTAAAAAACCCCCAAACTTACAAACAGACAACTGACATTGGAACTTGGCCAGTTTAGTCCTTTCCCAGCCCTGGGCTATTGCTTTGAAATGCAAAGCCTCTCAATATCTGGGAAGGGAAGTCAGCATTTCACAAGGAATTTTTCCACACTGTGGCAACTGGCAACACTGTTCCTCAGAGAAACCAAATTTCCAATGCCTAAACAAATAAGGGAGGATAGCCTCAGCTATTTCACAAACACTGGTATTTTCCCTTCCATTTCAGAAATGATCCCTGCAAGTTGGTGTTGATGCATACTGGGAAAGGAATGAGATGGAAACATAATACTGACAGTGTCCGACTTGTACTCATTCTGTGCGTAAACAGTAGAACTGAGTCTCTACGTCTGCTAGTCCTGCATCTTCCTGAAAATTCATTTAACTTAGGATTTGCTTAAACACTGTCTAGATAATGGCTAGATAAGGGGATATGTTTTATTGGGCCATCTTTTGTTGGTGAAACAGACACAGAGCTTTCAAGCCACGCAGAGCTCTTCTCTTGAAAGCTTGTGTCTCTCACCAACAGAAGTTGGTCCAATAACAGATGTTACCTCAGTCACCAACCTCATTTCTCTAATATCCTGGATCTGAACTACATTGCATACAAATTGTCTGGATAATGGAGTTAGTATCATCAGGTCACTTCAGCTCAGAAACTTTATGGTCAGATTTGGCAGAGTTAATCAGGAAAACTTGCTGTGGTCAAAGCCATTGTGTTGCTGGATCACAGAGATCTGGATACTGTCCTGATTACAAAAGAATGAGACTTTATTTGAATCAAAGGGTGAACTAAATAAGGCAGAAAGCTGTCTGTTGGGATATTGTGGAGAAATCACCACTTCAAGAGGAACTAAAGTAGTCAGCAGGGTTGTGGAGACCCAGTAAAAAGGGTCTCACCATGTAGGTTCTCCAAAGCAGGTTAGATAAGATCTGAATAGGGAAACAGGCTACGGCTTGTGGGCCAGAGCTGGTCCATTGGATCCTTCAGTCTGGCCCCTGAACCCTCACCAAGGAATGCGGTCAGGACAGCCTTGCCAGGAGGAGCAAGCCTAAATCCTGGGCAGTGTGGTGAGCAGAGGCAGCCAGCTTCTGACCCCTCCTTATTTACCTCCCTCCTCTGCAGCCTCCCCCCAGTGCCTGGGAGGCGCGGCTGCAGCGCTGCCAGCCCCAGTGTGCTGGGTGGTGCATTTAGGGGACATGGAGCAGGGGAGCAGGGGGAGATGGATATGGGAAGGGAGTTCCTGTGGGATGGTCAGAGGGTAGGGAGCAAAGGGGGTTGGATGGAGCAGGAGTCTTGGGGGTTGGTCTGGTGGTGGAGAGCAAGGGGGGTTGGATGTGGGTGAGGGCTGGGCCATGTCTGGCTGTTTGGGGAGGCACAGCCGCCCTCAGCCATCCTTACCTGTCCCTCCATATAATTTCCATACCTGATGTGGCCCTTGGGCCAAAAGGTTTGCCCATCCCTGCATTAGTGGGATGTAAGGGAGTTAGACTGAGTTATTCATCAATAAAAGTCTGATCAGTAATTTGAGTGAACTTTTCCTTTTCCCTGTTACTGACAAACAAAACAAGAAAAGAACGAGCCAACAGTAGCCTCTGTAACAAAGGATAATCAGGGAAAGATAAATGAATAACTCTTTCAATGTGACAATGTTGGCTGCCTTCTATATGGAATTAAGCATACTGAGAAGACAAATGTTCTTGGCAGCACAAAGTGCGACTAAATGCCTTAAAGGAATGGAAAGCACTAAATGACCTTTCATCACTTCAATCACTAGATTAGTTAGGGACATTTTTAATGAAGGTCATTAGACTTGGAAAATATCATAGGTGACAGTGTGAACAGCTATCTTTATAGTTATATGTTCTTTCTGATGAAGGCAGTTTCTACCCGCTTTACAGTAGAGTAGGAATAGTAGGATAGGAATGGACATGAAGATGTGAGATGAGCATGAGTAGCATATATTTTTCATAACACCATGTAATCCTGTAGCACCTTAGAGACTAACAAAACTATATAAAGTATCATGAGCTTTCATGGGCACAACCCACTTCGTCAGATGAGCAGAGTGGAGAGAAAAAGAGGGACTCACAATTTATAACAGAAAAAGAAGGGAGAGAGAGAAAATACCTGTCAATTGCAGTACTGGCGCTAATGAGGCTAATGGAGTGAGCTGGAAGTGTCCCATACTTAGCTTTTGATGTCAGTTGGATGTCGAATGTAAGGAAAGGTGGTTTTATAGTGGGCCATCCAGTTCAGGTCTTTGTTAAAGCCACGAGAAACAGTGTCAAATTTGCATATGAAGGCCAGTTACACACTGTTTCTCTGTTGCTGGCTTGTGAAATTCCTTTGTAGAAGAATGGCTATTTTAAAATCCATCAATGAGTGCCCAGGTAGGTTAAAATGTTCCTCTACAGGTTTCTGTGTATTGCCATTTCTGATATCTGATTAGTGTCCATTTATCTGTTGTCAGAGAGACTGTCCAGTTTGGTCAATATACCTAGCAGAGGGGCATTGCTGGCATTTGATGGCATAGATCGCATGAGAGGATGTGTAGTTGTGTGAGCCCCTGACGTTGTGGCTTATGTGGTTAGGTCCTGCAATAATGTCACTTGTATAGATGTCTGGACAGAGTTGACAGTGGGGTTTATTGCAGGGGTAGTTCCTCAGTGGGATCAGAGGAAAAAGGCCTTTAGATTGTGGCGTTGGTGAGTTGTCCAGCAGCCTGTTGCTTTTCAAGTCACAGACTAACATGGCTACCCCTCAGAGATTTTTTTCTCATGCTGTCTACAGAGAATGAGACAATTTGAATTCCTTTGACTCCATTCCAGCTGCGCAAGAGAGGTCACTGGCAGAATTGCTAGTGCAGTGGTTCTCAGTATTTTGTATTGTTGAACCCTTTCACACAGCACCGAATGGGGGACCCCCACAAGAGACTCTAGGGCAGTGTTTCTTAAGCTCTTTAAGACTGAGGAACACCAAATAATATTTTTTTTATGAGGATCACCAAGGATTTTTTGTTGATCAAAAGGTCAAAGAGGAAAAGGGTTGGGGGAAAGTTAAAAGTTAATGAGCAGAAACAAACAAAAAAAAAGGTCGCCTGCCCCTTTAAGGGTGGCCATTTTTAATTCTGTTGTTCTCCGCGGCATACCTCCGACTGCCTCGCGGCACACTGGTGTGCTGCGGAACACAATTTAAGAAACACTGCTTGAGGGGCCAAGGAAAGAACTCAGTTTCTCTGTGACTATCAGATGGGTGACCTGCAGATTGGAATGCTCTAGGAAGCAACCTAGGAAAGAGATAGGAGCAGAGAGGCTCACCTTGAGTCCCAGGGAGATGGCTTGTGCTGTGTAAACCAGGAGGGAGTAGACAGGGGCTTCTGCAGGAGCCCGAGCCGGGGGGAAATGTAGATATAATGGATACTTGTGTTATTGTTTCCTTTTTAAAAAGGACATCTTGCATATGGCGAGTGTTCTTCGTGCACTGGCCAGAAAGAGCCCACCGGCTTCCATGAAGACATTTGTAACATTTAAAAATTGTGGTCAGACTCCCTGCATGCTCAGATGTACTTAAATGTTTTGGTGGACTTGGAAGCCTTTGTACCAAATTCTGGACCCATGGAGGTCAATGGAAAAAGGAAACAATTGGTCCCATTGTACTCCTCCCTCAGTTTTACTGCAGCCTAGAGAATTGTCCTCTACCAGCAAGAATACTAGCAATAGGGGATGAATCAGAGGTCTGATTTTCAAAAGTAACAACATTAGAGATAGAGGCGCTCTTTTAGGATGATGACTCAGAGGACCAGATTCACATTTACACTGTGGTGCCCTTATACTGCTCTGGTCACACTTATCTCAAGACACCCTATGTACCTTAACTTTATACAGTGCTAAGTTGGTTCTTTCCTAATGACTGCAACAAGAACCAGTCTGCAGAGGCATAAACATTAAACATCTAAAAGACAGTTTTCCAAGCAGAGTGTGCATCTGATGAGCGATGTGAGACAGCCGCAGGAAATGGAGTCATGCCCGCATTAAAAAATAAAGACAGAACTCTTCACCACCTTGTTTGAATAGATATGATCATTTGCATCCTTGGTAATTTGAATGTTGGCAAAATAACTTTGTTTGTCAGCCCTCCAGTTTAAAACATTGTCATTAGCTTGGAAAAAAGAAAAGAGGAGAGAAAGCAAAGTATATTTATTATTTCTTTACAGTTTCAGCAGGGAGCCAAGTGATTTGTTTTTCAGAAATATCACATTGTTATGTTACATGATGCAATACCATGAAAGGAGAGGTCTTGAAAGATGAAAATGTGTCTCTCTGGGACAATCACTCTCAGAAGTGTTCATCTATCAGTTTGCATAGTCTCTTTTCATGCCAAACCACAAAAGCAGAAAGCCCAGTATCTGTGATGCTGGCTCTTCCTTTTTACGAATCAAATGCAAACATAAACAGTAGGAGACCTGGTCCTAAAATGAAATATATAAGCTTTGCAATGGTGCTATTAATATTCTGTGTTTCTCAGTGCATTCTGACTAGGTTGTGTAACACCTGGGACTACTACTTCATAGGAGCTTCTGCAAACCTTTCCTTCAGGCCAGGCCTATACTAAAGGGGAAAGTCAAATTAAGATATGCAACTCCAGCTACATTAATTACATAGCTGGAGTCGACATACCTTAATTTGAGTTTCCCCACTGTCTCCATAGTGGGAGGCTTCCCTTACTTCTCACAGGAGCGGAAGTACTGGCCACCAATGGGGATACTCTCTGAGTTCAATTTAGCAGGTCTTTACTAGGCCCATTAAATCGAACTCCAGAAGATCAATTGTGGCAGCATTGCTCTTCTCCCTAGTGAAGACATGGCCTAAGTTTCTAGCTTTTGAAGGTTTATTCCATCTGCTTCCCTTGCCCTGCAAGATTTGCCATCACTTGTGATATCAAATGAACCAACATTGAAAGCAAAATTCATTCCGAATGGTTGAGTTTCTTCTAGCTCTTCATGGAAAACTGCAAACCCATTCATTTTGCAGGATTTCAGAACCAAAAAACAAATCAGTTGAAGATCACTGAAAATTGGGCCCATGCTAGTTCAGTTACACAAACCTTAGCAAAACTGACAGAGAACCTGATTTACTCTGAGTTTGTAACCGACCCTCAAAATTAGGTGAGATCTAGGCGGTTGCCAGGGTGACTAATATAGAATGTTTCACTAGCAGTAAGTGATGCAGGAGGAGCAGACAGAGTTGAGGGAAAGAGATTTTATTGAACTTGCTGAGAGGTCAGTGTTTGTCTAAGTAGCAGTCTGATCAAATCGCTTTTCTTGAGCTCCAGGCATCACTCTAAATTAAGTCTCTCCTGAAACCTGGTCCTCTTTTCCCAGTTCCACTCATTATACCAGAGAGCAGAAGATGGGAAAGTAAAGCCTCCATGGACTTTCACTAGGTCTGCACAGCAGCTTGCTAAAAATACTCCAGCAACATCAACTAAAACCAAAACCAACCAACTTCCCCTCAAACAAAAAAAGATCCCAAAGAAACCAAAAGCAAACTGGAAATTTTCTGACCAGAGTGATAGAAAAGGCAGGCAATTGAAGAAAAAGGGAATACATGGGACCTTATCTTTGGGAAAACAGTAGGTGCCTGATTCTCATTTACACTAAATCCTGTGAAAATTGCTAGGGTGACGCAAAGAGGCCTTGGTCTGAATTAGAATCAAGCCCCCCCAAGTGTGACAGGTTTATCTGCTCCTATTCTGTTATCATGAGCCTTCATGGTGTGGTTCTGGGTTTCAGTGTGAACTCTCCAAACAGCTGTCAGTATGTTACCTTGTTGAATAGCTGTGGAGCTCTTCTTCTGTTAAGCCATTATCCACACTACAACTTTAAACTAGGGACTTTATAAGTTATTGTTGTTATTTTTTTATTATTTTATTGCAGCATCACCTCAGAAACTGAGTCATGGTCCAGGACTCCACTGTGCTAGGCACTGTCCAAACCAGAACAACAAGACAGTCCCTGAGCTTACATTGATGATAAGTACAGTCAGCATAATTGGTTACCATGACCAGTATGTGATGGGTGAGCGTAAGTACTCCCATGCCATTATAAGAAATAAAATATGATGCAAATCATAAGCCCATTATGCCGGTAAGTGGTTACAAACTGAATCCACAGGACCTGCCTGCAAGCTTTTCAGGTAATAACAGGTAATAATACTGTGTTGCTATCACTAGTCTGGTTTTATTGGACATCTTGTGATAATTAGGGTTTTTCTTAAACCTCAGGTCCTGGAGTCATCTTCATATGTGAGAATCTCAGATGTCTGGGAGAGGGGGTTATTTTATTTTTAAAAGGTAGGTTTCTAACCCTCATGGACATTGAGAAAAGCTTAAACATATTACCTGAGTATCCCCCTAGAAGATAATCTCCCCTTCTCAAAACCAAATGCCACAGACAAATCAAACCAAATGTTTTATTTTTAGCCTAAAAACCACAAGATTTTTCAAAATCTCATGATTTGGGGGGCCTGACATGTTTGAATACTTTGCAACACTGATGGAATCTGTTGGGTAAAAAAGTCTAATAAAGTGAATCTTGTTTTCTGCACATGTGAAAGGCACCAGTGACTGTGTGACTGGTTCCCAGGCATTTGAAAGTGTAAACACACAGTCTAGGGTGTGACTTATTTGTGTTGCTTAGTCACTTCAGCTGAGACTGCTTACTAACAGGCCAGGGGAGCTGACAGCCTTGCCGGGTCCCTGGGCAAGGTGTGCGGGGCTCAGTTCCAAGCTCCAGGAAGGGGCAGGGCCTCAGGTGACACTGGCGGTGCCAGGGGCAGCCAGCCCCCTGTGCTACCCAGACTGCGGCACACCCCCAGGCCTGAGAGCCACCCTGAGCATGCTGTTGAGTGTTCCTGCGATGATTTAAAGGGCCCAAGGCTCTGGGCACCTCTGTGGCCAGAAGCCCCGGGTCCTTTTGAATCGCCAGGCCCCTGGGCAATTGCCCCCCTCATTGGCCAGCATGCAACAAGACACAGTTTCTGTCCTTCACTGCATCTGTCAAACAAATCTGACATGCTCAACAAGTGCCTGAGAGCATGGGCTGTGGTGTGTTTGGTGATTCAAATCTCAGTGTGTGTGGAAATTCAAGGAGATGTAAGGAAATGGAGCAGTGCCCATAAATGAACCAGCAGGAACTGCAGATCACTGAAAAAGTAGGCACCTGCTACTGTGTAAATATTCTGCATTAGTACATTTGACTGGCATTCATAAAAAAGAGTAGAGATGGCTCCCTGATTTTTTTCCTACTGCTTGACCATTTCCTGAATATCTGATGCATGCACACCAAAAGCATTTAGCACTGTCACATATATCTGGACTGTACAACATGCTAATGCCGTATATTTATTGGAAGGAAGACAACGTTTACACAGAATCTTGATTCTAAAGCTCAGAAGTTCTGAGTCAGCAGTGTGACTAGCATGCATATGTGCTACATGTTGTCTAATGTTTCTGTCTGTAGTTATCTGTGAGCATCTGCAAAAAGTAATTAATTGATTACTTTCTTCATAACAGCTGGATACAGTGTGTTATTCAAACACAACACATGTCACAGTGGGAAAATTGATGAAAGACTTAAAGACAATCTCACCCATCAGAGTATGAAGTTCTCTGGAAGACTCATAAAGGGCTTTAAAAAGATGAAATCTGGTCTCAAACAGAGGGCGCGCATAAATCCCTCAGTTACCAAACTAGGCCATGATTGAGACAGAAGAGATGCATGGGCCTTTTGCCAGCTTTGTGCCCAGGGATTGAATTTCACCCAATATATGTCCATAACATGCCAAGGAATATCAACAGCTATCACTGTTGTATGAGGGTCAACCAAAGGTTACTTCATCTTGAAAGATGGGGCTCTGGACTACAGGGACAGTTAAAGAAAGTAGACTGCTATAGATAGCAGGCTTTGGTTACTGGGTTCGTGTGTTGTTTAAATAAAAAATACATAATGGTTCATACAAGCTCCCTGTGCTGTACTGAGTAGAACAGCATGTATCCTATTTTCGTGTTCAGATCTTGATGAAAGCCAGTTGCCACCTGGCGTAGATTCCATCCTGAAATTATGAGGTTCTGCCATTTAACTCTCACATGCCTTGTACTTACTGAATCTTAAGATTTTCTTCTTTTTAATTATCTCTGTGCAAAATAATTCCTTAAAACTTTCTTCATTTGCACACTACAAGCACCGGTTTCAGGGAAGCGCTGGGCAAACACTACTTAGTGCAGCGGAAGGCAATGTTCTCAGAGAGAAAACCTGCATTCAATGTGAGATCAATCTTCCAGGGGTTGATTTAGCAGGACTAATAAAGACCCAATAAACCACTGCTGATCAGACTCCCATTGATTCTGGCACTCTACCGGGTCACAAGGAGTAAGGGAAGTTGATGGGACAATTTCTCCCATCAGCCCCTCACAGAGGGGATGCCACAGTAAGTTGAACTAAGTACGTCAACTCCAGCTATGCTATTCACATAGTCGGAGTTGCGTACCTAATAGTTTGACTTTGCTCTCTAGTGTAGACCTGGCCTTAGTGTGGCCAGTTTCTGGTCTGGCAAGTAGAACTGGACTGCTCATCCTTTCAGAAGATGTAGCACTCTGACAATGCTTGCTGTAAATCTTGGACTCAATTTGCCCAAGTCGAGATTGATACCTCTGCACTGATTTTGAGACAGCAAGCCTTTGCAGCCCTTTTACTAGAAGTTTGTTCCTTCACAGCCACAATCTAGCTTTAGCCAGGGAAATGGAGCCGAACTTTTGTTGTTGAGGTCTTCAGAAACAGGGATTGGAATGGAAATATGTTTTTGTGTCTGTGGAGTCAATTCTGTTACTCTGTGAGGAGGAAAGGGTGTCATTTTGAAAGAGATCTCTGTTAACTTTGCATTACAGACCTGGCATCACACAGTGGTATTAGAGCAGCAACTGGAAGCAGGAGGAAAACCCATCATGTCCTCCCTTTCTAGTGTACTGTTTTGTCTTTTGGATTTCTTAAACTATTTTGCAGCAAGCCCTTTTATAATGTCTGGTTCCTCAGTCCAAGGGACATGGTAGCCCTCATGGGCAGCTGTGCCATGGAAATAAACTGATAGCGTGTTGGTAACAGAGATGCCTTTTTACATCTCATCTGAAGTCCTGGCAAATAAACTGGCATTAGCAATGAGATCTGATCCAACAGAACAGTTAAACCTCAAAGGAACTGTCTATTGAACTATCCTGTTTGGCAACTGTGCTGAAGATATTTATGTAAACAACCATCAGGATGTTCTCTAGGCAATTTAAACAAGGAGATGGAAGGGTCTTAAATGCCTTCAGTCGTAGTTCAGATAAGGGTCGTAACAGAAATGCAAGCAAAATGTGAAGACTAAATTAAAGAAGAAAAAAGATCTTTAGACAAAAAGTAATAACACTCTGGATATCTGGGAAAGAAAGACACCTGTGTGCAACACATTTACATGTTCAGGCTACACAGAAAGAAAGGTTGCTCTTTCTATCAAGCCAATATTTCCCACTGTATGTTCAAATCATCATTATTAGGAAACTTTTAGTAATCTAACTGAAATGCCAGGTGCATATTTGACACCAACAGATAACATAGAATGTCATTAAAACACTCCCCAAATGACTATATTAATGTCTCATTGGAAAAAACAAAAGTACATTTCTCAAACTTAAAAAAGCATGCAAATCAAAATAACAAAAATGCTCAAACAGAAGCTAACAAGAATCTAAGTTAAACCTATTAAAATGCCATCTCCAAAGGCCTTTTGAAGCTAGCCCTTAATATCAGTTTTACAGAAGGGTAAAGTCATTTAAATTATTTATTTGCCCTTCTGTAAAACTGATATTAATACCTAGCTTTAAAGGCCTTTGGCAATGGCATTTGAATAGGATCTGAATCAATGCATCCAATGCAGCCAGCTGGAAGAGGAAAGGAATCCTGGGTGTGGTTATGCTCACTCAGTTGTTTAGCCCTGCAAGATATTCAACTGTTGTTATGTAAATACAGCTCACGCTGGAATGGGAAAGAAATCCGGGGTGTGGTTATGTAAATACAGTTCAGTCAGTGCTATAGGCCGGATAGATAGTCAATTGTTAGAATGGCATTTTGCCTATTGTAATTAATTTGGCTGTTGTAGGGTCACAAATCATGTTAACCCTAAATGTAGGAATTGTAAAATATGACCACCAGTGCTTGCAAGAGTGACACTGTCATTGAAGAGAATCTTAGATGGACAAGGCTTTCCCTTGCTGACTCAGTGAAGTGAATTGAGGGGAAGGGCAGACCTCTGAACCAGCAGGCTACATGCCCTCCAGGCGTGAGTTGTAAGACTGGTTCAACCTGTTTCTCTCTCCCCCCTGCCCCCCCAGGATGCACAAGGTTGCGCCAGAGAGCAGTGAGCAGGTAGATGGTAAGTGACCAGCAGAGTGGGTGAGATGCCTCCTACTCTTCCCTCCCCCCACCAGGATGGGAGGTGAGCTCTGCAGGTCATCTCTGAACTCTGGTCTGCCCTGACCAAGGGCAGCAACTGTGAGTGGGGTGCAGAGAATGGTTGGGCATGTGAATGGCACAGTACTCATGAGCCTGTGAGGCAAAGGACATTGCCCAACCTACTTGAGCTGGGATATTTACTCGTGGTTTGGTTATGAACTCTGTGATGTTTTCCCAAGTTTATGCCACGTTACTCCTCTCCCTCTTTCATTAAAAGTTTCTTTTCTATGCTCAGACTCTGTGCTTGCGAGTGGGGAAGCATTGCCTCTCAGACGCACCCAAGGGTGTATGTGAATTTCCCAGGTTACTGGGTGGGGGCTCAAGCCAGTTCTGTGTTGGATGAATGAAAAGGACCCCCTAGATATTGAACCCGACTCTGGCTGCTGCTGGTGCTACCTGGCAGAAGGGTTACACTTTAACCATTAAAATGTTAGGTTCTTTTCAATTTGGAAGTTCATAGAGCTCACTCTGTCTTAAACTGTTACATATTTGTGTATTTACCTCCCCCTTAAATGCTTTAATCATCTATCTCAAAATCTACCTCTTATATCTACCCCTGCCTCTGTAACTTCCACTCCAAGTCATCTGATGAAGTGCGTTTTACCCACAAAATTCTGTCACCCATTCTCAGCTTCTGACAAACAGAGGGTAGGGTAGGGGTGGGCAATAAAAAAGCAGCAGCTCTCGAGGGATAGTGCCTGGTGGGTCACTGCCAGTGTTCCCTCTAAGCTGCAGGGCAGAACAGCTTCACAGGTGAATAATCAGCCCCGCCCTGTTAGTCACCTCCATGCATGGAGCCCTGAGCCTCTGACTGGACGGGGCTGTTTAATCATAGAATCCTAGTGCTGGAAGAGACCTCAGGAGGTCATCAAGTCCAGCCCCCTGCCCATAGTAGGACCAATCCCAATCTTCACACCTGTGAAGCTGTGCTGGCCCCCATCTTAGAGGGAACACTGGTCACTGCCACTATATTAACCTGCGCCTCCATAAGTATTGGGTGATCACAGCTCTCGTTGGCTGCGGATCACTATTCACAGCCAATAGGAATGGCCGGGATACCACTTCCTGTCAGTCCTGTTGGCCGTAAATGGTGATCAGCAGCCAACAAGTGCTGTGATTGTCCAATACCTATAGAGGTATATACAGAAGTGGGGGCCCACCAGGGATTAACCCTGGCAGACTGGATCTGGCCTGAAGGCCAGAATTTTCCCAGCCCTAGATTAAGGGCACCATTCTGGGCCATTTTGGCTAGTAGCCATTGATGGACCTATCCTCCATAAATTAATCTTGTTCTTTTTTTAAGCCTATTGAAGTTTTGTTCTTCACAACATCCTCTGGCAAGGAGTTCCACAGGCTGACTATGTGTTGCATGAAGAAATACTTCATTTTGTTTGTTTTAACTGCTACCTATCTAAGGTCTTTAAGGGCCTCCTTCACGTCCATTAAATGGAAAGACTCCCATTAACTTCAGAAGCATTGGATCATGCCTAAATAAATTTCCTGGACTACCTATGCTTTCTCACCACTTTTTCCTATTCAGCTTCATTCAGATATCCAAGAGTCTTTTTAACAGCAGCTGGTTGCTTCACTTTAGTTCTCCTCCTTAAAGTCATTTTCAGTCATTTACAACATTTTTAATGAGATATCAAAGGGTGCTCCAAACAACCGTGCAAAATATTCTTGCTACATATGCAATCATATCTGGAGAGGTAAACATTCAAACATTTCCCCTGTCTTTCTCCAACATCCAATATTTATGTTGGATGTGTGAAGCTCAAGTCTATTGGCTCAATGTCTAATGCATTGTATATGTACATCATTATGGAAGCCTACAAAGTAATAACCAGTTGTGCAATAGCTTGCCATTTTAGATACCTGGCCATGAGTTTGAAGCAGGTTGTGAATGGAAGGGAAATGAATGGAATAGAGACATTTTAATGGCGACAAAATGAACCACACTGAAGATTCAAGCTTGTCAGTGCAGAAACACATTGGACCAGATCGTGATGAGCTTACTCAGAACGAGAAGCACTTTACACCACAAGCAGTCCTGCTGATGGTAATGACACTACTGGAGTAGTAAAATTCTACTCGGTGTGAGTAACGGTATTCCAAATGTGTGCCCTAAAGAGCAGTGAGCCATTTATATACAGAATAGTTTGCTTGCAGACAAAAATGACTTACTAAGTGGATTAGTCGATAGGGCAAATGGTCACATGGAATGTGTTGATCTTAGCTGCCTTTTTAATGTTTGTTGCTTTTTCTTCTTTTTTATACAAAAATGAAAGAGAATACCATGTTACCTGGTCATGTCACTTAACCCTTCTTCTCTAGAGTGTTTAATTTCATGCAGAAAGAACCGCAAAGGGACCTTCTGACATACAACTTATACAGACAGTTAACATTTCCAGCAAAACCATCTGTGAAGGCCCCCACTTGGAGCTTGCTGTTTGAATGGCTTTTTAAATATCTCATGGCTTCAGTTGCTTTCTGACCTCCACAGTTTGTTTTGTACAGGAAGTTTGGAAGGATCAAAGATGTGACGTACTGCCTATCTGTCAGATTTGCAATGTTGTGATTTCCTTTGAAGCAGCAGGATTACAGAGTGCTTTGATGCAATGGGTGATCAATGTTGAATACAGATGGGATAGTGGCTATATGGTTTAGTTTATTTGCCATTGAAACATCTTTTTATTAGCAGGCCTTCTCTCTTTGAAACAAGAGCAATAGATACCTTTTTATAAATAATACACTAACATCTCCTGAATAACAAAGAGATGTGAATTAGCTTTTGAAGTTTTCATAATGATTCTGGAATATACTTCTGTCTTGCAGTACTAATGTGACTGGAGTGCATTTTTTATGTATGGTCACTGACACTGGGGTGAAAGCAGACATAGGGATTCATAACATGACTTGTTGCATAACATGCATAACATGCATAACATGACTTTGTTGCAGCCCTTCCCCTATATTCACAATGTGGAACACTAACACCTGCATGCATGTGTGATAGATTCAAACAACTACACACATGGGAAAGGAGATTGTTCACACACACATTCAATATGAACAAATGTGGGCTGCCTGCAGAAGTTCTGTCAGCTGCATGTGCATGTGTTAGAATATTTCAGCCATGTGGGATGCTGCTAGTGCCTCGCATTGCACGCACACGTGTGTGCACAGAGCTGGAAATGAGTTTGAAACCCCACTGAAAATCAGATCCTCCATCTGTTGCTCTCATATCGTTGTTTATGATTAATAATACTACAATGGTGCCTAGAAGTCTCAGATCAGGGCCTGATTGTGCTAAGTACCACACATACAGACATCACTGGCTCAGAGAGCTTACACTATAAATATGCAAGAAGGATGGGGTTTATAGACCTCACGCAGAGATTAATGGAATGATGCTGGAGCAGTATGGACCAAGAGGCCCCACTCTTTGGTGGCTGTAGTGTGGTCAGTCCCGATGCTCCAGATGGACAATCCACTCAAACAGGGACTGAGAGGCAAGCGGGAGGGAAGACTGAAGGTGAGGCAGTCCAAAGGGAGGCAGCCAGTTGCAGTTTGTGGGGACAAAGTGATCCACAGGACTTTGGGAAAGACCCCAACTGGGACTAGGGGCCTAGCCCTTCTCCCTCCCACACTGCTGAGGAAGAATAACAGAAGACTGGGGAACACTTATTTGACTGACTAAGCTGCTGAGCCTGACTGAGAACTCCCCAGGCAGTGGGAGAGGGTTGTGATTACACTCCAAACTGAAGCAATCCAGAGGAGACCAGTCAGGTGCACCAGGAAGAGTCTGGGAGAACTGTGAAACACTGGAGAATGGCACTCCAGTTGGGTCACTAGATTCACTAGGCAAGTCCAGCCCAGTACTTTAGGGGTGAAAAGACTGTAGAGCCCCAGCTTGCTCACTATATTGGGTGACCTCTGACATCTGCTAGAGCAAGACAGACAAAGTGTAATCCAGAGGCAGTGAGACCACTGACAAGGGAGAAAGATGTCTGCACTATAGCCTTAGCTGCAAGCCGGTTGGCTTTTAGCTCATGTGGTAGACTCACATGGCTTTAGCTCCTAAGGCCCTAGGTTCAGTCCCACCTGCCGATGACCTGGGTCTGTTGGCTTTACAAAAGGAAAGGAGCAAGCAAAATAGTAGCATCCTCCTTGAACAGTTGGGATGAGCAACAAAGAGCGATGGAGTTATTTGTCCAATGTCACGTAGGATGTTCTGTGTCAACCAGGACTTGATCCCATATCTTCTGAGCCCAACTTTTGTGTCTTAAACACAAAACTCCTGTATGGAGTGTTATATTGTGGTGATGAAGGATGGCTAGTTTCCCCCATAAGCCTTGTCCATTTCCCATTTGCTGTGATGAACTTTTATGGCCATTTATGAAGTGCTTTCAGATGCTTGAGAATTACTTGCTTGATGTTTATTTAGAGGAGAGTTTCCCAAATGTTTGGGTTAATTCAGAGCATATGACATATGACATAAAATACTCAAGGAGCCTTCAGGAAAATGTGCTACCATAAACAACTGTAAATTAATCTCCAGTTATTATTATAATTAGCATAATATTTATATGGTGTGTTTATTAGAACTTTTTTTAAGCTTTAGGTTTAAACTGAGCATGTGGGTACAAGCAACAGGAAATTTGATCAGGTTCAGGCCATAGAAACATTTTTTCAAAACTCTCATACAGTCTCAATATATTGGTGCTTAGATACAAGTAGTAACTTGGCATGCTGCCTTTAAACCCTTACCACATTGAAATATATATATTTTCTTAGAAATATGGTCATTGTAGGGATCACCAACGGGTCCTTGGATGTAGTCTTCTAAATTCATTGTCTCAGCCTGTGAGCATGATTTGATGTTTGGGAAGAGATGCTGTGTAGTTAACTTTTGATTTCACAAGGTTTTAGAGTACAGGCAGCTTGGTCATAGAGGTGCTCTCTGAAACAAGGCTCTGGTATAGGGCTGAGATTCCTGGGAGAAGGGATTACGCTGTGTGATGTTTGACTGTCGCTTTATTTACACATAGACACCCCAGCCCTGCAAAGAAAATTACACGTACAGGATACTGATACTCAATGTCTCCTCCATTGTGAAGCTGACCAGCAAAGCCGTGGCTGGATCTCTGCTATCACTGCCCAGAGAGGCAGTAGTGGTCAGAATGGGACAGAAGAAGGGGCAAAACAATAGAGGCCAGATTCTCAGCTCATGCAAGTTGGCATTTCCACCAGTTTATACCAGCGGTGGGCCTGGTCCCATATGTTAATATTACTCATTATCACTCTCTTGGAGAGAGAAGGTGGGTGGAGGTGACATCTTTTACTGAACCATGTTCGGTTGGCTTACCTGGTTTGACATTGGATAGGTCATTAACATACTGCAGCGACTTGAGGAAGACTGCATCTAATGCCATTACTCAGACAACCTGCTAAGAAAATTGGACACTTCAGTCTAAGATTCAATTGCCTGGATGCTTAGAACATGAACCCTTTCCTTCTGCTATTCAGCACCAGAATACTGTGTGGTGTTTCTCATCTCATGCAAGGTTGGTTGAGGTAGTTTAACAAAGCTGTGCATATTGCTACCTGGACTTTGCAGGCAACTCTGTTGTCATGGCTACTAATACTTAGTAACATAGCACCACCTCATTCACTGCGAAAATGCCTCTATCATGCTCCGGGCCAAGATCACTGAAAATAGTGACCTGCCTTTGTATGCAGACATCTGCAACCATTGCCTGCTCACCTGTCTTCCAATCTAGAAGCCCTTTATGGTCATTTATGCATCCACAGAACATGAATCTGCTTGGAGCAGCTGTTCATCACTCTTCTTAAACAGGACAGGGAAACTAGGCAGCTAATCTCTTTACATGTTTTTTTCTAATAAGAACATAATGGCCATACTGGATCAGACCAAAGTTCCATCTAGCCCAGTATCCTGTCTTCCAACAGTGACCAATGCCAGATGCCCCAAAGGGAGAGAACAGAACAGGGAATCATCAAGTGATCCCTCTCTTATCATCCACTTCCATCCTCTGACAAACAGAGGCTAGCAACACCATTCCTACCCATCCTATCTAATAAGTATTGATGGACCTAACCCCCATGAATTTATCTAGTTCTTTTTTGAACCCTGTTAAAGTCCTGGTCTTCACAACATCCTCTGGCAAGGAGTTACACAAGTTGACTGTGTGCTGCATGATGAAAAACTTCCTTTTGTTTGTTTTAAACCTGCTATCTATATTTTCATTTGGTGATTCCTATTTCTTATGTTATGGGAAACTTTTCCTTATTCACTTTCTTGACACCTGTCATGATTTTATAGACCTCTATCATATCCCCTTTTAGGGTACGTCTACACTGCAAGGCTATTTCGGGATTCCTTGCATCTTTTGAACGTGTCTTCTATTGCAAAATATAGTGGACCCGCTATTTCGGCATCCCTGTAAACCTTATTCCAAAAGGGATAAGGGATGTCTCAACATAGTGTGCCATTTTGAAATTTGTGTAGACGTGCCAAATTTCAAAATAGCCTAGTTCGAAATAGAATCAAAATAAGATACGCAATTTGCGTAGTGCAAATTCCATATCTTATTTCGAGTTAAGGGTGCAGTGTAGACGCACCCTCAGCCTCCTCTTTTCTAAGCTGAAAAGTCCCAGTCTTTTTAATCTCTCTTCATATGGCACTTGTTCCAAACCCCTAATAATTTTTGTTGCTCTTTTCTGAACATTTTCCAATGCCAATATATCGTTTTTGAGATAGGCAACCACATTTGTATGCAGTATTCAAGATGTGGGCGTACCATAGATTTATATAAGAAAAGATATTCTGTCTTCTTCTCTATCCTTTTTTTAATGATTCCTAACATTGTTTGCTTTTTTGACTGCTGCTGCACACTGAGTAGATGTTTTCAGAGAACTATCCACAATGACTCTAAGATCTCTCTCTCTCTAATGATCTGTGATGCAGCTGTGGTCATTTTCAGACTATGTTGTATATCGTTGTCGAGTATCCACTGACTTATTTTGATGGTTGGTTACCAGCTCTCCACCTGGAAGATGACAGTGCCATCAAATGGCTGGACACACTGTGCATACACTACTATATGTTGGTGGAAGAGACAAGCTTTTGAGCTTCACAGAGCTTTTCTGAAAGCTTGAAGGCTTATCTCTCCCACCAACAGAAGTTGGTTCAATAAAAGTCTTGTCTCTCTCATATGCGGGGATCAACATAACTTCAACGCCAGAGCAAACAATGAAAGATAGCTATGTAGCAGTGTTTTATGGTGGAACTAAACGTCAGTTGCATAAGTTGTTTATCAGTTGCTCTACAAATCTAATAATAATTTACTGTGTTAATTAGCTACTACTGGCTGCAAATACTAGCTTTTTGTATGTGCAGGTGTTTTTCGATTACCATAGTAGGACTTCAGGAAATCAACAAGTCTCTCATATGGCATTTTTCATTTCCTGTGAATAATTTGTGTGAATCCTGAAAGCAAAATAGATAAAAGCATTTTCTCTTATGACCCCAAGGAAGCAAGCAGGACTGTTGTAGTCAACAGTGCAGGAGATTCTGTAGTTTTTAAAATGAAAAACCTTTACACTGGTGCTTTAAGTAAGGAGCATTACTAATAGGGGGTGCTTATTTGAATATATTGTGAGCCAGATCCTCTGGTAATGTACATCAGTAGCTCCTCTAAAGTCTACGGGGCTATGTTGATTTACATTATCTGAATGTCTGATCCAATAGTGTGAGTTCTCAAAAGCACAGAACAGAGGGACTGACAGCTTCGGTGCATTCCTGGGCAAGTGGTGTGTGTGTGGGGGGGCAGCTTTGCATCCCCAGAAAGGGTGGAACCTTGGTGAGAAGGGGCGAGGCTGGGACAGCCAGCCCACAGTGCCACCCAGTCCACAATGCTGGGCCTCCTCCAGCCCTCAGAGCCACATGGAGCATGCAGAATGGCGCCCCCTTGCTCCAACGGCAATTTTAAGGGCCAGGGCTCTGGCTGTTGCTGCTGCCACAGTAATAATTCCAGTGGCCGGGAGCCCTTGGGCCCCTTTGAATCACTGGACCCCAGTGCAACTGCCCTCTTCACTCCAGCCCCCCATTGACAGGCCTAGCACAGAATAATATAGAATCATTGCATCTAAGCCTTGGAGAGTGAATTTCCAAAGACAGGGGCTGTAGTCTATATACTCATGAATACATGTCCAGTCGTGGCATTTGGAGCATCGGCATTCTGCCTGAAAACAGAAATATATTGGAATGAAAGTGGTTCCATTTTCTTCTAAAGATGGTGCTATTTTCTTAAATTTGGAAATTTCAGATATCTTTGTGAGAAAATGATTTTGCATAAAAGACATAAAGAGTGTTTCCGGAACTATTCAATAGCATACACAACAGCTTAGCTTGGGAAGTATATGAAACAGTGAGCCACAGTTAGCTTCCTAAGGGCACCCCTCTGTAGTGGATCCAGACATAGCTCAGATCAGGGCTACGGTGTTCTGTCACCTGCTGGCATAGCTCCATATTCTGTTCTTAACTCCACTTGTCCAGTTGAGTGTTTCAATGACACAGGCCAGGGAAGAATTTGGCTCTCAGAGCTTGCAAGCTGTGTACCTGTCCTCAGTTCTAGTGTACCCATCATTCTTTTCCACTGCTTTGATGCCAAATTATACTTTGGCATCAAAGCAGGGAAGTTACTGGAGCCATCTTAATAATGCATATGTCAATCCCAGATCAAAACAAACGCTGTGTCCCCTAGATATGCAGGTTCTATGCGGAAGAAATAAATGAGACACCTCATATCGATGACTTCAGAAACCATACATCCACATTTTGCTCCCAAACTACAGCATGTGGCAGCAAGACTTAGACAATGGTATGCCCTGTAATCCATTCTGAAAGATGCGTTCTTGTTACCATTTTTTTTCTTTTCCTGTTGACAGCCCTGTTATGTGGTACGGTCTCATTAGAAAAATGAAATTGACAGCTCTTTCTAGCGATATAATGGAAAGTGAACAGTCCAGTTTGCTTCCTGAGATTCTGACTACTCATACCTGCTCCAGGAAGGCATAAAAGTTTTTCAAAAGAATGCTCCTTAAAAGATCCCAAACCATTCTGCTGAGCTGTTTATGCCTGTGGTGAGGTGTTTACCCTGAACCAGCCTGGAAAGGATTAATGTGGATTAGAAGGGGTTACATAACCTGAGGAAAAGTTAGGCTTGATAGGCTAGCATGAGTGAGGATGGAGCCCAGCTGTGTAGCAGCAGGCGGGGCTTATATGAGGCCAGAAGCGGCTGCAATGTGGATGCCTGCAGTCAACTGCTGGGCTTAGAGCAGGAATAATGAGGAAATCCAGGGAGTAGAAGTCCTGGCCCTAAAGGAAGGGTTTAGCTCTGGGGTGGGGTGGAGAAAGAATCCTGATAAAATAGGAAGCAGCCCAGGAAAATGGCAGCAGGGTTTTGGAACAGAGCAGACTTGAGCTGCTCAAAGTAGGCTGGGACTTTGGAGTATTGGATAGGCCCCGACTCCCCTATCCACCCCTGGGGATGCGACATAGCCTTGATTTGGAGGAGTGCCTGGAATGATACCTGGTCTACCAGCCCTGTGGGACTTTGAATACTTCTGAATGGGGGAAATTGCATAGTGAGCTGGCAGAAATGTGAAGAGGAAGCAGGGAAACTCCTGGCATGTGAGAAGAGTCACAGCATGAATGGCAGACAGAAGGAAGCATCACACTAAGTGAAGCTAGTCCCCAGATGCAGCCATGAGGAGGTGCCTGAATGATAAGTAAACCCCATAACGATGCCGTCTAACACTTTCTAAGCCACATTCTCTCTCAGCTATGTACTGGGACTTATTTTCTGCTGGAGCGTTATTCATATTGAGGGGTATTATGGTGCAGGGCAAAAGAGACCTTCTCTTTCACAATCAAAAGCCAGTGAAAGAATTTGTAGGATTTAAAGTTGGTGTTCTTTTTTTTTTTAACCCACAGCAACAGCCCAGATTGTGTTTTCTGTCACTTTTCATGAGCCCGGTGATTGGTGTGTCATGTGAACAGGTCTCACTGCTCCTCATTCAAGTGCAGGCTAAATGAGAAATTTGTCAAGGGAAACTTCCAGCAAGGGTCTGAAATGTCAGCAGGACCTCAACAACATTCGGAGGAGTCACCCGGTTCTGAAATGACAGTGGGAGAACAGAAAAGAAACCACACTTTTCCCACACCAAACCAATGAGGTGTTTTAAAAACAAAAACAAAATACGTGTCACAGCTTGGCAAATGTTGACTGTGCCCCTCGGTAGAGACAGTCACTGCTGGAAGCTGGCTGTCACCGTCAGTGTGTGACCAAAACAATACGGTTTTCTCTTGTATTGTTTTTTCCCTCTCAGAACAACTCCTAGATGTTCTGTGTAGTGTCAGGCAGAGCGAAGGGAGGCAGATGGTGTGACAATGGAAAAACTGTCTATTTTTGCACTAATTAAAATGGGACTCGAGATCTACATACTCTGGTGCAAAAATAAGCTGGAAATGCCTGGACGAAAGCATGGTGACCTTTTTGAGCACTGTAAATCTGCACAATAATGGCTTTGCTTACTCATTTAAATACATATTTAAAGCCCCCCATGCTCAGCATTCAGGTCAAATCAATGATGATCCTGGAAGGAAAAAAACCATTTTAAATAACGCTCCTATTCAGAATAAAATATCTTTCTGACAATTGTATTGCAGAACACAATGTTACCAGTCCAAAATGAAGAGCAGATTGTGTGGCTGCATCTTTCCCATAATATCCTGCTTGTATATGTGCCATCATTAGAGAGTGGCTAAGGTTTCTAAGTTGCCATAACCTTGAAGGAGTGACTGGCTTTGCTTGTGGGCTGCTTCTGGTCGGCTGGAGGACAGACTCATGGATCTGGGACTGTGTTGGGGCCATAACAGCCACAGAGATGCCATAGCATCTATGAAAGGAAGAATCCAGTTCTCCTGATCCCTGGGGATCTTCTTATCACATCACTCTGAGCGAGGTCTGACATGTGACCCTTAGGCATTGGTGCCTATTATATTGTGAAGGAGGGGATTTTGACTGAGAAGATGCTAGGCTTCTCTTTCACTCTTGTTTAAACTAGTTTGAGCTTCCGGATGTGAGCATAAGCAGGCTTAGTTCAAGGGCTGCATTTGAAGGATGCCGCTTCTAGCTCTGAAGCATGTTCATTACAATTGATTGATCCACTAGGAAAGAGTTGTGACTCTTGGTGCAGACAGGAGAGGCTACAGGAGAGGGAGAGAAGGCACTTGATGCCTGCAAGCTGCCCTCTCTGGTGAAAAGGAGAGGAGTGTTTCTCTGTAGCTTCAGAAACTGAAACATAGTGGATCCCCCCACAAGTACTGACTGAAGCCCTAAGGCCTAGGTGCTATAAATGACTTCAAATAGAAGCCAGTGAGTGTGAACGTGGCAGAGTTTGATTCTGCTAAGTTAAAAAGTTCAGAGAGTGGGTTATTTGGGGTTAGAAATGAGGCACAAGCAACCATCCTGTGATCTATTCCCAATATATCTTCCTGGGTGGCAGCAGCAGTTAATGTTTTACTTCGACAACATATCTCCTGCGCACACTAGATGGGTTTTTGTGGAAAACAGAATGCTGTTTTCCCAGTAAAACAAAGAACTGAAAGAGTAAGTAAATACACGCACTCACCCCTGCTTCTAAAAATATTGTGATTCTAACACTCCTCTCTGCAGTGGAAAGGGAGGGTGGGTTTACATTCTAAATCCATTACAATTTTCTGTGATGACCTTGTTTCTTCCTTGGCATAAGGCTTCCCTCTGTACTTTCATTGTCAGTGCTGTCCAACTCTTTCTCAGGAACTGTTCATGAATACTTTCAAATGCTTCTCTGTGATATTCACCACCTTAATATCTGAGCAACTCTCTAATATTTGCCAAATTGGCCTTCACATCCCCTCTGTGGGAATAATTACAAAAGTAGTAGCAGGAAAGTAGTATTCCCATTTAATACATGGGGAACTGAGGCCCAGAGAGATTAAAGGCCAGCTCCACAAAGGGATTTAGGTGGCTAAAGCCCAGGCACTACTGTGATACACAAAAGCCCTGCACAGTTGCTTCCTAACTCTGTAGGTGCCTAAAATCACTAAGGCCTAGGTATTTAGGTGTTGCTATGCTGTGTTGCAATGCCCAAGTCTCATTTTTAAAAGAGATGAAGGCACTTAACATTGACTTATGTGCCTAAATCCCTTTTGCAAATGAGACTTAGGTGTCTAAATCAGGTAAGCATTGCAGTGTTGGGTGGCGCAATGCCTAAATACCTTTAAAAAATTGGTTCTAAGTACCTAAATTTCTCCTGTAAAAGTTTCCCATCACATCTGTTTCCCATGCACCTCTGGGCATGTACACATGGAGTGCTTGCTTGGGGCAGCAGATGTCTATTCATCCCCCTCCCCGTGATCTTCAAAGCAGGTGAAGATAAGGATTGGCCCACTTATCTTGCCTATGTGGCCCAGCCTGGCAAGCAAGCTCTGGGCTCTGCTGAAATGCTGCAGCTCCGTTGTGGATCCGGACCAAAGTGGCTTGGTGAGTGTTACACAAGAAGTCTGTGGTAGAGCAAGGGATAGGACTTAGCTCTATTTGTGCACAGTCTAGAGCCTTATCTAAACGGACAGCTATCTTTATGCTGATGTAAGATGAATAGGTGTTTCTTCATGCTTTGCAGAGGGTGAAATATTTGGTGCAGTAGTTTAGTGCTGGCAGGCGGCATATTCTAGAGTATTGTTGATGTTTGGATGCCACCATTGTGACTGAAAGACTTCATGAGGAAGCTACAAAGATGAATATGGCCAGCTTACCAGAATCTTCTTTCTAGGTAGAGACAGAGCTTTTGGTTCCAAGGTTGCCTTGCTCAAATGGCAGCAAAACGTGATTGTTGATTGTTTCAGCAACCACCCACTAAAAGGTTTATCACACCCTCCAACTTGTCCTTTCCTAAGCACCAATATAGCTAAGAACTTCTGCAGAATAATGAATTACAAGACATCACATGTACCCTTCCTAAGTAAAATATCCTTTCAACACATATGTTGAATTTTGTTCATAGACAGTGTAAAGCCAGTCTGCTGGTTTCCTCATTGACTTTCATAGGTGCAATATACCAAACTCCACCCTCTTTGCTTGTGCCACGTTCAGCCAACAGGAGTGAACAAAGTGGGCACCCAGCTCCTTAGCTGGTGTAGTGAGTTGTGTTTGCAAAGCAGGCATGCAGAACTGCAGTCTAGAACAGCGGTGCAAAACCCGTGGGCAGCTCTTTGATCCGGGCTGGCTGGTATTTTCTTTTCCCAGCCCGGCGCCTGTACACACGGCAGGGTTGCAGGGAGTGGCAGGAGTGGAGAGGCAATTAAAGGAGCCACACTTTTTTTTTTTGCGCATAATGAAAATTTTTCCAGACCCCTTTTATTGGGTCCAGGGGTTGCGAATGCAAAAAGGTTGCGCACCCCTGATCTAGAACATAGAGTTTGCACAGTTACATAACAAATGCCCAGCATTTGCACCAGTGCAGAAATAAGAGACAGACACAGATGGATTTTCCCCCACTACACACAGAAAGAAGTTGATACCAGGCCACCTAAATTATTCACCCCCTCTTGGCTGATTCTGACCCAGTCTCAGAATACCCCTCTATTAACTTCTCTACCACAGGTGACATTGCAGAAAAGGCCACCCCAAAGCTCTTGGAGTGATATTGGCTGATCCAGTTCTAGGATATCTGCCAGTTGGGGACGGTACTTGCACACCCGATACAACTCAAGGCATTGGGAGAAGCAGGAGGAGTAGCCAACATGTCCAACTGCGTTGTGGCAGAACCTCACTGGGTGTAAAATGAGGTGGCTCCATTTAGATCATTGCAGCTCTATCTGATTACACCTACGGATGGTCTGGTTCTATCTGTTTGCAAGTTCCATGCTCTTCTGTATCTGCTAGGATCCGAGCACTGATTTATGTTGTATGCAAATGCCCCAAAGCTCTGCTGTGAACACAATGATTTTTCAAGGAAGGAAAAAAATGAGTGAAAGGAAGGAAGAAACTTAGGGCCCAATCCAACTTCCATTGAAGTTTACAGATTTTTCCATTGATTTCACTGGGAGTTGTACTGAATGCTTAATGAAAAGCACACCAGGAAACCTCCAAACCTCCTTTTCTATTATGCACCTGCACTGAGTCTACTGAATTTATTGAGACTGTCTAGCACACGGCATGTGGAATATAGAGGAGGTAAAGATTGTGTGTGTGTGTAACCCAACACATCAACACGTAACTGGAAAAGTCCCATAATATGAAACATTTCACATATACCAAAAACAGTAAACTCCCCAAACCCTTCTCATGTTTATAGACACTGACTTCATCACTTCACAACATTACTTTTCAATCAGCAAACATCCTAAACACGGGAAAGCAGATTTATGGCTGTTTATTAGCCAGTGCCATTATTGTATTTATTGTAGTGTGAAAATGGAAATGGGGAAAAGTGCTATAAATCTCAATGTCTGCAACCCAGCTACATTTAGGCTACGTCTACATTGCAACACTCTTTTGGGATACTGGAGTATCCCGAAATAGCTATTCTGCGTCTTCACAGCAAGCCCGTTATTTCGAAATATTACAGGCTCACTATTCTGATATCCCTGTAAACCTCATTCCATGAGGAGTAAGGGAGGTTTCGGAATAGCAGGTGATTTTGAAATTTGGTGTTATGTAGACAGTGCCAAATTATGAAATAAGCTATTTCAAAATAAGATCGAAATAAGATATGCAATTTGCATAGCTCAAATTGCGTATTTTATTTCGAGCTACAGTGCAGTGTAGACGTACCCTTATTTATTTTCTGAGATCTTCACTCATGGTGTTTCGCTGGTAGAATGGTGTCTGCTAGCTTCCAGTCTGTTTCGAGCCTATCAGTACACTGCTATAGAGGGACTGATGTCAACAAACCTTGTGCTGGTTTCTGTAATGGCTGCTGTAATGGCTACTGTAGGATAAAGCCAGCAACAGGTGTTCTTCCTATGGATAACAGCACCTTGCCGTCTGGCTACCCCTGTTCCATGTCCTGCCACCAATCAGGGTTTCAACAGAGATGAAAATCAGGGGTGTAGGGATGATGAGGGAAGGGGGCAGGAGGCTATGGCCTCACCACATTTAAAAGGGTGAGCAATGGAGGGAGGAGGTAGAGAGAGCGAGCAGAGGGCAGGAGCTTGGGGAGAAAAGGTAGAGGGGAATGTGTAAAAACTTCATCCAAATGCCATGGGGAGACAAAGTAGTAGATTTTATTAAGGTCAGTGGGGGTTTTCCTTCCCCCTGCCAAGAAAGGAAGTATCTGAATGTTGATAGGGATCTAAATCCTCCTAGGTCATAGCTACAGTTCTGGAGCGGTAACATTTCAACATCAAGGCAGGGTGGTTAAATACTGAGCTCCACCTTCCTGCAGGACAGGCCCAAGAATTGTATCTTTGCCCATCTATAAAATATACTTCTGTCCCTGCTATATTGACCCTTCCATTGAAAAGGCTCCACGAAGTGTTGGTATTTGGAGAGAAGCAGAAGCCCTGTATGTTCAGGCCAAAAACTCATTGCTTTCTGTGTGGGTGCAGACAGCACAACATTTGACTAAGGGTGTTGCTCTGTGGTCCTTTTTATTTTAAACAACTGTAGTGCAAATGGTGAATTCTCTGTCATCTGAAATCTTTAAATCCTGACTTGAAGACTTCCATAGCCTCTGACTGAGTTACTTGTCTATTAGGGTACATCTACACTAGCTCGTTAGTTCGAGCTACGTAGGGTAATGAGGGCAACCGGAGTTGCAAATGAAGCCCGGGATTTAAATATCACAGGCTTCATTGCATGTTCCCGGGCGCCGCCATTTTTAAATCCCCCTTAGTCCGAACTCCGTGCCCGCGGCTACACGTGGCATGGACTAGGTAGTTCGAATTAAAGATCCTAATTCGAACTACCGTTACTCCTCATGGAATAACGGCCTTTTGGAATGGGTACTGGAATGGGAAGGGGGCAGGACCTTTCCCCATGTCCTCACCACTTTTAAAAATGTGAGATGGGGGGAGAGAGTAAACGGGGGGCAGGAGCTTGGGGAGCAGAGATAGCAAATAGTGGGATCAACATTTGGATGCTCTTGCTCACTCCCACTTTTCGGAAGCTTTTGCCACTCCCAGTGGATGAGCAAGGTTCAGTAGCCTCGATGTGCAGGTCAGACTTGATGATCATGACCTTAGAGTCTGAGTCTACTTTGTAAAGTGTTAGTGTGTCCCTAGAAGTGTTCCCTCTAAGCTGCAGGGCATCACAGCTTCACAGGTGATTAATCAGCCCCTTCTGTGTCTGTCAGCTCCCTGCAAGGAGCCCTGAGCCTTTGGCTGGCTGGGGCTGATTAATCATCTCTGAAGCTGTGCTGCCATGCAGCGTAGAGGGAACACTGGTCCCTAGCCTTGTACATTGTGCCCTGCTAGCCCTGTGACACCTTTGCATTTTAAAAGGAATCATAGTTTCAATCCTGCCTTCTGTACTTTGGGCCTGTTTGCTCTTTGTATTCCAGTAGTGCCTGGGAGTCTTTGAGGGACCAGGAGCCAGTTGTCCTAGCAGCTGTACACAGAACAAAAAGATGGATTCTGGCCCCAGAAGCTTATAGTCTAAGTGTAAGAGACAGCACATGGGGAGACAGTATTGATCAGTGTGGCTGGCAGTGGTCTCGGCTTACCGTCAATTCCAAACTTCCATTCCAGAATCAAATTTAGCCTTCTGAGCACTTCCCAGGAGACACTTGGCACTTTGTAGGATCAGGTCTTTGGATGCCCCTTCATCTCTGAAGAATTTTGGAATTGATCTGAGCACTGCTATGTCTACCACACAGCTGATGCCAGTTTTAATCAGTTTATGTCACCTGTCCCCTGATCCATGGCTTCTTTCTAATCACAGGCTCAGATAGGCACATGCAGGCCTGTAAGCAAAGGGTGCGAAGCGTGTGAAAGCACCCCTGTGTCCCCCAAGTGAGCATGCTCCGGCTGGCCAGGGGAAGGCAGGAGTGGTGCACTACCCGAGCCTCCCTCCCCCATGCTCTGGCTGGCCGGGGGAAGGCTGGGGCTGATCTCCCAGCTTACTTGGGGACCATGGTGGTGCATTCACACTCTCTAGGTCCACATTCTTTTGGTCCACATTTACAAAAAAAAGTACCCCACCCCAGAAATTCCTGTGTACGGGCCTGACGTGTACACACACACACAAAAGCTTCCTTCACAGAATATTTCTATCCAGATTAAAATGCATACTGTTTTATAAAAAGATCCTCCTTGTGACAGCGTATTGATCTGCTCTTTATATAACATTACCTTTTAAAAATCTACAGGTGGATGCCAAACTGTATTTTTGAGCACACTAAGTTGATCAATTTCATCTATCAGTTTTCTCACAAATAAAAAAAATGTTTTATTTATATTTTTATATTCTCAGGTTTCTGAGTTGGTGAAATCTCAACCCTTCAGCAGTCAGTGGAGGTTTTGCTTCCAAGGAAGCCACGGTGACATCCCTAAACTTGAGAGTTGTGTGGGGCTGTTTATTTTCTACATGCCCAATATCGCTATACGTTACCTGAGGTGACTTGTTCATCTTTTCTTTTATATTTGTGTCTAGTTTATATTTTTTTGTTTTTGCCCCTATTTTTGAAATGAACTGGAAGATGCAAACAAACTATCAATTATAAATGAACAGTTTCAATGAGGCAGTTCATTGCAATGACTGAAATCTAATTAAGCAGCTTAATATCTAAGTGATATTATTACTAAAGAGCTACATTTACAGAGCATTTGATCAGTCTCTTAATTTGTTCTTTGTGAATTGTACTTATGAGATAGTATGCTTCCAAGTGACACAAAGATCAATTCCTTTATTCAGAGGGAAACATGACATTGTGAGTTTAAATGGAAATACATTTATATAGAAGGCCCATGGAAACAAAAACACTGTTCTCCCAGCCTATTTGACTCAGTTTAATTGACTTTAAGTAACTATTAGTATTGATTGGTTTGGGGCTGTGATATGACAATCACATAAAGGGCCTGATTTTTAATTTTTTAAAACAGGGAAGAGATCCATCTGGAAATATGTGTATGGAGTTGCTACACTCTTTTACTATGGTGCCTAGCTCAAGTCACTAGTAAGTAGTTATACCAATGGCTGGTTAGTCAGCTCCCATCTGTGCCACAGTCACATTAAATAGGATGCATAGAGTTTATCCTTTAAAGAGCTAGTTCAATGTGACTTTATAAAACAGATTTTCCAAAAGTTTAGGGCTTGCATTTGCAGTCCTAATTTACAAAGCATAATTCGTGCACTTGTGTGAGCAAATGGGCTAACTGCGTGTGCAAAAATGGGCTAACTAGGCATTCACACATGCAATCATGGCACCTGCATGCTCAGTTATGTGCCATGCACACAATGCCATTTTTGACAATGTGACCTGTGATGGAGGATCCTCTGCAAAGTTATCCTTGAGTGTTGTGAAGCTTAATTCATTTTCATGAGGTCCTTTGAGATCCTGAAATGAAAGCTGCTTTAGAAGAGCACTGTTTTGTCAGTACAGAAGAACCTCAGTGTTACAAACACCTCAGGAATGGAGGCCGTTTGTAAGTCTGAATAAAATATTTTGGTGGTTGTTTCAAAAATGTACAACTGAACATTGAGTTAATACAGCTTTAAATCATTTTGCTACTTCAGAAAAAGAGCTACTTTCCCTTTAATTTTTTTAGTAGTTTACATTTACTGTACTGTAGTTGCTGCTTTTTTTTTTTTTTTTTTTTTTTGGCCCTGTGTCTGCAGCTGCCTGATTGAGTACTTCTGGTTACAAAGGTGCTACATGGTGGATTGGTCAGTTTGTAGCTCTGGCATTGGTAACTCTGAAGTTGTATTGTATGACAACTGTTATATTTACATATGGCTGTTGAATGGTGGTTTCCTCTGTTAGATAATAGCATCCCCTGAAATTTAGGTCCCCAGGGACAGACTCCCCAAAATAAGCTTGGGTGCTGAGTGGAGGGGCTGAAAGGGAACTGATTGTTGATTCTCAGTTGCACAGTTCCAGCATAAATGGAGGTCTTCAATTTATACCACTGGTTGAAGGTTCCTAAGAAAGTGGAGAACTGGGTGAAATCTCACCATGTCCCCTCACTTTCTTCATCCTCCATGCCCCTGACATACAACCTGCCTCCCCCACAAACCAGGTAGTCGATTTCTGGCTCAGGAGACAGCCAGGAGAGTGGCAAGAGGCCCCTACGTTTATCTCTGGCCCCTGAGTGATGCAGATTTAAAATAGCTTAGGGATAAAAAGAAAAATGGAAGCCATATCAAGAGAGGAGAAGATGGTTAGCTTTGCTAGAAAGCAGCATGCTATTGCAAAGTGAGGCTATCCATTCTACTTCTATTATTTCTATTCTAGTGCTGTATATAGGCCCTGATCCTGCACCTTGGTGAATTTGGTGGGACTTTAGCCTTTGTCTTCTGTGTAATCAGGTTGTGGTTACAGACCTAAACTAGGATCAGGGCCCCATTGTTCAAGGCACTGTACTAGGGAGGTAAGGGATGCTTATCGGTTTCCTTTGTGGCTAAATTCTTCTGCCCTGCCGGCACCGCTGCTAACACTGCTCTGCAGTAGAAGTCTCCCTGGGAGCTGGCTGTGCTGCAGGCTTAGCGATATAATTCTTGTACTGTGGAGCCTGCAGGAGGCAGCCCTCCAGCTTCCTTCTTTCCCTAGTCCCACCCAGCCAAAACCCGTTAACCGTGTAACTGCTGGGATGTTTAGCAGTTGCACAATTACTTTTTTAAAACCTTTTTTACATATCTGCACTGTCCAGGTATGGTGTAAGCAACAGCCCCTACCTGGAAAAGTTGACAGAAGGTGGGAGGGAGGAAATAGGGTTACTGCCATTTTACAGATGAGGAAAGTAGAGAATGTGGAGATGAACTGACTCAAACCCAGTCTGAAGTCAGTGGCAGAAGCAGGGACTGCATCCAGATTTCCTGTGTCCCAGGTTAGTCCCTTAATTGCAAAGAAAACCTGCTCTTTCCCTCTTCATTGTATGTTTCTTTTTTTATGAAGGGCATAGATGCAATAGAAACCATATGAGAAAAAACATGAGCCCATTACCACCACAACAGAGTTTAAACTTTTTAATTTTTGTGGTTACAAAACTGTCAGTCAGCTGCAAAACCTCTCTTCATTTCTTTCCCTTCTAAAGGGCAGTTGCTTATTGCTTTTGATTATGTTCTTTGGCTTTTATGCAAGCAGCTGCTGCTTGAAGACTTTCATGTGTCACTCATATATCAGTAGGGAGAGATATCACCCATATCTATCCTTGGCTTGCAGCTGACACACACAGACAGCAAGGTGACCTATTTCATATTTACAATCAATTTCCTTTCGCTGTCACCACCAGCATATGCTCCCCTATTCTGTTTTTCTTGTGATAAGCATAGACTATGGGGTTGTTTTGAAGGTCCCATGGAGGTAAAGAGATGATAGTTTGATTCCCTGCTCAATTGCAAGACTGGGAATTATATTTTAATATTGAAGGGAAAAAAAACCCTAGAGACTAATGGGGCTGAGTCATGCTTTTCCATCAGTTTTCTACATGATCTTGATGTTATTTCCATAATGTGAATAGTCATATATGAATCTTGTAAATTTCCAGGAATACTAATTTGTTTTAGGAGTTCCTTGTATGGTCTTGGGACCTTGCTTTACTTTTTTGTGATTTTATGTTATGTGAATTACCATATGGCACCTGGGAAAATTAATAAAATGTTACATTTTTTAAAGAGCCCTACTCTTGCATGTTATATGAAGTCTGTGGTTCACAAAAGGAGTAGTTGGAGTAAGCCTATTACATTCCTGACATCTGTTTGAATTGTTGAAAAAAATTGGCTGTGTTTGCATTTTTGCAGATACAATAATTCACAAAAAGGTACAATCTGTTTTTGCAGAACCTTCAGGTTTGTCAGTGAATTTCATCACAAAAAGCAGACAGGTTCTGTGAAGGAAGTGTGCCCTGGAAAGGACAGTCTGCAAGCAAAAAGGAAAATCTTTAGAATAAAGACTCCTCTCCTTTTTATTCAAAGGCTCAACAAAGGGGAGGATGACCATTACATTTTGCTCCAGTGCACACTACAGTTGAGAGTGTCTGTCTGTCTGGTTTGGTGTTTTAACTATCTGATTTGTTTTCCCCAAGTGCTCAGCCTTCTCCAACCTCTTGCGCGTCTGAGTCTAGATTTAATTCACATCCAACAGATATAGAAAATAAGTTAAATATTTGACACTACAGACTATTGAATTCTGATTAGATATTGCACACAATTTAGTTTTGGTCTCCCACCTTGCTCCCTGAAATGTAACTATTTCCAGTTTTGAGTAGACTCGCTTGTTAAACCCACAGCAGTGTAAATAAAACAAAACCACCCTCCACAACTCTTCCACTCCACTCCACCTCACAGCTGTAATTTTCTGAAGCCGGGATTCTCAGCATGAGGATTCCAGAGGAGACAGACTCCAGAGCCAGACCTAGAACTCAGCAGTTCTGTTCATACTGTTGCCACCAGACAACAGTTCCGTATAACAGATGGACAGATTCTGATCTTCCTCATGTTGGGTAGCCCCTGACTTTTACTGAAGGCACTTGGGGCTATTTAAGGACTAAGGAGCTATACAGCATAAGTTAGCATATAAAAATCTGTGCCTAAATAGAGGGTTTATGCTTATGTTGGACAGTTTTTGCAATGGAAACAATTTGAATTAGAAACTGTTAAGGCAACCTTCAGCATTCCTCCCAAGTATAAGAGTTGAATTGCCTCATGTTACTGACTAATCAAGCTGCTGAGATATAATTATTAACTTGTGAATTCTAAAGCCTCACTCACTCTCTTTTTGCATTAGCTTATTGTCACTGTTAGCTGGGACCTTGTGAAGATCTTATGAATCACTTTGGTTTTCAGTTTCACGAAATATTAAAATGATAAAACCATAAACAGTGCAGCAAAGGACTGAGTATTTCCAAAGGAGAGAGAACAACAGACAAACATTTTTAAAAGGTGGTGGTGAGGGGGGGAGTGCTGAGCTACTTACCCTGTCCACCCTCAGTCCCAGCAGAGTTTGGGAGCAAAGCCCTGGCATGCGGGGCTGGCAGATTTGACCGTGGACATGGGGTTGGCAGCAGAGGTCCCTGGTGTATGGGGTGGCTGCCAGGAACCTGGCATGTCGGTGGCTGCAGGGTTCCCAGTGAATGGAGCCTGTAGCTGGGACCCTAACCACTAGGCTGGGAGCCCGGGGTGTGTTCCTGTGCCTATGCACCTATGGAAGCTTTTCTTCTGTGAGGAGACAAGTCAGTGTGTAATAGCTTTCAACTCTGACACCCAAAACCGGGGAGGGTAACCATTACAAACCTCCAGCATGTAACCAAATATATTCCAGCAAACTGTTCTGAATGCCCAGACCTACTATGAGAGGTCACCTCTCACCTGCTGTTTTCAGAGTAATTGAACTTTGCATTCTTATAGATGCTGTTCTGTACAAACTCTACTTGGTGCCCCTGAAGATTGCAGCTTTGCAAACATTGCTACACAATACCCCCATGAAGCAGGCAATGATTTTCACTGATACTCCCATAGGCTATCTGGAGATACAGAGAGATATTAGGGCACAATTTTCAAATCATGTAATTGTAATCATTTCACATGTGGCTTTGATGCACAAATGCAGGTGCAAAACTTGTGCACATAAATTCCTGCAGATTTAGACCTGAATATCATTGACAGCTGACATGTTGCCAGTGTCAGAGTCAGGAAAGCACCCAGGAGTCACTGCATGCACTTATCATGCTAGCAATAAACTGTCACCCATCCAAAGGCTTCTGGTACATTACAAAGGCCATAAATTTGTGGGCGAATCATATTTGGACAAAGCAACATCTGTTATAAATCAGCAAAGATCCATTAACCTCAATAGAGTGATGCCTATTTATGACACTTAGGACCTATCCCAATGTACTGTGGAGTGAAAGGAATAGCGAATGACATTATTTCTTGAATGTTTTTTTTTAAATATGGGGATTGTACATAGTACCCACTCTACAGTGTCATGCATCTCAATGTTTAGAATGTATTTTGGTTTTCAGGGGGATTACTTGCTATCATTTGGACCAGCCATTCTACATGTCAGTGTATTTGGCAGGTCCCCAAAAGGGCGGATGTTCTGCTGCTTCTGATTATAAACTTCTTCCCCTCTCAGAGCAGAGAATTTGGAATTCATTTGCCCATGGTACATTTTACTCGCCCCAAATCATCTGGGTTCTGCTATAGTTTTCAGTGCACTATTTCCTCAGCTCTCAATCACCTGAGAGGGTGGAATTTGAAATCATGTTCTCAGATGGCTGGAGGATCCTCAGATTACAGAACTGGAAGGGAAAATGGGGGAGACCCCGGAAACAATGGCTCAGAACTGCCAGACTTAGCCTTACCCACCAAGTAAGTCTCTAGTTATTGCACATTAGAAATGCAATGAAATATGTTACAAGCTGATACATTGCATCCTGTCTCTAGGGCTTAGGAGAGAAAGTTTCTGAAAAATGATTGCCAATATCTACAGAGCTTTTGGTCCAATAATGTTGCCATTTGCCTGCACTGCTGGGCCAGGCCACAACAGAATGAGCATAAGTACAACTGTACACACCAGTGAATTATAGCAGTTAAGACTGAATATGCCTGAAACAAGAACAATTCCTTGGCAAAAGGGTTGGGACCCCAAATCCTCAAAACTTTGCTCATTCCAGTTCAAACAGAGTTCATGGACTCATTGGACTATACAGTGGAGTTGGAGATATTTGGTTTTGTGTCAGGACTCCCCCACCTCCAAGTTGTGTTACAAGAATTTTGTCTGCTGAGAATGTGAAATCAGTTTAAGGAAGTCTGGGGATGTGAAAAGATATTAATTCAAACCATGGTGAAAATGTATGTCTTCACCTTAGCCACTGACTATTTTTACATGTCAAGTTGCATATGAAAATGATGGAGTGATTTGATCCTTGCCAAAATGAAAGCATTCGTAACGACTACACATTGTTTTCCACTTTAAAGTCTTTCCAGCTCTGAGAGTGGCATAATCGTAATGGTTGGTTGATGCTGTCGTCTTTTCAAAGGCAGAGTAATTTATGGTTGCTCTTAGAATGTATTCATTGAGGCATTAGCATGATTCTAACAAAAAGTTGTAATTGGTCATATATATTTTCCACTGTTTTAAATAGGTAAAATTGAAATCTTTCACCATAATTTACAGTCAAATGAAGTGGACAGTTTACAGCTAATCACACCTGCCCTTCATTCCATAGTCCTTGAAAAGAGTAAAGACAGTAACAGGAAACTTTACAAGTACAATAAATCCCAGACATGAAACACAAATGCTGAGGAATATCATGAGAGTATTATGTATTGATCTTTGCAGACATTTATACCCACAGATGTCCATATACTAGAGTGAATTTCCACTACTGCACTGATAATTTTGTAAACTGAATATAAGCCAGGCTGTGTAATGTGTATTGGGCATGGGATGATGAGCTGAAATCTATGACTTTAAAGTGCATTCATAGTTTACTTGCCATATAGTTGATTCCTAGAACTTTAAAAATTTCAACTCCAGATATGGTAGCGATCTTGCAGTGTGGTTTGGATTAGGATTACATTTGGGGAGATTTGATTCGGTTTCAATAAAAACAATTTATTCCTGGATGGGTTGATGTGATCTTTACTCAGCCATGCAGTGGAGAAAGGTGGAGTAAGGCACTGTGGTGTTCAGAGATCACTCAGTGATTCAAGAGCTTGGAAAAGATCTGCTTTAATCTGTGTCTAGTTCCAGATGGCTGTGCACAGCAAGAGTTTCACAGCGCTCAATGCAGCCTGATGGGGAAATTTAGCCCTTAAAGCAGTGGTCCCTCAAACTTTTTACCTCACATATTCTGGCCACGCCTCCCTTCCACAGAACTGGTAGAGGAGCCATGACTCTGGGGGAGGAATACAGACTGGGGTAAAAGGGCTGAGGCTGGGGCCACAGCTGTGGCCTGGTCCGGGACAGAACCCTTGGCTGGAGGCTGAGGCCTGCAGCCAGGCATGGCGCCCCAGGTGCAAGGTAGGCAATCAGGGATGGGGTCAGAGGCAGAGCTGGACAGTGCTCCCTCCCTGTCCCCTGTGGGAGCTTGTCTGGGCCCCAGCCACAGGGCGGACTGGCCCGGCGGGATACCTGGAATTTCCCAGTGTCCGCACACTCCGAGTGGCTCCTCATCCGCGCTGTAGGCGGCACACAGAGCCCGACCCACTGCCTGTGCCGCGTGCTGGACATGACGCAGGGAAACGGGGTGGGACTTGAGGGGCACGCAGGGGTGACGTCATGGGGAAGGCCATTCTCAACCCATTTCTCGGGCCTATTTTGATTGCCAGTATGCTCCTGCCCAGCCACCCCACCCCAAATGTTACTCCATGCCCCCTAGGGGTCATGCCCGACAGATTGAAGACCTCTGCCTTAAAGGTTCAGTTGGCCTTACCAGAGCACCTAGTCCCCTTTTGCCCTTACTCAGCTTGTGACTCACTCAGGTGGTGAGCCGCTGAGACTACACACAAGAGCCGGGTGTAATTTATGAGAGAGTTTATTTCATGAAAAATACAGTTTCAGGTTGACCCAGAACTATGGAAAATGTACTAAGCCCCAAAGAACACTGTGGAATGTTGTGCTGAAATCTGATTGTTTGAAGGCTTGAATGGATATGTAGGTGAAGCGACATGGCTACAATCCACAGTGAAGGACACAGTGTGCAAATGCTACTTTCCCCTCATATGTCCCTGCTTCCAGATAACTAAAAAAGTCAATTAGAAACAGATTTTTGGCCACAGGTCTTGTGGATAAGTCGTGAATCTATCATGGTATTAAATGAGGCAGCAGGGTAGGCAGGGCCTGAGTTAAATGTATTTCCTCTGCTTTGTCACACTGCAATGAAGCCATTTTGTCTGATTTATATATTCTATAGGGAAATGAAACGAGCAGTAATACACAGAGGACAGGTAGGGGAGATCATGAATTCTAGCTCAGTTTTTTAAGAATGGATTTGCCCTGATTTGGGAACTTGTGCATGTTTGAACATATCTGCATATTCACCTGCAAATTGTGTGAATTGCCTAGGCTCTGACTGATTGGCATCTGCACCTGTTGTTTGTGCCTGGGGACAGGATAACATCCCATTGTGGGTCACAGTAGTTTGCTAATGAATACATGAATAAATGAAACAGCCCTGCTATGGCACAGCTACTGTAATGCTGCTAGAGTTGCCTGACAGCCAGTGAGAGAAGTAAGAGATTGAGAGTGATGTGAATGAATGGAATTCTTGGCATCCATTCAGAGTAGGAGATCATAGGTGTCCAGAGTTTTGTGGCTTCTCAATACAGACTCCATAGAAGACTGAGGGCAGTTACCTTTTATCAACCAACCTTGTAATCTTGTTCAGAAAAATTATCGAGTTAGTTTGACAAGATCTATTTTCTATAAGCCCACATTGATTGGCATTAATTATATCACCCTACTTTACTTCTTTATTCCTCAGTCCCAGATCAGCTGCTCCATTATCTTGCCTGGGATCGATGCCAGATTGACAGGCCTATAATTATCCGGGTCATCCCACTTACCCTTTTAAAATATTGGCACAACATTAACTTGTCTTCCAGTCTCCTGGAGCTCTTCTGGTGTTCCAAGATTTCCTTCCGAATCTGAGCCCTGGAGTGGTTGGCTTATGCTCCAAAGCAGGAAATTTTGTATCCTCAGGAAGTTTATAAAGTCGAGGGTTTTCAACCCTTCCATCTATCACTCACTCAATTGTTCTGAGGTATGGAAGAGGAGTGAGCACAGCATGTGACCTGAAGAGGATGTCTGTGGGAAATCAGTCGCAGTGAATAGCCCGAGGAAAAGAATAGTGGCTTTTTGTGATGCGTTTTGACTTTTGATATATTGTGGCAATCTCAGAGAAATGGATTATAAAGATTATAAAGATCAGGCAAGGAAAGATGCTTTCCTGTCTTCTCTCCCCACCCCATACCCACCAGGAAATGTTACCAATTTAAACCTGAACGTTTCTGAAGATTTTTGAAAAGTCTATTTAATTTCTCCCACCTCACACTATTTTTTTTTCATTAGTGCAGTTGCCTTTCTACTTCTAGCTTTGAGCCAGGTCTGCTAGACATGCTAAAATACTGGCAGGAAGGCTAATCTCATGGTTGTTCAGTATAGTTTAGAAACAGGAAATCTCATGAAGTAAGCCAGCCTGTGCGAAACATTTCAGCCAAACTATGAAAACTCAGGATGTTTAGGGTATGTCTACACTGAAGGGCAAAAGTCGAATGAAGCTATGCAACTTCAGCTACCTCAATTGAGTAGCTGAAGTCAAAATAGCTTAATTTGGCTTTTGGTGCTGTCTACGCAGGAGGAAGTCGAAGGAAAAACACTTTTTCTTTTACTTCAGTTACTCCTTGTGAAATGAGGGTTACAGGAGTCGGACTAAGAATTCCTCCACCTTGCCATTATTTCGAAATAATAGCTTGCTCTGTAGATATAGCCACAGTCTTTGTTATTTCTGAATAAAGTCAGTTATTCCAAAATGCTGCTGTGTAGATATAGCCTTAGAGAGGTTTGTCCATCCCCAACTTGTGCCTCCTCATTCATTCCCAACCTAAACTCCAGACCTTTTGAGAACCACCCACAGTTTTGGAAGGGGGAGGAGACATACCTTCTGCTGAAATGTACCACCATACTTGTGATTTCCTCTTTCTGTGGGTGTTACATCAATGTCAAATGGTGTAGGCATGTGGATAATCAGCCTTAAAAGAAGATGGGGGGCTTACCACTTTAAAATCACCATTCACCTGGACTTTTGGCTCTGTTCTAACAGACAAGGCCAATATAGTCTTCCTAATAACAGACTTGTAAGATCAGGTCCCCACATGATATACATTATAAAGACCTACAGCACAATTTTATCTTGTTTCCTTGTTCTAGAATTGGACGCACAGCAGTAACATGGCTGCAATGTCATTATGAACAGCATTGCAAGTAAAAGAGAGAGCTATACCTTACATTGCTTTTGCATGAGAATCCCTCAGATCCCTTTCCCAATTGTCATTAATATTACTTAGCTTTCTGTGTTTTATTTTTTTTTAAAAGTCTGATTTTATTATTTTCCTTCTACCAAAAATATACATCCGAAGAATCAGACAAAGGAAAAATCTGCCGTCTTGTTTACTGCTGTCAGATGTTTTCTGGAGGAATCAGATGTATAGGAAGCTTTTGCAGCATGCATAAAATGGGTCATGACAGACTAGCAAGCTGCTCTCTACCATCCCAGCAGCTGGCAGAGTGAGTCACTGCTTGTGGCTCTGGAGTCTGGACCTTGCATATTTGGGAAATAATGCCCTGCCAAGTGTGACTGCAAGCTATTATTAAGGATTTATTTATGAAACTGGTATAGATGAGGCCCAATGTCTCTCACTGTATTTTCATGCAGTACTATTGAAAACTGCCTGAAAGCATCCCATTATGCCCCTACTGTAAAGTTACCTTAGCTCCTCTACAAATTGCCAGTTAATTACTGAACAATTTTTACATTTGCCTTGCTTTTCAGTAAGACAAGGTGACTTTGAGCCAGAACCAACATTGATTGTAGAACAAATGGGGAGTTTGATTTTTAAACTAAAGGAGAGTACAGGAGGTTCTAAACCAGATGTGTACAGCTAGAGAGCTTCTGTAACTAATGGGAATGTGCCATCTAGAGCCTAAAATGATTAAGAAGCATAATGGTTTATCTGCCAGACAATGGGAGTATTGTATTATCCCCCCTTCCTTAAAATGTTTTCACTCATTTATGACGAGATGGTAGAAAATGGGTTTAAACTGTAACACTGACCCCTTCAAAGATGCTTTGAGAATGCCATGGTATATGATATCATACCAAGCTAGGAGATAACTCTGCACCACTTAAGTTCTGAAACTCCGGGCTAAACTGTGGGAGATGTCACCCAGTCTGCGGGTGTTCTGGGGAGCATGCAAACACCTTCATGTGCTACAATGGGCAAGCAAAGATAATTCAATAGGCTTCCTCAGCTAGCTGGGGTGATGAAAAATGTAGTGAATCCCTGATGATGCCTATGCAGCATTATTCCCCCCTTCTTCATATCAGGTAGAAGCCCCTCTGCGAGTCTTCCAGGGAAACAGCATCCCCTGATGAATGGACTGTGGGGGACCAGGTCTGGGGAAATGGGCCTTATCTAGTAATTGTTCCTCCACCAACCTCATGGTACTCCAAGGGTGTGCAGAATATGGTCCGTGGGCTGGATCTGGATTGCTGAGATTATAGTGACATGTGGATATAAAATGTTTCATAACTATTTTATACCTAATTTCACCCATCTCACTTCTTGTATTTAGGTCCATGCACATTTTTAATAGGCCATGAAGCTGAGAAAGTAAGGATCCAACTCTACCTGTGGTACTATTATGGGGCACAGTATCTGAGCACCTCACAATCCTCAGTGCATTTATTTTCACAGCGCCCCTATGAGGAAGGGAAGTGATTTTATCCCTCATTCGATGTTTCTGGGACTGTCTCACAGAGACTAAGGGTGCATCTACACAGCACAGTTTTTTCTAAATAACCGATGTTATTTTGAAATAACAATGAGAGCATCTACACAGCAATTCCGTTATTTTGAGATAAATTTGAAATAACAGGCGGCTTATTCCGACCTCTGTAAACCTCATTCCATGAGGAATAATGCCTATTCCAAAAGAGAAATTTCGAAATAGCGGTAGTGTGGATGCTCCACAGCTGCTATATCGAAATAGCTCATCCCCCAGGGCCATTCAGACTAATTACTCCCCAGTGCCTCCTGGGGCTCTAAATCGAGGTAGCACGTCCACATTAGGGAAGCCTGTCTCAGACTAATTTTGAGGCTTCCCTGTAGTGTAAATGTGCTATTTTGAAATGAGCTATTTCAGAGTATTTCTTCCAAAATAGCTTATTTCAAAATAAGTGTGCAGTGTAGACGTACCCTAACCAACTTGCCCAAAGTCACAGAGAGACTCTATGGCAGTGGTCCCCAACGTGGTGCCCGTGGGCGCCATGGCGCCCTCTGAGGCATTTATGTGCGCCTGCCGAATGATCTGGGCTGGCCCCGCCTCCGGCGCGCGGTGCATGGGCGGCCCCTGCCCCAGGCACACAGCACATGCACGGTGCTGGCCCCGGGCGTGCGGCGCATGGGTGGCCCCGCTCCTGGGCACATGGCATGTGCGTGGCCCTGCCCCTGGACGCGCGGTGTGTGAGCAGCCCCGCCCGCGGACACCCGGCACATGAGCGGCCCCGCCCCCAGTGCTCTATGGGCATGACTACACTGCACACTTATTTTGGAATAAGCTAGTCCAGAAGAAATACTCTGAAATAGCTTATTTCGAAATGGTGCATCTACGCAGCAAATACCCATCGATATAGCACTGAGTTATTTCGAAATAGAGCATCTACACTCATCGGACGCTGAATCGCATTTAAGGCCACCCGGAAGCACTTCAGGCAGGGCGTCAGGACAACAATTACTTCCTGGAACTGCTGCCTGAGGCTAACTGAAGCTCGTGCTTAAAGGGACTTCCCCCTCTCCCCCAGACAGTCATGTCTCAGGCTCTTCTCCTTTGCCTACTTCCTTGAGGGACAGCAAAGCCATTTCTCTGCCTGCTGTGGTTGCCCTTGTGGACACCTCAGCTCTTTAGCCATTGAGCTAGAGCTGCCTTCCAGAAGTCGACGGCTCTTATAGGTTGTGCTGCACCTCCTGCAGCTCTTTCTGCAGCATGCCTTCCAGGCCCTGCAGGAACACAACCCCCAGCTCATTGTGGGGAACTTCCTCATCCCTCTGCAGACGCTGCTCATGCAGTCCGACCCCACCTGCCCTCCCCTGCGCACCATGCACCACTGCTTCTGGCGTCTGGATGCCAGTTCCGACTGGTGGAACCGGATTGTTATGGAGTGGTGGGGCAACCGACAGTGGCTCCAGAATTTCCGTATGCAGAAGGAGACCTTTCTGGAGCTGTGAGAGTGGCTTGCCCCTGCCCTCAAACAATGGGACATCCACATGAGACCTGCCATCCTCCTCCAGAAGGAGGTTGCCATTGCCATCTGGAAGCTCTCCATGCCGGGCTGCTACTGATCTGTCAGGAACCAGTTTGGTGTGGGCAGATCGACCGTTGGGGCCATGCTCATGCAGGTATCGTGCTCTCGGGCTATTGCCTCAGGAGGGGGGAGAACTGCTGGAATGGGGCTCCCTAGGGAAAGGGGGGTGATGGAAGCCCCCTCCCTGGGAGCTTTTTCAGTCCCACCTTCACAAAGCCCTGATGGTGGATGGGATTAGTAGGGAGTTCCTCCTGGTGTGTGGAGAGTAGGCCCTGGCACCTCTGTGATTCTGTTTGTTTGTCTCCTTCCATAGGTGGTGCGGGCCATCAACGCCGTCCTGCTGTGCAGAATCATCAACCTGGGCAATGTGGACTCCATCATCGATGGATTTGCCGCCGTAAGCTTCCCCAGTTGTCGGGGGCTTTTGACAGCACCCACATCCCCATCTAGGCCCCCAACCATCAGGCAGCTGAATACATCAACTGCAAGGGGTACTTTTTGATGGTCCTGCAGGCTGTCACAGACCACTGCGGGCAGTTCATGGACATGAGGTGGTCAGGGAAGGCACACGATGCCTACGTCTTCCACAACTCCAGCCTCTACCAGAAGCTGCACGCTGGCCTTGCAGGGTGGCAATATGCTCCCTCTGGAGGTCTTTGTGTGGTCTACAGCGCCTGCAGGTCACGTGGGGTTGGGAGGCAGCCAGAGGAGGTTCAACCACGCCCCTCTTGCCACTGGTCCAGCTGTGTAGAACAATGAGAAGGTCAGTCAGTCCTGGAGACACTGTGCTTGAAGCCTTGACTTCATCTCTGAGCTGAGGCCGACAGTTCTCAGGTCAAACAAAGGCGAAGTGCTTGGAACAAGGCCATCTGTGGCCTAGACAGTGGGCCCTTTCCTACGGGGCACAGTTATCCCAGCCTGACTACTCTCATGTCCTGGGACAAGCAGGCATTGGAAGGTGCTGACCAGACCAGGAGCCCACAGGCGGGTGGGGGGTCACGGGGCGGCTGGGCTTCCCTCTGTGCCACACAAATGCCAGGTCTGGCAGTGGCAGCGTCCCATAGGGAGAGGACTTGTATCCCTGCCTGCTGGAGGAGAGGGGGGCAGGCCTGTGGAGCGGAGGTGTATGTGAGCAGCAGACACTCCTGCACCTCTGCATGCTGTCCTCTGTAGCAGCCTCCTGAGGCTGGTCACCCAGACTGGTGCTCCAAGTAGACCCACATACACTGGCTGTTGTGCGATCCCCATGCCAAGAAGGATGAGTGAGGAGCGCTCCCCAACCCCTCACCAAACACCACCTCCACCTGTGTGTGTATGTGTGTGTATAGGGAAAGAAATGACACTGGCTTGATGGGTCTTCCCTGCCCTCTGGCGATGCCTGGGAGACATCCAGGGAGGGGGGTACTGGCTCCAGGGTGAGCATGAGGTCCTGGTTTATGGGCACAGAGATGGTTTTGGCCTTGTACAGCTCCTCCTCTCCCTCCTCCTCACTGGCTGTGCCCCCAGGGAGAGCGATGATGGGCATCTCTAGACCCGAGTCCATGACGGGGGAAAGGGCGGGAAGGGACTGACCTGCCCCCCAAAATGCGGTGGAGCTGGAAGTAATATTGGCACGTTTGGGGTGCTACCCTGGAGTGGGAGCTGTACTCTCTGGCCCTGGCATAGGGTTACCTCAATTCGTTAACCTTCATGTGCACCTGCTTCTGGGTGCGGCTGTGTCCCTTGGTGGCCAAGCTATCGGCCATCCAGCCATAGACGTCTGTGTTCCTGCACCTGGTGTGGAGACCCTGTCAGTTTTCCTCCTTGCCCCAGACCTCAGTGAGGTCCGGAATCTCCACACTAGACCAGGAACATGCGTGTCTCTTCCAGACCCTGTCAGGGTTCAGGGAGCTGCCTAACGCAGTGCTGACAGCGGTGGGGGGCTCAACTGGAGCGGTGGGCTCTGCCATGGCAGCAGGGAAAGCTATGCAGAGTCCTGCTGTGTGGTATGAAGCGAGCAGAGCCTGCTTCCTGCCACAAGGCCTTTCCCTTCTGCTTGCAGCTTTAAGGGCTGCAGAGGAAGGGACGCTATAGAGCTCAGAAGAGTGTGGACAGAGCAGCCTGCAGGGCGCCTGTGGAATTTCCTGGAGGTCCCTAATTTCGAAATAACTCCAGCCACCCTGTCTACACACGTGCTATTCCAAAATAGCTATTTTGGAATAGGCATTATTCCTCCTAGAATGAGGGTTACAGGATCTGGAATAAGCTGCCCGTTATTTCAAAATTACTTTGAAGTAACAGGCTTCCTGTGTAGATGCTTACAAAGTTATTTTGGAATGACATCCATTATTCCAAAATAATGCTGTTGTGTAAACATGCCCCATGAAACCACACAGAACTGAAGCAAGTCTTCTCACTCCTAGACTGGCAGCTAATCACTGCTCCATCTTTCCTCTGGGCTCCCACGCACATACCTGTGTGAATATTTCCATTAGAACCAAGGGGGGTATTCTCAAGAATGAAGTTTGCAGGATCAAATGAGTCCAAATATGTTTAGATGTAAAAGTGCTGGTATTTTCTCTCTTGCTTTTAAAAAAAATCATGAAGCATATTATGAGAGTAGCTTTGCCCAGAAATACTGTCTTACGGTACTTAACAAAATTACCTGCCAGTAAAAACTCTGCACTACTTCTATTTTGGTCAGTGAACATTGCTAGGGAGTAAATTAATTTGTGAGAAATTCATAGGTCAGCAGAAAGTACTCTTCAGCTGTGTATCCTGGAAGGGTAGGTTTAAATCACTAGAATAAACTCAGCATTTTGTACTTCTAGCAGGAGAAAAATGATACAGTACCTCTCTCTTAGCTCTCTTCCCTCACTACTTCTTTGCATGACTATGTACTTAATAGCGATTAACTATCTCTTCTTTATTTCTTACATCATTGCTTAAGTAACTGTCAATGTAATACTGCCTTTTACACCAGTGATACTCCATTGGCATTACTCCTGATTTACACTGGTGCAATGGAGAGAAGAATCCATATAGCAGCCTCCATGTAAGGATTCTAACATTCTTTACCAATGTTAATTAATGGAGCCTTCCCACATCCTCCTGAAGTAACTATTACCGTTTCATAGATGAGGATACTGAGGGGGAGAGAACTAAATTCTGCCTTGATCTACACCTTATATACCACTACTGATCCGACACAGTGTGATGGGAGTATATCAAGGCCAGGCTTTGTTCCTAAAGCCCAGATTTGTAAAGGTAGTTAGCCATTGCAGTTGGCTGATCTTTACATTGTGTATCAGTATATAGAATACTTAGGAATTTCCAGTTATCACCTTTAGGATGGACAGGTGCTTTGTCCCAGCATCGGGACCAATGTTTAAATGATTCTGTGACTGGGAACCCTGATGTGCACTGTTGCAGCATTCACACTACAGGAACTCTTTTGTATTTACAAATAGAGTTTACTAGAAGATTTACCTGGTGTTGCTCATGTCCTTAACTCAATTAATTGTTGTGGTGTTTTTAAATAAAATGAAAATGTCCATGCTTCATTTAAATCATTGCTCTTCTGTGGGGCTGGGGATGAGGGTTCAGTAGGCAGGCTGCCCTGGGGAGAAAGGACTACCCCAGACCTCTTTCACCACGGCAGCTTGGAGCCAGGAAGACGTGCCTCTCCATGGCTGCTGCAGCTCCAGTGGACACAGCCAGGGGAGGGGTATATGTCCCCTGGCTGGGGCAGGCCCAGGTTTGTCTGCCCCCTGCAGTTCCCAGCCAGAGTGAGGAATGCAGGAAATTGTGCACCTTTTCCTTGCTCCCTGAGGAAGGGGAACAGTTGGCACCATCCCCATATGAGCCAAACTGGGGGAGCTTCAACCCCTGCTGCCCTTCCTGGAAGGTTAGGAGGTACGGGGCTGGGGCAGTCCAGGTGGGGGTGGGGACAAGCCCCCAGCCAACCCCTTTCACTTGCCTGGTGATTCTGTCTGTTTTCTGTATGGGTTGATGAGAAGCAATCCCATTCCAGGCACATCCCATTTTCCTGGCACAGCCAAACCCTGACCTTGTTTAAGTTATGATAAGAGGAAGCCTCGTACTCAGTATGGTGGCCCTAGCTCTTACCGTTTCAGTGGAGTTCTTGAACAAACAGATAGACAGACTTTCTGTCAAAACTATAGTAGACTAGATTTATCCAGTATTAGTTGGGTCCTTTAGAACAAGCCCTGGGTGAATTGAGGAGGTGGCCTGGGGCACAGAAAAGAACAGACCTCTGATGGACTGGGGGGGAATGGCTTGGGATGGCATGGGGGTGTGAAAAAACAGGCCCTGGGTGGGCTGTGGCGGGGGGAGGGGGAAGAAGAGGTCCCTAATACCCACCCTCCTGGATCCTCCCTGCCCATCCCCATGGCCCTGCCCTGAAGAACCTGGGCAATGCAGGGTTAGTGCATTATAATAAACATATAATTAAACCATAAGGAAATAAGAAATATATAAGAAAAATATATCTATAGGCAAGCAAGCAGGTTAGCCCTGTAAGTTACATTGCTGTGCTCAGTATTGCAATGTTGAACTGGTTTCGAAGCCTAAATCTTATTTTCAAAAGGGAGCCCATGAGACAAGACAGGCAATGGGATTTAGACTACGGGGCTGTCAATTAGGAAATGCACTAGGGATGGGTGGATCCTTAATCTTGCAGGTTTGTTTCAGTGTTACAAAGTGTTACAAGTAGTGGGTGGGTCTTATGTTATGTAATTTATGGACAGCCTGTAAATGCCTAAATGACTTTTGAAAATGTAACCTAGGCACCTAAATCAGTTTGGAAGTGCAATGCCGAGCACAGCAATAACTAAATACCTTTACAAATCTTGGCCTAGCTGACTTCCCTGAAGTCACAGAGCTGATGGTTTGATCTCCTTTATGAGAGGGCAAATCAAGAGCAGTCCCATGAAGTCAATGCAGGTACACAAGTGTAAAACGGGCATAAACTCATAAACTGATTCCTAGACCTGTTCCTTAACCCTTCCTCCTCCTTACTCAATTGCCATTACAGTAATTCCTCATTTAACACTATAGATATGTTTCAGAAAATGATTGTATAAAGTGAAAACGTGTTATGTGGGGTCAATTTTCCCATTGAAAATAATGGAAAAGCTGGGGGTTGCATTTCAAGCGGTGGTGTCTGTTGTGACCGGGACATAAGGTTGGGGGAGAAAGGGGACTGGATTACAGCAGGGAGGGGAGGTGTTTGGCTCTGGGGAAGGGAAGGGGAGGAGAGAGGAGGGGGATTGGGTTGGGAATATGCCCCGTGATGGGTCTGCCGGGACCTGCACTGCGTCCGGCGAGGGGGGGGTCTCTGGGGAACGGCGTGGCGAGTGGCGAACCCTCCGCCACTTTGTAGGGAGGCAGGGGAAGCCCGCGCAGCCGCCGGCAATGGGCCGGGTGGGGAAATCGTGTTATTCCGGGGACAGTCGTGTAATTCAGAAAACATTCCCTAAAAAAAATATCATGCTATCGCAAAAACGTGTTAAGCGGGCACGTGTTAAATGAGGAATTACTGTACTCTGTTCTCTGACAAAGAGAGATTCAAACAATGCACTGATGAAGTCATGCAGTCTTCCTTCAGGTGTTCTTGTCTCACCTGCAATGACAGCACTTGTTTCTCAACCACTTCTTTGGTCATTGATGGACAATATAGCTCCTTCTGAATGTCACGTCCTTTGGCTCGTGCTCCCATCTGAGATATATGAATGATGTTCTCCACCCTGAACTCTTTGTCAGCAATTGTTAATTTGGCATTAAAGAATATTTGATTGTGAAAATCATCTGTTATTTCCAAGGTGCCAAGTACTGGGTGCTCATAGGGATGGTAAAATGCATAGAAAATTGGGGATCCAGGAAGGAGTTGAATTAAAAATCTATGGTACGAATTTGTTTGCTGATGTAACTCCATTCAAGTCCTTTGGAATTGTATCAACAGGAAATTTGGCCCTATATCAGGAGTAAGCCTTTAATTAATAAGTTGATTAAAGGCTGAACTGTACAAACAGGATGAAGGACTGTTTTTTTAAAAAAACAACAGATTTATCTCTTCCTTCAAATTGGAACAAAAGGGGCCGAGTAGAGCACTCTTTTGGCAGGGTCTGCTCTTGGGAGCCACAATACAGAACTTCCTAAGTCCTCTGAGAACATAAGCAAACTGCTGCCTTGCAGACCAGTAACAAGAAATAAAATGCAAGAGGCATAATTCTTTAGTTTTGCAGCCATGTCTGATTCATGTCTCTCCGCACACTTGAAAGCCTTCTGGGAATTGGAAGGAGTCCTTAAAAACTACAGATGTTCAGTGGTCTCAGCTGTGAGGAGGCCGTTAGTGGGCACTGGAATATACCTCTGGCTTTCAAAAGCCCAGTACAAGCAAGTTGCTCAATACCTTCCACAAAACCTGAGTCCCTTTAAAATTACTTTTGCAAAATCCAATCTTAAATTGGCCGTAATTGAAGACATTGGAACAGAAGTTCTGTACCTTATTATGGAGTGATTCTGTGGACTTGAGACATTCCAACACCAGCTAGAATGGCAAAAATAATCCTGGATTATTATTTCTATACATTTACATGATGCTTGACACACCTAGAATAAATCTTACATTCTGGAAGGGTACTGCAATCATGAATTTGAGATAGAAATTGTAAAATAAAAATGTTACCATAAAAAGTCCACTGTTCTTGTAACAATCAGATTGCAGATCTATCCTGCCCTCTGTATTTTAAATGATATTTCTGAAAAGCAAAGTGCCTCCAGCCTAAATAAAACATAGAGAAAAATTGCCCCAATATGCTCTAAAAAAGGAAATAAATTAACAAACTGGAAGACTAAAACTCAACCATCTGGTGCCGAGTGGTTGATTCAATGTCAAACTCAGAAGCATATGAAAGAGTGATATACAGTACAGACTACAGAACAGGGCAGATATTTTAGGTGACATCTGGATGATTTTTATCAACGACACAAACAAGAATTCTGGGGACAACAAACTGTTAGTACTAAGCACTTAGAATATCTACAAAACCAGAAAAAAGCATAGAATTTGGCTAATAAGGATGTATATTTCTTCCCGGAAAGTGGGCCTTTAGCTAGCTATAATAGAAAAATGTTTATATACTTCGTTCTGATTTACAACTTTTTTTTTCAGGTGCAGCTTCTGAATGAGCTTATCACTGTGATGTCCCACTCCCCCACCAGTTCTCTTCTGGACTGGCTGCATTCGCTATATGCGTCATTATAATGGGCTTTCGATCAGGCCCTGTCTGAGCCACCTGAGGCATTTGCCACCTTTAAGGCCCCAGCAGAATGAGGTTTTCAGGTAGCTTATTTCTGCTGTGGCTGCTTCTAATGGATTTCCTGCTATGGCAGAATTCTGTAACATAATGGGTAGGTGTTTCATGTCTTCCTAGAAGGGCTGGTCCACCCAGACGATACGAGACTACCATTGCCAAATAACAGATTAAGTCGTGGTAGAGATCCGTACTCGGTTCTGAAGGCCCCAAATTGTAGGTACAGTAAACTTCTGATAATCCGGCACCTTTAGGACCCAGAGGGTGCCGGATTATCAAATATGCCGTACTATCAGAAGGGGGGGCTCTGAGGGGTGTGGGGGGATGCGCCCCTCAGCGCTGCGGGACCAACCCGGCAGCACCCCAGCTGCTCTGCCCCAGGCATCCCCAAGTCAGCTGCTACTGAAACTGACCAGCGGCTGACTCAGGGAAGCCGGGGGCAGAGCTGCTCTGCCCCCGGCTTCCCTGAGTCAGCCGCTGGTCAGTTTCAGCAGCAGCTGAATCGGGGAAGCCGGGGACAGAGCAGCTCCAGTTGTCCGGCTGCCCAGAGCACTTCCGGGTTCCAGATGGTGCTGGACCATCAGGAGTGCCAGACCATTGGATGCTGGACCACTGGAGTTTTACTGTATACTGTTGACATTAGAAAGTGGTGGTCCTTACGAGAATTGAACTCCTGTGGATCTTCTTAAAGACCGGGGGGGAGGCAATAATTTCTGTAAGTGGGCCACTTCACCAGTTTTGATGGTGGTCGGTGTCCCTGGAAGGGGCAGGGCCTCAGGCGGAAGGGGCAAGGTCGCAGGTAGAAGGGGCGGTTCCCTCTAGGCACCGCATGTCCCTGGTGGGAGCAGAGACTCCAGGGATGTGTGGTGCCTAGAGGGAGCCAGCCATTTTGAACAGCTGGTGGTTCCCTCTCGTGCTGCCTGCCCCTGGCGGGGGGAAGAAACTTCACATGCACCCCTGCCCTCAGGCCAGTCGAAACCTGGGGGCAAGGGAATGTGCAAAATCTCTCACCCCCCGCCCTGCCAGGGGTGCGCAGGGCCTGGAGGGAACCACCGCATGCCCCTGCTGGGCGTGGGGGAGGACTTTGTGCACTCTCCTGCCTGCAGGTGCCTATTGGCCAGGGGGTGGGGGCATGGCAGGGTGAGCTGTGGGCCAGATCAAATGGCTTGGTGGGCCAAATCCAGCCTGCGGGCCATATCTTGCCCACCCCTGTTATAGATCCTCTTCCAGCTCTCAGCTCTCTCTTTTATTCTATGATTTCACTGGAAAATTTCTGTCTGCTCCTATTGACATAACCTCTCCTAAGTGAATGTGAACCTAGTAAAGACTGAGTTGAAGCCAAACTTTCAACCCCATGATTCCTGTGGGTTTCAAACAAGAACACAAGTTCACTCACCCTTGCTTCTGAGAGTCTCAAGTTTCCAAGTTTCCACACTATATCAATATATCCTGGGGTGTTTCAGGCCTCAGACTGCCAAAATCAGAGAAGGAAAGACAGCAGTGGGTCTAGTGGATGCCTGGGGACGGCATCACAAGCAAGGTTTCCAATACAATAAAAATACACCAGGCATATGTTTATAGGGGTATAGATTCAGCATAGCACTTCAGCACAGGCCAACTGGAAATGCCAGAGTAGAAAGGGACTACTTGGGCTTGAAGCAGGCCTAGCCAAAGAGTGTGCGGGGCCCAAGGCAGCACGCTGAGCCATGCGGCTCCTGGATGGGTGGGCGGGGCCGGGAGCTGGGCAGCGCAGGGCCCTGAATGTGCGGAGCCTTGGGGCCCTGAATGCGCGGGGCCCAAGGCGACTGCCTCACTTGCTGTGGCCAAAGGCCAGGCCTGGCTTGAAGTTAGGCACATGCTGAATTGGGAGCATATTTTGTAACCTACCCCGTCAAAGTTATACATACACACTGTGAAAATGACGTAGCTATGTAGGAACAGATTGTTTATATAATCTAGGTGTAGAGTCATAGATGTACAACTGCATCTAACTGTCCATTTGCATATCCAGTATTTCATTTGCAGATGGCAGAAAAATAATTGGCTTCATAAAGTCTATGAAGATCTGGCTCACAATGGATAAACTTACAATATAGTCACTAATGGTGAACCTATTTGATTCTGCAGAACACTCCAATCTCATGCTAAGAGGTGGTGCAGTGTAAATATTTACATACTAATAAATAGGAGGAGGCCAGCAGCATCAGCCAGCAGCCCTATGCATGGGGGGGACTGGGAGTGGTAGCCCCGTATATGGAGGGGGACAGGAGCAGGAGCCAGCATCCCTCTGGGCTGGTGCTTCTCCAGCCAGACTGGAGTGTTTCCCCCCTGGGATCCTGCTTTATTGGTTAACCTATTAAACCTAAGGTTTAACCAGTTAATTGATTAACTGGGATTTTACATCCCTACTACTAAGATACCTCATGTTATTGTGTACTCATGTAACTCAAAGGACAATGCAAAAGTGAAACATTATTGCATGAAGTTTGAGAAACTCGGTACTGAACTGGACAATGCTCATATTTAAACTCATCACAATTACCATATTAATAGCATTGTCATGGCAAAATGGAAAAGATGTTATTTGCAACTGCTCTAAGAAATGTTGAGAGACTCCTTTCTTTCCCTGGCATTCAAACCCTAGTTTTGTTTTCATGTTCAGCTTTGTTTTTCTCTTTTCTCAGTGGTACAACGATTGAAGGCCATATTCCATGGGAGAATTATCCCAATACCTACAGACAAAGAATGTGGTTTCTATACTAATGTGCCACAAGGGAGCTCTCAGAGCAGATTCCTTTTCCTTTATTCAGCTGCCATCTCACTTAGGTTTGTTTCTGAGCTAATAGAAAGGCCTAGATTTCTAATTCTCACTTTGATGTCGCTCTGGGAAACAATAGGGATAGTTTTTAATGCAAGTTTGTTGTGATGGGAGGAGCTGAGGCTTACTGAATTCTAGGGTGGATGCTTATTTCTGAGATGGCATGCCAGACTCCTGTGCATGCCTCTCACCTTGTCCAGGCCCAGGTGTAGAACACAGGTTGGGACAAAGAGCCAAAATGAAGAACACAAAAATTATTCATACAAGGAGTGTAAAATACTCTTGGATTTGTTCCTTTAGTGTAAATAACTCTGTAGTCTCACCAGTTTAGAGAAGTGTGGGAGTAGAACCGGGGACACAAGAGGGATACTTGGAAGGCTTCGCTTTAATAATTACTTGGGGCCTGATTCCAGTCTTCTCCCAATTTTCCAGCAGTATAATTCCAGTGACTTCAGTTAAGTTGCCCCTGGTTTACATTGGTTGGTGGTCAGATCAGAGTTGGGGTCTTGTGTCCATTGAATTTCCTCACCCTCCTACACAGCTAACCAGAGGATGCTGAGGCAATGCTAAGGAGGTGCAAGGAGAAGATGCATCTTCACGAGGACTGAAAACTTATGATGCTTCAGTCCCATCCACTGATGTGTAAGAGCCTCAGGGCATGTTGCATGTGTTAACAGTGGAGCTATTACACTGGAGATAGTTGCCTCACTCCTTATGCCAGCTGGGGTTTCTGTTAATACTGGGCTTGAGTCAGTGAAGTGCAGAGCAACCCCCTGAGAAATGAGAATCAGGAATTCTCATTAAAGCCACTGGAAGAGGAATATACGCTACACTTCCAGGGACTGATCAGCCCTTTGCAGGGTCAAATATGAACTGGGGAGAGGAGAAGGGGGCAAAGATGAATTGTAAAAGTTAACGCTTGTGTTAAGACCCTGTATCAGTTCCAATATCCCATGTGAATGAATTCCTCATTCATGTTGTTCTTTATTACTTTTATTATGGCACCTCGGCACCTAAGGGGAGATCCAGGCCTCTTTTCCCTAGATGCTGTACAAATGCATGATCAGAGTCAGTCCCTGCCCCCACGAGCTTAATCTAAATAGATGAGACAGACCATGAGTGTGAAAGAGGAAGCATTATTATCCCCCTGTGGGCGCAGGGAACTGAGGCACAGAGAAGTCAAGGTCTGGATGTATGAAAGGAATTTGGCGTTGTAACACTGAGCATCACCACACCTACCTTTTAGGCCTCTAGATGGTCACTGCGATTCACAAGTCCTGAATTAGACACTTTAGAGTGAATGGGGTCACTCGTGCAGACCTTTAGAGTGAATGGGGAAAGATGCCTATGCAGGTGATCCACCAAAGTCAGAGCTAGGCTGCTGGGCCACCTAAGCTAGCCAGGGCTGCTGATGAGAAAGGGGGCAAAGAGTTCAGTTGCCCTGAGGCATGGTGATTCAAAACGGCCTGGGGCTCTTGGCTGCCACTGCTGCTATTGCAGGAGTGGTAGCAGCTGGAGCCTTGGAGCCTTTAAATAGCTGTTGGCACAGCACTCTCTGGGTGGCTCTGAGGGCTGGGGGGAAGGGCTCTGGCATGCTACAGGTAGGGCTAAGGGTTGGCTGCCCCAGCCCCACCCCATCCACCCACAGCCCTGCCTCTTCTGGGAGCACAGATCCATCCCCACACTTTACTCAGGGGCTCAGGAAGCCTGTCAGCCTCTGCTCCCCCCCAAAGCTAGCCAATGAGAGAGGCCAGCCAGATGGGTCTGTGCTCATCCCTACTCTTCTCACAGTGATGGGTGCCTAAATCCAGGCTGCAGGGAGGTGCCTAGCTCTGTAAGCAATTCTCAGCTGTGAAACCACCTGTGGAGTTAGATGCCTCTGCACAAGTTTTGAAAGTTGAATGGAGCCATTGCAAGTTCTTCCCTCACATTCCTGTTGGGCAGAACAATGCTGGAAAAAATACCACGAATATGTTCCTTCAGGACTTTTACCAGGAAGCCACCTCCTCCTTCATAACTTCTTGCCTAGCAGTTAGGGCACTCACCAGTGATGTGGGAAATCTCCAGTTCAATCCCTTCTCTGCCTGGAGGGGAGAAGGGATTTGAATTGGGACCTGCCACTCCTCAGCTGACAGCCCTCACCACTGGCAAATGGATGATGTGGGCTCCCTCAGTCCCTCCTGTGGAAGGACTGCGGAGTCACTCCCCACCTTTCCTAGGGGCCTGGCAGTTCTGTCAGGTCCCCTGTTAGGAGCTGAGTGAGTTTAGGTGCCTACAGGATTTGGGGGAGCTTCTTGCATCACAGTAGTCCTGAAGCTGGATCTTAGATGCCTAAAACAGGGACATACGCACCAACTATTTCTGTGCAGTTTGGCGGAAGCAACTTACCTAAATTCACCCAGGAATTCTGTGACAGCCACTTAAACCCAGATCTCCTGAGCCTAATCCCAGTGCTTTAACAACCATCAACGCCGGTCTTCATGGGAATTTTTCTTGAATAAAAGCTGAGTCAGGATCTTAGTATTTTTCCCTATGGAATTAACAGGGCTGACATTTCACCACTGAATCAGGCTATCTGTGAACCATTCATGTTACTAACACAAGATGGACACCCACAAGGCTCTCTGCACAGGCCAGCCTGAAAACAATCTCTGCTCTGAATAGCCCTTTATTCACTTCTTGAAATGTTCCTTCATTGCTTCTTTGTTGGTTTCTGATGTTTTGTGCTGATATGAAACTACTACTAATAAAAAAAATAGTGTTATTCAAGGGCAAAAAGTTGTGTCGGTCACATTAAGACCTAAGTAGTTAGCACTGAGAACTAATACTTCTTTGTCCTTGATGATTACATGCCAAGAGAATGAAGGACTTTGGATGACATATTCGTGGTATTTTTTCCAGCATTGTTCTGCCCAACAGGAATCTGAGGGAAGAACTTGCAATGGCTCCATTCAACTTTTAAAACTTGTTTTGAATAAATAAGCTTTGAAATCAATCCTGAATACTGTGGGTTGTGGGCCCTGTCCTGCATTTCCTACTGAGCTAGGTTAGCAATGGGGGGATAAAACTAAAACAGATTTAGGAAAAATGCAGCATTTGTTCTAACTTCCTAGTCTCTTAATTATCTTGAAACACATTTTAGGATTATTTAATATTCCTGCCTATTCAGCAAGGATCTCTGTTTCTGTGTCTAAGAGCACATTATTGCATTAGAGATGAGGCTTCAGTCTTTCTTTTTATAATTGTTTCAATCAGTTTTCCTTGGCCCCCAAAGCCTGCAAACATGTATGCATCTGCTTAACTTTGTACAGGAGTAGTTGAATAGTGAGATTATGTTCATGCTTGAAGTTAGGCATATACATTAGTGTTTTAAGGATCGAGACCAACAATTGTAAAATAAAGGAAATAGCTTCTTACATGATTGCTAGAAAAAGATTTAAGGAAACAAAGCAGCTCTCCCCCAATGGCTTCATTTCCTTCTCTCAGGAGAGAACTGAAGACTAGAGGAGGACATTCAAGGGTTAGGAAAAAACAGTGTCTTTTCATGTGCCCTTTCAACAATACTTGGGATTATAACACTCAGGAATCTTGCTGCCCAAAAATAAGAGGGTGGGCCAGATTCTGACCTCCGTAATATGAGTGTAAATCTAGTTGAACTGCACTCTGCCTTCTCCAGATTTCCCATGGTGTAAATAGGTCAGGATCGCACACAGAGTGCTTCTGATTGAGAGAAAGTGCAACTAGTCTTGACTTACCCAGATTTGTCCTATGTGTGCTCTGAGCTCCAGAGCTCCCAACATGCTGTAGCTAGACTGCTCTATTGCAGGAAGCCCGGCCACATCCCTCCCATCCTCCTTTCCTGGCCATCTAGCCATTCACATCATGTTCAGCTTAAAATTACATTATTCGCTTTCAAAACACTCCCAGCCTCACCACTTCTCGGACCTTAAGCCTTCTCTTTCCTTGCCCACTCAGGCTCCTCCTCCAGTCTTGGGCCTCGACAAATTGCTATCCAAAATGGCAGGAGATAGCACTGCCACTTGTGTTAACCTCTGCCATTGGACTTCTGTCTTTTCTCTTACTTGCCATTCTTAGGGAAACATTTCTTCTCTGCAAATGTCACTTTAAACTCTTTTTTCCCCCTTGTAATTCACAGAACAACATTGTGTGATACGGTGTCTGAGGAAGAATGCTCTGTATAAATAAACTGTATTGTCTCTCTGGTTTCTGGTATGCATGTTTGACCATGGCTTTTCCTGCTACGCCTCGGTCACATTTCATACCATATCATTAGGGGCTATGTGATTCCAGCGGGGCCTCCAATTTCGTGCCAACCTCACCCTGGACTAAGGAAATTTCATCTCAAGTTCCCTTACAGATGTTTTTAGGTAATAACTGGAGCTGGGAAGAAATCCAGATGCAATCAAATTATCTGTCATTGTTCCATTTCTGCCTACATGACCTTAAAGTAAATGCTAAAAAAAAAATAGGCAAAGAGGAAGAGAGCAAGACAGGATATAAAATTTAGAAATTCTTGGTTTAAAAGGTACTTAAACATACTATTTTAATTTTTGTTCAGGACTCATAAAAATGTCACTCTTATTATCTCAGTTTCCAATTTCCCCCAAAACAGTTCCCTGGTGTGTGCTGCTTAAGTGCTGTCCCATTCTCATACTCTGTTTTTCCCCTGCTCTGTGTAGTGAAAAATGGAAAGGGCTCCTGTCTGTGCTTCAGCAACTTTGCATTTGCAGGGCGTTTGGTTTTTTTTTTTTTTTTTTTTTTGTATCTGCAAGCAGTAATATACATCTTTTAACCCCATTTCCATGTGCAAATTAAGGCCAAAATGAGGTTGCTTTGTAGATTTGGTAACAAATTTTCAGCTGTGGCATCTGATTTTGTGAGCCCTGCTTACGTGCCAGATTGCACAGAAGTATGTGCATTTTGTCTCAAGCAAAAGGAAGGCTCAGCACTCTAATCTGTTGTATGTAAAGTGTGCATACAATATGAGAATCTGGTTTGAAAACTTGATGCAAAATCTCTCAGAAGAAAAAACGTATGTTAAGACAGGGCATCAAAACCTGTAAAAATGGGATGCAAATACAAAGTGTTGTGTGCAGAGACCTCGGTGTTCATAACAACTAGTGTGCAGAGCTGGTCAAAAATGGTAATTAGTTTTCATGGGAAATGTTAAATTTTTAAAAAAAATCTGCAAATATTTTTCAGTTTTTTGGCTAACATGAATGAAAGAAATGAATTCTATACCAGAACATTTTCCCTATTTGAAAAATATGTTGTTTTCAAATATGAAAATAAATTTTTAAAAGGAACTGATTTTTACTGAAAGTTTGCTTCATTAAAAAGTTTTTTTAATGAAAATACAAATTTTTAACTAAAATGACAATTTTAGTTTGCTCAAAAATGTCATTTTTTTCATTGAGAAAATGTCAGCTCTACCAGTTAGTCATCCAAGCCTAGGGAAAGCAGAATTAAAGACAAAGGAGTAAAATGTAAAGGCCAAATTTTGAAAACCTTGCACAGTTTTACATTTAACAGGAACAACAGTGGCATGGTCTCCTCCACTGGCATCCAGTACTCCTCCTTTTGTGAAGAATAAAGGAAGCCGATGTGAGCGTTTGCTTCTGTCAGCCTCTTGCCATGTGGAAATCAGTAAGGCTCGGAGTAAGGTAAGCTGATTCCAGCTACGTGTTTTACGTTGCGTTATCTTATTTTGCATACTTCCTGGTCTGGTATAGACCAGGCCTTAGGCTTTAAGGTGCTACAGGACAACTCATTTTTACAGATGCAGGCTTACACAGTTACCCCTCTGAGACTTGTGAATGTTTCTGAGAGTGAGAACTCTTTAAAACAGGGAGATAAAGAAGAAGAAATATGCTCCCCCAAATCCTTGCAGGGTCCAGTCTAATGATACACAAAGTATCTTGCAGCACCACTTCAGAGGAGCATACCCAGATGACAATTTTATGTTCAGGTCTCTCAATCGCTTTCACACTGACAGACAAGGCAGCCTTAGGCTTGCACATACAGGTAGTAATAATAATAAATAATTGCCTCCAAATGTTCAGAGCGAACATTGTCAAAAGGTTGTTTGGTCATCTCTGCATTGTGAGTCTACCGGGGATATTCAGACTTGCACTGAAGACTGAGCCCAGCAGGCATACAGAGGTGTAAACTAGCCAGCCTGGGCTTGGAGCAGCTGTTGGTTGCCCAAAGGGAACAAGCCTTTGCCACAATTCTATTTAACAGGCCCATAATCTAATGTGTGTTTTTGTATTTTTGGTGGGTTTGTGTGTGTGTGTGTGGCGCATTTGAAGTTTGTTTTTAGAGAGACCGAATTACATGAAGTAATTTATTTATGAAGCCCACAAGACTTCCTAGGGACCGAAGCAGCAGGATGATAATGATTAATGAAGGCAGACAGCATGTGGCAACGCATCCCAGCCTCGCTCAGCACAGACGCTGCTCGCTTATGAGGAGTATTCATCAGACTGCCTGAGGGGAGGGGGAGAAGAGGGCAACAAGAAGGATATGCTAAAACATTACATGCTGCATTTGTAAATCATGTCATATAAGGGAGGTGTGTGTGGCGATTTTCTCATGGAGCAAGAGTGACCCATGAAGAAAGTGCAGCTTTCTTTTACCCAATGCCCTGGCTTCCCTGATGGTGGAAAAATGTCTGTCCTGGAGACAGAGAACAGCACTGTTTTCTTAAAGATGCAAGAAGCAATGGGCTTAAATTGCAGCATGGGAGGTTTAAGTTGGACATTAGGAAAAACTTCCCAACTGTCAGGGTGGTTAAGCACTGGGATAAATTGCCTAGGGAGGTTGTGGAATCTCCATCATTGGAGATATTTAAGAGCAGGTTAGACAGACACCTGTCAGGGATGGACTAGATGGTGCTTGGTCCTGCTGTGAGTGCAGGGGACTGGACTTGATGACCTCTTGAAGTCCCTTCCCATTCTAATATTCTATGATTCTATGTAATTCACCTGTTAGTGTCAGATCAGTTCTTGGCTCCCAACAAAGGGGAGGGGCAAGGAGGGGCTTGTGTTAGGAAGTGGCCCAAGTTCCTCTATACTCATGACTGTGTGGCTCCAGGAGACACAAATTTTGTCATAGAATCTGTTCCCCCAGGCTGGACCCCGTATTTTCATTTGCAAATATCATTTCCTAACAATGAGAAGACTCTGAGCATCCCTTTTAACTGGACTAGAGTGATTCTTGTGGGGTGACATGACAGTTCAGAAACATAGCGGTCGCTTTGCTACTTATTGTGTGTAACAGAAGCAATGCCACAGACAGTAGAAGGGTTGACATCTCCAAAGTGGGTAGGTGCAGAATAAACCCTCTGATTAGAGGAGTCTACACTGGCCATAACACAGTTGGTGTATGAAAGAACCCTCTTTTACCAGTGGCCTATCTTAACGCATTGGAGGTTTACACCTCGTCACATCCAGTAAAGGGGCATGGTGGTATAAAGGGGCTATAAAAGCCCCAGGTTTGCTTGGTGGAGCATGGACCTGGTTTAGGCACTCAGGAAGTTAAGGACCCCTTTGCAAAGGGTAGAGGATGTGATCAGGGAGGGACTAGGAGCGAGAGGGCCATGCAGGGATTCAAGGCAGTGTTGCCACAGTGGAACCTACAGGTCCCAGCCCCTTTGTGCTAGGTGCTGTACAAACAAATAACACAGAGATGGCCCCTGCTGCAAAGATCTCCCACTCCAAATACAAGGTGAGAAAGAATGAGCGACTATAACAATGACATTGGACTCACAAGGTAACAATGAGATGGTTGTGATAAGCAGTGGTCTCAGCACACACTGTGGCTACGTTTTTGTAGGCATCTTGGCAGAGGTGAGCTGTAAGGAGGGGTTGGAAGAAAGACAATGTGGTGGCTTTGCTGATTTTTATGAGTGTCTAAATCCCATGAAACCAAAACCTTTCCAATCTGATTTTGCAAACCGGCACCACTCCCAGGTTTTTTCCTCCTTCAGATTTCTGCTCTCAAGATCCTATTTCTTACGCTGTCAGGAAGGTAGAAGTTAACTATTAGACCATTGTGCGCTTCTAAATGTGTCAATTCTGCTGTATTCAACAGAGTACATTTTGAGTGTAGCATCTGACTAAGATGGAGTACAATTAAAACAAGGGGGGGGGGAGAGAGGAATGGCACAGTGCTTAGTACTGTGCCTGTTAATTGCTCCAGTACTTTCATTTATTGTGACAGCTTTCCATGATGCATTATCACTCCAGTGGTTTTTATCCCCCTTTAACTGCTTTTGCTTAGTTTAATTTCTCCCTGTTGCTGCAGAGCAGTGCACTGAGCACTCAGCACAATATGGGAGTTATAAGACTGGTCCCATCTGAACCCAAGTTCACTACAGCAGAAGTGCCTATTTGATCTTTGTTTTATTGCTTCAGCTCCTTGAAATTGTCATGAACTGACAAAGCTGGTGCCTGTGAAAGCCTCCGTGGGCACGGCCATTGCTAGCGTTCTGCTCTCCATCCCCTCTTCTCCCTCTGCTAATAAAGCCCTACAGACAGTTTGTTACTGATGGATTGCTTTGTAACATCACAGCAGGTGAGAGGGCTGGACTGGGTGTCATGGGGGACATAGAGATGAAAGACAAATGGGGAAGCAAGGCTATTTATAATAGACATGCTGCTTATAGAAAAAAAAAGGATTCTGTACTTTTTAGCCAACAGGGTTTATTGAACCTCTGTAACGTGCCATGGCTTTGAGCCTGCAGGTAACTGGAGGTAGACTTCAGGGACATACCTATCCATGCTCTAGAAAAGACTAATAAGGCTTTGTCTATACCAGCCCCCACCATCGATATAATCTATGTGACTTCAGCTACACAAATAGCATAGCTGAAGTTGATGTACTTACTGTGTCATCTTGTGTGTGGTAAGGTTAGTGGGGGCTGCTCTCCTAGTGATGCCAGCTACTCTCCTTATCCTGCTGGAGTGCCAGCATTGACTGGATAGTGCCCAGAGATCGATTTATCGTGTCTAAGCAGACGTGATAAATTGATGGTCAGTGAATCGATTGCTGGCATAGTGGAGACAAGCCCTAAGATAGATAGGTAAGGAGTGCAAGGCTGTTTTGTTTTATTGCCAGTGAGCAGAGGCTAGAAATGGACTCAAGTGAGGATGTGTAATACACATATTTTTCAGCACTGAAGAGATACAAAATTCAAATCTCTTGTCCCATACCCTATAGAAGGCAGGAATGGGTCCTGGGCACAGAATGGCGATCCTCAGCATGCTAATAAGGTTCTTAAGTTAATCATTGCTTAGCATGCATTGTGACCTCTTCTGTGCTTGGTCAACAAGGAACTCAGTCTGCTTAATATCCCGGCTTAGGGGGGCCTAGCGCTAGATTTTTAAAAGTGTTTTGAGCACCTAAAGATGCAGATAGGTGCTTCGTGGCGATTTTATAAAGTGCCTTGAAATCAATAGGAATTAGCTGCCTAGATGCCCTAGGCACCTATCTGCATTTTAGGCAGCTAGCTACCTTTTAAAAATCTCAAGACATAGCAGCTCATCCTTTTTGACCAGGAAATTGTGGGTTCTATTTCTGTTGACAACCGAGATGAGAGATGTGGTGCTTAGCCTTCTAAGAGTGCTCTCTTGTGGCCAAGAACTGCCAAAAAAGGAAACATTTTGATAAAATCCCTCTCTCGTATTCCCCCTCCCAATTTTTGGTTTTCAATTTACCAAGAAAAACTGAGGAAAGCAGATGGTTTCTATGACAAATGTTGATTAGTATAAAACCCAATTTCCCACCAAATGCCCAATTTTCCACCAATTTTGTTACTTTTATATTTTTTCCTGTTTGTTTTTTCTTTGTCTCATTTCTTTCCATCATTCCAACCCTTCCTACCTTTCCTCTCACTTCCCCTTTCTCCCACTGCCCCACTGAAATCAATTACAAAACTTCCACTGCCTTCATTAAGTCCAGAATTTCACTCTGCATATCCCATAGGAAAAGTGGGGAGCTCCAAGAGCTCCCTGCACCTGACAGCAGGGTCTTCTAGGGAGACCCTACCACAAGAGATTGCTCCCAGACCATTGCTTTGGCTTGTCTGTACTGACTTCTGCATCTAAAATGCACTCCACATTAATGATTCACTGGGCAAAGCCTTCCTCTCACGTTAATGTCTGAATCAGACAATTATTCCTCCACAGATCACAAATTTAAAATCAGAGAAGCAGACACTCCATCAATGGTTAAATGACTTGACTTGATAGTAGGCTATTCTTTCCAGATTAAAATGATCTGAGAGAAATCAGTGGGTTTAAAGGGAGACAAAGGCTAAATTCTATGCCAAGAACTGGACGTGTCTCTCACACAAATAGGCTACTCTATTAACTAGTTAATTGTTACTCTTAATACTTGGTTGATTGACAGGTCATGAACTTCCAACAGTAAAAAAGCAGAGCGAATGAAACAAAGGAGGATTTTAGAAATGGAAAACCAGGGCATTTTTCCAGTTTTTTTTTTTAACTTAGACCTATATTTCGCTTTGTTTGTGGTTCAGGCTCTCAGGCTTGCCAGATTTCTGAATGAGAACCTTTTGTCCACATCCAGTAAATATCTGGCTAATTCAGTAATATGTAAAAAACAAAAAACATCAACACAATTAGATATTCACTGTGTCCCTCCTCCACTGGAAATGGATGAAGATATGGGATAACACAGAACTATGATGGGACTATTTAAACAGAGATCTCTAGTTTCAAGTAACAAAGGGATTTTAATATAATAGTGAGAATTGTTCCATTTCTGTTGTATCTGTTGGATATATATCTATACTGGAAGATTTATCCAGTAGTGCTCGGGACTTTAACTCAAATATGTTTTGCTTTTCTTTATTTCAATTATTGCTCTGGGGTGGGGCTGGGGATGAGGGGTGCACAGCCGGGGAGGGGTGCATGTCTCCCAGCTGAGGGACAGATACCCAGACAGACGCACAGACAAACTCTCTGAAATAGATAGCTGTTCCTTTCTTCACCCTTGCTCCCTGCTGGCCCAAAGGTTATAGCTGTCCCGGTCCCCATCTCTGGCCCTTGGCTGTCTCCCTCTGGCCATTCTACAGTATAACTGTCCTTCCTACAAGCCCCCTCCCTTTCTGTTTTATGAGAAACAATCAAATTCCAGGCACATCCCATTGTCCTGGCACAACCAAACCCTGATCTTGCTTAAGTTATGATCAGAGGAAGCTGCATGCCAAATTTAGTGGCCCTAGATCTTACTTTTTAGGAGGAGCTCTTGAACAAACAGATTCACAGATGACGGACAGAAAGACAAATGCACATTTCTAAAATATATAGTAAAATCTATAGCTATAGTACTTTAGGAGCCATATTTTCAAAAGACTCATCTCCCCTTTAGAAAGCTAAATAAAGGGCCAGAATTTCAAAGATTTCAACACACTAGGTGTTGAGTTCCCTTGATAAACTGCCCATCAGTGTCACAAAGGGAGCTGCTTCCAGTGGAGCTCTTTTGGAAATCTGATCCTTCCCTAGGTACCAAAAAGGGAACTGAGCTCTTTTGAAAACCTTGTTCTAACAGTATATTAGAAAAGAGCCAGTATTTTAGATCCAGATTTTTCAGAAATGACAGTGTTGGGGTTGCATTTAGGGTTTGGATTCAGGCCCACCTCTATGGTGTTACTAAATTCTAAGGCATGTTTAGGCAAATTAAATGTCTGGGATGCAGTGGCTTGCATTGTTTGATAGCTCCTTTATTCTCTGTGTTTACTCATTTTTACTAAACAACAACAAAACCCAGCAAAATCCTGGGCTTTACAAAAGGTAACCATTTGGTTTTTACTGATTTTTTCCCCCCTTTTCACTTGAACTTTGGCCATGGCTTGATAACTGAGGCAGACCCTAGGGGAACCCCATGGGTTCCTCTTGATCCAACTTAGAAGGAGTTGGCTAGGAAAGCCCCAACGTCCATCTCATCTATGTGACTTAAGCTGAAGCGTAGCTGAAGTCGACATACTTACTGTGGTGTCTTGAGTGTAATAAGGTCGGCGGGGCCTGCTCTCCCATTGACACTGGCTATTCTTCTCATCCTAGTGGAGTATCAGCACTGACGGGCGAGCGCTTGGAAAACAATTTATTGCATCTAAGCAGATGTGATAAATTGACGGCCAATGGATCGATTGCTGCAGCATTGATCCTCGATGTGATGGAGACAAGAAGTCAATGGCAAAACTCCCACTGATTTCAACAGGGTCAGGATTTCGCCCCAACTATGCTGAGACTCACAACAAGATTTGATAAAAATGTATTAGCATTTTTTGAATTATATACTATGCATTAACAAAGAAATAAAACTGTATCTGCGGAGAATTAATACATTTAAAAATCAGAGCTGCTGGTATGTCAGAAAGCATTTGTATCTGGTATCGGTCTGTCCCTCAGTTCAATAAAATTCCAGCAGCTTGTAAGAAGAGGGACAAATTATTTCTATGATTCTTGCTATTATAATCACTTTTTAAAAAGTATTATAAATTGGTGCATTCTTATAATGAGTTATGATGCAGGCCGTACCTTGCTGGAATACAGGTCTCTTAATAGCAGCGGAAAGATTATGGATGGGCTATCCTAGAGAACATAATAGAGTTAGATGTCCAAGTCCCACTAAACCCTAGGGCTATGTCTACACTGGCGTGATCTTGCGCCAGAAATATGCAAATGAGGCTAAGCGTGGAATATTGTCGAGCCTCCTTTGCATATCTAATGAGCCGCCATTTTTTTCAGAAGAGGCGCTTGCACAAGAAGGAGCGTCTACACTGCCCCTTCTTGCACAAGAAAAACCCTCTTGCGCAATACCATTATACCTATTACTTTTCAGGAAGAACGGTATTGCGCAAGAGGGTTTTTCTTGCGCAAGAAGGGGCAGTGTAGACGCTCCTTCTTGCGCAAGAGCCTCTTCTGAAAATAATGGCGGCTCATTAGATATGCAAATGAGGCTCGGCGATATTCCACGCTTAGCCTCATTTGCATATTTCTGGTGCAAGATCGCGCCAGTGTAGACATAGCCTAAGAGTTGAGAACTCTCTGGAATACTTTTATGAAAATCTTATTGTTTAGTTTTTAAAATGGTAATCTGAGAGACTTCTAATGAGCCTGCACTCAATTTCTTGCTAAGCTATGGAGCCAGTTATTACTCACCTGGGAGGGAGCATGGTATTGTAGTAAGAGAGCCCTTAAGGCAATCAAGAAACATGGGTTCTAGTCTCACTGCTGGCATTGACTTTTTCTGTGAGTAAGGGCAATTCTAATGTAGCCTGATTTCTCAAGAGAGGTGAGTGCTCAGTACACATGAACATTATTAGACCTTCGGTATTTTGTGCCTTACTTCCCTGTGTATATAATAGCAATAATAATATTTCTCCACCTGTAAAATACTGTGAGATTTTTGCATTGAAAATGTTATAAGTAAGGGTAAAGTTCATATTTTCAGAAGTTACCAGTGATTTTGAGTATCTTGCTTTTTGGGTGCCCAGTGTGAGAAACCTTACTCAGGTCAGAACAAAATGGTTCAATACCTTCTGCAAATGAGTTCCTAGGAGTCTTAAGTTTCAAAACTCACTTTTGAAAGTGGGATGTAGGCTCCTAAGTGACTTGGGCACTTTTGCAAATGTTATCCTTAGACTGTCTTTCAAAATCTCCTCCAAAAATGTGTTCAAGATTGACAGAGAATGTGTTCTAAGGCTAGGAAGAGTTTTGGTCCTGACTGCAGGATTTTGTAGAACTACAGATAATCTCATATAGAATTTAATGAACTTTGGAACAATTTAAAACCATAACTGTGCGGAATTCTAACAGGTGCAGTTAAAGTTTAAGCACTTTACAGATGGCTATTAAACCACTCAGCCAAAGCCACAAACCCCCCAAAACAGCTATAAATACAGAAACGCATTCCAGTACTTTGTCTCTTGGCACTGAGAAAAGATTTCCAAATTCTTCTGATTATGTTGCCGCAGTCTGTTGTTTTTTAATTTCTTTGCAGAGTCCTTCTGAGCAGGTCTGGATTTTTCTAGCATGAGGACACGGGGCTTGGAGCTCAGTTCAGTTTATCTTTGTAAGCCCACACCCTGAGCACAAATTAAGGTTGAAGATCACTCCCCTGTTTCATCCTGCCAAACGTTCACATTAGAGATTTGGGGTGTAGATGTTCTTTTGTCCTGTTCAACAGATCACTGACTGTGATAATATCCTCAGGGTTATGGAGTATAAGGCAGCACAGGAACTGTATGCTCTAGTTCACCTGCATATGTCTTTAATTACAGATTCTCATGAATCCTTTCTTTTCATACCTGTTAAGTTCATAAATGGCAAATTCTTCTGGTACAAATGAGTTGAGAAGATCCTGTAGGAAATAAATTAACAGGATTGACTGGTACAATGCTGGGTTTTTTTAATTGTCTGGTTTCTAATGTGACCTGCCAGCTTTGCCTGTGCCAAACATCTTATAGGGTCAGGGCCTCTTTCAGCTTCTGTTAGTTGATGCTTGTCCCTGTAAAGCCTTTTTATCAGCAGCATTGGAGTTCATTCTGCTCCTTAGCAAACCGGGCATGCCCAATGGCTGAATGTTCATGTCTCATGCCTTGTGCAACCATGTTCCTTAGCATATTATTACACGCTGGGAACTTGTAGCCTTGTGGTTTATTTAAAGGCATCCTTTACATTTTAAAATAAACAATGATATGAATGCATGCTGCATAACCAACTAGCCAGGACGAATTCTTTACCAGGCAATTTGGTAAAAATTAACCACCCAGGTGGTTAATGTTTAGGAACTTAAAATCTGTGGGTGGATTTTTTTTTCTCCCCTCAGATGCTCTCGTAGATGCGATTTTATTCAGTGAGAATGGCAAACAAGCATCTGAGGGCAGAAATTATCCCTCCTGTAGAAGGCAGAGGTAAATGAAGGACTTAGGCCACATCTTCACTATGGGGAGGATAGATGCTGCTGCTGTTCGTCTTCAGGAGTTCAATTTAGCAGATCTAGTAAAGGCCCACTAAATTGAACTCAGACAGTGTCCCTGTCGGTGCTGGTACTCCTGCTCCTGTGAGGAGCAAGGGAGGGAAGAATAAGGGAGTGTTTGCTCCTGTCGACCTCTCGCTGTGGAGACTGCGCGGAAACTCAAATTAAGGTACGTCAACTCCAGCTACGTAATTAACATAGCTGGAGTTGAGTATCTTAATTTTACCTTCCCCTTTAGTGTAGACCTGACCTAAAACAGAACAAAGTATGCATAGCCAGGCATGTTGTAGGACAAATTAATCTCTGGAGTAATTTACACCAAGGATTACTTTGATACCAGTAAGATAGTCTGAGGGGTGCAGGCTACATTTTGGGCAACTGAAGACAATGGAGGGGCCAAAGTATGTTTTAAAAACTACACAAGACAGTTGTGGATGCTAACAATGCATTAGCTCAAAGGGAAAAATCACCCAATTTTTTAAAACTGAAAAACACTTATTCAGAGAATGAGATTATTTTAAATAAACTACGTCATCCAGTCGTTGCACAATGGATTGAGGCTAAGAGTTTGCAAGGTGATTAATGTTCTGGGTACCTTAATTTTGAGGTGTGCAGGATGGGACAACTTGAGGGGGGTTGACCTTTCAAAGATACCATGGTCAGTAATTTCTGAAGATCAAGCTCCAAGCACTGAAAAATTAAAGCAGCCAGAATCACTAGTTGCTTTTGAAAATCTTAGACTCATTAAATTGCAGGTGAATTGTTATTTTTTCTTTTTGGGGCAAAGTGGCTATTGCCAAAGATGTTTCTGAAGATCAATCGGGAACTCCATTTTCCTGGAAGTTGCCCTGAGACATAATTATATGTGGTTTGTTTCCTTCTCTTTTCAATAATGGCGAGGTTCCATTAATGAACTATATCTTTGCTATGCCGACATAGCTGGATACTCAGAAAACTGGCTAACAACATATGATAGGCACATTCAGCACCAGTTCTCCTTGTCTTTATACCTTTGGTTTTTGAATCACAGGCAAATTATTTAAAGAGTTTTGTCTAAGGAAGTTAAGCCATCGCCTCCCATGGAATTGGGCAACTGTCTCCCAGAATCACTTTTAAAAAACCCTAAATTGTTTTTAGAGGACAAATCCAAGCAGTCAAGCACACACAAATAATACAAGCAGGGCCTCCTAGTGGTGAATTAATGGCTGGACCATTAATTAGGGAAATACTCTATTACTGGAGAGAGCAGAGCTCAATTCCTTGCTTTACCAGTTACTTCCTGTAGGACCTTAAACAAGTTAGTTGGCCTCTCTATACGTCAGTGCCTTATCTGTAAAATGGGGATATAGCACTGCCCTGCCTCACAGAGGCATTGTGAGGATAAATATATTAAAGGTGCTGTGATAACAGGGACCATAGAAGTACCTAATGGAGACATTATGATAATACTCCTGGTCCCCATGAAACTTTCCTTGCTCTGAGCTGGGTTGTAGATCAGTTGCAGCTAGAAGGCAGCCCATGCCTTTTCTGGGGAATGAATTGTTTTGGTTCATTGGGATAGTCCACCTGTCTTCATGTCTGGATACCCCTATTGGGTTTAAGAAGAATCCCATTTGGCTGATCTTCTAGAAGGAACACCTTGCTTCATTTCAAATACCTATATTTCAAAAAGCGCATAAATCCTTGGAGACTTCTTTTTTAAATCAGATCTGTTCTAAAAGATTGTGCTCTGTAAGTAATAACCCTGGTGGACAGCTCCTTCATCAGCATATTTGGAAAGTAAAGTAAATCCTCAGTGAGAAGATTTTTTTTCTCTGTTCATTGTAAATGCTATTTTCATTTATTACTACACCTAAAAGCCCCAGGTGAGATCAGAGCTCAGTTATGCTTGGCATTTTACAGACCATGCCCTGAAGAGTTTATCCTATATCAATAAACAAGACAGATGTAAGACTGGAGAAATGAAGCATTCTTAGTTCATATTTGCAAACAGGGAACTGAGGGATGAATCCATTTGAAATTGAGTTAAATGCCTAATATTTCTGGATCAGAGAGAAACTTAAGTATCTTGTTCAAGATCACACAGGAAGTGTGTGGCCTCGGTGGGAACTGACCACAAATCTCCTGAGCCATGGACCAGGGGGCTTAATCATACGGCTGTCCTTCTGAGAGTTGTTATATTATGTAACTGGACTCTTTGGGAACACCATGGACAACAATGGCTTTCGTACAGTGTGATTATCAAAGAAAAGATGGGTGTTGGGGCCAAAGCTTATAGTTGTGTCTTATAGTTGTTTGGGCATGGAATTCCCATTGGATCCAGTCTGGGATCTTGTACAAAAAATAAAGGCCATGCACAGCCCTGTGAGGATAGCAATGCATCTGCTGCTTTTAGACATTTAGAGGAATTACATTGTCAATTTTGCAAAAGTATTAATTATCCTTAAATATATTTCTGGAGTACAGGGTAACGGAACATGAAGGCTTACAATACACTCTTCAGCCAGGTCGCCTACTGATGCTTAAGAAATAATGCTCTGAAGAAGAATATAAGTGGTGAGGAGTGTAGCAAAGTGAAGGTATAAATTGCCTGCTTGCAGCTTTTTGCATTTGAATGGGTAAATCACCAGTTAGCAATGAAGCTTTGGGGAATGGGAGAATAGTATTACTAATTGGCTTGCTTATACTAAAAGGTACCCACTTTTCATTCTATTCTATTCTATTCTATTCTATTCTATTCTATTCTATCTTCCTCCTCCCTGTAGTATCTGAACACCCTCCAGTAGTGCCAATAAGAGTGCTATAAGAAAGCTAAATGGTGGTGTTAGGCAATGTTCCCTTTCATTTTTTATATCCATGGGCAGAATAAACTTTGTTTTGTGCACCAAGGCATGCATGGATATGCACCACCAGTAGAAACACATGCTGCCATCTGTGGGTGGCTGTGGGCACTTTGCTAATCACTCAAATTACGTATCTTATTTCAATCGTATTTCAAAATAGCTTATTTCAAAATTTGGCATGTTTACACAGCGCCAAATTTTGAAACAACTTGCTATTTTGACACATCCCTTAATCCTCGTGGAATCAGGGTTACAGGGATGCCAAAATAGCACACCCGTTATTTTGAAAAATATTTCAAAACTAGCCAATTAGCCCGTCATAAGACGGGTTTTTCAGGTCTCTCCTCCATCTTGGTCTTCTCTCCTGAGCCTCCGGTCTCTCGCTCTGTCTCTCTCTCTCTCTCCTCCTACTGCCTCCCCCCCCCCCAGCTCTCCTCTGCCTCCTGCCTCTCTCGCCTTCTGCCTCTCTCTCCGTCTCTTTCTTTCTCTTCTCCCCCTCCTGCCTCTCACTCTCCTTTTCTCTTCTCCTCCTCCTCCTGCCTCTCTCTCCCTGCCGTCTCTCCCCTTCCCCTTCCCCTTCCCCTTCCCTTTCCCCTCCCACTGTGGCGCTCAGCTGAGTGCTGCCTGCTCAGCCGGGCCACTGCGAGGGAGGGGGGCAGGGTGGTAACGTACATGGCCAGGGGGCGGGGCCGTGTACGTCACCGCTCTACCCCCCCTTCCCCTCCCACCGCAGTGGAGCCCAAATGGCCCCTTGTGCCGCTGGTTCCCCCACGGCGGCCCAGCTGAGGGGCGCAGCACTGAGCTGAGCGCCACAGTGGGAGGGAAAGGGGGGCGGTGACGTACACGGCCCCGCCCCCTGGCCATGTATATCACTGCCCTGCCCCCTTCCCCTCCCGCCGTGGCGCTCAGCTGAGTGCTGTGCGCTCAGCTGGGCCACCGCGGGGGAGCCCAAATGCCGCTTGCCGCTGCTTGCTCCCCTGCCACGGCCCAGCTGAGCGGCGCAGCACTCAGCCGAGCCGCCACGGAGGGAGGGGAAGGGGGCGGGGCGCTGACATACACAGCTAGGGGGTGGGGCCATGTACTTCATCGTTACAGACTCACAGACATTGGGCTACTATATATATGATAATGGGTGCATTTAAAGACACAGGGTAGGTATTTTGGGATATCTCCAATATCTCGAAATAGCCCCGCTGTCTAGACGTACCCTCAGTCTCCTGGGTGACTGTACAAGCACTCAGTTTACAGGGAACAGTGGTGTAAGGATGATGATTGTTATGCCATATGACTCACATCTGTCATGTGAGATTTGTGTATTCTCATTCTTTTGACCAAATTTGCCTACATTTGGTTCTGTAAGATTTTAATTCAACTTAGTCCCCATGGTTACAGCTATACATCTCTAAAATGGTTTGTGTCTTGCTAAACTGTGCCAGTATATTTTGGATTTCCAACCTCCCAATAGGTGGATTTGCCTGTCTGCACATACAGCCTAGCCTGTTGCCTGATACATATTATACAAAATGTGCTCTCATTAGTATCACTGACTATAACAAAGTCACAATTCTACAGAAACCCTCCCCCCCCCCCCAAAGACCTACATGTTGAATCCTAGAAAATATACAACTTTTATACTCATTTAAGAAATTCTTCATCTTCCCTGAACTGGAATATATAGAATGATACTTCTATAGCTCATTGGTGCAGAATAAAGACTAAATTAGTGCACTCAGAATAGATAATATCCACTGTGATCAGTCAAACCATTAGACCAGTGTAAAATCTGGCGGTTCTTAGTTGGCAGGATTTACGTGTACATTTTCTTCGTTTTTGATCTGGGTTGTGGTTTGGACTCAATTTAGCTCTGGGCTTGAACCACAATCCTGGACCCAAACACTCCCCAAAGCTGGCCCAGATCTATATTTTTCATCTTGAGCTCATCTCTGATTCAAATAACCCCCCAAACCCAAGGCCAAATTCTATTCAACTCACCCACTTTCACTGGTTTCAATGACAAACCACAACTCAACTCAGGTGTGTTTGAAACTGGCCCTAACTTCATTGAGAACTGGTTCCAGATTGTCTTGAACTTGGTCCAAAATTGGCTCACACCATTTACACACTTTAGAAAATCTGGGATGAGTTTGATGTTTTCAAGAAAACCTGAAATTGAGAGAGAGCTTTGGTAGAGTGAGGTTTTATCGTGGCCATTCCACAACATTCTGCAAACCGCTCTAGCTGCCCTGGTTCAGGGGACTGTTTTGCTTTAGAGCCACTCTAAAAAAGCAGAAAGGCCTCCTGTAAACTTACAAGTTTTCTTTCTGAGGCTTTTTTCCATTTTTAGTGGAGCTGCTAGAGCTCTGCTCTACATTTTGCACAATTAAAATAAAAGCCTTTGAAGTATCTCAAATTTGCATATTTTTTCAGGAGACTTTGTCATAGTCTCTTATGCAAGTGATAGCATCAAACTGGGGCAGCAGAATGGATTCCAGGGACAGTGTAATCTTCATTAAGCTCGTTTATTTGCAGGAGCTCCATTAAATTAAAAATTCCTTATCAGGATACCTCTCCACTGAGCAAAACCAGCCTGACTGTTTGAAGGGGAAAAGGCAGAAGGAGTGGTGCTATATCTGTATACCATAGGGTACTTGTATCTTAACCATGCTCAATACACAAGTAGTCTCCATGATCATAGTAAATCTATGTGTTATGTGGCATTTCTCTCTGTTGTAACGAAGGCCCAGATCCCATGCTTTGCTGGCCGGGGGGGGCCAACAGACTTGCCAGGCCCCTAGGCAATTTTGGGGGGGCGGCTCTGCGCTCCCGGAAGAGACAGGGCCTCAGGTGGAAGGGTCAGGCCTGGGGCAGCCAGCCCTTAGTGCCGCCTGGACTTGTGCTATGCCCCGCTCTGCTGACTGAGACACCCGGAGCATGTGGCATGGAGCTCTGGAGTGTGCTGCCCAGCAATTATTCCCTTTGCCCCACCATCGGCAGGCCTGCTGCTAACCTAATAAATCTTTAGCCTCCAGTTGGGTGACCAAGCTCCCAGTGTAATGCCCTGGCAGAGTTAGGCATGCAAGAAGGACCATCAGAAGACAGCAAATTGAGCAGGGAGCTGTCTAAGCTAGCCAGGAGTGAAATGCTGAGGGAAGAGGCGGAGGAACGGAGAGGGTTTAGGTCCTGGGTGGGCAATTAGCAGCCTGTGGACCAGACATGATTTGCCAGGGTTAGCCCATGACAGGCTGCCAGTGCTTTATTTACCTGTGAATCCAGAGGTATTGCCACTCCCCACAGCTCCCATTGATAGGGAATGGCAATCCATGGGCAATGGGAGTTGCGAGTGGCTGTCCCTGTGGGGCCACAGGTAAACAAAACATCTGGTAGCCCGCCAGAGGCTAACCCTAGTAAACCATGTCTGGCCCATGGGCCTCTTATTGCTCACTCCTGGGCTGCGTCTAGACTGTCTACACTGGCCGCTTGAATTTGTGCAAGAGCACTGATGTTCCAATGTAAGAAATCAGTGCTTCTTGCGCAAATACTTTGACACTCCCGTTCAGGCAAAAGTCCTTTTGCGCAAAAGCTTTTGCGCAAAAGGGCCAGTGTAGACAGCTCAGATTTGTTTTGCACAAAAAAGCTCCGATGGCTAAAATGGCGATCGGGGCTTTCTTGTGCAAAACCACGTCTAGATTGGCCAGGGATGCTTTTGTGCAAAAGCGCTTTTGCGCAAAAGCATCCGTGCCAATCTAGACGCGATTTTGTGCAAATACTTTTAACAGAAAAACTTTTCAGTTAAAAGTATTTGTGCAAAATCATGCCAGTCTAGACGTAACCCCCGTTTAGGAGCATAGGTGAATGAGCTGGTGCCTGGCTAAGGGGTAGAGGCAGGCACCTCCCTCCACTAAGGAGCTTCAGCTGTAAACCCTCTCTGGGAGTCAAGCACCTAGGCTTAGGTATTGCAACCCCTAACTCTGAGGTATCTGGAAAATCCTAGAACCCACAAATGGGGAGAGAGAGGTACCTGAGACTGTATCCACAAAAGCCAGTGTGCAAGGCCGGGAGCCCCCTCAGCTTGTCAATGGGAGCTGCCAACATGAGGTGTGTGTCCTCAGCTCTGCCTCCCCTTCCATTTTGTGAGGAGTCAAGCATCCACCCTGTGGAGGGGGAGAGTCTAGAGTGGAGGAGAGGGAGAGAGAGCAGGGGGGGCTCCTGTCCAGCTGTGGAGCTGGAGGTCTCCTGGAGCCACTGAGGTCCAGAAACCGTGAAGAGTGAGGAACTGGGCAAGCAGAGCTGAATCCCCTTGCAGACTGGTGAGGGACTGCCAGACAGCTACTTTGGCAATGGTGGGAAGAGTGGGAGTTAGGGCAGCAGGTGCTTGGGTGTGGTGCTTGGGAGGATGTAGGAGATTGTGGTGGGTGTTTGTGGGTGACAGGGGAAGACTGAGTGGGAGGCAATGGGTAATGGGTTGTGGGTGTCTCCAGAAGACAGGGAGTGGAGGGTGGGTGCCTGCAGGAGGTGGAGGCTGGAGGGTGTCCATGGAAGGCAAAGGATGGTGAGTGTCCGGGGCAGCCAAAGATGTAGGTGCTTGTTGAAGGTGGAGAGGCAGGGGCATTCAATATCACTCCCTCCCTCAGCTATAATCCTGGTGAGAGTGGTTGCCAACTGCCATTGCCTCTTAGAGAGCCCAACTCAGCAAGACTACTTGCAGCCAGGAGCTTGGATGGCGGGTATAACAAGCAGGGGAAGGCATTGCCTTCCCAAACTGCCAAGCGTGGCCCCTCCTGTACTCTGCCCCCTGCTTCAGTTTGGCTCCCAGACTATTCCTGGGCTTCAGCCATGCTGAGGTTAGGGCCACCCGCCCTCCCCAGGCTCCGGGGCCAAGGAGGCTCATGGCAGGGGCGGAGGGGAGTGCTGGAGCCCTGCCCCTGCAGTGGGGAGTGGCTGTGTGGGGAGAGGGAGCTGGAGCCCTGCCCCTTTGTGTGTGGGTTTGCTCCTGAAAGGAGTAGGGCCTCACGTGGAAGAGGCCCTTGGTTCACCCACAGCCCATGGCCAGGAGGCTCCTTCCTGCTGCTGTAGCCTTCTTCCTGATAGCAACTGTTACCTTCCCCCAGCCATGCCAAGGCTGGTGCCCCCACCCACCCTGTGCCTGTGCTATATGGATTGCCTCACATGCACGGGGGGCAGGTTCCCAGAATGTGAGCTTGGGGGTGGAAACATAAATGAGCCCCCCACAATATTTCCATTGAGGTGGCAATAATCCCCAGTCCTGCTGCCCCCAAGTAGGTTCCCACACTTTGGGAATCCTACATTGCAGCTGAAGGAGCTCCAAGCAGCTCATATAGCTAGGGTGACATCAGGGCTGAGAGGGCTCTGGGAAAACAGACGGGCACCTAGGGGATGCAGGTGATCATGGAGTTAGGTGGCAGCTGAACAGTAGTTTGGAAAATGGCACTGACACCTAATAGTGGCCGTAGGATGCCTGAATACCTTTGAGGAGCTGGGCCTGAGTACCCTCCATATTACTGTCTCCATGTTGCAGAGGGAGGCACAGACAAAGTGTCACACAGAGTTTGTGTCAGAGCTGGGAAGTGAATGTAGATCTCCTCAGTCCCCCCCATTGACTTCACCCCATACCTCTGAGTACTACAAAAGTACCGAGCGTCATTTCTTCATGGTTCATTGGCTGAGTGATTTGGATGGGGAAGCCTGCATAGCACCTGGTTGCCATATGCTTTGTTCTGATTGGCACGCTAACGTTTTCATTTTCTATTGTTACCCAATGTACAAACTGTGCGTGTGTAAACTGCAGTAGGCAGATATTTTAAAAAAACAAACCACCCTTGATGTTTTTCTGAACTCAGACAGGTTCCTGGACTCATTTGCGAGCAAAGGCTCATCAGTTACTTATTTTATTTAAATTTGTTTCTAGGCACAGCCAAGTGGGCACAAGGAACAAAATACGGTCTCACTTATGTCAACAGCAAAACTCTCACTTATTTCAAGAAAGCAAGGATTTCAGTCCATGTATCAATTGTCCAATAAACGATTTTAAATAAATCTATTGGATTATTTAATTTATACTTTATCCAGTAAAAGTGACATGGGGTTCTCTGGCAGGCCAGACTTTTCCCACTGTGCTGATGTGGCTAAACAGGACTTAATCCAGGACTTTGATCCTTTAGCTTTCAGCCAACACCTGACACTTGTACTCCAATAGGAGCAGTGTACATCATACATTTAATTCAGCCTCTAATATTTCCTTGCTGTCAGTCTGACACTGGGCACCAAAACCGGAAGGAGGAAGAAAGAGAAAAAGAGAGACCCTTGCATGCTCGGCTATATTTAGTTCTACACTGTTGGTTCCAAAATGGTAATATTACAGCTTGGTTAACAGGTGCTGGCTCTACATTTTTGATAGAGGTCCAAAGTGTACTAAGCCATAATAGAGATGTCTGTCTTCAGCAATCAATATCAAAATAAAATTACATCTCTTGTACACAATCCTTTTAGATACAATGTAGGTAGTTTATATTAAGAGGTCCCTTTCCCCCTTAAGTTTCTAAACAGAAGACTTATTTTGTTCATTAAATTTTTATGTTAAGCTTCAGCTAAAACATCCATTAATTGCAAAAAGCTCTAAGAATGAGCCACTTAGGTAAAAGAATGTGTTCTAATGTCAGTTTTTCAAACGTTCTGAAGGTTTCTAGTTATGAAACCTTAGCTAATGGTGGTGGTGATCAATGAAACTTCCTAGCCTAGTATTTTACCCTGACCTGATCTGTTATATACTACCACTGAAGATCCTTTACAGTCCTGAAAAAGAAGAAAAAATATGCCAGCCTCTGTGAACAGGTAGGCTTGGGCAATGGAACCTTCAGAATCACACTCAACTAAGAAAGTTGTATCAGTTCTCAATGTAGCAAATCACAACCTCTGGGTGGCAGAGTTCCAGTGTTAATACCTAGAAAAGGAGCTAATAAAGCAGGTGGCCAAACTTAATTTCCCACAACAGTTTTAAATGATGCCAGCAGGTCACTGGTTGGACTTTCATTTTCCTTCGGTTGATTAAGGCAAAATCAGACATTTGCCCTTCTTCAAAAAGCCCAAGGAATTGTTTAGACTTAGTTAAACTGTGCTGCATCATCATACACATAACCAGAATATTCACCTCCCAAATGGTAATTGTTGTGGTGAAGACACTTTGTTAGCCAGATAAGGAAGCCCTCAGAACCAGGAATCCACTTAACGGGCAAGGGTGCAATTGAAGGGAGCTTACTAGTCAGGTCTGAGAGGCATGCATGGAATGCAAGCACTTTCCCCTCGCTCCCTTAGCGTCTGGGGAATGAGATGAAAAGCTAGCAGTGTCCCGGCACACAGCTAGCTGCACCCCCCCCCCCCGAAATTGCGCCCTTGTTAAAGGGCTCTCAATTAACCTAGTGACATCTGGTTCCAGTGCAACCATCCTGCGGCAGAACAACAAGAAATGTGAGATAATAGTGAGGCGCTGGGCAGAGATAACCACACATCTGCTCACATTTGCCCTCCTGGCATTACCCATCACATTGGTGTTTAGGCCTCAAGACAAAAATGCAGGAAGCTGAAAAAGCACAGCATTCCCCTCAGTGAAAATGTTTAAGGACTTAATGGGGAAAGATTGAACTCTAAGATACCTGGGTGTTTGCATTCCAATCACAGAAACTGTTTGTGTGTATATCTATAATATCCCTTCTGCAATTGTGGGGTATTTTAAAGCAGACTCAAGAGCAATTTTTGGTGCCAAGCTGCTTGAGAATGAATACATAGAAAACAGTGAAGGAAAGTTAAAGCAATCAGATTTGGTTCACATTTTAGGTTGCCATTCCTGCTGTATACAATGCAGAGTGACTGCAAATGAAGGCTTAGTCAAGTTCAGAATGAAAACTGCAGGCTCTAGAAAAGGGAGGGGTTATCAGCGGCTGCACAAGTTTAAAAACGGTACTGAAACAGCTTCCAGAGGGGCTTATTATAGCTGAATTGTTGAAGGATTTGTAAGGCTTGATTTTTAGCAAGAATTGCCTAAAGCAATATTAATTTGATATGCATCTTCTTTCCGGTAAACACACTGCATGTCTAAAATTGTTGTCATCAGCATGGTAACAAATGAGCAGGGAGGAATATAATTTCTAAGCAGGAAGGACACTATCTGAAAAATGTTCTAAGAAGAATAGAATTTAACCAGTTTTTTTTGTAAATGACTAAACTCATGTGACCACATCAAATGGGCATTGCTTATGTGTAATATTTGTAGGCTCTGCATTTGTTTCATAATAAAAGATGTAAGACGAAGGGAACAAATGAAGACACAAGAAAGGAGGAATTTAAGTCCATGAGAGGGCAGTAAATCCAGGAACCTGATGTGTTGTGTGGGAGGTACTTTTGCATTTTCAGCGGTATTTGGGTATCTATGCTGCCAAATCCCCTGATCTGAGCACTTAACAGTATGGACACATCCTACTTACTGGAAAATCTAATATCACAGTACAACTCAAAATATCCCCTCCCTGAGCACAATATCATGCAAACTTCCTATATGTAGAGAAACTCAACAGCAGACTAAAACACAACAGAACTGGCAATGTTCTAGAATAGGGCCCGTTTTATAAATTACAATGATTCTAATAAAGAGGCAGCTAACACATCCCAAGTTTTTCTCTCTTGTTCTTCCTCTGTCTCCAATTTTTCTACTCTGCCTACCATCATAATATTAACATTCCAGAATCTTTCTACCCTATTAGCAGATGGTTTACAGTCTCAGGAGATAGTCTGATACCTTGACGGTCCAGAATTATTTGCCCCTCTTTATGCCTATTGGATTCTATATGTTCAAATACAAAAGCAACCAGTACTCAAGGGGAAAAATAAAAACTACTGCTCTTAGCACTCAACCCTCCTCCCCAATTAATTTTTTTGTATTCAGTACTGTTGGTTAAATTTTGAGCATGTCTCAAAGACAGTCTCCAAAATTGTATCAGCAAGTTTTGTACACCCCAACCCTTAACATCCAAGGCTTGCATGTGCCACTGAAAAAGGCCAAAGAAAACATTGCACCTGTGTGCTTGAGAGGGCCATGCAGTAAATCATGAAAGAGAGCTTCTTTCTTTATGCTTCTTTTTTAGCTTAGTAGATCATTTTCATTTGTAGTCCTGGACTTCAATGGCACATGTGTGTGCCTCTGTTCCTAGAGCAGAGATTAATTTTGGAGAGCAAGTTCATATTTGCATGAAAGCTGGTAATGCTGGAGTCTAGTAAATATTCATAATGTTACTGAAAACTACCCTGCTCAAATGAGGAAAAAAGCTTCACCCTTCAAACTCTATAAATTGTATTAGTACGGCCATTACAGACCTGAGGCCTTTTCTCCTTTACAGTAGCCCCCTTTTGTTCTGCTCAGATGGTGTGAAAGTGTAAAGAGGGTCTGTGGTTTGATGAGAAGCCAATCCCTCCAGTTTAGGTGTATCTGAAACAGGGGCAGGTGAAATTTGCATAGTAGAAAAAACAGATAATTTTTCTTTAATTTTTTTTTAATTCTGCTTGAAACAGCATTTTGCCTCCTTGTCATCTCATAGGAGACACTGGCACACCCATATAAGGAGATAAAAATTGACTTTTGTCTGAATTAATTTAGTGGGAGAAATCTAATTCTTTCAGTGGTGATTTTCATTGACTGAGACACACTTGAAGTTGAGCAGCCTTCTCACTGTTTGTTGGAGTAGAGTGGGTCAGGCCCTGCTAAATAGATGAGGTGGAGTTTAAGGGCTTTGCAAATGGAATAGGTGAGAATACAGCTGGTTATTAATAAAGGCCATGCTTCAGCTGGTGATTGGTCACATGGTGAGATGAGCCACATAAGAGGGAGAGCCTTGGAAAGCAAATGGGTGAAGAGCTGGGTCTTAGCTATATTTTAAGCTTAGGAATGTACAAGAGCTATTTAATTTGGGGGAAAGATGCAAATAGATAAAAGTTTTGGAGGGTTCCTTGATTGTGCTAATCTATGGGAGTTATTTCTAGAGTCTGTTCTATTTTATTTGTTTAGTTCAGGAAACAGCAGATAGTGGACTCTTCTTTTTTTGGGGGGGGGGAGGGGTGAGACCAAGAGTGTTCTTATTTGCATTCTAAGCTTAGGATAATTCTTTTTAGGGTCTGTTCTAAGTGAAAAATAAAATAGCTCAGAAGCTGGGGAGTTTTCTTGAAGTGACTAATCTCAGTAGTGCAGCATCATTTGCAAACTCTTCTGTTGTCTAGATTGTCCTCCTGTAGTGTAACTGTTATCCTCTGTTAGACAGTCCCCTTCCTTTTATCTCCTAGTGGAGATATTCCTCTGTAGTGCTTCACCATTACTGATTTACTTTCTAGTAGGCATCCTGAATCTTTTTTCATCAGGTCTATAATGAGCCACATGAAATACTGTAGCTGAACAAACCACTTTTACAAAGTGTTAGATTTCATGCTCTAGTGATACTTGTAAGGATTTGGTTGAGCTGAGGGTCCATCTCCTTGTAATTGTCTGGAAAACATATGATCTATGGGTAAGGAGAGAGAGAAATACAAGACTCAACATTTTAGTTGAATGATCGCTATATTGAGTAACCTCATGATAACCAGAATGAATTAAAATGATGTATTTCTCCCTTTTCTACCTCCATGCAGATGGGTGTGCTGTAAAAGTTATTTATAGGATTCATTTAAATTCCACAATTTCCCCCAACACATTTTCCACCTTCTTTTTACAGTACGTAAAAAAAGAATCAATGCTCTCAAACAGTTTCCTCTCTCTCTGACTTTAAAAACTGCTTAATGTGCTTGCATAGAGCCACTTTTTACATACTTCTAGACAAAGAAGCACAGAATTTCATTTAAAAAGAGCTTAGTGCCATTACATATGATAGTTGGTTCCTCCCAAATCTTTAAAGTTTTTTAAATAAAAATTGAGTAATTGAAATGTCCTTTGCCTTATTTCACTCTCAAAAAGTCATTATGTAGCTGCTATTTTTTTTTTTTTTTACAGTAAAGGTAAGACTGCAGAACAAGCGCTTTAAATTTCACTGCAGAAGTTTTCATATTCCCCTAGTTTTGTAACATATCTGTACTCTACAGAGTCTCAATAACCATCAGTATTATCTACTATATATTTAAGAGAGTTTGCCTGTGTCTATGTGTCTGCTAAAGAACTCTTCCTAAACAGTAACAGCTAGGACCACCAAATTTGGTATGCAGCTTCCTCTTGTCATAACTTAAAACAAGGTCACAGTTTGGTTGTGCCAGGAAAATGGGATGTGCTTGGAATGGGATTGCTTCTCATGAAACCATATAGAAAACAGACAGAAACAGTGAACAAAACAGAAAACAGCATCACCAGGAAGGTGAAGGGGCTCCTTGAAGACATGCCCTCCCCCTCCCAGTCTGGGACTTTTGCAGCCCTAAGCCTCTCAACCCTCAAGCGCCATTAAAGGAGGGCAGAGGGATTGAAGCTGTACCCCCCCTCTGGTTCATACAGTAGCACTGCTGGCTGTTTCCCTTCATCAAGAAAGTGAGGGGAAAGTGCACAGCTTTGCTCCATTCCTCACTCTGGGTGGGGAGTGCCGTGGACAGATGAACCTGGACCTGCCCCAGCTGGGGGACATGAACTCCTTTCTGGCTGTGCCTGCAGGAACTGCAGCAGCCATGGACAGGTGCTTCTCACCTGACCCAAAGCCGCTGCAGTGAGAGAGGGCTGGGGTTGTCCTCACTTCCCGGGGCAATGACATACTGAGCCCTTCAGCCCCACCCCAGAGCAATAACTTAAATGAAGCTGTACGTTTTCATGTTATTTTCCAAAAAACAAAAATTAATTGAGTTAAGGACCCGAGCAACGCTGGGTAAATCATCTAGGTTATTTGTAATGAAGAAGCTAGGAACGCTTTAATCCAATTAGTCAAAAATGGGTTCTTAAAAATAGGTTTCTAGATCCAAATTTAGGCAGCTGAATATGTGTTCAGATTTTTCAGTAGTGCTGAACATCCAACAGCAGACAGTGCTTTATTCAATTTTATTTCTTTGATTGCTTTCTTGTTGATGTGTTAGCGTAACTGAGGCCTTGCATAGTTGTCTTTTTATTTTAAATTTAAGCAAATATATATACAGAGGGATTGATACTTAGCTCTGCAGGATGATCCCTGCAGGTCAAAAGGTTAATCCCATGTAACTGTGTATAACATACAATACTATGCAGTTCGGCAAAATGTTACAATAGATCAGTTACAGTGTCTGTGGGAACCCTAATTTTCCTTGATTGACCTTTTGTATATTTGAAATCTCAATCATCCCATTCCATTTGTGTTGGATATTGTCTTTAATTATAGACTAGCAAGCAAGCTTTACGCTGGAGTCTATTTCTTTCCAACTCCACCTAACTTGTTTAAGCTGACACATATATACTTAAAGATCATGCACCATGAGTCAGCTTCATTATGCCCCTGTTTATTACAGTGTGCCAGGAGGATACCAGACGCTATTGTGCAGAGCCTGCCATGGTAGGTTTTGTGTTATGAAATTTTCAGCCCAGCTTTTGAGAAGAACACTGAATTAACATGATGCAGTTTGGTGTTTGTATTCAGTGATGCAGTTGCTGTTGTTCTCTGTTTCTTGTGTTTTGCACTTCTTTAGCATCTTTTATCTACGGTCACAAAGTGCTTTTTCAAAGATCAGTGAATTAAACCTTACAGCACCTCTGTGATATAGGTAAATATTAGAGCCACACTAGTTTTGCCTTAGAGATTGCATAAAACCTCACCCACAGATCCAAATACCTTAGATCAGATGCTACAGATAAGTAAACTAAGACATAGAGTTTAGGATTTGCCCCAATGTCATACAACACATTAGAGGCTGATCCAGAAAGAAGTTGATTCCCCTTATAAAGAACATAGTGTTTGTGTCATAAGAATGCAAGAATGGCCATACTGGGGTCAGACCAAGGATCCATCTAGCCCAGTATCCCTGTTTGCCAACAGCGGCCAATGCCAGGTGCCCCAGAGGGAGTGAACAGAACAGGGAATCATCAAGTGATTCCTCTCCTGTCATCCATTTCCAGCCTTTGGCAAACCAAGGCTCGGGACACCATTCCTACCCATCCTGACTAATAGCCATTGATGGACCTAACCTCCTTGAATTTATCTAGCTCTTTTTTGAACCCTGTTAAAGTCCTGGTCTTTACCACATCAACATCAGACTATCGGTTCTGTAAGTCTGGTATTCTACTTTCAGAAGCAGCCAGTTCCTAATGCTTTAGAGAGAGAGAGGCAAAATTTTTTCATAATGTACCTAGTTAATAATACAGCTTGATCTCTACCAGCCAATACTCTAATAAATAATCTTCCTTTTACATAATTCCAGTCCATTACACAAAGGCAGCATGGTACTTTGACCTTCAAGACATCAGTTTTCATGATGAAGCTTGAAATTTGATTACTTTTATATTAATGCCATAAGGAACTATTGATGATAAAGCAATAAGAGAGCCTTGAATATTATTACCCTCTCTCTTTAATTTAGGGGGCATTGATATTGTAGCTTTGTTTTAGTCTAATGATTATTTAACCACATCATGCAGGCTGTCAATCCAGAACATGCAGCACCTTGTATTATCAGGTGCAACTGAATTAAGCAAAGACATTTTTTTTCAATTCAGAACATTTTAGTGCAGCCCCACTTTGTCTTGAAAATAATAGATTATTTTTTAAAATTAACTGAGGTTTAGAAAAGCGATTTTCAAACACTTCCCCACTGAGATCACAGAGATTCTCTATGAACATTTTGCAGCTAACATTCTGGGAAACAAAAAAAGAATCTCTGAGGACAAAATGTTCAGAAATCCCCTTTTCCGATTAGCCTGAAAATGAAATCTCTTCTCTACCAGCAAACAGGCTAATAAATAAGCTTGCTTTTACACAACAATTCCAATCCATTACACAAAGGCAGCCAATATTGCAAGGGCTAGGAGAGCCTTGCTAGGAGAGGGTTAATTCTGTCAATTGCGTCAACGTGTGGATGCAATTTATTCAGCAGCTCATTCACTGTCTGGCAGTCTGTTGGTTTTTTTTAAACAACTTTTCAGATCACTGGTGGGGAAAACAAGCATGTGGAGCCAGATTTTCTGAATCTTCCACTTAGGTACTAGAATAAGTCCCATTAGCGTGACAGTGGCATCTTCTGGTGCAGAACAGGTTTGAAAAATCTGGCCATTATATACCAGTAAGTATCTAAACAGGATCCTAACTCATTAAAAAATCCCCACATGTCCAAAAGGATATGAGCAAAAAGTATCTAAATCTGAAAAAAGTCACGTGGTAGATAGAGCACTCATTAATACAACATGAAGATTAATTATGAAGACTAGATGACAGTTAGGAGACTCTTTGTGGGGAGAGCTAGACTAAAGCCTGTGAGCCAGCTCACCCACGTATGTAAATCAGTCAGAAGACAGTGGAGCTAGGCAGATTTATACCCATTTGGGATCTGGCCCATTTTGTTCAGAGATGGATATGATTATCTGTAATGTTTTCTGTGCTGGAGATGAGATTGTAAGGTTGAGATTGTCTCAAGCCACAAAACTGAGATCCAGATGCAGTTTTCATGAAAGCCAAAGTTTGGATTTGGGCATTTGGTTCAGTCCGCTGTAAATATGTGGTCCGTGTTTAAAGACATCCTCTCTGGATGTGGATGGGATTCTGAACAATCCTGAGGATCAGAGCTGCTCAGATGTGGTCTTCAAATTGAGGCCTACTCCCCATAGTGAACTAAAACAGAACAGGGAACAAGATTCCCTTTTCAATTCTATCTTTTTCCTTCCCTTTTACTGGAGGGGTCTGGTGCGATTTAATCCTCCATGCCTGCTTTTGCTTCAAAACCTTTAATATTTTGTCAGGTTTGAGACTCTATGGCTTTAAGTGCCACACAATGTCCTCACCCAACAGCCCTTCCAATGAGCCCAATGGTGGATTTATAAAAAACCTGGGACAACTCAAAGCACAGAGAAATGATACTACTTGGTTGCTGGGATTTTTATTTTATTTATTTATTTCAAGTCATCTTTTATTATTTGCTTCTAATTCTCATGTTAATTCCTTCGTCACCCTGCCAAGGGGATGGAGACTGACGGCCACTGTGGGCCCAGGGGCAAGGTGTTTGTGGGGGGGGGATAGAGGGTAGCTCCATGCTCCCAGAAGGTGCGGAGCCTCAGGCAGAAGGGGCGGGGCTGAAGGCAGTCAGTCCTTAGCACCTCCCTTCCCAGCCCACAGAGCAATTCAAATCGGTCTGGGGCTCTGGTCCAGCCAATCCTGCTGCCGCAGTAGCGACGGTGGCAGCTGAGAGCTCTGGGCCCCTTTGAAACACCGGGGCCCTGTGCAATTGCCCTCTTTGCCCTTCCTGTTGGCAGGCCTGCAGACGCACATCATTCACACTCTGCTAGCGGGAAATAAAAGGTGTCTTCATCTCCCATAGTCTACACTGTGCAGCCTTGTAAACAAGCCCTTTGCAACTATTTTTGGGAGCATAATTATTTGTGCTCATGATTTTGTATTTCTTATTGCTTGTAGTGTATCCTCTGGTTGTATAACTCTGATGTAGGGGGCTTTTAGGCCACTCTCTTGCTTATGGTGCAGAAGGGAAAAGAGGATATAGTGAGACAAAAGGGAGTGAGACTACCACATGATTCTGATGCTGATTCTGGGTTGTATTTTCAGTCCCTTGACTCTCTGCAGCCTGGCATAAGTCAAAGCAGCCTTCAGGCAGAGATGATAGCCCTGAACCAAACACGACTAGGATCAGAGGGGCCCAAAGGAGAACTTTGAGTCCTGTGAGCTGGTCTCTGTGCAGGTCAGCCCAAAGCATTCTGTGATTTGGGGATTTCTATGTACATGAAATCTATGTGAAACAGCCTTCATCACCGAACTGCTTTCATGGATTAAAGGACCTACTGAACAGATAAATAAAAAGGGGATGTCAAGAGGAAGAGGAAAAAAAAAGGGGGAGGAAGAGATGAGTTTCTTTGGGTTGAAATATGCTTGTTGCGTTCTTGACATCCAAGTAAACAGACACATCTGCTTTACATCTGTGGCAGCACACTGGAACCAAACAAGTATTAATGTCACTATTCAGAACCTACTCAGATTGTTTTGTTTGCTTTGGTATGGACGCATTATCCTTTGTAATTATTAGTACTATTTTCTAATGCTAGTGCAATAAATAATTTGATTTATAAACATTTTCCTTCAAAGGCGAGGTTTAGAGGGACTTCCAGGGAGGAATTTTGCCACTGGTAAAGATTTTTTTTATGTCAGAACTAATGTCTGCTATAGGAGACTGGGTGGCCGTAGAATTACACAACTGAAATGTGGCCGCTTATATCATGCACAACACTGATCAACAAATTGCTGTGTTGTAAAATCGCATACTGATTATATTTTTATGTGATAAATCTTCCTAAGCATTTTGAGGCAGAGTGTTTATGCACAGCATTTAGGCTAGGTCTACACTACCGGAGAAAGTCAACCTAAGGTACACAATCCCACCTATGAGAATAGTGTAGCTGGAGTCAATGTGTCGTAGGTCGAATTTCTGCGATGTCCCCACTGTGGGAAGTAGACACGAGAAACTCTCCCATCGACTCCCCTGCCTCCTTGCAAGCCGGGGTTGATGGGGGCTGCATCAGCAGTCAATGTAGTAGGTCCTTACTAGAGCTGCTTAATTGAACCCCGGGAGATCAATCTGCAGAGCGTTGATCTTGTGGTAAGTGAAGACACATAGGCACCGCTGCAGTGCAAAGCTATCAACACGATAATGATATATAATGTATATACTGCCCCATACATATGAATATCTATTCAAAATATAACAATAAACCCTATCCCTCAAGTATATCCATTTAAACTAACACCATGAAAACTCAAATCCAAGTTAAAAAACTCTGTTAGCCTTCAGGAAGATGCCCAAAATAAGCAGACTTTTAGCTGAACCCTGCAGTCAAATATTGCCAGCAGGTGGTAATAATTAGTAACAATTATTTTGTAATGATATAGTCCATCTCCCAGAAAAGTCCACCTCCTAATCTTGGAATGCTGGTCATCTTGCCTCCAAAAGAAAACAGTGGGAAAAAGGCAGTGATTCAGTGATAGGAAACAAAAATGTTTCCTTATGAAAATAGAAACAGCTGAGACATTTGGTTTGTGGAGGAGAAGACAGAGTTGTAAAAAAATGATTGGTTCAAAGAAGGACTAGTGGGTGTTCATATTTCCCTTTTCTCTAGTACATGACCTAGGGGAGGGTCAAAGAAACAGAAAGGCAATACATTTTAAAATGGAAGAAACCAACAACCTTATTTTTACAAAATGAATAGTTAACTTGAGGGACTCATATCAGAAGGTCAGGCTACAATTTGCTCTTTAAATCAAAGCACTATGGCCTTGTCTTCATTCCACAGAAGATCAGCGCTGTTGTGATCGATCTTCCGGAGTTTGATTTAGTGAGTTTAGTTAAGACTCACTAAATCTAACAGAGGGTGCTCCCATCAGTGGCTGATACTCCTGCTCTTGCGAGGAGTAAGGGAAGCTGATGGGAAGCATTTGCTTCTGTTGGCCTCCCGCTGTGGGGACAGCGTATGTAGCTGGAGTTGCATACCTTAAGCCAAGCTTCTGAGTCTAGTGTAGACCTGGCCTGAGATGCAACAGTGAATTCTATAAACTTTGAGCTTCATTGAGTGTGTGTGTGTCTATGGTTTGTAAGTATTCACACAGCAATAACTGACCCCACGGGAATCCTTCCCACACTATTTTATTGCAAAATTTGGCAAAGATTCTCTGGGAACAAGCTCTTATTTGTTTCTTCCACAGTTCTGCTCCAGAATCTGAAGAAGATGTTCCAGTATATTATGAGCTGTTTTGTTCTTTAGTTCAGTGCAGTTTGGGGCTCTCCTAATGCAGATTAACAAATTCCTTCCTGTTTTTCTGGGTGTTCTTTTTTATGATTCTGCTACTGAGTGTCCTAATTCCAGAGACTGGGGTGTTTGCTGTGGTCAGGCCCTACAACTTACTCAGCCAATTAGTGGACTTCTCCACTCTGATGTTTTGACTACTCCTTTCCTAGCCATTCCTGTGGTCACATCCATTGGCAGTGTGTATAATTAGACTGGGGAAGGCTATACATCCCTAAACAACCCTGGATGGCCTGCCTGCGTTCTGCCCCCAGGTCTCCTCCTGCTTGCTGTTTCCCCCTTTGACCCAGCCCAGGCAGCCTTTTCCTTTTCCAGGAAGTGTGCAGGGGACTTTGAGTGGCTTGGCCTACCCAGCACTCGGGGGCTGGGGTTACTGGGGTGTGTGTCTACACAGCAAAGTTATTTCGGAATAACAGCTGTTATTCTGAAATAACTATGTGAGCGTCTACACAGCAATTCTGTTATTTTGAAATAATTTCGAAATAACGGATGGCTTAGTCTAACTTTTGTAAACCTCCTTCTACGAAGAATAACGCCTATTCTGAAATAGCTATTTCGAAATAAGGCGTGTGTAGACGCTCCAGTTCTACTATTTAGAAATAGCTCCTCACCAGGGCCATTCTAAGTTATTCCTCCTGGGTCTCTAAATCTAGATAGCACGTCTACATTAGGAAGCCTGCCTTGGACTAATTTTGAGGCTTCCCTGCAGTGTAGACGTGCTATTTTGAAATAAGCTATTTTGGAATAACTATTCCAGAATAGCATATTCTGAAATAACTGTGCAGTGTAGATGTAGCCTGGGAGCCATGTTGCCCAGCTGGAGATTGGGGGGTGGGAACTACACACTGCCTGCCCTGATTCCAGGGCTGGAAGCACTCACATGGCTCAAGAGTGCAAGGGCTGGAAGCCACAGGGGGCAGAAGGGAAAGCGGCAGCTCTGGGCTTCAGCCAGAAAATGGGAGCAAGAAGGGGGGGCCTTGGGCAGAAGGGGCAGGCCAGGGTGAGCTGCAGACTCACCTTCCCAACTCTGTGATTCACCCAATGCCCATGGCCAGATCCACATTGGAAACTCTGTCCATTGAGCCACATAGCAGCCTGTCTGGATGGAAGACACATGGAGCTATGCTAAGCTGAGCTCAGCTGGCTGTTGCTCTTTAATTAGTTTTTCCAAGGATGGACGTAGAGCTGTGCTCTGAGGGGGAAAAGAATGCTGCTCTCTAGCAACCAGTTGGTGTCATGTCTTCTTTTCTATATCCCATTCTCCCTGCGAGTTGTTTTGTTTTCTGGCTGCACTTCTGGAACAGGTTCTATTGCCTGACCCCGTTCTTTCATCCTAAGCTGTTTTATATCATTGAAGATTATCTTTAGTCTTCTCAATTCTGTGGTAGAAACAAGGTTTAATTCATTCAGTAGATCCCCCACTCACTTCCTTCTGGTAAGGATACAGGTCCTTTCTTTTTATGGCTTACAATTCAGATTGCCCGAATTACAGATGTGGACCTTCCTTCTAGATCAGTGGTTCCCAAACTTTTGGGCATCATGCCCCCTTTTTGATTTTTGAGAAACCCTCACCCCCACCCAAAAATAGCAAAAAAAAAAAAAAAAAAAAAAGAAAGACACTGACCGTGAAAAACAGTTGCAGCCCCTTTAATTCCCGGAACCAGTGTAAAAAAAGGTGCTGGTACTCCAGGGGAAAAGTTGTTGACCAAAAAAAAAAAAGTTGCCCTTTTAAGAGCAGAGCAGGCATTTCCCTTTTAAGGCAGCCATTTTGAAGTCTGCCCAGACAGACTGGGCTCTTTCCTGGGGGAGGAATTGATGGGGGGGGCCTGGGTCACCTCGTGCCCCCCTGGAATTTCTTCTGACCCCCCAGTTTGGGAACCTATGTTCTAGATGGATGTGACTGGCTTCCCTAGCAACAGTATTTAACTCAAGAGAGAGGCAGCAAATTCACAATGGATTAAAATACAAAGAAAGAAAAGACACATGCTGCTATAATTGGCCACAAAATCAACCCTCGGGTGGGCATTCTTGATGGAGAGGGTATCAGTATTTGATCCCAGTCTTGTACCCCTTATGCAGGTGGAACTTTCATTGGAATCAGTGTAGGCTATAGATTGGGATTTATAGCGAGACAACTGAAAAGTACAGCGGGACCAGCGTTACACAGTTTGTTGCCAGAGGCAGAGAAGAAAAGGGGACACTAGTGCTTTTGGATCTGGAGTTAAGTGGAGGCCCATCACTATTAAAATACCTGCTAGTGCCATTTTAATCCCTTCCTGTTAGATGCCTGCTTTTATCATTTTTGTAAGACTTCTGCTTCATTCAGCTTCTCATTCCATTAGCATACATCTATGTAGGAGACTGGAGCTGCATGTATGATAATTAGGCCAGTGTGCAGAAGCATCATGTTCCTCAGTGAAGCTCTGTATTAGGTGTGCGTGTCATATGGCTGTCTACATTGCTTAGGCACAAGCATTGGTGAATGTCTGAGTCTTTCAGACAAGCATATGAAAAACATTTGACATTTCCCAGTGGTCTTAAGAAATAATAAACTGTGTCAGACCATGATGTTAATAGGAAAATGGAGCCTGGGTGTAGTTTTAGGCTATATGTCTCTTACTGCGGTCTTTATTTTGCAAACAGGTAAAGCTGTAAAGAATGATTTTAATTAGGGAAGTGACTATGTAATTGGTGTGTCTCTAAGTACACGTCAGCCCTGTGCCTTGTGCGGTGTCTGGTACAAATGTCTTTTTTTATAATTCCAGTGTCTCGGGGGAAATACTAAGAGGCTGTGGCAAATCCCTCATTCAACAAGATGCTGGCGGAGAGGTTACTGCAGATCAGGCTTTTGGAAAACATTCAATGCTGCTGTCTAGACAGAGGCAAGATGCAAGTACTTCCCTCCCTCCCCATACCCCTGGAGCCTCATCACAGAGTTGTATATGTCTGCTAATTAAACTGGAGTTTTGCCCTTCACCCTTAGGAGTTTCTTTCTCTGGAAATGTAGGTCATTTGATTGACATGCATTCTTCAGCATCTTAACTTCTGGTGCGAAAATTATGAAAAACAAGCTGTGCTACACCCAGGCAAGACTGGAAGCTGAACGCAAATTGGATGCTTTATTATATAAAGGATTTAGGAAGCCAGTATTGTCTCACTTCCCCTCCCCCCATCCGCAGTAGGATTGTAACTGTCTGGCCAGGAAGCATAGCAAAGCATATTTGTTCTGTGGCTAGCAGGCACGGCTGCATGCCTATCTACTGAAATTACAGATTTCTATTATTGAGATTTCATGACATCAGACAAGCAGGAGAAGGAGGAGAAGAATGGTACCTATGTGCAGGAATATGGTGATTGAGATGCAAATTCAGAGTTTAAGATGCTTACTGAGGGCTGGATTTCAATCTAGGCAGTGCAGGAAAGTAAGAAGTAACAATCAGGAGTAGGAAGGGGTGTTTTCAGACCCCCAAGTAATTCTCTGTAAAAACTGATAAAAATGTGCAGACTAGAGAAATAAGAACTGAAAGGTTGAAACTTAATAATTTTCTTAATGTCCATTCAGGGATGTGACTCTCACTGTTTTAGTTCTATGGGGTACTTTGGCTACTGTTGCTTCTATATGTGTCTCAGTGGATAGCTTTCAACATAGATTATAACTTCACAGTGGGTCTACCTTTGGCATGATCTCTAGGGCCAGGTTTACACTAAAGGGGAAAGTCGACTTAAGATACACAACTCCAGCTATGTTAATTATGTAGCTGGAGTCGACATATCTGAAATCACGTTTTTGCATTGTTCACACAGCAGGAAGTTGATGTGAGCAAATGCTCCCATTGGCTTCCCTTACTCCTCGTGAAGAGCAGGACTACCAGTACCAATGGGGGCACCCTCAGGCCAAATTAGCAGGTCTTCACTAGACCCACTAAATCAAACCCCAAAGGTTGACTGCGGCAGCATCGATCTTCTGCGTAGTGTAGACCTGGCATAGGTGAGCTAGGATCAAAGTACATTTCCCTCCACATCAGTAGTGAGTCCCATCTTAGAGTATCATAAATCACTAAAAAAATTTATAGATGGACCATTCAAGAGACAGGCAAATTAATAACTATTAAGACTCTTAAATTCATATGAAATCCCACTATTTCCTCTCTGCTTACCAAAGTTTGCTTATGTCTTTAAAGCTTAAATGGTTATTTATCATTTGTTGTACATTTACAATTTGTAAGTAAGCATTCTATAAAAGGGCCAAATCTCACTAACATTTATTTACCTCCTTCAAACATAGCATAAAAGAAAACAATATTGAATGCAGCAGTTATAAAGCTGCATCGCAGAGTCTGCATAAACACATGTGGCGGTAATAAATATATCTTTATGGCGAAGGAGATGCCCTCTTGGACACTCTTGGTGCCTGTCACTAGTTGATAGAAAGCAGAGATTTCCAAGGAATTCCCTTAATAGCTTGAATATTTTACTTAACTAAATCAGCGGTCAAAGCCATAAACATATGGACTATCATATTCTCCAAGCACCATACAGATGAAAATCATATCTTCTAAATTTGCCAAAGGCAAAGTAAAAATTGCAATAATCAAATTTTTTTAGAATACATAATTTTATTAACAACCATTTGGGGATCAATATTAAGATCCATGGTCTATGAAAACCAAACTTCTAAACTCTAGGGCTGCGTCTACACTGGCATGATTTTGCGCAAATACTTTTAACGGAAAAGTTTTTCCGTTAAAAGTATTTGCACAAGAGAGAGTTTACACTGGCATGTGTGTGCTTTTGCGCAAAAGATGTGCTTTTGCGCAAAAGCATCCATGCCAGTGTAGACGCTCTCTTGTGCAAGAAAGCTCCGATGGCCATTTTAGCCATCGGGCTTTCTTGCGCAAGAAATTAACGTTGCTGTCTACACTGGCCTCTTGCGCGAGAATACTTACGCAAGAGGGCTTATCCCTGAGTGGGAGTGTCAGAGTATTTGCGCAAGAAGCACTGATTTTGTACATTACAATGTCAGTGTTCTTGCGCAAATACTCGCGGCCAGTGTAGACAGGCGGCAAGATTTTGCGCAAAAGCGGCCGCTTTTGCGCAAAATCTTGCCAATGTAGACACAGCCTAGGATTCACACTTTGGGTCCAGGTACAGAGGGGTAAGTGAGGCTACCATATCTATTTACATTTTCCCTGGAATAGGTGGCCAGGGAACGAGTGGAGAAAAATGGGGAAATGTCCACTCCTCTCACTAGCCAGAGTAGCTGAGCAATTGAGATGAGGATGGGAGTGTATCGTATAGCAAGAAATTACTATGCCCTTTCCAGAAGGGAGCAGGAAGCAGTGGACACTTATTGTGACTTAGGGGACAGCAGCTGCTGCCATTTTTTACATAGGGACTCTGGTTTTGTACCCACAACAATGTTTTTCATGTGTAGCTGACTGTGCCTAGAAAAGTTGATATGCAGCCTTTTCATGCAGAGGTCAGGGAGCTAGCTGCTACCGATCAATTGCATAGTCAATTGCTTGACCACAGTTTGGCTCATTATGAAATATATTTGAGAGACCAAATAAGTAATATAAGTCAGGCTTATTGCTCTAAGCCAATAATAATATAGTGCAGGAGAAAGGTTCAGTACGATGCCAGACTACATGAAGCTGTCTCAGGCAGCACTGTTGCATTTCTGAATTTGTTCTGTTCCTTTCTTTATCATTTATCTTGGATACTAGCATTCCAAGTACTGGTCTGTGAAGGTACCTCCCTAGCTTGTACCATAACATAGAACAAATGTATCTTAATTTTGACAAGTTTCCTATCTGCTTATGCCAAATGCAGTGTTGTACTCTTGCAAAATATTGTGGATGTACCTGAGCAAGAGTGAACAGAACTCTGGGAACACCTAGACCAGCTCATCCCCAATAACTACCAGGCATTCACATAATGTCTTATATCATCTATATCTATATCTAATCTATATCTGTATCTATCATGTTCACTAGTGCCGCCCAGCTACCATTTTTGCACATGCTTCATTTGTTTGAAATGGGGATGTATCATTCTCTTTTGCTGCTAAAAAAATCAACTGACCATGCAAAAAGGGTCTTTATAAAATCAGGGAACCTGAGAATGGTTTCAAATCTGGAAGGAACGTGGATTTAATTAAGGTTATTACTTACAATACCCTATTTGCTCTGGAAGAGCTCTATCCTACAATGCTGAAAAACTTAAATTCTCTCACATCTGTGTATCACAAGGACAGGCTGCTTTTTCATGGTGTTTATTGGGAAGAATCCATCCAATTTTGACTCCATACCAGCAGCGTAAATCTGGGTATATCACTGTGGCATAAACACAGGCCTAATGCAACTACCGTGTATAATCAATGGAATATTTCTCATTGACTTTGTTAGGAGTCAGATCTACCTGATGGGCAGGTCATCTGTTTAAGATGTTTGGAATCTACTGCTGCCTGCCAGGTAACCTGAGTATTGAGATAGGAGGGGTGTGAGGTCATGCTGCAAAGGTTACAGGAAATGTTTTTGAGTTGTTTGAATTTAGCCAGGGGAGTAATGTCCACCTCCTCTTGGATTAAACTATGCAGAGAATTGGGGATATAAAGGTTCCTGACAGAACTCTAACCAGGAAGCATCCTCATTCATAAGCTGAAGGCAGAACACACTTGTCTTCTCTCTCATTCCTTCCCTAGAAGCTCATTATAAACACACACAATCTCACTTACGCACACACAGTAAATCTGTGCATCCCAGGGGGTTGGGGAAAGTGGAGACTGTAATGTATACTGTTGTTGAGCTGTGACACATCTCTCTCAGAGAGGGAAATACAATCAGTAGTAAACCAATATTATTCACTTTTTTGTCACAGGGGTATTAATTGCCTAGATGCTAAATAAGCAACGATATATTAAATCAGAGACCCAAAAGACTCATTGAGCTACTTCAATCTTTTCAAGGATGTTTGAGGAAAGTATCTAGGACAATGCTCAGGGAGTAAGAAATGCAGATCCCATTAGCGCTAGGGAAGTGTTGCAGATATAGTTCAACATATATCATAGGGTAGTTCCTGATTTTGAAAAGTAGGCAAAAATGCCTGTGCATCTTCATGAAAGTTTGAATATGCAGGAATTGCTCATGCAATTTCACTACTTGTAGTAACATGTGTTGTACTTAAGCTCACTGGGGCAGAGACTGTGATTTTGTTTTGTGTTTGTACAGTGCCTAGCACAGTGAGGCGCAAAGCTATGATGGAATTTAAATGCTACAGCAATACAAATTAATAATAGTGATATGTGGTATAGAGATCTCATTGATGTTAACCTATAAACTAATGAATGTCTCTGGTTTTCACTGTGGTTGCAGAAAACCCCATAAAAGTGAGCAGAGCCATCTCATCCAAAGGATAGTTCGGGGCAGCCATCCCGGGTCCCACGTCGTGGCCACCTCAAGCATCCTATGGGTGGGTCCCAGGGTGGTCTAGGGGATTACCTGGGGGCCTGGTGTGAGGAGGCAACAGGGGTCAGCTCCCCCCCCCCATGTTCACTGTGCTGTTGGGAGCTGGAGTGGCCCAACAACTTGCTCTACTCCATTCCATCCTGCTACCCTCTCCCAGCCTGCTGCACTGGAGGGAAAAGGGGGTGGGTTTGGGGGAAAGAGGTGGAGTGGGAGCAAGGCAGGAATGGAGCAGAGATGGGGCATGGCTGGGGACTGTGGGCACTGGTGGGGGGGGGTTGCTCCAGGCCCTGTGCTCCCCCCCACACCCTGGGAGTCGGGACTGCTCTGAAAGCAAAAATTCACAGTTAAATACCCTATTGTAAGGGTTTCCTTGACTACTTCCTACTCTATGACTGGGTGTCAGATGTTCAATACCTAACTGTGACTTCCCATCTTTTGTTGAGTTCATTGCAAGACACACAATTTTCTGTGAGGTAGATTTTATTCAGAGAATGTATTTTGGTTTCTAAGGTAACATTTTACGAGTTACTGCAATTGCTTACAGTGGCTGGCAGACTCGGCAATGGAATCAGCACTGACATTGCATGATGTGCTTGTTTGGAATTCTAGGGACAGCCACCCTGAAAAAACCCAAAAGATGATGGGGGGTGGGGAAGACCTTTAACATTGCAGGCCTAGGACCACTGGTGTGGAGTAGCAACCTTACATGGTATGACCCGCAAATATGGACATAAGGGGGTCATGATGAGGGATGTCTGTGCACTATAGCACATCTCAGCTATGGATTTTGGATCCTTGTATCTATTGCACAGAAGCCTGGCATACATTTGACAGTCTGCTTTATGTGGCATGGTAGGACTAGTCCCGCTCACTGCAGTATCAGGAGGAGAAGAGTGTTAAAGTGAGTTGGAGCCTTTTTTGCATGTCATCCTCTAGCCTGCATGCTGGGCATTTTGGTGGTCCCTGAGGATCTGGTCCCTAGAATATAATCAAATGAAAAACATCAAGAAGATCTATAGAATCATCTGCATCGTCTAGTGAGGCGAGCATATGACTGGGAGCCAGGGGAGACTTGGCTTTCAATCTGTACTGGACAAAAGCCTGGAATCTAAAATAAAAGATGGGTGCTAGAATGCCTGAATGTCTGTTCCTGATCAGCAACCTGCTGTGACTTTCAGCAAGTCGGTGAAAATTGGTAAAGTTCCTCTTAAATGGAACTTTCCTGAATATTGAGTCACTGCATGAAAGGATGTAAAGCTTAGTTAATGCTGCCTAAGGAATGACCACATACTTTACACCCTTGATTGAAAAGTAATTAGTGGAAGAGCTGAGCTACCCTGAATTAGTTACAGCATCAATATCAGAAAATAAGGAATCACAGCTAATATGGCACAATTAAAAATAGAAAAGAACATTTTCCTCCATCCAAAAACAGGACAAAGGTCTATGTAAGTAATAGAAGACCAAGGGTATGTCTACACTGCACGGCTATTTCAAAATAAGCTATTCCAGAATAGTTATTCTGAAATAACTTATTTCGAAAAATCACATCTATGCTGCAGGGAAGCCTCAACATTAGTCAGAGGCAGGCTTCCCTAGTGTTGGCGTGCTATCTCGATTTAGAGACCCAGGAGGAATAAGCCGTCCTTTATTTTGAAATTATTTCGAAATAACGGAATGGCTGTGTAGATGCTCACATTGTTATTTTGAAATAACGCAAGTTATCTTGAAATAATGGTGCAGTGTAGACGCACCCAAGTCTGATTTTTTGTGAAGAGAGATGGATATTTGACTATAAACATGGAGGCTTACTTAACATGGGGAAGCATTGTGTTATTTTTTTTCTTTTCCAAAACTGAAGCTACACTTGATAGCTGCTGGAGGCATTTTCTTCTTGGAATAATCCATCCATGCAGGCACACATGGATAGATCCAAGCATATACGCACACTTGGCTATATCCACTTCATTTTTCCATCTCAGCCCTAAGCCTGAAGCATCCAACAAAGAATGTTAGAAAAGTTCTTCCCACAAGCAACTGAAGACAGACTGATTTGCAGCAGCAAAAGGATTAACCCTCTTGATCAAATATTTTAACAATGCTTTCCCTGGTGGCTTGCAAGTCCTCTTTCTCTAGAACTTTCATTGACCTCAATGGTCATTCTGTGCACAGAAGACTGCCAGGAAATTGATGCTGTTGCAATTCAGAAAACTCCTGCTTTTTGTGAGTAGATGAGTCTCCTTTGCCTATACCTGCCCACATGCATACACACAAATATATAGACTGTTCCCTGCTCTAAAACTAGCTGTTATCAAAAAAGACATATGCAATAACTTGATCTTCCTACTGTCTGCGAGGAAGGACATACATTTGTGTTCTAATAATGACAGCATCTTAGCTGATAGAATGGTGTGTGAGTTTTGCATGGCAAATCATGAGGGATGGAGGTCTAGTAAGTCATACCATCCAAAAATGCTCCATTCACTGATTCATTACCAGCTGCTACATCTAGTTTGTTGTTATAGAAAATGCTTTTGGAAGCCTTGAGTAGGAAATGTGCCCTGAAGAATTGTATTTCCTCCCTGCACCATCAGATGCCCCTAAGGGAGTGACCAAGGCTCCACCATTCCTGCCTACCATGTTGTTTGCTGGAATCACTACCTTGTTGTCTTTCTGTAGTGTTTCTGTAATTGGCCTATCTCTCAAACCCCAACCTGGAAGACCAGTGAACTTATTTTGAACTGATCCCTACTCCTTGACCTATGTGTAATACCAGGTGTTAACTCCCACCAGCATCACTTTCAGACTCATTGGAGACACAAACCTTCCCACCACATTTAGGTGCAGTCTCTCCAGTGAAGGAGCTAAGGTATTAGGAAAGAGAAATTTCTTGGTGGAGAACCTCACATGTATCATCCTGGGTCAGTCCATGGTTGACTTTTGCAAACCGTATGGAGTCTGGTTCATGTAACCCTTATGAACTGGATTTTCCAGGCTTTGTTCAGCATCAATAATCTGTGCCTGGAGTCCAAACTACAGCCACATAATTTTTTTTTTTGCAACCTAATTTGTACCCACCCCCTCAAAACTGCATCAGATTCTTGGTTCTGCCTATTCCCTCCCCTCTCCATTCATTATGGGATTTTTTTTATGGTTTAGCACTAGATCTATAAAAAGCTGATGATCTACCCAGTGTCCATGAATAGTTCTCATGTGTCACTCACTTTTCCTGTCCATCTCTTCTGACATCCCCCTTCACTGCTTCTTGAGACTGGCCACAATACAGAACAATTTATGCTTGTCACATGTTATGTATCAGGCTTAATTGTTCATCCTGCCTTTCATCATCTCATCATATTTCACAGGCCATGATTACCTACAGTTCTTGTGAAACACACAATTTGCTTTTGCTTGCTACTAAGCCTTGCACATCCATATGGCTCAGCTTGGGTTTCAAAGTTCTCTGTCATGTTGCTACTTTGTGGAACACAACAAGCCCAACACGCTGTAGTAGGGTTTCTTTACTGCAGTATTGAGATTTCTGAGAATGAATAGAAAAGATCAAAATATAGCAGGTAAATTTGGAAGTTTGTGAAAAGCAAGGCTGCAAAAGACTGGTCTGAAAACCCTGAACTTGCAGTTGTTAATGACATTATTAATTAATGCTGTTATTCCTGTTTGATGTCTTATCTCTTCTTTTCTCAAACCTCTGCAGTGATGATGCCTTGATCATTTCCCTTGGGAGAGTTCTGCTACCCAATCTCTCGCTCTGCTAAGAATATTTTCTTAATATGAAATTTTCTGCCTTCCTTTTATGCTGTCACTCTTTGTGCTATCTATTGTCTTCTGGGACTATCACTGATTCTTAGGGCTGCATTTTTCTCTCATTGTCAGCTTCATCAAAGCCAATAGAGTCACACCAGTGAGATGGAGAGGAGAGTATTGCCTCTTACCTTTAACTTACACTGTTCCTTTGACGGTATTTATAGAATGTGGTCACAACTGGATCTCTAGATTTTCTCTTTTCTCGACTGCATACATTTAGCTGTCTGCATCTCTCTGCACACCTTACATCCTCCAATTCTATGTATCAATTTCATTGCATCCTTTGTATTTTCCTCTATCCTTCCAAAACTATGGGGACTAAAACTGGACACAGCACTCTAGATGCTGTTACACTAGGTTTCTGCAGAGAGGCATTATTACCTCCTGAGTTTTATTGTTGATCCCCCCCGGGTACACATTCAGAAGAAGAGACGTTTACATTATTTCTTGCTGCGAGTTCATATTTGACCCCAGAGTGAAAAACATTGAAGATGGACAACCCACCAGTGATGACTTTGAATGGGATTGAAGAGCTGCTGTGCTGTAACCTTGTTTTGTTTTGGGGGGCAACTGTTTTTGCCATGAGGGATCTGTGAGCTGTGACACTTTATATAAGGGGGAGGTGACTTCTTTTGTGTTGAGGGCTGCTGACCCCCAGAAAAATCAGTCAGGGGCTGCACACAAGTGAGAGAGAATAAAAACCAAACCCTCACTGACGTGACCCCTAGCTGAGAAGGAGAAAGACACTCCCCACATTCCCCTGACACACCAGAGACTAGGGGACCCTAGCCTAGTAGATTTTGTGTGCTTCAGCTCTGTCGTGGGGTGGGGATGGCCTAGAGCACCAGAATGGGCTCTCCAATGCTGGGGGGGGGGGCAGGCCCTGAGCTTTGGGGGCTGCATCCAGGCAAGCCAGGGGCTGCATGCAGCCCCTAGGCCATACGTTCTCCACCCCTGCTTTATAGGAATGAAAGGGTTTGAAATATTCTGCTGAGAGAGAGCTTCCCTTTGCAAGGGTGGATGAAGAGAAAATGGAGGCAGGTCAACCTCTCATCCCACTGCCTGACACTGGAGGCCACTTGAAGAGAGGCCATATTGTGACACTTTTCTGTTTTCCAGGCAGGATTCTTCCCTATGTTATGTTTATAGCAATGTGGCAGCCTGTACCCTTAGGTTCACCCACATGTTTTTCCCCACCCTTTATACCCCTCAAATATTTGTAGATGGTTACATGTTCCCCATTCACTTACCCAAGCTAAACACACCTATTTCACAGCACTATTTTACTTTCTCTTTTGGATTGCCTGACTGGCTCTGCTGTTACTAATTATCCCACCTTTTATTAGAAATGACCTAAATCATCTGCCTGAAAAGATTACAAAAATAGGTTTGTGCCACTTATCCAGTCTGTTATCCCCACAGTGGTATATTGAGAACTGTGTAAAAATTACAAGCTATCACTTTAAATTCTAAGGGTTTCCCAGTCCTTACACAGTGCAGGGTAGGGCACCGTGTAAGGAAGCCTGTGATCAGAATCAGTCTGCAGACAATCAGCGTAGAGTGATGTGGATAAGTTATGCCTCTCTATTTTAAGGAGCAGCCTGCTTTTTCTTGTTCTGATTTTGTTTCTTGTGTGCATTCTAGGAAATCATAACATTGCAACTTCCCATCAAGAAAGCTTTGTCCTTATCTAACTTCTCTGTGTGTGTATACTGTGAACACAATATTATGGGATCCAAGATAGAAACAGACCCTATTTTCACTGTTTTTATAAATTATATAGATTTTTAAGGCCAGAAGGGACTCTTAGAACTAATCCAGTTTGACCTCCTGCATGCTACAGACCTTATAAGCTCTTTAGCATCTCTTTTCCAAGTGTGTGTCTACACGGCAGGGCTTAACTCAAAATAAGCTATGCAAACTGAGCTTATTTCAAAATAGCTTATTTTGAAATTGAGAGCAACTACACACAACTTATTCTGAAAGAGAGCAGTCTTCCTCCGACTTCCCTTACTCCTTGTACAATGAGGGTTACAGGAGTTGGAATAAGAAGGCCTTCAGCTTGACAGCATTTCAATATGATTTTGAAATAACTACCTGCTGTATAGATGCGGACTAAGTTATTTTGAAATAACGCTAGTAATTTTGAAATAATGTTGCTGTGTAGAAACATAGAATCATAGAATACTAGAACTGGAAGGGACCTCGAGAATTCATTGAGTCCAGCCCCCTGCCCTCACAGCAGGACCAAACACTGTCTCGACCATCCCTGATAGATGTCTATCTAACCTGTTCTTAAATATCTCCTGAGATGGAGATTCCACAACCTCCCTAGGCAATTTATTTCAGTGTTTAACCATCCTGACATTTAAGAAGTTTTTCCTAATGTCCAACCTAAACCTCCCTTGCTGCAGTTTAAGTCCATTGTTTCTTGTCTGATCATCAGAGGCCAAGGAGGACAATTTTTCTCCCTCCTCTTTCTGACACCCTTTTAGATACTTGAAAACTGCTATCATGTCTGCTCTCAATCTTCTCCTTTCTAAACTAAACAAACCCAATTCTTTCAGTCTTCCCTCATAGCTCATGTTCTTGAGACCTTTAATCATTCTTGTTGCTCTTCTCTGGACCCTCTCCAATTTCTCCACATCTTTCTTGAAATGTGGTGCCCAGAACTGGACACAATACTCCAAAAGAGGCCCAATCAGTGCAGAGTAGAGTGGAAGAATGACTTCTCTTGTCTTGCTCACAACACACCTGTTAATGCATCCCAGAATCATGTTTGCTTTTTTTGCAACAGTGTCACACTGTTGACTCATATTTAGCTTGTGGTCCACTTTGACCCCTAGATCCCTTTCTGCAGTACCCCTTCCTAAACAGTCACTTTCCATTCTGTATGTGTGAAACTGATTGTTCCTTCCTAAGTGGAGTACTTTGCATTTGTCCTTATTAAACTTATTTATCTCAGACCATTTCTCTAGTTTGTCTAGACTATTTTGAATTATGACCCTATCCTCCAAAGCAGTTGCAACCCCTCCCAGCTTGGTATCATCTGCAAACTTAATAAGCATATTCTCTATGCCAATATCTAAATCGTTGATGAAGATATCCAACAGAACCGGTCTCAAAACAGACCTCTGCGGAACCCCACTTTTTTATGCCCTTCTAGCAGGATTGTGAACCACTCCTCTCTGAGAATGGTTATTCAGCCAGTTATGCACCCACCTTATAGTAGCCCCATCTAAGTTGTATTTTTCTTGTTTATTGATAAGAAGATCATGCAAAATCATATCAAATGCCTTACTAAAGTCTAGGTATACCATGTCCACCTCTTCTCCCTTATCCACAAGGCTTGTTATCCTATAAAATAAAGCTATCAGATTGGTTTGACATGATTTGTTCTTTACAAATCCATGCTGTCTGTCACCTATCACCTCATTTTATTCCAGATATTTGCAGATGAATTCCTTAATTACTTGCTCTATTATCTTTCTTGGCACAGAAGTTAAATTGGTCTGTAGTCTCCTGAGTTGTTCTTATTTCCCTTTTTATAGATGGGCATTATATTTGCCCTTTTCCAGTCTTCTGTCTTCCATGATATTTCAAAGATGATGGCTAAAGTCTCAGCTATCTCCTCTATCAACTCCTTGAGTATTCTAGGATGCATTTCATCAGGCCATGGTGACTTGCAGACATCTAACTTTTCTAAGTAATTTTAACTTGCTCTTTTAAAATTTTATCTTCTAAACGTACCCCATTTCCACTAGCATTTACTATGTTAGGCATTCCTTCATCATGAGACTTCTTGGTGAAGACTGAAACAAAGAAGTAATTGAGCAACTCTGCCATTTCCAAGTTTCCTGTTATTGTTTCTCCCTCTTCACTGAGCAGTGGGTCCACTCTTTCCTTGGTCTTCCTCTTGCTTCTAATATATTTATAGAATGTCTTCTTGTTACCCTTTATGTCTCTAGCTAGTCTGAGCTAGTATTGTGCCTTTCCCTTTCTAATCTTGCCCCTGCATACCTGTATTGTTTGCTTATATTCATCCTTTGTAATTTGACCTAGTTTCCACTTTTTATATGACTCTTTTTAGATTTTTTGATCATGCAAGATCTCTTGATTAAGCCAAGGCAGTCTTTTGCCATATTTTCTATCTTTCTTACTCAGCAGAATAGTGTAGACATACCCCAAGTGAATTGTCAGCAACACCAGGTGTGGACTTTTAATAAAAATGACATTTAGAAAGGAGCATTAAGATATTTCTGCATCTGAAATACCTTCTTTAGTACATTTGCCTGTTGGGAGGCAGGGTGTGTAAAAGTCATGCTACAGAGAGTGAATGCTGTTAGATACAATCCAAGCGTCTCAGGTGTGTAAGCCAGAGGAATACAAAGGGCTACAAGGAAGGGAAGATTCCCAGTGTTGGGTTTATGCTGTACATGTGTTTGGTGGCATAGGGTGCAACATCTAGTGCCCAGGCTTAAAGAAGAGGGAGCCCTGCTCAATTTATTTAATTAAATCACCTGATTCCTTTACAGAGCTATTCCTCAAGTCTGGAGCAGGTAACCAGAATGTTCAAGCTAAATACAAGGTAGGACAGATGAATTATAAAGGGTTCACACATGTTGTAGCAGACTGCTTAAATGTGCAATTAAGGGTGAGGAGGTAGTAGATGTAATACAAATTGCTGTAATTAGCCATGAAACCCATGTTTCTGCTAAATTCATGGGGCTTAGTGTCCAGCAGAGTTATTAAATGAAGTTTCCAGACTTGTCTTTTGAAGGCACTATGCAGATTTCCTTTGAGGACAAGGACTGTAAGGTCATATATGGCGTGAGAGCTTTGTGGGAGTGATTTAGTAGCTATTGCCTATAGCGCCTACCTGGCTGTTTCGAGATTCTTGAAAAAACATGTTGCTTGCAAAACATTTGTTTTATTTGGATGTGATATAGCTGGGGGGTAAAAGTTCCCAATGACACAGAGGAGAAGAGACTACAGTGGTTTATTCATTTCACTCATTTGCCAGGGAAATCTGGAAAACAGCTGCCTCCCTTGCTTTGTTCTTCTGTCGCTTTGCTTTTAATGACTTCCGCCTTGTGTTAATGGGACAAACTACCCTTTCACAATTGCACATGATGGACCGATCCTGCGACAGTCATACCCCGGCAAGACCTATGACATTTGCAGGATTCTGAAATTGGCCTTGCATTCTGCCAGATGTCTTTCATGCAAACCTAGCCCAACTCAGTATTGATTAAAAATAGTGTAAGGAACAAACACAAACAAAGGCACATGAAATGCATTTGTGGAGGTCAAAGTATGGGTTGTTTAATTGCTGTGTGCTCACGCATTCTCATGGAAAGTGGTGGAATTAAGACCCGTTTCTTGTCCAGCGCAGTAGGGTGGAGGAGGATATATGTTTGGTGATCATACCAGTCCCCTTTTTTGATAGTCAGGCAGCAAGCACTCCCATGAGATCTTTTTTCTTTGTAACATGGAGGTATGAAACATTGGAACAAGTCTGCCCAGGTGTGGGCAGGACCCAGGCTGTAGCAACTGGATGAAAGTATGCTGCTGAGCCAAAGGTGCTATTGACTGGGACTGAAGAAGTCTGCCAAGCTCAGCTGTAGGTCTGTATCACATGGGTGGCCTCTAAATCAGGCCAGAGGAAGAGCAACTGAGGGGCAGTGGTGCATACGTCTGTGATTGTGAGGATCCACTGATCAAAACCATGCATGTAGGGTCCATAGGCACTACAGCAACTCAGCCAAGATGGTTCTGTGCCTGTCCCAGGTGTGGAAGGAAATTGTTTGACCATACCTTGCTCAAGCAGTTTACTTTGGGTCTGTGCAGAGGCCAGGAGGAGGGAGTGGTATTATTTAGGAAATAGCAGTGTTCTTAACACATTTTGGTGCAGAAATACATGTATGTACATGATTATGTGTAGAAGAATCATCTCAGAGACTTCTATTATGCCTAAACACGGAGATTCTTGGGTGCAAATTACAACTGGTGTTGTTACCAGAGGCAACCTATTGCTCATCCAACATAAGAATGAATGGAAGTGCATTGCGGCAACGTTGAAATCACTTTTATAAAGACATATGCATCAGACATACAGTTACCACAACTGAGTAGAAACCGTGAATAAGGCTAGACGAGTGATTAGAGTAATGTTAACCTGTATGGAAGCTCATGTGTCATAGATTGCAATGGGTTTGAATGGATGTAACTATAAAATATAGAGCCATCACTCTTTGTGCTATCTATCATCTTCTGGGACTATGAATGATTCTCAGCACTGCATTTTTCTCTCCTTATCAGCTTCATCAAAGCCAAGAGAGGCATACCAGTGAGACAGAAGGGAAAGTGTTGCCTTTTACCTTTAACTTACATTGTTGGCTATTTACAATTATTTTTCACTAGGACAGTATATGTTCTCATGCAAGTGACTTAAAACATTTATACAGACACCAAACATTGTTCAGACTCCCCTCTTAGTCAGAGACCTGGTCTTTTGACCCTATAACGTGTATCCGCATTTTGAGAGGTAAAATTTGATTCAAAAGGTTGATTTGATTTATGGAACCTTTTTAACAAAAGCAGTAGCACCCAGGAAGGAAGCACCCAGGTGTGTCAACACTTTTGGCTTAAATTGCTTTTCATTATTTCCTTTCTTTTCTTTTTCTTTTTTACTATAAACTCTGAAAAACAGATACAGCAAACAAGCAATACAGGGTGAGCGTTTCAAGGGTGGGAAGGAGTGGGAAGGAGAGGAGCACACAATAATGTGCATGCTGAAAGGAAGGAGAGGGTCGTAGAATCATAAAATCCTAGGGCTGGAAGAGACCTCAGGAGGTCATCGAGTCCAGCCCCCTGCCCAAAGCAGGAGCAACCCCAACTAAATCATCCCAGCCAGGGCTTTGTCAAGCGGAGACTTTGTCATCTCTCTCAACCTGCTGAGCTCCAAATATGGGACACAGTGCAAAGCAAGAATCTAGAATGAGGAACAACAAAATATTATTAATGCCAGAAAAAGACAATGCTGTGGCATTCCTTCCTTCAGTGTAAATAATTCTATCTATGGTGTCATGCTCATCATTCTATATTTCTGACTGTAAATAATTTTTTATAATAAAAATGAGGGGTGGACCAAATTCCTGTGAAACCTAGATACAACTGAGATTAAAATGAGAGACATAGGATTAGTGGAACATATGCAGCTGAACAGAACTTCCAGAGCTTTCTTTGTATGCCCATTTGTGCCTGTCTGATTCAGATGTGCAAATATTGTAATAGGCATGAATAAGATGAGATATGTGTGTGCACATTGCTGTGCATATGCACAAATCCCAGCAGCAGACTCAATCTTGACAGGATATCCTTAGTTGAGCAAAAGGCGTAAAGGTACTGTGTGGGAAGACACACAATTCCTTGTTCAAAAGGCCAAAGGGGGGAGGAAATATTTTCACAGCTGGACAATAGGAAATGCACAACAGAATTTTTAAAGAGACAGAATGATATTAAACTATGTAAAGCAGGACAAAAGAAGAAAATGGGAGAATATGAAGGACCCCAGTCAGACTCCTATGGAAAGGAGATGCACAAGAAGACACAAAGTGATCAGAATTTTAAATCCATCAACTTCTGCATGGTTTCTCAGGAGCTTTACTGCTCCTGTAGCCCATCTCCTCCGAGGCTCGGTCTACACCACAGCAGAAGGTCGAAATAAGATACGCAACTGCAGTTACATTAATTACATAGCTGGAGTTGACATACCTTAAATTGTGTTTCCACGTCATCCACACAGCGGCAGGCTAATGGAAGCCAACGCACTCATCGGCTTCCCTTACCGCTCAGAAAAGGAGGAGTCCTGGGCACCAGCCAGAGCTGCCCTCAGCATTTGATGTATGGGTCCATACTTGATCCACTAAATCGAATGCCAGAAGACTAGCCTCTGTCGCATCAATCTTCCACGTAGTGTAGATGTGCCTTGAATGGCATATAGACTTGACTACAAGTGAACCAAAACAAAACACCTACTTATGCCATTGCAAACAATTTCTTGCCAAATTTCTCTTAAAAGCTGAGTGTTTCTAGAAATGGGGATCTGAATTTTAGTAGAATTTCTCACTGATAAGTCTCAACAGATGTTCCAGTTACAGATGAACAGAGTTAAGTATCTGAAACGGGACTGTTTCCAAAATCCAAAATGTACGTTTCCATCCACATCTCCATGGAATATAATTTTTCTTGAATCATCTCTTCCTATACATCTAGCATTGATTTAATTGTATTTTTTGGCACAGCTTTAAAGCTTAAAGTGCTTTTAATTGATAAAATGTGTTGTCTGTTATTTGTCAGCATTCCATAGGGAATCTTATTGTTCTGAATGTGTTCTTAGACACTCATCAATACACAAACCCCTGCAGACATCAGTTCAAGTACTGGACCCAGGGAACAATGACTAACAGGCTTACTAAAATGAAGGACCCAATTTAAGGTCCAGAACTGGGTTTCAAAAACTATTCTTTGTAGATTTCCTTTAACAAATGCACTGTTTGTAATTTGTAAACATCTAATTATACTCATATTTACATGGGTCAGGCCAAACATCCCCAAGACCACAAAGAAGAGAAGAATGGAAAGGAAGATGAAAAACATACAGCATAATCAGAACATAATCTGAAATGAATTTTTAAAATCTTATGTTTGCATGGCATGAAAAATCATGCTAAAAAGCTAGTTTGAGTAGCTTAGATCTTTGTCATGTGTTTTACATGAGAACATTTTTGGAGTTGCTAGAGATTTTGCTTGAAGGCTAAACATTGCAATGGGCAGTATTTGAGAAATATTTCAATATTCTTATTTAGACTGTTGTTTCTGGGTACTATTCATGACTGATTCATGAAAAGCCATGGCTATTTTTAATTTAAGAAAACATTTAGAAGAAAAGTGTCATTTGTTTTCACCATAATTTTATTTTCCTTGTTCACCCCCATTCCTCTTAATCCTCTTTCACTAAAAATTAATCTAGATGTCAAATTATGTTTTGCATTAATACCCCACCCCAGTTTCATGCCAGATGTCTTGTCAGGGCGAGGCATGGCTGAAGTTTCTTTTTATTTTACTGAAAAATCATTACTATTCCATTTCCATTTTAGTATCAGATGAATAATTGCTGTATTATTCCTTTTTAACATGACCAGAACATCTCTAAAGGGCATATACTTCCTGTCAAGTCTCCAGTCGCCTTTGTTTTTTAGTCAGTCTTTGCAAACTCACAGATGGCCTCATCAGAATGGCATTAGAGAAGAGACCTGAGAGGACCAGTGACAGCATACAGCCTTGTTTTATCCTATTAGATATGGGGAATAGTTTAGAGAGGATGTCCTTGAAAGTTCTTTGACCAGTCATGTTTCTTGGAATTGCTATGTAATGTTAACAGATTTGGGGACATGACCAACCTCTTTTAGAATTTTCCAGTGGTTATTTCTGGCCAGTGAGTTGAATCCTTTCTTCAGATCACTGAAGACAGTATCCAGTTCCAAGTTTTGCAATGTATTTTCACTGAATCTGCCTCTCAGCAAAAGTCATGGTGTGATGCTCTGACTTGATCTAAATACACATTGGGCCTCTGGTAGAGGCTTCTCTGACCATTTGGATAAGCTGCTGGAAGAAAATACCAGGTAGCAGGAAATACAGCAGTAGATGCAACAGTCAGTTTTGTGGTCTTTATTTCTGTATAGTGTATAATTGTATCTTTGATATCATGAGGAATTTTTCTCTGTTTCCTAGGTAGCTTTAGTATTTTGTCTAGAAGGCTGACAGTTTTGAGGACTGCAAATGCATAGGCTTCAGCAGGTTTTCTGGTTTTGCCTGGTTGTTTTCCTGACTTAGTTTATTTGATAGCTTTCTGCATTTCATCAACAGTGGATAACTGGATGATTTCTCTATGAATGGGGTGCTATGCTAGTTCCTCTAATATCTGTGCATTGAAAGCAGAAGGATTGTTTCAGTGAAGAGCTCAGTGAAGTGCTGCACCCATCTTTCAGAGACTGCTCACTTCTCCTTGATGAGGGTATATCCATCTACACACTTTACTGGAGCGAATCACAGTTTCAGTGGGCCATAAATGCCCTTTGGGGAGTCATAAAACAGCTTTGTGTTGTTAGCATTAGCATACAGCTATACTGCTTCTGCTTATTTCTCCCTCAGTTGTCCTGGGCACTGCAAAGCCATCTTTGACCTTGGATTGCAGGTATAGGTTGAAAACCTCTGTGGTCCAGGACTCTCTGGTTCAGCAACACCCATGGTCCAGCAGGACTACAGATGTTGCTGGACTAGAGAGCCCCAGTGGCAGTGGTTGCCAGTGGCTCAGAGCGGCTTCGGCCGGTGGAGCAATGGAACCTGCTAGGACACCAAAGTCCACAGCTGGTAGAGCAGGGAAACTAGCAGGGGGAGCGGGTTGAGCTTACGGGGCTGTGGGGCCACTGGAGCTAAGGCAGAGTTCATGAGGTTGGGGAAAGTAGGCTGTGGAGAAGAGCCCAGGTGGAGGGAGGTTAGATAAGAGGAGCCCAGCAGGGAGGCTGGCAACCCTGCTCCCAGACCTTTTCTGGTCCAGCAAATTCCCTTGTCTGGGAACAGTCAGGTGGGGAAGTTGGTGCCCATGATCCTGATGTCCTTTTGCTAGACAGTGACCACTCAGGCAGGTGTCAGTGCTTTGGTCTTGGATGCACCCACCAAGTTTTATATTTATTAGCGTGTCTGAAAACTCTGTTGGTAATAGAGAGCTCTTGCTCTGCATACTTGCTGAGTAGGAGTAGATCATTGCTGTTGATTTTTCCAGCTCTATTGTTCTTTCTCACACCACTCCATGCCTAATTATCATTTCCAACTCTTGAAATAAAGTCTCCCAGAAGAATAAGTGTGTCTTCACGGGGAATAGAGTTGATTATGTCATCCAAATCAGAATGGACTTGTTCTTTTATTTGTTCTATATTGTTCACAGTTGGTGCATAATCTCTAATAAGAACCACAAAATGTGAATTTCCAGCAGGAAGCTATAGGTGTTCATTTTTTTGCCAATAGGCAAGGCTCTGTGAATTGACAGAGCTACTTTTTATTGCAAAACCAATGTAATGAATCTCACTTCCTTGTTTTTTTCTAAAAGAAGTTGTAGCCATCTTCCTCCAAAATATATTTTAAATGACTGTAGGTGCAAACAACCATTTAGATGTTTAACTCAGCAGTTCTATGCATAAATGCCTCACTTGTATGAGCAACTGCATTAATGAAACCATGGTGTGGGGGATAAGAGGAAAAGAGAGTTGTGTGCAAACATCCCGACTCTTTTGCCCCTCAAAATAGGGCAATGAATAGTGCAATGACTTTTCTCTGCCACTGGCAAGTGAGGTGAAGGCTTCAAAGCTTTTCAGGGAGTTGCCTCCGTATGTGGGTGTCACATTCAGCTAAAATGAAATACCAGCAGAACAACTTTAATTTAAAACAGATCACATTTGTACTGCTGGGAAAGAAGATAGTATGAGACCAACATTTCTCTTTTCCCAGTTATTCACTGCACACCTTCCAACTTCTGCCACAAAGGAGGCAGGGATCTTACAGGCAACAGCCTTCTTTCATTATATAACCCTGGTTCATCCCCAAAGCAGGTCTAACTTGTGCACTGAACAAGGCAGGGGTCCTGTGGAAAAATAGTGTGTGATTATGTAATTAAAGATTGTATTCTGTAGGCACAGTAACAGCATTTCCCAACTTTTGAGTGCTTGACTGTGCAATCTTAATGTTCTTTTAAGGTAGCTTGTTACGTGCAATATATATTTAGAAACCAATCTACAGGTGTGTGTGTGTGTGTGTGCGTGTGCGCATGTGCCCATGTGATATCCAGTATGGATAAGAGCAGGATTACTCAGAACAGAACAACACTGCGGTCACAATGACCCTTATACAGCGAGAGGCTTAAATTACCCAAAGCGAGGCCTCTCGCTTGTTAGATCAGGAATCCTGACAACTGCTCCTTCGTGCTTAGGGATCATTTTACTTTGAGCCACACACAGCAGATACTTGTGGGGAAAGGCAGCCATAATATAATATACTAAGTTATAATATACTAAAGAACATATACACAGGGATGGAGACAAGAAGAAAGCAGTTCGCTCTGGGCAATCTGAATTCTTGCCTCTCAAGTCAGCGCTCTCATGCTGCCCATCTCCCACCACACTGTGGTACTGCGAGGAGAATCCCATTCTCTTTTCTGTGTCTTTTCTATGCTGTATTTCACTTTTTTTCTCCTTGGCATATTGTTTTAACAAGGCCTTTTTGAAGAAACTGACCACTTTGACGTGGTTGCTGTTTGCCTGTTAACGTTGTGCTAATGAAAAGTGTGGGATGGACAGCCAATTAAACCAACATCATCACAGACTGGGGATGGCAGAGGCAGCAGCTCATTTGTTTTCCCCTACATTGTCCCAGCAGTGTACCTTGGCTCTGATCTGGGGGTATAGATTCTGATCTCAGTTACAGCGCTTAAAGCTAGAATGACTCCATTCCCTTTTTACATTAGACCCTGACACAACATCACTCAGCTCAAATCTTTGCATAGGCCACTCAACACTCAAGCTATTAAAGGTGAGCCTGACTCTAGGGAATGTTGGAGCCAAATCCACACTCAGTAGCTGGCTGGCCCCACTCTCTGCAGAATACATTGATGGGTTCCAACGGAAGAACACTGATGGACCAAAATCTGAGAAGTGAAAACTCCCTGAACTTCAAAGAAATTGAGAACTAGACAAAGAGCAGGATTTGAACCAGACAGTACCAGCCCATCTTTCCCATACTATACAGGGGTATGCAAAGCTTAATGCCTTATAATAATGCATCCCCACAATAGGATCCCAGTGCTGTCACCTTGAGTAATACCTTACTCTGCAAGGAGTCCCGCTGATTCCACTGTGCTGTGTTCTGGGACCCTTGCAGCAAGAAAACTTTTCTTAAATATTCCCATTGTTTCTTCTTGTGACACTAATTTTAGTAGGGAAAATGTAGCTTACTGGGGCTACTTGTAAAGGTGGATGAATTGGGCCCTAAGTGTCAGGGGGTATCAGATGTGCCCTTTTTAATATTTTTCCCTGGGCATGTTACATTTTGGCCTCTGCCTTTGAATCATTTTAATTTTGTTTAAATCACAGACGCTTTTCTAATGTGATTCCCTGTTGTTTATTTACCAGATAGAAGTGGGTCTTTGCCCATGAAAGTTTATGCTCCAATGCATCTGTTAGTCTGTAAGGTGCTACAGGACTCCTTGTCGCTTTTACCAGATAGATTCACTTTAAAGGTTTTTACTGTGTTGTAGCCTGAAAATATCACAAAGTTATAGTTTTGTCGTAAAACCTTGGTTGAACTATAGTAGTTATGCAAAGAGATGCAAACTATATAGATGCTAACATAAAACTATGATTACCTCAATAGCAGTATAATGGCTGTGGCCTGACAGATAGTTAATAAACTACAGCCTTGTTAATGTTATAAGATCTGTAAGTTCCTTCCCTCCACCCCCAAGCTTCTACCATTTATGGCTGTATAATACTGAGAGTGTTTATTTCTCCCACCACAGCATCACTACTGGTTGATGCTCATTATAGTTTTAACAAAATGCTCCATTTAGAAGCACACACTTTTCACAGCTTGACTTGGGAACTGGGTGCTGAACTGAGATGTGTTCACCATCACCAACACTAAAATTCACCAACTTCTGTTCCCATGGCGTTCATATGCTCCACTGGAACTGCTATACTTCACCAGGATTTCCAGAGCAGTGTGCGCTCTGGCCTTACCCCCATCCAAATCACCTAGTTCATTCACTATGGTGGAGCATCTCAAAGCTTGAGGATTTTGTTACCCCAAAAAATTCCCACTGGAGACCACAAAGGGTTACACTAGCATTGATTTATTGTTTGAGGAATTAGCACTCCATTGTATGCACTAAAAAAATAGAGCTGCCACCAAAGGTTTTAACTAAAGAGGGAACCAACTCTCTCTCTCTCTCTCACACACAAACAACACCCCCCCCCCCGCTCCATTCATTCACTCATTCACACACATTCATTCCTGCCCTCAGGCACTCACAGAGGCATATGGGTTGCAGAAGGAGCCAACGCATGTTGGTTCTGGAGGGTCTGTTTGCTGATCATGGCTGGGAAGCTGATCAGGAAAGACACTGGCTGTAATGAGGAGTTTCTCAGGAGCAGGTGAAGAAAGAGAGAGTCTCACATGTGCTCCCTCTCCTTTATATTGTGTCTGAATGGCCTCTGTGACTCATCCACCTCATCACCAGGAAGCATGCCCAGATTTCCCTTTATCCAGCAAAGCAGCAGTCTGGTGACTCATCACCATGTGCTCTAGCCTTGCACTTCCTAACACACACACACACACACACACACACACTCACTCACTCACTCTCTCTCTCTCTCTCTCTCCATCACTCAGGGGAGAATGCAGTTTAGAGCAAGTTACAAAGTGGCGCTGAGTTACAAAGATTACAAAGTTGCAGTTTACAGTAAGTTTCTGAGAGTTACAAAGATTACAAAGTTTTACAAAGATTACAGCAAGTTGCAAGGTTTGACAAAGGTTACAATGAGTTGAAGTTTAAAACTTTAGGGTATGTCTACACTGCCACCCTAGTTCAAACTAGGGTGGTTAATGTAGGCATTCGAACTTGCAAATGAAGCCTGGGATTTAAATATCCCGGGCTTCATTTGCATGTTCCCGGGCGCCGCCATTTTTAAATGCCCCGTAGTTCGAACTCCCTGCCCGCGGCTACACGCGGCACGGACTAGGTAGTTCGAATTAAAGCTCCTAATTCGAACTACCGTTACTCCTCCTGCAATGAGGAGGTTAGTGTATTTTCAGAAAATGCATGTGTAAAATCAAATAAGCTCAGGTGGAGGCTTTTGTTATGCAACAGATTTTTCCTCAGGTCACCTTGACTTGCTCTGACAGGGAACAAAAATTTGCAGTGGCTAAGGATCTGGCTTTAGAGGTTCATGATGCACTAAGTGGCCAGTGAGAAAGGAGAATGTTGCTCTTGTACTTCAGTTGACTGGACAACTTGGCAAGAAATTATCATAAAATCATGAGCAGAGTAACAAGCTGAGGTTCATTTTGGGCCAGATCCTCAGCTGGCACTAAATGTCATCATTTAGGACTTGTCTTCCATAAACGGTGGATGGATGCTGTAGAGATTGATCCATTGGCGGTCTTTTTATTGCACCTACTTAGATGTGATAAATGGATCTCCCATTGACTCTGGTACTCTACCAGGATGAGAAGAGTAGTTGGAGTCAACAGGAAAGCAGTCCCTACTGGCCTTACCACACACAAGACGCCGCAGTAGGTACGTTGACTTCAGCTATTTTATTTGTGTAGTTGAAGTTGTATGGATTAGATCGAAAGGGAGGGAGTGAGTTAGTGTGCATAAGGCCTCAGTTAACTGGAGGTACATCACTTGCTGGAGGGGGGCCAAGGCTGGCCCTCTGAATGCATTTGGGGACAGTTTCTGCATTCTCTGCTGACAAAGTCAATGGACATTTTACCTCAGCACAGGCAGGTTTCTTTTTCTGTTGCTACTGCGTTTTCTGTCATTGCTTTTTTCCCACTGATCTCATATCCATTTAATTTTGTTCCTGAATTTTAGAGTTTCCTCTTGTCCCTTCACTCTCCCGGTCCATTTTCAGACTTTATTATTCAGCTCTTCATATTCTCCATGTTCTGACCTTTCTCCTCTCTTTGTGTCACCTCTTTCTGCTTTGGGTCTGTTTTGCAATGCTCTTCCTTCAGTTGCTTTTGCTTTTCCTCCTGCCCCCTCCTCTCTGCAACAACTGTTTTCCTAAAACACCAAAGCTGCTCAGCATACAACAGGAAAGAACCCTTCCCCCAACATCCACCCCAGAAGGTGACAATGAGCAAGGTTGTTTTGATCATGCAGGTGCAGGAAACTGGAGTCTGCAGCAACACTTAGCAAGACAAAGGATCTGAGTCTCACTTATACTAGGGTCTCCACAGGGGTGCCGACAGCCTCCTTGAGCCCCTGGGCAAGGTGTGTGTGTGGGGAGGAGTGGGAGTGGTGGTGGTGGCTCAGCACTCCTGCAGCAGTGAGAACTCCAGGGCCCTTTTGAATCACCAGCCCCCTTTGTTCCTTTCCCATTGGTGGGCCTAGGGCTCCATTAGACTATTCTGGGGGAATGGTGTAAAGGAGCTTGGCTGATATAGACTACTGTTTGCCCCTGAGGTGAAGGGCTGGGCTGCAGTTGGCTGCTAAGGCAAGTGGTGGGACTAAGGACTGCCAGTCTCCCAGGAGGAGGGAGATAGCAGAGAGGGACAGAGCTGGAGGGCCATGCCCAGAAGAGGACGCTGCGGTCTGGGGTTCTATGTGATCGCAGAGTGGTAGAGACAGGGGAAATGACAGTGGTCAAGACACTGCCTGGCAAGGGCGCACTGTTAGAATGAGCTAATTCCTAGGACAGCCAGTAGGAGGTGCCGCAGTGGTGAGCACAACCTGTTACAAATCCCAACAGGAGTACGGATGGCAGAGTTATCACAGAAATTAGTGGATCTGTTGGGGTACGTCTACACTAGCCCCCTAGTTCGAACTAGGGAGGCTAATGAGGATGACCGAAATTGCAAATGAAGCGCGGGATTTAAATATCCCGCGCTTCATTAGCATGTTCCCAGGCGGTCACCATTTTGGAAACTGACTAGCCCGGAATAACTGCCCGCGTCTACACGCGGCAGTGAAACGGGAGTTCGAAGTAAACCCCTTAACTCGAATTAGCTGTTAAACCTCATTCCACGAGGAGTAACAGCTAATTCGAGTTAGGGGTTTACTTCAAACTCCTGTTTCACTGCCGCGTGTAGACGCGGGCAGTTATTATGGGCTAGTCAGTTTCCAAAATGGCGACCGCCCGGGAACATGCTAATGAAGAGTGGGATATTTAAATCCCATGCTTCATTTGCAATTTTGGTCATCCTCATTAACCTCCCTAGTTCGAACTAGGGGGCTAGTGTAAACGTACCCGCGCTTTCTCAATATTACTTTTGGTGGCTAAAAAAACTGCAGCTGCTGCTTATTTACTTTTGAGTAAGCAGAATGGCATCTGCTGTTACTGTGAGTTTAAATTGCCCTATATGGAAAATAAATTAGTGCTGATAATTCCTTGTTTGGCAGGTGATCATGCATTTTGGACTAGGATATTTTTTGTTGATGAGAGGCTCATTAATCTGACTTGATAGAAGATATTACCTTCTACCATCTTGTTTCTGTGGGACTTGTAAAAGGATGGTCTGCTCCTTACCCATTACAGACTCCTTACTTTCAAGAGTGCCCAGAGAAACCAGAAAGAAAAATACTGTATTTTAAAAATCCACTTCCTATGTTCATAGTGCATTTCTGATGCATTTTGATTTTGTGCATTTTATTTTTGTCATGTTGGAAGTGACCATGTAAGGATGAATCTGGATTGGAAAGAATTGTAAAATGGGAAATTGAGGCATGAGGTCATCCAACTGAGGCTTGATCAATTTTTCACCTTTATAATTTTTCAGTCAGAATCATTGGCATTTATAGTTTCTGATCACATACATATGTCAGACAATAAAACAGATAAGCTGGAACAGATTACTAAAACCCAGGGTACCAGTAGGTTCACCACTTCATGGTACTCACTTCATTCTCTGGATTGGTGTTTTCTAGTTTGGCCCCTTTGCCACTTGATTTTTATACACTGCATTGCTTTCTACATCACCTGTCATTCCACATACCCAGTTACACATTTACTCAAACTGTTTTTTATTCTGCATTCTATATTATAAATCATCAACATTCCATTAACCCAGTTCAAGTCTCCTTTTACCATTCTACATACATTGTCAAAAACTATTTTCATTAAACAAACAAGACCTAGCCTATATTTTTCCCATTCAGCTATTTTCCCTCTTTTAGCATCATAGTTCAATACATGTCAATCATCTCAAATTATTCATTGACATAATCTTATTTTTCTCTTATTTGAGTAGGAAAGTTATAAGAACATAAGAACATAAGAATGGCCGTACTGGGTCAGACCAAAGGTCCATCTAGCCCAGTATCCTGTCTGCCAACAGTGGCCAGCACCAGGTGCCCCAAAGAGGGTGAACCGAAGACAATGATCAAGCGATTTGTCTCCTGCCATCCCTCTCCAGCCTCTGACAAACAGAGGCCAAGGACACCATTTTATCCCCTGGCTAATAGCCTTTTATGGACCTAACCTCCATGAAATTATCTAGCTTCTCTTTAAACTCTATTATAGTCCTAGCCTTCACAGCCTCCTCTGGCAAGGAGTTCCACAGGCTGACTACACGCTATGTGAAGAAGAACTTTCTTTTATTAGTTTTAAACCTGCTACCCATTAATTTCATTTGGTGTCCTCTAGTTCTTCTATTTAGGGAACTAATAAATAACTTCTCTTTATCAGCCCTCTCCACACCACTCATGATTTTATATACCTCTATCATATCCCCCCTCAGTCTCCTCTTTTCTAAACTGAAAAGTCCCAGTCGCTTTAACCTCTCCTCATATGGGACCCGTTCCAAACCCCTAATCATTTTAGTTGCCCTTTTCTGAACCCTTTCCAAGGCCAAAATATCTTTTTTGAGGTGAGGAGACCACATCTGTACACAGTATTCAAGATGTGGGCGTACCATAGTTTTATACAGGGGCAGTAAGATATTCTGGGTCTTATTTTCTATCCCTATGGGGAACACCATTGCCTAATACCAGTATATTCTTACATTTCCCAAACACGGGTTTTCAAGGGACTTTTGCCATGAGATTAGCATGTTTCTAGATTATTAGAAAGCTGTATTAGCAATTTTGCCTGCAGTATTTTTGGGTGCTTATTCAGTTAGGGTCCAGATTTTATAGCTTTCCCCCACCAGAATGCTGTCTGTGGAACACACTTCCTCTACTTCAGTCTCACGCCTGAGCTTGTTGTCTGTGGAACACACTTCCTCTACTTCAGTCTCATGCCTGGGGAAGTTCAGATCTGGACCCTAAGTCAGGTAATGGAAGCACTAGATCTGAGATCAGACTTTGGGAAAATTTAGGCCTGAATCTTTCACAAAGTAATTTGGTGAATTTGCTCAACTTGCAACCATGCATCCCTCAGTGCAAAGGGAAACTATGAAGACTAGATCTGGAGAGCCAGACCAAAGTCCAAATTTCATGACTCAGGTCTGTGTCTATGAAAGTGTTCCTTGTTAGAACTATTGTAATATGCAAACATGCTAAGAAAGGAGTATTTAAGGCCTTTACCAGAGGGGTAGCCATGATAGTCTATCTGCAAAAACAACAAGGAGTCCTGCGGCATCTTAAAGTCTAACATTTATTTGGGCATCAGATTTCATGGGCAAAGACCATTAGACACATTGTAGCAGAAATTGGAGGCAGATATAAATATATTAGTGTATGAAAAGAAGTGAGTTACCCTATAAGGCTTTTTAAAAATAGAGGCTACAATAAAATGTGATAAGTGCAGTGCATGATTCACTATGTCCCACAATGGCTGGAATGCAATGAAAATTAGGTTGAGAAGAGCAACAAAACCTGGAATTTTACCCTGAGCTCAGGAAAATCCCACAAGATTCACTGAAATTCAGAATATTGAACGTCATAGATAACTACCATCAAGTGTGCTATGCTGGTAGCACAAGCTGGAGACAGTATAGGGCAATCGGAGATCTTCACAGAGGGGAAGGCTCAATGTTTTAGCAAGGAGAGGACTCTGGCTGTGCCTTTTCCATATTGTTTCTTCTGCTGATTTGTTTTGGTTATGGGAAGGGTACAGGAAAGGAGTAGTGAGAAAGACCCAGCATTGTTATTTCAGCTGTAGGGGAACATACCTAATAAAAATGATTTGGAAAGAAAAGTCCTGAGAACTCACATGGCAATCATTTTAAGTATGTGAAATATTTTTACTAGAATGAGTTTGTTTTTATTTCATGCTTCAGATGTTTCGATTTGGAGGAGCATTGTTGAACCTACGACAATCGATAGTGGCTGAGAATTTAAATACTACCAGATAGTAGTATGGTACTCTTTTTACTCTTAAAAGATTGAGCGAGAAGGAGATTGAGGGGCTGGATGGCTCTATTTCAAACCCTCTTGGGTTGGAAGTGATCAGAAGTTACCACCTATTATTATTAATAGTATTGTGGTAGTGCCTAGAAGCTCCATTCATAGATCCAGGACTTCACTGTGCTTAGCACTGTACAGACATAAAACCAAAATACGGACCCTCTCTTCTAGTGCATGTTTGATGATTGTAGTTTTGTTCAGTTTCTGATGGGCCACATGATAAACCACAATTGCCATTTCTGGTCTTCAGAGCTAGTTTGAAAATCAGGGTTTCCCGATGAGAATTTTGAAAGAACCTGACTTTTTTTAACCTGTCCTCTTTAAAATATCCTACGGATAAACATCTACTTTTGGTGAAATATTGTAGCTGAAATATTTCATCCAAAACCAGAAAATTTCTGATTTTGGTGTACTGAGTTTTTTGACAAAATCTTGGTATTTTTCATGGAAATCGGGTACTTTTTCCTGGAAAATATGTTGGATCAACCCTCCAATTTTCTATCAAAAATCTGTTTCATGGGTCTGATGCAGGGTATTATGTTTAGGGTCCGATTATACATTTGTTACTGATGTAAAACTCCCACTGAGTTAACTGGCAGCCCTGCCTGAATGAAGAGCACAGGATCTGTGTCATCCTTTGGCCCAATTTCATTGCATGTTTCAAGCTAATTTTCATTCTTTGTCTATAGACCCCCCCCCACTGTTTGTTTTATGAATATATTTTCTAGCCACCCACTCCACCTTCAGCAGGTAGAATGGGCTTGTAATTTAATTTGATTACCCAAGGGCTGTGTCTACATTGGCAAGATTTTGTGCAAAAGTGCCTGCTTTTGCGCAAAATCTTGCCGCCTGTCTACACTGGCCATGAGTATTTGTGCAAGAACACTGACGTTGTAATGTATAAAATCAGTGCTTCTTGTGCAAATATTCTGATGCTCCCGCTCAGGGATAAGCCCTCTTGTGCAAGTGTTCTTGCGCAAGAGGCCAGTGTAGACAGCAATATTAATTTCTTGCGCAAGAAAGCCCGATGGCTAAAATGGCCATCGGAGCTTTCTTGCGCAAGAGAGCGTCTACGCTGGCATGGATGCTCTTGCGCAAAAGCAAATGCCAGTGCAGATGCTCTCTTGAGCAAATACTTTTAACGGAAAAACTTTTCCGTTAAAAGTATTTGCGCAAAATCATGCCAGTCTAGATGCAGCCACGGTGTTTCCAAAATTAATTTGATGTTAGGGCTAAAAATAGTACTATGAATTATAAATCTAAACATGCCATAGTTTACAGAGAACTTACTAATTAATATTCATTTCATGCTCTGGATAGAGTGAGAAGGTTGCACAAACACAAGGTATTTTCATATTGATTGAGTCATTTTGTGACCATTTGAAAGAGTTTATGTAAAGTCAAGTGACATATTATCAATAATAATTCCACTCACCTTTGGAAAAAGCTATGAAGTCAGGTGACAGTTCTGTTTTTTTTTTCCTGGATGTTTATTGGAGATACTAAAAATGTTTTCTTGAAATTTAAACATTTCAGGGATACAAAATACCATAGTAAAAACCAGGGAACCTTTTTTACATGTACAGTAGAGATAACTCTTAGGAATACATGTCACTGTAAAATATCTTCACGATTCTCAAACACTCCTCTTAAGAAGCATGAAGAATAAATACAAATAAAAGTACACAGATAAATGACCCATATAGTGTTCAAACACCTATCTATGCACAATGGGTCATCGTGTGATCATTAAGGTGATGAGTTGTTTTGCTGGATTGGGGGATGTGAGAGCTGAGTTGCTGTCTTTGGAAAATAACAAATATACAATAATGCTAACACCTAGTAATTATAAAGTCAGATATTCACATTTGCATACTGGTTTTTGCCCATGTTTAACTTGAAAATACCCCAACAGAGTTAAATAAAGGGAGCCATTTACCTGTAACCAAAATTAGAAGTAAGGTTACTGGTGTGAGTAGCTCCTGGAGAAGAGATTTCAGAGACACCGTGAAAGCTAAAGCCTGTGTATTGAGTAGATTCATCCTGGAAATAAGGTACAGAATTTAAAATTGTGAGCTATTGGAACAAGTTTCCAAAGATAATGCGAGCTACACCATTGCTGGAAGTAAAACAGGAATTAATTCAGGGATGCTCTATGGCCTGTGTTAGACTGAAGGTCAGACTAAATGGTCCTTTCTGGATTTATAATTTGTGACTGTACCTAGCCTCAAGTTCACTGCAGTCCAAATGTGGAGCAGGTTTGAGTAGATTTGATGGGACGAAGCAAACCAAAATCAAAGCGGAATGAGATGTTTTCCATTGCCTAGGTGCATCATGATTGACAGCAGTTCCGAATTGGACAGCTGAAAAATCTAAGCCCAGGGCAGGGAAAATAATTCTGCTTCTTATTATTACCAACAGAAGTTATTTCCAACAAAAGTCCGGCTGTGTGAATGGTTTACAGTGTTAGAAAGATAGGAATTTGTCAGCAGAACATTGTAAAATACTTGGCAGGATTAATATTCCATATTGAATAGATCAAGGTGTTTGACAAAATGCATTTAGTCCTAAGCATTTTTTGACAGAATATATTTTATCCACATAAGGGGTTTAGTGGAGCTGTCAGTGATGTCTCATGACGGATGGCAAGATGAAGCGCTCTGAAAGCCCAAATGGAGAAAGCACCAGAGTAACGAATGTGGTGACAGTCTGTCTGACTCAAATATGGGAGGGGGGGATCATCTAATGGCAATTTTATCTTTCTCCTTTTAAAAATAATGGGAATCTGTAAACAATGAAGAAAAGGACTGGGCAGTAAAACATTATGGAGGCATTTATTTACAGAGAGGGCCATTTATTCATGACTGGGCTATCTAAGCAGGTCTAGAAAATACAGCTCTGGGTATATTACATAAAGAGTCAGGCAGGCAGGCATATAAGTGGAGAAAAAGTTCTGGAATGGATATAAGCACAGCTGGGTTGGGGGATGGATCCACTGGGCCAGCTTCAATCTCAGTTAGACTGAAGTGAATTAGTTACTCAGTATTTGCATAGGCCTAACACCTAGTTTGTCAACCTGGGCATCATGAGTGCCATGGAGTATCAAGAACGGGTGTCGGAGGGGCTACAATCATCCACTCCTTCCTGTTGAATGAGAGGAAGCGTCACAGGTAGGTCTTGGCTAGAGGGCAGGGAGGTCTTTGTTGGGCAGATTGAGTTGCCTTAGGCCTAGTCTACACTATATCCCACTGTCAATCCAATCTATATGACTTCAGCTACACAAATAGTTGACATACTTACTATGGTGTCTTCTATGTGGTAAGGTCGGTAGAGACTGCTCTTCTGTCAACTCCAGCTACTCTTCTCATCCTGGTGAATACCGGAGTCAAAGGGAGAGTGCTCTGAAATCGATTTATTATGTCTAAGTCTGAAGTGTCAATCCAAAGCACAGTGAAGACAAGCCCGGAGAGTGGAAAAGGTAGAGAACTGAGGGGGGGGGGGACAGAATGCAAACTTTGGCTCATATGTGTATCCTCTCACATTACTGTGTATCCTGTTAGAGTTACCATGAGTAAGAATCTCCTGTGCACTGCAGTACATCAAAAGGATAGCTCTCTGGTATCTCCAAGCCACCTTTGAGAGATCTTGGGATGAATGTTGACAATCTTGGGCAATGGGGGCATTTGAGGGAGATTAATGTGGTAAATAATAGAGAGGGATGTAATGGGGAGCAAACACCATTCAGGGTGGGTGAAAATTATGGGGAGACCCATAGCATTTAGGAAGGACAGGAAGAGTAGCTGAGAGGGAACAGATGATAACTAGGGTCTTGGTCCTGGACAGACCTGTATTGTTACTCTGGTATCAGCTGAGTGTTTGAATTTGTTGTCATGCTTGAAGTGTATCATTCTCACATTGACTAAGAATGAAGGAGAAGTTTCCAAGATCCACAGTCCTGAGTTTCACATAGATCTCATTCTGATAATGTTCCTTTTCCTTTCTCTCATGACTGGTCTTGTTTTCAGTGGCATCATTCCTTGCACCTGGCTGGAATTGGCTGCAAAATGTAGAGGGAAGGAAAACTGTTTCTAATCACCAGGAGAGATGGAACAAGAACTGAAATGGTTGGGAATATTTCCATTGCTTCCCTCTTGCATCTGGGTGACGCATTTCATTACAGGGCTAAAGAAGCATGTTGGGCTGTCTCTCTCTCTGTCATATTACTAAGGCACCTTGTTGCTTATGTACATCTAGGTTACTCTCTGCTGTCCTGCCAATACAACAAGCCAGCACCAAGACATTTACTAAGCGGTAATGAGAGAACAGATTATTTTTCAATGCTCTGAGCCAGATCCTTGGCTGTTACAAATCAATGTAGGTCTGTCGTCTATGGCAAGACACCAATTTGCACTAGCTGAGGAGCTGGTCTTGAGAGTCTTTGTGCCTAGGGAGTGGCTTTCTGGAGAGGGTGAGGAAACAAATTGTTTTGTTTTGGAAATTCCTGTTTTCTTAGGGACATTTTAAAACTTTTCTAGTTAAAATGCCAAGCAGTGACTTGTTATCCCAGTTCTGGGAATAAGATGGCTGAGTTAACAACCACCCCCACCGACTTGCTCTTCAGTTCACAGGCACCTTTCAAAACATGTCCAAGCTACCTACCTAAATGCTGGCTTCCATAAAAATAGTCTTCCAATTACTTATGTTTCATTGTGTACAGCATGTTTCCATGGCACATAGGGTTGCCAAATAAAGCAATCTGCAGCCCATTTAGTTTATCTTGAAGCCTTTTAAATCTGTCTCCTTGAAGCTTGAAATTTTTCTCATTCAGGCATCCAATGTTGTTGAAATCCCTATGCCAATAATTCTTAATGACGTGTGTGTCTAGCCAGAGTAATTCTCCTCATTCAATTTGCAGTTTTCCAAGTCAATCTTTTCAGCATTCTGACTGTAGCAGTTTATTTTTCATTCTGAGACATGCAGGTTCTCTCAGTCAAAACGATCCTGATTCTATAGTCGAAGCTATGCATTTTAATTTGAGTCTAGCTGCCCTTAATGTCTGGTTGGGAAACCTGGGGGAACTATATCCTGTGCTTGCCAGCTTCTTTCTCTTGCACCCACTCACAGTGAGGGTTTTATTTAAAGGACAAAAAAACAGACCTTGCTCCATTCCTCCAAATTCAGGAATAATGCAGTCTTTACTCTGCCACAAATGACATTCATGGTTGAGGGATATCTCTTGCTCAGGAATTAATACTTCTGATAAGCAAATGAAACTCTATATCTAATGCAAAGAATCTTTTTGTGTGTGTGGGGGGAGGGACTGTTATGGCAGTAAGCTCAGGCTTATGTGGAGGACAGACAGCATAGGACCACTTAGCTGCTTTCAGTGAGTGATCTCTCAGCTTTCTATTGGGGTATGTTGACAACTCAAGAGGAAAACATCTCAACATAACACAAAATCCAAAAGAATACACACACTTTGTTTCAGTGGCCACTGGGATTTGTTGTATTCTGGATACTAAAAGGTTTCTTGAGCACTTAATGAGCAGGATTTGTGTGACCCATTAAGGGTTTTTTTTTGTTTTTGGCCATGGTGCAAGAAGGATTTAGTCTTCATGCCTCCCACGACTATTTCATGCATTTATTTTTGACTGTTCTTTAATATCCATTCAAGGAGCGGCTACATTTAAAGATGTTTTCGTCAGTCCTTGAGTCTGGAATGGTTTTGTCATCTGTTTCTGCCCCATACTGGATATAACACTTTGCACATGGCAGCACTTAACAGAATCCCACTTCAGACCACTGGCTTTCTGCCTTCGGAAAGAAAAACAAATGGGCCAGATTCACCTCTGTGTAATTCCATTGCAATCAGTGGAATTACACCAAAGAAGTAATCTGACCCAAAATCATGAACAAAGAGAAGCATTAAAGTGCTTCCTGCTGGCATATTATGAGTATGAAGCACTGTGACTGTATCTCTGTTGACAATTTCAATGTAAATGTATTGAATTGTGTTTATTTTTCCTGATTATTGAAAATTATTGGTTTCCTTTAACCACTTAGCTGCTCCTCTTCTGGTCTAGGGGTGGTTTCAAAAATGCCGCTTGAATTCCAGCCACAGACACTTAGATTTGGGAATATGAGCAGCGTCTCCGTGCAGAAATTGGGAACGCGCCTGGTTGAAGCAAGGAAGCAGATGCCTCAGCTGGATTAAATTGGATTTTTTTTTCTTTAAGCCACCTCACAAAACATAACGTGTCCACCATCTTAATACTCACTGCTCCATCTTCCCCTAAAAGCTTTCTAGCGTTCTTACAGATATGCTGTATTTAGTTACTCCATGCACTACACTAAGATTCTGCCCTTGATCTCATTGAGAAGCACCTTACTCCATGGGATAGCCCTGCCAACATCAATGGAAGTAATAATGGAAGAAGATGTTTTACAGCTGAAGTAAGAGCTGACAGAATCTGGCCCTTTATTAGATTACAATGACCATAGCTCCCTGCTTACATTGTAAGAAGCAATTCCATTCTCAAGTCCTGTTTTTCACTCCCCCCATAAGTTTATTTTTTTTCTGTTTTATTCTTCTGCAGCTTGATTTGTATGTTTCAGTTACAGAACAGTACAGAGCAGAGAGCTGGACGTAGCACAGGCTTGGTTATGGAAGGAACGGTTTCACATTTTTAGTTTTGGGACTGGGGGGGTGGGGAAGAAACTACTTGGGATGAAATGTTCCAAGTTTATCCTCAGCCCAAAATGTCATTTGTTTTGGAAAGTGTGAAGAAAATTGGTTCCAACCTCACTTGAGCTAAGGGAGGATGTGGGGGTGGAAAAGCAGCAGTTTGACATTTTATTTTTTCCCTCCCCATCCTATGACACAGAAGGAGAGGTAAAGAGTAAAACGGAATTTCCCTTTTGAAGTGATTGCCACTGACTGCAGACAGAGCATGCAATGTCTGTGCTGCACTGTTATGAAGAGTCTAATCCTAGTCAGGCTGCAGATTTAAGGGAAATGAAGAAATTAGCTCACTTCCCCATGCCTTTGCTTACTCTTGTACCCTTTGCTTATCTTGTTAGATTGTAGAGACTCTTTCTTACCAAGTCTGTACTGCAACAGTACCATGGGGCCCAGATACCTGATTGGGACCCAGCAGTGCAACAGTAGGCAAATAATAAGAATTTAATTTGATTGGCTAGCAGAAATCCCATGTGGTACAACAGCTGGCACTGTCACCCCTTGGTGAATTATTGTGGTGGAACATAGCAGTGTCCAACCAGTTCTGAAACAGTAATCACTCTAGTGGCTACTGCTATAGTGAACTAACCACACTCAACCAGCCAAATAGCCACATGTAGCTAGTGGTGAGTGTGTTGGACCCCGCGGTTCTAAACCTTGATCAATTGGGAAGTAATCTCGATGCTAGTTGCAGAGTTATTCTCAGGAAGGGCTGCAGGACAGGAAAAGTGGGAAGCTTAAAGATGTCCATGTCATGGCAAAGGCTGACATAGTCTTCTTGGTGGTTACGCATCTGAGACATCAACCTGAAAAAAATGCTTCAGAGATTGTCGGCTACTGGCAAAGTTCCAGCGCTTTAACAAAGTTAATGCAGCACATCCTGAGCTCTTTTGGCTCACAGTATTATCAAGTCTTCCCTACCTCTCCCCCAATCAATCCCACCACTGAGATGAATCAATTAGCTCAGCTCAGCCAGAATAACTGAATATTCTAGCCAGCCAGAATAACTATCCTGTCTTGTTCATTTTTAAATACAACACATGGGTAGTGAAGTGCGAATAGAAAGGAGTTAACAATTTACAGTCCTGCAGGAACCAAAATATTCGGAGCTAAACTTTCAACAGGCTCTCAACCTGCTCATAAGCAGATGTATAACTTTAAGCATAAGTGTCCTTCTGAATTGAGGACTGAGATGCTTTTAGAAGTCTCAGTTCTTAAGTGAAAAAATGACTCAATGGCTGTTTGGGGTATTTCAATGGGAAAGTTTTCCCTGAATATTTTGTAGTGATGGTTCCCTGGTCCAGGAACTGCAACTGTGACAGCTGCCCTCATGGCTGACACACAAATTTGTGCTAGGGACCTTCTGGAGCCAAAAGCACAATCTGCTACATTGTGAGCTAAAGAGGTAAGTCTCTCTAGCTGGGCAGTGGGAAACCTATGCAGATGGCACACGGGGACACCTGTACACTTACAAATAGTTTGCACAAGGCTGCACCTTTTCACTTTAGTTTAGGGAGGATGTACAGGAAACTCTTGGATTCACATTATTTTCTGAACCCCTGAGTCCTCTACCTCTTGGTTCATTCTTATTCTGGCAGGCAACCCCTGTGAAGTCTCTAGGGTCTCCCCTTCATTCCCGCAGGGTTTTCTCCATGTAAATAGCTCTTGCAGGCATTCTCAAGCTTGGTAATCACTGCCACTATTTTTATTGCTTTTTTTAAAGATTAATTAGTCAATGCTACCAAATTACCTTTTGCAATTAAAAGCATAATTTACTAAGAGTGATTAAGTAGATGGCTCTAATTTATCATTAAACCGCTTGTAACTGAGGCTATTGTGTGCTGGTAAAAACAACATCAATTAAAATAAAAAGCCTACTGGAGTGCTTAGAATGACTCAGATTTGCCCTTCAGTATTTAGGACAAAAAAAGACTTAGGATTGCAATTGACATAGTTAATAAAGATTATTTGGGCTTTGGGAGCGCTGAACTGAGCTGTTGTCCTATGGAGTTGAAAGGGCAATAGCTGAAAACAGGCATTATTTAAATTGTCACTTAAAAAGGAATGGCAAATATGGTACCTCAAACATGGTGTCCTTTGTAAAAAAAAAAAAAAAAGAAGAAGAATCAGTTCTTGCCAGTATAACTGTTTAAGTATCCATCAAATTACTACAGACTGCATTTGTGTACCCTTTCAAAGTGCGGTGGTGTAGACTGGCAGACCTTTACAGCTGAAGAATTCAATGATTTGCCCCCTGGGAGTGACCGGGCGTCCTGGAGTTCACTTAATGACACTGATGGGTCAATTCTCTGCCAGAATCAACAACTCATCTTCATCATCTTCTCAACTTCACATCCACTAAGGATCAGTCTTCATAATGAAGGCATTTTTCACCCTGCTAGGAGTTGCAAGGAGAAAAATTGATTGACAGAGCTGTCTGGATTGTAGTAATTAAATCAGGGTAGACAAATCCCTGCTCTCATTATATTTCAGACATGCCTGGACCATGAAAAACAGAGGTGAAGTGTGATGATTTGCTTCCTCCAGTTCAAAACATAGCACTATGTCTGTATATACTGAGAAATTGTATTGAAATATGAATTAATTATAAAAGGAGGATTATAAGTGATAGAAGTGCTGATTAGGAGTATTCAGTAACCACTCTCATTGGAACTTAGGTCTCAAATCCTATATAAACAGTTAATATATAAATATGAAGCATTAACACATTCTAGAAAAGTACTTTACCTTTGTTTCAAAGTGTATCTGTGATCAGTTATACAGGTGTTCTGCACACACACAGTTTGTGTATACTTCAGTATTACACAGTACAGAGATTGAAGAGGCAGACGGATAGAGCTATATACACAGTGCATATTAGTTGTATTAGTTACAGTAATTTGAGCATGAACAGAAAATTGAACTTGTACATATTTTATAAACAGAATTGCAATCCGCAAATGACCATACAGATATACTGCATAACATTCTAAACAGAATTTCAAATGCTATTTGGCTTCCTTTGTTCCTGACTCACTTGCTGTGTGGTGCCTGTCTTGAGGAAGAGTAGGAAATGATGGATAGGTTAGAAAGGTCTGTCTTTGAGTACTGCTGCTATCTAAATTCAAGCTTTTTTCCTTTAATACTTTTCTCCCCTCATTTTCTTCCATTTTTACTCTGAAGTTGAGCCCTGTTTTAGGTACTGAAACGTTGCACCTGCTTATACGCATGAACAGATTACAGTCTGAACTGCCCTTAACCTTCTGATTAAGTGACTTATGTAAACAGGTGAACTTAGTTTACTTTGATTCTGAAAGACCTGCACACATGAGGCCAGCTCCTCAATGTCACTTCGCTGAGGTCAGTTTACACCACCGACTGACAGCTGCTGAGGATGTGACCTATGGATTAGCTTTGGCAACAATTTTCAGACATGGAGATGAATCTGGAAGTAGAATTTAGACAGCAGCAGCATCAATCCAGAAGAAATAATTTCAAAACAGAATGAAGGCTTGAGGAAGCTAATGCCCATTCCCCTGGCTTGATGAGTTTCATGAATCCTTCCATTTTCGCGGTGAAATATTACAAGTCCTTACTTGAGAGCAAGAGTCTGTAAATAAATGCTTTGCCTCTGGTGCTGCTGCAGGCTGAGTATAGAATCTGTCTTATGGTTTTCTGCCTCTCCCCAGTGCCAGTCAGCATTTGAACAGAGTCAGAGCGCCTTAAATGAGGATCAAAGAACATGCTGATAAAGATGGATAATTAGAGAGAGGCTTTATATGTAGTTATTTTAAGTATTATTTTCCCAGGCCTCAGGTTTTTAACCGTTTTGACCTTCCTATATTACAGTACAAGGCTGTGTTTTACAGAACTATGATGTGGGACTCAGATTTGAGAACAGTCAAGGTTTTGAATGAGCTTCCAGAACCAACTTTCACAGACAGTTTTGCCAGTGCTCCTGGCTGCCAAAACCTCTGCTATAGTCCTTTCTTGGGAGAGCGGGGCCAGGTCTGTACTACAGGAGAATGTTGACCTAAAATATACAACTACAGCTATGAGAATAGAGTAGCTGGAGTTGATGCATCTTGGGTTGAATTTCTCCAACGTCCCCACTGCGGAGGTCAACGGGAGAGTTTCTCCCATCAACTTCCCTTAGTCCTCATGACTAAGGTGGAGTATCAGGATCAATGGGGTGTTATCAGCAGTCAATTTAGTGGGGACTTACTAGACTCACTAAATTGAGCCCCAGGTGATAGTTCTTGGGGTAAGTGAAGACAAGCCCAGAATGTGGTCTTAGTAGATCAGACACTCAACTGGGATTCTGGACCCATAGGGTCTACTAATGACCCCACTGACTTTAATGGCAGAACTCCCATGACTTTTATGGGGCCAGTAATTCCTCTTTAGATCCTGTTCCCTGCCCAGCAGTGACTTGCTGTGTGGCTGGACAAGTCACTTCAAAAAGTCTTTGCAATTAAAGACTCCCTTCCTCCACTTCTGAGCTACCAACCTTTTGAAAAGAAGGATCTATTCTGGATCTGCTTAAAAACCAGAGTACTTCCTCTTTTAATGGGTCTTTTGCATTGGAGAAACAAATGTGGTCTAGAGGAATGAGTAGAGGGCTGGGAATTGATATCCCAAACCAGATGGCAATCCTGGTCTGATGCTGACCCCCTTTTGTGGCCTTGGACAATTCAAATAAATTCTCTGCCTGACATTCCTCCAGTTATAAAATGGTCATCGATATTTCTTTCTTCCTTGCCTCTTGGTAGGGGAGAGTAGGAGCTTACGTGGGGGTATACAGGCAGGTGGGATGAGGGGCATAAATACCACAGTGGGCAACAAGGGATTAAAAGATTATTTTGGGCTCAGACAGCCCTACCCTGCCCTGCCCTGCCCTGTCCTGTCCTGTCATACCCTCAACCACTGCTCTATTTACTGGAAGAATTGAAAGGCAGGGAATAAGATCATTTGGGTAGCAGAACTGGAGGTGAACAGACCTGCAGCCCACAGTTTCCTGAGGGCAGAGCAGAGGGAAGCCTAAAGGCTCCCACATAACTGCCTAAAGGCCTCCATCCCCTAAGGGAAGGGAGCAGCCACCCCACAGACAACCTGAGAGGCAAGTATCCTGTGGACCTTGGACATTGGTAACCCCCTCTTACTTATTTTGGTTTGGATTTCCAGCCTTGGACTAAGCTGGTGGGATGAGGGGAGGAATGAGAGGAAGAGGCCTTGAGCTCCCATCCCCACAACCAGACCCCGAGAGAGGCCCAGGATACAAAGACAAGGCTAAGAGTCCAAGCGCTTAGCTATAAAGCAACCCTTTTTGCCATGCTCATTGTCCACATATTCTAGACACAACTCAAGCTGACCCCAAGGTAAATGTTTGGGGGGAAAATGGAACTAGGGACAGTTCCTATTTCCATTTTAGACAGATTGGGTATCTTCTCAGAGAATGACAGTTAACAAACCAGGACAGTTTCTGTCCAGGAATCCCTAGAGCCTCATTAGTGTTTTCAGTTGTTTCCAAGGGAGACCTGGAAATCCATATCTGACGTAGGTCTAAGATATGTGTACACTGAAATTCCACAGTTGACTTCCACTGTTGATATCTGTATAAGGCAAATTACCTTCATTTGGCCTAATATGCAACCTCCTTCTTAGGGTTTGGAAGTTTGCTGTTGAGCAGTGCTATCTGTGACCAGTACTCAGAGTCTCAGGAGTGAAGGAAGATGCAGGTGTATGCTATTGATTGCAATTAAAAATGCAGTGTAGTGTAAATTAGAAAACTGTCCAAATTTGATGAAAAGCATAAGTTTGCACAAAGTTTCACAATGAAGACAAAAGAAGTCAACTGAACTATACAGACATGTGGTTCATAACAGAGGAGATCAAGACAGAAATAAAAGGACAGTACATGTCAAAAAGCAGATGGTAGAAGAGCAGCTAGATTATGTAATAAGGAAATAGGTCATTTTTTTATACATAAGGCTTGGTGTTTGAAGGGCTGATAAATAGAAGAGAATGGGTCAGATTCTCCCCACATGAAGGCTGCTTGGTGTTGCAAAGTTGTACTCAGGGAAGTGTATTTGGCTAAGGGTGGATCAGCTTAGTGTAAAAGGATACCCTGGCAGTGTAAAGCCAGAGTAGCAACTCCTACCAGTGGCCAGTTGTCATGGAGAGCTACCCTCCTGCACGCCCCCTTCTGGCCTTGCAGATGCATTGCACGCAGAGCCCCCTCAGGTTCTTTCAGTCAAATACCCCTACTGACCTGGTTCATGATATGTACCCCTTTCAAGGAGTCTGGTTAACTAAGTCTTTCTACCGAGGATAACTCTCTTCATTATCCCCAGGTCACCCCACTCTGGGTCCATATAAGAGTCCTAGTCAGCTCTCTCAAAACAGGAGTCACAAGCTCTCCTACTTGGAGCTGAACTGCAAGTTAGGCAGCACTAGGACCGTAGCCAGATTCTCCCTCAGCTGATCCCTTCTCCCCTATTAGACCTCAGGTTCAAGAGGGTTCACTGGGCCAGCCTTTGTTTTCTGGTGTATGCCCTGCTATGCAGGCAGAGGCAGCATTTATGGTTCTCCCCTGGCTCATCCCCCATTGCACTGCCGTGCCGCATCCAATCTGCAAGATAAGCAATGCCACCAAGTGATCCTTCCCATCACCCATTCCCAGCCTCTGACAAACAGAGGCTAGGAACACCATTCCTGCCCACCCTCGCTAATAGCCATTGATGGACCTACCCTCCATGAATTTATCTAGTACTTTTTTGAACCCTGTTGAAATCCTGGATTTCACAGTATCTTGTGGCAAGGAGTGCCACAGATTGACTGTGTGTTGCATGAAGAAATATTTCCTTTTGTTTGTTTTCATTTGGTGACCCCTAGTTCTTATGTTATGGGAACAAATAAATAACTTTTCCTTATTCACTTTCTCCACACAAGTCATGATTTTACAGACCTTATCATATCCCCCCTTAGTCTCCTCTTTTCTAAGCTAAAGAGTCCCAATTTTTTAAATCTCTTTTCATATGGCAGCCTTTCCAAATCCCTAATAATTTTTGTTGTCCTTTTCTGAACTTTTCCCAATGCCAAAATATCTGACTAATTTCTAGACACCACCCTATTTGTGTGTCCTAAGTCCTTATGTGTGTATATCTATCGAGGTAGGACCTTTCAAAATCACAAAGGGCCATATGAGGGAGATGGACTGACCACTAGGGTCTACTACCTTTTTTATTTGCATGGAAATAGCAACATCTACACACGAATAGAAAGATTTGAAATACCTTCTGGAAATGAAAAGATGGGGCACTTTTTCACAATAGTTTGATGGTTTGGCGGTCTCCATATGTGGATTGCAGCACAGCCTACATTCTCCATTTGTGCACCATGTGTGTGCATCTTCCATGTAACAGCCTAATACACTTGATGGTCATCCACTGTCTTCAGCAGAGCAAGAACTTGGACGATTTGACAATGGGATCATCTATGACGAGCTTGTTGTGTATATTAAAGCCAGCCCAGGTGTGTTCTGGGTTGCAGTTAGCTGACAGATGAGCGTCTCCCAATGCCCGGAATATTTGGTGGGATTAAAATGAGTGTGAGGTGGGTAGACAAGGTTGTCATGCTGTGGAAGCTTTTGGTTACTGAGAGCTTTCCTGCACTCGCATAACATAACCATCTCTTGCAGTATGGTTGGAGGGAGACTGGGAAGCCAAGGCAGGAGAGTGAATTTCAGGGTGCCAGTTACAAGTATCACACCCATATTTAGCTGAATGTCAGTGACATTCTGAGTTGTTCTGAGGTTTGGGCCATTGAGAGTAGCTCAGTCAATGGAGGTACCAAGTGCTGACTCGTTAGAAAATGGAGGCTATTGCATCCGACAAGGCTGAGCACCGTTCGATACATGGAATTAAAAGGAGTCAAAAAGTCAAGTGTGGGTAGCATAAAATATGGATGAGTGAGTGTAAAATAATTGAATGACAAGTCTCTGTGTTCCATTACATAGGCGGGAGAAATGCCAGCAGCAAAGTTTGCTGCTACAGAAAAAAAAAAAGACAACTGGTTAAGCAACCCAAAGCACAAGGAACTGGGATGAAGATGAAGAGTGTATATGAAAAACTGTCCTTAAAGAAATAGAGAATCATTCTTATAACATCTGGGCCAGATCCTTGGCTGGTGTAAATCAATAGAGTCACAGGGGCCTCAATAGAGCTATGCTGATTTATGTCAGCTGCGAAGCTGGCTCCCTGATTCTGACTGCCTGGGAGATTGTAAATAACTCTGATACTGGATAGCTGGCTGCAGAAACGATGGCTGAAGAAACGGCATGGAGGAGGATGAGTCAGTAGCTCATGAAGGAAGGATCGGTGAAAAATGAGACAAAGAAAGGCAGCCATAGGGAGGAAAAGATTCAGAGCACTAAAAAGCATAAACGATGATGCCTTCTCAGGGCAGAATAACAAGGACACTATCTTACTTGTCTGTGTGCATTAAAATACCAAAATGGGATACTGAGAGTGGATGGGAGTCAAGCTTGTTCAGATTTCAGTGTGTGTCAGTAATAAATGAGGAGAAACACAAGGAAGAGTATTTGATGGCTATACCAGTCTGGATTTTGTTTTGTTGTCCTCTCCCAGTCCAGCATGTCTGCAGACAGTATGAAATAGAGATGAGAGAATGCTGCAGAAAGGGCCTATATGTTTTCTTTGACACTTTTAAATCATTTCAACCAAATTCATGACCCTTTAGTGTTCACCAGAAATCTGGTCATTGATCTGACCCTGCAATATGCTGAATGCCTCCTGAGAAGTACCGAATACTCTTAATTCCTAATTCAGGCACCCTCCACTTTGTTTTAATGGTGGTTGAGAGAGCTCAGCACCTCCTCTACTGAGCTGGATTAGCCTTCATAGCCCCAACTCAACAATGCACATAAGCACCTGCATAACTTTCACCACATGCTTAAGGACTTGCCACTTCGGCAAAGCACGTGACATGTTCCTGCATTTTGACTTAATGGGACTTAAGCACATGCTGACATACTTTGCTGAGTGGGAAGTGACTTGAGCATGTACTTTGCTGATTTGGAGCCTATTGGTGTTACTCTCATCTCGGCAGGGAAAAGAAGTAGTGACATGTAACTTTTCTGACCAGTTGCAACAGATGCTGAATTAACAACGAGAAGTCCTGTGACACCTTATAGACTAACAGATTTATTGGAACATAAGCTTTCGTGGGCAAAGACTCACTTCATCAGATGCATGTAGTGGAAATTCCAGAGGCAGGTATAAATATACAGGCACATGAAAAGAAAGGAGTACCAATCAAGAGTAAGGCCAGAGATAACAAGGTCAATTCAGTCAGGGAGGATGTGGCCCACTTCTAGCAGCTGATGTGGAAGTGTGAAAACCAAAAGAGGAGAAACTGCTTTTGTAGTTTGCTAGCCATTCATAGTCTTTGTTTAATCCTAAATTGATAGTGTCAAATTTGCAAATGAATTGAAGCTCTGCAGTTTCTCTTTGAAGTTTGTTTTTGAAGATTTTGTTGCAGGATGGCTACTTTTAAACCTACTACTGTGTGTCCAGGGACATTGAAGTGTTCTCCTACAGGTTTTTGTATGTTACCATTCCTTATATCTGATTTGTGTCCTGATGCTGAATTGAAAGCTATGGAGTAAATAGAACTTACAAAATAAAAAGTCTCGGATAGCATGGAACAATAGATGAATGGCAGAGGTTCAAGTCCCATTGGATTCAATGAATAAGTGGACTACTTGTTGGCTCAGCTGTGGAGCAAATCATTCCAAAACTTAGGCGTTACATGAAAATGATGAGCCAAAATGATATCTTATTTTATTCCAAATAGTAATTGTACTTACTGAACTCAAAGAGATGAGATATTGGTTATTCAAGGTAAAATAACATGACATCATCTAACATGTTTCAACTATTAACTTAAGGCTCCTTGAGGGAAAACAGAAGTAGAATTACATCACATAAGACCCCCCCGCCCCCAAATCCACCGTTTCTCCATCCCTGGGAACTGTCTGTAGGAAGAACAAGTTTCCAAGTCTTTCAAATAACCATCCCTCATGAAGAAATAGGACCTGTCCTGAGGACTGACAGGGGAAACACATCCTTGTGCCATCGCTCAATGATGGTAGCAAGACTACAGGCCACAAAGTGGCAAGCCAAACACTAAAATTCTTTTCTCAGAGATACTTCTCAGCTGACACCTCACTCTCACAGGTCTGAGTGCACCACCTGACCCAGTCTATTATTGCACTTCTAGCTGCCTTGAAAAGTTGGCTTTCATTCCATTGAGGATGCTTGTTCTCCTGATCCCGCTCATTGTTCTGTCTGGTGGGAGTTGTCCCTCTGTTTGCCAAACCACTCCCTGTACAGCTCAACCATGGGGAAGGGCTTAAATGGCAATCTCTGGGTGTGCCGTTAGACAAAAGGAAAAGAGGTGAATGTTTTCAAATGATTTGTTACAAATTATTTGTCTAAAGGAAATATGTGGCTGTGTGTGTGATTAGTCCTTAGAAGGCAGGAACTGGAATATTTAAACAATAAAGGAAAAAATGATTTTTGGGCTAAAAACCAATTGTCTGCTAAAATTAAAAAATATTGCCAACAAATCAACTTTTCACATAGAACAGGAGATTTTTTTGGTGCCAACTAGATGTTTCAAGTAGAAAAAAAACAAAAACAAAAAGACTGAAAAAAACCCAACCCTTGATATTTCCCTATGCATTTTCTTACCCAGTTGGAAATGAGTATGTATCAAGGATGTCCCCTTTGCTTTCAAAGTGCTCATTTTCGACTATCCTTCAGTTTGCTTTTAATTTCAGCTGACCTGCTGATGAAGGCTTTGGATCTCCTCCCTCTTAGCATGTATCCATTCTTGGGACTCTCTCCTGAGATTCCTGTGCTTTTCCCATTCCTGATAGATTGGATCAATTAAATCCACTGCCTGGTCTATTTGGGACAATCAGCAAATTTGTAGGGCAATTCAATTATGTTTTTTCAATGCTGCAATATATCACTAAAGGTTTATTTGTTTGTAAAGCTGGCATTCAATTCTGAAATAAAGTGGGGTTGAAAGGAGGATCATATATGGGTGATTTCAGTGCAAATTTGGATATTATGTAGGGTCAGGATATAAGACAATTACCCTAAAGTCATATTTGGCATATATTTATGCCAATACCATGGAAATACTAGAATGAATGCTGAATTAGAATGGAGTAAGTTACTCAATTTATGCAGTGTATTTGTAGCTGTTCTACCAGAGAAACAGATCCAATCATGCATGGGCCATTCAAATATCTTGAAGAAACCTGCTTCAATCCAAAAATAAAACCCTCTGCGACCATATACCCCTTCTTGTCATCTACCGACCCTCACTGAAGCTCACATTGGGTATCATCAAACAACTACAATCTGTACTCAATGGGGATCCCATTCTGAAAAAAATATTTCCTGAACCCCCATTTCTGGCCTTCAAACAACTTCCAGCTTCTCTAAGCTCATCATCAGAAACAAGTCCCCACCAGGCCAGGACACAGCGATTCAGAGCAGTACCAGACCCTGCCAGAACCATAGATGCAAAACCTGCAGCCATCTCTCCACTGCTATGCTGATCAGCACTCCCCACAGCACACATTACAAGATCTATGGGTCCTACACATGCTTATCACAACGTGTGGTAAGCCTTGTCCAAAGCAATATATGTCCCCATGACTATGTGGGTGAAACAAAACAATCATGAAGCTCTTGAATGAACTCAAACAGGAAAATGATAAAAGACAAAAATCCCCTGTCACTTGTAGTCAAACACTTTTGACAAGTAACCACTCCATACCTGACCTCATCCTCAAAGGAAACCTGCACACCACTTTCAGAAGTCGAGCCTGAAAGCTCAAATTTGGATAGACATTTAAAAATCACAGACAGAACAGAGACACTGGATTTATATGTGTAACCCACCAACTCCTCTTTTTGCCCTATGATTGCAGAGATGTGGAGAAGCCACTCTACCTTGAATGGTCTTATATGTGCTAATTACTTCTGCTAAACAAGCATTTATCACTGATGCTTGTACAAACTCAACCAGACCTGAAATAGAGTTCTGTGTTTCCAAAGCTTGTCTCTTTCACCAACAGAAGCAGGTCCTTAAAAGATATTATCTTGCTCACCTTGTCTCGCTAAGTTACTCATTTGCAGAGATGAGCTTGAAGCAAAGCTCCAAATGAGAAACCCCATGCCCTCAAACTTCGGAGGGGGAAGGAGGCAAATTAAATCCAGATGCAGCACAGAAAGTGGCTACCCAACCTTCCCCCTCCATCCAAGTTATACACAGCCACTAGATTTATTATTGCAGTATAAAAAGTAAGAATAAGTATACAGCACTGTGAGATGAAAAATAACATGTGGCTTACTCACAACCTTCTACATTTCAAAGAGTTTTCAGAGAGGGATCTCTCATTTGATGAAGATCCTTTTTTCTGTTTAGTCATAAACAGATGAATCCTATAATAGCCTCTGTTTCCTCTGCTACAGGAGGTCTGTATGATTAATAAGATCTCCCTGTAGTGGATGCCAAGCCAAACAGATGAATGCAAGATGCATCTGCTGTAGATTAAACATTTGGAAAAAACATTTTATAAATATTTTTCCACAACATCATATCCATATGGCAGCTAACTAGGGTATATATTTAAAACCTTGCATGTACGGTATATAGCCATGAGTTTGTATTTAATATACACAGTCTAATAAGTACTTATGTTGTCACTCAACAAATAACTCTCTGATATGACTTCTAATTTATTTGAGATGTCACATCAGACTATTTGAAAGGACCACATGTGCCTTTGCAGGCAAAATATGTGAAATTTTCTGAGTAGGTGGGATGGTAGGAAGCAAACCTTTTATTAGTTCTCAGAAACAGAAATATGTAAGAGGAGATCTCTGTTAGGAAGAGGTAAATGTAAAAGAAGATATAGTGCAAACTATCCTATGTTGAAGTTGGTTAGAAATATAAGGCTGTCTTTGGGAAGAACATAAACAGCCTTTTCAAGCAGTTTTTAGGAAAAGACAAAAAGGAAGAAGGAAGGAGTTTCAATTTTAGTTTCCAGAATAATTCACAACTGTGGGCCTGATCCTCATAATAATTAAATACATCCCTTTAAAGATCACTTTACATGATAGAGTGGTGTAAAGAGCATTGGTGTAAATGAAAATGAGGCACATGACACTTTACTCTAATTGTATTACATTATATTATAAAGGAAAGGTCTGTTCTTTCTTTTTTCTCTTTGATGTCTGAGCATTCCACATGCTTCTGAAATCCCGATCAACTTCAGCAATGCTTTGGGGTATATATGAAAGACTGGGCCATCATTTTGAAACTAATAGGAAATGAAACGTGTGACAGTTAAACTCAAGCAAATAAAAATATTGTTCAGACCAGATCCATCTCTGTCTCAGACATTCTAAACTCTCAATCACATGCATGTTGTCCTTGTAAGACATAGAAGTATTAGCTAGTGCATTAGAATGTTGAAAGCTTTTTAAAGACCAAGGCTGCGTCTAGACTGGCATGATTTTCCGCAAATGCTTTTAATGGAAAAGTTTTTCCATTAAAAGCATTTGCAGAAAAGAGCGTCTAGATTGGCACGGACGCTTTTGCGCACAAAAGCATCCGTGCCAATCTAGACGCGGTTTTGCGCAAGAAAGCCCCGATCGCCATTTTTGCAATCGGGGCTTTTTTGCACAAAACAAATCTGAGCTGTCTACACTGGCCCTTTAGCGCAAAAGCTTTTGGGCAAAAGGACTTTTGCCCGAACGGGAGTGTCAAAGTATTTGCGCAAGAAGCACTGATTTCTTACATTAGAACGTGTAAGAAAGCAGCCAGTGTAGACAGCTGGCAAGTTTTTGCGCAAAAGCGGCTGTTTTTGCGCAAAATCATGCCAGTCTAGACGCAGCCCAACAGTTTTATTATGGTGTAAGCTTTCATGTTGCAACTCACAAAAGCTTATGCCATAATAAAATTGTTAGTCTTGCAGGTGCCACTGGATTCCTTGTTGTTTTTGCTGAAACAGCCTAACACAGGCTACCTCTCTGAAACTTGTAGGCTTTTGATGCTTAATAATCATGAGAGCGTAAGAACCTAGTGCATGATTCAAATAACCTGATCCAAGAAATGTTCTGTTGTTCTCTTTCTACCTTTAGTAATTTGTCTAGTCTGCCTCAAAACACAAATGGTGACCCTCCCTCCCCCAGTCCTTCATCCCAGAGGTACTTGCTTGGATGGCTTGTTAAAGATTAAAGCCTGACTTGAACAATGCTCATCCAAAGAGAAGAGCTCACTGAACTGACATTCCATTTGTACTAGCTGGGACAAACCCCCCAAGGGGAAGTCCTACGCTTGTCAATTCATGTCTGCCTGGACTCAGAGAATATGGATTTTCGTGGCTTTACACCATGATAGTCTCTTCCACCATGACATTTCCATGTATGCCTCTACACAGGTTGCAACACAGAAGCAAATAATTGCTTATGCCTAATTTTGCCTGTACCATACACCACTAGATAGTTAGCTGACTCACACAACAATGGCTTAGGCCTCTCACTTTCAGGTTGGTTTTAACTTTTCTCTTAGGTAAGACTTTAGACTCTGCTAGTTAAGGGATTTGTTTCATGACATGTTTCCCAGATTCTTGCCCAGAGCCCTCTGCTCCTCAGGGTTACATCACTGAAGGGTTAAACTAAAACTTTATATAATACTGGTGGACCTGGGTCAATGCAGGCAAGATTGAACCTGTGACCTTAGGAACTTTAGTCATGAGCCTCCACTGTATCACCTAAAAGCCAACTGCTTCTTAGCTAAGGCTGTAAAGCAGCCTTCACTCTCCTGGAGGTCTCAGAGCCTCTGGATCTGGATTTTATAAATTCTTCAACACAATTAAAATTTTACAATTAACATTTTCCCATAGGTAATGTAGCAACAGAAATCTGTGATATGGTCTTGCTTTAGAGGGATATTCTTGTACAATGGATATCACTTTTCAGTTCTGAAGAACATCCATCTAAAACCATATATGTTGGTTCTTGTACCCAGCCCAAACCAGTGTATTTACTCCACAGCTGAAATGCAGCCATCTCAGGGATTGAATAGGGCAGCCCTTCTACACTGCTAACACGGCTCTCTCACTCTCTTCCTTTCTCTGGTGGGAACCAGTAACTACAACTATTTTAGTAGGGAGAATTTTGATTTTAGGATTAGGTAGACAGAATGGGCCACATTAATCTTTGGTTTAATTTCATTGTCTTCAGCTGGTTCACATCAGGGATGAAACAGAACCAAATTACACTAAATGCCTGATGTGAAGTTACATTTTTGTTGAAATTTTCTGAGTTTTCATCATCCCTCCTCCCAAACCTATTTTTTCAGCTTTTAATTGCTGAAAATAAGTAAACAAAAATCCAAACATTTTAGAGGAAAAGTTCGAATGAAAACAGGGGGAAAATATATTTGTCACAACATTTTCGTCTGCCAAATACTTCCTGACCAGCTGGAGTTAAAACAACAATTAATGCACAGCTTCACAGCCCATGGCTATGGGCTTCCTGCATCCCTTCTCTAGTTCCATCCTCTTTTGACTGTCCTTGGGAGGCACCCACAGGTCTTTGCCAATGTGTTTCTATCACTTGGCTCCATTTCCTGCCAGAGAGCTCAGCTAGATACAGACCCATGGCTTCTGTACTGTGGAAATCTGAATAATAATTTCTGCTGCACACAACCCCGGTGAATCACTGTTCTACTTTGGATTCCCGTGGGACACTGAATTTCTATAATTTGGGAGCAACTGCTTCAGTAAATGTTTCCATTTATTCAATGAGCAGGTCAAGAAAGAAAAAAAAAATCATAAAAGTTAACCCAATAGGCTCTGTATTACTGTCCCAAAAGTCATTGTAATCTAAGCCCTCAAGGGATATAATTATTTTTTTAAAAGAAATTCACTCTGTGCTGGATTCTAATTAAATGAAAACAATACTTAGAAATCAATGATTAAAGAAAACTAATTTCCATGTCATTATCTGTATGTCCTTTGGTATAAAGATATACATATACATATATATCTTTTCTTTACCTTCTTTATATTATATACCCATGTATAAACTAGTGACAAGCAGCACTATTACCTCAGAACAAAGCAGCCCTGAGCTTTTGCAGGATTTAAAATGTGAAGTCAGATCTGTATCTGAAGTTGACAGCTCAGGCCCCTCACTAGAAATATAATGAGCGATGCATGAATTACATCCCCCATATACATAATAGGGTTTGCTGAATACAAACTGCACTAATGTTTGAGAGGATGTGAGGGGTTTGGATCTGATGGTCTGATCTGGACCCATCTCTGGAAGAAATGTATTTCCTATTTTCATTGTCACTTTCCATATGACTCAGATCCGTCATTCGTAGTGACAAGACAATGTCCCTTCCTGCTCTGTGCCCACTCAGCCTTTGAACAAAACCAATGTTTTTTTTGAACATCTGAGAGGCTGACAAATTATTTTTCCCATTATTATGTGCTTTAGTGCCCCACAGACCTTCTAACTTCTGGCTGGGACCTGAAGCAGCACAGTCTTTCTCACGCTATTTCTGGCCTATGGTCCAGACACTACTGAGAATCACACAATAATGCCTGTTCTTAGGAGGTTTCCACCCCAGTGTTTCAGATGTGAGGAATTCACAAGGCACAGAAGAGCCTGAAGTGTAGGTGGTTCTTTGCACTGAACCCCAAATCTTCTGCAACTCATTCATTAGTTTGCTAATTCATTTGCTGGAATCAAACCCTTAATTAAGAAAAGGACCAGAGGACAGCAGTCAGGACTGGAGTCCCCTGATTCTTTGCATGGTGAGGAATACAGGGTGGGATGCAGTGGGGTGGGCAGGGAAACAGAAACATCACATACAACTGCACTCCCTGAACATGAGGATATGTAGGGGTTTCCTCCCTGCCCCTTTGCAGGTGCACACTGCTGCAGAGTCTAGGGGGCTGAGACAGCAACATGGCACAGCTTACATGGTTTCCTAGTGTACCAGGAAAGAAGAAGCATGGACCCTTTTAATTATAGGAGTCTGAATATAACCATGCCCAAACAGCTAAAGTGGTACATCTGTACATAGACAAACCCTTAGGGGAAAGGAGTCAAAAATCACTAACGAAATATTTCGGTTGCAAAAATCAAGATTTCATTGTACATTAGAAATCTGATTATATTTCATCTTTGTGTTGGCTGAGGATCAAACATGCTTGGTCCATCCATCATAATCTAGATGTAAAACCTTTAGGAATTTTGGTTTTTAAGGATTTGAAGAAGAAAAATATCATTTGCAGCAGTTTTCCTGGAATGGAAGGAACAATGAAAGACAGCAATGCAATTTCAAGTTCTAATTGATTATTGGATTCATTAAAAATGGGGCACCTGAAGCAGACAATATGGTTAGAGTTAGGACTAGATTTCTATTGGTAAATGTCAATTTTACTGTACACATTAAACCAACAAAAATATTTTCATCAATAATAATATTTCACAGATAGGCAAAGTAAGAAAAATGCTGTTCGCAAACTTATTTTTATTTTAAGGATAGTTACATGGTATATTTTGATATGGGATGTTGACAGTTTGTGTTTCAATTATTATAAAGCTTAAACTTTTTGAATCTCAGTGTCTACTGTCATTAAATAATTATTGTCTGTCCTCCCCTATTGTCTAACTCCCCCATAATTCCTTGCAACTGTGAAAACTGAAATAGATAAAAATTGAAAAAATGATTGAAAATAAACATTGAATTTGTCTGTTGAAATCTTAAAAAATTAAAACTGAAGTCTGCTAAATCTAAGGGCATGTCTAAATTAACAAATTTGGTCACCAAAACCTGCCTTTTGGTGACAAAATAGTGTTTGTTAGGAAAAACGCCTAGTTTCAGCAACAAAAAACTTCCACCACTATGAGAGACTTTTGACTTTTCTTCTCCATTTATTGTTGACAAAAAGCCAATGCAGACTGTACTGTTTGTTTTGTTGATTCCACCAGTATCCCACAACACCTGGCCTGATCACTCTGCTGAGTGTGATCTCTGCTGCCCTACAGGCCCCTCCCCTTTCGAAGTTCCGGGAAGTATCTGACAGCTGAGTGTGCTGCTTCATTTGGGGAACAAACAAATTAAAAATCATTGGACTGCTCCTGTTCTGCCCTGCTAGGAACACAGAGGTAGGCAGACTGCTGCAGGAGGAGGGGTTCAGGCTGCTGTGCTGCTTTGACATTCCTCAGCAGGGAGAGCTCTGTAGCATGGGGCACGGGTCACTAGCAGTAGGATTCTCTGCATCTTGGGGTCTTTAAACCATCGTTTCAAGGACTTCAATATCTGAGATATAGGTGAGAGGATTATTCTAGCAGTGGGTGGGTGAGATTCTGTGGCCTGCATTGTGCAGGGGGTCAGACTAGATGATCAAAATGGTCCCTTCTGACCTTAAAGTCTATGAGTCTATGAGCTCGCAGAGCTAATCATGATGCCACTCAAGATGTCATCTCAAGATGTTCAGTGATGAGTGATACATGCCCACAATGCACTGCTCACACTATTGATGATGATGCCCCCAGTGTGGTCATGATCTGTCAACAGAGGGAGTAAGCATGAACACCCTCTGGAAATTTTTGTTTTGTTGACTTTTGGGTATCAACATATGTTTTGTCAAGAAAACTTGATAGTGTAGACATACCCGAAATCTAGGCAAACTCTAGAGAAAGCAGGCCAGCGGAGGTTTTCTCTTGGTATAATTTTTGTCCAATGACTAGAAGTTCCTTCAAGCCATTTTTCATTTTGTTGGTAAACAATCACCCACTTGATCTTGGATTTTAGCACCTAATAAAAGGCTTTATCTATGTGACAGAGGGAAAAACACAAATAAAGTTCAAACAAGGAAGTCTCTGTAACGGGTCAGGCCAGTTATGTGACCCCTTTTTCACATTGAGAAAAGTCATTTGTGTTTCCCAAGTTGGTTTTACATTTTACACATATTTGTAATGTTCCCTCCGTGTGTCTCATTATGTCAGGGAAAATGTGCGGTTTTCATACAAGGCAGGATTTTCTAAAGCAACACAGCATTAGTTTAATTCTCCTCCCATGAGAGTGGACGATGAAGCTCCCATTGTCTTAAGGGGAGCAAAGTTAGGCCAATGCTGAGCACTTCTGAAAATCCCACCCTTAAATGTGTTGTCAGGTTTTACAGTGTCTCACTCCATTGTTTCGGTTGACAGGAATCAGTGTTTCTAATAAGCAGTGTGAAGGGATTCTCTTCCTGTGTTTTGCCACTGATAGGCAGTGAGGATTATGCGATCATTCTGTATGTCTATTTGCTTATCCATAAATAAAGTCGAAAATACCTGCCTATCCCACAGATCTGTTGTGAAGCTTAATTGACCAATACCTGGGAAGGGCTGTTGAATCTGGGTTCAAAAGTGCTTATCTACACCAACATGTAAATAGGTTCCTTTATTGACATGGGCAGCTGGTATCATAGGTGTGGGAAGGCTTTGCCTTCTCAAGCTGCCTGACAAGTCCCTGCCTATGCTACCCCTCCAGGCCATCTCCTGCCTGCTGCTCTATGCCAGAGGCTGGGGCTGGCAGGCTGGGGGCTGTACCACTTCCGTTGCTCATCCTCCCAGCACTGGGGCTGCTCCAGACGCATTAGCTGAAGCGGGGAGGCTGAGGCCACACTGCCTAGCTTTGTAGGGCTGGGGGAGGCTGAGACCATGCTGCCTGGCTGCCCAGTACTCCAGGGTGGAGGGAGAGCCTTGGGGGCACTGGTCTGGGGCAGGGACCATGGCCATAATGGGGACTGGGCTCCGGTCGGCACAGAAGGGGCTGGGCTGGGGGCTAGCCTTCTCAGGGTTATTGAGGAAGTTTAATAAGCTCAATAGGGAGATGTGCTGAAGAAAACAAGAGACAGATACAGCTTGTAAAAAATGAATTTGACAACTTCCTAAGCCGCCTGTGTTGTCAAAAGCTAAAACTGCACATCTGCACTTGATTGCTGACAGGCCACCTATGCTCAAGAGTTGATCAGAAGGACAAATTTTAAAAGAGCACAGCTACTTGAGACAAAAAAAAAAACTTTCTTTTTTGTAGACCGATAGCTTGCTGATTGCAGAGCAATGTGCTTCAAGCACTCATATGAACAGACAAAATGACAAGCAAAAAAGAGAGCCAGTCACATGGGAAACATCATCAGATAGACTGTTATCCAAAGGAGAGCAGAAATTGTGTAATTCTGTTGTGACGGCAAAAGCTGGATGATGGTCAACAATCTTTACATCAGAAATGTCACTTGAAGAGGAAGTATACTGCAAGTGCCATGTATGTATATTGCATTGCAAAACACTTCTTTTAGTTCTCCCCATGGTAGCAGCTCTGCTCTTCTTTGTGGCCACAACCCAGCCTCCCTTTCTTCCTCCTTAGCCATCTATGTGCAGCTGATTTCATTTAGTCATGTAACTACCCATAGCAGAGTTCATAAAAGAGTTTTACATCTAAATGAGTAATTGCCACTGTAAAAAATTGTGCATGAAAAAATGCACAGATATTTGCAAGTGACATTAATAATTGAAAAACACTAAGGAAATTTCTCTAACCTTCTTGACGAAAGAAAATCCTGCAGGCCCATATTGTTTGCCCTATCCTTACCATATACATCTACCAAATCAATGTTAGGATGAGCTGATAAGAGCAGTGGACAATAAGTGTGTTCTCACTAGTACCTCTGCAGGGCAAGAATAATTCCTTTGACTTGTATTCCATGCCTCAGATAGCACATGTCCTCATTCTGCCCAGGAGCAGTTCTCCAGTGCAAGGGTATGAGGCTGCATGCCACATCTTTGTGGTCTCCTCCTCCCCTGCTGGGTGGTTGGTAGCATTTGTCCATTCTGAGTATTTGTCGTTTGTTTCCTTTGTATGCTTGCATCCATGGAGCTGCATGAGGTATTTGAGACTCCCTTCTGAAATGATGCTGACACATCCCACGCCATCTGATTGTGCTTTCCTGCCTATATATGTGCCCCACTGACCCTGCAGAACACATTTTCCTGCCTCAGATGGCTCCCAATCAGAAATAACCTCAATCTTACCTGTCAGTGCTGTTTTTTAAAACTTCAGTCGGGCCAGGATTTCTCCTAATGTGTCTAGAACTGGTGCATGCTCTAGTGAAGGAGCTTAGGAAACAGAGCACCTAGATTTCCTGGCAAAGAGATAGAGAGAGGGAAACCTATAGTGTCTTCCAGCCAGCACTGCCATAAAAAGGAGAACAGTCCGATTTCCTAGAGGACCTGAGTTATCCTGCTCCCCAGAGTTCTCAATAACACACAACAGCTCCTATTGCACACCACATACCATTGGATCTTGTGCAATGCGACCTTTCCACCTGTCTGTGGTTGGGTGGGTCCCGTGTGGCTTCAAGTTTGGCAGCAATGTCTGAACTGCCCTGGCAGGAGAACTTAGCTCTACTGCCATTCTGTGCCTGGAATACAGAGAGAATTATATCTCCTGTTGTGACCCTAAAGAGCTCCTCTTTATTCAGATTATTTATTTGTGTGCTGGCTCTTGAATATGGCCCTAAAGGTTGTATTTGTAACTTGCAGTAGGAGGTTGGACATGGCGAGATGCAGGGTGAATTATCAGCAGTTTCCCTTTCTCTTGCAGTCTTTTACAGCAGAGTTATATGCATTGTATTACTTTTGTAATTCTCAAGAGGTGTGATCTAGGAGTTAGGATGGTGGGGAGGCAATCTTAAATTTTAATTCATTGCCTTTACAAATTAATAAGAGCAGTTAATATTAACTAGGATTATCAAACCTATTTAAAAAAACATTCTGCCCTAGTTAAGGTTAAATCTTAGAATCTGATTTCATTAAAAAAAAGAAAGAAAAAAGATTGACAATCTCTGTCTATCCTCTATCTGAGAACTTCGTCATCAAGAATATTTTTCACACCACTGGAAAACCACCTTGTGCCTGATCCTACAAACAGTTAGTTGTGATCCTATTATATATTCTCTTTCACGGGTGTTCATTTCACATCCAACTCTCACATATGACTCCATGTAGCTGCTAGAACATGGCAGTAGTCATACTCTTGTACACCATTTTGGTGGGCAGATTAAACCATGTAGAGGGTAGCCAGGAGGGGAAATGCATGTCCTCAGCACACTAAATTTGACGTGGCAGACTGGATGGAGAAGACCGGTCCAACATCTAAAAGGGCACTGCAACAATGTACTGAGGACTAAGTAAGGGTTGACAGGGCACAAAAGGTGTCGGTGACTATCTACTGCAGCTAATGAAGTTCCCAGACATTGCAACTTTTGTGTCAGTGGCCTTTGACTTCAGAAACCTAGATTATCCCCATACAATGGTCATCTCAACTGAAAGAAAAAAAAATCCCTCTCACACAGGCATTCTCAGGTCATTAAAGAAAGACCTGCAGCAAACAGTGAAGCAAAAGCACCATGAGTGCAAGAAGTCATAGTCAGACACCTACAAGCAGGCAACCTCATACTCTGGTTGCTCAGCCTTGAATTCTGGAGAGCAAAGATGTTTGGTAACATCCTAGATGACATTGGCCAGGTCTACACTATGTGAGAAATTTGACTTAAGATACACAACTCCAGCTATGAAAATTATGTAGCTGGAGTTGCCGTACTTTAAATCAAATTTCTGGGACAGTTCTGCTGCTGGAGATCAATGGGATAAACTCTCCTCTCAACTTCTCTTACTCCTCATGACTTCGTGGAGCACCAAGGTCGATGGGGGTACCTTCAGATTTGATTTGTGGATCCTCACTAGACCCTCTAAATCGAACCCCACAACATCGATCTCTGGAGTGTCAATCTCTGGGTAAGTATAGAAAGGCCTGAGCAGTATGTTTAAAGACAACACTGCTCACTCCAGAAAGGGAAAGAGAAGGAAAAGATGCCCTGAATATTCCCTGCCCAGCTTTAATCTGGCCATTTCATTGTGACTGGTTCATCAACGTTCTGTGAGAAAAATAAGAGCTTTCACTGTTGTAATAAGGATCCTACAGACCCTAATGGATACCAATCATACATTAAAACCTGACAGATTTACAGCTTTATTGCAAGGAACTTACTACATACAGCATCAACATAGCTGCTTTCAGTGAAAGGAGATGAAGACCAAGACTCCATAAAGGAACTTAGAAAGTGGTTACACCTTCTTTTGGGAAAGAAGGCCAGCAGAGGAAGGATGAGCTTTTGGCATTGAAAACAGCCCTGTGAATACTCTGAAAGAATTGCCTGTGTGCAAAATTGAAAGTCTAATGATTCTGCAACTTCCATTGGAAATTAATGTTTTGCAAAGGCTATCAGGCCTTATACTCCAACTGTGAACAGAGCAGAAGAAATAAAAGAACAATTCCATGTGGATTTAAGTGATATAATCAAATCTATACCCAGTGAAGATGAACTTGTACTTCTGGAAGAGTTTCATGCCAGAGTTAGAAAGGACAATGAGGCTTGGCGTGGTGTAATAAAGAACAATAGAGTTGGAAAGGTGAGCAACCCTAACCTACTACTTTTCAGCAAGTATGCTGAGTATGAGGTCCATATTGCTAACTCAGTCTTCAGGCAAGCCAATAAATATAAAATGCAGTGGATGCATCAGAGATCAAAGCACTGGACCTGACTATGTCACCATGTGGTAAAGAGATACCAACGACATCGAGATCAGCAAAGCAATGTGAGGAGAAAACGGATGGACTGACCACAAGATGATCAAAGCCATTTTCAATTTACATGTTGTTACCCTCAATAAAACAGTGTGAACAGATTGCCTTGAAAAAGCAAATAGCAAAATTGAGACATCCATTTCCTCAAGAAAAACTGAGGGAAGATTTAGAGGAAAATTTGATAGCATTACATCATCGCCCAATAACACACTTGAAAAATGGAATATATTCAAATCAACCAGCCTTCAAACTACAGAAACAACTGTAGGCAAAAATCGAAGACAGCTCTGAGTAGTTTGATGAAAAGAATGATGAGCTTATGTCTTGGCAAAATGACAAAGAAACAACATTAAAAAAGATGTATTCAAGTACCTGCAAGCCAAGGCTCAGATGGCTTAGGCTTATGCAGTATAACTGGTGGGAAAAGAAAGAAGAAGAAATACAGAGTGCCATGCTAGTACTAAACACACAGAGTTGTTTTATGACACCCTGAATGTGATTTATGGCCCATCAAATTGGGACCAGTTCCAAAGAGTTCAGATGGGTTGAACTTGATCAAGGACAAGTGAGACATCTCTGAAAGAAGGGGGCAGCACTTTATCGAGCTATTAAACCATCCCTCTACTGTCAACCCTCAGATGTTAGCGGAATAAATCCAGCACCCCATGGGTGGTGAAATCTTCCAGTTACTACACATGAGGAAGTGCAAAAAGCTCTCAAACAAATGAAGTCAGGCAAAAAACAGAATGTCAGCTGAAATCTATAATTTTATAGTCCCCAAAACTGTTGGTTGTCTAGACAAAATTCTTAAAGACATCTGTGAAACTGAGAAGATTCCTCAGGATTTCAAAGATGCAATCATAATCACAATATACAAAATTAAAGGCCACAGAACTGATTGTGGCAACTACCAGAATGCCTCTCTGCTGTCTGTAGGGCTAAGTCTAGATTACATCCCTCTGTCGACAGAGGGTTGTAAATGAGGCACTTTGAAAGTGCAAATGAAGCAGGGATTTAAATATCCTGTGCTTCATTTGTATAATTGCGTCATGGTGCTCTTTCGAACAAGCGCCATTTTGAATGTAAAACCGCGGTCTAGATACAATTCTTTCAAAAACAGCAGGCTTTTTTGAAAGATCCCATAAACCTCAAAAAATGGTCTAGACCACGGTTTTACTTTCTAAATGGCGCTTGTTCGAATTGCCATTACACGATTATGCAAAGGAAGCATGGGATATTTAAATCCCCACTTCATTTGCACTTTCGAAGTGCCTCATTTACATCCCTCTGTCGACAGAAAAGCTTCTATCAGAAATAGAATGCGGATTTGGATCAGGTCAGAGCACCACAGATGGGATTTTCATTGTGAGACAGAGTCAGGGAAAAAAAAGAACTGTGTGCTGACTTACTTGATCTTAAACAAGCATTCCACAGGGTGAGAAGAAAAGGCCTTTATCAATCATATTCAAGCAACAAAACTTTATGGATCAGATTTTGATGTCACACCAATGTAAACCTGGACTAACTCCACTGAAGTCACAATTACAATTACAAGCAAGTGGACTAGTGCATGTCTTTCATTTCAGTAAAACCAGCAAGAATATATTGGTTCTGGTGCTGAAAATCATTGATTTTATATCCCGATGGAAAGACTCATTAGTTGCTTAACTTGTTTTAGAAATCCAGAGTGAAGATTTAGGTAGGCAGCTGGAAAAAGGAGTGGAAGGCTAGATCCCACTCACCTTATGCAGACTGAACTCCTACCAAAGTTAGTACAGGGTGAGTCTCTTTAGCCTGGCACTCTCTGGTCTGGCAACATCGGTGGTCCTGCATGATTTTAGTTAGCTGGATGGCCACTTATCAAGGGTGCAGCCAAGTTTCCTATGATCCCATGAAGTTTGTTTACAACCACCAGTCCTGGCTCTCAGTGTTCTGTGCAGTTTATTTAACTCTAATTTACCCCTATATGTCTTGTAAGAGCCCAGTAAGCAGTGTTGCTAATACTGCTAGAAACTATTGACTTTCTGTGGGTTGGCAAATTATCTGGTTCTGCACCAATCAGGTCCCAAGGGTGCAGGACTAGAGAGGTTCACCCTGTACATGTCAGGATATTAAAAATGGAGCCTAAACAGGACATTCATTTTGGGCCCTAACTCATTAACATGGAATCACTGTGTTCTCCTTATTAATAAATCTTCCCATAGAAAAGTTTTTATGCCCAATTTTTAATTATGTTGTCAGGTCTATAGATTGTACAGCAAAATTAAGTATACTTTTTATATGCTAATGGGAAAATTATTTCTTGAATAAATTCCCATCGATGACAGCAGTTAGGGATTACTGTCTATGGGCCTGCAGTATTGGAATTTCAGCAATCTGGAAGAAATCTACTCTGAAATGCAACAGCATAATCTAAACCAAGATGGGTTTTCTGCACTTTCGAGACGCTAATGTTTACAGAAACAAACTGCACACTTCTCAATATCCCTGATCACATGTTAAATTCAGATGTCAGTGGATTTATTATTTTTCCTTGCATTTTGTTTTAGCAGTTTCCACGTTTAATTCTATGTTGCTAAGGTCTTCCCACACAGGCAATAAACCCAGTCAGGAAGGCCAGTTGACTGAACTGTGCCAGATTCTAGCTAACCTACCATTGTTTCAACAGCCAATGACAAAAAGGGGTCATGGAACCCAGCCATACTATTCAGGGATGTTTCCTTCTCTAAGGAGCAGTGAATAATACAAACCTGCCATTTTATCTTTATAAAACAGAGGTAATTTCACATCCATTGTTCTCTCCAGAAGCAGTCAGCATTGTGTCCCTTTGGGATAGGACCTGTACAAACTGTGAAACAGACAGGGTCTTGACAGCTAAGTCTGAAGCTGTACAGACATACTGTGCTTAACTTGGAGCATGAGAGTAGTCTCACTAACTTCTATGGTGCTATTCACATGTTTACAGTGAGGCATATGCTTACGAATCTTGCTTTATCAGGCCCCTAGTGACAAAGTAAATCAAAGCTCCCAAAGGAGAGGTGTATAACTAGTTCTTCACGTCAATCAAAGCAATTTGGAGTGAGTAAATCAGCAGCAGCACTTTGCAGTAATCTTTGCAATTTTTAACTCTTAGTATATTTGTGTGACGTTTGACTGAAATCCTTAAAAGTGCCCAAGCAAAGATGCACACACAAGACCTGTATCACTTCCAATGTCTGACCCCATTTAAGCATGTACTTAATGTAAGGACATGCTCATAATCCTACTGAACACAAAATTGAACTACTCATCTACTTAAAGCTAAGCATGTGCTGGGCCCACACATACCTAGCTGAGGTTTGCCCACAGATGACTACTTGGCATGAAATGTAAAAAACAAGGCTTGTGCAATTTAAGGCTGATGAATCAATCTCCTGATCTAATTCTAAGAGAAAATGCTAACCTTCTGAAAAGTGTCATCGTAGAATCATAGAATCCTCGGGCTGGAAGAGACATCAGGAGGTCATCGAGTCCAGCCCCCTGCCCAAAGTAGGACCAACCCCAACTAAATCAACCCAGCCAGGGCTTTGTCAAGCTGGGACTTAAAAACCTCTAGGGATAGAGATTCTACCATTATGGACCATCCCATAGAATAAATTTCTATCCCTGCTGTCAAATTCTAGCGAAGAAATCAAAAAACATCTACAAAAGGGATCCAATCTCTGTTAAGGTTGAGAGATTTTAGGGGTAATTTCTATAGAAAGTTGATAAAGTTCTATAGTTACTTACAGGTTTTATCTTATCTTTATTGAATTCTTTTCATAATGGAATTTTCCAGTCTTTCATCGTGTCCCATTTCCTTACATGTGCACTTCCTTCTGTTAAAGCCAGCTGGTTCACAAAGGGACTAGAGTGAAATAGAGAATCGGGCTGGTTTGTAAGTTATGAGCAGCAGGTTGACTTCAATATCCAAAATATTAAAATAAAACATTTTACAAATATAATAAATATACTCCAAGAGATAAAGGGATGTGCTCAAATTCGGGGAACATTTGGTCTACCGCTGTGTGATAGCTCACAATGACAATACATCCTGGATGTTAGATGAGCTGTTTTTTTAGCCCTCTGCCCTCTAGTGCTTTAACTTGTTCCCTGAAAAATTTGATAAGAACATGCTTTATGTTGCACAATTGAGCAAACGTTTTTCTCACGTTCTGTGAAGACATTATGTATAATTCAAATAATATTTATTAGATTACTACAGATATTCAAATTGTGTTTTTAAAAATTAGGTACAAGAAGGAAAATCCAAATGAAGTTAAGCTGAAAAATCTCCCTTAATTTCAGCCTATACCATCAGATGCAATAGTCTGTGTGCAAATGGATTCACAGGCCAAAAAACTAACTTGAGGCTAGAAGCGTAACATCACTCAGTAAATTAACATCAATAATTATAAGCTGTAAACAGTAGCAGATATAATTAAGATTTGAGGCCCAAGGGTTGTGTATGCCTAGCTACAACTGACATCATCAGACACTGTGATCTTGATGTTTGAGTCCCTGAGGAAGAGCAAAGTTACCAACGTTACACTACATGTAATAATGTGCCAACATGTTAAAAGCACTTGCAAAGTTTTTCATTCTATGACAAAGAGGGCTCTTTTTAAATGATTAAAAGATAATATTCGGATTCCTTTAGCATGATTCTGTTGTTGCTCAGGATAACTCTACGGCCAAAGATGTGTCAGCACTTCCTATATATATTTTTTTCAGAGGGCTAAATTAAAATGAGCTAGTACATTGCCCTGCAGCCTGAAAACTGGTGCCCAAAAATCTGAGGAGGATCTTGCTTTGTTAAATTTTAAGGGGACTTTGTGGTGAGAGGGGAGAAAGAAATATTATTGGTGGGTTGCTGACCTGTAGGAAAGGAAAGGTAAAAGGATAGTTGGTTTGGGAAGATCCTTTTTGTGCTTTGAATAAAAATAATAAATGAAAAGGGGGAAGTCCTGTGGCACCTTATAGACTAAGAGATTTATTGGAGCATAAGCTTTTGTCAGATGCATTATTCAAAGTGGGTCTAACCTTACTCTTCATTGCAACTCTATTTTTATGCCTGTATATTTATACCTGCCTCTGGAATTTCCACTACATGCATCTGATGAAGTGGGTCTTTGCCCACGAAAGCTTATGCTCCAATAAATCTGTTAGTCTATAAGGTGCCACAGGACTTCTTGTTGTTTATGCAGATTCAGACTAACATGGCTACCCCTCTAATACTTGTCACAAATAAAAAGGGGTCATGAACTTTCCAACTAATCTATTCAAGCACTTATGGAGATGGTGTCAGTACCCCAAATAAGGTGGTTAGTACTTTCCAGGATTGGACCCTTAGTCTTTTGTGAAAACTGATTGCATTGGAAAATAATAAAATAATAGTTGTGCAGGAACTAGCACTTCAACAAAGCACTTATTAGGGGCAATGGACCCTATTACTATTTAAAATAAGTCCACAGGACAGTTATCCTGATAAAAGCCGGATGTGGATACAGCTATCTAGGTATTTTACTGTATGATACCAGTGATTCTCAAACTTTAGTAACCTGAGCACTCCAATTTTGATTTATAAATGTTCACATACCTGAAGCCTACTGATATTTATTTACATTTGAAGAAAAAAATTCTGTGTTCATGAAAGGGTCTATTATTATTTTTTATTTATAAACGAGTGTATCCCTAATATTTTTATGTAAGATTACACCAAAATGCATAAATATGTCCTTGCCAGGAACCATTATTTAGGTTTATTATCATTACATCTTAAAAGCTAGATGACTTCTGTGACATATGACCAGAAAGGGTTTAGTTTTACTGGCCAGAGCTCCCCTTCTTATACATGGAAAAACTTAAAAAACAACAAATAGTCTTGCAGCACCTTAAAGACTAACAAAACATGTAGATGGTATCATGAGCTTTCGTGGGCACAACCCACTTCTTCAGATGATTGGAGTATTAAAAGTCCAGATCCAAGAATAAATAAGAAAAGGGAGTGGGCAGATGAAAGAAATAGTGAATTAAATTGTTCAAGTTACAAGAAGCTGATAAGAACAATTTGCACCTCTATAAGTACCCACCGTTTGTTTGGTTAAGTCATTAGGATGTGGAAGGTAGTGTGGAAGCCAGCCAATGTCTTTATTCATTCCTCTCTGATAGGAAACAAACTTGTAAATGAAATTAAGTTCCAAACCTTCCTTGTGTATCTGGCTTGTGCAATTGGCCTGAAACAACACAGTGACTTAGAGATCCATTAATGAGTGCCCGGACAGGTTAAAGTGTTCGCCAACAGGTTTCTGTGTGTTGCCTTTTTGGATATCTGATTTGTGTCCATTAATTCTTTCCCATAGAGACTGTCCAGATTGGCCAATATACATGGCAGTGGGGCATTGCTGGCATTTGATGGCATAGATCACATTAGTGGATATGCAGTTAAATGAGACCAGCTGTCTAGTGTAGACTAGCCTTAGCCCACTTCATGCCCTCTAGTAATATAAAGGGGCTATAAAGCAAGTGTAATTTACTCCCACTTGAAGGGTCTGTTCACTTAGTAGAAAGTGACCTAAGTGTAAATGAGAATCAGGCACAGAAAGTTAACATTTTCTGGATCAATTCTGGCACCCCTTAGATCAATGAGAGTTTTGCCATTTGCTTCAGTGTGTGCAGGATGGAGTGCTAAGAGCCCAGCTCTGCAAATACACCTGGATTTGACTTCATAGGATGACCCAGGTGCTCGTAGTGTGTAGGGAGGTCCTTATGGCTGGGAACAAGCAGGTTTGTCAAGCTTCACGGCAGGTTCAAAGACGAGATGGGAAAAATTGCTGTGACAAGTCTGTTTCACCCATTTTGATCCTCCTGAGATATTTGCGTTCCCTGAAAAGATAGAGAAATGATCATTTCATAGCAAGTCATTACTCAGTCAGGAAACTGCACACAAACAATTTTGCTCCTAATTGTGGATTTTCTTTTTCTTGAAAATAAGTCTCTCTTTCTATGGGGAAAAAAGCCAAAATAAGTTAGCAAAGGTGGGAGGAGAGAGGGGCATTTTCATTTGTCAAGGAGAGCTAGTAAATGAGAACACAGGACATGGAGAGTTAAAGACTCCTATTCAAGTCTGGAAAAGCGGCTATACAAGACTTTATCCCTTCCCAGCATTACAGCACACCATCCTGTATTCAGGCTCCAAGAGAGAGTTTAGGCCAAAGAATCAAGATTTTTTTACTCTAGCATGCATGTGGGGTTCATAGTCAGAACCCAAAATGGTTGCCTGCAGAGTAAGAAAGAGACCATGTGGCAGAGGAGTCTGAAGTAGATGATCCCTTTATAATGGCTGTGGTGTGAAGACTGCCTGGACTACGATGCAAGTAGGCATGGGAACTCCCTGTATCTCAAATGCCCATGGCTGGAGGGATCCATATTTTTATAATGCAATTCAGCTTCTTTCCTGGCATGATATTTCAAATGTACAGCCTGAGGTTTGAAGGCAGCCTTGAGGATTTGGATGCTGCATGAACTGTGTGTTCTTATCCCGCAAGCAGCTTTGATAATGTCAGCCACAATATTTTCCCACACACTTTTATTTTCCTTTAGGAGAGGAAAACCCAATCTTCTCCATTTTCTTTCCATCAGACGCCCTCCTGAGGTCAGGAAGCATGTAGAAATGCGAGCTGCCTGAATTCCATATGAGAAGAAAATAGGTTAAAAGTGCCACTTAGTGATTGTAGCGCTTTACAAAAGTGCATTTTGTTTGACAGGACATAATAAAAAAAATCTTTTAATCTCTGTCACAGTGGGTAGGTGGAAAGGCCAGAAGTCTAAATGTTTTAAAGGAAAAATCTAATTAATATGCAAATTTGACTTTCTGCATTAAAATGTCATTTGCTAAGTAAATGTTGTTGCACTGCAAGTTCAGGTATTTGATCATGTTCTGTCAAGGTGCCTTTGCAAATTTCCTGAATGTAATAACAACATTTCAAAAACAAAATGAAATTCTCCCTTTGTTACAGTGCATTGGGGTGCACTCCTCCAAAGAGTATGTGACTAGAATATCTTAAGCCACCCACTGATTTCTTCTGCCGGTCCCTCATCCACTCCCCATCCCCACAATTTTGCAACCTCTTTTCTATACTTGGTGTCTGCAGAATCTATCTGAAACAGAGGACCAGAGAAGTATACCCCTGCATACTATAAAAGCAAATTCTTCAAGCATACCAAAGAAATGATTACAGAAGCTATTGTAGTCATTAAAGTCAAAGGAAGTACCAGCTGAGTTATTGTCAATTACCACTGAAGGTTACAACAGTGATAGCATTTACAGTGTTTGGAAATGAATTATGTACATTTTGATAGTTAACTAATTTCATTGTCTCAATAAAATACACATATTCCTGTCTGTTGAGGAAGGACACGAATAAGATCAGTGGCTGATGGGCTTGCCTTGTGCTCAATGTGAAGATAAATGATCTAATATAAAAATGATAGGAAAATAATGGTCAGGAAAAAATTGAAGTGAACAATAAAGACCAAGAATTCCAAGTGTGGTTACCACTGATTAAATGGATCCAGTGTCTTCCTATCCCAGCATACATCTCAGACTTTGTACTACACATGTTTGCCATCAGTTACTGAGAACTGAGGGTCAGGAGTGCAAAGCGATTTTAGAAAATCCATTTTTTATGCTCTCTAGTAAAAAAAAAAAAATCTTGCAATGGTGGGCAATGGGAGGGAAGGGTATTTTGTGATACCACATAGCAATGCTGTTGAGAAAGGATAGACCTCCTGTAAAAGAGCAGCTTTTTGCTACATTATGTGGGCTGTCTAGCGAAAGCAATGATATACTGATATATAATGAAATTAGTGAATATAATGTCATCAGAGTTCACAGATGTATATGCTCACAGTTAAGGGACTATGCAAGAGCATCTAATCTGGTCGTTGAAAGCCAAGAGTAATTCTGAATGTCCAGACACCTGTCCACTTGGAGGGAGAAGGGACTATGGCTAATTTTGTCTCATTTACATTTTTGCAAACCTATCAGTGTCCCCACCCAACCCATTAACATGTGCTAGGCAAGGCCAACTAAACACAGTATTTGGCCTGGATTTCTTGCATATAGTTTATACAATTTCATTAATTGATTTCCCTATATGTTCAGAAATCTGTGCATCTGAACATCCACAAGTTATATTACAGTCACTGCAAAAATACTAGGTTAGGCTTTCAGGGGATTTAGGTACACAACAAAATGCCTACCTTGCACATACAATTACCTCAATGGTCGCCCAAGGTGTCAGGTTCAACCCAGAAGGACTAAATGGTGCATGGAGACTGGCTAACCCTCTTCCACCTAGACGTTGTCTTTTCATGGTGGACTTAAGGCACATTACGAAAGGAAAAGAGAGGTTGCTCTACCATTGTCCATGTCAATTCTGTGGCTAATCGGTGCCCATTAATTCCTGGCACTGTTAAGCTGGCCCTTTTGTTGAGTGCTAAATTCATGTAATAAGAGGAAACTATAATAGATTTCTATTTATTTGCATCGTAGCAATTGTGCTGGTTTAAAAAAAAAGATTACCAGCTCCACTGCAGAGAAATGCCTTTGCTGCATTAGCAATTTTTATATCTTATTGGCAACACTCTAAAACAAGGAAGAGTCAGACTCCCTGGATCCCCGGAGAATCTTGTAATTATAGCACTGAGTGCTGGAGCATGAATAAAAAAGTCATTTGGCAAAATGGCCATCTTGGCTTGCTCTGTCTCACCCTCCCCTCCTCGTGACTTCTAAGTCCTGTTTGCTCAGTTTACTAGAGAAACACACTGTTTGCTCTTTGCCAAGACAGATGTTTGTTTAACTCAGCACCTTCTGCTTCCTTCCCTAGGCTCAGGAAAGTCATTCTTTTTGCTGTTCTTTCTTCTCTGTTTACATCCCCTCCCCTCTGCCAGCCAAGGTGCAGGGAAGAGAAGGAACAATGGCTGCTTTGGAGAATTGCTTTTTCAATGCATGAAAGTGGCTCCATTTGCAATAGTTTATGGGCCCTTAACCACACACTTTTGTGTCTAATAAATGACACAGAACACAACCCAGGGAGTGCTGGCTACACTGTGCCACTATGCAAATGTGCTGCATCCAGCCACTGAATATTTATGTGTTAAGTATAAAATCTTGTCTTTTAAAAGAACACCTTTAAGGTTCAAATTTGAATTGGCTCATTGCTTATTCAACTGAGCCCTGCTGAAAGGCAGGGAAGGGTGGAGAGCCAAAGCACTAGTGCCTTGGGTGCAGATAAATAGAGCCTCGTAAATCCGCGGATATCCGCTTTATATGCACAAGTATCCGCATCCCCAGATGTCAGTGCAGATATCTGCAACTCATTTTTGCTGATCCAGATGTGGATGTGGATACAACGCAGGCCTCTACAGATAAATAAGCCCACTTTCCAGCAGTGTGAGCAAAACTTTTCTGCCCTCCAAAGGAAATTCCCCCTTTGTAAGGGGTCAGCACAAATCCTTCAGTGCTGACAACACTTCAATGCTGCTTTGAGGTCTTAAATGAGACTGAAGTTGTGCAAAGGCTGTGGGCTAGCCCTCTACATAGGGTGAATCTTGTGCCCAGTGACCAGAGAAAGAAATGAGTATCATAATCATTGGGTACTGTTAGGGAAAGTTAGGCTGTGTCTATATAGCACCCTTAGCTTGAAATAAGCTATGCAATTTGTGCTACGAGGGTTACCTTGGTGTTGGAATAAGCCACCCGTTATCTCGAAATCTATTTTGAAATAAATAACGGACTGCTTCAATAGATGGGGAGTAGCTATTTTGGGAAATAGCTCCGCAGTGTAGACCTACCCATAGGGACCAGGACATAAGTAACTTGACACTTAACATCCTACACATTGTTCTGCATCTAAGGCCTGCTCCAAAGCCCACTGGATTTTGATATCAATAAAAGTCTTCTCCTTCACTGAACTTTGGATCAGCCCCAGAATATCGTTCTTTTTAATGGCTCATAAATTCAGTACAACTCTCTCCTTATCGCACCTAAGCTTGGCTTTGTGTATGTTTCTTCCCACTGCTGCCATGTTAAGTTGTGATGATGGCTCCAATTTATCCAAGGTCAGGCTAGGCCTTCTGCATCCTTCCTCCTCACAGCACAATGCTGTGCACAGAATGGGATGCAGGAGCGGTTAAACAAACATGAATGGATCAAAGTCAACAAAATGCTCTTCTTTTTCTTTAATAAACAGAGTGGTATGTGTCTGTGTGTGTGTGTAAAAATCAAGCTATAAATATGGAATTGGTTTTTATTGACACACTATCTGTCACCAATTTTCTGTAAATACTGAAGCACCATAATTGTTGTTAAAGCCATTTGTCACAAATTGAATTTGGGTAAATAATGAACAGCCAATGTCAAGTATCAGAGGGTTAGTCATGTTAGTCTGAATCTGCAAGAACAACAAGAAGTCCTGTGGCACCTTATAGACTAACAGATATATTGGAGCATAAGCTTTTGTGGGCAAAGACCCACTTTGTTAGATGCATGTAGTGGAAATTCTAGAGGCAGGTATAAATATACAGGCATAAGAAAAGAGTTCCAATAATGAGTAAGGTTAGAGATAACGAGGTCAATTCAGTCAGGGAGGATGGCCCCTTCTTGCGCAAGAAAAACCCTCTTGCGCAAAGCCGTTATGCTGATTATTTTCAGGCATAACGGCTTTGCGCAAGAGGGTTTTTCTTGCGCAAGAACGGGCAATGTAGACAGCTCCGTCTTGCACAAGAGCCTCTTCTAAAAAAATGGTGGCTCATTAGTTATGCAAATGAGGCTCGGCGATATTCCACGCTGAGCCTCATTTGCATAGCTCTGGCGCAAGATCGCACCAGTATAGACACAGCCATGGAGTCTCAGGGTTGACGCTGATGAATTTCTGGTGCTCCTGCCCTAGGTGGTTTTTCATACCTCTGAGGTGATGTCTGAAAGAGGGCTGGAAAAGACACAGCCAGACCTTCTCAAGAAGAGCAGCTTCTTCTGTCTCAGGGTGGTGCCCCTTCTAGCAGTGGTTTCTCCCCTCTTTTCTGTTTGAGCTACTGGAGCTCTTTTTATACTGCTCCTTTGCCCAGAAGGGGTGAAAGTTTCCTGGCTTTTCCCTCCCTCACATTTCATGTATGGTTTCACCATTCCCTTAAAGGTCTGAATTTCACTCTAGTACATTCGATCACTACTTCTTTTTTCTTCATCCTTTGCTATACCTGCCATTTTCAGTAATTACAAATACCTCACATTTGATATTCTTATTCAAGCCACCACTACCACAACTGTTCAGTAGCTCTTATAAATAACTGTCACCTCAAGGTCTGTCATGTTTCTTGTGCTAAACTTAGGAAGTTTAGGGAATGCAGCAACCACTGCTATGAGTGATTTTATCTAGTTGGAAAGATAAAACTGGAACATTCTTAAAGGTGACTATAGTGGGGCATCTGTCCCACTTCGTCAAGGAAGGGGTTAAAGCAGGCTGGAGAGAACCTACAGAGCCCCAGCCAATCAGAGAGAGGCTTATAGGGAGCCAATCAAAAGGCAGCTTGCTGGATCAGTCCTGTTATAAGGAGCTACTGAGCTGAGCAGTGGGCAGTAGGGTCCTGACCAGGGTAGGTGTAGGGCTGATTTCCAGTGAGGGAGAAGCACCTGGAGAGAGCAGTGCTGGGCAGGCTAAGGGAAGTGGGAGAGAGGCTCTAGCGTGATACCTGCCAGGCTGCAGAGCTTTATACAAAGTCCAGGCGGGTGCAAGAGGTCATGGGGAAGTAACCCAGGGAAAATTGAGAGCAGTAAAGGGGGAATGAAGGAGGGCAGGAGAAAGCTGCTGCCAGAGGCTTCCTGGACTGGGACCCAGAGTAGTGGGCAGGCCTGGGTCCCCCTCTTCTGCCTTACACCACACCTTACCCCAGGGAGAGTGGCCTAAAAAGACTGTGGCTTGCCCCTGAGGCAAGGGCCTAGATATTGAGATTGCAGTTTGCCACGATGGCAGGTGAGACCAAGGACTGCTGATACCCCCCAGCAGGGGGCAAGAAACCAGAGTAGTGGACACTGCTGGAGGAAGTCTCCAGTGACTTTAATGGACTTCAAAGCAGGCCATCGTTGATAGCTGTATAAAGGAGAATACTCCTACTAGAAAGGCTCCACAGCTAATTTCAGTTTCTTGATTTTCAGCCAGTTCCTGTGTTACACAAAATTACTTTATCCCTGTCAAGGCTTTAACTCTTTAGTTACTGAATGCTGGGCTGTTTAGAAAAGGACAGCACCGCCCAACCACAACAACCCCATACCTTAATTTTCCTCCTTAGCTAATGCTTCCTTACTACAGAACATTTGAAAATGCTTTAAAAAGGCTAAGGGTCAAATTCTTCTCTTGATTAGCCCATGCAGCAGATCAATGGATCTGATTCTCTTGACTTTCCAGAGTATAGGACAAAAATAATCCACTGAAATCAATGTAGAGCCCTTACTGGTGGAAAACCTCTGAGGAGGAGCAGAGCCAGCGACTTCAGTTGAATTGCACAGGGTACCTGAAAGCAGAATTTGCTCCTAACTAGTCTGTCTCTACCACATTTCTCTTGTTGGCAGGCAGCAATAGAGACAAGGAACTCTAGCAGGTTTCTGCAGTTTCACAAGACCTCCCTCTCTAAAAAAATGCATTGTGCCTCTCCTATTACATGACATTTTCTAGTATATTCCCTCACTAAACCTAACAAAACAGTGTTTAATGTGATTCAAGCTGGTGTAGCACAGATACCTCTATAATTGCACTCTATTGGCTGGCCTTTTCCCCAGCATTCAGGAATCCCATTGTTTATCAGGGAATGGAGTCCCGTCTCGTTTCTGTTCTTTTCCCCTTTAGAACACACGGAGACATGGTACTTAGCTGACTAACGGAGCATCCAGTCTTTTCTCACATTGGCTGTTTCTATGGAAATCACAGTACTAGGTCTGGTGCTCCTGTGTAAAGGGGAATATACAAGCCCTTTCAATCATTCTCCTTTGTAAAGCCAGAAACAAACTAAGCGCTACTATCTGCCTTTGGAGGCACCCATAGGTGATCCCGATTGGTGGACCATGGGAGACGGATATGTTTCGAAGGAAACATTTGGCCCTGCCTATGTAACAAAGCTGCCATCACCTTATCTCCACTTCCTTCTGATGGTTATTTTTTTCCAGTGAAACAGTTTTCTTTTATATTCTGTTAACAGTGCAAATAGAGTCTTTGAAGAACCCAGTGAAATATTAGCTGTTCCATCTTTCTTCTTCTCCTCTAACTACCCTTAACTGCCTCCAGATTTTTTTTAAGACTTGGTCTTCCCAGTCCTACTCTCCACTGCAATATTTGTATTTTAAGGGCCTTCTGCATAATGCTGATACTAATATTTACATTCCCCATTTAGTCACATAGGCTTCTGTTGCCCTTTTTTTCCTGTTGGGCTGGATTTCAGTTAGATCCTTGCCAACTCTTCTTTAACTTTTTCCAGCTCTGTGCAATTGCCTTTTCTGGTTCACTGTAGGATTCCAAATCAAAACTGCTTGGGGCAGTTCCCATTTCCTTAAAATCAAATGTCCATAAGGCTACAAACCTTTTGGATACTTTCATTGATGGGTATTTTAAATTTAATGTCTGCAGTAGCCTCATTTGCAAAAATCGTGCTATGTGTAGAACACAAGTGGCAGGGGTAACTGCATGCGCACAGGGCTACTTGCTCATGCAGTCGCCTGACCTGGAGGTGCAAATGATTGTTTGGCAAAGAAGGGGTTTTGTCCAATGAGAGGATGTGCAGGGGGCTGTGCTAGAGCTGTCAGTGGAGGCTGATCCTGCCACTTCTCAGAACCAAAAGTACAAGCCGCTACCACTTGAGCTGAAGGGTTAGCTGTGAGTAGGTGGTAGGCTCTGATGGTTGACATGGGCAAACCTCTAAAAGGAATCTGGTCTCGTGTTGTGGAAGTGCACTACAAAAACACATTTTACTCAGCTCACCCTGTGGTGATGTCTCTCTTAGATTCAACAGATAAATCAAAACGAACCCTCACTTAACAAAATAAAACCAAAGCACTGTGAGCAAGCAAAGGAATCTGAAAGAGTTGATGGACACTAAAAGCCTCCTCTGGCTTTCAAGGAAGTTAGCAACAAAACTCCCTTTGACCTCAGTGGCAACAGGAGCAGGCTTTAACAAAAGGCAAGAAATTCCAAGTTGGGACTGACGTGCCGGCCTACACGTTTGGAAGGAGAAAGCAGCACCTCAGAGTGAGCGGATGTTCTGTCCTCCTTAACCTCACACTTCCTGGCCTTGGTTCATTCGTGCCAGGGATTCACAAACAAAATATTAATTTCAAAAGCAGGGGTTTTTTTCCTTCTTCCATTTTCCTCTGTTGTGCTTTGTGTGTTTGTTTCCCTTTGTCTTCAAAAAGAGAAACATGCATGGGATGCAAACAGTAAAAATATGACTCTAGTATCCTACTACTCTGATGGCTAGCATTGCAGCAAACACTGTCATAAGGGCTAACAACAAAGGCTCTGATTCTACACATTGATTTAAATGGGAGCAGGATTAGGCCTAACGAAAGAACTGTTAGCGAAGAAACTGACTGGATAAAATATAAATCAACCATATTCCAGAGCTTCAACAGCAACTATTTTAGAGCCAGGACTTAAGGAGATACCATCTTTCTCCTTCTACCTTCCCTTAAGGATTACAATCATTACTTTGTTCTCCTGGTTTTAAAAAAGTAATAATCAAAATTTGGCGTTGTCTAGACAGCGCCAAATTTTGAAATAAGCTATTTTGACATTACCTCGAAATAAGCTACGCAATTTGCATAGCACAAATTGTGTAACTTATTTCAAAGTAAAGGTGCAGTGTAGATGCACCCTCAGATAAACATACATTGTAATTAGGCCATATTTTGGGGAAGGAGAAGAGCTTTTGCAGGGTTATAGGGTTGGAGAGACTCTGTGTTAATTAAGAAACTTAAAAAGTTTCCCCAGATTAACTAGTGGTTTTTTTTACAAACATAAAAAATGATAGTGAAAGATAGTTACCGTTTCTCGGCTAGCATGAGCCACATTTTCAAAATCTGATCCAATGGGTGATCCAGGCATGATGCCTACTTCCAATGCACATATAGGCCCACGTGTTTGGGTGTTGGATATGCCAGGCTGATGCTGTAACGTTACGTGCGAATGCATAATTGTATATACAGTTGTTCAACTAGCACATCCCAGTGCCTGTTGCACACTCAAACACCATTCACTTTCACTGTGGCTTCTATCCAGTCTCCACATGGGCATAACCTAAACCAAGCATGAGCAAACACACAGCTATGTTTCACTGGTGCAAACACATGATGTCATTTAGGGTGTGATACTAGGTATCAGGTGTAGGACTACATGTGCCTTGAGTGCAGAGGCAACATTGTATGTGTCCAAATACTGCTTTCATTAAGCATCATCCTCACTGGTTTCCTAACAACATTAGCTCACTTAAAATAAGCAAGATTCCTCTGCTATGGCTGCCAAAAATAAAAGACACAACTCCCCTGTGCATGATGACTTTAATGTTCATAACTCATAGTAGAGGGCAAATTCCATCCCAGCCCCCAGGGACTGTCCCGGGGTAGGAGTGGTCCCAGGGCGATCCCTCTCACTATCCTCTTTGATGAAGACTGCAACCCTGTGACCTCCTGCTGTGACTACTGCTGGCAATCCATCTGCAGCAGGGTATCTCTCTGGCTGGTTGTCAGGCTCCCTGCAATATGACCTGTCTGTAGTCAGCTGTCCTCTTTCAACAACAGCCCTCTGTCACCCTCTCAGCAATAGTCTTATCATTTTTTAGTTAGCTCTAGGATGGACGCAGGGCATCCTGGACATGTCTGGGGCATGAAATGGTTAACAAAACCCCAGCTCACTCTCTCTGTTGGTGAGTCAAGCGTATTATTTTTTTATGGAGTGAAAACAAAGGATTGAATTTTCATTTATTTTGGACAGGCAAACTCAAGACAATAGTATCGTGTATTAAAATGATTAGACCAAAAAGGTTGCTTTCAACACAATGACCTTTGAATAAACAGGATTGTGCTGTGCTAAGAGAAGCAAAATAAAAATCACAGAGATATTGGAAGACCCCACTGGGGCATGTCTCTGGTGTCTCTTCAGCTGCTTAAACAGATGGACATCTATGTGCCCTCCCCTATATTAACTAAATGCTATAAAATGCATTTTTCTACTAAAAAAATCACCCAGAAATAAAATCCCCTGAGGTCCTCTTATTCCCATCCACTAGTCTTCTTAAAGATAATTTAATTAGGCACCTTCTGGTGAGATTCTCATAGCTTATTATATCCCCACTGCACATTTATCAAATATGTAGACATGTCTGATGGGGTGGCGGAAAGTTAGATGGACTTTTCAGTGTCTGTAGGTCTGTTGGAAAGTTTATAATGAACATTTCCTTCCATAAACATAAATATTGAAAAAAAATCTACTGCCGAAACTAATAATTTAAACAGGTTCTCATGAATGCTGGTACATTTGCCTTTCCCATTCATGGCATAGAGCTTGTGGTTCACCCTTTTCATACCAATCAGCTGAAAGAAAGGAGAAATATCTGTCCATCGGCACATCCCATTATATGCTAACCTCTGAATGCACAAATGGCATCTGAGAAGCGAAAAGCTGTAAAAGTCATTGATGAAAGTCAGGCTTGGCTTATTACAAATTCTACCCACTTCATAGTGTTTTATTCATTCCACATGAACAGCTTTCAGAAGGGCCATTGGGCAACAGGTAGCCATAGAGCAGGGGCAGGGAACCTCCAGTTCCCAAACCACAGGTGGCAGACTGCTAGATGCTCTGTTTATGGAAGCATCTGCAGGCATGGAGCCCTGCTGCTTCCTGTGGCCATGGTTCACCATCCCCTGCCAATGGGAGCTGCGGGAAGTGGTGTGGGCCAGGTACTGCTTGCCACAGCTCCCATTGATCCAGAATGGCAAACCACGGCCATTGCAAATGGCTGTGTCTGCAGATCCTTAGATAAACAAAAGCATCTGGCAGCTCACCAGTGGCTAACCCTGACCAACCATGTGCATTCAGCACATCAAAAGTTCCTCCCCCCCACCATGGAGCATGTTACCCAAGTACCCTCTGACTGCAAACCATACTTTGATTGTCCTCTCTTTCCACGGAAGTATTGCCCATTGTATCTGTTCTCCTGAATGTCCCACATAGCATGCTGTCACTGGCTCCTTAACCATTTCCATATAACGCAATAAACCACATGCACTAAGGGAGTATGAATTGGATAAACGGACTGTGAGATGGATAGAAAGCTGGCTAGACTGTTGGGCCCATCGGATAGTGATCAACGGCTTGATGTCAGGTTGGAGGTCGGTTTCTAGCAGAATGCCCCAAGGATCTGTTCTAGGACTGGTTTTGTTCAACATCTTTATTAATGACCTGGATGTGGGGATGGATTGTACCCTCAGCAAGTTTGCAGATGACACTAAGCTAGGGCGAGAGGTAGATACTCTGGAGGGCAGGGATAGGGGCCAGAATGACCTAGACAGAATAGAGGATTGGGCCAAAAGAAATCTGATGAGGTTCAACAAGGACAAGTGTAGAGTCCTGCACTTGGGACGGAAGAATCCCAAGCATTGTTACAGGCTGGGGACTGACTGGTTAAGTAGCAGTTCTGCAGAAAAGGACCTAGGGATGAGAAGCTGGATATGAGTCAACAATGCGCCCTTGTAGCCAAAAAGGCTAATGGCATATTAGGTTGCATTAGGAGGAGCATTGGCAGCAGATCCAGAGAAGTGATTATTCCCCTTTATTTGGCTCTGGTGAGGCCATATGTGGAGTATTGGGTCCAGTTCTGGGCCCCCCACTATAGAAAGGATATGGACGCATTGGAGAGGGTCCAGCAGAGGGTGAACAAAATGATTAGAGGGCTGGAGCGCATGACCTATGAGGAGAGACTGAGGGATTTGGGTTTGTTTAGTCCGCAGAAGAGAAGAATGAGGGGGGATTTGATAGCAGCCTTCAACTTACTGAAGGTTCCAAAGAGGCTGGAGAAAGGCTGTTCTCAGGAGTGACGGATGGCAGAACAAGGAACAATGGTCTCAAGTTACAGTGGGAGAGGTCTAGGTTGGATATTAGGAAAAACTATTTCACTAGGAGGGTGGTGAAGTACTGAAATGGGTTACCTAAGGAGCTGGTGGAATCCCCATCCCTAGAGGTTTTTAAGTCTCAGCTTGACAAAGCCCTGTCTGGGCTGATTTAGTTGGGATTGGTCCTACCTTGGGTAGGGGGCTGGACCTGATGACCTCCTGAGGTCTCTTCCAGCTCTATGATTCTCTGAGCTCAGGTCATCCTTAAACATGTGCCTAACTCTTGTCAGCGCCACACTCTGGAGCAATTTTACTCCAAAGGCAATCTTTTTAGAGGCTGTTCCAAAACACTGCTTCTCTACACATTTGAAATGTAGAGCTGTGACTCATAATATACCCACTCTCTGTACAGCGGGGCACCTGACAAGCATGCAGTTGGCATCCGCTTCTCTGCTGAATATGACAGCAAACATCATGATGTGTTTGTGGCATACTGAGAACTCAGGATGGAGGGCAAACATATTTAAATTCATATTTCACCACTGACAACTTGCTGCTGGGATTCCACGGGCTGTAAAGTGTTCTGGAAAAATAAAATTTCTTTGGGTTGTAATTTTGGGGTGGCTCTGTAGTGATGGGAGCTAACTACTTTGGATAAGGGGACCCTGGGACAAAAATGGAAGTCATGAAGTTTCAGCCTGTTCATAAGAAAAAGTTTGCTTTTTGTTACCTGTCCTGGTACCAGTGCAAACAAATGACCTGATCCTGCCAGTGCTGAGCACCTTCAGCTAAGTGCTGAGCACTGGCAGCAGTCATAGGCTCAGGGCCTAAGTTAATGTCACTCCATCACAAGCAATCCTAGCAAAACCATCACCAGCAATGCCAATGGAAGTGCTGAGCTCATTCACGTTTCCAGTCTCTTAGGCTATGTCTCCACTACCAGGTTATTTTGAAATACTAACTCCCGAAATAACTATTCCTCTTCACAAGCAGGAGTTTGTATTTCAAAATAACGGGCATGGTAGGCTGGATGCTCACCTTGTTGTTTTGAAATAAGGGGAGTTATTTCAAAATAACTCCCCAGTGTAGACATGCCCATAGAACTGCTTCTTCCCATGAGCTCCTGGCTCAAAGACCAAGAGTAAGTACTTAGGCTCATGTCTGGAAACATGAAACAGAATGAACAGGAGTAAAACTGAGCCAGGAAAAGTTAGTTGCTATCTCACCTTTGGGCTTCAGCCTCTCAGAAGCTCCAAACCCTCCTGGTTCTTCAGGCCAACTTGAGCTAGAGAGACATACGCTGCTCCCACTTCTCTTCCCTATAGCATTACTGGGATACTTTGGCTCCAGCAGCAGAGGGCATAAGATACAACCCAGTCTGAGTGTTGTGGGAAGGAAGCATAGGTGGCTTCAAGACAGTTTGTGCCTCCTGGATTCTGGATTTGAGGGGTTATGAATTAGAGCAGGTGAGGGATCTGCCTTCACTTATAGAAGCCTGTTCCAGTCTATGTAAGTTCTTATACTGCCCTCCTCAGTCTAGTATCAAAGTACACACCAACCTATGTATGATTGCCACTGTCTGCCCTGCTCCTTAGTTAGTTGTATACACGGTGCTGTGACCAGTCCTCTACCTGCCATGCCTGCTCTTAGCACATCAGTAAGTAGGAGGCAGCCAGTGGGGAATAGCATAGGACTACATGTATCCTGCATACATTGCACCTGTGCTGCGGAAATTCTGCTGTGAGCAATTGCAGCCCCTTCCCTAGTGGTGAATATGGCCTAGAGTGGGGGCCGTATAGCAAAAGAAACTTGAGTTCATATATTACAAGTATGGTGTTAATGCCAGTTAACAAAACCTACTGCCAGTAATTGCACTGGCGTCTTGGCCTACCTTTTTGACTAGGTTAGTGGCTAAAGAGCTAGTAGCAAGACCTGTTGATGATTCTCATGTTTGTTCAGGAAGCCACACATCTGGTTAAGAGAAGGACACCTAAATACCTTTTCCACCCCAGGAAAAGAATCTCCTGGTCACTGTTAGTGGAGAGCAAGAATTGCCTTCTGCAGGGATAATGTCTACAGCTCTGTGTGATGGCTAATGACCAAGCTTGTGGTGACATGTTCTGTATCCCTGCTGGTGTGCTCTGTATGCACATGTCCCTTGGATCTCCCTTGAGTATCTCTTTCTGAAGCACAAGGAAAAATCTCAGAGGGGTAGCCATGTTGGTCTGTATCTGCAAAAGCAATGAGGAGTCTTGTGACTAACAGAGCTTTCGTGGGTAAAACCAATTTCATCAGATTACTTGGAGTGGAAATTATGGAAGCAGGAGTATATATAATGAAGAACTTGCTTGTCCCCCACCTGAGGCAAATTCTCACCAGCAGCCACACAATGCACCACAAAAATACCCAGGAACCTATCCCTGCAACAAACCCTGTTGTCAACTCTGTCTACACATCTATATAAGCAACATCATCATAGATCAAAGCACATAAGCCACACCATCAGGGGGTCATCCACCTGCACATCCACTAATGTGATCTATGCCATCAGTTGTCAGCAATTCCCCTCTGCCATGTATATTGGCTAAACTGGGCAATCTCTATGCGAAAGGATATGCGGACACAAATCAGACATCAGGAATGGTAACATACATAAACCTGTAGGACAGTGTTTCTTAAACTTTTTAAGACTGAGGAACACCAAACAAAGATTTTTTGCTGAGGAAAAAATAAAAAAAGTCGGGGGAGGGGAGGAAATGGGGAACGTTATTGAGGGAAAAAAGGGTCAGGGGAAAGTTTTGTTTGTTTTTTTGGGGGTGTTTTTTTTGCTCAATAAAAGGTAGTCTGCCCCTTTAAGGGCAGCCATTTTGAATTCTGTTCTCTACGGCACACCTCTGACAGTGTGCCGCGGAACACAGTTTAAGAAACACTGCTGTAAGGGAATACTTTAACATCCCTAGATATTAAGTAATGTATTTGAAAGTAGCCAAAAACCAGTTACAAAGGGAGACATCTGAACTGGACTTCATTATCAAATTCAACATGATCAGTTTAGGATTGAATAAGAATCTCACCTGGTTAATGCACTAGAAGGCAATTTCCTCTCTGTATCTTCACATTTCCAGTCCAAATGCTATGAATGACCCACTTCCACCCTGACTTGATTAGCTTCATTAACACAAGCAACTTCTTCCTTATGTATATATATCCCTGCTTCTGTAACTTCCACTCCAATTCATCTGATGAAGTGATTTTACCCATGAACGCTTATGCCTTAATAAATCTGTTAGGGTACATCTACAAAGCAGCGTTATTTCGGAATAATTGATGTTATTCCTAAATAACATAGTGTGCATCAATACCACAAGTCTTTATTTCAAAAGAATTTCAAGCTGGAGGACTTCTTATTCGGACTCCTGTAACCTTCATTTCATGAGGAGTAAGGGAAGTTGAAGGCAGAGTGTTCTTTCTTCGACATCCTGCTGCGTAGACAGCGTCAAAAGCCAAATTAAGCTATTTCAACTTAAGCTACACAATTGATGTAGCTGAAGTTGCATATCTTGATTCAGCTTTAAACCTGCTGTGTAGCTGTACCCTTAGTCTCTAAGGGTATGTCTAGACTACATGCCTCTGTTGCCAGAGGCATATAAATTAGACTACCCGACATAGTCAATGAAGCTGGGATTTAAATATCCCCAGCTTCATTAAAATAAAAATGGCTGCCGCGCTGTGCCGGCTCAGCTGATCATCGGCACAGTGCACGAGTCAAGACGCAGATCAGTCGACAAGGGAAGCCTTTGTCGACCGCTCCTGTAAACCTCGTTTCACGAGGCATAAGGGAGTGGTCGACAAAGGCTTCCCTTGTCGATTGATCCACGTCTTGACTCGCACGCTGTGCCGACTATCAGCTGAGCTGGCACAGTGCAGCGGCCATTTTTATTTTAATGAAGCCGGGGATATTTAAATCCCGGCTTCATTGACTATGTCAGGTAGTCTAATTTACATGCCTCTGGCGACAGAGGGTATGTCTACACTAGCCCCCTAGTTCGAACTAGGGAGGCTAATGAGGGCGACCAAAATTGCAAATGAAGCTCAGGATTTAAATATCCCGTGCTTCATTAGCATGTTCCCGGGCGGTCGCCATTTTGGAAATTGACTAGCCCGGAAGAACTGCCGGCGTCTACACGCGGCAGAGAAGGGCAATTCCGAAGTAAACCCCTTACTTCGAATTAACAGTTAAACCTCATCCCAAGTAAGGGGTTTATTTCGGAATCGCCCTTCTCTGCTGCGTGTAGACGTGGGCAGTTCTTCCAGGCTAGTCAATTTCCAAAATGGCAACCGCCTGGGAACATGCTAATGAAGCGCAGGATATTTAAATATCCCGCGCTTCATTTGCAATTTCAGTCACCCTCATTAGCCTCCCTAGTTCGAACTAGGGGGCTAGTGTAGACATACCCAGAGGCATGTAGTCTAGACATACCCTAAGGTGCCACAGAAGTCCTTGTTGAAGCATGATGCTTAATCCCCAAGAGATGGGCATCAATAATCAGTTTTGTTTCTCGTCTGTATTGAAACATCCAGGCTTGCCTCATTTGTTGTCTCCTGTTTGTCACTGTGCAGTTCTCTATTGCCCTAGGTCTTCTTTCAGCATGGGCTCCATAGCATCAATGAGGCTGATGATAGAAACAGGAAGAGTGTCTGTCTCTGCATTCTGCGCAGGGCTCAGCTAAGGGTTATTTGACATCACCAACTGCATCCAGCCCACTGCTTGAGTTTTGATATAATTGACACCCCCTAGCTGTGGTAGCTCCTCCAACACGTGATGGTAGCTCCTGGGGGTAACCGCTCAGAGATCACAGAATACTTTGTAGTCTTTTAAAATGAGGTTTATATATGAATGATGTGTAAAGCAGCAATCTAGCAAGCAATTTCTCTTTGTTCTCTTATCATGCCAGCAAGCATAGAAACTGTCTATTACAGTCCCTGCAGTGATCATTTGGGGTTTTCTTTCTAACCCCTTCTGATGATTTGACTCGATTTCTCATTTTCTTTTTGAATAGCTGCAGCAACTCAACCACTTGCATGTGAAAGGTTTCAGCTTGTATTTTCCATCCAGCCCAGTTGGATATTGCAACCTAGTGAAAATAGTTATTTCTATCAGTCCTATAAACCAACAAGTGCCTGACTCTGCTCTCACCCTAAAGTAAGGCAGGGGCAACTATGCAAATCAGTGGGCATACAGCAGAGTGAAAGTAGCATAGGTAAGAACAGAATCATGCCCAGAGTTCCTTTTTGTTAATATGGGAGAGCCTCTAATAAATATTGAGATGCCTACATGATTATAATGATGCTTTAGAAAGTAAAGGTTGCAATATAGACATGTTTGTTTAGGGCAGTGTTTCTCAACCTTTTTTTTATAAAGTACCCCTTTTTAACAAAAAAATAAATTGTAAGTACCCCCAGTACCTACAGTTTTCAGACACAATTTTTTTTCTACCATTGAAACACATTTGTTTAAACAACTTAATCATAGCCAGGCAGGTGATGAAATTTTTGGGTGTAAAAAGTACAAAAATAATAAAGCACTGTAAAACTTAAAACAAAAATTCAGTTTTCTCCAAATTTCAGTTGTGTTGACGTACCCCCCCAGATTTCTCTCAAGTACCCCAAGGGTACATGTACCACTGGTTGAGAAACACTGGTTTAGGGGATAGGAAGCCATTTCATTGAGCATCATTAATCTGTTAATATCAATAGTGCCAATTACCAGACATATTATGTTTGGATGCAAACCTAATGATGGGATCCTGACTATACAGGATGTCAGCCGTGTTCTCTCTTTGATATCCCTGTTGCAAGTAAACTGAATGGTTATCACATGTTCTTGTGTGGCAGTGACAAGGTAACTAATGATTCCCCTGGAAACAATGATAATTAAATTAGGCAGCATAGAATCATGGAATTTTGAGATGGAACAGCCTTTTAGGTTATCTAATGCTCCTGTTTGCAATACAGGATTGTTCCCTATCCATGTTTTCCAGTGCTTTATCTACCCTGTTTGGATTACTGTACCTCATTACATCTTGAAAACTGGGCAAACAACGTGTGACATGATTGTAGCTCCTTTTCTATTGTGATATGAAAAGACAGCATCTTCGCAAAGTTCTTATTAGCACCTCTCCTTCCCAGACCCTCCATCACATGCTTGAGGGGTCCAGAGTCGTGATATTGCAAAATCCTTTACAGGCAGGAGAGACTTTAAGAAAAGCCTTTAATGAATGGAGTGTGTCTCAGGACATATATGTTTGACTTGACACCTCTGTACCTTTCAGTCCTTTTCAAGGCTCCAACTGTGAAGAATTGGTTGGGAATCTCTCTTTGCCATTACTTAAGATTTTGGTGTTGCTGTGGAGGGTAGCATTGTGAGATTTTCCTTCCCACCAGGGTCAAGCACATGTCTTCATGTGACCTTAATGACTCAAATGTAATAGAAAATTGTGTCCATGCTTACAGCATAGCAGTGCATGAGTCTATCATGAGGGTATTGGGCTGGTGCCCCGAGTTTCTAAAATATGGTGTATTTTTACTGCTCAATTGTACTGGGCACTGAGTCTCAAGTGATTGTTGGTAAAATGGGGAAGTGGCCGATGCCATAGAAAAAAGCAGTAATTAGAAGCTATTTATCTGTGATATACAAGATGTTTAGGCCACACACTCAGCTTAAGTCCAACCAGCAATTAATTTGTCACATCAGTTTTTCGTTTATCCTTTTTAAAGAGGAAGAAGTTCCTCTTTCCATCCCTCAGCCTAGACTTGAGAGTGGAAATTTCCTATAACCTAAATGAAGCGTTTCAATTATATACTAAGTAACTCTTTACAGTTGCCATTTTTCTCCTGTGTGTTGAACAAGAAATTTGCCCTCAACTGCTTGAAAGTGGCTTATTGTCAGAACTATAGGATGAGCAATAAATACTGTATCCCTACTGACTTCAATGTCTGTAGGAATAATTTAGGACTCTAGGCACTGAGGATTTAAAACTAAAGAATATTCATATAGAGTATGCATCCACCATGACTTGCAGCTTGATGTGCACAAAACCAACAAACAACATATCCTGGAGAACCACAATAGAACAAACATACCAAATCAACCCCACTATATTCTCATTCCATCAGCTCACTTCCCTACTGAGTGCTTCAGAAAGAAGATAGTTTTGCATCATGCCTGAATGATTAACAAATCAGTCTCAAGTGGATCACAGTGATAAACAGGGTGAGAGCAGAGTTATAATGTGGGAAGCAACACAGGTAAAGAATAACAAAAAGAGTGCACCATGATCACATGACTCCCATGATGCTCTATGGTGGTTCAACCAGATAGGAAACCATGGTGTATTAGAAGAGGTGCGGTCCAGCCAGGGAGACAGACTTATAAAGGAGCACTGAGGCATGAGAAACCCAAATTGCATCTCCAATGAGAAATTGCAGCATCTCACACAGATTAATGCCAAATGTAAACAAAAATGAAATATTGAAAACAAGCAAAAATGAAATATTGAAAATTTTCCAATGGAAAATTGAAAAATTTCATGCAAAATAAAAAATTTCCCATGAAAAAGTTCACCAAAGCACAAACTGCATTTTCCACTGAGAAACATTTTGATGGAAAAATCTTAACCATCTTTACATAGAATGTTTGTCCTCCCACTGATATCATCATACAAATACACTAGTAGAAGGCAGTCCCTGTCCCAAAGAGCTTGCAATATAAGTAGACAAAACAAAGGGAGGGCAGGAAATATCATTATTTCTGTTACAAACAGGGAAATAGAGCATGAGAAATGATTACCGCAAGGACACATTGGAACTGTGTCACAAAGATGGGAAATGAAGCCACAGTTTCTCTGTCCCTGTCACAAGAAGGCCAATCGTCTATGAATAAATTTAAATAAAAAGCAAACATTATTGATTGAATATTAAATACTGAACAAGAGCAAAAAGTCCAGAATTTAAAAACACAGACAGACACATATTAAAAACTTTTCATGAATAAAGTAGGCTGCATTGAATGTTACCAACTGTAATATTACTGAAGTGTTTTCTGTGGTGCTCTTTGTCAAATAATTGCAACACTAGCAGTAAAGAAAAAAAACCTCTTCAAACATGAAGCCATTTTTGTTGGTGGTGCTGAATTTTCTGAATGCTGATTACCTGCTGAGTAAATCTTTGGAAGCACAAAAAAAAGTTTGTTCATTTAAAATGAGAATTGGCTTGTGTTATTGTTTGAGTCTGCCTTTGATGGGGTCATGTTTCTGGGATCAGTTGGATAGCTTGTTTGTTCCAATTCATTAAAAGGGACCCTGCAGCTATTTGAGGATAGAATATGGTTTCACATTATTATTGCACTGCAAAGTATGGACAAGAAGTTTCTGTAAAAATTCCAAGTTTTTCTGGGGGAGTCCTTTTCAAAATGAACGCCTTCAGTCTGATGCAGTGAAATTAATGTGCTAGCATTGCATTGGACTAATTAGACTGACAAACAAAATTAAAATGTCTGATAAGATAATACTGGGTATCATCTATACCTGCAAAAACAACAAATGGTCTGGTAGCACTTTATAGACTAACGAAACATGTAGATGGTACCATGAGCTTTCATGGGCACAGCCCACTTCTTCAGATGACCAGAGTTATGAGTTGGGGATATGAAAACTCGAAATAAATAGGAAAGGGGAGAGAAAAAAAGGCGGGTGGGAGACAGAGCATCATTAAGTATCTGGAGAATGGGTACTTAAACATAAGCAGACAAAAATCAAAGTAAATAGATAGGTACCTAAAACAGGAAGGATACCACTCAGGGAGTTGCGATACCTGCGATAGTTCAATATAATGAATAAGGAAGCTAACCGAAGTCTATCAGCTTCCAATCTTGATTCTGTTTTGGTAACCTCATCCACTAATGCTCACCTGAATCACACATTAATGCTTTTGACTCTGCAGCACCCCTCTCTTCCTGTCACAGGACTCCCATTAACTTCACTGAGGGTCTTTCATATCCTGGGGCAGAAGAACAGGATCCCTGGAGGGGATCAGTCTTGCAAAAGGTGGAATGGTTCTTACAAAGTACTGATTTTGCCTTCAATTCTCCTGGACTTCATTGGAAGGAGAAGGTGCTCAGCACACTGTCAGTTGGCCCCTGGGATGTTTACTTTTTACATGAAAGGAAAACAACAACAAATAGTTATCCTATAGCAGTGAGGGGCAACCTAGGTTGCTGTGTGAGCTGCATGAGTGGCTCTCCTTCATCTCAGTGGGCCACAAGACTGTTGTAACTAAGACAGTCTCCCAGGATAGGGTAGTTTTGCTCACTGCGCTTGCATATCTAGAATTTGCAGGGTATGCCAATTGAACCATAGCAACGTTTTGATTGGATGCAGAGGAAGCACATGGCTCTTGCAATGTTGTGTGCAGTCACCACACAGCTCACTTCATGTGTCCTTTAAGTGCCTGTCACTTTTGTCATATGGTTTGGAAAAAAAAATGTGGATGAAAACCAACAGAATCTGGCAATCTTGTGAATGGGCAACAGTAAATAAAATGTCTTGTGGGTCTCACACAACATACAGCCCTCAGGCCACATGCTGCCCACCACTGTCCTACCATCTTTTTCTCTTCCCCCTCGAGCTATTTCAGGACTTGTCTCCAAAGGGAAATTAACCTGCATATATATATACTCGAACAACTATTCTGCTATAATGTCTCATGCATATGCTATTCCACAATAAAAGTGCCTTTATCCCAGAATAATTACTCTGTTCACAAATCAGAGTAATTCTTCTAAAGCAAAATCTCTTTATTGTAGGATAGAGTACCCACAGAAGTGAAATATTTTGGAATAATATGGTCAGTTTCCCCTGTGTAAACATCTTAGACCTTTAGGCTACATCTACACTGCTGGTAGATATCCTGAAATAGCTATTCTGCATCTTTTGAGTGCACCTGTTATTTCAAAATATAACGGGCTCACTATTCTGATGTCCCTGCAAACCTCATTCTACGAGGAATAATAGACATTTCAGAATAGCAATTTATTTAGAAATAAGTGCTGTGTAGACAGCACCACATTTCGAAATAAGCTATTTTGAGATTAACTCGAAATAAGCTACGCAATTTGCATAGCTCAAATTATGTGGCTTATTTCGAGCTCCGGATGCAGTGTAGATGCACCCTTAAGGTTAACTCCAATGTCTTTCTTCTGTGCAAAATCCCATTGTATTTAGCCCATGTTTGGGGCTTCATTGTGCTTCCATAAAAGGCAATGGAAGCTTTGCTATTGTTCTTACTGGTAGCACACATATGCCTATGGCTTGCTTTCATAGTCCAATCCCTCACTGAAAAGAGATGGGCATTTATGACTTTGAAGTCTATTTCTGTGGCTGTGCATGCATTTGTCCTATCTCAGACTTTTCTCATTCATAGGACCCATCTGCACATCCAAAGACTAGCTCTGCTTCCACTGCCACTGAGTAACTTTTCCAGGAAGAAAGTCACAAGAGATTTCAGCTGTACTGTAACGCCAAGTGTAATGACAGTATAATAGTATCTAACCTCCTACAAAGTGCTCTGAAAATGGGGAGGAGGATGACGATTATTCACTGCTGTGAACAAATCACTGTGTTCCTCTCTGCAGACAAAAAAGCTCCTACTTAGCAGCTCCAAGCTGGTTGGAATATTCATGCCTCTAATTAGAGAAATCTTTCTAACCCTCTCCTTACGCCATTCCAGAGTTACTGTGAAGAGGATCATAAAGAAACTGCAGAATGTACTCTCTGATTCACCTGTCTTATTATTTTGACACTCAAGCATCATAGGAGAGCAGCCAGTGGGTGCCCAGTCTAAGTGTTTCAGCACACAGAAGCTTAGGGTGTGATTTATCATGTGTGGTTATGAAGATATCTTCTGAGCATGACAGCAAACAAGAGCTAATAGAGTAAACAAAACCAATATGAATATTATCTGCAGATAAATTCTTTCTAATGAGTAATCTCTGTGTTTTATGTAAGTAAATGTTGGCTTTGATATTATCCATGAGTTTTAATTAAAATATTTTCTGGGGGTTCTTAAGACTGAGTTAATGCAGCCGCATCTCCTGGAACCCTTGGGAGTTTCCAGCAGAAATGTTCATGGAGGCATATGGTAAATACAGTTATTTAGAACCAGTTGGTAAAATCCATCAACCTCTTTGGAATTTGTGGGAATTGAATGAGGATGCAGCAGCATAAGAGCTGGCCCACGGGAATAAATCGATAGCATAACTTCCTGAACTGGGCTCCTTTGGCGGCTCCTGAGCAGAGATATGTTTCTGTTTGTAAGTAACCAACAGGACACTTCTGTATATCATTTATCTCAATATGTCCTTCCATTCATTCCTCTAGTGTGCTCCTCTCTCTTTTTCACTGGAGTCTGACATCATAAAAAGGTATCACCCAAGCTTACAATTATTTCTCTCCATTCCAACACCTTCTTCTGCTTTCCGTCACGTAGGTATCATATTAACACTGGCATATACAGTTGGCATATTAACAGCGAGCACCAGCCATTACCATAACTCACATTTTATTAGCATGGAAAGTTGTGTAGTGGGCTGGGTTGAACATTCTTGTTGAAAGTCATAGAATGTACCACACTAATAATATCCAAGTACTATTTTTCCAATTCCTTATTTGCTCTTTGCTATATATAAGTAATTTCCACTGAAGCCACTGAGGGTATGTCTACACTACAGCGTTATTTCAGAATATCTTATTTCGAAATAGTTAATTCGAAATAAGTTATTTTGAAATAACGCATCTACACATAAAATACATTTCGAAATAGCGTTTTGCTATTTTGAAATAGCGCATCCACACTGATTGGACGCTGAATCGCATTTAAGGCCAGCTGAAACCAGTTCCAGCAGGGCATCAGGTCAGTAGTTGCTTTGTCTGGCTGCTGTCTGAGGCTTGTGCTTAAAGAGACCCCCCTGGACAGCCAGTTCTCAGGTTTTCCTGCTTGCTTGCTTACCTTGCTGAGGGACAGCAAAGCATTTTTTCTCTGATTGCTTTGGTTGGGACACCACAGCACTCGGCACCATGGAGCCAGAGCTGCCCCTGGGCACTCTGGTGCTCATTTTGGATGTCTTGCTGCAAGCCTGGCAGCAAGTGCTGGAGATTGCCTGGCAGCTTCTGCGGCAGCCCAACCCCCAGGTTCTCTTCTGGACCCCCCTGGGGGCCGTGGAGGAGCAGCGGCCGGACACCAGCGTGCCCCGCCGCATCTGGCGTCTGGACACCAGCAGCAACTGGTGGGACCACATCGTCCTGGAGCGCTGGGGAGACCAACAGTGGACCCAGAACTTCAGGATGAAGGAGAACACCTTCCTTGAGCTCTGTGAGTGGCTCGCCCCTGCTCTGCAGTGACGGGACATGCACTTGAGGCCCTCCATTCCCCTCCACAAGCATGTGGCCATCGCCCTCTGGAAGCTCTCCACGCCGGATAGCTTCCTATCTGTGGGGAACCAGCTCGGCGTGGGGAGATCCACCATCGGAGCAATGCTCATGCAGGTATGGCAGTCTCCAGCCACTGTGCCTGGGGGGGGCAAAGAGGGGATGGGCTGCCCCAGGGAAAAGGGGGGGAAGTGGTGCAAGTCCCCTCCATGGGAGGGTTTGTTTTGTCCCAGCCGCACTACAGACTGCCCGCAGTGGCCAGGATTGCAAGGGGGGTTGCTCCTGGGGAGGGGGTGCGGGGCAGTGGCAGGGAAGGAGCACTCTCAGCCACCCTGGCACCCCAGTGACTCTCAGTGGTTTTGTGTGTCCCTCTGCAGGTGGTCAAGGCCATCAATAGAGTGCTGCTCCACAGAGTCATCCGCCACACTGATGTGGACGTGGTCATTGAAGGGTTTGGCGCCCTGGTCTTCCCCAGCTGCGGGGGGACAATCGACGGGACACACATCCCCATCCATGCCCCGGAACACCAGGCCTCCCCGTACATCAACTGGAAGGGATACTTCTCGGTCATCCTGCAGGCTGTGTCTGACCACCAGGGCCAGTTTGTGGACATTAACATGGGCTGGTCTGGCAAAGCACATGATCCGTGGGTTTACCACAACTCCTCTGTGTGCCAGAGGCTGCACGCTGGGACCTTCTTCCCCAACTGCCACATCAGGGTCGGGGACGTGGACATGCCTGTCTGCCTGGTGGGGGATGCAGCCTACCCACTACAACCCTGGCTCATGAAGCCCTACCCAGGACACCTCAACCCCTCCCAGCAGGCCTTTAATGGCAGGCTCAGCAGGGCCCGCATTGTGGTGGAGGGGGCGTTTGGCCGGCCTATGGCCCGATTTAGATGCCTCCTCACCCTCTCCAAGAGGAATATTCTGCACGTGGTGGCAATGTGCTATGTGCTGCACAATTTGTGTGAGCAGAAGGGGGAAGCTTTCCTGCCAGTCTGGATGGCAGAGGCCGACCACTTGGCTGGCCTGTACGCACAGCCCCACACAGCTGCCAGCAGGGAGGCCCATCGGGGCGCTACTGGTATCCGGGAGGCCCTGCGGGAGAGCTTCCAGATGGAGGAGGAGTGAAGTCTTCCTGGCGTGCCCCACTGGGGCCTTGTGCCTTATTCCACCCTCACGTCCTTCCACTTTCCCCTCCCTAACCCCCCTTCCTGATGTCAAATAAAAACACGTGTTGCCAAAAAACCCTCTCCTTATTGACCATAACTGGGGTGGGGGGGATGAGGTGGGAGAGGAGAGGGGAGGGGGAAACCTGGGAGCAGGGAGCTGGAAGGGGGAGGCAAGGGGAGGAAGGGGGAGGAGAAGCTCAGGGTTAGGGGTCTTGCCGGCCCACCTGTCTCCCAGCACTGTGGGTGTGGGGACCTCGGTGTCCCCGGGGGGGGACAGGTATGGAGGAGGGGAAGGGGGGAGGAAGAAGCGGGAGGGAGAGCAGGAGTGGGAGGAGGAGCGATAGCGGGAGCTTCAGCAGGCAGCAATCTCTGTGCCATGGTCTGCAGGTGGTCGCGGATGGCACGGCCCTGGTCACGCAGCTCTCGCAAGCTCTCCCGCCGCAGCTGGAGGTCTTCCTGCACCCAGTGCTCCTGGCTGTGGACCTGCCTTTGCAGTAACCCCAGGTGCTGCCGCTGGTATCCCTCCTGATTCCGGGTGAGCCTGGTGGCCCGGGTGCGGGAGGATGTCCTGGGCGGGGTGGTACGCCCTGCACTTGTAGCTGGTGCAGCTGTGGAGAAACCAGAGAGGTGGTCTCTTATCCCTGGGGACACAGTGGGTGAAGCCAGCCCCCCTCTGCAAGGTGAGGACAGCAGATCTCTGCACCATCATGTCCTGCTATCCCCAGGAGTGTGAGCTGGCCCGGGACTGTACCCATGCCCCTGTGCTGTATATAGTGTGGGTGTGGGGGGGGAGGATGTGCCCTGCCTCTACATAGAGGGGGCTTGTGGAGGGAGGGCATCGTGCAGTGTCCCTCCCTGGGGTACAGAGCATGTCATGTGCCTTCATACATACATGTGTGTGGGTAACGGGCCAGGGCCCCTGTGTGGCAGCCAGCTGGGGCCACATGCCCCGGCTGGCATGGCACAAGCACAGGTTGCTGCGTGTTCCATGCTCAGCAAGGCCTACATGTGCGGTCCCTGGGCTCCCTCTCTCACTCCTCCCCCACCCGCCCTGCCTAAGGGAACAGTGATGGCACTCACATGTTGAGGTCTCCCCGGCCTCAGAAGACAGTGGTGATATTGTTGCTGGTATGCCTCGAGGGTCCAGGGTGAGTGCCACGCTCCCTCCAGGAGTCTGCGACTCCTGGCCGTCATTGTCCTCCTCCTATGTGCCCTGGTCAGGGCCCTCTGCGCCAAGGTCAATGACTACTTGGGGGGCATGGACCGTCCGGCCCCCCAAGATGTGGTCCAGGGCCTCAAAGTAGGGGAAGGGGTCTGGGGCTGCCCCTGACTGGGAGCTTCCCCCTGTGGCCCTGGCATAGGCCTGCCTCAGCTCCTTTATCTTCATGCGCACCTGCTCCTGGGTGCGCATGTGGCCTTTGGTGGTCAGGCTGTCAGCCATCCGTCTGTAAACGGCTACGTTCCTCCATCTAGTGCGGCGATCATGGACATTGGAGGCCTCCCCCCAAACCTTCATCATGTCCCTGATCTCCGCACTGGACCAGGAAGGCGCCCGCCTTTTGCGGCCCTGGCAGGCTCTTGGGAGCTGCCAGACTGCTCCTGGGGAGCGGTGGAGGGCTGGCTGGCACTGGCTGCCTGGCTCATGCTGGCAACTGGGTCAGGGGCAGCGTCTGTGGGCTCTGGGCTGGCAGGCCTAGAGCTGGCACAGGCCCTGTGGCCAAACTGAGTCTACCCCTTTAAGGGCTCTGGGGTTGGCGGGGGGAGCAGAGGAGTTTTCCTGGTTCAGCCCAGAGTGGCCACCAGGGCACCCTGGGAAGGGCTGGAGGCCCCCTATTTCGAAATAAGCATCTACACAGCGCTTATTTCGATTTAGCTATTTCAAATTTGGTGTTATTCCTTGTAGAATGAGGTTTACCAAATTCGAAATAAGCGTTCCGCTATTTTGAATTTATTTCAAAATAGCGGTTTGCCTGCGTAGACGCTATTAAAGTTAATTTGAAATAACGGCTGTTAATTTGAAATAACGGCTGTTATTTCGAATTAACTTTGATGTGTAGACATACCCTGAGAGATGTTTGAGATTTCAAAACAGTCTAGTGAATTTAGATATATATCTGCCATTAAAATTAAGGAATAATAAGTGCCTAAATGCCTTGGCCTGCTTTAATTTGAATCTACTTGTACAACATGAAGGTCATTAACAACTGACACAACCTACTTAAGGCTCTGGTGGATTCTCCAACTCTTGAAAACTGCATAGCAAGAGTGGAATCTTTGAAGTAAAACTGAGCTGGAGATTTTCCATTTAAATTTGCCTGCTAAATTTTTGGTGTAGGTCACAATTGTGTTTTGCTGGTGTTTCAAGGCTTGTTACAACCATCTATTATGAATTCTGTGTCATTATTAATTAATTTTATTATTATTATTATTACTACATGTAGGAATGACAATCACGGACCATTGTATTAGGTGTTGTGCAAACATACAACAAAATCTAAATCTAACAAATTGTTCTATTATATATTTAATCTGTTTTTACCAAAATAACTAAGAATTGTCTCGTGATTCGATTCATAGTTTAGATGAAGATGAATATGCATAGCTGCTTTCATAGCTATAAAAAAGAGCTCTCTCATTTCTTTCTTTAATTTTCCTTTGAGCTTTTTGGTGCTTTTCTGGATCATATTTTCCTATGTTCTTAATGATCAAAGATCTGGAATCACTACAAGACTGTAGCTTTCTATTTATCCATAGGCCAACTCTTGTTCATGCAGACATATTGCCTGCTCTTATACAATGTCCTGCCAAAGAAATGTCTTTAACTACAAAAGGCCTCTTATGGGACATGCGAAAGATGAACTGGTGGGGATAATGAAAGGAAAATATTCACAAGGGTTCATTTATTCCCTTTCTGTGGATATTTCTACAGTTTTATACACACAGAAATATTTGTATGAAGAGGAAGTATTCTGAATATGAGGGTGAATGTGTTTTGGCACAAGCATATCTACTTGTAGCCACAAGCTGGCCTCAAGTTGATAGATGTTTTAGTCATCTATTGAGAGAGCTTGAGAACACCATGTGATCATGCACACAGGATTAATGGTCACTTATAAATGGTGGATTCTTAAAATAAACCGATAATTCATATGCTGCCCATAGGCTGAAATATGCTTGCGTAAGCCATTTGCCATATAGTTTGAAGAAATTAACCTAATGACAACTGAATTTGTGAACAGAACAATGGCTAAATTCACTGACTAAATTGTCCTACAGGTAAGTTAAGTAACATAGGGTGGATCCTGTGTGGTGTTGAATACCGTCCATTTTCACCACTTTGGCTTCTGCAGAACTCCATTAACTGCAGTGCACATATCCTGGTGTAAAAAGGGCTTGAATGAGATCAGACATACTCAGTGTGTGTTGAATGAGTTTCCATGTGTATTGCCTTTGTCTAGTCCTTACCTGAGAGAAACTGCAAATTTTTGGTTATGTCTAAAACATCTGCTTCAATCCTGCCTTTCATGTACACCAGGTCTAAGGCATCTGTTAGCATGGAGACATAGTCCATTCCATTTGGGACAATGGTTGGCTGACAGAGACATTTCAGTGGGCATACAGGAGGCTTCATTATTTTATGATTCTGCAATCTCTGGTTGCAGAGAGTGCTGGAGCATAGGGATTATGGATGGCATAGAATCATAGGGTTGGAAGAGACCTTAGGAGGCCATCAAGCCCAACCTCCTGCTAAAAGCAGGACCAACCCCAACTAAATTATCCCAGCCAGGGCTTTGTCAAGCCAGGACTTAAAAACCTCTAGGGATGGAGATTCCACCATCTCCCTAGGTAACCCATTCCAGTGTTCCCCCACTGTCCTAGTAAAATAGTTTTTCCTAATATCCAACTTAGATCTCCCCCCACTACAACTTGAGACCCGTGTCCCTTTTCTGCCATCTGTGACCACTGAGAACAGCCTCTCTCCAAACTCTTTGGAACCCCCTGTCAGGTAGTTTAAGGCTGCTATCAAATCCCCCCTCACTCTTCTCTTCTGCAGACTAAGCCCAAATCCCTCAGCCTCTCCTCGTAGATCATGTACTCCAACCTCCTAATAATTTTTGTGGCCCTCTGCTGGACTGTCTCCAATGCTCCCACATCCTTTCTGGGGTCATTGGTAGCTGGCACTATGTAGAACAGCCTTGTGACTGATCTACTTTATGCTATGGACTGTACCTGTGGCCAGACGCTCCCAGAGGGGTGGTTTGAAAAGTGGCTTGAAACTACATTGACCCCATCTGTTCTTGAATATGCTGAGCTGAGACACTGGAAAGGATCCAGGTTTCTGTTACTTTGTACCTTCATGCCATGTTTTTAATTTGCTTCCCCCAACCAGAACCTATTCCAACATTTCTTTTCTTTAAAAACCTCCATGCATTCAGCAGCTCCTATAAGAACAAATGAGCAAGAAATGGAGGTGAAAGGAATTCTGGAGAGGGACACATTTTAGCTTGAAGGGCTTATTACAAAACAAGATGTGTGGAAAAAGGTGTGATATAAATCATGAAAAATGCCTGGGTGTAGCCCATTCTAAATCTCTGTGTGCATCTAAAATTATTTTTGTTGTGTGTAAAGTTACCTGTTCAGATATAAGCAGTAATTACTGTTACTATAACTGATGAAAAGAATCAGACGCAGAAGACGAGTGTTTCAAAGATTTGTAGGAAAGACAGATCAATGCGCAGATCAATCTGACCTTGAACTAGTGTTTTTGTTGCTTCTGCATCTTTGGCTGTTTTCAGAAATAGTTTATTTCTGACAAGAGAGACAGCCAGGCCACAGAGAAACACAGAAAGCTTGAGAGAGTCTGGCTTGAGCTGCAGAGGTGTAAATCATTTCTTCTTGATTCCTTTTGGATTTTTGCATAGACCAGAATTAAACAAATTAACTATGGCAAGAGCATGACCATTAGGTGCCCAGCCATGTGCTAGTTAAGAGGGGTTGCCTTCAAAGTTAAACACCACTTGTGTTTGGCTCTGTGTGTGTGGTGGGTGTGGATGTCAAACATGTGGGCTATTTCAAGTGGGCTAAAATAAGCATTTGGGATGTGAGAATTGTTCTTTTTTTTTCTCTTCTTCCTTTCTTTGTTTCCTCTGTCGCCTTCTTCCCTCCCAGTCATTTTCACAAAGGCTGTTCTCTCTGCCTCAGTTCTCAGTGTCCTGTCCTCCTCTCTGTCTCCCACTTTCAGTTCCTTTGTGTCTCTTTCACTGCTTCAACTTCTGGTTCACCTCAATTTTCTCCTACCTGCCCACTTTGCTTGCCAACATGCCTGCTACCATTCTTGCTGCTGTAAATGGAGCCAGTTGACCTATTTAGTCCAATGGGATTTTAGTGTAGCAAAAATACTGTATTTTGTTTCACTGCTAGGGCTGAAAGAGCTTTTGGGGGGATGCTTGATCCCAGTCAGCTTAGAAGCTGCCTTTATTCAAACTCCTGGTGGATTATGTGTAGGGAGATGATTTCCCCAGATACAATGAGGCACGTTAATAATAGTCTGTTGCCTTTATTTTGATTTTTCTCATGTCCGTGGCTTTGTGTCAGGCCATTTGGGGTAAAAGTTCAGAGTATTTATAAATGCATAAACAGTTTTATTCCCCAAATTCAAGCAGGCACATTGCTTGCCCCCTTCTGGTTTAGTTACAAATTTTTTTGGGGGGGAGGGGTAATAATCATGAGCATTGCTAAGCAGCTTGGGTTTGCTGTTCACACTGACAAAACTTCCATTGACTTTGATAGGAGAAGGATCAATAGCCTTCTGTTCCCCTTGGACCTAGTCCTGCGAAGTGTAGAACACTTTCTATGGGATTGTTGGGTGCTCAGTGTCTCTCAGGAGATGCCCTTAATGTGGGAAATATTCATGTCCCTGTGCCATTACATGGGGGGAAAAGTGCAAGAGTTTAGGATTTTCATGAAATGGCACCAATGATAAGCGTCTCACAAAGCAAACACATGGGTCCAGAGTTGTACAAGGATTTACACTTGCTCGGATGCTACAAAAAGCCCTAGGTTTTATGTGAGCAACGCTCTGCAAAACACCCCTTAGTGAGAACTTCAAATGGCTCCCACTTAAAGTCACTAACAAAACTCTCTGAGAGTTCAAAACTACACGATTGTACCCTAAATAAGTTGATTTGAGAGGCATGTTGGTTTTGGCTTTGTGGGGAGAGTGCAGGAGTGGGACTCGGAAGACCTGGGTTTTATTCCTGGCTGTGACACAGACATGCTAGGTGACCTTGGGCAAGTCACTTCAGCTCTGTGCATCTAATGGGTGAGTGGGATGCATCTAATGGGTGAGTGGGATTCATCTGCTGTGTCAGGCAGACCACTTAGGAGAAGGGAAACTCTAGTTTGAAATCAAGACCAGCTAATTTGTAGAAACTGTGCCAGTCACATATGCACATGGGTCTGTAGCGCCAACCCCAGCGAACGGGATATGCTTTGGCTGTGTTTTGATTAACATCTCAAACATTTGTTTGGCAATATGAGGGACTCTAGAGTCATAGAGCTATGGCCAGAGGGACCACCAGAGCATCTAGTCCAACCTCCTGTATATTACAGGCCACCAATACCACTCAGCACCTGAAGGAGACTGCTTCTGCCCCCGAGCAGCTTATTTATGAAACTTTTCTTTTTCTTCTCCATCGCCATGTCTACACTATGTGGAAGATGTATGCTGCCACAGTCGATCTTCTAAGATTTGATGTAGCGGGTCTAGCATTAGACCCGCTAAATTGAACTCAGGGGGCACCCTGGTATTCCTGCTCCTCACAAGGAGTAAGGGAAGCTGACAGGAGCATTTGCTCCTGTCAACCTCATGCTGTATGGATGGCGCGGAAGCTCAGTTTAAGACATGTTGACTCCAGCTACGTAATTAACATAGTTGGAGCTGTGCATCTTAAGTTGACCTTCTGCTGTAGTGTAGACCAGGCCTAAATGTTCTCCTTGAGTGGGCTGTACACAAAGGCCATTAAAGTCAGTGCAAAGAATCGCCTTTGGTTCAGGGAGCTTTGGACCAAGCCTATGCTGAGCATACAAAGCCCCTGATCTGTGCCCAGAACTGGGTCAATGTTAGTGGGAGCAAAAGGACTGTGGAATAAGTCACATGCTCACATGCTCCACTTTGAATGATTTTAGGTTTACACCGGCAAAAAAACCTGCATTTTGCCCTGAGCTAAAACTTTGCGATGCTGCCACTGGAAAGCTGAGACTCTTTTTTCAAAATTTTCAAAATGCCCAAATCCTCCGATTTCACTTGCTCTGCAGTGTGCTCCACACTGCGCTCTGCACGGGATACAAAGTATTTGCTCCATGCTGCACTGCATCCCAGTGAAGCAAAAATCTTTCCTTGCTGACTGGTACCCTGCTGACATCCCATTTCAGTTAATTAGAACCCCGAGTATTTAGCACAACATATAAATGAGGCAGGATTCCAAGCTGTGGAAAGAAAGGAAGGAGAGGGGCAGAATGGTTGGACAGCTAAGGGGATATGTAAATGTATTTAAAATAGATGATTCTAGCTGCAGTGAATAGATGATTTTTTTAAAATCCGACTGGATGGCTTTAATCAAAACTGATAGTTCATACATCTGCTCTTTGAAGATAAGCCTGCAGTTATACAAATCACTTGAAGAAAGAAGCTGTGGTGTGCTGATGAGACCTCAAAAAGTCTAACCCATGACTAGGACGATTATAGTCTGGTTACTTCAGCAAGTTGCTAATTCTGAAATATTAGGCTGAGTTATATGTCCTGTCTGCAACATGAAAGAGATGCCTGTAGATTGTGCCAAAGCAATTAAGATGTTTTACAAATCATTAGAAAACATTCTTGATTTAATGGGCCTTCTCCTTTCACCTCCCCAACTTTTCTCCATATATTTGACCTAGAAAGGCAGCTTTCCATCATCCTGATATTTATTTCATAACAGGAGATGGAGATTATAAAATAAAGTGGGAGCCTGCTTTAGGGGGATCCTCTGAAAACTGCAGACTCAAATTTAGGATGATACCAGAAAGTGTTTACCTTTAGAAAGATTAACTGAAATAGACTGATAGTACACAGGCACAATCTCAGGAGGAACAGGTTCAGAGCATGTAGAGGAAATCCATTCTTGCGAGATGAAAGAGAAAGGAAACATTTATTTTGCTTCATTTCCATTTTGATCTTAAAGTATTAGATTCTTGGACTATAGATTCACCAATAACCCTGTGGATTTGAGGCCTGATCCAAAGCCCAGTGAAGTCAGGGGAAAATTTCCCATTAACTAATCAAGGGCCTGTTCCAAAGCCCAGTGGAGAATGAAGTAATGGGAGGCAGTTAGCTGCTGAAGAGATCAAAAGTTGAGGTGCAGAAGAAAAGATGGGGCCTTCCCCTGCTTATTCTTTGCCATATGTGCAGCATCTCTCTTCCTCCGTGCTATTTTATGTCTCCTATTCCCTGGCATAGCAATGGCACAGACAGCTTTGTTGGCAATGCTGCTTTTGACTCTACAGCCCTCTTTGAGCCGTGTGATGGGGTCAGGGTGCATTGGTCCCAGAGGCTACATTAACACCATTTCCAGCAGCAGTAATTACTCTTCAGCTATTACATGGATTTTTGTCTGCCTAGAAAAGGGAATGTGCTTGTAGAGTAGTTCTTTGCTAGCACTTTGGCCACACCTAATTGATTTCTTGCAGACCTATTGGTGAGGTAAAGTTTGTGAGGGAAAGAATCTACTTTTGAACCACCAATTTAAAACAATATTGTATGTGGTGCAGACCTCTGACAATGGTGCGCATCTTTCCCTCTCAGGGTGCGTCCAGACTGCAGGTGTTTTTTGGGAAAACAGCTGTTTTCCCAAAAAAACGTAACTTGTGTCCACACTGCTATTGCATTCTTTAGAAAGAAATTTGAAAGAACGCAGGGGTTTTTCCGACATTGGTAAACCTGATTCTATGAGGAAGAAAGCCTTTTACGAAAGAGCTCTTTCAGAAAAAGGCATGTGTGAATGTGGAAGAGGGAGTTTTTTCAAAAGAAGAGGCCTCCAGGAAAAAGCACAGGTGCCCTGGTGGCCACTCTGTCCATAGTAATCACAACTTAAATGCGAGATAGTGTCCATTCAGTGTGGACGCTATCTTTTGAAAAAGCAGATTGCTTTTTTGATGTGCTTTGGCAGTGTGGACACTCTCTTTTGGAAGAAATTTTTTCAGAAGATCTCTTCTGGAAAAGCTTCTTTTGAAAGAAACTTGCAGTCTAGACGTACCCCCAGTCACAACTGTGTATATGCCACTGGGTTCAGTTTGCCAGGGGTTTGTAAGATTCCCTTTAGGTTTTGGATGCATATAAACCTGAAACCTAGGTCCCACTGAATCTCAAAGTAGGGACACTATGGGTATGTCTACATTGCATTCCTCTTCTGAGTGAGGAATACAAATGCAGACACCTGAAATTGCAAATGAAGCACGGATTTGAATTTCCCGTGCTTCATTTGCATAATCGTGGACTGCCGCTTTTCCAGAATAACGTCTTTCGAGACAACAAACACGGTCCCCGCGGGGTTATTTCAAGAGAAAACCCTTCCTTTGAAATAACCCGTAAACCTTATTTCGAAGGAAGGGTTTTCTCTTCTACTGGTTTCATCTCATCACTGGTATCTTCCAGAGGATCTCATTCTCCTCATTCTCCATTCAGCAGCAGCGTGGAGGCTCACAAACACCTTTCTGCTGTTGGCCGCCTTTGCCTCATTCTGGCACGTAGGGTGCCCGAAATGCACACCGTGCAGCAGTATTCCTTCTAATTTTTTCCATCCATGTATGGAATAAATGTTATGTGCACCAAGACATGTATGGATGTGCACCACCAATAGAAGAAACACGTGCTGCTGACTGTGGGTGCTCGGCTGTTCAGCTGGGCAGCATTTGCATCTCCTGGGTGGCCACCCAAGCATACAGGTTACAGGGAACACTGCTGTACAGCTAGCAATTCCACTGAACTTCCCTGTTCTCATTAGCCTCATGATGATAATACAAATAATAGGAGGAGGAGACTAAGGGGGGATATGACAGAGGTCTATAAAATCATGACTGGTGTGGAGAAAGTGAATAAGGAAAAGTTATTTACTTGTTCCCATAATATAAGAACTAGGGGCCACCAAATGAAATTAATGGACAGCAGGTTTAAAACAAATAAAAGGAAGTTCTTCTTCACACAGCGCACAGTCAACCTGTGGAACTCCTTGCCTGAGGAGGTTGTGAAGGCTAGGACTATAACAAGGTTTAAAAGAGAACTAGATAAATTCATGGGGGTTAGGTCCATTAATGGCTATTAGCCAGGATGGGTAAGGAATGGTGTCCCTAGCCTCTGTTTGTCAGAGGGTGGAGATGGATGGCAAGAGTGAGATCGCTTGATCATTACCTGTTTGGTTCATTCCCTCTGGGGCACCTGGTATTGGCCACTGTCAGCAGACAGGATACTGGGCTGGATGGACCTTTGGTCTGACCCAGTATGGCCACTCTTATATTCTTATGTTCAAACTACCTGGGAGGCTAGGGAAGGCAGAGAAGGAAAAGGAAAGAGTGGGAAATGTATCAAAAACCTCCAGAAAATGTTATTAAAATCTATTGAGGGCTTTGGGTTGGGTTTTTAATTAATTATTACTATTATTTCTTGGACACAGCTCTGGCTGTTATGAGCTTTTCTGACCTTATTTCCCTTTGTTTCAACAGTGTCTACAGCAATAGCATTAGACTTGGGCTGAAATTTTTCATTTCCTTGCTACATGCTGCAAAAGAGCATTGAGGAGTTCCATAGAACCATTATAAAATGGCTAAAGCTCTTTACATATTATATGGTCCTCGAGAGGATATTTTTATAGCTAGGGACCATTATAAATTCTCTAGCTGATGAGCCTTCCATTGAATTTTTTTTGTCTAGACTCTAAACTGTAATTGCTTAATAATTAATTCTTCTGCAACAGTGAAATACGTATCTGGAATGTGTCGATTTTGTTTACAGCCGGGGATTGTTCTTCCTCTTTCAGGCCAGAATCTGCAAGGAACGGAGCATCTACAGCTCTGTCTCAAGAGGCTGTCGGCATTTTACAGGATAGAGCCTCCTCTTTGAGTCACTTCAGTTTGCAGCAATTTGAGATCTGGATATCTTGGGGGTGATGCTGTTTGATGTCTACTTTCATGGGTCTCATCTCCAGCATGGCTTGGATCCAGGATTTCAGTTTGGCCTTCTGTAACAATGGATTATTTTCACTTCTTTCTGCTTCAATTTATTCCAATACACTTTGTTTCTAGGTTCCCAAGTCTTCAACCTCTCAGCTGCTTGGCCTTTGCTCCTTCCTCTTGGCTCTAGACAACCTTTCTTCTCTGTAGGTGCTCCTCAGATGTTTCACACTAGTGAGCAACATGATTTCATCTAATACATACACTTTTCAAGAAATAATGCCCTTTAAACTCTCAGTGACCTTTTAAGTCTCGGATAATTAAAACAGAGGTGCATTTTCAACAAGTGGTTCCAGATGTCCAGCACATCCAAGGTGAATCTATCACAATCCACATTAGACATGAACCAGAGGTCACCTACTGAAATGAACAAGCAGCAGCAATGTTTCCTCTAATTTTTTTCCACCCATGTACAAAACAAACTTTATGTGCACTGAAGCATGTGTGAATGTGCACCAAACACATGCTGCTGGCTGTGGATGCTCTGCTAATCAGTTGGGTGGCATTTGAATCTCTTGTGAGTGGCCGCCCAAGCTCACAGCTTACAGGGAACACTGGCAACAAGTTTAAGAAAACCCCAGGGGAATATTTCTTTGCACAATGCAGTTAGCCTGGGGACTTGTTTCCAGGGAATGTTGTGAAGGCCAAAATTATAACTCAGTTCAAAAAATAAATAGATCAGTTCATGGAAGATAAGTCCATCAATGAATGCTAGCCAAGATGATCAGGGATGCAACAGCATGCTCTTGGTGTCTCTAAACCTCTGATTGCTAGAAACGGGGACTGGATCACGTAATGACTGCCCTGTTCTGTTCATTCCCTCAGAAGCAGCTGGCACCAGCCACTGTTGGAATACAGGATATTGGGCTACATCAATGGTCACCAACCAGTAGATTGAGATCTACTGGTAGATCTTGGAGCCTCTGACAGGTGATCCTGACTGGTTTGGCCAGGAGGCTATCTAGTTCCAGCACTTCAACTGCCTCTTCCCCCACTGCTGCACATCTCCTGCCCTTTGCCTTGGAGCTGCCCCCCCCCACTGGGGAGCCTTCTGATTTCTGTGCAGGGCAGGGGAGGGAGAGGAAGGTGCTGATGTCAAGGTGCCCCCTCCCACTCTGTATCCTATCACCACAGAGCAGAGAGGGGGCACAACAGGACTTGGGAAGGAGTTTGCTGGCTGCTTTTGGGAGTGGTCCAGGGCCAGGATAGGGGTGAACCTGCCTTAACCCCACTGCATCACCACCCAGGAGCCACCAGCAGTGCCCAGTTAGAGCCCATGTCCTGAACTCCTACCCCAGTCATGAATCCTCTCCTGCACCCCAAGCACCCAAACACCATCCCAGACCCTGCACCTAGAACTTCCTCCTACATCCCAACGGCCTGCCTCAAGAGCAGTTCAGAGCCGCTCTCACACTCCAGATCCCTTAATCCAAGACCAAAACCTGCACCCCAACCCTCTGCCCCAGCCTGATGAAAGTGAGTGAGGATGGGCAAGAGAGGGAGGATGGAGTGAGCAGGGGCTGAGCCGCAGAGAAGGGGAGGGAAGGAGGCAGGGCAAGGGTATTTATATTTGAGGTAGATCTTGGATTGCACTTAAATTCAAAAAGTGATCTCGTGCTTAAAAAGGCTGGAGACCACTGGTCTACATGGACCCTGTCTCTGGCAAAGTATGGCCATTCTTATGTTCTACCAGTTAACCCACTCTACTGGTACGTCAGACAACTACATGGATTCTGGGAAAATATTGTCAGCTTTTCATTCAAATTGATCCCATTCAGAAACATCAGAGAACTAACCTCCCTCATAGAACAATTTGGTAGCTATGCAGGACTTTATATGTGCCAATTATTCCACACATTGTTGCCTGCAGAAATGTTGTGTTCATTGCCTGGAATAGAACTCTAGACCTTCTGCTCCACTCAAAGACATAAACCGTACTCTCTTGAGCTAAAGCACATTGTGACAAATGAGTTACAGATGTTTTGGCTTGGCTGTGATACAAATGATAAATTAATAATTCTCCATTCACTGTAGCAACACGAGGCCGGTGACTCTTGCACTAGAGAGAAGCATTCCTGAGCAGGTCTGATATCCTAAATGCAAGGAGGATTAGTATCCCTGTACATGCACATACAAATATATTGCACTCACTCCCTTCGTCCTATAAGTTGGGCTACATTCCAGACCTAATTTATATGTGTGTGGGATGTTTTAAAACAAATACTGCTATGTCTAAAGGTTCCCCATCTAAAGGTTAACCATCTAGTCTATATCTCCTATTATTTTCAGTGCTGTTATTTCTTTGTGAGGGCTCTACTTTCATCAGAACATCTTCTCTGTTGTTGTCTTTGTGAGGAAAAGGACTCATCACTTCTTTAGAAGTCCTCATTCTCTTCCTCAACAAGTGATCGTACAGGATGACTACCTCCAGCCCACTGAAGCTAATGGGAGAACTTTCACTGGGTTCAGTGAGTTTTTGGATAAGGCCCTGCAGTTGGAGGCGTATAGATTTGGAAATGTTTGCACCTCTTATTGGCATGACCCATGCCAATGGGAGCTCTCCACAAGTAGTAGGCTTAGATAGTAACCTCTTCACCAGATAATATAGGAAATTACCTTGATTATAGTGCCTATAGCAACTTCAGAATCATGAACAGTACCTAAGGTGGCATGAGCATGTGAGTGGCGCCGCCTTTCTTAGTAAAACAAAAAGAAATTATAGTTAAATACTGTTCCTTTTACTATACAATATTTAATACGTCCAGTCCTGTTTTCATTGAAATCAGTGATGGTTTTGATATTATTTTCTGGTTGGGTTCTGAGTGCAGGATTGGGCTCAGCATTGTTATTCACAAGTTGTATCTGCAAGTATTCAATGTAATCTTGTTATAATGTAATTCAATAAGTTATATGTATTTCTATTGCTCATCAGTCATAAAGCTGGTAATTAGTCCTACAACTCTACAGCTACGCCAATACCTAATAGTATTATCAGAGAAAATGTACTGAGAATGTGTTTTGTATTTTCATTTTTGCAATTGAAAGGAAACAAATCTGCACTGTTTTTTTTTTTTAATTAAATGTAGCTGTTGAATCCCGCTCTAAAACCTAAATTAGAAGTTCCATCAATATCATGGCAAATAATAAATATGCGGATACTTGGACTACATCAGTTTGAGTGCTGTGATAAAGAGGTCATTTAGGGGAATGCTCATGTGTTTATATGTGTTTGTATTTCTTCACCAACACAAAACAGATCAGTCGTTTCATTCATTCTTCTGCAGGACAAAGTAGCTGATAGTACAGTACCCAACTGCAGTGAAACCTCTTTATAAAATGATATTCATTCCCCTCCCACCCTGACTGACCTGATTTCATGTCTTCAGGCACACAGTGTCAATTATAGACCAAAAAACCAAAAAAGCTGCTGTCAAGGGGCTTCTGAGGAGTGGAATTGCCATGCAGATCTAGTTACGCCATGTAAAATTAATAATTATATTTCTGCCGCTACCTTGATTTTGCATTTGTGTCACACAGGGATTCTTAAATGATCTAATATTGAATGTGGTGAATTACAGGCTGGAGACCTCAATGTTTGTGATGCTGTGACAGAGGATGGATTGATCTACAGGTTGTGGCTTTTCTTCATCTGCTTTGGCGTGTGTTCACCTCCTGAGCCACCTCAGGAATTATTCATTCCTGAATTTACCTTTGCATAACTGGGAAGAACTTGTAAGTGGACTGTTCGTATAAGTAGGTGGCAACCTGGGCATCAGTGACCATGAGCTGGTTGAGTTCAGGATCCTGACTAAAGGAAAGCAGCAGAATGCAGGCCCTGAACTTTAGAAAAGCAGACTTTGACTCTTTCGGGGAACTGTTGGGCAGGATCTTCTGTGAGGCTAATATGAGGGGGAAAGGAGTGCAGGAGAGGTGGCTGTATTTTAAAGTAGCCTTATTGAGGGTGCAGAAACAAACCATCCCAGTGTGCTGTTGGAATAGTAATTATGGCAGACAACCTGCTTGAATTAACAGAAAATTTTTTGCTGAGCTTAACCACAAAAAGGAAGCTTACAAGAAGTGGGAGCTTGGATAGATGACTAGGGAGGAATATAAAAACATTGCTCGAGTATGCCAGGGTGTAATCAGGAAAACGAAAGGGTAATTGGAGTTGCAGCTAGCAAGGGACATGAAGGCTAATAAGAAGGGTTTCTACCGGTATGTTATCAAGAATGTCGGGGAAAGTGTGGGACTTTTATTGAACGAGGAAGGCAACCTAGTGACTGATGAGATGGAAAAAGCTGAAGTACTCAATTTTTTTTTTTTTTGCCTCAGTCTTCACAGACAAGGTCAGCTTCCAGACTTGCATTGGATAGCAAAGGATAGGAAGGAGGTGAGCAACAGAAGAACAGGGTAAGGATTATTTAGAAAAGCTGAACATGCACACGTCCATGGGGCCAGATCAGCTGATCTGAGGGTGCTGAGGGAATTGGCTGATGTGATTGCAGAGCCATTGGTCATTATCTTTGAAAACTTGTGGTGAACAGGGGAGATCCTGGATGATTGGGAAAAGACAAATGTAGTGCCCATCTTTATAAAAGGGGAAGAAGAGGTTCCATAGAACTACAGACCAGTTAGCCTCGCCTCAGTCCCTGGAAAAATCAGGGAGCACGTTCTCAAGGAATCCATTTTGAAGCACTTGGAGAACAGGAAGTTGATCAGGAATAGTCAACATGGATTCACCAAGGGCAAGTCATGTCTAACCAACGTTAATTGCTTTCTCTGGCAAGATAATTGGTTCTGTGGATAGGGGAAACACGGCAGACATGGTATTCCTTGCTTGTTGCAAAACTTCTGATATGATTTCCCACAGTATTCTTGCAGCAAGTTAAATAAATAAGGCTTTGATGAATGGACTATAAGGTGGATAGAAAGCTGGCTAGATCGTTGGGCTCAACGGGTAGCAATTAATGCCTCAGTCTCTAGTTGGCAGCTGGCATCAAGTGGAGTGCCCCAGGGGTGAGTTCTGGGACCAGTTTTGTTTGACTTCTTCACTAATGATTGGGATGATGGGGTGGACTGCACCCTCAGCAAGTTTGCAGATGACACTAAGGTGGGGAGGAGAGGTAGATATGCTGGATGGTAGGGATAAGGTCCAGAGTGACCTAGACAAATTGGAGGATTGCTCTAAAATAAATCTGAGGTTCAACAAGGAAAAGTGCAGAGTGCTGCATGTGGGACAGAAGAATCCCAAGCACTGTTACAGGATGGGGGCCAACTGGCTAAGCAGCAGTTCTGCAGAAAAGGACCTGGGGATTACAGTAGACAAAAAACTGGATATGAGTCAACAATGTGCCCTTGTTGCCAAGAAGGCTAATGGCATATTGGGCTGTATTAGTAGGAGCATTGCCAGCAGACTGAGGGAAGTGATTATTCCCCTCTATGCGGTGCTGGTGAGGCAGCTTCTGGAGTCTTGCATCCAGTTTTGGGCTCCCCAATACAGAAAGGATGAAGTCAAATTGGAGAGAGTCCAGCAGAGGGCAACTAAAATGATTGAGGGCTGGGGTCAGGCCTGCTGCTGGGGGTGGAGGGCAGGGTCACAAAGGGGGCAACAATTGCTCCAAGGCCCAGAGATTCAAAGGGTCCCAGAGCTCCTGGCTGCTACCACCGCTGTGACAGCGGCTAAGCCCTGGGCCCCTCTAAATTGCCACAGGACCATTTAGAGTGCCGCTCCATACAGCTCTGAGGGTGGGGGCAGACGTGCACCAGAGACTGGGAGGTGCTAAGGACTGAATACCGTTGGTCTCACCTATTCCGCTCTCAGCCCTGCCCCTTCTGGGGTTGCGGTGCCAGCCCCCCCACATACCTTGCCCTGGGGCCTATGGTGCCTGTTGGCCTTGCTGGCTGAGGCACATGACTCATAAGGAGAGGCTGAGGGAACTGGGCTTATTTAGTTGGCACATGAGAAGAATAAGGGGGGGGGGGAGTCTACTATCTGAAGGGGGTTCTAAAGAGGAAGGAGCCAGGCTATTCTCAGTGGTGACAGATTACAGAACAAGGTGCATTGGTCTCAAGTTTCAGTAGGGGAGGTCTAGGTTGGATACTAGGAAAGAAACTACTTCACTAGCGCTATGTCTACACTGCCTCTTTTTTGCGGAAGAGGCAGTGCAAATGAAGTGCTCATTAGCAACTTCTCATGCTTCATTTGCATATTCTCTTCCGATGCTTTTTGCAGAGGAGGTTTTTGTGCAAAAAAAAAAGCAGTATAGATGGGTCCGTTTTGTGCAAAAAAACCCTTTTGCGCAAGAACCTATAAACCTCATTTTTTGAGGAATAAGGCTTCTTGCACAAAACGGTTTTGTTGTGCAAAATGGATCTGTCTACACTGCTTTTTTTTGCGCAAACCCTCTTCCACCAAAAGCATCAGAAGAGAATATGCAAATGAAGCACGAGAAATTACTAATGAGCGCTTCATTTGCATTTCCTCTTCCGCAAAGAAGAGGCAGTGTAGATGTAGCCTAGGCAGGTGGTGAAGCACTGGAATGGGTTGCCTAGAGAGGTGGAGGAATCTTCATCCTTAGAGGTTTTTAAGACCAGGTTTGACACAGCCCTGGCTGGGATGATTTAGTTGGGAGTGGTGCTGGTTTGAGTAGGGGATTGGGCTAGATGACCTCCTGAGGTCTCTTCTAACTCATAAGAACATAAGAATGGCTGTATTGGGTCAGACCAAAGGTCCATCTAGCCCAGCAGCCTGTCTGCCGACAGTGGCCAGCGCCCGGTGCCCTGGAGGGGGTGGACCGAAGACAATGATCAAGCGATTTGTCTCGTGCCATCCATCTCCAGCCTCTGACAAACAGAGGCCAGGGACACCATTCCTACCCCCTGGCTAATAGCCTTTTCTCTGATTCTATGTTTCTTTGCAGATTATATTTTTAAATGGTTTAAGGTATGATAAGCACAAAATCAAAGGAACATTCTGCAGTCTTTCATTTTTTAATGAAAGTGACGTTGGAGGTCCCAGTCTGGACTCTGATTCTGTCCCTGTTTATCAATGCACTTTAAGCACATGCTTAGGTTTATTCGTGTGTTTAGGTCTTACTGACGTCAAAGTGACTTGAGTATTTTTCAAAGCAAACACAAGTGCGTAAGTGCTTTGCTGAATAAAAATGGGCTTACACAAACACTTAAATGCCAAACTGAGGCAAAAGTGTTTTCAAAAATGAAAGTAATCATAATAATTTGAATCAAAATTTTAAATGTAATACATTGCACATACTTGTAAAAGTAAATTTAATTGAGAACAAAGGGTCTTCTAAGCACAGCGCCAGAGGAGTAGGAATTCTGGAGCTCTAGCATTGGCTTTGACAGAGACTTTCTCTTGTGTTTGGGCACTTTTACTCAGTTTCCCCATCTATAATATGGCACAAATAACGATGTGGTTTAACTTATCATTGTTTGTGAAATGCTTTGAAGATGATGTGGTTATATACACTCAATTAGTAATGCAGTTAAATGGAGTACCATTTTAAAAGAAGAATGTTCCCTGTAGGTGAATTATTGGTAACTAAGACATTTTTATTACCCATTTATTTAAACTTTTTCAGTTGTATTTCTCTCCCAAAGGCATAGATTCAGAGATTGTGTTACAAAGAAGCTGCCCTACAAGTGAATTTTCAGTTGCTTGTCCTTGTATTGTATAAACATTGTATCAAGTTTCACCAGCTGGTGTTCTTGATTAGTGTTTTGTCAGGTCACCGCTTCATTAGCAGGGCACAAATAACTATTTGTCATATTGTACCAAGTCCTGCAACATGGCCTCCATGGGAGTTTTGCATGAGAAAGACAGCATAATTTAAACTTAATACATTGCACATCTTTTTAAAGTTGATTTTTTAGAACAAAGGGTCTTCTAAGCACAGAGACAAGGGATTAGGAATTCCCAAGTTCTAACATTGGCTTTGACAGAATCATGTTTTCTGCCATTGGGCACTTTTACTCAGCTTTTCCATCTTTAAAGTGGTGCTAATAATAACTCTTACCTCAAAAAGTGTCATTTGGCTTAACTTATCAGGGGTTTATAAAGCACTATGGAGAAAAGTATCATGATTTGTACTCAGTAATGCAGTTAAATAGAGTATCATTTTAAAAGAAGCAAGGACATTTTTACACTGTACTGAAAAAACATCTTCCACTGAAAAAATGTTTTGATGGAAGAGCTTTTACCAGATCTAGCAAACATTAATTAATACAGTTTCACAAGCTGTTCATTAAGTAAAGACAGAGAAGTTGAGATAAAATTTTTTGAACGGGAGCACTTAAAGTTTGGGCACTTAACGTTTACTTAGTTAGCTAGAGCAGAGTTCTAAATAGAAGCCAGGCTTCCTCAGGCCTTATCTACACTTGCTGGGAGATTGACGTGGTGGGGATCGATCTTTGGGGGGATTGATTTAGTGGGTTTAGTAAAGACCACTTATTGTGCTCCTATCAACTCCTGTACACCACTAAATCGAGACAAGTAAGGGGAGTCAATGGGAGAGTTTCTCCCATTGACCCTCTACAGTGGAGATGCCACAATAACTTGAACTAAGGTACATCGACTCCAGCTATGCTATTCACATACCTGGAGTTGTGTACCTTATTTCAACGTTATAGACCTGGCCTGAGTCCCAGTCCTTCACCCATTGCAAACCTCATTTTAGCCTGTTACATCCCTTTGTCAAAATATCCCCCAAGATCCAAGTAATTGCATGGAGAAAATTTCTGGCTTTCCATTTAGGGGTGGTCAGGTCTTCTCATATGTGATTCTTAGATATAGCATATACCTGGAAGGCTTGCTTATGATTTCAGTGTTTTCATTGGGAAGCCTTGATCTTAGTATTCATAAATGGTGAGTGTGGTCTCTTCTATAGGATTATAATTTTCTATGTTTATAAGTATCCTTTTGGGGATGAAATTGCTGATATCATAGTCTATGGTTTGGTAGATTACTTCTCTTTGGACCAAGGCAAGAACTCAGTGAACTGTTGTTCTGGTGAAATCCAAAGGCCTGACCCTCATGTGAGCGTGGAGCAACCTCAACTCTTGTCAAAGTCAACGGGACCTGAGGGTGTTTGGGAGCTCTTCAGACATATGAGGCATCTTGGAGGGTGAGACCATCAAGTCCACTGACGGAGAGGGGAAAGGAGGATAATTGCCCCAAGGCCCAGCCCAAGGGTCCCGGGGCTCCTGGTCGCTGCCGATACTGGGCCTTTCAGAATTGCTGCTGGAACCCTTGGGTTAGTGGGGGGAGGAGACACTGGGCTGTCCAGGTGGTGCGGGGGACTGGCTGCTCCAGCTCCACCCCTTCTGGGAGCATGGAGATGCCCCTCCACAAACACACCTTGCCCACAAGCCTGGAGATTCTGTCACCTCCCGTGAGGACCATAAGTAGCAAGAGGGCATTTTTGTTCTCAGATACACAAAAGATTATGTCTACCCTTTCACCTTTCAGGAAAGAGAGAGAGCAGTTAACACCCAGGTAATTATTACTCATATAAGATGGAATATGACATTTTGTTTCATACTTTGCCACAGCTGGGATATTGGGCAGACTCTGGACGCAAGTGGAATTTAATATAATGCAATGGTGAAGGGGAGACATGAAATAAACTTTCAATCCTGACCTTCTGATGACATGGGCTATGATTTCATTTCACTAACCTAATGACGCACCTTTTAAAATTATTTCCGAAGAGCATGGTAGGCTAAACGACTGGGAAATTAGTAATGGAAAAGGGAGTCTGGTTGGTTCAAATATAGCCCAGATCCGTAGTGATGACCATCATAACCATGTGAAATGCATTTCTTGGTCTCTGTCCCATTTTTAAGAGTTGATTCAATGAAGTCAATGTCAGCCTCTCCACTGACTTCAGTAGGCATCAGATCATGTCCTTAGGGCTCAAATTTCCACATCCCAAAATTCGCTGTCATCACTTGCCAACCTGTGGACTGTTTAAGTAGAGACTAGGTGCTCCTGGATTCTAAACTCTTCTCTCACCCTAGGAGTTGATTCCTCCAGGAAAGGCCCGGGGGACTAATCTGCAGATGTTTGTCATGCAACACCACCTCCTATAGATATTTTGTGTGGATAAACACTCTTGTAGTGTGAAGACAGCTGCACTGTCCTTTCCAGAAATGTTCCCCATAAGCCATGTGCTTCTGTGACTGCTCAGAAGAAATTCAAATACCGCCCAGCTGATTAGCAGAGCACCCACAGCTAGGTTTGTTCCCAGAGATCTGGAAGTCTCTCCCATCCCAATGTCTTTAAATGTGCAGTAACGGACATTAAAATTCCTTGTGCTTTAACAGTACCAGTGTGCAAGATAAAAATAGAATGAAAATATTCCAGAGCATTATAGAAACTAGAGATGAGCTACTAAGTATCCATAGGAAACTAAGCAGCTCACTCTTGGACAGAATTCCAGTCTACGTGCCTTGGTGCACATTAAAATGCTCTGCACGTGGATGGAAAAGATTAGAGGGAACGTTGCTTGCCAGACCTGTCCCTTGGCTAGACAGACAACTTCATTCTCCATTCTGCCTTTTCCAGCATTCATTTCAAAGAAACATCCCGAAGACACTTCATAATCCATGAGTGCAGTTCAATAGCTATTGTGATGGACTTTTTAATTATCAGCTTATGAGTTTCAGCAGATATGTCTGTAATAATCAATGGTTGTCTCTCCTGACCACCCACAACATATATATACACTTAATATTAGAACTGCCCAGAGAGCTAGTGAATGGCTCTCTATTAGACAGCAAATTAAAAAAATGTATTAGTCAACTATCCACTGTAAAATATTATCTCTCTGCTGGCTTGCTCTGCTATTGATTCACCTCAAGAGAAGTGTTTCCGCTGCATCTACCATAAAATAAGTAAATTGCTCTGTAATTGTAAGGACTGCAAATTAACATGAATTGGCTATGGCAGGGTTCTGGTGCTTCTGCAGCACCCCTTTGGGTATTGTTGATGCAGTCCGATCACTCCAGGTCCAGCCGCTCACATGGGGGTGCTTAGTAACACTCAGAAGGGGAAGGAGTCTCAGCTGCCCAGCTGAGTTTCTCTGGATGCTCATCCCTTCTGGCGTTTAATGGAACTAATATCTTACAAGCAAGATAATAACAGGATACTGCCTGTTTCACCTCAAGATGAGTTGAGCCTCTTTTAGGCAAGGGATTCAGCTTTGCTCTCTGCCAGCCTCTCCCAGGGAACTGGGAAGCTCAGCATTCTGCTCACTGCCCACACACCCCTTTTAATGACTTGAGCTTTCTTGCTCTTGAACCCCCTCCTCCATTCTTATCATGACATGCAGTTGTAATGGGGCAAGGCCATGCCAGCCCATAGCAACACCTGAACCCATACCTGATTGGTACAGAGTTTATACATCATGACACAGATAGTGATTAAGAACAGAATTCCGTGGACAGCCAGAGATGACTTCCACTGCAGTTGAATTTTTGACAGCTGGCACGTCAGGAGGGAAGGCCAGCTTTGGACCAATCACAGTATCTTTCTTTCATGATCTTTTCTCCTCCAGTGAATATTTGTGTTCACAAAGAGTGAGGAAATGGCACTATAGAGAAATCAAATTTTCTGTTGCCTGATGAGCTTCACTTTTCGTGTATTCAGTGAATACCCATCTGCACTTCCCTAGAGATGACCTGGAGGAACTGCTTGTAAAGGGCCTTTTGTTTGCAGAAAGGAGATAATTCAGTGCTCATCGTGTCTCTGAAAGACAAATGTGAAACACACCAATTTTATAGAACTATTCAAGGTGACACATGAAGTAATCTTCAGTTAAGTGAGGATTGAGAACATATCATCTATTTGACTAAGGGCTCTGTCTAGACTGGAATTCTGTCCAAGAAAGGGCTGCTTAGTTTGTCTAGTTTCTACAGAGCTCTGGAATATTTTCATTCTATTTTTATCTTGCACACTGGTTCTGTTAAAGCACAAGGACTTGTAACTTCCATTACTGCACATTTCAAAGGATTGGGGATGGGAGAGACTTCTATATCTCTTGCAAAGTGTAGGGACTTAAAAAGAAATGGGGCAGTTTCTTCCCTCTCTGGGAAGAAGAGTTTCTTTTGAATTGCTTCAGTGTGTCACTCTTTCAGTGCCTTTTTGAGTAGGTTGCTTTACTGACTTTCACCTTCCTTCCAGATGAGTTGAGTCCATGGCCTGCATATTGTGTGCGTGCTTCTGTAAGAATAATACATAAGTACCTCCTCTGACAAGTCAAACTTCATTAATAGGATTGGAATAGTTAACTCATCAGCCCAGGTTTGATCTTTGCACATGCTACTGTGGACTGGCTGCTCTTTTTAGATCTCTCATATGTTCTTTCTCTCAAGGAAATTTCTGAAGTAAAACATGGCAGCCAGGCCCAGCATTAGGGGAAGGCGGGCAAGGTGGTTGCCTTGGGCTCCACACCTTCAGGACCCTGCGCTACCCGGTGCCTGCCAGCCCAGCTGCTTGCTCGCTGCCCTGGCTGGGAGCTGTCCGGTGCAGCCAACCACACCATGCCACCTTGAGCCCTGCAAACTCTTTGGCCAGGCCTGATGGCAGCATGTGTCTTTTGGAAAAGTGATTTTTTATCTCCTGGGTTTTTCATATAAACAATTCTATTTCATCATATTCTGAAGAAGCTTTTATTATCCTTCATGTCTCAGCAGGGTCTGAAGACTTTGTATGTGCCTGAAGCACTGGTAATATAAGCTTAAAACTCACAATTAGAACATAGCTAATTCTTTTTCACATAGGAGCTGTGCTCAAGGTGACCAGGTTCAGGGTGGGTAACAGGGGAATTATATATCAATTTAGCCACTAGTAGTCTGTGTCTAGCAAAAGCAATAATCTGATCAAATTTCCTCTTCAACTCCTTAATTCTGAATTTACTTACAGATACAAAATCTTGTACTTTCTTAATTAATATAGCTTTATAAACCTAGGGGGATTTCTTTGGGCTTAATATAGGGATCAAACAGGGAAGTTAAAATCCATGGTTCTGCTTCAGCATGCTAGGGAAATTAAAGTTTGTTTACATCTTAAGCCAAACATTGGCATTATCTTTTCATTTTGAGCTGTTTTTCCATTCTCTGAGAAGTTTAAAATATCCAGGCAGATTAGACTGGAGAGGCAGCTAGCTGGGATATGCTAGGTCACCCTGTATTTCTCGAGAGGACAATGAAAATGTTTCTTTATTGGATGTACAGAGTTTACAGAAACTCCCACTGATATGTACACAAGAATCAGACTGGATGGAGATGATTTGCAGGAATTGTGCAGTGTCCTAAAATAGATTGGTTTGGGTAGCATTTTGACCAAAAGCCTAAATACACCATATATTGTAAATTGGTCAAATGGTGTAGATGACATAAATATACCTTACCAGTGCCTTGATAACAAGAAGTGTGTTCTGAGGGTTTAGAGAGTCCAAGAATAAGAATCATTTCTTGGGTTTCACTTCTTGGGCTCATGGATCTCAGGAATTAAATTTAGGCATAGATTCAATAATGAATAAGAGCTAGGGTTTGCATGCAGATCTGAGCTTTTCCCATAAAGTTTCATTCTCAGATAAAATCTTGCAAAATCAGCCAATCTCTTGAGTCATAGCTGTAAAATTAGCTGCCATTTGAAAGATGGATAATTTACCAAGAATCAAAATGCGATGGCTGGGTTTAATCCTAGGATTGGAATCCAAAGCCTGTCAGAATCTAAAGGGGTTCCTATACGTGGTGTTGGTTTCGCCTATCTCATTGCAACAGGAACTTCTGCAAGTTGGTTGACTGGACCATAGAATGCCATTGGTGGCAGGATGCTATCTGTAGACCCCTGATAAAAGAGGTTGCTGCTGCCCTGGGAAGGTGGCAGGCTTCACTGAAGTTAATTCACCAGCTTCTGTTGGGGATTACTGATATTGCCACAGCAGTTGCTGGGCTAATGAGGCAATTGGCTCTGTAATTGGGAGGATATATTTCAGAGAACTGAGGGGAGGGGTCAGAGAGTGAGCTGGGAAGAGGAGTGAATGTTGCATGGAAATTTCCTCCTACTGGATAACTGTGGTTCCCTCTGTAAAAGCTTTGCAATGGAAGATTAACACACACATGGTGAAAGACAAATAGCCTACACAAATCTGTGGATAGAACACCATGAGAACTAGCTAGGCAGTGGTACCCATGAGTAGGTGGAAGGATCAGTGTTGATCTTGAAGGGGGCTGGTTGCACTATGAGAATTTATGAGAAATGAAACACTAAGTGGTTAAAATCCTGACCCTGTAACATGCCAGATGTCCTCAACAATTGCTGAACCCTTGTAGCATCATCTGTAAGTCATGGCCAAAATCACACAGGAAGTCTATGGCAGAATCAAGAATAGAACTCAGGGCTCCCTCCTGTCTCCCTGTCCCATGCTTTTAACTACAAAGCAATCATCCCTCATTACAGATGAGAACATTGCGGAATCTTCAACAACAGAACATCACATGGTAACTTCTTGTTGTCCTCCAATCTATTGCCCCCTACTGAATGCCTCCCAGGGGAAGAGTTGTTAAACTTCTACAACACTTTTAATGGGCTTTATCAAATGAATTAAGAAGCTTTATAGCTTTTATGCTGTGCACTGGATTCTGAGAACTTCTGTCATCAGTGCAGTAAATCACTCAACAGTAGTGGGCTGCAGTGAAGAAAGTAGCATATAAGATGAAGAAGACTGTCGGATTTGCTCCCAATGGAAAGCATAAGAAATCATTTTGACTTTGAAATACCTACCAATCCTAGCTGTACATTCCAGTGAAGATGAACATTTCTGGGAATTTTTAAAAAAATCCTATAATGCCTGAAGCAAAATACAAAAACGGCTCAAGCTTTCTGAAGTAGTGTTATTGCAAGTGACCATTACAAGCAATATTCTTATCTTAAGAACATAGTGGGTGCTGCTGGTACAATTGCCCATTGGGGTAAATGGGAAATGAACACTAATCCCCGGGCATAGAATAATCCCCTTTGGGTATTATTGAAGTTGTTCATTTTTTAAGATAACCAAATACACCATGTTTATGAGCTTCTTTTAGAGATTAGTTAAAAGCATATCCATGAAGACTCATTTTAGCAGTTCTGTCAGGCCCTTCATTAAAATCCCTATTTTGGGGGGCTTATCACTGCTCATAAATCCTAATTCCAGGCTGAAACTTATGATCTCAGATATTACCTCATCTGTCTTGTCTAGCTCATCTTGTGGGACAAACAAAGGCTACAACTACACTGCAAACAACAATAGAAGATTTTTTAAAAAATAAATTAAAAAATAGTTTTATCAGAGTTAGTGTTCAGCACAAAAGAAGTTGAGAGAAAGAAAGATCCTTTAGCAGCTGCTTGAGTCTTTTCAAACCATTGGTTCAGGTTTTAGCAAAAGTTTTGGTTGATTTTCATTTTATCCCAGTTGCCTCTCCAAAGTCCTTTAAAGTCAGTCCAAGTCTTTTCACTGACTCCCATGGGATTTAAATCTAGCCTAGTTCTAATTTTAATTTTCTGGTCCTAAAGCCTGAGGTACTATCTTGATCCAACTGGGATTTTTTATATTGTCTATAATGGGAGCAGGTAAAGTATAATAAAAACACATGACCAACTCCTGCCCTTTCCCTCCACCTCCCATCTTTACATGGAAATAATAGGCAGCTAGACATATCCAAAAGATCAAACTGTATTGCCTAGTTCTGAAACACTTACCCAGGAACCAATCCCTGCAACAAACCCCATTGCCAATTCTGTCCACACATCTGCCCTAGTGACACCATCATAGGACCCAACCACATCAGCTAAACTATCAAAGGCTTGTTCACCTGCTCATCTACTATGTGATAAATGCCATCATGTGCCAGCAATGCCCCTCTGCCATGTACATTGGATAAACTGGACTCTACACAACAGAATAAATGGCCAAAACAGAATAAATGGCCACAAATCAGACATCAAGAATGGTAACATACAAAAACCCGGGGGAGAACATTTTAACCTCCTTGGACATACAGTTGAAGATTGATATTCTCAAGCAAAAAAACTTCAAAAACAGACTGCAATGTGAAACTGCTGAGCTGGAATTCATATGCAAATTTCACACCACCAGAATGTGTCTGAATAGGGACTGGGAATGGCTCCCACATTTCAATAAGTAATTTTCTACTTCAAGTATTTCTCCCCACCCCCTTTTTATCTACAGCCACCCTGATTGAATTAGCTCTGATGTAACACTCCAATCTCTGTCTCCCTACTGTCTGTTTCCTTTTCTTTCACTTCATGCATCTGATGAGGTGAGTAGCAATGCACGAAAGCTTATGCCACAATAACATTGTTAGTCCTTAAGATGCCACTGGACTCCTTGTTGTTTTTGCTGAAACAGACTAACATGGCTACCCCTCTGAGCTCTATTGTTAGTTGACCTAGCACATCTGAGATCTATTGTTAGTTGACCTAGCATATCTGTAAACAGATATGCTATAGCATATCTATTATCAGATATCTATATCAGATATCTATAGCATATCTGTAAACAGATATGCTAGGGCTTCATCTTTAAATATGAATGCCTTTGCTGTTGTAGGGGGATGGTTAGCTTTAACCACAGAAGATGATAGCATAAGGCTTCTCATGTTTCTTTTTTTTTTTAAGATACAATAGGGCAAATACATCCATGCTCTAGGCCCAGTAGCACCAGTGAGATGAAATTTTGGCTACTGTGTTTCAAGAACTTAATGATGCGACAGAATGTCTCCAGAAGTGGTTAGGATTTTAGTTGCACTGGCATCTTTCAATCTCTTGTACATGGCCAGGGGGAGGGGGAAAGGGGGAGAAACTAAATCTATTGCAGTCATTCAACTATTCTATCATTGATGGTTGAATTACCGGAGCCTGTGGCTATATTTCCATTCCATAGTCACTAATACACTGATGGCCTTTTGACGAGTAAGTAGATAGTAGCCTTTTCTTTTCAAGGTGGTAAAAATATATATATGTGGGAGGCTCTGGCCATCTGTTATCCAGGTAAAGGACAGGTATTACTTGGGCTAAAGAATAGTCGATTTCTGGCATGCTGTGTTCTGCAAGCATGTCTGAGGTGTATTGGTGTTTGAATTTGCTATGCTGTAGGGAATATTATTGTTTATTGATGGAATGTTGGTCAAAACGTATTGGGGGGGAGCAGCATATGTGTGTTTTTTGCCCAAGGACTCAAGGTAATTCCACACTTACAGTGCTCAGTTTACAAGTAAAAATAATGTTTTTCTAACTGAGAACAGCACACCCTTAGAGGCTACTGAACTTGTCTGGAAGTAACACTGTGGGCATAATCTAAAAACAATGGGATTGTGTAAGTGAATCTAAGAGCATTTACTGCTGCATTGTCATTCGTTCATACTTCACACAGTCCCATTGGCATAATAAACATGGTAAATAATAATAACACACATAATTGTCCTGCAGACCCTTTTTTATTGGTGATGAAATGATAGATGACAAGAATCCAGCCAGACTGACTCCAGGCTGAGTTTGTGGGTCTAGTGCTTAGAACAATCACTATGAAATGTAATTGAGCTGCTCCTCCATTGCCCTGCATTTCGCCTTGTCATTTATACATGTGTAAAGTGGATGCAAAATGCCACCAAATCAGAATCTTAGAGGGAAATCCTGGCACCACTGAAGTCAGTGGCAAAACTCCCATTGACTTCAACAGCACCAGGATTTCACCCTTAGGCTACGTCTACACAGCTTCCCTCTTCCGCAAAAGACTATGCAAATGAAGCGTGGATTAGCATATTGCCACACTTCATTTGCATAATTAATTAGGAGCCATTTTTGCACACACGGTTTTTGCACAAAAAGTCACCGTCTATACAGTCCCTTTTTGCGCAAAAAAACCCTCTTGCGCAAGAGCCGTTCTTCCTCATTTTTTCAGGAAGAACAGCTCTTGCGCAAGAGGGGGTTTTGCGCAAAAACGGCTCCTAATTAATTATGCAAATGAAGTGTGGCAATATGCTAATCTGCGCTTCATTTCCATAGGCTTTTGCGGAAGAGGGAAGCTGTGTAGACATAACCTTAATATCTTGCAGCGATCTATGTGGCCAAGTATATGGTAAGTCAGGCCCCATGACTAGGGAACCCCACAATGCTAAGAACATAAGAACATAAGTATGGCCGTACTGGGTCAGACCAAAGGTCCATCTAGCCCAGTATCCTGTCTGCCGACAGTGGCCAGCACCAGGTGCCCCAGAGAGGGTGGACCGAAGACAATGATCAAGCGATTTATCTCCTGCCATCCCTCTCCAGCCTCTGACAAACAGAGGCCAAGGACACCATTTTACCCCCTGGCTAATAGCCTTTTATGGACCTAACCTCCATGAAATTATCTAGCTTCTCTTTAAACTCTATTATAGTCCTAGCCTTCACAGCCTCCTCTGGCAAGGAGTTCCACAGGCTGACTACACGCTGTGTGAAGAAGAACTTTCTTTTATTAGTTTTAAACCTGCTACCCATTAATTTCATTTGGTGTCCTCTAGTTCTTCTATTTAGGGAACTAATAAATAACTTTTCTTTATCGGCCCTCTCCACACCACTCATGATTTTATATACCTCTATCATATCCCCCCTCAGCCTCCTCTTTTCTAAACTGAAAAGTCCCAGTCGCTTTAACCTCTCCTCATATGGGACCCGTTCCAAACCCCTAATTATTTTAGTTTCCCTTTTCTGAACTTTTTCCAAGGCCAAAATATCTTTTTTTTGAGGTGAGGAGACCACATCTGCACACAGTATTTAAGATGTGGGCGTACCATAGTTTTATACAGGGGCAGTAAGATATTCTGTGTCTTATTTTCTATCCCTTTCTTAATAATTCCTAGGATCCTATTTGCCTTTTTGACCGCTGCTGCACACTGCGTGGAAGTTTTCAGAGAACTATCCACGATAACTCCAAGATCTCTTTCCTGATTTGTCGTAGCCAAATTAGCCCCCATCATACTGTACGTATAGTTGGGGTTATTTTTCCCAATGTGCATTACTTTACAGTAAAAAAACCAGTAATGCTGTTTTTTCAATCTGTTTTTTAACTCAGAACCACACTTAAATAAATGATTCCTTCTTGTATCTTCCTCCCATGGGCTACTCCAGTGGAGGCTGGGAGCAGTGGTCCCTATAAGCTGAGCACTTAGGCGGTCACCCAGAGAGATTCAGGTGCCACCCAGCTGATTAGCAGAGTGCCCACAGATGATGGCATGTGTTTCTACTGGTGGTGCACATCCACACATGCCTCAGTGCACATTACAAAATTTATTCAGCACATGAATGGAAAAAATTAGAGGGAACATTGGCTGGGATAAAATTCTCTCTCTCTCTTTTTCTTTATGAGACAGAAACCATGATTTCTATTGGGGCTTCCCCCAGACAGTATTAGCTAGATATTTTTTGAATGTAGTGTAGTATTAAATTGCAGCAAGGGAGAATTAGACATTAGGAAAAACTTCCTGATTGTCGGGGTGGTTAAGCACCGGCATAAATTGCCTAGGGAGGCTGTGGAATCTCCATCACTGGAGATATTTAAGAGCAGGTTAGACAGACTAGACTTGATGGCCACTCAAAGTTCCTTTCGGTTCTAGTATTCTATGATTACAGCTTTTGCAATTTTTTCTTTAAACAGAAGGCACTGAGGCACAGTCAGAGCCAATGTCAAATGGACACTCCTTCTGATGATAGTTCTCAGAAAATCAAATGGATCATCCATTTGGGAAGGGAGCTTACTACCTGCCTGATACTGGTAAAGATTCTGTTTAGTGTTCTTTCAGTCTACCTGATTATTGTCAAATGATTCATCATCTTAGGTTCTTATTAGATTCATCAGTAGTCCTGGCCTCTCAGGTTGCATCCTGGTCCAGAAAATCTTTTGTTTCATCTGAAGCTAGCCAAAAGATAACACCCTTTTCTCTCAGATGTCAACTGAACACCGTTATCCACCTTGAGGTATGACTGTTGCAATGCTTTGTACCTATCAAGAACCTTGATGGTCATAAGACCCTTTAACTAATGCAGAATCAGAATGAAGCTTTCAGGTAGAGGGGAACCTAGTTACTGCTGTGCTGTTTCCCTTGTGCTGGCTATAAGTCCACCTCTCGATGATATTTAAGGTATCGCTCAGTTTACCAAAGGCTCAGAATGGGTTACAAGTAGAAACTGAATGAAATGTGTCACCTTTTTCAGTGAAAAATGAAGATTCTGCAAGATTGAGTGAATTTGTATCAGTTTTAGCATATTGATCATTTCAGGGCAAAAAACCCAACTAAATTGAAAAGAAAAAAATGTGTTTTGAAAATGTCAAAACAAAACACTTCAGTTTTTCTATTTGAAATGAGTGTGTGTGTCAAAGTTTTATTTTAAGAATTCAAAAGCATTTAAAATGGTCAAAATCAAAACACTTCCACTTGGTCAAAATGACATTTCATTTGACCTGCAACATTTTTTTTCTGGACTTCTCAAATCCTCTATTACTTTCCTGGCTGTTATTATAGAATGGATCAGCTGAGCCCTGCTCTTCCCTACCCATAGGAAGGCGGGCTCACAGGCATTTGAAGGACACATGAGCTCACTTGGCTATACCTCAGTATTAGCAATGCACGGACTTATGATGCTGATGAGACCTCAGATCTGTAAAGTTTCTTTTCACGTTTCTGTTTTCTTAGTCCAATTGAGATTGCTAGTTGGGTAAACTTTCAGCTTTTGCTTTATAGTCTCCTGAGATCTTTGGATCTGCCACCATACTAATCCACATCTGTCTGCACCTTTGCTTATTAAATATTATCTTCCCCTACCCCTTGTCTGCTCTTTCTAGGGAGGGGAAAGAGTGAGAGCACTAATTAGGTTCCGGTGCCAATTTACTGATGTACCACTGCCTGTTTACCCCAGGAGAGAGAGTTTACCAGAATCCTGGAGCTCTCAGCAAAAGTTACTAGCATGTGATATTTTGTAGTAATTCTGTCACCAGTAACATCCAGATACTGTCTTTTCTCCATGTTAAACTCACCAATGTATTATTTCATTTTCATTTGAAACCCCACCTTAAAAAAATCCCATAACACTTTGTATAGTGATAGCCATGGTTTTATGGCTGCAATAAGTTTCTAGATATTTTGGAGGCAGAGCTTGCAGTGTTTCTATACAGCACTTCATTATTTTTTTTTAAACACAGTCATTGCCATTCCAGGTGTTGATATGGAGGAATTTGTTATGGGAAGATAAGCTGCGCATGCCATTCGCTGTTGGAAAATGTAAAGTAATGAGGTAAGGTACATTTACGGTTTAACAGCAGCACGGCATAGAATACAGAGCAAGGATGAACCTGAGGGGACTGTGAATAACCCACTTTATCTCTCTGTGAAATATTTAGCAGCAGTGTGTAGGCAATGTCTTCTGTGGAAGCTATTTTGATATAAAACGAGCTTACAGCGAGACTGCATTTTAAGTGGAGTGAAGTGTAACGTATGGTTTTAGATCATGATAGAATGCTACAAAAAATGTGGCATATCTTTTTTATTATTTCTATTGTGGCAGCCTTTAGAACCCCATCAGGGATTCTGGGCCTTATTGTACTAGCCATCACACAAACAGCTAACACAAAGCCCATCCCTGCCTCAGAGCTCACAAACTCGGAGCTTAGACAGTACACAACAGATGAATTAAACTCATAACCCAGGAAGGGGAGGGAGGACCAGTAACAGTAGAGCAGGGAGTGATGACAACAGTGAGGGGACAGGGCAGAGGCTCCTCAGCATGTCCACTTCTCATGGAATACTCTAATGGTAGAACATTACATTGCCAATTAGCAAGTGCATTCAGTGTCCAGGGGATTCCCCGTTGGTCAGCCAGGATGAAATGATTATGGCTCATTTACTTGTCTGTGTCAGGGCTCTGGTGGGCTGTTTTTGGATCTTTCTTCTCCTGCTGTCCAATTGCTAATCTATTCCATATAACACAGATGCTTGCCAGTGCAAAAGCTTGACTGGGCAAGACTAGCAGGACTTTACTGCTAGCCTTCCCACAAATAGGACTTGCTGGTTCAAATGTATGCAGAATGTGCCCATCAAAGTACAAAGCTAATTCCTTTTTCTGTTCAAATGCCCCTTCCCTACCCTTGGGAATGTATTTGCTGATATTTGCCCAGCTCTCGTTCAAATATGCAGTAAATTGCCAAGCACAACAATAGAAGTGAAAGAGAGTAAATCAGACCTAGAGAATGCTGGGCAAAGTAATGGAAAAAGAAGGAACCTGACAGTGCCACCAATAACTGGGTGTTTGGTATTAAGATGTGGGACACATGGGTTGGTTTGATTTAATGCTGAGAAAAGTTAATTAATCAAAACATATGAAAAAAATAAGAATCCCAGGGAGGTAGCAGCAGGAACTGACACATTCCCTTAGAGTGAAGGAGAATCATAATAGAAGCAGAGGATTTTAAGAGTCTTGCTGTTGAATTCTTTGTCTTTGAGTTTGCAACATGGGAGGGTTGTGTTCCTTGGTCATAAATTTTCTTTTGCAAACTGGACTGAAAAGGAGGGGGGATGGAATCAATTACAAACCATATCAGACATTTAAGTTTGAACACACGACCTTGCATGAAATCTTACTAGCAATATAAACAGGACTGGTGCCAAACTAAGCACCAGAAGTATTCAATAATAAAATACAGCTGTCTCCATTGGCATTCACCCATGAAAGTTTGTCATTTTTACTGTTAGAAATGCTGACAAAGAGAAATCTGTCAAATGAAAACATTTTTTTCAGAGGAGGAGGCTTTCATGAACTGCAGCCTAAATATTCATTTAACATTTGAACATTCCATAAAAATAATTTATAACATAATTTCTTCTTAGAAACTCATTTCAACTGAGCACTTTCCAAAGACCCTGTCTGAGCTTGGCAATGCTTGCAGCTTTGCTTTCAAACCCATAATTCTTAATTATTAAAATACTCAATATACACTTTTCTTGGATTCTAGCAAAGCACATCAAAGCAGGGGGGCCCCCTTTGCTTCAGCTTAATGCACACCATGTCAGCTAAGAAGGAAATAGGAGTGACACTGCTCTGAAGCGTATACGGGCTTGGATTTTGCAACCCTCATTTATGCAAGCCTCCCCAAAAATCTGCATAGAGCTGTTTGCATGAGTTAGGGCTATTTGTATCAGGGAGGCTTTGTAGGGCTGAATCCTATGTAGGCACTTACTGTACCTTTTGCTCACAAAATAATACTGTGAAACAGAGAAACCTAGAAATAGACCAGCACTGGTTAACAATGATAGGTCACCCTACCTGCTGACCTTGAGGTAGTTACTTGTACCTTGTGGCAGGCGAATAGGGTCCCTGAAATCCCGGATAGGTGGGTCAGGTTTTCAGTATCCCTTCCATTTCCTAAGCATTAACAGGGAGGGAAAAGAGAGCGACACATACAGGGAATTGTTAACTTCTTTGGGTATGCTCTGTAGCTCCTACACACTGTGCATATGCCTTGCATTAGGAGAATCTTCTGGGTCAGTTTAGCATATTGAATACTGTGTTATCTGATTGGCTGCTTGTTCAAGTTCTTTATTTCTATGCAGCCTGTCATCTAAATAGCCATTCAATTAAAATGCATAGTGCTGAAGGGATCAGGTAAGTATGACACACCCCACAGTAACAATATCTCTCAACACAAAAGGCCACATCCGGAGGTTTTTAACATCGTCCTTTCTAAATCAAAGTCCAATTGATGTCCATGGATCTTTTGTCTGATTAAAGGATTTGGCCCATAGGTTTAGATTCAAGAATCTCATTGCAGAGAAGCAGAAAATTGCCCCCTCCGTTAATCCCTTCACTGGATACCTGTCTCTTACCTCAGCAAATTCAAGCTTTTCTTCCTCACCTACAGGACCCTACATAGCGTTGTCCCCATTTGAAAATTTGCTTCCTGCTCTCCCAGTTCTTTGGCCTCATGGCTGCTTAGATTATAATCATCCCTCTTTGCCCACAGAGAGCTTTCTGTCCTTTCAAGAGCCCTCCTCTTCTTTCGTCTCTTCTCCTGTAGTCTTCACAGATGAAGGCACCAGAAGGAGGCATAAATTATGCCACTTGGACTTCCTTAGGCTCAGGTCTGAGTAGATAGTAATCAATTTTACAAACTTACACTGATAATGAGAGGATATAAACTTCCTCTTCAGATGTCCCACCTTGTTTTCTTAGTACCAAGTCAAAGGTCCATAAACTGAGAGATGGATTGAATTCCTGACTTGAGTGCGTATGCGTGTGTGTGTGTGTGTGAGTGTGTGTGAGAGAGAGAGAGACTGTCAAACTTCCTCCTGTTAAAATTATGGTCCCTGTAGTGTTCTACTTGTTAAAATACTGCATAGTCATAAAAATCAGTTTGAAAATTATATGATCAGTCTCAAAGCAACTACCATCAACCGTTCTCCCTGTCAGTCCTTTACAGTATAAGTACTGATTAAATTCTACAAAGGTGGTCAGAAATGACATTCCAGGTTTGAGAAGCTGGGATTGCTTTGAGCTTGTAGGTAATACATGGTCCAGCAATTATTAATGTTTAACTGGGTGACATTGCAAGTAATGAGAAGACACTGTAACTTTAAAAGAGTAATTTTTTTAAAGGCTAAGAGTGGCTGTTATCTTTTTTAAAAAAATTCTATATTTATTGCAGCTCAGCCCTTAACTCTGGGCTGTGCTATGTAATAATAATGGAACTGCTCAGACAGCAATTTACCAATGTGCTTGAGGCCCTGTCAAACCACATGGAGTGATGCCATAATCAAATTCACAATGTCTTATCTTCTTCAGATAAAGTAATCATCAAAGGAGTGCTGGCATGAACAGAGAAAAGATTCAGGGCGCGCAGACATACTCTAATATATTGAGCTGCGACACAAATTGGGCTGTCCTTGTTTGCCTTTCTTCTCTGTCTCTGTCTCCAATTGGTCTGCCAAAGCAATGCTGCTAGCTTGGTTTCACACCATCTATTTAAGACAATAGGTCTTTCAAACAAATACGTCTAGAAAGGGTTAAAATTCAGGCTGCAGTGTTTTCTTCCCCTTTTCTTCTTTTTCCCTTTAACACACTCATGGGCTGACATGATAAAGAGTAAATCCACAGACTAGAGATTTTCTGTTAAATCAATAAAATATTGTTTTAAAACTGAGTTAAGTGCATTATCTGTCCATTACTACATTGTGGTTTGCCCTCAGTCATGGAACTGAGACAAAGGTTCCCACAAGGCAAATCACATTTGTAGTTTAACCTAATTTAGATTTTCCATATAGGGGAGCTATTTCAGGGCCTCTCTTCTACAGAGTACATAAGCATATGAGTAATCCCACTTATGTCAATGGGACACATACACAGGTATAGATAAGCTTAACAACCATATTGGGCTGATTCCTAATTACTCAGTATCAGCAAAGTAAGAAGAAGAGACAACCACTATCTGATGTTAATGCCTATTTAAAGAGCAATCATTTCACATGTTTAACGCACTGCAAAGGCAATTTCCCTTGCCTTTGTCATTTGCATTTTCACGTCAAAAGCTATGAATGGGACACATCCAGCCTACTTAATTAGCTTCATTAATGTGGGTACTACAATTGACAGATAACTGCTTTTGCTGTTATGTATATCTTGGATTGTGTTATTTCCACTCTAAGTCATCTGGATGAAGTGGATTTTACCCATGAAAGCTCATGATACTATATATTTGTTAGTCTCTAAGGTGCCACGGGACTACTCATTGTTTAAAAGGAAAGAAGAGAGAGAATCAGATTTTCCATCAAACTGTAGAACTTTAGTACTGGAAAGGGACCTCAAAGTCACCAAACTCAGCCCCTGCATTGTGGCAGGACCAACTAAACTTAGCTCATCCCTGACAGGGATTTGTGCAACTTGTTTTTAAAAATCGCCAATGTTGGTGATTCCACAACTTCCCTTGGAGTTAGAAAAGTTTTCCTAATATTTAACCTAGTTCCCCTCTTGCAAATTAAGCCCATTACTTCTCCATGCCCACTGAAGGTCGGATGAGAATTGTTCTTGGATGTTAGTATATTAGCAGATACATTATATTGTGGAAGGATATTTCATTTATGATTTTTTATAACCCCCAGATCTTTTTCAGCAGTACTACCACTGAGGCAGTTATTGCCCTTTTTGCCAATGTGCATTTGATTTTTCTTTCCTTGAGTGAAGTAATTTGCATTTGTCCTTATTGAATTTCATTTTGCTGAATTCAGACCAACTCTTACTTTTTCAAGGGTTTTCAGTTCTAAACCTGTCCTCCAAAGTGCTTGTGATCCCTCCTAGCCTGGTGCCATATACAAATTTTGTAAGCATGCCCTCTACTCCTTTATCCAAGCCATGTTTGCCCTTCTCCAGTCTTCTGGTACCTCAACTGCTCACCAGCAGTTCTCTAGGATTACTCTAATGGTTCTGAGATTGCTTCATCCAATGCCTTAAGCATCTTAAGATGAATTTCATCTGGCTATGCTGACTTGAATACATCTAATTTATCTAAATATTCTTGAACCTGTTCCTTCCTTATTTTGGTGTTCATTCCTTTCCCCTTGTTAACATGGGTAAAATCCACTTCATCCAGATGACTTGGAATGGAAATAACACAATCCAAGATATACATAACAGGGGCGAACAGGAGCAGCTAACAGGGAGTTTGGAGAGGGAGTTCTCCAGGTAAAGGAGGAGTAAATACGGGACCCTTGTGGTAAGTGGCTGTCTGTAGTGTGTGTTTGTGTGTGGGGGGGGTTACTTGCTGTGTGCTGAGCTTGTGCTTGTCTGGTTGGTTGGTTGGTTGGTTTGTTTGTTTGAAGGAGCTTCTAAAAGGTTTGAAATCTAGAAGCCTCTGTTAATTGGCTGAGCCTCAGTCAGGGGGAGGGGCTACCAGGGCTTTATAAGCTGTGAGTCAGCGACCAGGGAGCTTGTGAACAGGAGCAGCTAACAGGGAGTTTGGAGAGAGAGTTTAGACGGGGAGGTTAGAGGGCGCTAGTGACTTCTGACCTTCTTTAAACAGAACTTTTCTAATAACCTATATTCCAGACATTTAATAAGAAGCCCAGTTTATACTTAAACTTATTCAAAAGAAAAATGGAGACAGAAGCCCAGCAGCAGAGTGGGGGCTATCATGTTTATTGCGTCGAGTGTAACATGTATGATTGATTACCTGCCCTGTGGGCGAGTGACGTATGTGTGCACCCGTTGCAAGGAGCTCCTGACCCTCAGAGACCGAGTTTGGGCTTTGGAGGCCAGGGTGGCTGAACTAGAGGAGCAAAGGGAGTTAGAGAGCTATGCTGATAAGACTTTCCAGGACACTGTAGTACTGTCCCACCTCCAGTCTGAGAGCCCCAGTGCTCTTAAAGAGGATGAAAGTCTCAAGGGAACAGAGCATTCAATGGGAACAGAGGGAAACCATCCCGTAGTTGGGACCCTCCTTCCAGAGGATGTTGCGGTATCCTCTCGCACTGAGGATACCTCTGAGGGGGAGGGAAGGCCAGTTGTTAGGAAGAGGCAGGTGTTAGTAGTGGGTATTCAATCATTAGGAACATAGATAGTTGGGTTTGTGATGACTGGGAGAACTGTATGGTCACTTGCCTGCCTGGTGCGAAGGTTGCGGATCTCTCGAGGCATCTAGATAGACTTATGCATAGTGCTGGGGAGGAGCCAGTGGTCGTGGTACATGTAGGTACCAATGACGTAGGGAAGGGTAGGAGAGATGTCCTGGAGGCCAAATTTAGGTTGCTAGGAAAGAGACTGAAATCCAGGACCTCTATGGTGGCATTCTTGGAAATGCTTCCAGTTCCACACGCAGGGCCGGGTAGGCAGGCAGAGCTTCAGAGTCTCAACGCGTGGATGAGATGATGGTGTAGGGAAGAGGGGTTTAGATTTATTAGGAACTGGGGACACTTTTGGGAGAGGGGGAGCCTATACAGGAAGGATGGGCTCCACCTAAATCAGGGTGGAACCAGATTGCTGGCACTAAACATTAAAAAGGCCGTAGAGCAGTTTTTAAACTAAGAGATGGCGGAAAGCCAATTGGTGCGGAGATGCACATAAATCGGATGGAGACTTCTCTTAGAGGAGAATCCATTGATAGAGATTCTCTAAGCTGTAGTCAGAAAGAGAGGAGGGGAGAGGACAAACCATGGGCCAGAGCAGACAAACAACCGCATATAAAGGAATCCAATGCATCAGGGAAGGGCAGACAAATAAGCAGTGGCAAATTTTTAAAGTGCTTCTACACAAATGCTAGGAGTCTGACTAATAAGATGGGTGAACTAGAGTACCTCGTATTAAAGGAGGAGATTGACATAATAGGCATCACTGAAACCTGGTGGAATGAGGAAAATCTGTGGGACACAATCATACCGGGATATAAAATATATCGGAAGGATAGAGCAGGCCATGTGGGCGGCGGAGTGGCACTGTATGTGAAAGATAATGTAGAATCAAATGAAATAAAAATATTAAATGAATCAACATGTTCAATAGAATCGCTATGGATAGCAATTCCATGCTCCAATAATAAGAAATTAGCAGGAGGGATATATTATCGACCACCTGACCAGGACAGCGATACTGACATTGAAATGCTGAGGGAGATTAGAGAGGCTACCAAAATAAAGAACTCTATAATAATGGGGGATTTTAATTATCCCCATATTGACTGGATATATGTCACCTCAGGAAGAGAAGCAGAGATAAAATTTCTCAATGGCTTAAATGACTGCTTCTTGGAGCAGCTGGTACAGGAACCCACAAGGGGAGAGGCAATTCTCGATTTAGTCCTGAGTGGAGAGCAGGATCAGGTCCAGGAGATAACCATTACAGGACCGCTTGGGAATAGTGACCATAATATAACACCATTTAACATTCCTGTGGTGGGTAGAACACCTCAGCAGTCCAGCACTCTGGCATTTAATCTCAAAAAGGGGAATTACACAAAAATGAGGAGGTTAGTTAAACAGAAATTAAAAGGCACAGTGACTAGAGCCAAATCCCTGCAAGCTGCATGGGAACTTTTTAAAGACACCATAATAGAGGCCCAACTTAAATGTATACCCCAAATTAAAAAATATAGCAAGAGACCTAAAAAAGAGTCACTGTGGCTTAACCACCATGTAAAAGAAGCAGTGAGGGACAAAAAGGCATCTTTCAAGAAGTGGAAGTCTAATCCTAGTGAGATAAATAGAAAGGAACATAAACACTGTCAAATCAAGTATAAAAATGTAATAAGAAAAGCAAAAAAAGATTTTGAGGAACAGCTAGCCAAAAACTCAAAAAGAAATAAAAAAATGTTTTTTAAGTATATTAGAAGCAGGAAGCCTGCTAAAAAAACCTGTGGGTCCCCTAGACGATCGAGATATAAAAGGAGCAATCAAGGACGATAAAGCCATTGTGGAGAAACTAAATGATTTCTTTGCTTCAGTCTTCACGGCTGAGGACGTTAGGGAGATTCCCAAATCTGCACCGTCCTTTGTGGGTGACGAATCTGAGGAACTGTCTGGGATTGAGGTGTCATTAGAGGAGGTTTTGGAACAAATAGAAAAACTTAATGTTAACAAATCTCTGGGACTGGATGGCATTCATCCAAGGATTCTAAAAGAACTCAAATGGGAAATTGCTGAACTATTATCTGTGGTTTGTAACCTATCCTTTAAATCGGCTTCTGTACCTAATGACTGGAAGGTAGCTAACGTGACACCAATATTTAAAAATTGCTCTAGAGGCGATCCTGGCAATTACAGACCGGTAAGTCTAACTTCAGTACCGGGCAAATTCGTCGAAACAATAGTAAAAAATAAAATTGTAAGGCATGTAGAAGAACATAATTTGTTGGACAAAAGTCAGCATGGTTTCTGTAAAGAGAAATCATGTCTTACTAATCTATTAGAGTTCTTTGAAGGGGTTAACAAACATGCAGACAAGGGGGATCCAGTAGATATAGTATACTTAGAGTTTCAGAAAGCCTTTTACAAGGTCTCTCACCAAAGGCTCTTGTGTAAATTACATTGTCATGGGATAAGAGGGAAGGTCTTTCATGGATTGAGAACTGGTTGAAAGACAGGAAATAAATGGTAAATTTTCAGAATGGAGAGGGGTAACTAGTGGTGTCCCCCAAGGGTCGGTCCTAGGACCAATCCTGTTCAACTTATTCATAAATGATCTGGAGAAAGGGGTAAGCAGTGAGGTGGTAAAGTCTGCGGATGATACCAAACTGTTTAGGATAGTCAAGACAGAAGCAGACTGTGAGGGACTCCAAAAAGATCTCGCCAAACTGAGTGATTGGGCAACAAAATGGCAAATGAAATTTAATGTGGATAAGTGTAAAGTAATGCACGTTGGAAAAAATAACCCCAATTATACGTACAGTATGATGGGGGCTAATTTGGCTATGACAAATCAAGAAAGAGATCTTGGAGTTATCGTGGATAGTTCTCTGAAAACTTCCACACAGTGTGCAGCGGCAGTCAAAAAGGCAAATAGGATGCTAGGAATTATTAAGAAAGGGATAGAAAATAAGACGATAAAGAAAAGTTATTTATTAGTTCCCATAATAGAAGAACTAGAGGACACCAAATGAAGTTAATGGGTAGCAGGTTTAAAACTAATAAAAGAAAGTTCTTCCTCACACAGCGTGTAGTCAGCCTGTGGAACTCCTTGCCAGAGGAGGCTGTGAAGGCTAGGACTATAACAGAGTTTAAAGAAAAGCTAGATAATTTCATGGAGGTTAGGTCCATAAAAGGCTATTAGCCAGGGGATAGAAATGGTGTCTCTGGCCTCTGTTTGTCAGAGGCTGGAGAGGGATGGCAGGAGACAAATCACTTGATCATTGTCTTCGGTCCACCCTCTCTGGGACACCTGGTGCTGGCCACTGTCGGCAGACAGGCTACTGGGCTAGATGGACCTTTGGTCTGACCCAGTACGGCCATTCTTATGTTCTTATGAATTGAGAATTTGTTCACCATTACATTTTTAGAGAAGACTGAAGCAAAATAGACATTAAACACTTCTGTTTTCTCAATATCAAGAGTCAGTAGCTCTCTTTTCCTGCTCCATAGTGGACTTATACTTTCCTTCATCTTTCTCTTCCTCCTAATGTTTAATGAACTTTTGTCATCTACCCCCCCCTTGAATCTAGTTTAAGGCCTGCCTCACTAGATCGTTCAGTCAGTATGCGAAGATGCTCTTCCTCTTCTTGGTCAGATTAATCCCACCTCTTCCAAGCAAACCTTCTAGATCCCATGATCTAGAAAACTGAGGTCCTACCATTGACATGATATGCACAGCTATATGTTCCCCTTCAAGACATGTGTGGCCCTCCTTGGGCTCTGATCCTCAACTGGAAGGAATGAAGAGAATAAAACCTGTGCCTGATTCCTTCATCCTAACTCTCTGAGTCCTATAGTAACTGTTGATCTGCTCATGGTCATATCTGGCCATATCATTAGTGCCTACATAGCTGAGCACCACGGAGTAACTGTCAGTGGGACAGGTGAGCCTTGATACTTCTCCATTATGCCTTGGATGTGGGCTCCAGGCTGGCATCAGAAAACATCATGTCAGTATATTTCTAAGGGCCTGATTCAAAGGCTGGTGAAGTCACTAGGGGCACATCTTCACTTGCCGTGCCAGAGATCACCATTCTGGCATTCTATTTAGCAGGCCTAGTTTAGACCCATAAATCAAACGCTGAGGGCAGCTCCGGCTGGCACCTGTACTCCTCGCAGTTGGGAGGAGTTAGGAAAACCAATGGGAATGTTTGTTCCCGTCAGCCTCCCTTTGTGTGGATGCCACCTAAGCCGACTCCAGCTACATAGAATATGTAGCTGGAGTTGCATACCTTAAGCCAGCCTTCCAGGTCTAGCACAGACCTGGCCTAAAATTCTTTCTTTTGACTTCAGTGAGTTTTGGCTTCGAGCCCAGTTGAACAAGTCATAAACTGGCTATGACCCAGTGATACAAAAATGAATGCAAGGCCTAGCAGAATCTTGCTCTTTCTCTTTTATTTTTAATTGAAGACTATTTTTGCAGATTTTATTAGCTGCAAGACAATGAAGGCCCAATCCTGCAACCCGCTGAGCACTGTGAACTCCCACTGATTACAACAAGAGTTGAAGGTGCTCAGCACGTCACAGGAAATATGTAGCAATTTGCAAGACTGGGCCCTTATAACTATGTTAATTTTTTCATATTAAGAAATAGCTATCTTCCCTAAATGAGCTACACTCACAATTAAACCAAAGAGCATTTACATTCCCTTGGACTTCAGCACTTTAAATAATAAAGGGAAGCATATTTGAGCCAGGCCCTTTTAGCCTTCCTCACAGACATAGTTTATTTGATTTTTGACCCCAAATCTGTAGCAACCCATGCTATTATTTCCCAGTGTGAACTAACTCCAGCAAAAATTGTAATAAAGTTGTATAATTCAAACCCTGAATATAGATTTTTTTAACCTTGTCTTAAATCTATTTTAAGATCTCTAAGGCCCACAAGTTTTCTATTCTGAAGGGGGAGTGAAACGCATAAAAAAAATGTAAGAAAATGTACTGCAACGCTACAGAATTCTAACCACTCCTACACTGGGAGTGTTTTTGCTTTACCTTGTTTTATAAAGTAGATTTTGGAATAAGCACAACCCCAACACAAGTAAAGGAGCCAGAGCTGTTCCTTTGAACAAAAGGAATGTTTTCTGAAAAAATAACGATGAAGAGCTGGCTTGTGCTTTTATAACTATGCAGATGCTAGGTAACTAGACCCACACACAATAAGACCATATACAATGAGCCAAATACTGTCCCCACTAGTAACCCCATCCAAGCCCACCAATTTCAGCGCAAATCCACATCATATAAATCCTGGCACAATTTGGTCTTTGATCCCAGCTGTAGATAATTTGGGCCTGCTCCCATCCACAGTGATGTCAGTTGCATAGGCTCAAATGCCTCTTTGCATATCTCCAAACAGAGGACACCCAGTGCATATGGATTCTGGCTATAGGGGTGCAGAAGGAGGCAGTTCCCTCCTTTCTGCTTATTCCGTAGAACTCCCTGGGGTCGCTTTGGGTTCTAGCACCACAGGAGGGGAGAGGCTGTCCAAGTTCCACCTTCACGAATGCACAGATCACAACGGCACCAGTTACTGTGATATTCCCTGTGCCTGTGAACTAGGTGCCCTGGGGTGGGGCAGCAGAAGAATGGTCATGCTGAGCTAAGGGCAACTGCATATACACTGTATGATTAGATGGTTTCTTCGTAAGCTTTGAAAGTGCTGGAGCAAAAAGGAACAACTGGGTGTGGAGTCACTGGATCCATACTATGAATATAGTGCACGGAGACTGGGGGATTAGTGGTTGCAGAGAGGCACAGAGCACTGCATCCCCACGGCTTTTTTCAGGACTTGGAAAGGATGTTCCAGTCCCTGATTAGCTCCCCAGTGCGGAAGTCCATTGTCTCCGGCTTTGAACGGAGGTGAGATATCACCTAGAGAGGAATGTGACAAAGTGGTGTTGAACCACGAAAGGTTATGCCCAAATAAATCTTTAAGGGTATGTCTACACTACAGTGTTATTTCGAAATATCTAATTTCCAAATAGTTATTTTGAAATAACTTATTTCAAAATAATGCGTCTACACACAAAATGCATTTCAAAATAGCTTTTTGCTATTTAGAAATAGCGCATCCACACTGATTGGACGCTGAATTGCATTTAAGGCCAGCCGGAACTGGTTCCGGCAGGGCATCAGGTCAGAAGTTACCTTGTGGCCAGGGCGGCCAGCAGGCACCCTGGGAAGTGCTGGAGGCCCTCTATTTCGAAATAAGCATCTACACAGCACTTATTTCTAAATAGCAATTTCGAAATTGGTGCTATTCCTCGTGGAATGAGGTTTACCAATTTCGAAATAAGCCCTCCGCTATTTTGAATTAATTTCGAAATAGCAGTTGGCTTGTGTAGATGCTAGGAAAGTTATTTCGAAATAACAGCTGTTATTTCAAAATAACTTTGCTGTGTAGACATACCCTTAAGGCTACATCTACATTGGCATGATCTTGCGCAAATACTCTTTAACGCAAGAGTTCTTGAGTTAAAGTATTTACGCAAGAGAGCGTCTACACTGGCATGTGCCATTGCGCAAGAGATGTGGTTTTGTGCAAAAGCATCCGTGCCAGTGTAGACGCTCTCTTGCGCAAGAAAGCTCCAATAGCCATTTTAACCATCGGGCTTTCTTGCGCAAGAAATTCATGTTGCCTGTCTACACTGGCGTCTTGCGCAAGAACAGTTGCGCAAGAGGGCTTATTCCTGAGCGGGAGCATCATAGTTCTTGCGCAAGAAGCACTGATTTCACACATTAGAACGTCAGTGTTCTTGCGCAAGAACTCCCCGCCAGTGTAGACAGGCAGCATGTTTTCGTGCAAAAGCAGCCGCTTTTGCGCAAAAGCATGCCAATGTAGACATAGCCTTAAGTCTCAGAGGGGTAGGCAAATTAGTTGGATCTGTTAAAAGACGAGGAATCCTGTGGCACCTTAGAGATTGTCACCTAGAGAGGATTTGAAATGGAGTAGAGCAGCTGAGGATTCATCTTGTGTGAGGTAGAGGAATTCACATCGAGGGAAGGATTTCTCCATTACTCAGATTGAAAGCTCTTGTTGGTTCTGAGTTTGTACAATGCCTGGCACATTGGAGTCCTGGTCCATGACTGGGATTCCTAATAATATACTAGACTCTACAGTGCTACAGATAATATACAAGCAATTAATAACATGTGATATCTTGCACCGCAGGTGCCTATTTCAATGTATCCCCGACTATGACTCATATAAGAAGCATGTGGTTGTAGTGCCTACTAGAGGGAAGCAGACATCTCAACAATTCCATTTCACAAAGTTCATCAATATGGGAAAGGTTGGTTTGATTAAAACTTTCTTTAAAAAAAATCAAATGTTCTCCCATCACTCTGAGACATTACTTTGGGCACTGCGGGAAAGGGTTTCTCAGCACTTGGGATTCCTCGAGCGGAAGTCAGTGGGAGAAATTAAAAAGCTTTACAAAGGGTTTTCCTAACTTCGTGTTATGATTATTGATTTGGTTCTGGGTTGGTTTCTTTAAGTTACTGTCAAAATTTAGCATAGATTTCATGGGACCACAAGCTCCGTCAGCGACTAGCAGTGTCATATAGGATGAACACTTAAATAGGTAATAGAATAAATGAGAGAAACTTTTCAGAAACCAAACAAAAGAGTATCTAGTGTTCAAGCATCTTGAGCATGAGTATCAGATTCTTCCAGGCACAGTGTGTGGGATTAACTGCAAAGTATCCCATCCTTATCCCTTGACTCTGATGTCCCTCTGTAGATTCTACCTTTTCGTAGAGATGGGTGTCAGCCAGTCCTGGATCCAAACATCTCAGAACCTTGGAGAGGAGAAATCAGAATCAGAACCCATATCTGAATTGTACATTTGGGTTTTATCTATAATGGGCCAAAACAAAACACTGGATCCAAACACTGCTTTAGGAGGGGCAGTTCTTTTGCATTTTACTACTCAGGCCTAGATAATGTACACATGGAATCTATAATCCTGTATCGATGGGGTGTATTATATATGCCGTCCCCAAGATATGCACTACTATGTGTATAACTCCAGCTTTTTCAGGGATCTTACCATTACAATACTCTGGGTATAAAGCAGTAGTATGGGACTTGCTGAGACCTGCAGTAGGTGACAAGTGTTCTCCATTTTTTTTCTGTCCTTTTATCTAGGTATATGTACTATAAAAATAAAAGCAAATCTCACACAGCCTCAAACAAAAGAAGTTACGAGCTCATCTTACTTTTTCAAATCAACAGAATGAAGTTATTCCCTCCCCTTTATCTAAATAGCTCACCCCACTGTTTGAAAGACTGGGAGGCAGGGTGCCTGAAGACCGGTGTGTTCAGACTCTGTTGGAATCAGGGAGTGAAGTCAGAGGTAGAGGGGTCTTAGTGAGAATACTCTGCCAATAGCCCCCAGCCTGTTAAACCACAGCACAAGTTCAAGTATCTTAGCTGATCTCAGCTGGTGGTACTGTGCATCCTCCTGAAGAAGCAACGATAAGAGAACAAAAATGGGACAACAAAATTACCCCTGTGAATATTATCTGAGCCGTTTGGCAATGGACTTCTGTTCCCTTTCACATAATACCACACGAAGAATCAGCCAGGGAAATTCTTTTTGCATTTTGAAAATTCTCTCTAGACACCCCAGGAGCAACGTGCGCTTCCCCACACCATAGTTACCCAAAAGACTTAAATCACCAAGATCAATCAATGTCAATGAGAGCAACAGGAACTTACTTAGGTCGGCAACTTTGGCAATCTCATAGCAATTTTTATTTGTTTTTCTGTTTGTTGGTGATCTCAGTGAAATCTTATGTCCTTAGCTCCATGCGGCAGCCCATTGGGCTGAAAAAAAATCCTACTAAAAACTACCTTAAGTGAAATACAAACATTAAAGACAGAATAGAAAATGCATGGCCACAGACAGTGCCCCTTTGGTCCCATGTGTCTTACTTTGATGCTGAGGTTGTGCATTCCACAGTTACAGCTTGTAGATACAACGAGAAGTCCTGTGGCACATTATAGACAAACATATTTACTGGAGCAGAAGTTTTCATGGGCAAAGACCCACTTCATCAGATGCAATTGAAGTGAGTCTTTGCCCATGAAAGCTTTTGCGCCAATAAATCTGTTAGGGTATGTCTACACAGCAAAGTTATTTCGAAATAACAACCGTTATTTCGAAATAACATTACCAGAGTCTACACAGCCAAACTGCTATTTTGAAATTAAATCGAAATAGCGGAGGGCTTATTTCGAAATTGGTAAACCTCATTCCATGAGGAATAGCACCAATTTCGAAATTGCTATTTCGAAATAAGCGCTGTGTAGACGCTTATTTCAAAATAGGGGGCCTCCAGCCCTTCCCAAGGTGCCCTGGTGGCCACTCTGGGCACAACCAAGAAAACTCCTCTCCCTCCCCGCCTCCCCAGAGCCCTTAAAGGGGTAGACTCTGGCCACAGTGCCTGTGCCAGCTCCAAGCCTGCCAGCCAAGAGCCAGCAGTCACTGCACCTGACCCAGTGGCCCTAGCATGAGCCAGGCAGCCAGTGCCAGCCAGCCCTCCATTGCTCCCCAGGACCAGTTTGCCAGCTCCTAGGAGCCTGCCAGGGGCTGGAAAAGGTGGGCGCCTGCCTGGTCCAGTGCAGCGATGAGGGACCTAATTCAGGTTTGGGGGGGATACCTCCAACGTCCATGATCTCCGCAATAAACAGAGGAACGCAACTGTCTACAGGTGGATGGCTGCCAGCCTGGCCACCAACGGCCACATGCGAACCCAGGAGCAGGTTTGCATGAAGATAAAGGAGCTGTGGCAGGCCTATGCCAGGGCCACAGGGGGCAGCTTCCAGCCAGGGGCAGACCCAGATCCCTGCCTCTATTTTGATGCTGTGGACTGCATCCTAGGGGGCAGGCCGGTCCGTGCTCCCCAGGTGGTCATCGACCCTGGGGCAGAGCTTGCTGCCTCCTGCTGCTCCAGCCCCTGCTGCCTCCCCAGCTACTGCTCCTCCTCCCACTCCTTCTCCCCCTCCCACTTCTTCCTCCCCACCCTCCCCACATCCCCAGGAATGCCGAGGCCCCCACACCCGCGGTGCTGGGAGACAGTTGGACCGGCGAGACCCCCAACCCTGAGCCCTGAGCTTCTCCTCCCGCTTCCTCCCCTTGCCTCCCCCTGCTAGCTCCCTCCTCCCAGGTTTCCCCCTCCCCTCTCTCACCCTCCCTCTTCCCCTCTCCCACCTTCTTTCCCCAGTCTCACCTCAGTTTCATTACCCCCCACCCCAGTTTTGTTCAATAAAGAGGCTTTGTTGTTATGAACACACGTGTCTTTTATTGTACAGCAAGAAGGGGGGTTAGGGAGGGGTAAGTGGAAGGATGTGAGGGAGGAATGAGGCACAAGCCCCCAGTGGGGCACACCAGGGAGACTGTTATTGCCTGCAGAACGTGCTGCCAGGCTCACAGCAACACATCCAGGAGAAGCACCAGAGTGCCCAGGGGCGGCTCCGACTCCATGCTGCAGAGTGCTGTGGTGTCCTGAGTGAGGGCAACCAGAGCACACAGAGAAAAAAAATGCTTTATTGTCCCTCAGCGAGGTAGGCAAGCAAGCAGGGAAACCTTAGAACCAGCTGTCCGGGGGGGGTTCTTTTAAGCACAGGTCTCAGATAGCCTCAGGCAGCAGCCACACAAGGTAACTCCTGACCTGATGCCCTGCCAGAACCGGTTCCAGGCAGCCTTAAATGCGATTCAGCGTGGGTACATCTACACTTGCTCCCTATCTCGAGATAAGGATGCAAATGTAGTATACCAAAATTGCTAATGAAGCGTGGGATTTAAATATCCTGTCCTTAATTAGCATAATCGCATCCAGGCGCCATTTTGACATAATGTTAATGTGAAATAAAACGCCCCGTGTAGCAGTTTCTCATTATTTCGAGAGAAAACCCTGCTCTCAAAATAACTGTTACTCCTCATTTTATGAAGGGGTTTCTCTCAAAATAATGCTGCTACACGGGGCATTTTATTTCGCAATAACGCGATTTCAAAATGGTGCCTGGACGCAATTATGCCAATTAAGCGTGGGATATTTAAATCCCATACTTCATTAGCAATTTTGATACACTACATTTGCATACCTATCTCGGGATAGGGAGCAAGTGTAGACATACCCCGTCCTATCAGCGTGGACGCACTATTTTCAAAATAGCAAAACTCAATTTTGGAATGCATTTTGTGTCTAGATGTGTTATTTCGAAATAAGCTATTTCGAAATAACGCTGTAGTGTAGACATACCCTTAGTCTATAAGGTGCCACAGGACTTCTAGTTGTTTTTGCAGATTCAGATTAACATGGCTACCCCTCTGAAGTTTGTAGATATCTTCCTCCCAGGGATATTGTCTTTGGCTGAGTGTAGCCTATTGTTTTTTGTTCAGATGATCCCAGCTGGATCAGATACATAGAAACATAGTTACATAGACCTTGTCTTCCTGGGTCAGACTAGATCTATCAGGTGGCGTGGCTTGTCTTCAACAGTGGCCTGATGCTTCAGAAGGTGCAAGAACCATCAGAGCAGACAGATCAGGAATGACCTGTGCCTAGGGGAAATTTCCATCTAACCCCAGGCCCTTCATAGTTGGATGAGTGCTTAGAATGTTTAAACTATCTAATGTAATGGAGGAGTTTCTCATTATCCATATAAATAGTGAATCCTGCACCACAGCTGGAAAAGCAGTTGAGGGAATGCTGGTACCCACTGGGGGTTACATAGATTTGCAGAGGTTTTGTTTCCCTGTCACCCAAAACCATTAACCATTCTATCCTGGACAATTCACACATTAAAGACAATTACAACAGGGGACCTCCACTGGATTAACACTTTAGGGTTGGATTTGTGCTATGGGGTTGGTAAGTGACTGAGCTGTAATGCTGTAATTGTGCAATGCTCTGTTTTCACTTTTCGCTTGTTCCCAAATGTCTATTATCGGAAGCAGGGAATCACCATTACAAGCTGGTATGGAGCACAGATCCCTATTAAGATTAAATCTGGTCAAAGTTTGCTGGTGTTGAAGGAGAAAGAAGAGCTGTTTAATCCCCAGAGAGTAACTAAGCAGGTGCTTTTCTCATGACTTGAACTGTGAACTCAGTTCACATAAAGACGTTTAGCTATGCATTTTCTGTGCTGTAGATTTCTCCTGTGTTGAGAACACAGTACCCTCTGCAGGCACTTAGCTCTAACCACATTTTGCCCATCCCTCCTGAGAGTCCTTGGGACTCCTGAGGTTTCTGACCCTGATGATGAAATAGAGAAGTGTTTGCAGTATGCTGACCCAGACAGTTTTTCCATTTCATTCACATGCTGTGAATTGTGGGGCCCAATCCCAAACACGAAAACATCTTCTGTTCATCACCACTAGGAAGGAGGTTTCTCAAAGTCTAGGAAACAATAACATTTATTAAAAGGGTTAGACAGAATGTGTAATTAAAATCTTGCCAAACATAATGGGACTGAAGCTGTGAAGAGTGCGCAAATATTAATATCCCTGTATCTGCCTCCTTGCCCTGCCCCTGCAAGGGGGGAATGACAGGAGGAAAGGGATTCTTGGGAACAACCAGGGACATCTCTTGCATGGGGTTCGGGGGAGCAGGCACTTGGGATCCAGGGACTACTGCAGGCTCATTGTTCTCCTGGATATGCAGGGCAGTCCCCCAGCAAGGAAGTTGGGGTGCCAATGGAAAGTTTGGTCCCAGGGGTCCTGCAGGGTCCGTGTTCTCCTGCCTGGTTGGGGGGGCGGGAGCCCTCTGACTCAGCAGGACCATGGGCAGCACCTGAAGGAGGAGAAAGTGGTGTTTCATGGATGTGTGCAGGAGCCACAGCAGCAGATGGCCCCCCAACTCACTTGTCCATCACTTCAATAAGCCTTTCCATTCGAGGACACTCCTATTCCCTATGGCGTGCCTCCTGCCCCATGAACCAGTCTGGGGTCTGATTCCTTCAGTGACTCAGTATCCTCCTCAGCAACACTGGGGGTGGGGGTTTCACCCAGTTCCTCCATATGGAGGTGCAAAAATCACACACTCTTCATCTTCTGGGGCTGCCTTCTTGCCCTGCCCTGCCCCAACAGCCTGTTGGACAATGAGGCAGGCAGGCGTCACAGGGGGTCATGAGCCCATTCAGGTTCTGTCCATGACATGTATGACAAACCCTTCTAGAGCTACTGTTCAAGGCTTTTTCCCTCCTGCACAGGAGCCTGGAGTGCTTTGTGTGTCCTGGCATGGAGCCGGAGTCCACTCAACGTTCATCCAGTCCAGCCTCCATGACATTTCTTAGTAAAGATGAATGGTCCCGCTGCCCCACTGACTGCACATTGGTCAGCAGCTGGGTGTGGTTAGGGGCCAGGTGGCTGCAGCCAGGGCAGGATCCCTGGTCCCCCGTTGTGCAAATCAAAAGATTGTTCTGATGCAGTCATTGCAGCTCGCTACCGCTTATGAAGACTGCTGGACAGGGACTGGGCAAGGGTCAGGAAGAAAAGGATTCCCTACATTGTGGGACGAAGGGTGGAGGATTATTGCAATGAGATCTGGTGCATGTCCCATACCTCCATCCACACCGCAAACCAGGAGTCATGCCACAGCCTGAGGGTGTACTTATCCACAGGCCCAGCCAAAGGGATTGTGGGGCCCAAGGCAGGATGCTGGGATTGGGTCCCCGGGCCAGCCTGAGGATGGTGAATACTCAGCAGCGGAGGGCCCTGAAAGTGCAGGGCCCAAGGCATTTGCCTTGCTCACCTTGCCCTAGGGCTGGGCCAGTTTATCCACACCCCTCAGGTGTGCTCGTTTATCCCCATTCACCTTCAGATATCTGTCTCTGAGTTTAGAAGTGGACAAGAGGTGGGTTCGGGTGCAACCATGCTACGTTGTTAGCGTAGATGTACCCAACGAGAGACTTCCTCAGCAACCTCGTGTCAGCATTGGCTGCCAAGCTGAGAACACAATTAAGCTTCACAGTAACTCCAGCGGCGCCCTGGCTCTTTTCCTCCCCCTTTGTTTTCCTATGCGGCTGAAAGATGAAGGGTAGTAGCTGCCTGCGGGACACAAGCAGCACAAGGCACCTAGCTACTGGTACAGTGCAAAGATGGTATGATGCCCCCTTGCACATGTCAGGCCACGAGGGGCATCATTACAAGTAAAAGGAGTATATCTCTCTCTCTCACCTGGCTGATCCCCCAAATCTGTCCGCAAGGGAGATTTACTAGTACTGAGAAACCATCAATACCTAAAGGCTGCCTTGTTAGCAAAACACTGGCAGACATGCTGTGCAATACAAATCAATCAGTTATAATAATCATTCATTAATAACACTTTATAACCACGTGACACTTTTTGTCTGAGGATCTCAGTTCACTTCCCATGCAAGGGTACATGCGACCTGAAGTCCACATTACATATAAGGTCATAGGCAAAGTCAATGGCAGAACCGAAAATGGCTCTGTTGAGCCAGGCTTCCTGCTCTAACCACTAGAAAAATCGGTTCCCTTATACAATCACAGATGTCAGTGATAGAAAACCTAATGTTCTTGCCCATCTACCTTATCCACCTAGTTCATCGACCTAAACTTTAATCTGCAATTTTGTGTCACCCATGATAAAATCAGTACAAAGTTTCTGGCTCCTCTCTTAAATTAGAAAGCACCTCCATAGCAATAAAATCATGGAAGCTCCACAGGCAAAATCCTCAACATAAGACTGGTTCATGAATTCAACCCTCTAGTGGTGAATAGTTTTTACTGACATTCATTCAGTTCTCAGAACTAGCCAACAAAACCCTGTTGACTGTCAATATAACGTTGGCACATCACCTTGAGTAAATACTGATATTCTGCTACAATGAATTTAAAACACAAAAATAAACAACCACACAAAAATAAGTGCCAGAGTTCCAAAAGGATTTTATTGTACCACCCTGACATTTACATGAGCTAGTTCCAAACTCTGTGGGTAGTCCTGTTGAAAATAATGGGAGTAAGGCTGGCAAAACTGAGATTCATGCCTGAACGTTGGGGGTCTGACTTTTTAAAATTACATTAGACTGCAAGTTGGATTTGGAAGTTTAGCTAGTGATGGACCTACAGAGAGAAAACAAAAAGTATATTCCATTATTTAGCAGCAAGTCCATAATTCTGAATCAGTTTCACAGATTTTTGTATTGCGAAATTCTTCAAAGAAAACAAAAACCTCAAGCCAATGACTCAAATGAAAAATAAAACCATAACTATGCTTTTGTAGGGCTTCTTATCACAAAGCACTGAAGAAATATTAACTAATTCTCACAACATCTCAGACAAGGAGGTAAATGTAGGTATCCCAGTTTTATGGAGGTATGAAATAGGTCCATACACATCCAAAGTTGTACACTGAATTGGTAGCGGAGCTAAGAACAGAGGAGCATGAGTCCAGATCCCAGGCCCTGCATTCTAACCACTTAACAACACTGCAAAATGGAACTGCAAGCAGCAATTTAAGGTGGATTGTGAACTGATTTATGCCAATACCGCATTTTGCCAATGCTATAGATGAGTGACCCCTTCTAATCACAAATAGTGATACAATAGTTAAACAATACAAGTTGGTAAAAAAACAGTATTTTTCTCCAGGCTGAGCACAATTTATCTGCCATAGCTACTTTTCACACCAATGATTTCCCAGTCCTTTCAGTGGAAGCCCATGGAGATATTATAATAATGTCAACCAGAGAGGGAAGGAAAGACAGATAGTGAAAGTCTCACCCAGGGATGGCCCATGTGATGGGGCACACTGACCGGAGCATAGATTGGCAGGGAAAGGGTTAATTCTTTCTCCTTGGGGTGAGTTGAAGGCACACAGCTGCCTGCCCTAAGTGCAGAGTAGCAGAGCTGAGCCAGCTGGAGAGAATTTATTAATTCCCCACAGGAACATTACAAAAGGGATGAGCTGGGCAGTGTGGAGGTCTGACAGTGATAGTCTAGGGCAGAAGGATCTCTAGGGAGATTCCCTAATGTAGGGTGGGCAGAGGACCAGGAATCCTTTTCTGAGGGAAGTCTTATCACCTTGGGTCCTAAAAGGGCAGAGCATGCTTTACAGTGCCACTTCCATTTCCCAAGGGAGCACAACTTAAAGGGGTTTTAGCTCCTCCCACAGACCTGGAATGCTTTCCTACTCTCTCTAACTCAGAGGGTCAGGACCTCTCAGGGGGTCATGAAATTACTGCATGGGGGGGGGGAGCTGTCAAATTCCACCCCAAACCCAGCATTGCCCCCAGCCTTTATAATGGTGTTAAGTATATTTTTAAAAGCAGTTTCAATTCACAGTGTGTGTGTGTCTGTGCATACACACTCACAGAAGCTTTTGTGTGTGTGTGTGTGTGTGTGTGTACACACAGAGGCTTGCTATATGAGAGGGTCACCAGGACAAATGTTTGAGAATCATTGCTCTAAGAAGCCTCTAACTCAAGAGGCTTGCTACTACTCAAGCAGTTGGAACTTGACACCCACACTTAGCTAATTGGACACAAAAGTTCATTGGGGTTTTTTAATAATAGCTAGAGAAGAGGGGGAGGGGGAGTTATCCTTAGTGGCTCACAGATCCTCAGTTGAATCAATTGGCATGGCTGCACTGACTTACTCTAGCCCACGGTGTTTTGCCAAACATGAATTACCTGCTTGGAAGCTGCTCCTGAAATGCAAGGCAAAACTACTGAGCCCTGAGTGGATGCTGGCTAATTAAGTGACAGAAAAAGAGAAACTTTTTCCTAGAATAGAAACAGAAGGATACTGACTAGAGACTGTCCAGTACCTGAGAAAGTTCTCAAACTGTAGTGGCTATTAAGCAAAGCCAACATGTGGTGGGGTTTTTTTGTTTGTCTTTTGTGCAGACACTAAGTCATAGCATTTAAAAATACAAACATCTAGATAATTAGAGGAACTTCAAATGCGTCTTCATGGCTTTTCCAGACAGGATGACCTTGTCAGCTGTTCTATTTTGTATCGATTCCCACAAAGCCCAGCTTTTCCCAGCCTTCCGTTTCAGACACGGCACCTTGTTCCCCTGTATCTTGACGCAAAGAAATTAGATAAAAACTATTGATTAGCCAGGCACAGCGGGGAGGGACGTGTCTGTAACCTTCCTTTGTCTCGCAGCGCGGCAGCAGCAATGGGATTCTGCGCGAGGAGGACCGGGATGAGGTCACACTGCTGCGAAGGGAATGAAAACACCGCAGTCAGCCGGAGCGCTGGCCCTGCGCAGCGTTTGTGATGTTGTTTGCCAGACTGGGACTGGAGGGTCATTTCTCCCCAGGCTAAAGTTGCATTGTTTCTCCGCTGCAGTTAGCTGGGTTTAAAAAACACATTTGTATAAACAACCCCCTCCTATTTGTATAAAGAACCCTCTCCCTCCCTTAAAGTTGCTGACTAGGGGAAGGGGGAAAGTAGAATAAATGGAGCAGTTATTTATTACAATAATGCAGGTCCCCACCCTCTATGTTTTTCTCAGGACTGGAAGTTATGCTGAAATCCCACCCCCTGTTCAAAATAGATTTAATAGGGATTTTCAAGGAGCATGAGCCAATATGGGCTGCACTGGTTAAGTAGTATTTTAAGTAGCTATCGATTAAGTAGCTACAGCAGCATTTTATTGAAGCCATTTCTCAGCTGAGAAAGAAAGGAATTTATTTCAGTTTCAGGCAACAGACATCCCATCCCATCCACCAATCAACTTCCAAACAACACTTGATCTCCAAGTACTTTTCTCATTAATCTCTCCCATACCCCAGAAAGCTGGTGAGCCAAGGCTATAGGTGGAGAAACTGAGTCATGGACATTGTGTGACTTGTCTAATGGGGCCGCATGGGAACCAGTTAGAACCCAGGAACATGTGACCTCCAGGCCTTTGTGTTAGAATAGAAACACAATTTCTTCTACTTTACTGAGGTAAGGAACAGAGGAAATATGGAAACCAACAACAGTACATCTCCACGTGAGATGAAATCATACCCTCTGATGACCGTTAAGATTTTAAAGTCTGTTCTGACAGCTCCAGCATCCTGTCTGCTTTGGAAGGGACAAGTTTTTGAGCCTTGAGTAAACAAGCAATGGACAGCGAGAGCAGTAGCTGGATAGCAAAATGCAGCTCGTGCCCTTTGGGTTATATAGTAGTCAGCACTTGCAGCTCAGTAAATAACCCAGCATAGGCAGAGGCTGGATTTTTAGTTGCCTGGGATTATTGTACAAAAGTGACTGTTTGGGGTTAAGATGCCTGTTTTCAGATTGACATCTTGCCCCCTTGACGGAATGATTCACTGAGCATTCTTCAGGTAGAACTTCAGTTCTACCCTCTCTCCTGGGTCTGCTCCCACGGAGTTTCCTGTTGGAGAAGCAAGCCCTTTCCTTATCCTCCCTTCTCCTGCTTCAAACCATACTTGTAGCTCAGTATAAAAACACGGACCAGACCACAGTTAGGCTGCGCAGCTGCATCCTGTTTCTAGCTCTGCCACAATCTCCCCATAAGAGCCAAAGAAAGTCACTCTCTGCCCCTCAGTTTACCACTGTAGTCTTGCCCCTCCCAGAGATGACAGTACTCCCTCCCAGGTTGTTGTAAGACTTTGTTCTTTTATGTCTATAAAGCCCCTAGAGATCGGCTGACGCAAGATGCTCTAAGGCCTTGTCTACACTAACATGTTTTGTTGCCAAAACCTGCCTTTTGGTGACAAAACAGGGAGAGCGTTTACACTACAATGCAACTTTTCTTGGGAAAAACACCCTGTTTTGCCAACAAAAAACTTCCATCTCTGCAAGAAACTAGCAATGTAGCCATGAAATGTTAACAAGGGGAGTGTAAAAGCCTTAGCTCCGTCCTGGGGCTTGGGACTGTGCTTAGGCCAGTGAACAAACCGCCACAGGCCCTCTTTAAGCCCAGGCCCTGAGTACAGGGTGGGGCAGGCAAACAGAACACAGTTCAGCAGTTTTAGGTCAGCCCAGACCCTGGTGCAGGGCAGAGCGGGCAGACAAACACAGTTCAACCGTATAGGGGCTCAGGCCTGACAGCAGGTCAAGCTGAGTTTAGAGGGCCACGCCCAGGGTCCAGGCAGGGCAACCAACCAACAGTTTACAAACAGCAATCTTAAGCAGTTATGGGCTTTGGGCACTCTGCAAGTGGAGCTAATTGTTTATAGGGCCCAGCATTTGATCAGAGCAGGGCAATAAGCACAGTTACAGGTAAGGGATCAGACCAGGCTGTAGGTCAGCAGCAGTTTACAAGACCCAGCCCTTGGTCAGGGAGGCGCAACAGCCAGTACCAAGAGTTAAACAGTTTACAGCTCAGGTCTGTGGACAGGCTGAACAGGGGTCAGGTCTCCTTGCAGACAGAGAGCTGACAAGAGCAGGGGTTTTATCCCCACAGGGTGGCAAGGTGAGGAGTAGCAGGGAGGATGCAGGGCCACCCACTTCTCTGTGTCCCAGCCCAGGGCCCTAACAGTGGCAGTGCGACTGCCACTGGGTCGGCAGGGATCCTGGCTGCAACAGGCCGACCAGGTCAGTGAGTCAGCAGGGTTCCTGGCTGCAACACGCTGCCCAGTTGACCTCCATTGCCTCAGCCAGCCCTTGGTTGTCTTCCCCTGGGCTGCTTCCCAGTTTCCCCTGGGGACCTACTTGGCTCCACTTCTGCTTTGTGGGGTCTGCCAGGGACAATGGTGCTGGCAGCATGTCCATGGGCTATGGGTCAGGGTCCAGGAACAGTCCAGGAAGTGCAGCCCAATCTCCTGAATGTGGCAGGAGTCCTGGCGGCCTGGCCAGTTGTTTGGGCTCGGTGGTGGTTGTGGTGACCCTGGCCCATCTTCTGGGGCTGGTAGTGGCCCAGGCAGCCCAACCCAGTCTTTCCTCCTGGGGCGGGGTAGCCACGCCTTCCCCCTCAGGAGCATGGGGAGGGCATCTGGCTTGCACACCTGCTAGGCTCCAAACTGAGCTCTCCACCCTTGCTCTTATAGTCCCAGTCCTGTCTTTCTGCTTCCTGTAGGTGGGGCTTGGGTGCTTGGGCACCACCCACCAAGGGGTCTTAGGGAGTGCTTAGGAGGCCAAGCTGACTCATTACAGGGAGGCAGAAAAACTAGTGTGACGGTTTTTCACTTTTGGCGACTTTTGCCTGTCGACAGCACTTTGGTTGCCAACCTTCCCAGTGTAGACATAGGAGACAGCAAAGCACGTTGCTGTGCTCTGTTTAATTTCATGACTGCAGGGGTTCTCAAACTTCACTGCACCCCACAACTCCCTTCTGACGACAAAGTTGCTACATTATTTTAGTAGCCAAGCTCCCATTGACTTCATTTATAGTGATGGGTATTCAGCAACTCTAAAAACTAAACCTGATGAGTCTGAGGTGGGACTGCCAAAACAGAGTGCTCAGATGCAGCAGACCTTTGACTTTAATAGGATTCAAGAAAGAACTAGATAAATTCATGGAGGTTAGGTCCATCAGTGGCTATTGGCTAGGATGGGAAGGAATGGTGTCCCTAACCCTGTTTGTCAGAGGCTGAGAGTGGACGACAGTGGGTGGATCACTTGATGGTTACTTGTTCTGTTCATTCCCTCTGGGGACCTGACATTGGCCACTGTCTTTGTAGCTCATGCTGGGCACCCAAAGTTAGAGACACTGTTGAAAATTATATGTTCTTATGAGAACTGGGAATAGATTACAAGTTGCCTGATTTCAATGTTTTGCCTAAGTCCAAAATTAACCTTTCATCTTATTTAATGAATGTGCTGTCTGTATATTGCCTTACTCTGTTTTCATTTAAGGTTAAATAGCCACACCCTGTATAAGACTTGATTAACGCTCAGTCCTCTGCGTCTAGCACAACTGAGTCATGTTTACCACCGCTTCAATGGCTTCTTTGAGCCTTAACTCCGCACATCTGGTGTGGATGGAAGTCACTCACTTGCCCTGGCATTCTGTACTTTGAAGAGACATTTTGCAGGAAGCAATTCCCTGGATGTCTAGGAATGGTGAAAATGGTTAGCATGGATAAGATGGGTGAATTCATTTTCTAGATTCCTCCAATCCAGCATAGTCCCTCACCAAAGCTGTAAATACATTACACAGAAAAGATCTGCTTCTGATGGAAGTCAATGGGAGTTCTGTGATCAGCTTCAGCTCCTAGCTCATATGTTGTACACTGCTGTAATTCTGTTGCAATTTTGCAGACTGCGTGTGCCTCTCCTCGTTGCAGCTCAGACATTAAACAGACATTTCCATCAGTAAGTGTTTTCTGTCTTCCCTTAGTTACCCCAACCTGCCAAAATCAGAGGCATCTGACATGAGAGAAAACCAGTTTTGTTTAATTCATCTCAGATTTATTTTGTGACATTTCCTGGATGCATTTACCCATCACATTATTAAATCAGGGTTTATTTTCTGGAGGCTAGAGCTACAGCTTTGGCTATATTTCTATACAGGAATTTAAATAATGTCAACACATAAAGAAATTGGTCCCTTTCAGGTAGGTTTTGCAGATGGCAAGAGCACACACTTAATCACAGGCCTCAGGTCTTTTAAAATATAATCTTATTTTTTTCATCATTTGAAATGTTAACAGAGAATTTTCACAGAAGAGAAGGGAACCCATCATTTGGTTTTTTGGCAATTTGTTCCTTTAATTATGATGAATCACCATTTGGCAACAGCACAAAGGAATATGCTTTTGCACATCTTTGTTCCTTCAGAGCGACTGATAGAAGGTCAATCTCCTTCAAAAAGAAGTTCAGCTATCTATCCATATGAGCCTCATAATTTGCCCCACAAAAAATTGGAAGGGCTTTTTTGCCCCATGGGAAGAATACTTGGTTGTGTTTCACAGAACATCTTTTTTTGCTGTCAATTTGGGTGAAGTCTGGCTCATGTGGCAATCTACAAAGTTCCAAGATCAAAGTGATCTCATCTCCTAATAATATTCTGAGTAGTGATGAGTAAGACACAGTGAATTGACAAATTTTCTGCTGAAGTAAATAGATTCAGCTTGATGACTTCATTAACATTTCACCCATATGTATCACTAGAAAACTTGGCCTTAAAGGCTTGGTTTGGCTCAGATTAGAGATCCAAATTTTGCAGCTGGAATTCATGTCTATATGAAGGATCATTCAAAAATGTGCGAGGTTATTGAGACATTTGCTCTAGAAACAGATTTAGAAATCTCATTAAAATAACCTTTCTTATGACACTTCTCACATGTTTTGGAGAAACAAGTGAAGTTCGTTTTTCTGCTTCTGACTCAGAGACAAACAAGGGGAGAGGTACATGCAAGTGTAAAAGAAAAAGATAAATGTAATATTTTTCATACCTCATAAAGGGTCCAGATTTGGCCTGGTTCATGAAGCTAGGCCAAAATTTTATTCATTCTCCCCCCACCCAAATCTGGCCTACCCATCCCTAGTGGTGATATTTTACTGAAATTCTCCCACCTCTTCTAGAAAAAGAGACAAAGGAACAAAAAAGTGGTGTATTTAAGAACAAAAGAATAAAGGTGGTTTTATTACACTCTTTTGGGGCCATTAAATCATTCTATATTTAACACTAAATAACAGTCATGGTCTACCTGAAACTTTGGGAGATCGAATGGTAAAATCATTTCGATCTTCAGTTAATACATTCCATCCATCACACAACTCTATTAAGACTCCAAAAGATGGGCAAGACATTGATTTAATTAAATTACATGAATTAAAAAGACAGTCAGAGGGCTGAACAACAGAGAGGGTTTGGTAATTGTGAGCTTTGGTAATTATGAGCTACATTGTCAGCCATTGGAGGTGAGAGACATATTTACAGAATCCACAGTACGTTTGCTCTGGTGCGTCCCATTCTGAACCTATACAATGACTGAATAGAGCCTCAGAGTCCATGGAATTGGCACCTTTCATGAGCGCTGAGTTGCAGAATTTTTTTTATTTAAATACATTTTAGAAATAATAAAATCTCAGAACATCACACTTTAAACGACACATACATTACTTCAGCCTGCAAATATGGGCAAAAAGCTATTGTGTGAGTGTGACGGAGTGACTGCCCCACACTGGCCTAACAAGGGTTAACCCCAGCCCTGGGAGAAGGCTGACTGTGAAGCCCACAGTTGTGGCAGGTAGCAGCCAATTAAGGGCCAGTGGGGCAGTACAATTAGAGGCTCCCAGAGAGGAGAGCACACACTTGCTCTAACTGTGGAACTGGAGGGACCTGGCTGCCTGGGAAGCTACAGAGGCTTCCTGAGACAGAGCAGTGCAGCAGAGGGGCAGGCTGAGCTGGGGAGCTCTGGCCTGACACAACTTCTAGGCTGCAGGGTCTGAGGAGTACTAGGGCTGCAAGGAGGCAGCCGGGGCAGCAGAAGACAGCAGTTCCACACCCCCTCTCCAACGATGAGTGGCCATTTCAGTCTGTAGTTAGCCCCTGAGGCAGGGGCTAGATGACTGGCAGTGGGTCACTGAGGCAAGGTGGGTATAGGGAGCTGGGCTTCCCTGGGAGGGGAGGATCTCAGAGTGCAGGGGCATTGTTATAGGGCAGCACTGTGAGGAAAGGCACCATTAGTAGGAAGGGACACAGGGCCTGAACCAGTGCAGGAGACAGGTGACTGAGGGCAAGACACCAGTCAACAGAGGGTGCTCCAAAGCTGAAGAGCTGACTCTCCAAGTGACCAGCGGGAGGTGCCGTGGCGGTAACTCACGACCTGTTGCAGTGAGTCACAGATGAACCAAGGGCCTCACTTGCCTCTTTAGTCTGCCATCTAGTTAAAAATCTATATTTGCTATGGCAACCCATGCTTTCAATGGTACGTATGCAAGTGCTGGGACAAGATGCAAAACGTATGCATTTGACAGCGCAGGACTTACAGATTATTTGTTACACTAAAGAGCTCTGTGATCAGCCATCTGCATGGAGTGCTGGTTTGGTGATCAGTTCTTTTTCCTTTAGAGCTGTTAACATCTTTTGATTCTTTTTTCATCCCCTGGCTTCTACTCCCTTCCTCCCTTTCTATTGCCAAATAAAAATATTTTATATTTTTTTTAAAAGGAGGATTTTAAAAAGGAAGTATACATCCCTTTCTGGGGTGATAGTCTGTAGTTTGGGGAAAGCACAAAAGTATTTCTAGGGCTATTACAGCAGAAGAAATAAGCACCTTATATAAATTCCATTCATAATAAAGTGTTCGGTAAGATTGCTAGTCCTTTGGTAGGTAGGCGTGAAGTTCTCCATTTACCCAGACTTGATTTGGGCATGTCAATTGCACTGACACACTCATACACAGTCCACATGCTGACACACAGTCATTTGAACCTTTTCTTGTTAGTTTTTCAGAAAAAAAACAAACAAACCCTGCAGCTTGATTCTACAAAAATAAAATGTAAAACACCCCCAGGGGGTAGGAACATTTCATATTGCTCAAACACTGCACAAGCTTATGTGAAATAACTGTGTGAATGGGCCCCAATAGAAAGAGCAAAGTGGACCAATTATAGTTAATGTTTTATTCAACAGATTTATCTCTTTTCTGTTTTCAGGTTTTCTATGAATGGATTCTTTTAACCTATTTTGTATGTTATACTATTTGATGCATGCATAGTGTGAATGTCATTCAGCCTATGGATTGTGCAGGAGCTATTCATGTTAAACTGTTTCTGGTGTTTGGCTGGTTATCTTGGTCACATAGTATTTTTTCTGCTTCTTGACTGGATGACTAAAACTTTTCTAAAAAATTGGAGGAACCAAAATACACACCAAAATCTCAGAATGACCATGCAAATACCTCCAAAGCAAATAGTAGGTGGGAATATATTTGCATAAGTATTAATGAGAGTTTTGTTATCTGTAACCTTATTATGAACAACAGCATACATCGCTAATACGCAATGCTCTTTATTCATTTCCAGTAGCATTCAAACATGAAAATGAAGCTTGGTTTTTATTGCAAGGAATCATTTCTGTCAGTATTCTCCTAGCGCTAATGGAGAGGAAGAAGTGGAGATGTGTTATTTCATTTCAATATAGCTTACTGGGTTAGATGAAACAATACTTTCTGCACAACCCAGTAAATCTCTCCCGTTATTGTGCTGTTTGATCTATGTTATGTGAAAGTGCAATAATACATATTGAAACGTTTCAGCAGGTGCTTTTGTAAAATGAACTTCCGGAGACATGGTACAAATACTTTAGATGAGGCTACAGAACAACATAAATTGTGTGGTCGGCGGTTTCATAAGAGTTGGCTGAAGGAGTTCAGATGTATGTTCTTACATTACAATGCTAACCAACTGGGTGATGTTCTGAAGGTAACCCCTGCAGATGCCTGCCCACAACTTGGAAACTGTAATAAAACTGACCACGCCCAAAGAGTCCTTCCTTGCTCATTCTTCTCCCCTTTGACCTTGAATCCAGTCTGCTAAGAAAGGAGTCTGGGAGTCTAATCACTGCTCTGTGATTACACAGACAGCATACCCTGGATCAAGCAAGCTTGTAGCTCTTGTCTCTGGCTTTATACAGCCTTAACGTAGAGTCTAAACAATTGGTCTCCTGCTATCGAATGCACAGCAGGAGACCAATCAGACTCACCTGTGTATTAGTATTATTAAAACAGGTATTAGACCTGCAACACTGTGCTTAGACTTTATGAAATGCCCGTGAGTTTCTGCATGCATTAATCTTTCTTATAATATCTGTAACCCAAGCTATAAGGGAATACTTGAGTGTTTGTTCTGTAACTGTCAAAATGTTTGCTCTGAAACTGTAAATCCAGTCAAAGAAGAAACATCAAGTGTGAAATACTGGCTTGCACCTCTGAAAAGGGGTTATCTCCTGCCTCCTCACCATTTCAGCAAGACTAACTCACAGGTGAGTCAGATGGATTTCCAGTTATGCATTTGATAGTGTTCATTTGATGACTAGGGACCTTAGCATGCAGTGCCATCCCTAGGGCAGTGCGGGGCCTCTGACAACCCCCCCTCCAGTGCTCCCAGCTTCATCTCCTCACCCCACCTCTTCCTGCCCCTGCTCTAACCCATCCTGCCCCCATTGCACCCCTTCTCCCAAGCCTCCTCCACTAAATAACATGACCTGGAGGATTACCAGGGGGGCCTGGCACTGGTCAGCAGGGATCAGGCCCCCATCTTCACTCACCATGGTGGTAGAAAGAGAAGAGATTGATAGGTCACATTAAAAACTCCTGAGTTCTGCTCTATATCACCGCCTTCCTGGGCATACTTTTCAGTTCCCTTAGGACCAGAATGAGTGGTGAAAGCAACCACAAAACCAACCAACCACAAACAAAACAGAACAAACAGGATCATTACAAAATGTGTTGAGCTGATTTATTTAACCTAGTGGGCACTTTCTATACCTTTGGGCGACATGAGTTTGTACTTCTATAGGTAAAAATGAAATAATTAGTGGTGAGCTAACGTTGTCTTTTCATGGGGCAGAAGTAAAGTTGGGTCTGAAATGCCAGGCCTCCCTCACAATGAGACATACAGTCCTGTGCCATCAAAACAACTAACTTGGCCTACTTCCTAATGTCTGTGGCACTGAGGAGTGATGTGCATTATGGTGTGATCATAGAAAAGGTTAGATTCATAGACACTAATGATGATGGACTAGAAGGGTAATGGTGTGAGTAAAAACAGAATCAATGTGTTATGAGAGAGACTTTATTTTAATATTCCTGTTCATTGAATGCTTTACAATTATGTTTGGATGGACACAATGGCACTTAATACATGGCAATCTAAATGTCAGAAGACATCCAAAGAGTTAGTTTAAGTTACAAGATGGCACAAGCCTCATTTTAAGCAGGTGCTTTCACTTAATAAAAGAAAAAAACAAAGGCAGTTGGTGGTTGGCAATATCATTCTTATTCATCTAGTTTGGGACAGGGTATATTTTCCTTTGATATTTATGTATAGTTCCTGTACATACGGTTTGAGTATCACTTGACAGTCAGGATCTCCATGCTTCCTCCTCTATATTAAACTCTTCACATCGCACATCAGGTGTAGCCGGGATTTTTCCCCCCTCTCCACTGCTTCACTGAGTGTATTGACTGTGGCAATTCTGCAGCGATCTCAACAGAACCTGAAGAATCAAACTACATCAAATCAAAACACGGAGAGAAAGTTGCAGGTGCTTTGTTCCCAGAGGAACATATCAGGTGGATAACAAGTCAGTTTTTGTTACTCAGTGCAGTACTGTCATCTGACATGCACATGGAAGGTTGTATGTTGTGCTGGGCTTTTATTGAGTGAGCATTGCATCCCTTTGGCTACAGAAAAATCTACAGTTACTGATCAGGAAATGTTTAATTACAGAACCAGGCCAATATTTACACTACTTGGAAGTTGCAAAGGTTTGTGTAATCACCAAATAGATGATTTTTTATTGCTCTGACATATGCACAGCTAAGACACGTCCCATGTCTGCTATTGATTTCTCTATGTCTTTTGCTAAACTGGTGATTACTGCCTCCCTGTTATAGCCTTCGAAGTCTCTTGGTGACCTTTTGAGTCTATGGCTGTGTCTACACTGGTGGCTTCTTGTGCAAGAACAGCTGTTCTTGCACAAAAACTTGCTGGGTGTCTACACTGCACACGCGTTCTTGCGCAAGTAAATTTATAGTACAGTGTCGGAAAACAGGGCTTCTTCTGGAAGAGTTATTCTTCTCCCCATGAGGAATAAGCCCTCTTGCGCAAAAGCTCTTGTGCAAGAGGGCAGTGTAGACAGGCAACATGAATTTCTTGCACAAAAAACCCCTATGGCTAAAATGGCCATCAGAGCTTTCTTGTGCAAGAGAGCGTCCACACTGCCATAGACGCTCTTGCGCAAAAGCACATGCCAGTGTAGACGCGCTCTTGTGGAAGACTTTTTGCGCAAGAACTCATCCGCAAAACAGTTCTTGCACAAGAAGCTGCCAGTGTAGATGTAGCCTATGTGTTTATGCTCTGGTTTTATGTGACATGAGTGGTATCTCTTGGTATCTAATTCCCAATACCACAGTGCTCTCTAGTCTATGGAAATCTGGCATTTCATTCCCTCTTCACGCATAGTATTAAGAATATTAACATGTAGTGCTGATGACACACTCTCTTCATTGGAAAAACATAAAAACTATAGCTGCAGCCAGGATTTCTGTAAAATGTTCTCTGTGAGAAAATCCAAGGTCCATGGCAAGGTACCATGATGGATTTCATTTACTTATCAGGACTTTTAACCCTCATGAAAATCTGGAATATTATATCTGGTGCATAAAAAGTGCTTACTATGCTTACAAAATGAGAAATCATAATACAATATCATTTGTGTATGGAATACCCTCTGTATAGGATATACTAGCCCTCTCGGTGTTGTACTGCTATTTATAGATAAGATAGGTCAAAGCTTCAGCTAGTGAAAGTCAGTGGAGCTGAACTTATAGTATTGGGAAGTGGCCATTTTTCTACTGAGAAGATGGAAATTTCTTTGTCTGGGCTTGGGGATAAGGCAGGAACATGACTGAACTTAAAAGGTCCATTTCTTTGTATTCCCCTACCAGTTCCTTTCTTTCTATTATTCAGTAACAGGCTGCATCCAATGTTCCCTCTACTCTTTTCCATCCATGTGCAGATTTTTTGCATCCATGTGTGCAATAAATGTTTATGTGCACCAAGGTGTGTGTGAATGTGCATCGCCAATAAAGACAAAAAACTTTGCCCTTGGTGCCCTGCTAATAAGTTGGGCAGCATTTTAATTTCTCCTGAGTGGCCACATGAGTGCACAGCTTACAGGGAATATGGATTGCATCCTTCCAATCTATTGCTAGAAAAGATGAAATATATAAAACCAGAGACAAAATATCAAAATACCCATCTGCCGTCCAAATAGTGTCCATTGACATGGCTGCCATATAATGGGAAAGACCCGTTTAACTGGAACTTGATTTTCCTCATTCCAGCAACAGATTGGGAGCTTCCAATACTTGGTGTATAGTATTGGTTCTGATTGAAGAACATGAGAAAATTATTCTCTTTCCCTTGAATATGTGTTACTGGCTTTGGAAATACCCTTTGAACTGTTCCAAAATGAATGTTCTCCTTGCCTTAGATAGACTGAAAGTGGGTCCAATTCTGGTGTGGGCAAACAACCATACACACTGAGTAACCTTGGCCGTGAGAGGCAGAACATAAACTGCTGCCGATAGAAGCCCTTAGATGCAAACGGCCTGCTTCTCCGGCCATGTCCATCAGAGCAAGACTACAGGTACTTTTCAAACTCTCTTCCTGGCGATTCTCAAGCAACTGATTTGTGACACTTTATTTCCCACCTTGATGTGGGATGTGAACAGAGATAAACTGTTTATTACTGATAAGTAACCAGTGCATAATTGGACAATTACTGCAACTCTTGCAAACAGTACTGACATGAGCTTATCAGGGTGACAAACACTGGTGTCATCATTGTGGGTTGTGCCCCTGACCATTCTCATGTACATGGTTTTTAACACCCTACATTTGGGGGATATGAGGTGGGTTCACAAAAAAAGGTTAGGGCAGAGTTCCCTTAGTTGCCCACAAAAGCATTCTTTCCCACGTGTAGTAGAGTATTATGCTACAAGGCAACATTTTGGTTCACTCTTCCCATTAGTTTTCTTTCTAAAACAATGGTTGGATATGAGTGTCATCACTAATCCATTTGTTCTCCTTGATCTCAAGCAATGACTTTTTTAACTGTCACAGATCAAGATTTCCTCTCTTTTCTCAAATGTTTAGCTAGCTAGCTTGTTTCATTGATGCATCATTGCAGGAGCTGAGATCATGGACATTCATGTTCAAAGAGGTTACCTATGTGTTTCCAATTACATTTTTTCAGTATTTCCTCATTTTTCATTAGAAGTCCAGATCACCATCTGAGAATACCTCACAGCACCAATCACAGCAAGAAAGGGAGAAATGTTAATCCATACTCCTTTGACTTCTCCCATCCTTGGTGTTTTTTTGGGGGAAAGTGAATGTGTTTGGTCATCCTAGAACTGATAAAGATCATGGAATCATAGGGTTGGAAGAGACCTCAGGAGTTCAAGTCCAGTCTCCTGCTAAAAGCAGGACCAATCCTAATTAAATCATCCCAGCCAGGGTTTTGTCAAGCCAGGACTTAAAAACCTCTAGGGATGGAGATTCCACCACCTACCTAGATAATCTATTTCAGTACTTCACCACCCTCCTAGTGAAATAGTTTTTCCTAATATCCAACCTAGATCTCCCACACTGCAACTTGAGACCATTGCTCTTTGTTCTGTCATCTGTCACCACTGAGAAAAGCCTTTCTCCATCCTCTTTGGAACCCCCTTCAGGTAATTGAAGGCTGCTATCAAATCCCCCCTCACTGTTCTCTTCCATTGATTAAATAAGCCCAAATCCCTCAGCTTCTCCTTATAAGTCAAGTGCTCCAGCCCCTTAATAATTTTTGCTGCCCTCTACTGGACTTTCTCCAATGCATCCACATCCTTTCTGTAATGGGTGCCTAGAAATTGACACAGTACTCCAGATATGTCCTTACTAGTGTAGAAAAAAGGTGAAAGGAGATAGATGTTTATTGGCTGCTTCTTATAGCAACTTATTCTATAAAGCTCAAGTGCAAAGAATAACATTTCTCTCCTACTCAAAAGCTTGTAAGAGGCTGAAAAGTTCTCAAGAGGCACTTCTGTTTGGCTGATGTTCCTTCTACTCCTATCTCTGCCACTGGGTTTCCTACAATTGTTTGTGTCACCATCTAAGTGGAATACAATCACTTTTCACTATAGGCCTAACCCAAAGCTCATCAAAGTCAATCAATAGAAAGAATCCCACTGGCTCCCAAGGACTTTGGATCATGCTACTGACTTAATCTGAGCTTTGGATCAGGCCCCATGGTGCTTGAAAGTATCCAGAAACCCTGCTTCAGGTACTCACAACTTAGCCAGTCTATGTGAGTTCTCAGTTATATGGGAAAAATAGGGATATGCTCAAATCTTCCCCTTAATATTGGCAGCATCTACTGCACATTTAATATGGGAAGAAGAAAGGACATATAATCTTCCACCTGAAAAACAGAAGAAAATCTCTTCTGTTTGTGGCCTATTGGGGTTGCATATGTGATAAACGAGGTAGTGTTAGCTGAATATCCAAAATACAACTAAATATTAAATTCCGTCTTTGTTAAGATTGCCTTCTTATAATCCCTTTTCAGAGTTAATCGAAAACAAGCCCTATTATGTATTATTTGCCAGAAGTAACCTCAAGTCTTCTGTTGTATTAATATGAATTATCTGTGTGCATAAATCACCATATCACTTTGTTGGAGGAGGACGCCTTGGAATCTGTTCACATCGTTTTTGCCCTGAAAAATGTTATTGGCTTCCCAATGTGGGAAATGAATATCCTCTGGGGTGGAGACACTCTTTGTACCTACATAACAGGATCCTTACTTAAAGTGTTTTAATATGAAGCACATTTGTACCATCCAGGTTCAGAAGATGATAGAAGCGGGGTTCTTCAAAAAGGTTCTAGACAAATAAATGAATTACTGTAACATGAAAATATTTGCCATAGATAAGGATCTACAACATCCACAAGTTTTTTGCAGGCTATTTGTACGTTTTATAATTTAGATTATTGTATACTCATGCTATGGTCCTTCAGCTGTGAATTGCTATTCTTTGTTCAGGACTGGGCAACTCTCCAGTGACTACATTCTTTTGATTTAATGACTATTCTCCAAGCTAAAATAACTTCCTTTCTCACACTATTTTGGGCTGTGTGGCCAAAGTTACTGCTACTGTTCTCAGGAAATCAGTGGATTATTTTTTTATGTAAAAAAACCTAGCTATGCACCAAAATGACCAAATCTTTTTTGGTTAGGGTATAATTTAGGATGCTTCTGCAATGGGAATTTACATAACAATGGAGGCTATAGGATTTATTAGCCCAAGATTACCCAGGAGAAAATCCTCCCATTTCATTATTATTATAACTGGTAGTTCCTAGGAGCTGCAGTCATTGACCAGGACCCTATTATACTAGACATTGTACAAATACAGAACAAGAATATTGTTCATACCTTGAAGTCCTTTTTTGTACAAATATGTCTATTAATGAAATATTGGATATTTTTTCTATTCTACAGGTTGAACCTCTCTAGTCCGGCACTCTCTGGTCTGGCAACATCCGTGGTCTGGCATGCTTTTAGTTAGCCGGATGTCCACGTATTATGGGTGTGGCCAAGTTTCCTGTGGTCACATAAAGTTTGTTTACAGCCACCAGACCTGGCTCTCAGTGTTCTCTGCTGTTATTTAGCTCTAATTTACCCCTAAATGTCTTCTAAGAGCCCAGTAAGCAGTGGAAGTGTTGGTAATGCTGCCAGACAATATTGACCTCCAATGATTGGGCAAATTCTCTGATTTGGCATCGGTCAGGTCCTGAGAGTGCCGAACTAGACAGTTTCCACCTGTAGCCGATGCATGAACTGATAAAGTGGGCTGTGCCCACGAAAGCTCATGATACCACCTACATGTTTTGTTAGTCTATAAAGTGCTACCAGACTATTTGTTGTTTTTTCCTTTACAGACTAACTCGGCTATCCCCTGAAACAGCTGATAAATCAAGGTAGCTCATAGCTGAGGACATGGGCAGTGAATGTGAAAGGTTAAAGCAAGTCCAAGTGTAGGGATTGGCTTGATGCAGAATTGCTGAAAGCTACTGGAAAATGTCGATTAGGTGAACGTGTGACATCCCTATTCTCTTGTTGGTTAAAACTATTCCATTTCAATGTAATTTTGTACTCTTTGAATGCTAGGCAGGACTATCCTTTTTCTCTATGGTTTACACATAGCCAGTATACTCTGCACAGAGATGCTCTGAGATTATTTCACATGCATTACATTCATGCAAGGAGAGACTGTCTCAGCTCCCGTCTCTGCCTTGGTATCCCCTATAAAGAAATTCTTCTGTGGTTTTTGCTTTCCATTAGGGCCTGATGCAAACCCCCTTATTTTAGACACACAAGTGAAGGTTTTCATTGACTTCATTGGGCTTTGGCTCAAACCTTTAAAGAGAGTGCATTGCCCAGATGGGCGCCCTTTATTCACAATTATGCGATGTCCCTTTTAGGCCATCCAGAAAGACCTCTTTGGCATTCCATTCCTGCACAATCCGCTAGAGATGGTGGAAGATGTTCATTCATTTATTCAAGGAGAAAACATGACACTTGAATCTTTCTCATAAATGGTGACTTTTATATAAATATGTATTTGTTTCATTTTGAGTAGAAAAAAATTTGCACTTTTTATTTCTTGTTCGAGTTTTTGCCGACTTTCCCCATCATCAGTTTTGATTGGCTGGGCTTTTTCAAATGTTGGGAAATCTTTTTTTTTTTTAATTACAAATTTTCAAAAATAAAAAATAGAAAGCATTCCAGGGAAAAATTAAGTCAGATAATTTAAAAAAAGCCTAAACAAAACAAACTTAGAAATTTTCATTAAAAAAAAAAGATTTTGAGCAGTTCTATGCTCAATTCAGCAGCAACAGATTTGATAAATTGTACCTCGTAACCACGCCAGTGGATAGCAATTATTCACTGTAATTGTGATGAGCCTGTTTGTTTTTTAATTGGCAGCTTTATCTATGTTTCATTTTGTTTGTTTGACCTTGATGCTCATGGTGCAGCATGCCACAGCGTTGCCAAATGCATTGCTACAGGTGGTACCTCCCTGGTCCAGCACCCTCAGCGCTGATCCTGAACCAGGCAATCTACCTGACCAGGGAGGTCAATGCCAGCCCCTCTGCTGCCACCTGCTGCCCAGCTCACTCCAGTGACAGAGAGGCTGGCATTGACCAATCAGGACTAGAGGGGATGCTTGGGGGAAGAGGCAGGATAGCTGTGGAACCCCTTGGCCCAGAGCCAGGAGAGGAGCCCTGTAGGAGCGCATCAAGTCTCCACGCCTGCTACACAGCATTCCTGGACCCAGCCACTGGCCACAGGGCTCCACAGCTGCCCTGCCTCTTTCCCTGAGCCCTCCCCCCATTCCAGAAGCTCTAGTAGGGTGGGAGAGGAGCACAGGGCCCGACTTTTCCCCCTGAGTGCTCCAGCCCAGGACCACCAATGGGGATGCCAGACCACAGATGTTGTCGGACTATGGAAGTCCAGACTATAGAGGTTTAACCTGTAATTGGATTTGCATCTCCACTGACTGTGCTCACTATTTGTTCTCATTGTTGTAATTCCACTGGCTGACTTGTCCTACACCATCCCTCATGACTGATGTGGGGATGCTCCCAGTTGTTCTCCTTCTGCTGCCTCCCCATTCATGCTCAGTGAAGGAGCAGTATCCAACAGCTGAATATGTAAAGCACAATATAGCCCTTGGAGTGAGATAAGACACTCACTGTTAGTACATAAATCACTTCCTGCATCTGATGGCTTTTACAGGTAGTGGATATGGATTTTGCAATGATAGCCTCACAATCTGGTTTCTACTAAATGTTCCTGATAGTCCAATAACTAAACATCTGTCCTGATGGAATAAATGTATTTTTGATCTATCATGAAATCTCTCAGAGGATTTTTAATTCTCCCAGAAAAGGCAAAATAACATTCCTTTGCTATCCTATCAATAACTGAAACACAAGGTTATGTGTTTCGGCATCTTACTGCCAGAAGATACACTGGAGCTTCAGGGGGTAGCCGAGTTAGTCTGTTACAGAAAAAAAACAACAAATGGTCTGGTAGCACTTTATAGACTAACAAAACATGTAGATGGTATCATGAGCTTAAACAATATTACCCTCTGACAAGATACCGCATTGCTGTTATTTTTACTTAGAGTTATTGGGCTAACATTACAATTTCCTCTCTATATGTTTTTAACTGGTTATTTCCCTCTGAGGTCTCATATTTTAAATTTTTATATATATTTGTATTTTTTTTGTTTGTTTTTGTAAGCCAACTTGAATATTTTAAATAGAAAGGCGGGGTAAAAATATTTAAATAAATAAATAAATAATATTTCACTAATTTTTCAAAGGGGATTCCAGAAACATCAGGCATTTTCCCTTCATTACACATGCCATGCCAAGTTAGAAGTGATGGATGAATTAAAGTTAGGGTATGTCTACATTAGCCCCCTCGTTTGATCTAGGGAGGCTAATGAGGGTGACTGAAATTGCAAATGAAGCGTGGGATTTAAATATCCCGCGCTTCATTAGCATGTTCCCGGCTGGTCGCCATTTTAGAAATTGACTAGCCCGAAGTAACTGCCCGCGTCTAGACGCGGCAATGAAACGGGATTCCTATTTAAAGCCCTAAATCGAATTAGCTGGTATTCCTCCTGCAATGAGGTTTACCAGCTAATTCGATTTAGGGCTTTAAATAGGAATCCCGTTTCATTGCCGCGTGTAGACGCGGGCAGTTACTTCGGGCTAGTCAATTTCTAAAATGGCGACCGGCCAGGAACATGCTAATGAAGCGCGGGATATTTAAATCCAGCGCTTCATTTGCAATTTCGGTCGCCCTCATTAGCATCCCCAGATTGATCTAGGGGTCTAGTGTAGACATACCCTTAGAGAGGAAGGATAACCTTGTGGCTAAGATGTTCAGCTGGGACTCAGGAAACCTGAGGACAGTTCCAAGTTTTGCCACAGACTTCCTATATGGTCTTGGAAAAGTCACTTAATGGATCTTAGTTTCCCGTTTATAAAATAGGGCTTATCATACTTTCTAACACCTGCCTTAGACTTTAAGCTCAATGGGAATATTACGTGTGTGTGTTCTGTATCAAATATAAAAGGACTCTGACATATGTGGGTATTATTGTAGTACTACATCTATTAAAAATGAGTGTATTTGAAAAAACAGGAGTATATTAATACTGTGTATACAATAGCCTCATATAATTCAGCTTCTGCAAATTGCAAATGAGCTAGATGCTGATTCAACACACTTGTCCTGGCCCAATAGCACTTAAAAATTCAGATTCCTTCCTTTGAAGTTTTGTTGGATGCAACAAACACCAAAGAGCCACTCCTTTCACAGTTCTTTAAGATGTCAACCAGAAGGTTCTTGTCTGATATAATTACTTCCCCCCTATGAAGAAGCAGCCACTTTCAGTAGCCCCAGGCCTGGGTAATCTACAACTTTTCAGTTCCGGTTCATCATCTGCTTTTTCCCGGATAAGTGCTTTGATTGGTCAAGAGCTCCTGTGATGTGGGCTGTTACGAGGCATATAACATACACACATAATAACTGCACTCAATGTTGTTGTAGCTGTGTTGGTCCCAGGATATGAGAAAAAAAAGATGGATGAGAGAATGTCTTTTATTGGATGAATAAAATAAATGTATTAAAATAAAAAGAAGTTACTTCAATAAAAGATATTACTTCACTCACCTTGTTGCTATATGATAATTAGCTAATCAGACTAATTAAAATCTGCTTAAGTTCAAGAAATGCTAAAGGTGGAACATAGTAAAGGAAATTGAGGTACCTTCCTTACAGTGTATCCTTTTTATGTTTCAAGGTCCAGAATGAATAAGCATCCAAAAGAATGCAAGCATAATCTAACCCTACCTGAAACTCTCTGTACCTCTCCAGCCAAATTGATTTCAGGAGTTATTTAATCAATGCCAGTATTACATTAAATTAACCAGGGACAAATTGGACCACTTAAGGCTGCAAAACTGGGTTTGAAACTACCCCAAAGTAGGCTTTCTTCTGATCTTTCTTGTTCTTTCCAGTTCCACTAGGGAGGACAACATACTGAGAAGACACTAGTTCTTCATCATATCATTTGGGCACTTCCAGGAAGTATTAGTGTGTGTAATGGGGCACAAGGCTGACTAATAACTATTTCTATGCATCTCGGGAATGTTAGCCATGTTAGTCTGTAACTTTAAAAATAATGAGTTGTCCTGTGGCACCTTAGGGTATATGCTACATTACGGGATAAGGTCGAATTAAGATACGCAACTTCAAGTACGTTAATTACATCGCTGAAGTCTAAGTACCTTAACTCAACTTTTGGTGTTGTCCACATTGCAGGAAGTCCAAGGGACAATACTCTCCCTTTGACTTCCCTTACTCCTTCTGGAAGCAGGACTCCCGGCATCAACTGGAGTGTCCCTCTCAGTTCGAATTAACATGTCTTCACTAGGCCTGCTAATTCGAACCCTGGAAGATAACAGTGGCAGTTTCGATCTTCTTTGGAGTGTAGAAATAACAAGTAGTCCTGTGGCACCTTAGAGACTAACAAAAGTATTTATAGTATCATGAGCTTTTGTGGGCAAAACCCACTTCTTCAGATGAGCTTGAGGGTTTTGCCCTGGAAAGCACATGATACTATATATATTTTTGTTAGTCTCTAAGGTGCCACAGGACTACTAATTATTTCTATGTGCTCAACATTGATTTGTACAGCACCAACCATTCTGCCAAAGAGAACACAAGACCCTTGTGCCACAGAGTCCAGAAATTGGACAGACAACAGGTTACAAATACTAGCTGCTCATGAGGACTAGAGAGAGGTTATCATAAAGGGATGCAATTGTGTGACCTTCAGAACCTCTGACTGCCAGTGGTAAAGGATTCAATGTCATGTAACCACAACTTCTGTCCACCCTGGCAAACTCACTACACATAACACATTGCCTCAGAGGGGCCAACAGAATTGCCAGCCCCTGGGGTCAGGTGGGGGGGGGGGCGCCTTGTGCTCCCAGAAGGGGTGTGACCTCAGGAAGAAGGGGCAGGGAATGGTGCTAGCTCTCCTTCACCTTGCCCCGCTAGCCCTTCAGCGCTGCCCGAGGCCTTGGTGATGATTTAAAGGGCTGGCAGCCTAGGCCCTTTTGAATCACCAAGCCCCAGGGCAGTTCTTCCTTTGCACCCCCCCCCCCACCACCACCACCACCAGTGGATGTGCACTGCCATCATGGTATCTATCCAAAGAGAATCTTGTGGGAGAGAGCCAACGGAAGCCCGTGAGTGAGACGCATTGTGAAATGTTTCAGAGAGGTCGCCATGTTAGTCTATTTCAGCAAAAACAACAAGGAGGCCGGTGGCACCTTAAAGACTAACAAATGTAGTAGGGCATAAGCTTTTGTGAGATACAGCTCCCTTCCTCGGATGCTTCAAGCGTTTCTCCTTTTATAGCAGGGGTGGGCAATAAGTGGCCTGCGAACCAGATGTGGTCCGCAAGCGTTAATCCTTGGTGGGCCGCCAGACACTTTATTTACCTGCATAGCCATGCCTGCTGACGGAGATCCAGTTTTCAGCTGGTGTAAAATGATGTGGCACTGGGACTATACTGATTTACCCCAGCTGATGAACTGGTTTTCATGTTTATTTTTGCTTTTGCTAGCACATGAGTGCTTGATTAATGGGATTCCATAAAAACAAAACTCAAATAAAATCTAACACCCAAACAGCTTGTGTATCCATTACAGACACAAACAATAATCATTGTAACATAAAGTTTAGCGATACATTGGTTGGGTTCATAATAGAAAATATCCCTTGGGTTCCTAATAATAATACTGACCTTAAGAGTAAAATGGCACTTACTCAAATGCCACTGGAATGGATTCTGTACTTTTCATCTTGACATTCATAAACTTGATTCACACATCATTATTAAAGAATCATTTTTTCAGCCAAAAAAGGGGAAAACATGGCTCATTCTTATTGATTTTGAATTATAACACAGATATTACTTAAAGACCTGCAGAATACCAGCAATATTTTCTTAAGAATCTAGTAAATTTGATGGTGACCCCTTGCAGGATTTAAGTTTAGATCTTATCCATTTTTTAAAATGCTTCAGTGTCAAATTATGATCACACACTATTACCTGCTTACTGCTCTAGGATTCACTTTTTGCTCTTAATATATTATACGAGTGCTTGAGAGAACAAGGTTGCAGTTGAGGTCCATTAAAAGCCTTTATATGCACAAAATGATTAACATGCCCATTACATTTTAAGGGGGCCAGATACATAAAATTATAAGAGTTCAGCTTGGGAACAGTTCTCTCAAATTAAAAAAAAATAGCAACCAAGCAAAATAGCAACAAAAAAAAAATCCAAGACCAAACGTTTTCCTATTTCTTGTATTGTTAGTTCTGACACACAAAAAGTTTGGGGTTTTTTCCATACAATTTTTTATTCCTTTACCCACTCTCTAGAACAGCGGTTCTTAGCCAGGGGATACATCAACTCATTTAGATATTCACTAAGTTTTACAACAGGCTACATAAAAAGCACCAGCAAAGCCAATACAAACTTAAAATTTCATACAGAAAATGACATTGTTTATACTGCTCCATATACTATACCCTGAAAGGTAAGTACAATATTTACATTCCAACTGATTTATTTATAATTACACTAGACGATTTACCTGGCATTGCACAGGTCCTTAACTCAGATAATTTTTGTTTTTCTTCATGTAAATCATTGCTCTGGGGTAGGGCTGGGGATGAGGGGTTCAGTATACAGGCTGCCCTGGGGAAAGAGGACTACCCCAGCCCTCTCTCTCACCACAGCGGCTTGGGGCCAGGTGAGAAGCACCTCTCCATAGCCACTGCATCTCCAGTGGACACAGTGAGGGGAGCGGTGCATGTCCTGCAGCTGGGGCAGGTCCAGGTTCATCTGTCCCTTGCACTCCCCACCCAGAGCGAGGAACGGAGCAAACTACACTTATCCCTCACTCTTTGACAATGGGGGATAGCCAGCAATGTTCCTGTATGAAAGGGGGAAAGCTGCAGCCCCTGCCTCCCTAAAGGGTGCCTGTGGGGTGGGACACTTGAGGCTGGGCAGTCCCAAATGGGGGGAGGGGGGTATGCCCCTAACCAGCTCCTTTCACCTGCCCGGAGATTCTGTCTTTTTTTCTGTATGGTTTTGCATCTCCCTCCCCTTCCTCCCCCCTTCCCCACACAACCAAACCAGGGCCAGATTAAGACCTTTAGAGGTCTTAAGCACTGAAAAGATCATGGTGCCCCCCATATGTAATTCAAAATAAAAACAATACTATACCGTAAAATCTCTTTTTTTTTTTTTTTGGTGCCCCTGCTTTGCCGGTGCCCTAAGCACATGCTTAGTCTGCCTATTGGGTAATCCAGCCCTGAACCAAACCCTTTAGGATAAAAGGACGCTGTATACAGAATTTGGTGGGCCTGGCACTTACCATTTAGGTGTCCTTTTTATGCAGCCCCATATGAATCATGGGGGTGGGGAGCTTCAGCCCCTCCCACCCTGCACAGCCAAACCATTACCTTGCTTTAAGTTAGGAGGCAAGGAAGCTGCATACCCAATTTGGTGGTTCTAGCTCTTCCTGCTTAGGAGGAGTTCTTAAACAAAGAGATGGATGGACAGACAGACTTGCTTGCTTGCTCGCTCGCTCAGAGACAAACTCTCTGAAGTATATAGTAGATGGGAAAAATGAGGCAGTAAGCAACTTTTCAACAATAGTGTGCTGTGACACTGTTGCATTTTTATGTCTGATTTTGAAAGTAAGTCATTTTAAAGTGAGGTGAAACTTGGAGGTACCAGAACAAACTGGACTCTTGAAAGGGGCGCAGTATCTGACAAGGTTGAGAGCCACTGCTCTAGAGTCTTTGTCAGCTGGGCCAATAAATACTTTGTGATGAGTTAAGCTAGTTAAAGTTTCAACAGGTTTTTCTCAAAATGTTCCGATTTTTCCACTAGCTCTAGTGACCACAGCCAGGTTGCTGTGGGGGAGGCTGGCTAAAGCCATTTTCTTTTTAGTGGTGAAGAGAGACAGATTTACTCCAAGTGGGCCTGCTCCTCCTCTATTTGGACCTTGTGTTGTCCTTTACGCGTCTGCAGATTGGGAGGCAGGAGGCAGTGGAATGGTACACAACCTTTTCTAGAAGTGTCTCCATAACCAGTCATGGAATTTGTCATGTTTTCTCACCCTGCTATTGAGATTCCTTGGGTCCCATATGACCCGCTGCTACCAGAGCAGGAGCTGGATAAAAAATCAACAAACCGTGCTGAGGCAGGTAGGAGTGGGTATTGCAAGGCAGGTTGAGAGCAGGATTTAAAAAAATAATCCTCCATGCCACAAACAACATGAATGCCCTGGCTAGCAGCCCCCACACTCTGGCTGCCCAGCTCTGAGAGCAGCACCAAAAACCAGCAGCACCACAGGAATAAGCCTGGCAATGAGACACTGTTAGGTCTGCTGTGAAAAGTGATGTTTGTGTGGTTTTTTTTTAAAGGGTGAAAAGCTGAAGCTTCTTTGTGACACCCCCCTTGTGGATTCCAGAGAGAGAGCCCCATTGGTGTGGTGGATAGTCATAGAATCATAGAACACTTATACTGGAAGGGACCTTAAGAGGTCATCAAGTCCAGTCCCCTGCCCTGACAGCAGGACCAAGCACTATCTAGATCATCCCTGACAGATGTTTCTCTAACCTTCATGTCCAGTGATGAAGATTCCACAACCTCCCAAGGCAATGTATGCCAGTGCTTAACCAAACTGACAGGAATTTTTTCCCAGATAGGGCTCTAGTGTGGGAGCCAAGGGACTTGGGTTCTGTTCCCAACTCAGCCATTGATTCATGAGCCATTCACATCAATTCTTGTTCTTTGTCAGTCTTGTCTATATGGACTGTAAGCTCTCTGGGGCAGGGACTGTCTGCTATCATGAGGCCACAAGCATCTTTTAAGTTTCCAGTTTCACCTGATGGATTCAAATAGTATGAAGATGCTTAGGGCTCCTTGCTTGGAGCTCACTGACTGGGAGGGGCTGATTAATCACCTGTGAAGCTGTGCTGCCATGCAGTTTAGAGGGAACACTGATTGCAAGTTACTGGGCCACAACCCTGTGCTGAATTAAAACCCATGTAGCTCTGTGTGGCCGGGTTCAGAAGCACTGCTTTGCCCCAAGAGAAAAAGGGGTTTGTTAAAGCTCATCTCTCCCCTCTCTTTGCATAGGTGCTCAGGGAAGGAGCAGCAGTTGGCAGCATGGAAATAAGAGGGGAAAAACGGTGTTAAGGAAAGCCAGGCTCTGCTTTCTGGATTATAGGTCTGGCTGGGGGAAGTTTCTGGTTCTTCTGCTCCTTTTGTGAAGCTATTTTGCTGCCTTCTTATAAACATTATCCTTTGGTGGAAAAGCCTTCGCTGGCTGCCCCTATGTATTTTTTCCCCTGATTAGTCTTTCTACCAGCATACACCCAATCATCAGTTAAGCCAGACAATGAAGTCAATAAGGTTCCCTGAGAGCAAAATTGGCCCATTATCCACAACTACTGTGTCTGCGTCATTATTGATAACATTCCACTCAGGGGCTGGAGACCTAAGTATGATGGAAAATCACTAGGGACAGGAAGCCTTCATTCCAAACGCAAACATTTACTGATGTTAGAAAAAAGGTGGGTTAACATTCTCCCCGTGTGTGTGTTCCTGCTCTCAAGTGGAAGCAGAAAAGCTGAGGTATTGTTCAGAGAGACAGGTGTTCCTGTGGCATTTCTGACATAGCTGGACCCATTCTTGCAAAATTCTCAGTCTGGTTTCTGCACCCAGCAAGATGGGTGGGCAGCAGAGCAGACCTTAGAGCTAAACATCCATACTCCTTGATGTTTGCCGATCACAAAATAGCACAGCGGGGGTACCCAGCAGAAAAAAATGGCTTTCACAAACAAAACCACCAACCTACTGGTGGGATCTCCAGAAGCGGAGTGTCAAGTGGGCCAAATAATCAGGAAACTTAGGGCGGCTGGGCCAGATTCACCCTGGGGTAAATTCATCGACATCGGTGGGATGAGCAAAACCCATTGTGAGATTGTGTACAGTGCCTCTCCAATTGGGGGAATCAGCCTGAATGTACCAACACTCACATTGCCAGGAAACAGCTATCAGAGTCGCCTGGTATATGTGTTGACAAAATTAATGAGAGAAAAGGAAAGTTGATAGAAAGTGTTTGTGTGTGTTTGTTTGTATCACACTAGCAGTAAGAGGCCCCTAACTTTAATCAAAGCTCCATCATGTGAGTGCTGAACAAACATGCAGCAAGCGAAACTCTCTGCCCCAAAGAGCTGGCAATCTATACATCGAAGTCAGATAAACGATGACTAGGGCAGTGGCTGCACAGAGGGATGGAAAGTGATTTGTCCCAGGTCATACAATGGGTTCGTGGCTGAGCTGGGAATCATCTCAAGATCTTCTGAGCCCAGTCCAGTGCTCTACCCACCGAACCATGCTGCCTTTTGAGATCACTGAAAAGAGACTGTGTTTGCCCATGATGTAAGGCCACACAATAGACAATTAAATCCTTAGATAATGATTTATAGCTGGTCTTTAGGAATCTTTAATGGTTTAATGAGAAATTCCACAATAAATGAAAATATTAAAGCCTTTGCCAATCCAGCCATGGTGATCAGCTACTTTCATGTATAAAGAAAAAGCAGTAAAGACATTATTGTCCCCTCTCCCTTCCCTTTCTGTTTTTAATGAAAGGGAAAATGTTCCTGTCATTGTTGAGTTGGCCAATTCCAGCAAGAACAGTGGCCATCAAAATGCTGTTGCCATGCCACAGAGTCTGCGTTGTAACATCTCCCTGTGGGACAGGACAGGACAGAATTGCCTCTTTGTTTTATACTGGTGCATAATTGATTTATGTACTTTTGCAGTAAGGTCTAGGTGTACCTATCATGGCCCAGTGCCCTGTTGTGCTAGGCACTGTAAAAACATAACACAAAGATGGTCTGTACTACAAAGATCTTACAACCATCATAATTTTAGGCCAGGTCTATACTAAAAGGGGACATACTTTGTTTTGCATTTCCCTGCCATCCCCACAGTAGGAGGCCCATGGGAGCAAAGGCTCCCATTGGCTTCCCTTACTCCTCACAGGAACAGGAGTACCAGTAGCCGGCAGGGGCACCCTCTGAGTTTGATTTAATGAGTCTTAAATAGACTTGCTAAATGGAACTCCAGAAGATTGATTGCAGCAGTGGCAATCTTCCATTTAGTGTAGACATGGCCTTAGTGTTCTTCCATTGAGCTCAGTGGTGTTACTCCTGATTTACTCCAGTGTGAGGTCAGAATTTGCCTCTCGGAGCTCTGCTGGATTTGGAGTCCTTTTAAATAGAGTTTTGCAATGACCACATTGCAGACAAACTCCTTAACACTGAGCCACTGTCAGCTAAATTACCTCTGACAGAGTGGTGAAACTTAGTCTGCTTTTTGGACCAATCTCAGTAACGCAGTCCAGAAAGCAAGAGGTTAAATTGCCTATTGATCTCTTCTTTACATCAAAGTCTCCCTTTCTTACTGGCTGGCTGCTTTTCTTGTTGGTTTTGGTATGAGCCTTTCTGCTCTATTACACTGGAGGGGGTCCCCCCTATTCCAATGTGGCAGTTAAGAAGAAGGCTGGAAATATTAAACAAAGTGCTGATGTCTCTAAGATGCAAATGTGTGAAACAGACTTGCAAATGAGTCTAGCAGACTCGAAGACATTCTTAACATCTGTTCATGCAGAGGTACCACTTCCATTTCTGGGGAAGGACAAGTTGTCCTTCCTGTCGTACGGCTGAAGTTTTCTTGGGGTTAAAATCATAGAAGGGAAGCTAATTAAAACAAACTCTATTGATGTGGATGTGTGTGTGGGGGCGGGGGAGACAATGGGGAGTTGTACAGCTATAATTCTAAGATAGTGGTCCTCAGCTTTGTCCTTATTGGACCACCTGTTAGCAATATGGTGAGTTTAGTGAGGTTATTACACCAACACCTGCTGTTAACTCTTTGGGATCATGATCACCCAAACTAGGGACCCATAGAACTTCAGTTTGCACTGTACGTACGGGACTCCTCAACTCTTTCTCATGTCAGAGGAGTATACCAGGAAGAAAAGTGTGTCAGGACAAACAAGAATGCAGCAAACCTGCCTTGGAATGTAATGAAAATAGACCCAGCCCTGAAAGTTCTTTTATGAAACACACTGTTCATTTGCTGACTAAAATGAGTTTGGCCTGCTAGTAAATATTTCAGGATTCAGCTAACAAATAGTAGAAGTAATAATAATTATTATAATTTAGAACATAATTAAATCTGTAAGATAGGCACATTGTAAGTATCAAGACAGACAGACCAACAGATAGTGGCAGAGTTGAGAATAGAACTACAGCAAATAACTGCAAAATGTAAAAATTGCAGTTAAACTCCTCCCTCCCAACAACTGGAAACTGAGAAAATGAGAAAATAAAGGTTTCATTTAATAAAAATGCTAAGTGGCCCCATCAGTGTCACAGGCTTTAATTTTCAAGGCTGGTACAGTAACCTTCTCTGCTCTGACAGAGCTGAGGGATGGTAGCCGCTCACAGTCACGATCCATATTCTGTGTCCATTTCATGCAGATTTCAGGAGGTTAAGCTCTGTGTGTGCATCTGAGAGAGAGAGAGAGAGAGAGAGAGAGAGATATGCTGCTGTAGACTTCCAGCTAGCTTAAAGAATAGTTCCTATGGCTGAATCCAGCAGGAGATGGGATACCTGTGTACTGGAAACTGAGGAGAGACTTCAGAGGATAAGTTGCAACTTTAATTCAGCCATATGCAAAGGGCACCAGGGCTTGTGCAATAACTTGAACATTACAGAAGATGTAATGAGTTTATTTAACCATGATCAATCAATTAGTAATTTCATTCCAAGTCATTTTTAGCATTATTAAAACCTAGGGATGGTAACTAAGAAGTCTGTGTTACAATTATTCCATCCTCATTCTCTCTATTATTGGTACAGGTTGGACCTCCCTGGTCTGGCACCCTTGGGACCTAACTGGTCCCAGATGAGGGATTTTGCTGGACCAGGAGAGGTCTTTCTGTCCCCCCTGCCACTGCCACAGCCCTGGCTTGGCTTAGCTTGGCTACCAGCCAGAGGCCAGCTCCCCTACTGCTGCTGGCAGCACGTCAGGCCCTTGGCTTCACTGGGCAGCCCCGCTGTGGCACATCGGGCTTCCTGGCACATCAGGATTCCTGGTCACCAGCCCTCCACCAGGACTCTCTGGTCCTGCAACATCCATGCCAGACCATGGATGTTGCCAGACCAGAGAGTACCGGTTAATAGAGGTTCGACCTGTAAGAGTCCTGTTTTGAAGGATAAATTTTGTGAATAAGAAGTTTTATTGTTGATGTAATACCTAGAGATAAAATAGTTACTCTCTGAAAGGATATTGTGGAGCAAGTTTCCCTATGATTAGGAGCAAAAAATACCAGCAGATGGGCTACAACTAGAGCAGAAACAATTCTGTGAAATTCCAGCTTAAAACAGGCAATAAAACTCTCAATAGCATTTCTGCAGGAATGATCTTTATTGCAGTGTAAAAGTCCTTTGAAACATGCTTGTTGTTTCTAGAATAGTTAGGCCCTGCAAACTTTGCTCAGAATCCTTCTGCTGCTTGCATTTGAAACAGATGTATGTTGTGTTCATCTCCTTTAAGGTAGCCAAGGGAACAAACTAAATTTAAAGTAGAAACCTACAGAGAGGGAAGTTAAAGACTTTCTCCCTTTTATGTGGGTGAGGCTGATTTTGTCTTGAGAATGAGCCAGGCCTGTATAATGCTTTTGTGTTGTGCTGGCCAAAATAATTCTTAAAACAATTCAGATTCAATTTTTGAACTAGTCAATATTATTGGAAGAACAATGAGTAGTCCTGTGGCACTTTAGAGACTAACAAAAATAGATATAGTATCATGAGCTCTCCTTGGTAAAAGCCACTTCATCAGATGAGTTGGAGTGGAAATATCAGAAAACCAAGATAGATATAACAGCAAAAGAAGTACCTGCAAATTGTAGGACCCATGTTAATGAGGCTAATTAAGTGGGCTCAAGGTGTCCTATTCATAGCTTTTGATATGAAAATGTGGACATTAAAAGCAAGGAAAATTGGCTTTGTAATGGCAGTTAACATATTTATTAAAGCCCAGGGTAAGAGTGTCAAATTTGTAGATGAATTCCAGTTCCGCAGTCTCTCTCTGTAACTGGCTGGTGAAAATCCATTACAGAAGAAAATCTACTTTTAAATCCATGACTGAGTGATCAGGCATGTTTACTAGAAGGTGAGTCTGTGGATAACAGGGAGTTGTCGCTCACTCTTTGCTCCCCTGAAAGATACAATTTGCCTTTAATCCCTGCTTTTTTCATCATCAAATGGCTACTTTCTGTATCTTAAAGTTATTCTAACTGTTGGTGCTGCTTGTTATGAGGCCAGCTATTGCACCTATCGAAGTTAACTGAGATTTTGATATAGAGGATGGAGCCTCGTTTCTTCCTATGTTTTGTCTTCACCTGACTTGTCTCCTGCCATATTTGTTCCATTCACACATCAGACATCTTTCTATTCAGCAGGTATTCAGTTAAAGAGATTTCTGCCCACTCATCCGATACGTCAATGCCCAAGGCTCATCAGGCAGAGCATAAAAAATTCCTCTCAGAAACCTTTACAGAGATAAAGATATATCTATAAGTATGTGGAAAACCCATAATAGGTTTTAGCTCATGATGCCCCATAGAAAAGCATTTAAGCACAAGCATCACTTTAAGCACAAGTATCAGAGGGGTAGTCATGTTAGTCTGGATCTGCAAAAGCAACAAGGAATCCTGTGGCACCTTGTGGACTGACAGATGTATTGGAGCATAAGCTTTCATGGGCAAAGACCCACTTTGTCAGGTGCATGTGACGAAGTGGGTCTTTGCCCACGAAAGCTTATGCTCCAATACATCTGTTAGTCTATAAGGAGTCTAAGACTCCTTGTCGTTTAAGCACAAGAGTAGTCTCATTTGCAATCAAGTTACCTGTGTTAAAGTTCAGGGAAATTGTACCTGCATATCCCCCTCTGTGGTCTCTCGGAGACACACGCACACACATACACACACACATACACATGGTAGTGCAGTCTGGGGCAACCCCCTCCAATGCCCAGGGCAGCCCCTCAGCTGCAGCCGTGCCCTACATCTACTCTGCCCCTGCCCCACATTAGGCAAGTCGGGGGATACCAGGGTCCAGGCAGCAGCAGAAGTCCTCCCCGCCAACACACTCACCCTGGTGGCAGGAGCCCGGGAGGCCCAGCAGCCTGCTTGGCACTGCCCCGCACTGACTTCCCAGCCTGCTGTGCCTCACTTCTCCACAGCAGTGGGAAGTGGAACACCCAGGGGCTGGAGCACTCTGCTTTCTGCTGCTGTGAAGAAGCCAAGCACAGTGGGCCAGGAGAGGGCAGTGGGGTGGAGCGGAGCAGGCTGCTAGGCCGCTTTGGCTCCTGACACCCAGGTGAGTGCGAGGGAGGGCAATTGCTGCTGCCACTTCTTGCCCATCCCGTCCATAGGATGGTTGAGGCAGCTGCTGCAGGCCCCTCAAAGTCCAGGGCCTGGGACAGGCACCCTGAACAACCCTATGGATGGGACAGCTCTGCCCATACCTCTCTCCTTCCTGACCAGGGTTTTTCCCTGCCTACTTTGTGATACTCCAGCAAACCAGACTGCCTGACCGGGCCAGAATCTGTGCTTTGTTTTCTCTTTCAAGACTCAAAACCAGCATAATTGCCACTGGTTGTATGTTACCACACATCCCTTTATTAGCAAGCCCATTTATTCTTAAGGTAGAAAACATTATAGCGAAAATATATAAAACTTCCTATATATATGGTAAAAGTTTGCCTGAAGTCACCCGTCTCTCTTATGGCCTCAGTTGGCCAAAGGCCTTTTAACCATTTCCAAGAAGGATTCCTCCCCCCTCCCCCCCCGACCCCCATATATGCACACTCTCCTGCCACATGTGGCCCTGTCTATCTGCAGGATCAGAAAGAAGGCCCAGAGTCAGTTTAACCCAAGACTATTTATGCAAAATTCCTGTCTTTGCTGGTCTCTGGAGAATCCGTTTGAACTAGTATGTGTGAGCCTTTCCAGGTGGTGACATTTCTCTCGAGTTTTCGCAACCTGTATGAATTTGCCTACTCATCCCTTCCCCTTCAATGATCTTGGTTCAGGGAAGCATTGTGGTAACCCTCCTCCATGGAATTACATAAATCCCAGGCATAGAGTAATATAGCAATTTAATACAGGGTGAACCTCTCTCGTCTAGCACCTTTGGGACCTCACTGGTGCTGAACCAGAGAATTTGCAGAACCCCAGGAGGTCAATATTGTCTGGCAGCATCACCAACACTTCCACTGCTTCCTGGGCTCTTAGAAGACATTTGGGGTAAAGTAGAGCTAAATAACAGCACAGAACACTGAGAGCCAGAACTGGTGGCTGTAAACAACCTTTATGTGACCATGGGAAACTTGGCTACGCCCATGGTAAGTGGACATCCAGCTAACTAAAATCATGCTGGACCACGGATGTTGCCAGACCAGAGAGTGCTGGAGAGATTCAACCTGTACAATAAAATCTTCAAAGATGTCAAAGGAATTTGTTATATCGGGTATTACATGCACTGCTGCATCAGGACATGTGGGGCTATCCTGCCTGCTGTTGTCAAATTGATGAACATTAATCCTTTGTTGCCAGACCCGCCTGCTTCTGATGGCATGGTTTGAGCTCCTGCCATCAGAGAATACCTAAGGATGTTACATGGCCATCCTGCATGCCTACTAAATACCAGATGTCGGCATCCTTCCCTCCCGTCCACCTGATATCCACCTGTGGTTGCCATCCTGCCTACCGCCTGTTTGCTTTGTGTTCCCTTCGCATCCGTGCATTATAATTTATCTGTGAACTGCATTAGGTTTTTCCAAGAAGGGCTGGCAGTTCAAATGCCTTCTACAGATAATATTTCAAAAATGCTTCTTTAGCCGCGCTCAGAGGAGGAGAGAGCTGTGAAAACCCTGATCCCAGCTACAACCTTCTGCAAGGGAACGGGAGCATCTTGCTGTTTATAGACAGCAGACCAAGCCTCTGTAATGGCCAGGGAGACGAGAGAGGCTGCCTTGGAACCAATTATTGCTGATCCATCCAACTCATCAGGACAATCATCTAGAAAACTTGGTCAGAGCCCTCGGATGATCGTTATGTTGTGACAGCTGTGATAGAAGAGAGACGGTACAATGTGGAAATATGATACAGGGTATTGCTTGCACTGTGTGAGGCACCAAACTTTAAATCAATGTTAATTCCCATATTACTTGAACAGCCATGGGCTTTGTCAGCTTTGTGGGTTATTTAACTTCTGAAGAGTTAATTTAGTGCTTGAAAATGACAGTAGCTCCCTCCCCGCAACTTTCTTATATGCATGCATCTCACACACAGTATGTAAGAAAACAGGGAGGCAGATTTAGCCACCAGAAAAGGAGAGAGGGGAACAAGTGATCAGATGGTCTCTTCAGAACACGGCTGTTAAAATCATCTCCTTCTCCCATTACTCTGACCATGTTACTCCCTTCACTTTCTGCATTAAATTCCTGGCTGCAGTTTCAAGGCTTTCCCAAGTTTTAATCTCTGCTGTTACTTGCAGCTGCTCCTCCCAAACCGTCTGCCTGATGTACCCTTTATCATTCCCATTTTCACATTGCCCTAAATGCCGCCTCCGCATGGCCTCTTCCCCTAGTTCCCAAAGCAACCCCCATTGCTATATTCAAATATGTCCTTTAAAATAGACTCCTTCCCTCAAAACTTTCAGCAATGAACCATCAAGAACAAAGTTATCTACTATCTATTTGAGAGCATTTGACTGTGGGCGAGCAAGCGAGTCTGTCTGTCTATCTGTCTGACTAAGAACTCCTCCTAAAGGATAAGAGCTAGGACCACCACATTTGGTACGCCACTTCCTCTTATAACTTAAAGCAAGATCAGGGTTTGGCTGTGCAGGAGGTGGGGGGACTGAAGCCTCCCCCACATGCATACAGGGAAGCATAAAGCCATACAAAAAAAGAGACAGCCTCACCAGGCAGCTGAAAGGGGTTGGCTGAGGGTGCCCCTCCATGTCCGGGACTTCCCCAGCCCCGAGCCTTCCACCCTGCAGGCACCCTTTAGGAAGGAGGGGGGCTTCAGTCCCCCCTATTTGAACAGGAGCATTGCTGGCTATTCCCCTTCATCAGAGAGCAAGGGAAAAGTGCATAGCTTTGCTGCTTTCCTCACTCTGACTGGGGAGTGCAGGGGGCAGATGAACCTAGACCTGCCCCAGCCAGGGGACATGCACCCCTCCCCTTTCTGTGCCTGCTGGAGCTGCAGCAACCATGGAAAGGCACTTCTCACCTGGTCACAAGCTGCTGTGGGAAGAAAGAGTTGGGGTAATCCTGCCTACTGAACCCCTCATCCCATGCCCCACCCCAGAGCAATGATTTAAATGAAGAAAAACAAAAATTAATTGAATTAAGGGCTCGAGCAAGGCTGGGTAAATCTTCTAGTATGAACATACATTAAGAAAGCTTTCTGGTCTCTCTGAGGTTTACTCTGGGCATATACTTTCAGAAAAATGGGTGCTCATTTTCATATGTAACGATAACCTGCACAAATGACTTAGCTATTCATCAAACTGGTCCTTTCCACATGTAAATTAGGCATGCAAATGTGCACAAAATTTGGGGCAATCAATATTTCATTCATTTCTTTTAAAATGTGACCCAATAAGTTTGGACTACACTACACTGTCTGGGTCCTTGAAATTGCAAGCTCTGTTGGATAGAGACCAGGCTGTCATCTTTGTTCAGTGCAATGCCCAGCACATGCTGTCACTGCTCAGTAGTAATGGTTTTATGCATAGTTTATAGCTGTGCTACTCAATTCCTTTTATAATGTAATATTATAAGCTGAAAATGAGAAGAAGAGCTACAAATGTATCACTATGCAGCCTCTAATAATGCATCTTTAGAAGAATATAGTGTTAAAACAAAGGAAGACTATTGGCTTGTAATTGCTGCTTAACCCTCTGTGTAGTCTTTTGTTGGTAATACATAGACAGGAAAAAGTTATAGTAAGGTGGAAGAGGGAAAAATCAGCTACTTGGGGGCAAGACATGTTTGCAAAATGAAACTCAGCTGTTTCACACAACTGGACACAGAGAACAGAAAAAAGGAAAGGAAAAAGAGGAGACGGGGGAAAGCAGATGAATATATTCAGATTAAGAGCAGGATCAATGAGGAGCAAGCTATGATGTGGTGAGATAGACATGGCTACTCCTGCTGCCACAAGTATTGTTCTATGTGCTAAAGCAGATGCATGATGAGTATCCCCAAATTATTCTCAAACACTTATTCATATCAATATCATTGGGACAGAGGAAGGCTATTATTCAGTCTATATAATCAGATGTAATAGCACAGATCCAGAAGCTGGGCTTAACTCACCAACAAACTTGTAGCCAAAAAACCCCACAAAAACCAATGTAAATCACAATTGGATTTTATGAAAACAGCTGAATGCATATGAAACAGCTTAACATATGCATGTTTAGGGAAGCACTGACATGGGAAGCCAGTTTTCAGTATCTAATGTTACTTTGGATTACCGTTATGCTAGTGCCATAAATACTTACAAAGAAGACAATTTTAGTGGTGTATATATGAAGGAACCATGCTTTACATTACTTGGAGTTCCATAGAATGCCTACGTTTATTCTTAAATTATACTCTGCTGTTACATTTTCTCATCTAAGCATATCCCTCATTGAATCTATGTCCATATTCTCTCATCCATGCTATACATTCCCCAAGTATCTAATACTAAGCATAAATACATAGTATAAATCATAGCATGAACTCATTGAAATGGAAGTACTTGTCAGTATAAATATCATAGAATCTAGTATATCTACCATGAAGTAGGTGGGTGAGTATTTTTTTTTCAGTACAAACGGCTGTGTCATCATTTGAGCTTTGTCAGAAAGTGAATTAAATTTGCACTAGATGAATGATCTCTAAGCAGGCTATTGAAAAATGTTGGGGTGGATATTAAATAAACCAGGCTACATGACACATACATCTATTAAATCTATGACTATTAGGATGGTGAGCTGAATTCTTGTGCCTCTAATTTCTGTTGAGTTGTACCTCTGACTGAAGCCTTGAGTCAGCTTGATGAGATTTTTTTCTGATTTGTTTGCATTGCTCGAATAATAATGTTACTTTATCAATGGCAGTCTTTGAAAGTTTAAAAGGAAATTACCTTAAGCAAGATTATCCAGTGCGTAGAAATTACAGCAAATAGAACAAGTAGAATCACATAGAAGAGGGGCCATTAAGGGCTAGTTCTTTTGGAGAAGAATCATGTCGATATAATTATCATGTTCGCGACATCATTCAAGCCTCAGATGGTTGACTTTTTCACATCCAGGCCATAACAGTTTCGTATTTTATAACACTGCTTTTGTAAGTTTCTCAAGTCTGATAAGCAATTCTTTAATGTTCTTGGCTGTTCTCTAATAGAACAACCTAATTAAACATGATTAGTTTTCAGCTTGCATTAAACTTGATCCCTCCATATAGAAAACACCGAATCCAATTAGAGGCCATAGCACTCATTTGAGAAATGTGCAAATAGGACACCATACACTAAAATACAAATGCCCGCTGTTTTTAGCATTTCAATTTCCTTTGCTGTTTAATGAAATATGAAAATGTGGGCGGGGGTAAGCCATTCATAACTGTGGCTTTCCTATTTCAACTCCTGTGTAGAACAAATGTTTATGAGGCTGGGGGTTGTGTGGGGCTCCTGATGAAACCAAGCAGAACTGTGAATGCACATTTGATAACAGAATTTGGCCACATCTATTCAACTAGAATTCAGACTATTCATTATTATTTATTCATTGCAGGTGCAGAACAGAGAAAGAGAGTGTGAGAGAGAGAGCTCCTATAAAACATTTAATCAGTGTGCAATGTGGGAGAGCTGCTGCTGCTGTGATCAAATATTTGATGTGATTATTCATAATTATGCCATGGGGCCAAACCCATAAGGAGTGGATTTCTGGGTGAAATCCACTCTGCTCACATCAAACATGAGAATTTGGGCTGAAGGACAGTGACGTAAGACTCCCATTGATTTCAGTGGACTCTGGATCAGACCTCATGTGGGTTGAATATGCAGCAGTTGGGAAAGTAAAATCCATTTTAGAGGGTGAAACAGCTGTTCAGCCTCTAATTCAGCTGCTATTTCAACCTGTGGACTAAGAGAGTGGCCAAAGCTGATCGATAAAAACTTCCTAACTGTCAGTTTGGTTAAGCACTGGCATAAATTGCCTTGGGAGGTTGTGGAATCTCCAGCACTGGAGATATTTAAGAGCAGGTTAGACAGACACCTATCAGGGGTGATCTAGATGGTGCTTGATCCTGCCATGAGAGCAGGGAACTGGACTTGATGCTCTCTCTAGGTCCCTTCCAGTTCTAGTATTCTCTGATTTTATGATAAAAAGTTGTACAAGGGTTCTAAGGCTACTGCTATACTGATGGATTAGATCTTGTGTGTGTCAATGTAAGTTATCATTAAAAATTATTGTGCACACTTATATCAACTTTTAAATGGCAACAGATTGGATGTTTTAAGCATCTCTTTTATTAGCTGTTTTGTAGCTTATCTATCTGTCTCAAGCTACCAAAGACCAGCTCCACTGTGGGTGTGTCTAGACTACATGGCTCCGTTGATAGAGCCATGTAAAGTAGTTTACCGGACATAGTCAATGAAGCTGGGATTTAAATAATCCCCGCTTCATTAAAATAAAAATGGCCGCTGCGCTGTGCCGACAATCAGCTGATCCGGCACAGCGCGGCAGTCTAGACGTGGATTGGTCGACAAGGGAAGCCTTTGTCGACCGCTCCTGTAAGCCTCATGAAATTGCACTGTCTAGACTGCTGCCCTGTGCCAGATCAGCTTATTGTCGGCACAGCACGGTGGCCATTTTTATTTTAATGAAGTGGGGATTAATTCAATCCCCGCTTCACTGACTATGTCGGGTAAACTACTATACATGGCTCCGTCGACGGAGCTATGTAATCTAGACACACCCTGTATGTCTGGAGGAAGAAAGGCTGGCGGGAATGAATGGCACAACTGATGCAATAAAAATACAAAAGAGCTTCCAGATGAAGAAAATCTCTCATTAAATAGATTTTGCTATGGAAAATGTAAGCAAAAGGATAAATCAAACCCCCATTTCTTCTTGTCAATCAGGATCACTGTGATTTTTTTATAGCTCTTTAAAAAAAAGACTGAATTTACAAGTTGTTTGCAGAGTTATTGTAGGATACGAGAAACAAGGTGAGCAAGGTAATAGAACTGATGATAAAAATTGCCTCCATGGTAAAGTACTATGGATTCTGCAAATGACAAGAGCTACACAAGTAATAGGTATTATGACATATTGGGATTTTCAAAGGAGCTAGTGAGGCTTGGGTGTTGAATTTACTCAAGCACCTTTGAATACCGCACCACAGTTTCCTTAAAGCAACCCCTTAAAGATGTCAGTTCCTCCGGCAATCCCTTTTTTTCTTGATTCTCATCTATGTGTGTTTTAATGTTGAGATGATGGAATTTTTTGTGGTGTGATTTTTTTTTTAAATCTTTCACTTGATACTTTTGTATCCTTGACATTCTGCATCCCTGATCATTTTGCCTGGCAGGAATATGACCAAATTTCTCAGCTGCTATAAGTTCCAGATGGCAAAGCATTCAGTTTCAAGATGTTCCAACATTCTGAAGGAAGCAGTAAAGCCAAATGAAGATGACAAAGAAAATTCTAAAGCTAATTCTAGAAAGCAACTTTGTAGATTAAAGTTGTGTGGATGTTTGGCTTAACCTTGATTGGAAACTATCTAGTATTGGATAATATCTTGTTCAGTATTCAGTTCTGACACACTGTGCTGCAGAGCTAAACACACATCATTGGTTTTGTTGCTCAGTTTTGCGTCCATGAATGATGCAACGACTAGATAAAATGTGAAAAAAATGTTCGTAAACTTATAATGTACACTTTTATCTAAATTATAGCAACCTGACACTGTAACTATTTCTCAGCTGAGTAATCCTTACTTCTGCAGCATTTACTGTGCTTCCTACACACTATTCTTCTGTACAAGGGTTTAGTATAGGACTGGCCATTCTAAACAATTAGTGAGAGACTCTCAGTTGGTGTAAATTGGCAGAAGTCAAGCTCCTTGACTTTCATGAATTTCTGTCAATTTACACCAGCTGAAAATCTAGCCCTTTTCCTTTTTAATTAAAGAGGTGAGGAGTCCTGTGACACCTTATAGACTAACCGAAGTGTTGGAGCATAAGCTTTCGTGGGCAAAGACCCACTTCATCAGATGCATCTGACGAAGTGGGTCTTCACCCACGAAAGCTTATGCTTCAACACTTCGGTTAGTCTATAAGGTGCCACAGGACTCCTCGCCGCTTTTGCAGATTCAGACTAACACGGCTACCCCTCTGTTCCTTTTTAATGTGTACCTTTTGTTGTCAATTTGGGAAGTGGGTATTATGTTTTTGATAATTTGCTAACAGCAAAACCAAAACACAACAGTGGTCAAAAGAGTGTTAGCCACAGTATGTGCAGATTAAGAGATTATATGGCAAACCACCCACCTACCAGGATCCTTAGCCAGAGTATATATTTATAAAAGTTCATCCTATGAGGGAAGATTTCAACACACCCTGCCCTGTACCCAATAACAGAACAGAAGTTGTTGACTTCACCAAGCAGTATGAGGTAGGACTGGGATATGCATAATTATGTGTGTTCAGTTACAAAAGAAAAACTTTAGGGATGAGTTTACAGGCTTGGGACTTATCCGCATGCTTTAAGATAGAATAGCTTTTGAAGCTCAAGGACTGGAGGTTTCATGGAAAAGTGTATTCTTTCAATATTTTGTCTCATTTTACAAACCAAAGTGTTTGGGATAATAATAAAAAATATTTTGCACTTGTATTATCTCTTTTGTCCAAACATTGTGAGACCCACTGAGGTCAGTGGAAAAGCTCTCATTTACGTCAGAGCATTACTCAGGTCCAAAATACTTTGCCCCATTTACAGATTAGAAGGAAAGTGAGCCATGGCATTTGAAGTGATTGGCTCAGGGTTAGTGCAGAATTGGGAAATGCACCCAGATCTTCTGACTCCTAGCACCTGCTCCAACCAGCATCTAGCAACACTGACTCATATTTGAACGATCAGCCAGACGGAATTAACAAACTTTCTGAGATTCACCCATCATTTCTTGAGACTCTTTGGGCTACCTCCTACCGTCATTTATACCTGCGTATATCCACTGATTAAGATGGACCCTTCATGAGGATAGAAGTAGGTGAAATCTGGTTCTCAGTTTGTGGAATCCCTGCAGTTTCTTTGGAAAGCCTCTCTAAACTCCTGCCCGCTGACCACATGCCGGAAGAACATTGTAGTGGATATTCACACTGTATGGGGACACATCTTGGCCACAGTACACTTCACATGCCAGATTTGTTATATGATGGAGGGGAGGGTGACTAAAGAAAATCTGCAACCTAAGTAGGTTTATACAACAAAAGTGTCAAAGCAGTTCATGCAGGTGCGGTAAGGGATGATGCTTAAACTATAAATATATAGAGCATGCTCTGCACATTGCTTAAGCCAGATGATCATTTAAACTCTGTCTGACAATGAAATTGCTGAAAATGTATTAGTTCTATTGCTTTTAACCTGTGAAGGCATGGTTGGGACTGGAAGATACCTCCTGTCAGCAAAGCACAGCAGATAAAGACAAAGAAGATACCTCCTCTCCTTTCTCCCAATTTAATACAAAAATGTGGCATGCTCACAGCTTCACTTTTACCTCTGCCTCTTGTTTCTCTGCTGTTTATCTCCTTAAATGTCAGCAGTACTGAATGCATAGGCAAAGACAAAAGTGGGTGCTGTCAACAATTCTTTGAGGGGGGTTAATAACGTTTGATTATCAAACGCTGAAGACTTACCATTTTTTTCTTATGCACCGGCTTTCTTTTCCACCGTGGCTATTTGATTGGTACCTCTAGACCTCATGGCATTTGAGTACTTATCTTATCTTACTTGGCTACCTGAAGCCTTCACTCCAGAATTCCAGCTGAAAGGGACACAAACAAGTCCGAAGTGGAGCTGGTCAAAAAATGCCCATCAAATCTGTTTTTCAGTGGAAAATTGGGGCTTCAACTAAGTTCATAATGTCTGCGTTCCACAGAAATGTTGATCTCCAAAAGATGAACAGCATATATCTATATATATTCAGCCAAAAGCTGATTCCAATGCCTTTATGTAGCTTGGATTGCACCATGCTCCCATTCTTTTTTATGGGGCAGGTTCCCCAGCTGGACTTTTTCTCCCATGATGCACAGGTGCTCCTGTAGCCACCATGGCAACCAAAGTTGCAGTCAAACTTGGGAACCTGGCCTGTAGAGAATGAGAGCATGAGGCACTCACATACTACCTCCCATGAACTTTTAAAAATCAAAATATTTTGTTTTTTGATGAAAATATATTAAATTTCAGTTTTTCACTGAAAACTCCATTTTCTCAGTGCAGAACTCACTTAAAACGTTTTGTTTTTCTGTTTAAACTTTCAACGGAACCCCTCCCCACTCCGTTTCTGACCAGCACTCGTCCAAAGTAATTGCTAGACGGGAAGAATAGCAACCATGAGGAAGTAGGGGAGCATGAGATAAAGATTAATAAGACTAACAAACGAATGACTGCAGAGAAAATGGACTGTGACAGATTGACTTTGGGAGACAAATGTATACTGTCTAGAACATCCAGTTCTGGCACAACAAATTTCACTCTTTACAAGGTAGGTGCTAGAAAAAAATGTAGCTCAGCAAATATTCTAAAGTAAGATGTTCAACAACCTGTTTCTTTGCTTGTTGGTGCTGGTTCAGTTCCAGCATTTTAATGTGATCTTCTTGGCTGTTATCTGATCCAAGCTTTCCTCAAATACAAACTCCTATTCGCTAAGCTATCAAAGCACTTTCCTGAGCAAACACAAATCAAATCTCTCATCCTGACAAAGCCTGTGCTCTTGACACAAATTTGAGACGTGAGGGGATGCTTGCTATTGTCGAAGGCACCTGCCGCCCCCCAATACATCTTTAGTTTTAATTAGCATCTAATCTTTAGGGTCACCTAATCAAATGAGTTTCTGGCTCAAGACAGAGTTCTTTTTTCCCTGCATTTACAACCCCTTTTACTTCTGCTGAGCTGCCAAGGTGCTTTCTTGAACAAAAAAGGTCATCTCAGTTTGTGCTTTTGATTTGCAAGTTGCTCACAAACTGGAAGCAGATATTTGTTCTGCATGACTAAGACAGGAATTTATTTACTTGTTTTTATACGATTGATATCTTCCTTCAACTCCTCCAAAAATAATATAGGAAGGAAGATATCAAACACAGCTACCTACCTAGAGTCGTAATCTATCAGAAATGAAGGCTCTGAATCAGCAAAGGGCTTAAGTATGTGTTTAATTTTAAACACAGCAGTGGTCTCAAGGAAGTCACCTCATCAGTTCCGACATTTATAATAATCTGGATGTTAGTAATGAATGTTTTATTACTACTACTGCTGCAGTAGCACCCCGTCCCTCTCTAATTACACACAGTCTGGGTTTTTGTTGTTATTGTTGTTGTTGTTTTTACTGAGTTCTTTCATAGGAATTTTGCCTGAGTCAGGAATTAGTAAATTCTGTATGATTTAGCCCAGTGTTTATTCAAGGGCTGATCCTGTTCCCATTGAAGTCAGCAGTTAAATTCCTGTTGATTTCAGTGGGAACAGGCCAGGGTGTTACCCATAAGGGGTGACAACATATAATAACTACTCCTAATTAGCCTAATTAAAATATTAATGATGTTAAGGTGCAACTCCGAGCATCCATATCTAATCACCGGTTTTTGTTCTTCCCCATAGACCGTGGCGCGTAAACAAAACGTAACAATTTAAGTAAATTTCAGCCACAAGACTATATTGTAAACATATATCTCAAACAAACAAAAGGGGGCAGTCCCCTCTTAATTAACAATAACTTTACCAGAGTCTAGTGGCGCAGGGACGATTGATGGGTTGCTGGCGACCTCGATCCTTTGGCTAGTTGAAAGCCTCAGGAGAGGAACAGCCAGGAGTCCCTCGTTGGTAGACGGCGCCGATGCTGGCGACCTCAATCCATTGGTCCTTTTGGGCCTCGGGAGAGGAACAGCCAGGCTTCCCTCAAAGGCGGGTTGAGTGCGAGGAGTTCCCGATTCACCTTCCGCGAAGCCGTCGAAGTCCTCGTCCCTCTTCCTGCTCTTCAGCGCAGCTGGACGGCGATGGATGCTAGACTCTAACTAGTCCTAACCTACACTTAACCTAAAATAAAATCCTAACTAAGCCCCGACGCACCCAACGAACAAGCATGACGACGGCCGACATGCGTTGACCGACGCTGCCTGACGTACAGACTCGACGATGAGGATCTAACCTATCTAAAACCTAAACTAAACTAAGCTAAGCCTAGACCTATGTAGAGGGAGAATAAACCTTCCGTTTATCTTCGCTCTAAAAGAGATTAGACCTCACTCATTCACAATACCCAGGACCAAGACTCTAGACCACTCTCATACACCTCACACATGCACTGAGCCTAACCTCTACCTATGTCCGACGCCCTGTTGCAACCTCCTTAACGGGTGTAGCACAGGTTTATAAAGGTTGTGCACATGCATATTCATGAGGGTTCCACTTTGAATTCATTGGTCAAGATAAGATGCTCTTTTACATACATTTGAAATGATTGGATGTCACACACATTAATCACATATTCATGAGAAACAGTCATCCTTATGAATATTCATGTGGTTCAACATCTAGACACATGAATATTCATTTACAGTTGTTATTTCAAATGGAAACATGTCCGTTTATCACAGCACATTAATACACTATAAGTTTAAAACCAATGATGACGTATTCAGGTATTCTTGTACAGGTTGGCTACATACATTTAAATACATTTACACTACATTAATTATGTACACAACAAATAGATGTTATACAAATCACCAGCATACATTATACAGCATCCATTATAATTACACAATTCTGTAACAAGGGCCCAGAAGAACAGACTGTGTTTTGAGGCCTTATGCTGACTGCTGTAAGAACCTTATTGGCAGATCTGAAATATCTTTTATCAGTAACCTCAGAAAAATGCACAGTTGTTGCACTTTGAAGGCTTTAGCCAATTACATGTTTACCAGTTCTCCCAGTATTCACCATTTCCCACGGTGTAAATCCACACAGTTAACTCCCCAGAAATCTGTCTCTCAAACTTTCAACCCAGTAGAACCACTGTTAGTGGAATTTGATGAAGTAACTGTATGCCATAACAAGATGCACTCTCTAATTGCAGCCATTAATTCATTGTTGTCAACATCTCCGTAGCTATAGCAATTGCATCCACCGAATGTTCAGGTATGACACTAGCACGGGGAAGGGAACATTAAACAAAGCTGGCAGATTAGAAAAGTATGGGTTAAACAAGCCTCCCACTCATCACAGTCTACATTAGTGCAAACATACCTGGTAATAAGTCTGTTATTTGTAGATGCACAAAGCAGAGGCATTCTGATCTCAGAGCAACGCTCCACAAAGACAGATGGCATATGATACAGCAGGGCCAACATAATTCTGCCTCCCCCCTCCCCAGCAATCAACAGGCAAATTCATTTGGACCATGAGCATTTAAAATGCTAGGTTTAGATGTCCATGTATCTGGTTTAGATGTCCATGTATCTAGACCCATGTTTCAAGTCAGATTGTGCTTTGGAGATACTCTGGGTGAGGAAAGGAAATGACCAACACTATCTTGGATCTAGGTGAGTGTTTCTTAAACTTTTTAAGTCCAAGGAACACCAAACAACACCAAGGATTTTTTGTTGAGCAAAAAAAAAAAAAGTTGGGGGGGAAAGTTATTGAGCAAAAATAAAGGTCTCCTGCCCCTTTAAGGGCAGCCGTTCTGTTGTTCTCCACGGAACACCTCCAACTGCCTCACAGCACACCAGGGCATTCTGTTGTTCTCCACGGAACACCTCCAACTGCCTCGTGGCACACCAGTGTGCCCCAGAACATAGTGTAAGAAACACTGATTTAGGTGATTTTATTACACACACACAGAGTGTTGAAGTCAATTGACTTAGCGTAACAGGAACAACATTCTCCCCTCATCCCAGCTGTGGCGTGGCCATGGATCCGCTCTGGCTATTGCAGCTCCAGGGATGTAGCAGTGTCTACTGTTCATAGCGCTGACTGCACAAGGATGGGGTGGCAGTGGCTGGTGTATACCTCTGCCCCACCCCCCTGAGACGCATGCTCTCTGAAGTGGTAGAAGAGAACTCCCTGTAAAACAGACAGGGATCTGCATGTCTTTCATGGCCAGCAGGAATCCTTTGTCACTCAACAGCAGAACCATATCATTTGCATTGCTGGCAGGCCCCTGCACAGACATGGGGGGGAGGGGGAAGGGGAATGCCACCCAATGCTACTCCAGCCTCACAATTAACAATGGGAAAGTGGAACACTCACCATTTTGTGCCTTTAAATAAATAAACATCTGTCGGAGCATATCCAAGGGCATTTCCCTTTGAGATGCTCTCGTTTTGCTGGGAAACGTTTCAGCGAAACAACACCCGATCGTCAGGCCAATACATGCAATGGGGATAGGTGCATTTGTTCACACAATTACCATGACTGTGGGTGCAAATGGACAGACATGAACCTAACCTGGCCTTTGCAAGAGCAGGGTAATGGGATCCAGGTTATTCCAACAGCCAGTTTCAGTCTGGCCCTGATCAGCTACCTGGCAAAGAAGGAAATAATTATATTGGGTTCAAGCTGTTCAAGTGGAAGCTTCGTGCCTGTTGTTTACAGGAAATGAGTGTGAATTGTGCTTTATTCAGAGCCAAGCAGAGTAAAAAAACAATCTCATCTCTTGATGCTCATAGGCCCACCAGGAAACTGGCACTCAAAGGGGAACTGCAGGGATGGGTATCCTCACGGAATGACCACAGTCCTGGGAGGTGCAGACAGGCATTCTGGGGATGGGCAGAAGTTTCCGGGGGTGTGGCCCATGTGATTCTAAACACCAGCCCCTTGTCTCTGAAAGGGTCCTATTCGCAGCCTCCTCCACCCAGCTATTTTATGCCACGGATGGTAATAATAGACCGTGGGAGTTAAGTATGAGGTTGGTGGTAGCCAGGATCGGGCTCATGTGACTCAGCCCTCCTGATCACATTAGTGAGCCCACGTTTGCAGGATATGCAGCAGCAAGGTTTGGTGGGTAGGGCTCTGGGCATCAGGATTCTCTTCATGCCTTGACGTTGCTCTGCTATATTACCTGTCTTAGCCAGGTACACTGCAAGCTGTTTGGGGCAGGCACTGTCACTTCCCGTGTCTTGATCCAAGTGCCAGTTGAGGGCGCAATTTCACATTATTCCAGAACTTGGCCTTGTAAAGATGCCCATAAAATCCAGAGGGATGAGAAACATGAATAATACTGAAGTGGACCATTTACTATGTGTCATAAATAATGAGGTTTAATTCTTCCACAGGTGCCATTTTGTACTACGAAAAGGCATTCAACTTAGAGGATCAACCAGCTAATTGGCCAGGTATTACCTTGATGAAGATGTATAGATCTGATCTCCTTGGAAAGCAAGAACAGTTTTGGCTCTAGGTCTGCTACAATCCATGTTACTCTGCCAAGACACAGGGGAGAAGCTGATAGGTACTTTGGGACTGTTTCATCTTTCCTTTAAATCCATTTTACACCAATGTAACTCCCTTGACTGTTGTGATGTTTCTCCAGATTTACGTCAGTGGGAGATTGGAATGAGGCCTATCATTTTGTCCAGCTACCTATATCTCTCAAACCTTACTGCTGAGTTTTGCCAGAGGAAAAGAAACTCAAATGAACATGGTCTGATTTGCTTTAGAGAGACAATACTTTTAAACATTTTACACATCTAAAACCAAGTTAATAGACACTTCTAGTCAATACTCAGGGATGGTCTCCACTTATCGTGAGATCAATAATGTGGAAATTGATCTTCCAGGGCTCAATTTAGCGGGTCTAGTAAAGATCCGCTATATCAACTGCTGGTGGTGCCCCCTTTCACTCTAATACTCACTGAGTCATAGGGAGTAAGGCTCTCCCATCTACCTTCTGCAGTGGGGATGCTGTAGAAACTTGGCCTAAGGTACCTTGACTCCAGCTACACTATTCACATAGCTGGAGTTGTGTTTTGTAGGTCAACTTTCTCCCTTTCAGTGGCACCTGGCTTCAGTATCTCATCATTCAATCCTTAATAAATGGTCAGAATTTTCAGCTACAAAGACAGAACTGATCAAAATCAACCCTGTATATGCCTATGCAGATCAAGAAGCCACCCCGCACCTAGTGAAGAATAGCAGATCTGAATCAGCTTGGCCAGCCGAAGTTTAGAGAGGTCAGTTTCATTCCTCTATTTCTTGTCCCCCTTATCTTTATAAAGTCTGGTTTGTTGTAACAACTTTGAATATGTGAAATGAACTTTACCCTATTGACAGTTGTTCCCATTTGCAAATCTAAATTCAGTCAAACCATTTTGGTGGCAACGAGCTTCTTGTGGTCAATTCTGGTTCATGACTTCAAATCAAATCCAAGTGTGACCAGTTCCTTGGGCAAATGTCTCTCAAGCACATATAAATTAATGTCCTTCCAATGTGCCCAACTCTGTGGTATCTAAAAGCCTTTGCAAACTGAAAACCCCTTAAAGATAGTCCCAGGACAGTAGCCACTGGGGATACCAGAGGAAAGTGGTTTCCAAGGGAGCCCTGAAGACATGGTGAACAGGTGATAATGGTGGGGTTTTGTGAAATGCCCTCACCCATTTCAGGTGTCCTTAGATCCACTGCATTTTCCATGCTCGTTCAATATTGCACAAATACAAATCTCTTCCCTTCCTGCTGAATTTCACATGGATTTCCCAGACTGCTTGCGGATGTGCTACCCACTCGGAAGAAGCAATGGCCATTAACAGGCATCTTCAAGGTTAAATGCCATTTTTTTTAATGAAGAACCTTATAATAACCATTATAATAACAATAACTGTTGTTATATTTGAAAGGTTTGTAAAAGTTAAAGCTAATTGGCTTTGAATTTTAATTCTGATTTTTAAAAATGTGTAAATTTTACTGTTTGGACAATGAAAAGACACATTTGATTTCACACTTTCTCTCAGTTCTATTGAGCATCTTGTGATATATTTGTTTTTTGATTGATTGATTGATTCATTCATTCATTCATTCACTCGGTATACACTGGTGTGCCCAGAAGCTTCCATCATGAACCACGATCTCATGATCCAAGTGTTTGACCCAAACAGGATGAAAAATCTTAAAGCCACATTGTCTGAATATAAATGAATATGCTGAAAACTGATCTTTCTTTCTTTCTTTCACCTTGTTCTGGAGAAAAGCTGAAACCCCCCCAGAATAATAAGAATTTAGAATTCATTATTTTGGTTTTGAAAGCTTCAGGTTGGAGTACTGGTTGTTTGTTTTTGTTTGGTATTGTGTTTTTTAGTGCTGATTTGTTCTGTATGTAAACATAAACAGAGAGATTCCTCCCTTCTCCCCACCCATATAATCTATTCTCTCTCATCAAGCACTTCCTTGTTGTAGAATTCTCTAAATTCCTAGACATAATCATGTGACAGCACCTCCTTCCTGGAAGTCATTTAATAAAACATGAGCCACTAGAGCAGGACTATAATTTTCAAATTATAAATAGATCAGGGACATGCTTGCCTCACAACACAACACACACAAAAAGCAAAATGGCCTTATCTGATTTTTTAAAAAACATTATTTAAAATGTGTCTGTAATATTTTGTAAATTTTGTCATTTTAAGCACAAAATCCTAAAGGACATGCCAGTAGAGCTAAGATAAAAAAGAAAGCAGAGAATTTCCATTCTGTGGAAAATTCTGATCTTTTAAATATTTGATTGTATCTTAAGTCTGGACAAAAAGTCAATCTCAAAACGTTTCATGGAACAAAAAGGTCCAACAAATGTTCAGTCAGCAGTGTGAAACACTGTGTTGAACCATCATGTTGTTAATGTGATGTTAATGTGATGTTAATCCATGTGGCTGCCTGAACCACCACAGTGCACCATGGGATTTGTAGTTCCATGTTCCTCATGGCCCCATTTTCTCATAGGGGCTCCCTTGCCAGACTACATCTCCCCTGAAGTACCATAGCTTCTTGATATGTCTGAGTCTCCGCAGTACCTCCTGCAATGTTTTGTTTCAGTTCTTCCCAATGGAAAATTCCATTAAAATGGAACTTTCTCTGAGAAAATTTCATTTCAATAAAATAAATTGTTCAAAATTTTTCAGTTACCCCTCCATGACAGTGCCCCTTTAATTATAACTAGGACACTGAATCTGTTATGTATAGACCATGGTACTATTTCTTTAAATAAGTTGTGAGCCCTCTAGTGTCAATATGTTGTAAAAGCGCCTATAACCCCAGTTATAGCTGCAGTTATGTTTGTAGGTAGGCCTTGCATATTTGGGCCTCTTTAGAAAACACGATAATTTGGGACCTAACAATGCGTGTTTGGTATCTTATTATTGCTGTTATGCAAAGGAAACAATAATAGCCCCTGGAACTCTGCCATTTACAATAGGACTGGGCTTAGGAAATAAAGACCAGTTTCTTCCAACCACTTCCATGCATTTCAGCTTGCAGGCAGACAGGGACTGAGACTGCAACTAAGATGCTCAGAGAACTACCACTGAGGGTTGTGAGCATTCTGTGCACAGGTGTCTGATGCTTTAGGCAGAAAGTTTTGGCTGCTGTATTTATCTGGCATGTGCTTTCTGGTACCTAGACCACGATACAAATGTGACTGTAATGACTGTGAATGGCACTGAGTGAAGGTAGTTGATAGACATCCATGCATCTCAAGAACTGATCCAGCAAAAACATGGCAGTGGTAGATGCACTTGTACATTCTCATAATATTCTGTACATGGGTATCGTTGCCTTCTAGATGTAATTCTCTGTGTCATGTGTATAAAAATCTGATACTGCTGGGCTGGAAGCAAATTATACCCAGAAATTTGAGCAAGTTTCATTTTAAGCAAAGTGAATATAAAAAATGCATCAAAGTAAAAAAATGCTACCTCTGATTTACCTAGAAAATCTGCTAAAAGGAAGAGGGCAGCGTTTACCATGTGAAACTTTCAGGCATCTTTAGACAAGCCAATGTTTGTGTTGTTGCAGTAAGACTGACTTCTCTGTCAATGCAGCCAGCTTTTTCCCCTGACCCACCCCTCTCGAATGCTGCTTGTTAAGACAAAAGAGCTAATGCCTTTGTCCAGTGAACTCCCATATTTATCTCCGCGTCAGCTTCAGAGCATGTGGGACTTTTATGAGCTTTTGCAGCTCTGCCCTGCCAATGACCTGAACCCTGATCAGCATAGGTCACCTCCATCCAGGGCAAACAATGTAATTTACATGCTAGCTTAGTCAAGGGCCTCTCCAGCACAGAGAATGCTAGTCACACCACGTTTTGCTGAATAATGCAAGATAGTTTTGTGAACCACACTTTCTTGCTAGGTCTTCCACTGAAAGGCAGGCAACTCAGTTCACATAACAACTGTGCCTGCGCTGCAGTGTGAGAACTGAGAGGCCAGGGTCTTGCTTATTAGGTCACCCAGCTCCGTCCCTAAGAGGGTTAAATAACCCAAGACACAAAGAGAAGTAGAGATCTGATAATTGTACAAAAGGGCTGGGTTTTAAAGGCTTGGCTCTGCATTCTTTGCATTGGGAGAGCTGGATGTGCACGCACACGAGGCTGAGATCCTCGGCAAAGAAATTAAATGGGATTGATGCCATTTGAAATCCAGGGGCTAAAAGAGCTGACTTGAACGTGTCAATCCCACTTTAAACGTGGGTGGCGTATAAATTGCAAAGCACAAAACTGAAGAGATAGAAAGGTTGAGAGCGCACCCGGGTGAAATGAGTCTACAGTTTGAAACACACTTGCATAAGGAATTGAGAGACACCCAGAAAGGAATTGTTCACACCCCAGGGTGGCAACAGCCCTTAAACTCTGACTCCAGAGTGTGATTTTTCTGAACCCATCTATTTTAAAAAAAATAATTTAAAAATATGTTTGACATTCTGTGTGCGAAGCTGTGGAGAAGCTTGTTACATAACATTCTCTCAGGGACATGCTAGAAGCTTAGCTGGTCTGAATTTGAGGGCAGCTCTTGGTCCCACTTACTGAATTTTCCCCTGCCCTCCTTCTGAATGAAAAATAAAATATAGACACAGCAAAATGTTACAAACCTAAGTTCTGCAGCCATCAATACTGCAGCAAATAATCTTTTATGCTCGTCCATTCCTTATATGCCTCTCTAAAATGTATTTGAAACAATTACTGTGTTTAATTATTCAATTTGTGCAGACTTTGTCACTAGGACAATGAAAGCGGCTCAAGTATGATAAAGCAAACGCACCAATAAACCTTGTTTTTATTGATTTGTAGGAAGTTGTCTGGGTGAAACAGAAAGATAGCTGACATCACTCCATAGTCCCATTGGAATGCAATGGTAAGTGTCAGCCTATTTTTCTTACAGGCAATTTCTCTGTCTATGTGATGTCTGACTGCAAATTTAAAGTAAATGACATTCCACAATCTGGTGGGGATGTGAGGTAAAGTCTGTATTATTTGCTTTAGCGTTTAAAATAATTTTGTGTCTCAAAATTTCTCCCAGCGTCTAGACAAGATGTATTACTTGTCTTGCTGAAATATTAAAATTTTATACTGTACATTCGATAGAGCTACTTGAGTAGTAAACATACAGATTTGATTTAAGATTTTTAGATTTAGCTCTACAGCACATTGTAATATTATTACAGCTGGAGGAGCCAGCTCGAATCTAATTCAGGTATTCAGATACAGTGCTATTCTGTGCAGATCAAGGTGACACAAATTTTTCTTTAAAAGCCTTTTAAGCATGTTTATTTGCAGCTTTTGCATTTTACTGTCACTGCACCCTAATATGCAGTGCTAATGCTAAATGCATCCTTAGACCTGATAAGGGAAACTGCAGGGGATCCAAAGACTGTGTAACAGCAACAAAAAACTCCCAGCTTTCATTTTACACCGTGGAATACTTAATTTTTCAAAACCTATTTTATCATGATAAAGGTTGTTTTTGTTTGCTTGTTTGTTTGTTTTAAAGTCAGGCGGTGTCTATAATGGTTAGAGAAAAGGGCTGGTAGTATGGAATCTTGGGTTCCGTTCCTGACTCTCCCCCAACTTTTCTGTATGACCTTACGCAAATCACCTGTTGATCTCTCATACTCACATTGCACATTTCATTGATGATCTGTGACATAGCTGTTGCTCCCTGGTTGCAATAGGCCCAAAGGAGAAAGGTCCTGTCATTTCCTGTTTCACAGGTGAACTGATGGAGGCAAAGGCAGGCTCAGGCCTAGATTTTCAGATTGCTGCTCTGATTGCATCCTATCATAGATGTGTACATCTAGAAGAGACTTCAGGATTTCTTCTAGTTGAGCCCCCAGTGCTGTGGAAGTGCCAATGAAACCTAGTATTCTGATGGGTGTTTGTCTAACCCAGTAGTGCCCGATATCTTTTTTCTTTCATGCCCCCTCACCAGTAATTAAATGTGTCTGCACCCCCCTGAGTTGGAAGGAAGTCACGAGTGGGTGAGGGGCTGGGGGCTGAAAGCAGGAGCTGGTGGTGCAGAGTGGGGCTAGAGTGGAGCTGGAGGCAGAGGAGAGTGAGTAGTGCTCTCTCCCATGGGAGTTGATCTGAGCCCCACCGTGCCCCCAGTCCGATGTTCCGCTATGGCCCACAGTCTGGGGACCACTGGTTTAACCTGTCCTGAAAAACCTCCAGTGACAGGGAATCTACAACTTCCCTTAGAAGCCTATTCCAATGTGTACTGTTCTTAGAGCTAGAAAGTTTTTTTCCTACTGTTGAATCTAAATCTCCCTTGCTTCAGATTAAGCCATTTACATCTAGTCCTCTGTGGACCTAGAGAATAATTGATCACTGTCCTCTTTATAACAGCCTTAACGTTGAAGCCTTTTATGAGTTTCCTTGTCAGTCTTCTTTTCTCAGGACTAAACATGCCCAGTTTTTCAGCCTTTTCCTCACAAGTCAGGTTTTCTAGACCTTTTAGCATCTTTGTTGCTCTCCTCTTGATTCTCTCCCATTTGTCAACATCTTTCTTAAACACTGGTGCCCAAATAGGACATGAGACACCAGCTGAGGCCCCACCAGTGTTGAGTACAGTGGCAGAGTTACCTCATGTGTCCTACATACACCGCTCCAGTTAACACATACCATAGGCTATGTCTAGACTGCAGGCTTCTTGCGCAAGAAGCTTTTTGCAGAAGATTCCACAAAAACTTCTTGCGCAAGAGAGCGTCCACGCTGCAAAAGCCCATCAAAAAAGCAATGCACTTTTGTGTATGAGAGCATCCAGACTGCATGGTTGCTGTCTCGAAAGAAAGCACTAATAGGTATTCAGAGAATGGCCACCAGGGCCCCTGTGCCTTTTCCAATAGGGGTTTTTTGCGCAAAAAGAGGCAGTTCCCCATCCACACACACCTTTTTGTGCAAGAGCTCTTGCACAAAAAGGAGTTATTCCTCGTAGAAAGAGGAATAATATTTGTGCAAAAACCCCTCCATTCTGTCGATTTACTTGCACAAAAACATGCTTGAGGTGTGGACGCACCGTGAGTTTTTGCACAAAAACGTCTGTTTTTGAGCAAAAACTCTGCAGTCTAGACGTAGCCATACTGGGAGGTGTTTTTTAGAGCTGAATCATATTGGTGACTCATATTCAATTTGTGCTCAGTTATAACCCCTAGATCCTTTTCTGCAGTACTACTACCTAGCCAGCATTTCCTTATTTTATATTTGTCCATTTGATTTTTTCTTCTTAAGTGTAGTACTTTGCCCTTGCCTTTAAAGAAGGTTATCTTGCTGATTTCTGACCAGTTTTCCAATCTATCAAGGCCATTTTGAATTGTAATCCTGTCCGCCAAAGTGTTTGCAATCCCTCCTGATTGGTGTCATCTGCCAATTTTATAAGAGCTCCATGAATGAAAATATCAGGTAGTACCAGACTCAGGACCGACACCTCTGGGAACTCACTAGATACACCCTCCCTGTGGAATCCCAGTTTCACTTGGAGCAGATCACACTAGCAAATCTAAACTTATATATGCATTTTTCCAAGGTCACATAGAAAGGATGTGGTAAAGCAAAAAATGTGAATTGGGACAAATTCTGGTCCCATTGGGTCAATAGAAAATTCAATGGAACTGGAATCTAGCCCCAGCTCTTCTGACTCCTAGTCTTGTGCTGAAACCTGGGACCTCTGCAGCTTGAGTTAAAAGTCAGCTGGCTCTCAGCTAAGGGCCTATAGCTAATGCATTCTCTCTCTATCTCTCTGCCATTATGTGGAACATTGAACCACACCCGGTAGGTGGGTGAGTTACAAGTGCATAGATCTTTCTGCCTTTGAAAATCTGGCTCTACAGTCTTTGAACTTTTTTTTTAATTGATCAACCAAATCTGTAACACTAGGCCTATTATATGAATTCTTAGGTGTTTGTGAGAGTCTATTAAAGCTCATAAAAATGAAATCATCATAAAAGACACTTATCTTGGGGTGATTTTTTTTTAGCAATTCTATTATAAACTCAGCTCCTGCTGCAGTCAGAAAGGAATTATTTTTTGACAGCAAAGTGCATCACAACTGGATCAGAGCAGAAAAATTAAACTCAACCATGAATATTAAATATAAAAACTATCTGTCCTTCCTTTGTGTTTGTTTCTCCCTTAAAGACGACAAGTATTTTGCGGCCACAAAAGAGTCTCTTTTCTCACGAACAAATGTGGTTTGAAATATTGAAATCACTAATCTGATAGAACAATTAAATGGTATTTAGTGTAATAGAAGGATTCAGGATAATTCTTTAGGTAGCATGCAGGTCACTTATTGAGCAAGAAAGTAGCAGAGAATTTTGCTGACTTTTTATGTCTCCAAGTTTATTTCTTTCGGTCCTTTAATGCTTACACGGGCTTGTCTTCACTTACCCCGAGATTGACGCTTTGGAGATCGATCTCCTGGGGTTCGATTTAGCAGGTCTAGTAAGGACCTGCCAAATCAACTGCTGATGACACCCCCATCGACCTGGTACTCCACTGGATCATGAGGAGTAAAGGAAGTCGATGAGACAGTTTCTCCCATTGACCTCCCACAGTGGGGATGCTGCAGAAATTTGATCTATAGTATATCGACTGCAGCTACGTTATTCTCATATTTGGAGTTGGGTATCTTAGCTTGACTTTCTCCAGTATTGTAGACCTGGCCTTAGTAACTCCCCCTGTTCCTGACTAGCTCTTTCTTTCATGTTTCCAGCACTGACAACCCCAAGTTGGAAAACTCAGCAGTCCCCTTCCCTAATCATTAGACTGCTTAAAACAGTATGTTTGGGGTCCTTTTATTTTGCTTTCTGGCTTTTGTATCTTTAGGGGAAATCACTTTACGTTTTCAAGCTGCAACCATAAGAACTACAAACATACTTGTTTAAAAATATGAAAACTGAGATTCCCTTGCAATCCTGGAATCCAGCACCTGGGACTTTAAGAAAAATGCCAAATGTAAAGAGACCCATAGTATAATCACCAGTAGATGACAACACTGGAGTTTTTATAAGTGAAGACATTTGTATTATTCAAGTATCTGTAAGCCCACGAGTAAAAGACATGTGAGAATAAAAGTCACCAGAACTAAAAGGGCCAAGAAGCAGAAACAATGACACACTAGGGAAATATCTTTTTTGATGGGGTTTGAGCTAGTTCTCATTCCTACAAATGATATTGAAATACACCACAGTGAACTAACAATAACCAGCCTAGCGTGTGTGAACTAATTCACCTGTAATTTATTGGACTCAATTATGTTGTCCTTCTTAGTAGGAGAGAACAATGTGGGTAAAAATCCATGGTCTGTATGATTCAGAAGATCAAACTAGCCAATTAAAATGGAGCTAGCCTTAAAATCTATGAACCTAGGCTTAGTCCATTTGTGCTGATCTAGGTCCTGAAGCTGCTATGTTCCGTGCACACCAGAAATCTGATCCTGTCTCTATATATATATATAGTCTTAATGATTTTAGCAGGACTTCTGAATATATGGGAATGCAAGATCCGCTCCCTTCTTGTGTGAAACTCACTTCCAAAGTCCTCAAATGTTGCCAGAATCAGTGATGAGGTTATCCAACGGCCACATTTTACTGAAATTAAAGCTAGTGCCCATACCTAAATTTCTTGTAGACCATAAGGAGAGGGGATAAAATTGCCTTTAACATAGCTATCGCTGGCTGTGGAAATATGCCAAGGCTCACTCAGATATGATGGGAGAGTGTAAGTAAATTAAATTGTCCATGTCCTTATTTTTGGCAAGGGAGTTCCTGTTCTGTTTGTTACTCACTTCTTTTGCATTGTGCATGGCTTTGTTTTTCATTTAAATTTAGCATATTTGAACAGTGGCAAAATAGATTTTAAAGGTGATACTGATGTAATAATAAGGGCTGTGTAAACATCAAGAGGAATACAACAGTAATACAAGGCAGGCTTGGAACACAGGAGTTTCCCATGCTACAATGGAGTACTTGTTAAGCAATTCACAGGTGGAAAAAAATGAAGTTGGGAAGGGGTGTGAGAAAAGCTTTGCATTCAGGGCAGAGTCACCTAGACAGCTGAGAGCTTGATCAGAAAAGGAGGCAAATAAATGCTGCACACTGGACAGCAATGCTGAGATTCTGTCTCCACATGGTTGAATTATTTTGTATGGGAAACATTTGTTGATGTTTTCCATTTGCCATTGCTAATTAACCAGTGACTAGCTGGTGTCAACACATTTCTGCCTCCAGGAACTTAGTTGGTGAGCAGCTCATTATGGTGGCTCACCCAAAGTCTTGAGGTATTTTTCCTGTTCCCTGATTGGATGGCTGACCTGGTTTAATCAGGAGAATAATGAATAATAACTAAGGGAGAGAGTGTTAGAAAATGCTCTTCTTTGCACGTGATGAATGTCTTGTTCTTCTACGAATATGGATTCTGATGTTGGATGACATTCACTGTTGTGTGAAGGTTTAACACAAGATCTACAGACTATTTAAGCCTCTGTGACTCCCAAAAGGCATAAGAATTACTCTTTGGGGTTTATGTGTGACTTCTCTGGTGCCTGGGCATTGCGGCAGACCTCTCCACAGGACGGACTTTCAATCATGAAAGCTGGCCTCTCTCCACATATACATGTAGACAAAAATCCCGATCTTGTGACTGGTTGTTGCAGGGCAATGTGCCCGCCCCCTCCAGGGGGAGCTGTCGAGTCCCTGGGGCTCTTGAAATCACGCCCCAGCCCCATGCCTACAGTAATTCCTCTGCTGTCCTAAACATACAGCCCTCCAGCTAGAACAGTGCGGCCTAGTGGCTGGAGTCAATAACAAGCACCCCTCTTGCTGGGGCAGCGTAGCCTAGTGGCCAGAGTCAATAACAAGTGCCCCTCTCACTGGGGCAGTGCAGCCCAGCTGCCGAAGTCTGCATAAGTGGGTGCAGGCCCCATGGGTTGGGGATTGAGGAGGAGGTAGGGCAACCTGGGCCCTTCCTACACCACTGGGTCCTAGCCCAGGGCCCTAACGGTGGTGGTGTGGTCCACCACTACCTTGGCAGGGAATCCTTCCACAACATACCAAGTTCCTCAGGATCCAATCTCCCGCCCTGGGTTATTTCCTGCCTGCCTCCACCGGACTCCTTCCAGGGTCCTTCCTCCAGATCATCAGCAGTTTCTCTGGTGTCTAGCTGGCTGGTCTCCAAGTCTGGCCGGTCCTTTTGGCGATTCACCTCCAGGAGCCCTGGCTGTACCGCCTTCCTCCTCGGCTGCCAGCCCAGACTGAGCCTCTTTCCAGGCCTTTATACTGGGCATGTCCGGGCATGCCCAGCAGGGCTGCGGGGGCGGGACTTCTTCAGCCAGGTGAGCCTGGTTAAGCCTTGGTTCCCCAGTGCAGGGCTGAGACACCCTGTCACACAGGTGAATAGCAAGGGGCATGTATGTGGTGGAGCTCAATCTACATGCCTTCAAAAAGGTCAGTGCTATTCAAAAAGGTTTAGTAGTGAGCACTGTAGACAAAGAAGAGCACAGAGGTGGATTTTTAAAGCACTTTTTTGAAAGTTAGCATTAGGTTGTTTATCTTGGCACCACTCATTTCAATGGGGATTGTTACAGGCTGGGGACCAACCAGCTAAGTAGTAGTTCTGCAGAAAAGGACCTGGGGGTTACAGTGGAGGAGAAGCTGGATATGAGTCAACAGTGTGCCCTTGTAGCCAAGAAGGCTAATGGCATATTAGGTTGCATTAAGCGGAGCGTTGCTAGCAGATCCAGAGATGTGATTATTCCCCTTTATTCGGCTTGGGTGAGGCCACATCTGGAGTATTGTGTCCAGTTCTGGGTCCCCCACTACAAAAAGGATGTGGATGCATTGGAGAGGGTCCAGAGGAGGGCAACCAAAATGAGTAGGGGGCTGGAGCATATGACCTATGAGGAGAGGCTGAGGAAGTTGGGTCTGTTTAGTCTGCAGAAGCGAAGAGTGAGGGGGGATTTGATAGCAGCCTTCAACTTCCTGAAGGGAGGTTCCAAAGAGGATGGAGAAAAGCTGTTCTCAGTAGTGACAGATGGCAGAACAAGGAGCAATGGTCTCAAGTTGTGGTGGGAGAGGTCCAGGTTAGATATTAGGAAAAACTATTTCACTAGGAGAGTGGTGAAGCACTGGAATGGGTTACCTAGGGAAGTAGTGGAGTTTCCATCCCTAGAGGTGTTTAAGTCTCAGCTTGACAAAGCCCTGGCTGGGTTGATTTAGTTGGGATTGGTCCTGCCTAGAGCAAGGGGCTGGACTTGATGACCTTCTGAGGTCTCTTCCAGCCCTATGGTTCTATAGAAAGCAATGCAAACTACCCTTTGGCAGGGAACAAGGTCTTCGGTGATGAAGTGCTGCAAAGCTCATCCAACCATTTCAGCTCATCTTTTCTCCTAACTGCACTTTATTGTAAACTTACAGTCAACATTGAGAGAGCAAATTAATTACTAAAACAAGGAACAAGAGCACCACTCAAAGAACAGTTTTCCCTTGCTGTAATAGGGTGTAGCCAAGATAGGGAGGACATTTGAATAATGTAAAAATCAGACATTGCTATGGGGTGATTGAGGACTTTGCAGGTGGGCAACAGTAGAAGAATAAATTATTCCCATCCCATGTTCCAAGATTTACTTTTCTGATAAAATTTACAAGTTGTATCAGTCTAGAGAGAGACTACATATTCTCTGACTTCTGTTTTGATTTGTTTTGTTAACTAAAATCACCATTTGCTTATTTTTTACCAAAACTAAGAAGTAAGTGTGTCAAGAATGGGCTGGGGTGAAAATATGAAACAATGCATTATAGATATAGGAAGCTTGATCCATTTTAGTATGGCCTCAAAATCATCATTTGAGCTTCAAATGAATAGACATATGACACAAATAAATTTCTAGGTCAACATCAAAACTGAAAGCCAGGTTTTCCCTTATTGTCTCAAATGCACATGTATGTACATACTAGGTCCTGCTCTCCACTGAAGTGGAGCTGCTCACAGTGGCTCAAATTCTGTGCCACTGTCCAGCTGTTCTGAGCTATAACATCAGCTCAAAGTGGCTTCACAGTTGGCATGACCAGCCATAGGAAGATCACCCCAGTGCTGGGTGTTCCTCCAGAAGCTCAGAGTATCCCCTTTATCATCATCCTCTTCTGGAAGAAGGAATGTGGCTAGAATAAATCAGGACAGAGGTGGACATGATCTACAATTGCTGGATTGGCTCAGGCAGCCATTGCAACTTAGAGCAGCCCCTAGGAGCACTACAACAATGCAGCACAAAGAAGAAATTTATACCACTTACTCTTCTGCACAGTCCCTATTTCTGAGATTGTTTTATCTTTTTTAAAAAAATTGATTGGGATTGTAAAGTATTTGAAAATAGCAGAATGTAGCTCTAATTTTACTTTTGAAAGGTTTGGAAGTAAACATAAGGAAAGTGAAGTTATTCTATCCCATTAGCAGATGCAGTAGAGAGCCGATAAGAACCACCATTCCATGCCTAAGTACTGGTGGGAATTTGTGTTTCCCATTGACCTCAGCCTGAGAAGACTAGACCAATCATCTCAGGGCACATCTACACAGCAGGGCTAAAGCTGAAATAAGCTATGCAACTTGAACTACATCAATTATTTCAACTTGAAATACGCTACATTATTTCAGCTTTTGGCGCTGTCTACACAGCAGGAAGTCTGAGTTACAGCATTCTTCCTTCGACTTCCCTTACTCCTTGTAAAATGAGGGTTATAGGAGTCAGAGTAAGAAGTTCCCTAGCTCAACATTATTTCAACATTATGTTGAAATAACTGCTTGCTGTTTAGACGTGTACTATTATTTCAGAATAACATCAGTTATAGATGTTATTCCCACCACCCACCACCACTCACAGGTGGGGTGGGTTCTGGAGTCGACTAGGGGATAAGGTGTTCACCTAGGGAGTGCAGGATGGTGCATTTGAGTCCCGCCCACCCTAGGAGTAGCCGGATACCCAACACAGGCTGCCCCAGGGATGCAGCTGGCTCCTGAATTATGAAAGCAAGATAAGGGGACCTGTTGAAGGTCGGGAGGTAGGATGGGTTCTAGAGTGGACTAGGGTTATTCCAAAATAACACTGCTGTGTAGACATAGCCTCAGGACCTGGCTTCACTGGAGAAATGCACTTTGTGAGTCAAACAGATGAATACAGACATGATATCAGGACCTTTGTAAGTTAGGGGGATACTTTGTTGCAATTGCTGCCATTTTATTTTATTTTATTTTATTTTATTGTGATTTTAAAGTGATACTGCAGATTCCTGGGATGATGTTGCAGTTTGGCTGGATTCTCCAATCATGAACTTAGGAGCTCCTGGCAGGTGGCACATATTTTGTTTCTGGTCCCCTATCTCCACTGTAGATTATCAGACTAAAGCAAAGCTGAATAATTCATTGTCCCTTGGTAGTTACTATCCACAATTAGTACATGAAAGATACAACCTCAGTTCTAGTGACATGCTTTTCAGGTTCATGGAACATCTGCCTTGAACACAAATCACGGGTGTCTCTTGCCCTTTGTAGCAAATCAGAAATCACAATGCAACTTTGCTCTGTACCCAGTAAACAATATATTTAGAAAGCAGCAATTAAGATAAATGTGTCTCGTTAAGCCATCAGTCTATAGGACTAATTGGCCCAGTGCCCAAGGAATAAAGCTGTTCCAACATGTAATCAAGTAGCTCTCAAGGGCCCAACTGCTGCCTAATATAGCCATACCTGCTACAGTGGCTTTCATTCGCAGCCAAGCAGAACAATCTCCCTTTGGAATATAGCGAGTCTGGAGTACAAACATATCTGTAGCCTTTCCAAGGAGGAGAACTATAAACATGCAGAGATTCTTATACCGATTGGCCTTAATTATTGCAAAGAATAAGTAATTAGATCCCACAAGCACTTGGACTGGGTTGTAACACATGCAAACTCTCCGCTCTCTGGCTGCAGCCAGCAAGCTCTAGGTATGTTACAAGGAGTTCGAGGCATTGCTCTCTGATCCGTGAAGGGATTTAATTCTAGAGTTCATTAAAATGTGTCTCAGTGATATTGCCCTGGGTGGCTCTTGCCTGCACACATCTCTATTTCACTGTGGATGAAGGCTTCACATTCTGTTCTGAAAAGCTGAATTGCTTGACTCTTTACCAGTTTCTGGATCAGTGAAGGGCAGGCTGCAGCCCACAGGTCGCATGTGGCCCATAATTTGATTGTGGGCCCTGAGACTTTTTGCTGACATTGACTGTTCACAGGCACCACCTCCCCCCCTCTTCCTGCAGCCACAGCTCCCAGTGGCTGCTGCTCACCATTTCAGGCCAATGGGAGCTGTGGGGGTGGTTCCCACAGGCAAAGGGGCTGAAGGGACATGCTGGCTGCCACTTCCTGCAGCTCCCATTGGCCAGGAATGGCGAACCACGGCCAATGCGGGGGCAGTTCCTGCAGATGATCAATGTCAGCAAAATGTCTTGCAGCTTGCAATCAGATTACTCTGATGGGCTGCATGCGGCCTGCAGGCTGCAGGTTGCCCATCACTAGTCTAGAGGATGATATTAGTTTGTGTTGCCTCTAATTCTATAAAACTTCACAGAGGAATGTGCATATCTTCCAATGGAGTTAGAATACAGCTGCTCCCCGAGTTGCAAATGGTCAAGTTACGACCGTTCGCACCTACAACCAAAGCTCCCATGGAGCGGTCGTAAAGGCGGTCCCCGAGTAACGAACGCGACCCGTGCTTACGAACAGCGAGGTCGCGTGTAACTCAATGGGGTCCGAGTTATGAACGGATTGAGTTACGGCCAAGTGTTTGGTCCGTAACTCGGAGAGAGGCTGTATACAGCTTTCTAATCTTCTGCCACCCATAAATAGCTGCTAGATGCAAAAAGCAACGTGTGTGGTATCCTCTCAGGAGCCAAAGTAATGGGTGAACCAAAATTTGTTTTTCAAAACTTCTTCTGATGTTACTGCTCCTTCATCACCTCCTGCTTTTTCTCCTGCTATTGTACTGCTACTACATGATACTGAGCCAATCCAGGCACACTTAAATTCTGTTGTTAGGGGAGGCAAACCAAGGCTCCCAACAAAAGGAAAAGAGCTACGGTAGCTGTTAGTTGTTTCAACAGCCCCCTGTAGCTGGTTGGAGGACTGAGAAAGTCTGGACAAGATCTTCTTCATTGTCATTGTCATTTGTCTATGACAAAAAGTAACATTGGAGAACTCAAATACAAGAGTTCTAGTCAAATTCCAATGTGTTACACATAACGCCCATCTAAATTCCCCTGCAGTTTAAGATTAATGGCAAAATAACCAAGCCATATGCACAGTGATTTGTACCATTTATGGAAGATGTAGGATGCTGAAACCTCTTTGCCAATCCTAAGGAATATAGGGAGATCCTTTTGTAATTGTGTGGAAAGAAACTATCTTTATTGTTCAAAAGAGATCAGGTAGTTTCTTCGGTTGCCCCATGCCCAGGTTATACCAGTTATCTTCTGAAACCTCAGGTTCTTTATCTAATAGCTAAAAAGGTGAGGCATGAATGTCATAGTGTGGAGTCGCTTTTTTTTTTTAAACCCACATTCACTTATTGAAGTGGGGAAGGAGTATTGGTCTTGGTTTTACCTCTGTTCTTCCTTTTCCCCATTCACAGTATTTTAATAAATAAAATCACCACCAATGTTCCGCATGCTATTTTATTGTATTTGTGATATGCATTCAGGTCTGTGTAATCACAGAATAAAGACAAAGACAGTCTACAGTAGATGAGAGTTTGGGGAAGAAATATACAAGCAGGACAGTGCTATGGTTTGCAAACTTCGTTAGTTCTCCACTTTGGGGCGGAAAGTGTGTGCCGGGGGGAGGAGGTCACGTGTAGAGGTGATGGGCATGTTTCATATAAAATATTCATTTTCAAACATTTCTTGTAATTAGGATAAAAGAAAATGAGGAAATATAAAAAGCACAAAATTGTCCTTTACCACCTACAATTGCACAAATTCACTGAACTCCTGAATATTATTTTATAAAGGGAACACATTTCGCTTGCCATTTGAGACAAATTTTCTCTGATGAAAGACTTTAAGTAACAGAAAATCCTGGTGTCTCTGAACCATTTGTGAAACAGATGCCTAGTGTATTTCAGAAGATGTGCTCCAAATTCACGCCCCGCTATAAAAACCACCCAGTTTTACTTGGCACGTGTTTGCTCATGACAACAGTAATTTCACCAACATTCATGAGCGTTCACAAATCTCATCCAGGTGAAATGTAACCATAACCTTCTTGTACAACTTTGTTATTGCATAATATAATTCCCTGGCCAAAACCATACATTTGATCAAGATTGGAAATTTTCCTTGTTTGTAACAGTAACTTTTTTTAGAAGACAAGAGATTTCTGTTTGTGAAAATTTCTTTTGTCAAAATTAAGCAAAACAGGGAGCTGTGCAATTCAAAATGTAAATCTTGGTGAATGAGAGTCCTAAACTTGCTATCTGACTATATTCACGAGCAGCAAGTAGATTAACAAGCAACGTTCAGTGGCTTACCAAATCCACTGAACAATATTCCATTGAACCAGTTCCACTGAACTGTGACAGTGTGAAACAGCTGACGATTGCTATTCCAGCCTCGTTATTCCTCATCAGGTCTTATTGGACACAAAATGTATTGATGAAGCACGGTGCAGGTACAACATATTCCTGCGTTTCGGAAGAAAGCCATTACATGTGTGTGGGATTAGAACAGCTATGCCTCAATAGATATGTATATACAGCATTTTCCATTTCCATCTGTCTCAACCAGCAAATCTTCATTTTGCCTGTGAGTTCTTTATTTCTGTTCCCCAGTATAAGGTAATTCTTATTCTCCTTCTGATTCCTACTTTTATGTTGCTTTCTTTTCTTTGCTAGCTAGCTGCAAGAGCCTGTTGTATGTCAAAACCCTGTCATCCTTCCAAAAGATAACAGCTGAGTTGATTGTCATTAGACTCTTCTGACCTCCAACAAATCATTTGCATCTTAACTACAGAGAATCTTCTACTTTTTAAGAAACTTCTTATATTATTAATCCTATTCTTAGAACCAAAGTCTATGGGCCCGGATCTAAAACTAACAGAAGTCTTCAATGGGTGTCAAATCAGAGTACAGTGCTGAACTTGGGGGTTCATTCATAATTTAAAATAATGGGAGCTGAAATTTTGTTCTCCAGAGGCATATGTTTTTGTATATTAACGTATATAAGGGCATGAGCAATCCCCTTTCCTTGATTGTAGATGCATTAATGTATTTAATATTTCCATAGATCAGTTTATACATTATAAAACTAACCCAACTGTTGTATATGAAAGCACATAAGAAACAGGACAAGTGGATTCTTCAGTTAAATGAGATCCAAATTTCACCAAGGTGCATGACCAATCTGCAAATAAAGCTGTACTCGAGTTATTTTAATTTTGTACCTTTCTTGGCAAGTGGGAGGATATTCAAGCCTTTTGCAAGGAGTTTCACTATCTGATCTCTTAGACTCGTAGACTTTAAGGCCAGAAGGGACCATCATGGTTATTTAGACTGATCTCCTGCACACTGCAAGCCACACAAGCTCACTCACCCATTCTTGTAATAGACCATTAACTTCTGATTTACTGAAGACCTCAAATCACAAGGTAAAGACTTCAAGTGACAGAAAATCCACCATTTAAAGTCATTTATATCTGTAAGCGACCCATTCCCCATGCTACAGAGAAAAGTGAAAAACCCTCGGGTCTCTGCCAATATGACCCACAGGAAAATTCTTTCCCGACCCCAAATATGTGTATATCTAGTCAATCGCGTAACAGAATAGTGTTCAGGTTTGCAACTGAAATGGAGTGTAAAATGAATGATAAATCTTAAAATTATCCCTTGGCCTGAAAAAATAGTAAATTAGGGCCTCAGACACAAGCTGGAAGGGTTATCTGCCTTAGCTTTATGGTGATGGTCTATAAAATATTGCATCTGGACTGCAGCACTACTAATACACTGTGCCAATGAAATGAAGACTCCTGTACGTGAAGTTTCCTTTAAAAATAAATCAGGGTTTCAACAAAATATGAAGGGAGAAATGAGCCAATGGGGGTGGAAAAACAGCATTCCCTGAATACAGGTACAGGGTATTTGGAGAGCTACACACTAGGGAGCATTTTGGCTCCCGATACCATGCCCATGTTCCTAGCCACTGTATTTGCTTTTGCATTCTCAGCAGCATTGTCAGAGATAGCATATTCCAAAGCAGATCTTCATACAGGACCAGAAATACTGTGTGTATGTGATCATGAGAACAGTACTTCCAGAAATGGCCTCAGGGTGGGGCTATTCAGTGTAATTGCAGATATAATGGTACCCTCATGGTTGCGGTAAAACTCCCCATGCCCCCAAGTGAAGCCAGAATGTAGAGTCCCATATAAGGTTAGAGAAGGGAGAGTTTGAACATGTCTGTGTCGCTTCTGCCTTGCCGCCCCATGCAACCATGTGTTCCAAGTGCCCCTCTAAGGCCAGACTGAGTATTTTGAGCTGAGCTTGTCTCTGGATCATTAATACCTGTATGGATTGTATGCCTCTAACAGTGGCTCTAAGTGATGAACATTGCGAAGCCTGATATCGATGGCATCCTGCAGTCAACCATCTTTGCTGTCTTATGGCTGTCTCAGAGCAGCACAAGTGTGGAGTCCTCCAGTACATGCGCACATACAAAAGGGATTGGATCCAAATTTAATCAACATCTTTATTCTGTTCCTCAACTTGTGCTCATTGTTTTGTATCTGTGAGCGTTGTGAAGCCTGGAGTGATTGAGGCGGCTTGCTGTCATCGCAGCTCAGTCTGCTCTTCACGCTGAGCACTTTATGTTTCTCTGCCTGGAAAATTTTAACTAAAATGTCAGTCTGAGCATCTCATTAATCCACTAACAGCGAAGTAAAAAGTCTGAATGCTTTCAAAATATAACACAGTTTTGAAGTTCAAGGATCCAGTTCACCTATCAATCTATGTATCTACCTCTCTCCAGGGTCGCTATCCTGGGTTCTGAGCACCAATACATCTAATGCAGAAAGGAAATGAGGTTACCTTAGACAACTCCAAAGCAGAGGTCTAAGTATCTGAACTTCAGGGGGTAGCCGAGTTAGTCTGAAGAAGTGGGCTGTGCCCACGAAAGCTCATGATACCATCTAAATGTTTTGTTAGTCTATAAAGTGCTACCAGACCATTTGTTGTTTTTAAGTATCTGAAGTGAGGTAGGAATCAAGAGCTGCTCAAGTCATCGAGTCAGATTGACATTGTTGGGGGGAAAAGACAGCCTTAAAATGTCAAAAAAATGAATTTGTGGCTTTGGACGTTTCAGTCCATTTCCTTTTTGGGCACCTTGCCACACATCACAGGAACCACTTCCACATTTGACACTAATTGGCATCTCTGCTGGCAATTGCAATAGTCTTTGGACTGAGTGAGAGCACAGAGACTGACCTATCCTCTTCTCCCTAGATGTGGTGCTCCCAGGTCAGGGTTAAAAGCACATGGGTGTGGACAAGTCATAGAACTTCTGCACCCACTGCTCTGGCTACATTGTACCTGTTTAGTGCAGGCTGTCAGGCTGTACAGAGGGCAACCCAGCAACTTTTGCAACTGGTAAATGCACTCCAGATGAAATTTAGCACTGGGTAGAGGACAACAGGTTACATGCCATTCAAGTGCCACTTAGGATTTCAGAATACACACAGATATATATTTTCTTCACAGTGGTATGTGTGTATAGGCTGTGAGTGTATACTAGTGTGTGTGCTGAGTATTATTTATAATTAACTCCTCATCCTTTGCTATTTCTTTTCTTTTCTGCGTTTTATTTTAAATGGCAAATTTTCATATACTTTTGGATCCACCTTTGTGTCTACAAAATGTTTACTCAATTTGCATTCACTGTTACTGCCACTGCAAATGCAAATTGGCTAGCACATACACATAGCTAAGTAGACATATTTGCATATAATTATCGGATTCTTGCCCAGTCATGGTAATTGCATATGCAGATTAGGTGCACAGTGGTGCATGTAAATTTTTGAAATCTGGCCTCCGTAGCTATTAGGCTAGCTCCAAGGTTCCTCTTATGAAATATTGAAGACTTTTAGTATTATTTTCCCTCTGTAAATGTTCTCCACAATTTTATTCCCCCTAGTATTCAAGAAAGGGTTACTCTGCAGATTTATATAACCGTTATTTCAGGGTGTTTTTGATCTTTTCAAAATCCCTTCATTAATCCACTTTTAGTTTTAAGAAGGCAAAAAAATTCCTCTTCTTTAAGTTTCAGAGGCTATTCCACTCCATGTGATGCTGTGCTCTAAGTTGAAACTGCAGTTTCTCAGTGAATTAATGCTAAAAATGCTGAGAAGATTTTTCTACTAATAGAAATTTCATCAGATGCTAATTTTGGTCTGTAAAAGCCACGCCCCAATTTGTGCTTTGTTACTGCTTCCAAGCTGGAAATGGACTTCAGAGGTGACTAAAACAAACATGTTCTAGAAAGCAGTTTCTATCCTCCTGAAAACTTCCTGAGTGCAAATCTGGGGAGCGAGCCTGAGGGGTTTTTTTTCAGATGAAGAATTTGCCTTATCACTATTTATTGTTTTTAGTGTGATGGTATCTTGAGTCCCCAGGCTTTAACCCTCTTCACATTGAAATCAATGGCTATGCTCCCGGTGGCTTCAGTGTAAGCTAGATTATGTCCCCAGTATGGGTGATTGGGCTAGATGCTGTATTGATCCCTAAGAAAACAGAATCTGGGAGTTATATGTAGATAGGAGTGTAGCTGAATGCTTTTCAGTTTCCTCAGATTATATTGATGCTTTAGGTATTTTAAGCTCTAACCACCTTGTTCAGTATTCAGAAGAAAGAGAAACTCAGGAGAAGTTGATTTTCTTTAAATATACCAGCAAAACATAAAGGCTTTCAAAGGCCAGCTTCCTAATCTGCCATGCTAGATCCATGACTGCACAGGTAAAAGGGCCAATTTACAGTTGATAGTGGTAGCCGCACCTGTAGTGTAGACCAGCCATAGCGCACACTTTTTGTACATGCAGTTCTAGGCCTAACATTTTTGAAAATATGGTCCCCAGTGAATAAAAGTGCAATCCAGCAATCATTCCTTCACCAGGACTTCAAAGTCAATAGGAGTCCATGAGCAATGCTTGCAGAGTTAGGTCTGCTGCTCCTTTGGGTATAGACAGACTAGTCTATTCCCACAATGGTTTTTGCAGCTGACTTAATTAGCCCATGTGTGGGTGGGGGGAGAGAGGGGAAATGCAAAAAGATGTTCATCCTTTCTCAAAATGTGCTCCAGTCCTGCTGAAGCCTATTACTACATTCCATTACGGCATGTAATCTGGAAGGAGTCCTACTGCAAAAGTTTCCCAGCAAGGAGAAGTATAGATGACTCAGGGAGGAGAAAAAAACCCCCAAACAACCAAAAAAACCCAACAACCCCTCACCAAGGTGCTTCTTCAGACTGGCAAAGTCAGAGCTGTCCTTACCCATATGCAGAATAAGAAGCTGTGTACGGCACCTGAAAATTTGGGGCATCACTGGGTCTTAATGTCTACCTACCTGCCTCTTCCTATCCCTGTTCCGTGGCTCTGCTTTCTCTGGAACGAATCTAGTTAACTTAAAGCTGAAAACATCTTCCAGACCTATTAGTAGAATTTTGAATCTGTGAATCAGCCATTCACGTGCTAATGAAGCCATTTAATAGGCATTTGTCAACCTTGGGTATATACAGGGTTTCTGAATTTACCATGTTAGTCTATAGGATCTTAGCTTAAAATTTGCCTTAAAAATATTTCATTAGTGTGTTGCTGAAGATTATAAAAAGTCATTCCCTCCCCTGTGGCTGCCATCAGGCATAAGGGCACCAGTATAATAGTACTGCCTAAGGCCCCATAAATCCTAAGAATGACCCTGGCAAAATAGTGATTTCTGCTACTTGTTAGAAGTAGGTTCTTTCATTCTGCAGAGAGTCCTTTTCTGAGAATGCAGTTGGCAGATCTCATTGATGACTGAATTCTGGTGTCAGAACATGACTCCCTGGAAAAGGGATAATTATTATCACCAAGGCAATAGGAGCTGTTTAATGGGGCTGCAAACAATACAGGTATGCAGGGGCAAGATTAGAAAGGCAAAGTCACAAAACGAGCTCAAACTAGCTATACACGTAAAGGGAAACAAGAAGACTTTCTATAAATATATTAGAAGCAAGAGGAAGACCAAGGACAGGGTAGGCCCATTGCTAAGTGAGGAGGGAGAAACAGTAACCCAAAATTTGGAAATGACAGAGTTGCTTAATGACTTCTTTGTTTCGGTCTTCACCAAGAAGTCTGATGATGAAGGAGTGCCTAACATAGTGAATACTAGTGGAAATGGGGTAGGTTTAGAAGATAAAATAAAAAAAGAACAAGTTAATAATTTACTTAGAAAACTTAGATGTCTGCAAGTCGCCAGGGCCCGATGAAATGCATCCTAGAATACTTAAGGAGCTGAAGGAGGAGGTAAAAAATCATGGAAGACGGGAGAGATTCCAGAAGACTGGAAAAGGGCAAATATAGGCTACGTCTAGACTGCATTCCTCTCTCGAAAGAGGAATGCAAATGAAGGACACTGCAAATGCAAATGAAGCATGAATTTACAAATCTCACGCTTCATTTGCAAAATCACGTCCGAGTGCTTTTTCAAAAAAGGGTTTTTCGAAGAAAAAAAAACAGTCTAAATGTGGTTCTTTCGAAAAAACTCTTTTGAAAAGAATCTTTAAAACTCATTTTTTTCAGGAGTAAGGGTTCTTTTGAAAAAGGTTTTTTTTTTTAAAGAACCCCGTCGAGACTGCAGTGGGTTTTTTTTTTCCGAAAAACCCTTTTTGTAAATTCACGCTTCATTTGCATTTTGATGTCCTTCATTTGCATTCCTCTTTCGAGAGAGGAATGCAATCTAGACGTAGCCATAGTGCCCATCTATAGAAAGGGAAATAAGAACAATCCAGAAAACTACCGATCAGTCAGTTTAACTTCAGTGCCAGGAAAGATAATGGAGCGAGTAATTAAGGAATTCATCTGCAAATATCTGCAAGAAAATAAAGTGACAGGTAACAGCCAGCATGGATTTGTAAAGAACAAATCATGTCAAACTAATCTGATAGGTTTCTTTGATAGGATAACAAGTCTTGTGGATTAGGGAGAAGCGGTGGACATGGTATACCTAGACTGTAGTAAGGCATTTGATACAGTCTCGCATTATCATCTTATCAATAAACTAGGTAAATACAACTTAGATGGGGCTACTATAAGGTGGGTGCATAACTGGCTGGATAACCATTTTCAGAGAGTAGTTATTAATGGTTCACAATCCTGCTGGAAGGGCATAACAAGTGGAGTTCCACAGGGGTCTATTTTGGGACCAGTTCTGTTCAATATCTTCATCGAGGATTTAGATATTGGCATAGAGAGTAGGCTTCTTAAGTCTGCAGATGATACCAAGCAGGGAGGGATTGCAAGTATTTTGGAGGATAGGTCATAATTCAAAATGAACTGGAATGATCATACAATGAGGAATAACAATTATTTCGAGAGAAAGGTTTTCTCTCGAAATAACGCTGCTACACGGAGCGTTTTATTTCTCAATAACACGATTTCAAAATGGCACCTGGACACTATTATGCTAATTAAGCGCGGGATATTTAAATCCCGCGCTTCATTAGCAATTTCGGTACACTACATTTGCATCCCTGTCTCGAGATAGGGAGCAAGTGTAGATGTACCCATATAGAATAGGAAGCAACTGTCTAGGAAGGAGTACTGCAGAAAGGGGTCTAGGGGTCATAGTGGGCCACAAGCTAAATATGAGTCAACAGTGTGAAGCTGTTGCAAAAAAAGCAAGAATGATTCTGGGATAGATTAATAGAAGTGTTGTGAGCAAGACACGAAAAGTCATTCTTCCGTTCTACTCTGCACTGATCAGGCCTCAATTGGAGTATTGTGTCCAGTTCTGGGCACCACATTTCAAGAAAGATGTGAAGAAATTGGAGAAGGTCCAGAGAAGAGCAACAAGAATGATTAAAGGTCTAGAGAACATGACCTGTGAAGGAAGACTGAAGAATTGGGCTTGTTTAGTTTGGAAAGGAGAAGACTGAGAGGGGACATGATAGCGTGTTTCAGGTATCCAAAAGGGTGTCACAAGGAGGAGGGAGAAAAATTGTTCTCCTTGGCCTCTGAAGACAGGACAAGAAGCAATGGGCTTAAACTGCAGCAAGGGAGGTTTAGGTTGGACATTAGGAAAAACTTCCTGTCAGGGTGGTTAAACACTGAAATAAGTTGCCTAGGGAGGTTGTGGAATCTCCATCGCTAGAGATATTTACGAACAGGTTAGTTAGACATCTATCCGGGATGGTCTCAACAGTACTGGATCCTGCTGTGAGGGCAGGGGACTGAACTCGATGACCTCTCAAGGTCCCTTCCAGTTCTAGTGGTCTATGATTCTATGTTTGTTTACCACACAGGCTATTTAAAAATATGAGTGAATCCCTTTCTGAGAGGCATACAGCACCTAATGCAGCCTTGAAATGACTGGAGCAGAAAGGAAGAACATCTCCAGAAGAAAAAGAGTTAAAGAGAAATCTAAATCTCCTCACCAGAGAACAACCATTCGCTTAGGTCATTTTCATGCAGGGATTAGAAATCTGTTCATATGAATGAAAATTTGTAAAACTGTGTCTTATTTCTCTTCCACTGATCTGTTTGGATCAGGGGAACCTTTGGTGGTATGTTCATTTGGGTTTTGCTGCACACACTTTCTTTCAGTCTCTGCAATGCTCTTTTTTCCAGAACCTTCTCTAAAGCAATAGACCTCTTCCTGCTTTGATGCAATATGATGGTGGCTCTCTAGTCCCCCTCATTCCTGAGAAATGCAATAGAAAACCAAGTCAAGGGGTTGGAGGAAAGAGAATCCGATACTAATTCTACAGTTCAACTCAAGAACTAAAAGGAATACACAATAGAGATCTCAGCTTTCCAAATTTCCAAGTGTCTAATATAGTTCGTGTCAATGTGCAGCCAAACCACGCTGAGCCTCTTTCTTATGTCACTCACTGCCTCTGATGGGTTCAGTAGAGTTACTTTGGATTTGCATGAGTGCATCTAAGGTTTTGTCATACTAGCACTTTTGCCAGTAACACTTTTGTTGATCAGGTTTGTGCACTTTGGCACATGCTTCGGTACACATAACAAAATTTATTCCACACATGGATGGAAAAATGTAGAGGGGACATTGGTCAGGGGTTTGAAGAAAACAGCCCTCTGACGGAGTAAGGGCTGTACTGCTGTGGACGATGCTATGTTGGATGAGAGGGTCTCCTGCTAACAGCCGGTTTAATTATGCTAGCAAGGGAGCTCTGTCCCATCGGCAAAGAGCAGCTACAAAGGAGACTTTACAGCAGTGCAGCTGTAGCTGAAAGGTCCATCATATAGATATAGCTTAAGATCTGATGGCAGCGCCAGTTAGATATATACAGTTAGCAGCATCTTTCATCCCATGACTGCTCTCCCTTGGGCCTGATTCTTGGGTCCAGCTGAGTTATGCTGACCTCCAGGTCTGAGTTGTTGTGGGGCAGGAAAGGTGGTTTTACAGCCCCATCCAGATCCTGCAGTTAGCTGCGGGATTCCATCAATAAGGAGTGCCTAGCTACCAATGACACCAAGGAGCGATTCCTGAAGCTGGAAATCCTTGGAGAACAGCTACACTTGTTTGCCCTGGCCACACCCCAATGTGCCCCATTTTCCAGTGCCTGAGTGGGAGCTTGTTAAGGGCATAATTAATAACAGATTCAAGGGGAGAGTGAGTGGAGTAAAGAGCTCCATGAAAGAGGAATGTCTGGGTCTAGGTAAATAGTTCATAGATGCGATGCCAGTAAAGGCTGCATTAAAATATGTCCCGTCGTTTGTGGGGTTTGTTTTACCCACAACCAGTTTTCCCTGTAAGCTGAGCAGTTGGGGAGCCACCCAAAAGAAATTCAAATACTGCCCAGCTGATTAGCAGAGCATTCACCGTGACCATAGTCACCAGCCTGGGTTTCTACTGGGAGTGCACATCTGCACATGCCTTGGTGCACATAACAAAATGTATTCCACACACGGATGGAAAAAACTAGAGGGAACCACAAAGCTTACTGCTGTATCCTACAGATGACTTCTACTGGGCACATTGTTACATGGAGCTTTTAATGAGCCTCACACAGCAGGGAAAATCTCAGCTGGCCTAGAGGAAAATCAGAATCAGCCCCCCCCCCCCCGGCCTATCACATTTAGGGCTGCTGGCAAGTCTTGAGCTGTGATCCTTATCTGGCCTCGGCTTTACAAAGTGAGCTTAGAGGAGCCTCCCTGCTGACCAGGAGAGCAGCAGCTGGCCTACATTTTTCTTAGGGGAGAATTTCATTTTGCCCATATGATGTCTTCTAGATCAAGTTCAACAGTAATATTATACCCTATCCATGCTTTCTCCTTTTGCCTTATTTGACCGGCTGTAATGAATGTCGTTTCCTCTACGCTTAGCATGTCACATAGTTTAAAATGCCATTAAAATCAAATTTGGGGTTGTTTTTATGCCAAAACACAGCCTGTAAACCCCAGTCAGGAATTACCTGAAAACATCCTCCTGACGTAGCTCAATTTACGTAGCTCCATGGTCACCAACCCGTCGATCGCGAGGCCTCGACCAGTTGATTGCGAGGCGTTCGGGCAACCCCGCCCCCCATTCTCCCCCCACCCCTGAGAAGCCCCACTACCTACCTCTAGTGTAGTGCCGGCTTCCTGCGGGGTGGACGGAAGTCCTCTCTGAAGCCCGCGTCACTTCCGGGGCTTCTGGAAGTGCGCGGGCTGCTCCCCCTCCCACAGCTCTGTTGCGTGCTGGGGGAGGGGGCGTTGGCCCTAGAGGAGGAGTGCGGAGGCTTCCCTGCACCGCCAGTGCCGGAGGGGTGAGTTGGGCGCAGGGGTCGGCCCCGGGGTTTGGCCGCGCTGCGGGAGGGGAGGGAGTTGGCCGGGCTGGGCCGGGCCGGGCCGCGCTGTGGGAGGGGGCTTTGACCCCGGGGCAGGTGCCCGTGGGGGTTGGCCATGCTGCAGGAGGGGGTTGGCCGCGCTGCGCCGCGGGAGGGGGGTTTGGCCCTGGGGAAGGTGCCCACGGGGGTTGGCCGCGCTGCGGGAGGGGAGGGGAGGGGAGGGGCAGGGCCGCGCCGCGCTGCAGAAGGGGGGTTTGGCCCCGCCGTGGGAGGGGTGGGGATTGCCCCTGGTGCAGTCTCCCGCGGGGGTTTGGCCCCGCTGCGGAATGGGGGGGGTTTGGCCCCGCCGCGGGAGGTGGGGGTTAGCCCCGGGGCAGGCACGCTCGGGGTTTCCCTGCGCCGCAGGGGGCCCGCAGGAGGCATGTGCTGGCTTCCCGCGTGGGGGGAAGGGAGAGAGAATCCTGGGAGGAGGCAGATGCAGGTGACTCTGCTGCCACTGGCACCCTGTCCCCGCTCCCCAGACTCCATTCCCCTGTCCCCAGCTACAGAACTCTGTCCCCACTCCTGTCCCCTGTCCCCATTCCCCTGTCCCCTGTCCCCAGCTACAGAACTCTGTCCCCATTCCCGTCCCCATTCCCCGAACTCTGTCCCCATTCCCCTGTCCCCGTCCCCAATCCCCGAACTCTGTCCCCACTCCCCTGTCCACGTTCCCGTCCCCACTCCCCGAACTCTGTCCCCACTCCCCTGTCCCCGTCCCCGTCCCCATTCCCCGAACTCTGTCCCCACTCCCCTGTCCCCGTCCCCGTCCCCATTCCCCGAACTCTGTCCCCACTCCCCTGTCCCCGTCCCCGTCCCCGTCCCATTCCCCGAACTCTGTCCCCACTCCCGTCCCCACTCCCCGAACTCTGTCCCCACTCCCCTGTCCCCGTCCCCGTCCCCGTCCCCGTCCCATTCCCCGAACTCTGTCCCCACTCCCGTCCCCACTCCCCGAACTCTGTCCCCACTCCCCTGTCCCCGTTCCCGTCCCCATTCCCCGAACTCTGTCCCCACTCCCCGAACCCTGTCCCCACTCCCCTGTCCCCGTTCCCGTCCCCGTCCCCACTCCCCGAACTCTGTCCCCACTCCCCTGTCCCCATTCCCGTCCCCACTCCCCGAACTCTGTCCCCACTCCCCACTCCCCGAACTCTGTCCCCACTCCCCTGTCCCCATTCCCGTCCCCACTCCCCGAACTCTGTCCCCATTCCCGTCCCCACTCCCCGAACTCTGTCCCCACAAAATGTATAATTATAAATGCTTCATTTTAGATTTAAATAGCATGAATAAAAAACAGACCATTTATTTCATAACTATAAACACATGATTTTAATTTTATATATCGCATAATTTAAAAATAAAGTGTTTATCAGAGTGTGTAAGTAAGGGCTGGGGATAGCAAGTGATGGACAGGAGGAGAATAGAGGGGGCGGGGCTTCAAGAAAGGGGTGGGGCTTCAAGAAAGGGATGGGGCGGTAGATCTTCGCCTGTTCTGAGATTTAAAAAGTGATCTTCGGTGTAAAAAGGTTGGAGACCATTGACGTAGCTTATTTAGAGTTAAGCCCTGCAGTGTAGACGCAGCAGGGGCAGATACATTTCATCTCTATATAAGACCATGAGAGTGGCCATACTGGATCAGACCAATGGTCTATCTAGCCCAGTATCCTGTCTTCCAACAGTGGCCAATGCCAGGTGCTTCAGAAGGAATAAACAGAAGAGGCAATCATCATGATCCATCCCCTGTTGCCCATTCCCAGCTTCTGGCAAACAGAGGCGAGGGACACCATCCCTGTCCATTCTCGCTAGTAGCCATTGATGGACCTATCCTCCTTGAACTTATTTTGTTCCTATTGGAACCCTCTTATGGTTTGGGTCTTTCTACCATCTCCTGGCAAAGAGTTCCACAAGTTGATTGTGAAAAAATAATTTATTTTGTTTGTTTTAAATCTGTTGCCTATACATTTAATTGGGTCAGTTTCTTATGTTATGTTAGTGAAGGAATAAATGACATTTCCTTATTCTATTTTTCCACACTGTTCATGGTTATCTAGACATCTAACATATCCCCCACTCTTTTGTCATTTCTTTTCCAAGTTGAATAGTCCCAGTCTTGTTAATCTCTCCTCATATGGAAGCTGTTCCTTACCCCTAATCATTTCTGTTGCCCTTTTTGTACCTTTTCCAAATCCAATATATCTTTTTTTAGATGGGGGTGACCAAATCTGCATGCAGTATTCAATGACTTTATGTAGAGGCAATATGGGTTTTTGTCTTATCATCTATTCCTTTCCTAATGATTCCCAATATTCTGTTAGCTTTTTAGTTTTTAGACTGCCACTGAACATTGAACAGATGTTTTCAGGGAACTATCCACAAGGATTCCAAGATCTCTTCCTTGAGTGGTAACAGCTATTTTAGATCCCATCATTTTTGTATCTATAGTTAGGATTATATTTTTCCATGTGTATTACTTTGCACTTATCAAAACTGAATTCCATCTGCCCTTGTGTTGTCCAATCACCCAGTTTTGTGAGTTCCCTTTGTAATTCTTTGCAGTCAGCTTTGGATTAGTCACTGTTTACACCTTTTTCAAGACCATTTGTGAGACGTGTAACAGCAGTGATCTAAATGCAAATCCTGGCAGCACAACACTCATTCCTACTCTTTCCCCCCTGTCTTTTAAGTGGAGTACCTGGCAATGTTTTCATGATGATCTAATGATCCTTTAGTTACCTGAATGTCCAGCCTTTTGTTATTCTTAATCACTCTGCCTTCCTCTTTTTATAACAAACTCCCTGTCCCAAAGGCAAAGCTACAAACAGCTCAAACTCTGTTACAGTTTTAAGACCTGCCTCTGGAGTCAGGGCATGCAGCTTTAAGCAGACCTCAAGTATGAAATCCAGGGGGTTCAAACTCAGGAGGGGGTGCTATTGCTCGCCCTAGTCCCGCATAAATGCTGCCCTTGCCGGCAACATCTGTGGTCCAGCAGGACCACGGATATTGCTGGACCAGAGAGCCCCTGAACCAGAGGGCTGGGTGGCCACAGCAGCCCTGGGACAGCAGAGCTTCGGCAGCTCTGGTGGCCCTGGGGTAGCAAAGCCATGGCAGCCCCAGCGGCTCCGGAACAGTGGATCCATGGCAGCTTTGGCAGCCCCAGGGTAGCAGATTTGCAGTGGCTCCAGGGTAATGGAGCTGTGGCAGCCTTGGAGGCCCCTAGGACTGGAGCCCCAGCAGCTCTGGGGAGCGGAGCCATGGCTGTCGTGGCAACCCTGATGCCCCGAGCCCTGGCCATCCTGGAACTGGGAAGCCACAGTGGCCCCAGGATAACCGAGCCCAGCAGCCCCAAGGAGCGGAGCTGTGGCAGTGTCAGTGCCCAAGAGCCACAGCAGCCCCAGTGGCCCCGGACCTGCAGAGCTGTGGCATCCGTGGCACAGTGGAATCCCAGCAATCCCAGGGCATTGGAACCGCGGCAACCCTGGGGTGAGCGGAGCCTGATGGCCCCGGAGCAGCAGAGCTACAAAGGGAAGGACTGGCCAGCAGCGCAGGGAGCCACCGTGGGGGCAAGGGAGCTCCATTTGGTCTGCTGACGGACCTCAAAAGAGCCCAGAGTCCCATCAGCAAAGGGATGGAATTGACCTCCTTTGGACCGGCAAACTCCCTGATTTGGGACCAGTCGGGTCCCAAGGCTGCCGGACCAGGGAGGTCCAACCCGTAGTGAGTGTAGTCTTTATTCCTTCAAAAAACCTAACTTTTTGTCTTTCAGTAATTCAGTAAATAAAACCAATATTATCTTGGGTATGAAAGGTTTAATTTTTAACAGAAAGAAGCTCTAGGGAATTGGCCAGTTTTCTCTAACTGGAAGGTAGAAAAGAGAGAGAGGGAGAGAGACAGAGAGAACATATTGACCCAAATAATTGAAGGTTTTGGAACTATGAGAGAATGAATAAAAATTGAGTCTGGCAAATGCCTCACTCAGTTAAAGAACAAGAGTGCAGCGCCTAGCCTTAGACGAGTTTATTTAAAACATATAGAACAAGTGACTGTGAAGGGTATTTGAAGCATTGAGGCAATGACTGGTTGACAGCAAGAGGCACCTAATATGAAGTCCCAAGACACAGGGGGAATTGTAAAGGAAGCAATAGCATAATGGTCCACAAGACTTTCTCCTTTTCTGTGATATTTTGCTGGCTCTATATTACTGATTGCCAGCAACGAGAGAGGCACTATTACAAAGAATATTGTATCCTCCCTGTGTGGAAATATCCCCTGAGACATAAGGAGGAAAAACTCCACGGTGTGAGGTTGTTTTTTAAAGAAGGCCTTCAATGTATGTGATTTGGCAGCAGGCCCTTTTGAGAATGGTGTAACAGAATCAGGAAGGACAATATTAATGGATTTGGTGGGTAACTGAGGAGGTGTGGTGGGGCGGGGGGTGTCTGGCAACCAAACTAACACAACTAATTCATGTCTAACTATGGGCACTGTACTGTTCAGTAGACTTCTAACAGTATTACTGTAGCAGGAGGAAGGTAAAAATTTCAGAGAGAAAAGTTAAAAAAGGGAGCAATAAAGATAACGGGGGAATGTCTAGTGAATATTTCAAGGACGTGTGAAGTAGATAGCCTCTGAAGACGAGACCTCAACAACCTAATCATTCTTTTAGTTACATCAGCTACTAAGAGCTCCTGCCCTGGCCCTGCCCCACCTCTTCCCACTCCTGCTCCACCCCCACCATGCCTCCACTCTACCCCTTCCCCCAACCTTGCTTATACTCTACCCCCCTGCCTCCTTCCATCTCTGCTCTTCTCCCTTATGCTCTTCCTTGAAGACCCCTCCCCCCAGCTACGTGATAATGTAGCTGGCCATAATATTCACCTCCTAAAGTCATTGGCCAGAAGGGACTATCGGGGCCATCTACTCTGATCTTGCACATTGCTGGCCGCCCACCCACTCCTGTAATAGACCCCTAACCTTTGGCTGAGTTACGGAAGTTCTCAAATAGTGCACTAAAGACTCGCTGTGCCAGGCTGGTGTGGGTGGGAAAAATGTATTGGATTGTGACAGGACCAAATGGGCCAGCCATTTTTAAAGCTTTTCTTCCTCCTGTTTAAAAAAAAATTACAAAAACAAACCCTTTTCTTTCAGTGCTACAGACCTGAGGTCAAATTCACCCCTCTTACAAGTCCACTGAGGCTCATTTGTCCCGTGATTTTCCCAGTCTCATACTAAGAGGACAAACTTAAAGGGATACCCACAAATCGTGCCACGGAAGGAGCTATTTGCATGACATGCTAACGGCGCTGCCTGGGCTCAGCCCTTTCTGTGCACTGCAGTCTGTCACCAGCCAGTGGGAAGTTAAGGGCAATAGGCCTGATGTGCATGTTTGATCAAGGAGTGTTTGGACCCACTCTCCTGGCTGCTGCCACCGAATATTCCATCCTGGGCACCTCCACAGCCATTGCATGTAGCCAGGGATTTTTCTTTTTTAATGGGAGAACTAATTTTTGCTGAGAGTTCAGTTTTTATGAGGCTGCCTGCAGGACAACACAATAAAAGATTTATCCTTAATAGCATTTCACTGACGTTTTGCCATAGGAGACAAGCTTTTTTCCCCTTCACTTGCTATGAAAGTTTTTATTCTCTGCTTTTTTTTTTTAAACATAGTGTAAGCCCAGATCTCCTCTGGCATCTTTTCTCCATTCCTTAGCTCCTTTCCCTCCCCCTTCCCACACATACCCCTGCATCCTTTTACTCTTCCGAATCCTTCTTAGATCCTTTCTCCTTCCTCCTTTGAGAGTTAAAGCTGGGCTGACGTGAAGTTTTGAGTGGAGCACTGGAAAATGACTGGCTATGCAATGAGAACAGAGTGCTGCAGGAGCAGGCTCTTCCGTTGATCCACCCTAGCTCTCTAAGGCCGCAGGCACCAACTCGACCCACCTACTTACAGTCTCTCTTTTTTAAACCCTGCAGTTCTATGACCCGATCTTACACACCTTCCTGACGTTGGTGAGTCATTGGGACTATAGATTCACGGGTATGTCTACACTTGCACCCTCTTTCGAGAGAGAGATGCAAATGAAGACATTCAAAATTGCAAATGAAGCCAGGATGTAAATATCCCGTGCTTCACTTGCATATTTGTGTTATGGCGCTATTTGGAAATAGCGCTATTTTGAAATAACAGACGCTGTTAAGACATGGTTATTTTGAGAGAAAACCCTTCTTGCAAAATAACTGGTAAACCTCATTGTATGAGGAATAAGGGTTATTTCGAGAGCCCTCCAAAACACCCGATTGCAGGAAACATCTGTGTTGGAGATGGATAAAGGGCCTTCCCAGGCTGGGAGAGGCTGTAGCAGAGCAAACCTACTTTCTTGCTATTACCTGACCTCCCCAAAATCCACAAGGCCCATGGGCAACAGAACAACATAGGGGAAACTTTCACCAGTACCAGGCACTGAATAGATTTCCAGATTGAGGAGCATAAAATACCCCACTCTCCTGTGCCACTATGCAAAGGCACAGGGATGAATCAGGGCCTTATCACTAACTGCCCATTAGCAGTGGTTTCTGACATGAGTTCTTATCCTAGAGGTTTGTGTATCATGCCTGAGGCAGCCAAGCAAGCGTATGTTGTTCAGTTGCATAAGTCATGCCATGCTGCTTCCATTCCCAATTGGCTGGCTTAACTAATGAACCAACACAGGGCAAATCACATATTCAAGTGTGAAATTCAAATGCGCCATTTGAGTTAAAATGTGTCTTACCAATCCTCCTACAAATACAGCTTGCTCACTGGCATCGTCACAGATGGCAAACGCAGAAAGGGGGCGAGTGTCGAAATGAATTAATTTGAAAGTTCAAATGAACAGTCATAGGCAGTTTCCATCCCAGCATTTGCCCAGTTTTAGGTGACACTTGCTTGAACATTTGGGTGCTATCCCAAACTTGTACCATCCAATGTTTTGTTGTTTCTCCATCACATGCTCAGTGTAGTAATTTGGATACCTGTCTGTTTGTTTTTAATGGAGAAGCACATAGCTAAGAGAGAGGCAAAGCTTTAGATGATTCACATTTAATATTAAGTCAGCCCTGCAACCCTTACCTAGCAGTGCTTGAGCAATCCCACATGCTTGAAGGATGTGAGATGGAGCCCAATAACAGCCATGTTCAGAGTCTTTCAGAGATGCAGTATGAGGTAGGGTTAGTCACTGGGCTGGGAGTCATGAGAGGTGGATTTTATTCCCTGAGGGTATGTCTACACTACCACCCTAGTTCGAACTAGGGTGGTTAATGTAGGCATTCGAAGTTGCAAATGAAGCCCGGGATTTAAATATCCCGGGCTTCATTTGCATCTTGCCGGGCGGGCGCCATTTTTAAATCCCCTTACGTCGAACTCCGTGCCCGCGGCTACACGCAGCACGGAGTAGGTAGTTCGAATTAGGATCTCTAATTCGAACTACCGTTACTCCTCGTTCCACGAGGTGTACCAGTAGTTCGAATTAGAGATCCTAATTCGAACTACCTACTCCGTGCCACGTGTAGCCGCGGGCACGGAGTTCGACCTAAGGGGATTTAAAAATGGCGCCCACCCGGCAAGATGCAAATGAAGCCCGGGATATTTAAATCCCGGGCTTCATTTGCAACTTCGAATGCCTACATTAACCACCCTAGTTCGAACTAGGGTGGTAGTGTAGACATACCCTGATTCTGCTACCAACCTGTTGAGTGAGCTTGGATAGATCATTTAGCCTTTTATCGCTTCATTGACTTCATCAACAAAATGAGGATGAAATTACTTTCCTTCCTTCATGAAGAGCTTTGAAATATGTGGAGAAAAAGCACTATAAAGTGTTATGTATTATAAAGAATTAACTTCTCAGCAGCCCATCTGCTTTAACATCCAAGATGTGCTTTGTATAAGGACTGAATATCAAAGGAGTCTCCATTATATGTTTGTGAAATATTTGCAGTATTTTAAAAATCTGTTTTCATTGCACTCAGAGACTTGTTAAATAACTTCCTAGGACTAGAACTTTTACTTTTCATTTTGTAGGTAAAGTAAATCAATCAGCCTTAACAAACAAATGAAGATGGTTTGCCCAAAACCTTGTCTGAGTACAAAGATGCTGTTTTGCAACCTAATGAAGCCTTTAGTTAAAACAGGGAGCAGAAGGCATATTCTTTGGTGCCTAATAAAAATGATTCAGTATTCATATAGGTTTGATGAGTAGTGTGACTGGTGAACCTTCCAATGGAGCAATGTAACAGCAGAGGGGAAATATGAAAGGGGCATACCACTGAAAGTATCTAACAATGATAATAACGAATCCTCACAAAGATCCAAAAGGGCTATGAATGGAAAGGGGCCAAAGCAAGATGATAAATATAAACAAGTCACTTGAAGGGAAAAGGTAAGCTTTGCATTTGGGCTCTAATCCAGCACAGCATTTAAGCACATGCTTAACTTTAAACAGGCATTCAGTCCCATTTAAGTGAATGGGAAATTGCTTAGATTGTAAATGCTTTGGAGCAGGGACAGTCCTTCTGTTCTGTATTTATACAGCACCTGTTACAGTGGGATCCTGCTCTGTGACAGAGGTTCCTAGGTGCTTACCAATACAAATAATACCTCAATGCAAATAAATAAATAGATTATCTAATGATAAAACTTCAGCATGTGCTTAAGAGTTTTCCTGGATCAGGATTTAAGCACATACAATCCTCATTTCATATTAAAGCAAATTAAGGCCCCATTCCTTCAATGAATTCCAGAAATAGGTTCCCCCACTGTCATCAAGTCCCAGTCTTCCACAGGGTTCCCCCCAAGCATGGGAATCTGTCGATACACAGCTTGTTGTAGGCTAGGAGCCACAACCCTTGATTACATATTAACCACTTCCATCCTTTCTGACATTAAACAAGCTAATGTTAATTTGCTTTTCCCCTTCTCTTCACTGATACTTCATGTTTGATCATTACAGAGTTTAAATGGGGATCTATTAAAAATGCTCTTTTAAAAATGCTCTTTAGCACCCTTATAAATCATCAAACTTCATAATCTGAGATAATTACCAGATTGGTATCTGTTGAGGCATATCTAAAGGGACTATCCCTTGACTTTGATGCTTTTTTTTCCAATGCTGCAAACAAATGGGTCACAACCCAGTTTTTGATTACACAACATGTTTATTACTTCTGCCACACTGAAGATGCACAGAATATTTCTTATTTATAGGCTGGGCCTAGGCATGCCCATTGTATGAAGAAAAATAGTCCCCTTCCCTTTTTGATTATGTCTGTCTATGCACACAGAAGCATCACGCAGGTAAACCTTCCCTGTTGGTGCACGTGAGAAGTGTACGACTGATACATACAAGAATAATATCTCCCAATCCTAAATAAGCTTTCACGGATGGCAACAAAACCTGATTAAAATTGTGCTGAATCAAGGCTCCTGTGTCATGAAGTATCATCATCCACACACTTTAACTAGTACTTCTTTAGCGGATTCTTCCATACGTTCAGGTTGTATTCCGTCACTTGAAATGCACTTAAGAAAATTGCTTCTTTTGCTGTCTTCAAGGCAGCGCCGAAAGTCAGCCTCTGGTTTAATAATAACTGCTTTTAATCACAGTCTGGCTTGTTTCATTATGACAGCTTGGATGTCACAAATTATTTATTTTCTATACATTTAAAACAATATCATCGCAGCTCCCAGAACTTTGTTAATGGAACAATAAATACAAACGACATGGTTTGCATCTCATTAAGGATATCCCTGTACGTATAAGTTTCAGTAAACGCAGCAAATGAAATAGCATGGATTTCTTCTACCAGTGTCATTTGAAACCATTTGTACTTGTTTCAACAGATGAGCCCATTTTTCATGTCCTCCTATATGTTCCAAAAACATGGGATGTTTTTGAACGAGATCCCACGCTGTAATGTATATGCAGAATCCTCAAGCGAAGATTTCATTAAAAATAGTTACATTGTTACGCTGAACAGTTCTCTGGTCATTTGCCATGACTCATTGTGTTCTGTGTAGACAACAAAACCAAACTATGTAAGAAATAAGTGATGCTTGTTTATATATATTTTAGGAGAGGACCAGGGAGGAGGGAATGGAAACCCTGCCACTAATTTGTTCTGATCCTTCTGCCTCATTAGGGCAGCCTGTAAAAGATGGGAAATGTTTACCATGTCAGTGAATGTGAACTTTCTGCAGGGAGCTGTTAACACAGTAAATAGCTCAGGAGGAGGGAGGGAGACAGCTGGAGCACACTGAGTTTCATAAAGACTATACCAGGGCCTTGAATCTTCATTTAACCCATCATTGAGGTGACAAATATCCACCGCTTTGCAGCTGAGTGATGCTGCTGCTGCTTGCCTGTTAATTTATCTGTTTTCAGGCTGTCTAGACATTGTTTGGGTCAAAAAGTGCTGTCTCTCCCCCGCCGGGGGATTTGCCTATTCAGCTCTTGCTACAGAGAGCTACTGTGCCAAACAGGGTTTACAGAAGAATGCTCCCTCTGTCTGGGTGGTTTATTAAACAGGATTTGGAATATGCTTTTTTTAACGGTCTAAAGTTTTCTACTGATACAGCTTATTTTAAAAAAACCCTAAAAATACACACTGGCTGAGAGAAACATTTCAGGCCTGATTTTATTCAGTTAAAAACCTGAAATGCTTGAAAGTCCCAGTGAAATAAATCTTCAGAGGGGTAGCCAAGTCAGTCTGTAACAGGAAAAACTTAAAAAACAACACATGGTCTGGTAGCACCTTAAAGACTAACAAAACATGTAGATGGTATCATGAGCTTTTGTGGGCGCAACCCACTTCTTCAGATGACTGGAGTATTAGAAGTCTGGATCCAAGAATAAATAAAGGAAGGGGGGGGAATGAAAAAAAAGAGAAAGAGAAAGAGACAGTGAGTAGATGGTTCAAGTAGTTACAAGAGGCTGATAAGAACAATTAGCACCTCCATTGTTTGTTTGGTTGGTTAAGTCATTAGGATGTGGAAGGTAGTATGCAAGCCAGCCAATGTCCCTGTTCATACTGTTTGCATAAGAATTAAACTTGTAAATGAAGTTAAGTTCCAATCCTTTCCTGTGTATTTGGCTTGTGGAACTGGTCTGAAACAACATGGTGATGTGGGGATCCATTAATGAGTATCCAGGCAGATTAAAGTGTTTTCTTCAACAGGTTTTTGTGTATTGCCTTTTTGGATATCTGATTTGTGTCCATTAATTCTTTCCCGTAGAGACTGTCCAGTTTGGCCAATATACATGGAAGTGGGGCATTGTCGGCATTTGATGGCAAAGATCACATTAGTGGATGTGCAGTTAAATGAGCCTCTGATTTGGTGGCTGATGTGGTTGGGTCTAGTGATTAAATCGCTAGTGTAGATATGTGGGTAGAGTTGGCACTGCGGCTGATTGCAGTGGTGGGTTCCTGGATGATTATGATGGAGCTGTGTTGAGTGGTTACTGGAAAGAATTTGTTTAAGGTTAAGGGGTTGTCTGTAAGCAAGAATTGGCCTTTCCCCCAAGGCCTTTGAGAGTGAGGGGTCATTTTCCAGGATGGGTTGTAGATTGTTGATAATGCGTCGGAGGGGATTAAGTTGTGGATTGTAGGTGATGACAAGTGGAATTCTGTTGTTTTCTCTTGTTGGCCTGTCTTAAAGTAGTTCATGTCTGGGTACTGTTTTGGCTTTGTCGATCTGTTTTTTCACTTCTCCGGGTGGGTATTTCCATTTTAAGAATACTCTATATAGATCCTGTGGGTGTTTATCTCTGTCTGTGGAATTGGAGCAAATCTGGTTGTATCTTAGGGCTTGGCTTATACAATAGATTGAGAAATGTGTCTGGGATGGAAGCTAGAGGCATGAAGGTAAGTGTAGTGGTTGGTAAGTTTCTGATATAGGGTGGTGGAAAGTTGTCCATCATTTAATTGTACTGTAGGGTCAAGGAAGTGGATCTCTCATATGGACTGATCCAGGTTGATGTTGATGGTGGGGTGGAAGTTGTTGAAATCCCTGTGAAATTCTTCAAGGGTCTCTTTCCCGTGGGTCCATATGATGAAAATATCATCAATGTAGTGTAAATAGAGTCAGGGTGCTAGGGGGCAAGATCTGAGGAAACATTGTTCAAGGTCAGCCATAAAGATGTTGGCATATTGTAGTGCTATGCAGGTGCCCATGGCTGTGCCGCTGACTTGAAGATACAAATTTTCTCTGAATCGGAAGTAGTTGTGGGTGAGGACAAAGTCGCAGAGCTCTGTAACCAGGTGTGCAGTGCTGTCATTGAGGATGGTGTTCCTGATAGCCTGTAATCAGTCTTCATGTGGAATGTTGGTTTAAAGAGCTTCTATATCCATGGTGATCAGGATGGTGTTTTCAGGAAGATTACTGATGTTTTATAGTTTCCTCAGGAAGTCGGCTGTGTCTCAAAGATAGCTCCGAGTGGTGGTAGCGTATGGTCTGAGGAGAGAGTCAATATAGCCAGATAATCCTGTTGTAATCCTGTTTATTTAGTGAAATAAATGTTCGGTTGTTTGATGTGAATGTTCTTGTAGGTTTCGGATATCCTGTCTCAAGCATAACCTAAATTGTAAGCTTTTTAAAGGGGTCTATCTCTGAGTTTGTACAGTGTCCATAGCACATGGGAGGCCTGATCGCTTGTTGACCTTCTTGATTGTTACTATCAGGGGTCAACAAATACACTCGCCCACTTGCCCGTGGCGAGTAGATTTTACCAGCTGGTGAGTGCAGGGGCGGACTGGCCTGGTGGGCCGTTGTGATGGGCTGGCCGAAGCCCGCACTACAGGCGGCGCGGCCCCATCTGATCCGCCGGCCAGTGGAGGAGCAGAACGGTGCTGGGAAGGGGGAAGTGCAGCGATTCTCAGCACTGGGCTGCCTGCGTGCAGCTCCGGCGCAAGGAGGTGGGGCGTGAGCCAGAGGGCAGGATGCCGGCAGACGCCAGGATGCTGGCGTGACGTGGTGTCCTGACATCACGGCCAGCGACCACCAGATTCAAAAAGGCTCCGGCAACCCCGCAAAGTGGAAGGCGGAAGCCAGGTAGGGGAGGGCATGGGGCTTGTGCTGTGCTGTGCTGTGCTGTGCTGTGCTGAGGTCAGGAGAGGGGAGGAGGTCAGGAGAAGAAGAAGAAGAAAGGGGAAGGCACCAAGGGACAGGGGTGCAGGAGAGGCAAATGCCAGGGGGCTAAGTGGAGACAATGAGGAAAAGGGCAGGAGGGGAGGTGTCAGTGGGAGGGGGGACAGGGTGATGCTGGGAGAGGAGAGGGTAAGGGCATTGGGGGCTAGAGGGGAGAGGGGGAGGTGCTGGGAGAAGGCATGTCGATGGCGGGGATGGAGCAAGGCATGTGTGAGGGCACAGGGGCATGAGGGGAATGGGGACAGAGGGTGGTGAGGGGGTGGGTATCAGGGAAAAAGAGGGCAAAGGGGGCAGGGGCAGTCAGGGAAGGGGGAGGCACCAAGAGGGTGCAGGTGCCAAGGGATTCTGGGGCAGACATCTGCAGGGGAGGGACCAGCACCAGAGGAGAGAGGCAGGGCAGGTGTGTAGAGGGAGGTGTTAGGAGAGGGGATGAGGAGGGGTAGCTCACATGATCAGAGTGGGGCTACTGGAGGAGTGGGCACAGAGGGGAGAGAAGGGCTGGTGGAGGGGGGTAGGTCTCAGGAAGGCTGAGGGCAGTGAGAAGAGCAGGAGTCAGGACAGCAGAGGAGGCTGAGCGGTTGGGGGGCAGCAGGCACCAGGGGAGCTGATGGAGCAAGGGGAGGAGTCATGGCAGCAGAGGGAAAAGGTAGAGGTTTATAAGATATTTATTAATAACTTATTAGTAATTACTGTTCTTATTCTTATTAGGAATTTATGCAATTAAAAAAACACTTGGGGGGGGGGGTGGCGAGTCCCTTTTTTGTCTGGTGAGTAGGGTTTTCCATAATTTGTCGAGCCCTGGTTACTATTATATATATATATTAAAGAATGATTCTCAGAACTGAGATTCTGCCACCTTCGCTTTTTTAAATTGCACTTCAAGGCAATCAAATTTGTTACCGGGTGACTTGCATATGTATTTTGCCACTGACTGGGAAGATGCCACATTTTGCAGAGAGATAACTACAGTGATTTTTTTTTAAATCTCTTTTTCCAGCTGCCTCCATATGGTTGCTATATGTTTTCTAAGGAAATAACCAGAAGTCCTAGCAGAAGTCCTGGACATTCTGCTATAAAGAAATGGGTGCTGCATTATTTTTTATATATTACTACTGGCTTTCTACAGGCTTTCCTCCAGTAATAGAAAACGGAGGTACTGTCCAATCTAGGGCTTGTCAGCATTTCCACCCACCCACCCCAAAAAGTGGATAAGAGATTGAAGCAAATAAATGTTTTTGCTTTTCTTGAAAATTTTCTATTTTTAATTGACAAACGAAATGCCCAAAATCTTAAATGTATTGATTCAGAAATTAAATTGTGCTGCAACATGGGAGTTATAGATTGGTTCCTTGTGTTCCCACTCTCTCCTGTCAGTCAGGCTTCATTGCCACACTTTATCTCCCATTATTCACTGCAGCCACACTATTGCAATGAATCACCTCCTCTAATCAAGGAGGGGGAGGAGACAGTGCTGCATTATGGGAGATGTAGTCTGATCAAAGAATCTGCTTACTGAGGAGAATGGGAGCATAAGGTACATGAACTACAACTTCCTTGACACCACGGCAGTATTTCAGAATAAAAAATATTTTGGTCAAACTCCAAAATATTTCTATTTCAATTTTTCACCTCAGACTCCTTTGGTTTCATGAATATTTCTCACATAAATCAATTTTCATTGACATTTTCTATGAAGAAAAGCATGTTTCCCAACCAGTTCTAGCCCCATTCCTTTGTTTATATCATCTAATCTGGAGTACCAGGCCCACAGAGCCTTTTTTCTCCCTGTGCCGAAGCCTTACTCTAGGGAGGCCATAAAGAAGAATAGATGGATGCTGAGACTCCTTGTTTTCTTGCACAGTCTTGTAAGGGCAAAGGACAATCTTGCTGTCAATGAAACTCATCTCTTTTTTCAGCTGGTACACTGACTGGGAACAGACATCAATTTTCTCATATTTATTTACGATGCAAAGTTATCTTCTGAATAATTTCTGGGAAAAATTCTTGGTTCACAACTCATTTATTGGTCAAGAGTCCCTAATCCTTGAACTGTGGATCCACAGAGACAGGCTATTGAATTAGCACAGAGACCCACTGAGTTCAACAGGGCTCCACTTGAGCATAACACATGGATCACAATAGCTGATCAGGCTGGTAGACGAGCAAAGTTCAAGCAGTTCTAAATGGACACAGAGGTCACTGGGTAAGTTTCTGCTGATAGTAGTTCCTGGAATCTTGCTTTAGAAATACTCTGCAATGTTTTAAAGTCTCACTGGGTCAACAAAAATTATGGCTGGTAAACTCAGAGGCTGAAAGGTTTGCAGAAGAAAAGATGAGAAGGACATACGTTGAAAAGAATGCTAGCAAGCAATTCATTGCAACTTTTTCTCAGCTGTAGTTTTCAGCTGCACTGAGCAAGATTCTCAGGCATGAGAATTAGTTTTCACTGAACAATCAAGGTTGTTTTGGGGTGTGTGTGTGTTTATTTTAAAACATTTTTCCCACTGGAATTTAAAACAAAATGCCTAGAAGATTTGTCAAAGTTAACTATTTCAGAGCCTTCATTTTAGGCCAAGTTTAACTTGAAAGAGTCCCTCTGTTAGTCCCATGATAATTTTCTATATTTTTTCATTGAATGTATATAGTTTTTCTTAAAGAGCTACAATAAGACAAATGGAATGAAGCGGTAGTTTGACTGGTTAAAGATCTGTGCGAAGCTCATCTAACCTTTATTGTGAAGATGCAAAACGGAATAAAAAGCCTCATCTTCCTTAATCATGGTCAGGAGTCCACAGCCTCTTGGGAAGCTGTTCTGTGTGGTATCTCCTTCTTATGCAAGACAGTGAAGCAAGTGAGTGTCACTTAACCATCAAGAACCACATGTAATCTAACTTATTCACAACACCTTGTGCACTGCTAAAAGATTCTGCTCTGAGCATCTTCCTTTCAAAGGCATCTCTTGCAAACCCTAACCTCACCCCCTACTGAGAATTCCTTTCCCCATCCCAAGTATCTATTTGTCATGGTGCAGAAACGTACTTTAGCCTCCTGTGGCTGTCTCCATTCGCTCTGCATTCATAGCTTGCATGGAACACCAGTGTCTTGCTTTCTAGTCAGACTTATCTTTGCCTGCCTCCCTCCCCCCGCCCCATGGCCTCTCTGCTATAGTTCTGATTTGAATGATCTGCTGCGTCTTTCTAAATCAGGCACTATGACATTTCATTTTGCAACTTGTACAGAGTAACCAGCACTCCTGGGCAAATCACTGGCTTGCTGTCACCACTGTAGAGGATCACATTTGGAAGTTCATTTATGATCATTTATTGCTAGGCCAACAACGGTGGGAACATTATTGAAGTAATAAAATCTAATGACTAGGGTACCAGGCTAGGAATCAGGAATTCTGGGTTTGTTCCCTGCACTGCCATTTACTTGCTGTCTTTGGCAAACTTCCCCTCTTTGTCTGAAGAGCAATGGATCTGTAGCTATAGCTTAGTCTAGCATTTAGAATACTATGCCAAAGAACTTTTGTGACCCTAGGCAAGTCACTTAGCCTTTCTGCATCTCAGTTCCCTATCTGTAAAATGGAAATAACAACACTGTCTGACCTCACAACAGTGTTGTGAGGGTATCTGTATTAAAAGATTAAGAGCTGTTCAAATAGGGTACGTCTACACTAGCCCCCTAGATCGATCTAGAGAGGCTAATGAGGGCGACCGAAATTGCAAATCAAGCCCGGGATTTAAATATCCCACGCTCTATTTGCATGTTCCCGGCCGGTCGCCATTTTAGAAATTGACTAGCCTGAAGTAACTGCCCACATCTACACGCGGCAGTGAAACGGGATTCCGATTTAAAGCCCTAACTCGAATTAGCTGGTATTCCTCCTGCAATGAGGTTTACCAGCTAATTCGATTTAGGGGCTTTAAATCAGAATCCCGTTTCACTGCCTCGTGTAGACGCAGGCAGTTACTTCGGGCTAGTCAATTTCTAAAATGGTGACCAGCCGGGAACATGCAAATCAAGCGCGGGATATTTAAATCCTGGGCTTGATTTGCAATTTTGGTCACCGTCATTAGTCTCCCTAGATCGATCTAGGGGGCTAGTGCAGACGTACCCATACAGTGGTAATGGGGAACATGTTAATACCTCAGGCATAGATGTTTACTCATGAGGGTACATATGTCAACCATAGCTAAAGTGCCAATCCAAAACAAGCCCAAGTCAGTATGTTTTGATTTTTTTTTTTTTTTACCAGAAAGTCAAATTTTTCTATAGAAAATGCTGATGAAAATAAAATTATTTTTGTGGAGATTTCCTAGATAGGAAAAAGCTCCACATCTTCTGACTAGTTCTACTGTCAGGGTTCTGTTATCACTTGGAAGTTCATTTTGGAAGGAAAATTTTTAAGAATATATAAAAAAATCCAATTTTCATGTCAAAAACTTTAAAAATTTAGAATTGTGCATTTTTTTTAAAAATAGAGCTTGGTTTTTGTTTGGAAAGGTAAAACTCTAAAAAGTTTGCTTACAAATGGAAACTTTTGAATGAAAGCTGGCCATTTTCATTACAAAATGGCCCTGTTTACAACTACTAAACCATGAAATTTCAAGAGGCAGAAGTTAGAGGGGTTTTGAAACATCTAAACAAAACACGTAATGCAAAATTTGCAAGGATTTGAGATTTTGTTCCAGATTTTTCACACATGTCCAGGCTAAATTGTAAATGTTATCATTGGACTGAGTAAGCATCCATGCAAATTCAAGATGCTTGTCAATGCAATATAATCTGTTCTGTGGGATTGATTGGGGAGGGAGAGTACTTCATTTCAGCCCTCAAGTAAACTCCATCCTACACAAACATGCTGTTTCCTCGCATTTTCAATTGGGAATTAGACGCATCTCAAAGGCAGAGCCATTCAATGGAGGTGTTAGAAAATGTGCTCTATGATGAAAAAGTGAAGTCCTGCAACCAACTGAGCTTTCCATATATATGAATATTTATCACAGACTCATAAGGTTGGAAGAGACCTCAGGAAGTCATCAAGTCCAACCCCTTGCTAAAAGCAGGACCAATCCCAACTAAATCATCCCAGTCAGGCTTTAAGCCAGGACTTAAAAACCTCTGGGGATGGAGATTCCACCACCCTCTCTTGATAACCAATTCCAGTGCTTCACCACCCTCCTAGTGAGATAACTTTTCCTAATATCCAACCTAGACCTCCCGCACTGCAACTTGAGACCATTACTTCTTGTTCTGCCATCTGTCACTACTGAGAACAGCCTCTCTCCATCCTCTTTGGAACCCCCCTTCAGGTAGTTATTTCTCTTCCACAGCTTGATCCAAAGCCTATTAATGTCCTTTGAAAAACTCCCACTGATTCCAATGAGTATGAGATCAGACTTTTTGTAGGCTGCTAAGTTCCTTCAAAATACATTTACACTGAAAGGAACAGAAGACACAAAGAACATCATAAGAGGAGCTCAGAACCTCACAGTGCCAACAACCTATATGTGCCACATTTGGGCCTTGGCAGAGGAAGGATGGTCCAGTGGTTAGGACATTAGCCTACAATTCTGAGGCCTAAATTTAATCCTTGTTCTTTTAAGATAAGTCTACACTGCAGTTAGACACCCATGGCTGGACCATGCCAGCTGATGCAAGGCTCAGGATAAGGAACTAACGACGTCACACCTCACAGGGTCCCTGCGCCTGAACATCTATAGTGCAGGCCAGTTATATGTGTTTGCAGTGCAGACACAGCCCCATAGACTTCCTTTGTGACCTTGGGGTAATCAGAATGGCTTTATGTGACAGGGTGTATCAGCCCTGCACTGAAGCTGATGGAGTTACATTGGCCCAGCTGGCAGAGAGAGCCCCACCCCGACAGCTCTGCTGGGCATGCTTCAACTGGAGACTGACTATAAATGCCTCTGGAGCAGCTCAGTCAGGGCTGACCACTGAAGGGGAGGGAGGTGCTCCCAGACCAAGGATTGGCAGCTGGGCCAAGAGTGGCTACCAGAGAAGCTGCAGATTGAGAGTGAGCCTACAGAGAAGACATCCACCAGGTACCAGGTACCAGTAGGAAGTAGCCCAGGGCAGGGAATTGCTCCCGGAGTACTCAGCATGTTGTGGCAGGATTCCCCTTTGAGCGAGCAGTAGACCGTGCCACTGTCATTAGGGCCCTGAGCTGGGATCTGGTGGAGAGGGGAATCCAGGTCCCTCTACTCCCTCCCTACATACCACTGCTTGGGGAAGAGCTTTACCAAGGCTGTATTGACTAAGGCTGCAGGGCTGTAATACCATGAAGAGGGGGAACTTATGTATATGGACTGAGGCTCCTGGGCTGTATTACACTGAAGAGGGTGGACGTGTGTATGTGGACTAAGGCCACTAGGCAGTATTACCTTGAACACAGGGGTGGACTTTTTGATCTTGCCTACAACTAAGTGAGCTAATTTTTAAACTCTGGCCAGTAGGCCGTGCTGCCCTGAGACTAAGGGGGCTATTTTATGAACTCTGTCCATTGGCCGTGCCGCCATGCAACCAAGGGATCTATCTTACAGACTCTGGTTGTTAGGCCACGTTGAGAGACAGTGAGAGTACAAACTGGAAAAAAGGACATTTATTGGAGGGCATCATTGGCCCAGCTTCCTGAGCAGCAGAGGGGACTGGTCTGGCTGTTGCGGGGGTGGGTACCCGGACTCCATGGGAAATCAGGCACCAAGAGCTGGGAGCCATGACTGGGCTGAGAACTTGTTTTGCCTGTGGGCACAGGGGACACCTGAGCAGGGAGTGGCCCTACTGGATGGGAGCAGGGAGGCCCCACCCAGATAATATGGACAACGGGAGAGCACCCCCTGTAAAGGTAACAGGGGACCCCTGAGCATGTTGGGCCTGTGGGGAACCCGGGCACCAGAAGAGAGAGTGCACCAAGGGGATCTGCAAGGCCCCGGCTAGCCCCGAGGGAAGGGCTAAACCACAAATGGCATGTAGGAAGGCCCTGGCAAAGGGAAGGCACAAGAGGTGCTTCCGTTGCCATGCTGAGGGCCATATCAAGAGGCACTGCCCCCAGGGAGCGGGGCGGGAAGCCAAGAAGGAGGCTCAACCCAAGACTACCTTGAAAGAGGGAGTGGTGAAGGCAGGTGTCTCAAATAAGGGAGCCTCTGAGGTAGTGGGATCCCAGACTACCCAGGAGACCACTTGGGAGCAAGGCGAGCTTCAGTAGGGACCCAGACTGACAGAGAGACTCCCACAAGAGTGGAGAGCACCACTGTGGGGACTCAGACCCTTGAAGAGGGGAACAGACTGCGCCAGAGGGTGGAGAGTCTGCAGAAGGAGAGAGACACCCTTCATGCCCAGCTGAGGGAGATGCTGGGGCATTAGAGTATTCTCCCCCTCACCCTGTAGGAGATACTTAAGGGGAAGGGTGTGTGATGGGGCATTTGCCCCACACTGGCTCTTTAAGGGTAAAAACCAGCCCTGGGAGAGGGCTGAGAGCAAAGCCCAGAGCTAAGGCCCAGCTGGGGGCTGTATAAATATGTGCTGTGGATCGTAAACAGGAGACAAACACTTGCTCTATCTGGGGAGCAGAGAGACCTGTTTGCCAGGGAAGCTGTGGGCTTCCTGACACAGAGCAGTGCTGGGGAGCCCTGGCCAGGCCTCACTCCCAGGCTGCAGGGCCTGAGGCAAGGCCTGAGTGTACTGGGCTGCAGAGAGACAGACAGGCTAGAAAGAAGGAGCAGGTCCACACCCCCTTCCCAGTGATGAGTGGCCATTTCAGACAGAAGTTTGCCCCTGTGGCAGGAGCTAGATGAAGACTGGCATTGGGTCACTGAGGCAATGCAGGTATAGGGGAATTAGGGGTTCCCTGGGAGGAGAGGACCCCAGTGTGCAGAAACTGATAAACACAGCCTCCCACCACTCCAGGAAGGGAGGCTGAGAGACATTGGAGCGGGCACTGCTGGAGGGCAGTGTCCTGAAGAGGACACCACAGTCCCAGAGTGATGTGGGTCTGGAGCTGGTGCATGAAATGAGGACACTGAGGGACACCTGCTGGAGGGAAGTGCCCTGCTTCCAAGCTAAGGCTACACAGTTCTTCCGGGAAAGGCCTGAGCGAACCGCAATTTGTGTAGCTTTTTCTGCTTCTTTTCTTGGAAGAGGCTTTTCCAACATTTGGCCCATCTACACTGGGCCAAATGTCGGAAAAAACCCTTTTTTGGAACATCCCTTCTTCCTCATAAAACGAGGTTTACAGGGTTGCCAAAAAAACGCGTCTGTTCTTCTGAAAAAATTCGGAAGAGCAGATGCATTCCTTGGACGTGGCAGAGTTTTTCCGGGATACCTCTGGTATCCCGGAAAAACTCTGCAGTCTAGACATACCCTAATTCCCAGTGCTACTGGCAGGAAGTGCTGTGGTGGTGAGTGTCCATCCCATGACACTTCAAAAAAAGATTAACCTAAACCACACAGAAGTACTTGGTGCAGAAAAAGAGTCTCTACACAGGTAGTTAGTGTGGAATACCTATTGTGTTTTAAGTTCATACCCTCATTATTTTGTATTAGCTTTTCTAAGAATTCCCTCTGTAGAAACACCTAAGCCTTTCTGTACCTCAGTTACCTATCTGCAAAATGGGCATAATAGCACTGGCCTAGCTCACAAAGGAGTTGTGAGGATAAATACATTAGCCCCGGTCTACACTGGGGAGTTATTTCAAAATAACTCCTCTTATTTTGAAATAACAAGCAGAGGATCTACACTACCAAGCCAGTTACTTCAAAATAATAACTCCCAGTTATAATGAGGAATAATGCTTATTTCAAAATTGGTTTTTTGGGGAAGTTATTATTTTGAAATAAGTTATTTCAAAATAATTTCCTAGTGTAGACTTGCCCTTAGAGATTGTGAATCATTGAGATACTACGGTAAGGGGGGGGTCATGTAACTACCACAGATAGGGCAGTTGAAAGACAAGATTGAAGAGAGAAGACATTCTCCAGAGTTAGCTGATTTCTTTCCTAAATTCTTTTCATCTGCTGGTGCATACTTTTGTAAAACTGACATTTTTCTGTCTGAATCACCAATGGAAGGTGCATCTAATGTCACACACACACAATAGTGGAGGGGAACATGACTCAGTTGTACACTTTTTCTGTATAGTGCCGTAAGACAAACTGTTTTTCAGCATTCTGGCTAGGAAAGAGCCTGCTCTCCTGCCCCCCTTCCTTTCATTTCCCTTTTTCAGGAGGATGTTTACTGCTGTTGCTTCACTTCAGCAATGGGTCATGGCTGTTATTACATAGCTATGACCATTATAGAGCAAATGCCACTCATCAGGTCAGAAATGCTTCAAGAACCTTAATTACTTTGTGGCTAGACATCAAGCCGTATTACTAAAAGTGGCTTGTATTTCTGTACCATGTTCATTTCCAATAGTGCCTGGTACTGAGAGGGTTGCTGAAAGCTTTCAGGTTCTCAAGGAAATTCTCCTCAGAGAAAAGAAAAAGTGAAAATTTGGAAAAGTTTTATTGTTTTCAGATCTTTGGCTAGTTTAAATCAAATAAGTGTAGTCAATTGGAGCATCTCTTATTTATACCCCATGAGGATCTAGAATAAAGAACCCTGTTCTGTGAAGCTCTCTGTTTATGTATATTAATTTGCTACATTTCACGATCCTGTGGGATATGCTCTAGAAATTATTATTAACATAATGTAATCTCTGGTAATGGCCACAAACGTTTTGTTAATTTTTTTTAATTTTTAAAAAGAATTATAGGGTATCTAGTGGAGAGATATTTCTTTGAAGTTGTCCCCTGCAATTTGATTTTTCTTGACAGCTTATCCATCATGTGATATGCTTACTCAGAAAAATAAATAAGATGACTGATCCCTCCCAGCCTGGCCTGAGGGTTCTCTAATTACATTTTAGCAGTACTCACAAAGTCTGTCAGTTTTTCCTTCGGTATTAGAAAAGATGGTTTAGTCATAGCATACAATAATGGTCTGCATTCTACTAGCATCTCGGGAGGATGTTAAACAGCAACTACTAAAGTTAGTCATTTTAAAATCAGCGGGTCTGGATAACTTGCATTCAAGAATTTTAAGAGAGCTGGCTAAGAAGTTTGCTGGATCATTAATGTTGATTTTCAATAAGTCTTGGAATACGGGGGAAATTCAAGAAGACTAGAAGTAAGCTAATGTTGTGGCAATATTTTAAAAGCTTAAACAGGATAACCTGACAACTAGACATCAATCCTCGGCAAGATAATGGAGTGGTTGATATGGGACTTGATTAATAAAGAAAGAAGGTACAGTAATATAGAGACAATCAGCATGGGTTTATGAAAAAATAGGTCTTATAAAATTAACCAGATGCTTATTTTGCTGAGATCACACGTTTGTTTTATAAAGATAATAGTTTTGATGTAATATACTTAAAGTTCTGTAAAGTGTTTTACTTGGTACCACACAACATTTGGTTAAAAAGCTCTGATGATATGATATTAACATGGCACATATTAAATGGATTAAAACCAGCTAACTGATAGATCTGAAAACGTAATTGTAAACAGGAAATAATCACTTAGTAGGTGTCTTTCTAGTTGGTTCCCCTAGGGACCAGTTCTTGGAACTACCCTATTTAACATTTTAATCTATGACCTGGAAGAAAACAAAACCATCATTTGTAAAGTTTTCAGATGAAACAAAATTGTGGAAGTGGTAAATAAGGAAGAAAACGTCATTGGTAAGAGTGATCTGGGTCACTGGGTAAGTTGGATGCAAGCAAACAAAATATGTTTTAATACAGCTAAATGTTAATCTAGATACCTAGGAACAAAGACTACAAACTGTAATGTATCCTGGGAAGCTGTGACCCTGAAAAATATTTGGAGATGATGGTGGGTAACCATCTGAACATGAGCACTTAAATCTTGAGAATCTTGAATAGGAGTAGAGAGTTATTTTACCTCTGTATTTGTCACTGATGCATCTGCTGCTGGAATATTGTGTCCAGTGCTGTGCAACAATTCAAAGAAGATGTTGATAAATTGGAGAGAGTTCAGAGAAGAACCATGATTAAAGGATTATAAAATCTCCCTTACAGCAATAGACACAAGGAGCTCAATCTATTTAGTTTTTTTTTTTTAAGAAGTTAAAGTGGTAAACATAAGAACAGCCACACTGGGTAAGACTAAAGGTGTATCTAGCTTAGGATCCTGTCTTCCACCAGAGGCCAACGCCAAGTGCTTCAGAGGGTGACCTGAATACAATCTATGTGTATCTACCTGGGGAAAAAATATGCGATAATGGATTCTTCAATCTAGCAGATAGAGGAATTACACAATCCAATGTAAAATTCTAGGCAACTTAGCATGCGAATTATTAATGCATCTGTAATTGATTTAGAAATCTGATAAATACATGTGCACATGCACATGATCCCATGGTGTGGGCAAGTCACTCATGTGCATGTGCAAACAAGACACATTTATGCCCCTAATTTATCTGCAAATCTTAATATTAATTTACAATCTGTTTGGTGGGTCTCTGTGATCCAGCCTAACATGGTTTGTACAGGAGATAACAAGCGTAAAAAGCTTCTGGACTGTTCAGAATGGCCCAAATATCAGTGTGAAATCACACAGATTAATCAGAATAACTTTAAAAACTGAAAGCTGAAATAAAGCATGGATGTGTGTCTTTATCAAGAAAACATGGAATGGGCCTGATCACGTACGTGCTCATTCAAGCCAATGCAGCTTTGCCATGGACCTCGTTAAAAGCAAAAACAGGCCTAGGAAATGAAAAATAACATTCCTATAGGCAACACATTCTCCATCACATCTGAGTTGCCCAGGTTTGGAAGCTAGGAAGACAGCTGTCTCTGTAAAGAGAAGACTAACCCCATGTTCTGGTCTTAAGGGAGTAATAACTGTTCACCTGCTTTTTACTTTTTAAATATCCTCATTGCAGTGGGGATAGCTTAAAGTGACTTACTTTTCATCTGTTGCCTTCCCTATCTACCAACAGCACAATCTAATCCCGATTAACAAACTGCAGTGCTTACCATAAAGACTAATGATCCGCCATTGGCCTCCACCTCCATTAGCAGCTGCAGAATCCCAACAGAAACCTCATTAATACATTGATTTGCTTAAAAGGAAAACAGTGATCGTTGGCTGCCCATTCTACCAGCTGTGAGCTTGCTACCCAATCTCCAGTAATCCTATTGATTTCCTTCAAATAAAAACAGCAAATATCCATTACTTCCCCTCTCCGAGCTACAGGGTCCCACTCTGACTCATCTTTTGCCAGAATTCACGAGGACATTTTTATCTAAGAAGCTTAAAAACTAATATGCCATGTTTGTCTCCTGCTGACCCACTGGTCCATCAACCTGATTTCAACTGACTGCTTGTGTGGCTCTGGAGGGGAATGGTCACAGAGGATGTTAGCAACATGCTGACTATTAGAACTGGGTGGGGCATCTGGACAAACTCAGTCAAAGGAAATGGATGGGACAAACGTGAAGGGATCCTCCTGCACGGTATGACTGTGTCACCCACAAGAACCTTTTGTGAGTTAGACTTTGCATCTAGATAGAACTAACTGTCATAGGCCTTCCGCGTGCTCTACAAATGCTACTCTTGCTAAAGTCTGGAGGCCTGGAAGATGCACATCAGCAATGGTAGTAGGGGCAATGAATGGAGACTCTCCCGTGGGTCAAGCGGTAGAGCGGCAGCTCTTGGGGATCCACGAATAGCTTTTGTTCAAGGATTCCTCATGAAGAAAGGGGCTAGTGTACAAGAAGGGCTTTTAGTTGACTCTACAATTGTTGTGGACATCTTGCTGCAACTCTAGGTTATAAATGATTGGGAATGAATGAATTGATTTGAATAAAAGAACCAACCTGAGTTGACCATCTAGTTTGTAAGTAAGCTCTATAGGGCCCTGTACCTTTTACCTGTCAACAAAGCATCATGCACACCTACAATTGTGATAATGGACGGCTGGGACATTATCAACCTAACATTCAATGAAGGTGTCAACAGCTCTTTGTCTGTGTAGATTCTTGCGTTAGTACCCTTCCTATCTAATTGTTATCCTTTGATCCTTATCTGTTTCTTTTTAACTATCCAATCTTTAGGTGCTTACTGATTTCCAGTTCTGCCTATTTGGTTTTCCCTTTGATATTTCCATACCCTCTGCTCCTTATTTCCTGCCCCCTTCCATTTTTTTTCCTTCCCTTCTCTTCCTTCTCCACTATTTATTTTGGTCTGCACATCTTAAACTCAAAACTCCGGTCATCTGAAGAAGTGGGCTGTGCCCACGAAAGCTCATGATACCATCTACATGTTTTGTTAGTCTATAAAGTGCTACCAGACCATTTGTTGTTTTTTAAGTTTATACAAATAACAGTTAATCATAATCTGACCATGCTTTGAATGAACTATAAAGCCTAGGCCGTCCTTACCCATACACTGAAAGTTTAGCTGTGTAGGGCACCCGAAAATTTGGAGCACCACTGGGCCTTAATGTCTGCCCATCCACCTCTTCCGATTCCTGTTCTGTGGTTCTGCTTCCTCCAGAGAGGATCTAGTTAACTTAAAAGTGACAAAACCTGTCACAGCTATTAGCAGATATCGAACCTCTGAAGGTTCAAGTGGTAATGAAACTATTGAACAGGCCAGGCATTTGCCAACCCTAGGTTTATCCTGTCAGTTTCTTGAATTTACTGTGTTAATCGACAGCATCTGAGTTTAAAATTTGCTTTAAAACCACGGGTGGTGGGTATCATAGGCGGGGGAAGGCACTGCCTTGCCAAACCACCAGGTATAGCCTCGTCCTCCCCTCCCCCCGAATGCCTACTGGGGGGTGGAATGTTGCCGCCCTACCTGTGCTCCAGGGCTGGGGAGGCTGGGGTCATGTGTCCTCCATGCTCCCTGTGGTGCTGGGAGGGGGGACTGGGGCCACATGCTGAGCTACTCCACCTCCCTATGGGGCAGGAGGTGGGACCTGGGCAGAAGGGGTGGGGCTGGGAGCAGGGATGGGAGGCTTGCCTCCTCCATCCCTACCTTCATTCACTACCCATGTTTAAAACTATTTCATCAGTGTGTTGTTGAAGATTATGAAATCACATCTCACAAAATTGTTCCTCCCTCAGCTGCCATCGGGTATTAGGGGCACCAGTGTAATAGTACTGCATAGGGCCCCATAAATCCTAAGGATGGCCCAGAGTAAGGCCAAGAGTTTCAATACTGGGCCTTCCTTTTTTTAGCTGACAAACTTCAAACACTTGAACTCTTTCAAGGTGTGTCAAGTTATGCGCTCGCACTCACTAGCCACTTCTGACATTCTTGGCGAACAAACTTTCAGCTACTTATCTGGCCTAAACAGCTGCACTTTCTGAGGTTGCCCCACCATGATTAATGAACTTGTTTTCTGCAGAGCAGTAAAATACTCAGCTCCCCTATCCACCAATACACCTGCTGTCACAGGCAGCCTACTGCATTTGGGGCAGCTAACTGACATCGAGCTCTAATACCCACGACACTCCTGTAGTAAAGAGGACAATAAAAACCACTATAAAATAATAACTAAGTGATAAAATTACAAGTATGAACAAATAAAAAAGTCACACGCATGGTGCAAACCATGATACAAACTTAGCTATGAACCTGTCTAGTCACATGCACAAACTATACCCTTGGGTGTTGCCAACAAGCTGAAAGCAGAGCAGGGTAAGTGAAACCATATGATCATGTGGCATGTGTTGACAATTCTGAATCTGTGAAATATAAATATTAGGGTGCATTTTTCTTTTACTGTTCATATTAGATTTCTCAGGTATTTTCCCACATTAGCAGTATGTGGGATTGGAACACATACAGATACTAGGGTATCCTACAGTAAGAATCCATGGATACTACAACATCACTATTGCCAGCTATATTTTTATGGACCACTTCTGTAATATACTGTCATACTTTTTTATGAGAACATACTAAATAGGAGCAGGAAGGAGGGGGAAAAAAAAGAGAGTGACAAGGCATCCAGTCCTCTCTCTCCTGCAGAATTCACCCAAATCAAGCTCTCATGTTGCGTTTTTTTGCTGACTGTCCAGTGAGGAATTAAAGTTCTCATTTCGTTTTTCAAGCAGAGCTGAGATAATCCTGGCATTTTGGTTATTATTTCCTATGACAATATGACAGGTTGAGGGAGAAATAGCTGAGGGATAAAATCTTGGCTCTAGTAAAGACAATGGGAGTTTTGCCATTGTCCTCAATGGAGCCAGGATTTCATCCCATATGTCTTATTCTACACTTGGAATTGAATAACAAAAGTTTTGTCGTTCATAAGTGTTTCAAACCTATTCTCCCTGAATGATAAAAATTTTGCCACAGCAAGTGTAAACGTCACTTTGTTGGCAGGAAGGCTCTTCTACTGACAAAGCAAAAGCTGCTCTTGGGGGCTAGAAATATTTTGTTGGCAAAAGTGCCAATAAACTGCATTTACACACACAGACTTTTAGTGACAGGACTGTGTCAACACAGCCTTGTTGCTAAAAGCTGCATAGTGTAGACATAGCCTCAGCATCTGAATGGCAATTTCTGTGCTTGTAAGGTGTTTTGAATAACAGAGAGCACAAACATTCGTGGAGAGTACAAAAGGACAGGATCAAACCAAAATTAGCTTTCTGTAGTGGAGCTTTAGCCCACTGCAGCAGGGAGAGGGTTACCAACAAGCCAGAGGTGGCTTTGTGTAACCCTGGCCTATAAAAGGCTGCAGAGTTGAGAGCTCATTCTTGCTCTGGCTAGGAGGGAAGTAGGAGCATCTGGAGAGAACGGAGCTGGGTGGACTTTGGGAGCTAGAGAGAAGCTCTAGCCTAATACCTCCCAGCCTGTGGGCCTTGATTCAAAGGCCAAGAAGGTGCAAGGGTCACAGGGAAGTGGCCCAGAGAAAGGGAGCCAAGGAGAACGAAGGATGACAGGGCAAGGCTGCCACCAGAGGGTGCCTGGGTCAGGACCCAGAGTAGTGGGTGGGCCTAGGTCACCCTGTTTCTCCTTGCACTGCATCTTACCACACTGAAGCATGACCTATACAGACTGTGGCTTGCCTGTAAGGGAAGGGGCTAGGTTTCTGGGGTTGCAGTTGGCCAAGGTGGCAAGGGTACTGAGGGATGACTGCAGATACCTCTGGAAGGAGATGAGAATTCAGTGGTGGGCACTGTTGGAGGGCAATGTCCCAAAGAGGATGCCAAGTCTAGGGAGTGATGCAGGTCCAGACGGTGGAGACATGCTGGACAGCAGAGTGGCAACAGGTGAGACACTGGCCAGAAAGCAGCACCCTCAATGCTAAGAGCTAATTCCCAGAATGACCAGGAGGAGGCATCTGTTACACATTAAAATTCAAACAAATATTTGCAATCCATTTTTAGTGGCTGTTCGCCTGGCTCCACAGAATGCAAATCTAGAACAGTGTATATGATCCCGTCTTTTCAATTAGCGAGATCATTCTATGAATTGGAATACATTCATATTCTGTAACTTAAAATCAAATCATCCTTAGGTTCATGATTGAATATCAGCCATATGGGAGGTGTACTTCCAAAGGTTTTGCCTTGAAGATAGGGGTATAACAGTCACCAAATCCAAGGGATAGTTCTCAAGATGAGTAAAATGAATATAAAGCTGAAAACAAAGTTGCACTTTTAGAAGATTGGTAGTGGTGCCTAAAAAAATACGGGCAGGGATGCATATTTGTGTACTGATTATTTTTTTTAGGAATATCCAAACTGAATATTAAAGAAGATCACAGGAATTGAACCCAGATTGGGTCAGACCAGAACAGGGCAATGTATCAACTGATTCAACCCCTGTTACCCAATTTCAGCTTTCAGCAGTCAGAGGTTTATGAAGGCTCAGAGCCACGTTGGCAAATAGACATGGCTGGCTTTATCTTCCATGAATTTACCTAACCCTTTTTTTGAAGCCAGTTATACTTCTGGCCTTTCCAACATCCTCTGGTGATGAGTTCCGCAGGTTGACGGGGTGTTGTGTGAAGAAGTATTTCCTTATATTTATTTTAAACCTGCTGCCTATTTACTTCATTGGGTGACCTCATTTGTGTGTTATGTGAAAGAGTATCGATCCGTCTAAAGACAAACAGTCTAATCTAATGACCAGCAGTGAAAGTGGGCTGATACGCAGGTACGGCATACCAGTAAGAAGTGGCCAAAGGTACCAGCCCATATACAGCTGAAGTTAAAGTGCTATAGCACTGCTGTGGAAGTGCTTTAATGTTGCTCTCCCTTTTGGCCTCTCAAAAGCCGCCAAAGGGGAAGGAGGCAAAATGGACAGTGATGTGAAAGTGCTGCCGTGGCAATGTTGCCAGACCAGTGGCTCCTATCTGCCACCACTGGTACTGCTGCACTGACCAGAGCCTGGGCCCTTTAAATTGCTGCCGGAGCACTGGATGGCAAAGGTCTTGCAGCGCTGAAGGGCTGGATGGGGGACGCTGGCCCTGAGCCCCGCCACTCCAGCCCGAGGCCATGCCCTTTCTGGGGGCCTGGAGACAGGCTCCCTTATCGGGAAGATTTAAAGACTACTTTCATCCCCTGTTAATGACTGAACTCATATCTCAAGCTCTGGATGGCACATAGTTGTAAATTGCTGTAAGAGTACTGTCAGTCTCAAAAGTTCAACTATCATGAGTCAGATGCCAAAAAATCATGAGACTAGCTCCAAAACCTTAGCCTTTTAAAAATATAATCTCTCTCTCTGTCTCTATCTCTATCTCTATCTCTAGCTTTTGTTGGTTTGTCTTTTCAGTGTTGAACCTACCCTGCCACTCCCACTCCCCGTGTCTGTGTGTGCACATGCACATGTGTGAGTGATAGAATTAGTGTTGCCAGCTTCCCTCTATTTACAGAAAATGGTGATTCTGGGTCTCTCTGGCTCCCTGATTATGAAAAGCTTCCAGTTTCTTCCCAAGTCCCAACATTCACACTAATTAATTGTGAGCCCTCCCTCCCTTACCACAGGCCTGCATCTGCTACCTCCTTACTCCATCAATTCCTTATGCCCCAACCAATGTTCTCCCTAATTTTTTCTAACCATGTGTGGATTTTTCCATCCACATGTGGAATAAATTTTTATGACCACTGAGGCATGTGTGAATGTGCACCACCAATGGAAACAAAATACCAAGCTGTGGGCACTCTGCTAATCAGCTGGGCAGCATTTGAATTTCTCCTGAACAACTGCACAAGCACACAGCTTACAGGGAACACCGCTCCCAATCACAATAACAGTTTTGCCCCCATCCTCAAGTTTATTTTCTTAGAGAAGGGCTAGATGACCTACTTAATACATCATAATTCACACTCACATATAAAACTTACCTTATTAATTGTTAGGGTTGGTGAGTTACAGTTATGGATAGTAAAGGACCTTACATTTACTCTTGTTTTTAGCTGAATATGTCAGGAGAGAGAGTTTTAGACAAAAATGAATGTGGAAAGTGTTTGTGGTATTTAAATAACCCTCTCATGACAGTGTTTCAGTGCAAAAACTTACATGGTAATAATCACTGTTCAGGGATAATGCTGAATTAACAAGAATGTGGGATTGGTTTAATCTTTTGCAAGAAGCAACACTTCCTCGATTCCCCAACCTCAGACTTCGCTGCCTAGGACTTCCCACCCATCCTGTAATCCACTGCTACAGACCCTCAGTCAGTACTCTCCTCCCCAGCTCTGGGGATTCCCCCTCCACTTCCTTCCCCAACCTTCCCAGGCTTCCCTCTACTCTGGGCCCACTCTGACAACTCTTTCTCCTGACCCCATATTCCTTTGCACCTGCTAAATCTACCTTCTGCTCCCCCTCGCTCTCTCCATCCAGCTTTCACAGTGACTCTGCTGCTCTTTCTAGTCCCTGTGTCCTGTCAGCCCCCTAAGCAATAGAGGGGCAGTCATTTTGTCTGGAAGCTTCACTTCATTCTCCTTGAAAACAACTGCAGGAGGCAGACAACGATAGGAAAGGAAGCATGAAGATAGACTATAGGAAAATACAGGCCATCATGCTGGCTTTGGCCCCACAGGCAATAATAGGAGACAGTGATCATTTGAAGTAAGGGAAAATTGATGAGTTGGAAGCTTTTCATCATATTGTTGTTAAAGTTAAAAAAACCCGAAATACCCCAGAATCACTGGAGTCACAATACAATTACAAGAGCTGGTAATACTGAGCATGTGATTATCTCTGTGTGCAAATAACAATTTATAGTAATGACAGGTCCATTAGGTGAATAGAGTTGTCAACTGACTGAAGAGTCTCTATTCCAAGATTTTGTTTCCCCCTGACATGATGTAAAGTCATTTTCTTAAAATAACCGATTAAAATCTCCAGGATTGCTTTCAATAGTCACCAGGACATTGGTACTGTTTCCAGGAGATTCCAGACCACTCCTGAGGCTTGGCAACCCTATAGGTGAACAAATGCTCAATTTGTAGATGCAATTTTGTTAATTGCACATGCGTTTTTCAACACTCAGAACTTCACGCCTACCCTTTTGAAAACAAGGTTCTTTATGTCCTTTTATGTATTTTTCTTTCACCAAATTAGTCTGATCTAAGAACTTCCTGTTTTTTTGTTTTTAAGCGTACAAATACTGGCTATTACGAACTATATCCTTAAAAATGAGTTACAAGTGTGATTGACTTTGAAATCACTTTAGTCTTCTACTTTTTAAAGAGGTTTACTCTGATTAACTGACCTGAATGTTAACAGAACTGGAATTTTAATTTGTATTCAGACTGTAAGAAAATCATCTACTCAGATGAGACAGTGTTGTTTAATTAGGTCTAGTAGTTAACTCAGAAGAAAGTAAATGTACTGCCAAGGATTTGGAAGACTGGTACAGACCCCTGGGATTTGCAAGAGTTTGGAGAAGCTTAAAAATAAGAAGTCAGTAGTTTTAGGAATTAGAAGTGAATACCTTTAGAAGATATTACATAGACTCTCCAGCTCTGTAGTCAGCACCTTTTCACTTTGTATCGCCAATCAGTTTTAATTAATGTGGTAGGATTCTCATTTGAAATTCAAAATTTTGAAACCCAATAAATAAATAATTTTAAAAGGTTCCATTTTTAGCATTTCCAAAGAGCAGCCTCAGATATTATGATAAATCCGGTACCTCCAGGGTATTTGTCTGCCATGGGATCATTTGTGTCTCATTTATGACGCGAATGAGCTGTGAAAATTATAAGTACTGTACACTCCACAGACAACAGCCATTAATAGCAATGGAAGGATATTATCTTTGGAATTATAGGTTGAGTCTTTACAGTTCTCTCTGTGGTTCATGAAATAAATTATACATATTTTCTGAGATCCCCATGCCCACATAGTTTAATGTACTGGTAAGAGTTTGCTTCTGCTTTTTCATTAAGGGTTTTTTTGTTGTTGTTTATTTTTTATTTGAAAGAAACACTGCAAATTACCGACTGACATACTTTTGATGAAATGACAAGGCAAGCGTAAAGCCATACAGAGTTGGCAAATGAGGCAGAAGAAAAAGAAATTATTTTTTAAAGTTATAAGATGTGAAAATTGATTCAAGAATACTAGCTGTTTTCAATTTTTTATTACCACTTATTGTAAGGACACCCATGTTCTCACAAACTGGAGTTTCATATTCTGATATGAAAATATAATTAACACTTAAATTGACACCTTTCATCCTGTGGAGTGGAAGTTTTATGCCTTGAAATACAGAGCAGGTTTCAGCCTTGTTTAAAGTAATGCATTAATGGGGAGGAAAAGGAGACAAATTTAAACAAGGGCATGATCCTACAGACATTTGCACATGTGAATAGTTTCGTTCTTCTGAGTTGTCTGAAATGAACTCATGGAATAGCTCTGTATACCTAAGGATACGTTTAGACTGCAGTGCTATTTCAAAATAGATTTTGAAATAATGGGCTCACTATTCCAACGCCCCTGTAACCCTCGTTTCAGGGTGAAGGGGTGTTTCAGAATAGCGGTTTATTTCAAAATTTGGTGCTGGGTAGACACCACCAAATTTCAAAATAAGCTGTTTCGAAATTAAATCGAAATAAGATACGCAATTTGAGCTACACACATTGCATATCTTATTTTGACCTAAGAGTGCAGTGTAGGTGCACCCTTATGGTAGGTCTACACTGCACCGTTATTTCAAGATAACTAGCGTTATTTCAAAATAACAATGTGAGCGTCTACACAGCCATTCCGTTATTTTGAAATAATTTTGAAATAACAGATGGCTTATTCTGAATTCTGTAAACCTCCTTCTACAAGAAATAATGCCTATTTCGAAATAGTGCCTCACCAGGGCCATTCTAAGTTATTCCTCCCCAGTGCCTCCTGGGGCTCTAAATCAAGATAGTACATCTACATTAGGAAGCCTGCCTTGGACTAATGTTGATGCTTCCCTGCAGTGTAGACGTGCTATTTCGAAATAAGCTATTTCAGAATAACTGTTCCGGAATAAATTATTTCGAAATAGCCGTGCAGTGTAGACGTACCTAGCCAGGGGCTCAGGACACCTGCTCTGGAACAGATTTTGTGCCTAACCTTGAGTCAACTCACTTAAAGTAAATCTTTTTCTCCTTGTCTACCATTTCAACAATTCACTGCAGCTGTATCTTCTGGCCCTTCCACTAACTCATTTCCCACTTGCTCCCTATACGTTGGAATTACTTGCCAAGTTTACATGGCCTTGCTCAGTGTTTCAGATTCATTTTGTACACTGTGGCTATGTCTAGACTACATCCCTTTTTCGGAAAAGGGATGTAAATTAGACGTATCACAATTGCTAACGAAGCGGGGATTTAAATCTCCCCCGCTTCATTAGCATAAAAATGGCTGCCGCTTTTTTTCTGCACGGAGCTTTGCCGGAAAAAAGTGCCAGTCTAGACGCTGATCTTGCGGAAAATAAAGCCTATTCCGAAAGATCCCTTATCCCTCTATGAAATAAAAGGCTTTATTTTCCGCAAGATCAGCGTCTAGACTGGCGCTTTTTTCCGGCAAAGCTCCGTGCGGAAAAAAAGCGGCAGCCATTTTTATCCTAATGAAGCGGGGGAGATTTAAATCCCCGCTTCGTTAGCAATTGCGATACGTCTAATTTACATCCCTTTTCCGAAAAAGGGATGTAGTCTAGACGTAGCCTGCCTGTTCTAGTTTCTGCACAGCTCAGTTCAGCTCTGCCAAACAGCAAGGAGGCCACTACCCAGTGTACTGCTAGTTGGCTGGAGAAGCAGGCCAGGCCAGTGTTCTAGTTACCCACTGATGTGACTACAAATCGGACCATGTTTTTAGCAGGAACCCCGGAAACATACACTTCTATGAGACCATCTCAAAGACACTGCTGATGGTGGGCATCTCCCGGACTGGAGAGCAGTTCAGGGAGCATATCAAGTAATGCAAACTGTTTACAAAAAGGCCAGGATGGAAACAGCATTTTCAAAAGTGATTTAGTCATTTTGGCACATATGATTGATTTTAATGGGAATTAGGGGCCTGTCCAGATTTTCTCAGAATCATTACTTTTTTCAGGTAGCTGTCCCAGGCAATCTGTAATGGTACTCAATACACACACTGCCAACTGTCCAGTTGCATGGGCTCAACTTTTGTATCTCAGAGATAGCAACCCTAACCTCAGATCCTAGGCCTAAGGTGTTTGCAGCTGGAATCTCAAGTGTGAAAATGATGGAGAACAAAAATATTAGTAACAAAATCCCTAAATGTTCTAGGAGTTTCTCCTAAGTTCAAAAGGTTCCAAATGTTTGGGAGCATCTGAGCCAGACTTTGCTTCCTGCTCTCAGTTCAGGTAGTGCTTTTGTTCTGTGCTAAGCGCTGAAGTTTTGTTGCAGCAAAATTTTTATTTCTGCATCCCATTTTTGAAATTCCTTGAGGTTGGGCTATTTAGGTTTAAACTGTATCAGTGCCACACATAAAGGTGCCCTTAGTCACCTTTCCATCAGAAGTTCGGTTGGAGATAGTCCAGATGCAAGCAATATTGACAGATAAGCCACAAGTGCTTTCACTGGGTCAACTGATTTTTTTCAGAAGCCTTTTTAAAGTCTGCACTGCTCTCTCCATCTCTTGGCTGCTCTGGGGATAATGTAGAATATCAGTATGAGACTCAAAATCAAAATCTGTGCAAATGCCAGGAATAGCTTAGTGATAAACTGAGGTCCCATTATAAGACATGAGGATTTCAGGAACTCTGTGTCTTACAAATATTGATTTTTAGTTTCTGCTTGACCTGTGCCAATGACGTCTTTGTAACTATACCCAAGTCAATATACTTGAAGTAAATGCATGTGTATCCTTTCCAGAAAACCAAATCTTTAGTTTTGCCAAGATTAATGGTTCTGGTGACTGGCTTTCCCCCCTTGTTTTATATCTTGCATCTCTCTAAGGTCTTTGTCTTCTCAGACCAGCCAAGCATACTGATTGTTGTGCTCATTCCCTGTACATGTTTATACTTTGGAGTCCCTCATGGATTTTGGAGAGCATCTGTTTGCTAACCATGAAGAATTTGCTGTCCTTTCAGAACCAGGCAATCAGCCATATAAAGGTCATTTCAGTACTGCCAACATAGGAGTAGCTTGTTGGAAGTTGACTCCTTCAACCCCACCCTCTTCAGCAGAATTGAGTCAGCTTCTGGCAAGTGTCCTTTTTCCGTTGTTCATCTCTAATATACTGAAGTTATCTGGCAGGTACAGAAATTGCAGCCAGAACAAGCGTAAACTTTAGAGAGGCTCTAGGGAGAATGTCTGCTGCTGAGAGGGCTTCCCTTGATACGAGTTCAATGTTGAAAAAAATTGCATCGGCCATTGTTGAAATTTTTTATCTCAACCAGTACTTGGTCACCAGTACTTTTAACCCCAGGTCACCAGTACTTTTAACCCCAGCAATGCCACTAAGGACTTACAGTCTGGTCTGTTTCTCTGCTAAAATTCAAACCAAACAGATATGCACCGAGTCATTCGCAGGTGACTCTAGAACTTTTTTTTATTCACTTATGCTGCTTGGTTTCTGTGAAGTTTCTTGATCTGAATGCAATAGGTCTTCCTGGGTGCTTTTGCATAAGTGCTGCTTCTAACCTATAGGAAGAGGTGTCTGCCGCTGCTATTGTTGGACCTTTTACTGCGTATTATGCCAAAACAGGTGGATATGCCTGTTATTTTTTGTTAAGTGCATTGTGCTGTGGGCAACTTCAGAGCTACATATTATGACCATTGAGGAGCTCTCTCACAGGCTTTTAATAGATGAGCTAAATTTGATCAGAATTTCCCAGAACCATTTGTCATGCCCAGGGTTCTTTTTACTGCAGAACCATCTTTGGATTTGAGTAGGGAACATGAGTTTGAGTTCTCTGACTCCAACCTAACTCCAAGGCTTTGTCTAGACTGGCAAGTTTTTCCGCAAAAGCAGCCGCTTTTGAGGAAAAACTTGCCAGCTGTCTAGACTGGCCGCTTGAATTTGCGCAAGAACACTGACGATGTAATGTATGATCATCAGTGTTCTTGCGCAAATACAATGACTCTCCTGTTTGGGAAAAAGCCCTCTTGTGCAAATGCTTTTGCGCAAGAGGGCCAGTGTAGACAGCTGAGAACCGTTTTGTGCAAAAAAGCCCCGATGGCAAAAATGGCGATCGGGGCTTTCTTGCGCAAAACAGCGTCTAGAGTGGCACGGATGCTTTTCCGCAAAAAGTGCTTTTGCGCAAAAGCTTCTGTGCCAATCTAGACGCTCTTTTCCACAAATGCTTTTAAAGGAAAAACTTTTCCGTTAAAAACATTTGCGGAAAATCATGCCAGTCTAGACGCAGTCCAAGTGTTTGCAAAATTATTGTCCGACACATTTTATTTGCTTTTTTTTCCAAACTCACTTTTCTCACTCAGAATATGGCCGGCTTGTTGGAAGCATCTCAGAATGGCATGTGGTCACTCATGTTTATTTTAATCTCTGCCATATACCAATACATCTTCCGTATTGCAAAGGATGCCAGGCAAACCTGACATCATCTGAGAAAGTCTGTTTCAGAAATATTTTGGCGCTGAAGATGTGTGAATGGGCATCAGTCGAAACGGTTTCTTCTAAAACGGATGATGAGTGTGGTTAATGGCATAGGTTCTTTCCCAAGGAGGATTTGCCAGAAGCCTGCTAAAGCATCTAACTTTGGGAAGAATTTAGCTTCTGATAATTGAGCTAATGTCTGGTCAACTGCAGGAAGCATATGTCTTTTTTTGTGCAGATGTTCTTAAGTTGGGTAAGATCTACACAAATCTGGATTTGACCATGGGTTTTGATACTACAGGTTGAACCTCTCTAGTCTGGCACTCTCTGGTCCAGCAACATCCGTGGTCTGGCATGATTTTAGTTAGCCAGATGTCCACTTATCATGGCTGTGGCCAAGTTTCCAACTGTCCCATATAGTTTGTTTACAACCACCTGTCCTGGCTCTCAGTGTTCTATGCTGTTATTTAGTTCTAATTTATCCCTAATGTTTCTAAGAGCCCAGTAAATAGTAGAAGGGTTGGTAATGCTGGTAGACAATATTGACCTCTTCTGGTTTGCCAAATTCTCTGATTCGGCACCAGTCAGGTCCTGAGGGTGCCGGATTAGAGAGGTTCAGCCTATATAACCATCCCTGCCAACCAATCTGTCAGTTCTTCTATATGGGAAATAACCCTATATCTTCCATTCTCTTTAATAAATCTTTGACTTTTCAGAGCAAGGGGATTCAGCATGTAGCTGTGAGAGCAAAGGGAGTTACTGATTACTCCAGTTTTATTTTTACTCCGCTGCTTTCATTGTCCAGTGAAGACACACGGATACATCTCCTACATAGTTTTCTTTTTGCCATTAATGCATTGCAGTTTTTCTACTAGGTGTAGTCCTTCTATTACTTATTTTATTTTTGAAGAACTTTCTAACTGTCTGCCCTTTCTCCATTTTCCAAAGGAACTAGCCAGAAACATTCAATGTGTTGTTGCTAGTACATATAAAAATTAATTTGGCTTTGTAGATCTCCATCCCAGGATCAGTTTTATATATATATATATATAGGAATTGCAGTGATTGATGCTCCAGAATTAATTTTAAATTTCAGGTTTTAACCATTTAGATTTTGTTGTCTGTTCTATGACGGATCTAGTCCCTAGAAGTATGGACTCATTGTTATCTGATAACATTCCCTCTTGGATTATTTCCATTGCTCTTGGTGACCTGCTGGCTATTGCAAAATGCCCCATTGTGTAGCATCTCTCACATTCTGCACTTTTTCTGGACACTGTTACCAGCTGTGGCTTGGTCTCTTGCCACATGTCCCAGAGCTTTTCCAAACCCCCTCCTATTCAGGTTTCTTGGTACCCCCATTCTCTACTTGTACACTGTCCTTATGTTGCAAATTTGGTCTGACCAGTCCTTTCACATGTGTGTCTTTTCTCTTTCCTGTGTCAGTATGGTCTGATGCATTCTCCCCTATGCCTCTTGCATGTCAGTCACATCGCTGAGTCTTTAGGGTTTCTTGCATTCTCATTTTCGCTATAACTTTGTTACTGTGAGATCTGGGTGTATCTGAAGTGGTGCTGATAAACTGGTGTCTCCTACTCAACACTCAAATGATATCAGAAGCTATCAGACAATTACAGCCCACTCTATTAGCCTCATTTAGCACGGACACTTTACTTGACAGGGTTATTTTTTTTCCTCCATGACCTTTCCCCTCTTTTTCTGCTTTACATTTTTTGGGTTTCTGTGTCCTTCTGTACCTCTTGCTCCATTCATCATCTGAAGAAGTGGGTAGTGTCCACAAAAGCTCATGATATTATCTATATTTTTTGTTAGTCTCTAAAGTGCCACAGGACCACTCATTTTTTTTTTATGTTTTAAGTTACAGACTAATGCGGCTACCCCTTTGAGACTTTTATGCTGTTTGGAATATTAAAAGAAGAATTAATAACATATTGGCAATGTTCAGCAGGACTATGCATTATAAAAATAAATGCCTCAGCTCTTTCCCTATGTTCCTGGCTCCCCTTTCGTATACAATATTCTGTCTGTTTATGAAATGGGCATTGTAGTGGGTTCACTCACTTTTTCTGCACGGCTTCTTCCCTCAGAGTGGCTTTTGGGGGAAGTAGCTGGCTGTTCTGCCACCGACATGCCCCCCCTTTGGGTGTGGTGTTGCTCTTCGGGGCACTGCCCTCTGGCAATGACCACTCTGTTCTTAGTCTGTGCCCCCTTCTGGGGTGGAGTCCTTGCTGTTCTTTAGTCCAGGGTCCTCCCTACTCCCTAGGACCCCCAGTTCATCTGCCCCAGGAACACCCAGTTCCCTCCATGCCGTCCCGGCCACAGTGGCCCACTGCCAGTCCCTTAATAGCCCCTCCGGGCAGACCGCAGTATCTCCAGGCCCCTCCTCCCTGGCCACAGGAGCGCTTCTGCCTGCCCGGTTGCCTCCTGCAACACTGCCTCCTGGTCTTACGGCCTGGGGCTTCCCTGGCTCAAGCTCCCCCTGTCTACCGCAGCTGCCTCCATGCTAGCCACGGCTGCCTCCTTCGCAGCCCAGCCTTTTAGGGCTGCCTCCTTGCAGCGCTGGGCCTCAGGCCAGGTAGCCTGGGTTCATCCTGCCATAGCCTCCCCAGTCCTGCCCTCTTCCAGGGAGCCTCTTGCTTCCCCAGCAGTCAGGTCTCCACTGCTCTCCCTCCCAAGCAGCAGGCAGGTGGATCTGCCTCTCCTTCTCCTCCTCCTCCTGGGAGCTGTTCTTATTGCCTCCAGCTGGGCCCTCCTCATTTGCCGCAGCTGGGCCTCCCCTGACTCCCTACTCTCAGTCCCTTAAAGGGCCAGGGCAGGGCAGCGCCCTGCCACAGGCATCAAATGCCTCTTTTACTTTGGTGTATTCTTTCTTTTCCTTGTTGAAGAGGGGGAGGACACTGAGGCTAACAGCATCAGCATCACCCCTGCCAACATCAGGGCTTTTATGTGGTTTGCTTTCACAAAACAAGTCCATTTCACAGTGCTCAATTATTTTATTTGAGCAAATATTCATGGATTTAATGTTGAAGAATTCCGTCAGCTGAAGTCAGAAATGATTTGCCTTTCTATAAACCACACAACAAACATCCTACACAGCACTGCCTGAATTCTTTATAAGGGGGAGAATGGGTTTGCACGGCCATTCCTTATCCCTTGATGCCATAATTTCACAACACTAATGCATACTGAATTCTTAATAGAAAGAAAAGTGTGAAAAATAAGGATGTTTTCTTGGTGTTTGGAAAAGATAACTGTAGGATCACTAAGGATGCATTTCACTGTTATTACATTATAACATGATAAGCTGGATTGTCACAGATTCATAAAAATAAAATGAAAAAAATTAGATTAAATTTAGTGTGATTGTACAATAGTTTCATGTTAATACCTCTGCATAAGTAGGAGGGATAATGCTTTAATTTCCCTGTGTTAGCAAAAAAAAAATCTCACCTTTAAATTGCGGGAAAAAGTAAATCATAACCACAGCAATAAGAAGGCAACAGTGTCATTTGGTATGGTGATTCACCGACCTGCCAACACTACATAGGTCAGATCAAACTCTTAGGGTTAGACAGTGACTTGGATTACATGACCGCACAAGGCAATAAAAGGGTTTGACTATAGCCCACACATCATGGCATGGGCTACCTGGATCTGCCCAGAGATGAAGTGAAGTCTATAATCTCTCTGTGCCTCAGTTTCCCACCTGTTCCCTCCTTTCCTGGGGAAGCTGTAAGAATCATCTCATTAATGACTGTGAGGTACTTTGGTTGTATGGTTCTGAGTACTAGTGAAAAGCCAGTGAAATAAATAATGGAGCAGGTTTCCAAATAGCCAATGGCTTATGGAAAGGCCGAGCTGTAAACTCCGTACAGACGTCTTTTTAGAGTTGTTTCCTTTAGGCTGGATTGTGCATCATGAGGTTGCATGTACCATATGTAACTGTTTTTACTTTTAGTGAAACAGTTCAAATAATGACATTCTTTCCATAAACTGTCATAAAACAATAACCCCAGTGACACTCAGGGAGTTTCACTAACGAGCCCTTAGCATGCCATGGCAGAAGGAGAGACCTCTTCGGCAGCCCTCTTTGCCAATGATGTTGGATTGACTAAGGATCCCACCATGCTGTGGTAATGCAGCGATACTATTTGTCATGATTCTCTCCTCACCAGGGGGTTGACAGCTTCCACGGTCCTCCAGGCAAAGTGTGCAGGGCAAGGCCCTGAACCCCAGAAGGTGCAGGCCTTGGGCAGAAGGAGTGGGACTGGAGCCGCCAGTCCTCTGTGCTGCCTAAAGGGCCCAGGTCTCTAACCGCTGCCACTGCCACAGTAACAAGTGGTGGTGTTTGAACCCCTGACCCCTTTGAATCACTGGGCCCTGGGACATCTGCTCCCTATGTCACCCTTGTCAGCAGACCTGCTCCCCACTCCTCCTATTGTCATGGTTCCTCATCCCAGGTACCATCACTCAGGAGTGCTTTTACACCTGCATTGCCACTGGATTTGCTACTCAGTGACTGTATCTAGAGTTGCAGCACAGAATGCTCTGCCTAGGGGGGAGTTGTAGCTAAGAAGGCTTTACCTTTAAGCCACCTTTGCATGCTCCCAAATAGAGTTGGCAAGAGAAACTGATGGAATCATAGGCTATGTCTACACTACAGATTTTTTTTCAGAAAAACGGCCTTTTTTTAAAAAAACTTCACTTACGTCCGCACTGCAATCGTGTTCTTTTGAAAAAAAATTTGAAAGAACAGAGGGGGTTTTCCGACATTGGTAAACCTCTTTGTTCAAGGAATAAGCCTTTTTCTGAAAGAATGTGTGTGGATGGGGAAGAGGGAATTCTTTCGCAAGAAGAAGAAGGAGGAGAAAAAGCACAAGTGCCCTGGTGGCCACTCAGTCCATAGTAATCACAGCTTAAATGTGAGATAGCATCCACACCGAATGGATGCTATCTTTCAAAAAAGCAGATCGCTTTTTCGATGCACTTTTGCTGTATGGACGCGCTCTTTCGGAAGAAGTTTTTTCAGAAGATCTCTTCCAGAAAACCTTCTTCCAAAAGAGGCCTGCAATCTAGATGTAGCCATAGTGTATCAGAATGTGCAGTTCCAGAACTTTGTTTCAGAAGAAAACAAAATTTCCCAGCGGAAAAAGGTTCCCGTGTATTGTTAGAATGAAACATTTAAAAATTGTGTATTAAAACAACTTTTCATTATGAATTCATTATTTTGTATTCAAATCGTACATTCTAATGTTCAATTAAAAAAAGTCTAGATCAAAATTAAATGTTTCAGTCGGTCTGAAATGAAATTTATTTCAGCATTTTCCCTATGAAGATTTTGGAATGACTTGATTTTTTTTTTTGTTACAATTGCAAATACAGCCAGATTTTAATACTCGAAAATCCTTTGTGAAATGAAACTTCTATCTTCCACAGAGCTGTACTCCTGATTATTGGCCTACACTGGGGCTGGAAGCAGCCTGCAGATTAACTTTGACAGCCCTAGGGCCTGTCTATACTAGGAAATTATTTTGAAATAACTTATTTTGGAAAAATAACTCTGGAAATAACTGTTTCGAAATAGCATGTCCACACTATAGGGAAGCCTTGAAATTAGTGCAAGACAGGCTCCCTTAATGTGGATGTGCCACCTCCACTTAGAGTCCCAGGAAGCCCTGGGAAATAATTATTTTGAATGACTCTGGGGAATAGTTATTTTGAAATAGCAGCAGTGGCGTGTCCAGTCTACCACTATTTCAAAATAACTCTTTTGAAATAAGCATTATTCCTCGTGGAAAGCAGGAGTTATTATTTCGAAATAACCAGCCCCTTATTTCGAAATAACAGGCTTTGTAGTGTGAACACACTGCTTGTTATTTCAAAATAAGAGGAGTTATTTTGAAATATCTCCCTAGTATAAACCAGGGCCTAGAGAGATATAGGCAATCTGTGGATTGTAGTTCCACTTCATCTTGTTCCTAACACACCCCTTCTACCTCCAGCCTAGTCTCTGACATTCACCTTATGTCAGAGTTTGCATGAGAGCCCTCAGTAGCTAGTCTGTGAATGTTTTCCTCAGTTCCTGTTCTAAGAGATTTTTTTCCCACATTCCCTGGTAAAACTGGTCTTTTAGAAACCCTTTATGTCACTTTTTTTTTTTTTTTGGTTGCATACAGCGGCCAGAGTGAGGTGAGAATCTCACCCAGTGGAACTAAACTTGTGTAAAGTGGTTTGCTCTGGTGTGATTTAATCCAGTTGACATCAAAGTAAACCAAACCAGTGTTTACCCCAGTGACTCCCATCAGCCCTACGGAATTGTACTGATGCATGTACATACCTGTGCACAATAACCCAAGGGAGAACTGAGCTGTAGAAAAAACATCCCCAGCATCCGAGAATGATGGATATTTGTGCCAGATTCATTGGGCTGCCCCACAATGAGACCAGGCTGGAGAAGTTCATTTAAGTCAGTGGTTTTCAACCTTTTTTCATTTGTGGAACCCTAAAAATTTTGAATGGGGGCATGGACCCCTTTGGAGATCTTAGACATAATCTGTGAAGCTTCAAGGGTCTGCAGACCACAGGTTGAAAATCACTGATTTAAGATATCACCAGTCATCACTGAATGAAGTATTAGCTAAAAGAAAATCCAGCAAATTAGGTAAGGGGAGGGGAGATTGTTAGCTAAAACAACGGTGTTTTAAGAGTGCAGAGGTAAGCCAGAGAAACAACTATTACTTTTTGTTAAGAGTTCATGTCGACTACATGAGCAAGCTGGAGAAGTAATTCTAGTTCAAGCTGGTTTCCGAGAGAGGCTGTCCAGACAGCATGATACAAAATGGCAAAATATTACCTATAAGAGACAAGCCCCATCATCAGAACAAAGTGCCACTGGCTAACAATGCCCAGAGTGAAGGACAGTAGAAAATGGAAGTGAAATGCCTTTGGTGCAGAAAAAATTATGGTCTATTCCACAAAGATTCCACTCCCCAAACTCTCCAGCACAAAACCAAGTAACTACCTCCTCAGCCAATGGCTTTCCATGTTTGAAACATTACATCATCAGAACAAAATGTTATTGGCTTGTCTTATTCTGGGGACAACTCCTACTTCCTTACAGTTTTTCAAAGCTCCTGCCTCTTAGAAATTAACCCTTTCATGGATGTTTCATTGAACACAGCCTACATTCTTTATGGTCATTTTTTTCCAGACAAACCTGCCTAGTTTTCTTAGCCATGGCTTGAAACTCTAAATAAACAGCTACCTCTCTTCATCTTAAATGATCTCTTAACCTTCACCAGAGAAAAATGAACTACATAGGGGTTTTTTTTTTTCCATTCAGGAAAAAAACCCATCAACCTGCCAATGGTATAATAAAGAGTAGGATAGACTGAAGCAGACACAATGCACATCCCAGAGGAAAATTAAACAGCAAATTTCCTAAGGAAGTGAGAAGGGCTGTTACTGCAGTGTAATGAAGAATGCCTCTAGCTGGTTAATTAGACTATCTAATGGCTATGAAAAGGGATGCTGCAGGCACAGGTTAGCTCTGCCCTGTTTTGTGTTTGTATTGCTCTGTTTCAGTCTGCTTCCAAAAATAGATGCTAGCTTAAACTGTATGAAGGAGAAAAGAAAGGGGGGAGGGGTATTCTTCTTCCTTTCAATATTTCCACTTTGTCTGGTGGGTGTTAAGAATCAGTTTAATAAGATTACTGCACAAACTCGGAAGCTGCTGATGAAACCCTTTGCATGCTAAGTAATTTGGTTATATAACTTTTAAAAAAGGGCAGAAAGAAAGATGCAAGGAAGCTTCTAGAAGATCATTTCTTGCCTAACTTTTTTTTCCCTGAAGAAATGTTGTTCCAGGGAGTGTCTGACTAGTTCTGCAGCTTGGCAAAAAAGCCAGACGTTACCTCATAGCTGCGGCCAGACAGCCCATTTCTATGCCAAGCAACCGCTGCAGAAGCACACAGCGCAGGGCCCTGCTTGATTAGCACTTCTGCTGTTTCAAGGGTCCTGGAGTGTTTTGTTCAAGGTGGGTTGCTGAGTGGGTACTCAGTGTTCTTTTGTGCAAATGAGCATGCAGGCAGGGGGAGGCATGTGAGAGGGTAGAGATGGAAGGGGGGGGGGGAACCAGGACACAATAGAAGAGGGCTCCATTAATATTCTGCATTCATTTTATTATAGGGGAAACAGGATCTGTTTGCGGTGACCTGTTCAAAAAGCACACGTAGAACGGCATCCTAAAGGCCAGAGCAAAAGAAAGAGATGGGAAAACAAAGAGCTGTCAGGACAGATCAGGTCAAACTGAATTAAATGCTTAATTGTTTCCCATGTGCCTCATCAAATGGCTTTCTTTAAAGCCACAGGGATCTTTTCTTTTGGCTAAAATCATCAATTCGTCAGTGCACTGGAAGATTAAGTGTGTTTGCAAACATTGCTGCCAATAAATTTCCCGTCTTCTGCCCCTTCCTCTTGATTTACCTGTGTCGACACGCTTTATACTATATGGGCCAAATTCAGACCTGGGGTAATGCTATAGAATTACATCTGCCTAGTCCAACTCAGAATCTGGCCCTATCTATGGAAACTTAATACCAGTTTGGATTCGTTGTGTTGCTCACAAAAGTGAAGGACAAATGCAACAAGCATGGAGTGGACTAAAGTTGCATGTGCCAAAGCCACACACACTGGTATGGGGGAGCCTCTCTGTCCTTCAGTTAAGCTCTGCAAAGGCTCCTCAGTTCTAAATTGCAACACCCCCTTGCTGTCATGTCTCAGACAGACCTCTCCCAGCTTACTAGACATTACTAGTCATGCTGGCCTTGTCCAAACTGGGCAGTGGCTTGTAAGGCAGATGAGAAATCAACCAGAGGAACCAGACTTCACATTTATTTTACCTGGGCCTCAGTGTAGCAAAATTGAAAGATAATGTCATTGACTCATGGTGCCACACATTGTGCATTTAGCGTATAGAGAAAATAAGTCGCACAATTGGATACTGCTTTTCACTTGGACAAAATGTTTTATGTCAGAATCTTCCCAAAGGGGTAACAATAATAATAATTTCAATTAATTAATAATTGTTTGCATTTTAGTCTGAAGATCTCAAACCATTTTACAAACATCAATACATTTAACCTCACAAAGAGTCTACGAATTTGTTCAGTATCTTTAGGCCCATTTTACAGATGAGGAAAGTGAGGGATGAAGAGGTAAAGTGACTTGGCCAAAGTTATGTAGGAAATCAGTGGCAGGGGCAAGAATTCTATAATTCCTGACTCCTATTCCTGTGTGTTAATCACAAGGTCTCACTTCGTCTCATAAGAGGGATGAACCAATTCCAGTTCAATAAGAATCCTCCTCATTCTTCAGCCAAACCCAAATCTTTTCTTTGTGAATGTGGATTACTTTATTGTCTTGTGACCTCCACCCTGCCGGGTTCTAGCTGACAAGTGCAAGTTAAAACACCTGGTTGAAAGGTCACATTCCAGCAAAATGCATTTTTGATACAGCCAGCTGCAAGGTAACACACCTGGGAAGAAAGACTGCAGGTTATAAGTTGAGGATAAGTGACTCTGTGGTGGAAGGCAGTGACTCAAAGAAGGAATGAGGGATTATCATAATTGCCTCCATGTGAGCTCTCAGTGCAAGGCTGTGGCAAAAGGGGTTAATGTGACTGTTGGATGTACTTGAGATTTCCCTATACAGTTAAGGAAGTGATCTTAGCTCTGTACACTGCACTGGTGAGAATGCTACTAGAACACTGTGCCCAGTCTGGGGTCCACACTTCAAGAAGGATGAGGAAATATGTGAGAGTTCAATGAAGGGCCACAAAATGATCCAGGGGCTAGACAACAAGCTTTATGATCAGGCCCGGCCAAAGAGTTCACGGGGCCCAAGGCAGCACACTGTGGCTGGCTGAGCCGCACGGCTCCCAGTGAGGGCAGCAAGTGAGCGGCTGGGGGGAGGGAGGGGCTGGGAGCTGGGCAGCGCGAGGCCCTGAATGCACAGGGCTTAAAGCATCCACCTCGCTTGCCTTGCACAAGGCCTGGCTTGTTTATGATGGGAGGCTTGAGGTGCTCAATCGAGTCTGCTTCTTGAAGAGAAGGCAGAGAAGTGATCACTGTGTATAGTACTCGGACATAGTACTGATAGAACAGGGGGCAGGCACGGCGGGGTTTCAGTCTTATCCGGAACCAGGATAAGGTGTATCCGGAACCAGGGCTGGACATTGAAGTTAGACAAATTCAGCCTTGCAATAAGACACAATTTCCTGGCTGCGCAGCCAGGGTAATTAAATATTGGGCTGGCGTATCCAGGGGGTGGGGCTTCAGCACTCCTCTCATTGAGTGTTTAAAATGAGATAAACTGTCATTCTAAAAGACAAGCTGTAATCCAACTTCTGAGAGAAATTCTGCAGCCGGTGTGTTCCAGGGGATGGGGGAATACGCTGGGACGGTCATGGTAGTTCCTTCTGACTAGGGAATTTGTGTATCTGTGAACCTACGACCAGGATTGCCTGGATTGTCCTCCACCTGCTCATGACACTTCAGCTCTGCACTGAGAGCATGACTATAATAAAATGTCATGTTTCAGACTAGAGGTCTCAAACTGCCAGCCCTCAGAGAATCCCTGGCCAGAGCAATTGCAGCAATCCAGCCCAGGACTCCTGGGAGGCCAGACGGGTAGGGTGCGATTCATTGCCCTGCCCTCTTCCTCCACCATGGCACCCAGTCCCCAAGGACGTGGCTCAGGGATCATTGGGGAGGCAGGGCTAGTGCAGCGGTCATGCCTCCCCCGCCCCCACACTCCCTGTAGTGGAATGAGCCACAGGGGGAAGCGACTCCTGCCACCACAGAGAGTGCAGGGAAGAGGTACGACCACTGCTACCACAGGACACCAAGGTTCCCCGGTGATCCCTGAAGCTATATCCTTGGGGACAGAGTGCCGAGGGGGAGAGGATGGGGCAGTGGTGAGCAGAGCCGGTCTTAGGGGCGGGCAAGCTGAGCGATCGCCCGGGGCCACCATTTTCAAGGAGCCACCGACAGAGCCAGTCTTGGGGGCAGGCCGTGACCGTATTTTGGCCTGATCTCCCAAATCCTCCCCCAGGTTTCCCTGGTTACTCCCCGTCCCTTTCCCCGGTGGGCTGGTTTTTCTTTTTTTGCTTGACAAATTTTTGTCTGTGGGGGTGTTTTTTTTTTTTTTCGAGAAACCATCTGGCAACCCTACAAGCAAGCCGGGCAGTCACCCAGGGCCATCAATTGGTTAGGACCGGCCCTGGTGGTGAGAAGGGGCACGATTTGGGGGCTGGTAATGGACAGCTGCCCTCCCCCCACACACACACAGCCCACTGGGAGTCCTGGGGTGGATTGTGTAATTACTTCACCCAGGAATGGCCCTCATTTGGAAGTTTGAGGACCCCTGCTTTTCTACCAGTGCAAAGTTGGCCAGGTTTATTCTGTGGGAATGGGTTTCCCCCTTCTTCTGAAGCATCAGTGATGCCCCCAGAACATTAGATAGACTGCACTGGTGCAGTGAGGTGGTGCAAAGAATCTTTCTGCTCACATGCATAACGGCAGATCTTGCTCACAAGATCAGGGTCCAGCTGATGGCCAGAGCTGGGTATCAGGCAGGAATTTCCCCCAGGTCAGATTGGCAGATATCTTGGGAAGGTTTCCCCTTCTTCCGCAGTGTGAAAACTGGATCATTTGCTAGGATCATCTGGGTATGCCAACCCCTAATCTATTCCCTGCTAGTACAACAACTATTGGTGGCATGTTGGTCTCTTCTTTTTTTCTGCTCACAACAGTTCAGTTGCCCAAGGACTGAAATGGATTAGTTATTGGGCTCAGTACAGGGAAGATAACTAGATGGAATTTAATGGAGGTTAAACCAGATGATGGAAAGATCCCTTTTGGTCTTGAACCTTATGAAACTGAAAGTGCTACATTTCCACGTAGAGGGTCCAGTATGCGGGCAGGATTCAGCTCCCATTGAAGTGAATGGACAGATTCTGACTTACTCCAGGCCCTAAAACACATTTAAATACCATCATCAGAGAGAGCAGCACCTGGAGACTTCACAAAAGCAATGAGGAGATAAAGGCTCACATCGGGAGCTGGTTCCAAGCTTCCCCAGGAGGAATAAAAGCCTGGAGCCTCTTTCCAGTTCTGACAACGTCCAGGGAGGAGAGGGCAAATATAGGAGTAGCATGGCACACAGTTCTCTACTCTGAATGTAACAAATGCCTCCTGGCTTTCATGATGTGCCCTTCTCTTGCCACTTCTAGGAACCTGCAACTTCATAAGTATGAAACTGTGCTTTTGTGGGCAGCCAGACCACTTGTCTTCCTTCACCCAGGCTTTCCTAGCTAAAGCTGCAGTTTAGTTTCTGCTTTTATTGCACAGAAGAACAGAGATTGGCCCCCTGTAACACCAGACCATGAGGAACCCTTTAGACTGCAGCTGGATTCTACATTTGCCTGATGGGGCTGCAGGTTGGATCTGACTGCAAGATGAGGGCCATCGTTTTCAGAAGAGGAAAATGAGTGATATATTTTTGCTAATAAGAATTTGGAGCATTGACCCTAATCAGGGGGCTTGCAAAGAACTGTGAGTTGGACTGATTGTGGCCATAGCTCTGATTTCTTACTAACCTAATCTTTTAATTAGAAAGATAAATAGTTTTTTTTTTTAAGAAAAGATATATAATCACAGCAAAGCGTTGCAGGGCAAAAATTTCATTGCTTTAATTTACATCTAATGGAGAGGTCACGCTCAAACCGTAAGCACTAACACAGGGGGAATTTCATCATTATTTTGTATCTCTGTATTAATGGAAGAAGTGTAGCTGAATGTTTACATAGTGCACACTGGAAAATGGCTATAATGCAACTGAAATTTCCTTGGAAAATAAAGTCAGTATTAACATTAAAGAGTAGAAATTGTTTAGCATGAAAGAAAAAGGTGGTTTATTAGTCTTTAAAAGCTGGTTTATCTGAGGGAGGCTGGAAAGGAGCTACTCTATCATGATGTTGCAGGTGGGCATGTTTCAGAGAGTAAATTTGTAATAGAAATATTTTATAGGTCACCTGACCAGAAAGAACAACTGGGCCATGAAATGACTGTGCAAATAAAACAGGCATGTAAAAAGGAGACAGTGGTAGGAATTGAAGGTTTTAACCATTCAGGCATAGACTGGAATACATTAAGGGGAGAAACATAAAGCTAGAAGTATGTTTACAGATCAGACAAAGGCCCGTGTTCTAATTCAATCGATGCATCAACTGCACAGCTTGGGTATTATGAAGTAATACAAAGGGACTGAGTGAGGACATGAGGGAAGAACTGTGGGGAAGCACCAATGGCAGGGAAAAGACTCGGACTGTAAAGCAAGGGAAAATGGTCTCCAACAATTTCACAAAAATCTTCTCCAGAAAAGAGGGAGCAAGGGGGGGGGGGGGAGGCATCCCCTTTGAATAATGGTCACCAGTGGGAGAACCTCCAGTAAGAGTAATAATCCAAATATGCAGCGAGCCAGACTTGAAACTATGGACTTCTGTCTCCACCTAGATGTACTTTGCACCTGAAATGAGGATTTGTGAATAGAAACGTGACCTGATTTGCTCACAAAAAGCTCTTCTGTATGCATTCTGATGGGTGCAAAAACTTATTTGTGCATTCTTGCAGGACCAAAAAATGTGAAGACTGAATGAAAGCTTGGTGTAACATTTTACAGTGTGTTACTGCAGCAGGGTTTTTGATCATGGCTACCTAACTCTGAAGTAGTTTAAAAAAAAAAAAAGGAAATACCTCCATGTTTTAGTGGCATTGACTGAATGACCTTCACTTGTTTTTAAAATAAAAGATTTAAGTTTCCAAGCTGTTATGAAAATAGAGCTTATTTTAACTTAGAAGACTCCTGCCCCATTCCTTTTCTTTGCTGGCGGATTGCTCAAGGTTACTCTTGGCAGGCTACGTAATGTTATGACTGTGATTTAAAAAAAAAAAAGGTGGAACTGATCAGAGTAGAATTTCCTGTTCAAGAGCATAAAATTGACAGACAGTAGATGATTTTTTGAGCATTTTGGCTTTCAGGAGGCATTCATTATTTTCTCACAATCCATAGTCTTGACTTGTCTCCTGTTTCCTGATCGACTGTAAACAATAGATCAACAGCACGGTGGAAGACTTTAAAGGACTATAGGAACTAGCAGAGTGTTGGCAATGGCTACAGGTGTGAATTATCAGTTGTGAATGAATGTCACAGGAACCCTATTATCATGTGATGAGAACAAGGTTCCTCCAAATAAATACTGTAGTATTTCATTCTGTTGTTCTACGGAATGGTTTCTTTTTTGTGAAAAGGTAAAAAAGTGTGTATGGGAGGGAAGTAATAAACTACAATTCTGTTAGTCACCCCCAATGGCAACGCAAATCAATAGAAAAATAATTGAATTATTAAAGATATGGCCTTTGTGTAAAATGTTACCTGATGAATTAACAGTCTGTATTCAGAAATTGTTGCATCAAAAGCTCAGGACAAGACCTGAGAAGAAGGGAGCACTAGAAGCAACATCATGTAGCAATGAACAGTGTGAAAAAAAGCTGAATTTTTAGGGACCTTCATAATAATATAGTGAGCTGAGCATATGTTTTTAAATTACTTATACTTTGAAGCGTTTTCCTGGAGTGTTCATTCTAAAAGCTGTCAGAGATAAAGATAATTATGTTTGTACTGTAAATATTTGCTTAACAAAATGCAAACACATTGTGACAGGTGCACAACCTTATAACATAAGAAAGATACAGCAAGCAAGAGATGAAATTGCAGCACGTAGGACAGAGGCTGAAATATCTAATATATCCTGGTTAGATTATCTATAAAAAAGTGCCCCTGCTCTGCATCAGGAGAGCCTTACATCCATGGATAGCTTCATTTAAATGGGGCTTGGTACAAGTATAAATGTCCATACACAAGAAGTTCACTGCAAGATCAGAGCTTTGTATTGTAAGCTATTCAGTCAGCGGTTGTTGTTGGGAGCTTTTTCAGTACCCAATATACAGTGGGCGCTGTTGGAATATAGTTGCTAGAGCTGGTCCAAAAATATGGGCTGGTTTCTACAAAAAAAACCAAAAAAAAAAAACCACCAAGAAAAAAACCCTCAAATACTAACATTTCAACCTTTTGTCAAAGAAATGAAAATTAGCATCCAAAACCCCAAAATGTGCTAAATATTGGTTTTTGGTGAAAAATCCTCTGAGTTTTGGTCTTCTGAAGTAAAATTGAAAAATGTCAAGGAAAACTGGTACTTTCTGCAAAAATATGTGTTGAATCAAAAAGCCAAGTTTCCGTCACAAAAAGGGGCTAGGTGGAAAGTTTTCATTCATCCCTAGCAAAGGCTCTGCTAGTAGAGCTGATAGCATATATAACAAGAATACTATGTATGTCTTTTTTCATTGCAAAATATAGTTATAAACGGGATGTTTTTATATGATTTTTTAATTGTCTGATTTAATTTCTCATAACAGCGCTGAGGATTTGAAGCAGTTACTGACCTTCCTGGTTTCTAACATGTTAACTGGTGACAGTATTGTCAGTGCATTTAAATTACCAGTAACCTACTAAAAAGCTGTGGCAGAGTAATGCTCCTATAAAAAAAACAACACTGCAATGCTGTAGCCTGCTAGAGGGCTAGTAATTTTAACATGAGAGCCAAGCTTTGGTCTGTGCTGCTGTTGGCTAGGGCTAATTAAACTATCAGAGCAAAGTGATTAGTACATTTTTAGAATTTTATAAATTGTACAGAAGACTTGATTGAATTTGTGGCAGGCGACGTCTACATTTTATGAGGCAAACTAAGCAAAATATGAAGATTTTCAGCAGTTGTTGGCATGTGTCTTCCTTTAGGTCTCTAATCCATTGTTTTAACTTATTGCCATAAGTTATGACTTACACCTGCATCAGACTTTTGCCCTGAGCTATCTTGCTGCTCCTGACAGCTAGGGCAAAAGAAAATCATCCAGTCAAGAATGTTTTCTTAAAACTTCATAATGAGGGTATCTGAAAAGCTTGACTTATTTAAAAAAAAACGGGGCTGTCTACCAACATTTGTGATGAATTTGTGTATCCATGCTCTGGTTGCACATGCAACTTGGGCTATGGTGCACACAAATTAATCATCAAGGCAATTGGAAAAGACTTCCCTGATTTGCTTAAGTAGTCATGATAATTAGAGGTCAAGTTCTTAGCCACTGTTTCCAGCTGCTTTGGGCCTCTTGTGCAGCTGAAAGCTGCCTTAATGGGGCAGCTGGGGATGCCCCCTTGCACAGGGGAATCTCTGGATGGCACAAAGCCAGGATGGCTGGCTCTAGCTTACCTGCTACAGAAGGCCACAGCATGTGCCAGAGGGAAGGCCGTAAATGGAAGGTGGTCTGGCCAGAGCACCTGCCCCAATGGGCGTCTGCTGGCTGGCAGAACAATTCCTAAGAAATCATTGCTATCAGCATTGTTTAGAGACAATAAAGTGTAAAGTCCCCAGGCTGCTCTAAGTCATGCTCTGCACTGAACTGACCACTAGCAATCCGCAGCATAAAAGAAGCAGGAAGCTGATTCAGGGACACTTTTTCCTACCTGTCCTGCTCCTCTCCCAAAAATCTGGTCCCACATATGTAAATCACGCTGTTACACACACCGAACTTCTGAAAACCAGGCCGCACTTGCGTGAGCTAATCGGTTGAATCCGATATTCCTAGAAATTAGCTTTGTCAATTGCTATAGAACTCTATCGTCTATTGAATTGTTCTCGAAGGGTTTTCTTGTTGGCCCTGTCCTCAGTGCAAAGAGAGCCAGGCTAATAATGGAATGTTGCCTTCTCGTGGCTGAAATCCCTTTTTTTTAAAGGAGGTTTGGGCTCCAGAATCAATTAAGCATGGCTGTGCTGGACACAGCCACACTGAAAAACTTTTTAAAACCTGGCACAACATGACTCACCCAAGGTCCCAGAGTGATTCAAGTGAATTTCTCCCCAAGATTTTCCATATACTTGTGTTCCAGCACAAGTCCACCCAGAAGTCTCTGCCCTACAATTTTACTATGGCCACTGACATTGTGTGGCACTACCTTTCTGCCGGGCCTGCCAGCCTGCAGTCCTAGAGCTCCAAGAAAAATCAGCATACAGATCCCAGAGCTGACACAGCGTTCCATTTTTATCGTAACTGATTTGGGCCTTTTACACCTCTCTCTTCTCCTCTACTGCCTTCCAGCTTATGTACTGGTATGTGTTGGAATATCTGGGAAGGAGGTTTGTTGTGGCTCTAATATAGATTTTAAATCCTGATTTTAGACTCCAGGTTTGCCCTGCATGGCTCTGAATACTCACTAACCTGCCCTGACCCCTTTCCTAGCTACAGGGCATTCATTGCACCTCATGTCTGCTGGAAGACAAAATGGTGAGTACACTGCACTGTGCTGCCATTCAGTCAGCAGGGGACAGAATCAAAGCAGCCAGGCAGCTGGTACCGATGACGTGACATCCTACTATAAAAAGAGTTTGTTACTGCTGAAGCATCTCCAGTTCTCATTGTATGAGGCTTGAAAACCAGCCTGCAAGCCCAGGAGCAGACTCATGCTTTCAAGGGAGTGTTTGATAAGTAAATTTAAGAAGGAATAAAGGGAGGATGGGTTCCCAGTATTCGTGGCTGTGAAATGCCACTCCTGTCACTGCTGAATCAATCTTTCCAACCTCTCTGTCTGCCTGTCTCCCCTCACTGTACTTATCTGGTGGTCATAGTCACTCAGTCTCGTTTCCATTATTCATGGGAGTGTGCTGTATTGGCCAGGGAGTGCACTCCCTCTCTTGTCATATTGTGCTGAATGCAACCCTGTTAAAATCATCTCATCCTCATACTAGAATGTTAGTTAGGATAATCTGCATTTCTTTTATATAAATTTGACAAGAAAGATGATGTTCAATGCCAGAGCCAGGAAAGTATTTCATGAGCCACTACATGGGTGAGAATAGTTTCTCCATGATTCTGTATATTGGAGCCAAAAAAAACCCCAACTCTCCACTCCCCCCATCCTTTTTCTTCCTGTTTTGTTTTGTTTTTAAAGGGCATTTTCTCTATATCTGCTACCAAAATGACAAGCTGTCATGATTCGTGATTTCATTTCAGTAGTACGTGTAACTCAGTAGAGAATCTACTCAAGTTCACGTGGGCCTGATTCTGATCTCTCTTATAGCCGTTTAAATCCATTAACTGCCGTGGAGTTTTTCCAGATTTACATCTGTTGAGTTGAGATCAGAAATTGCTCCTATTTACAATACTTTAGTGTAGTTCAGAGCACTTTAAAGTCATTAACTGATGAATCCTCCTAACAGCCCTGCAAGCCACTAATCATTCCGGCTTTAGAAATTGGGAAACTGAGGCAGAAAGCATCACTGTCAAGGTCAAGATGGAGCCAGTACCAGCTCCAGCATCAGAATTTGAACCAGATATGTGTGTGGGTCATTAGAACCAGTCTAATAGTCATAGTTACAGTACAAGCACAGCTTTACCTAGGCTTCCTCCACCACTTCTCACCAGCCTTCCCCACCATCACCCAGCAGTAATCCTCCCAAACCTGCTCCAGGTTATTGTGTGGTTTGGGTCAGTCCTGCTAAGGTTCCATGGATGGATTTGGGGTTCCCAAGTGAAAAAACATGTGAAATCTACCATGTAGCTATCAACAATGTACTTGTTGCCCCTCCAGTGCCTGCCAATGCACATATGTTGCAGTTAAATGTAATAAACTTACATAGCGTTAGGGCGGGGGGACGACTCTTTTAATGACCAGATGTGAAATAGAAAAACTACAGGGCACCATGTCTCTTAACCTGAATAAGTATACAAGGGAAAAAAGACCTATCTAGGTAAATATATACCTCTTCTGTGTGTAAAATCCCCTGGATATTATGGTAACTAGAATCAGTTTACTACATGCAGAATATGGAATCACATGCCTAGTCCAACTGAAGTCAGTAGCTGTTTTGCCATTAGCTTCAGTGGAACCAAATCTATCCCATGGTCCATTTGCTCATGTAAAAGCTAAAGAGAAAGGCTTTGTCTACACTGCAGGGTTTTTGCGCAAGAAGCTTTTTGCAGAAGAGATCTTCCGCAAAAACTTCTTGTGCAAAAGTGCATCCACAACTCAAAAGTGCATCGCAAAAGCAATGTGCTTTGGCACAAGAGAGGGTCTATGCTGCATGGACGCTCTTGCGCAAGAAAGCTCTGATGGCCATTCACAGAACGGCCATCAGAGCATCTGTGCTTTTTCTGATAGGCTCTTTTTGCACAAGAAACCCCTGCAGAGCGTTCACAAATGCCTTTTTGCACAAGAGCTGTAGTGCAAAAAGGAGTTATTCCTCGTGAGGTGAGGAATAACTCTACCGGCAAAAGCCCTCTCTCCTGTCGATTTACTATATTTGTTTTTGCGCAAAAAAGCACTTGAGGTGTGGACACTTTGCCAGTTTTTGCACAAAAATGGCTGGTTTTGTGCAAAAACCTTGTAGTGTAGACATAGCCAAAATGGTGTTCCTGTCCTATGCTGATGCTAACCAGGGTTAGCATTAGTAATAGGCAAAACAGTTCAGGGAAGCCGAAAACTGCCTCTGGCCAATAGAAATTATTTTTTCAGTTTGGGTGTGGAGTTTGATTGCCTCTTCCCAATCCTTACTGGACAGACTTAGAGCTTGTCTACACAGGAGAATTTCCCAGCATAGCTATACTGGAATAATTATACCACTATGGCTAAACTGGTGTAACAACAGCAGAATACTCATTCCAATATAGCTATGCCAGGAAATTTCCCTCTGTGGACCAGCCTATCTAGCTACGGGGAGAAAGTATTCTTATTAAAGGATGATGAAGGAAGAGAGACTTCTAAAAGTGTAGATAATTTTTAAATAAACCAGTCTAAACTTTTGGCAGTATCCCCATCTCTTGTCCATGAGATCTAATCACTTTAATCTAAGGGAGAGGCAGAGAACAAAAGGGGCAGGAACATAGATTCCTTTTGGTAAGGTGATCCATTGTAGAGGGAACATAGAAGAGTAATTTCCAAGAGAAAAGGCCTGGTGCCTGGACTTTAGATTGTTTGCTTTTGGAAGGTATGAGTCACAAGGAAGCAAAGAAAAAAAATCCTTGTTTCTGGTCGCTGTTCAGTACTATAAAACAGTAGCTCCTATGTTTATTTCTCTGTTTTCCAGCAATGCCCTTGTTGCCATGCACCATTATGAAACTAGGGTTTTGTGCCCACTCCAAAAGAAAAGCCAATATTCCCTAATATAAAAGCAGCTGCTTCCAAAAGCAACAACTGATGCAAATATGTTAAACACATCAGGGCAGGAGGAATAATTAAAAGAATCAGGCATTCTTTGTAACTTTCCCTTGCTGACGATATATATATTATAACAGAAGCAACTGCACTGAACTGGAAGAGCTCCCAGAGCAAGCTGGAAAGAAGGAATCTTTGATTTCCTCCCTTTGCATTATTGTGTCTCCAAAGAGAGAAATACTCCCTGTTAAGTTACTCAGTTAAAAAACACAGGCAGCAGGAGATGTGATAGTTTGATCTCCTAAAAGTTCATTAGTTCTTAAGTTTGATATTTCAGTGCTAGAATTTAATTTTGCTTTTACGCCTCTTTGCCATGTTTTTAGAGGGAGGGTTTTTTGTTTTTGTTTTTTTGGAACAGCTGAAAATAAAATGAGAACAAAACAAGCCTGTGTTTGCGAGACACTATATCTCCCACAGTCAAACTATTACCTTCTTCCAGTTTCAGGTTGAGGTTTTATTGTTTAATTTATTTTTCATATTTTCAGCTGACTTTTACCTCAAGGCAGGATTTTGTAATAGTGTTTATGGTTTAAACTAAAATCAGCCCATTTCAGGGGAAAAAAACGTATAGAAGATAGATCTGATGAAAACATCTCTGGTCCTGACAGCTTTCTGCAGACTGCCTAAGGTGGCTTGAATCATTGTACAGTTCTTCTTGCTATCTCTGGCCTATCCTCCTTTTGGGATAGACTCATAAGCTGACAGCAACACTAGAAATATTCCAAGGAACCAGCATTCACAAAGCTGGCTGACTGCATCCACCAAAGCTGGCAGACTGCATCGTTCCTTTTCCCCATGTATTGTGGATAGATCAATGTCTGCACTTGCTCTGAGGACTTGTCTAGACTACGCCAAAGTGCCGAAAGAGGATATGCAAATTCTGATCTCACTTTCAAAAGCGGAGTTTTCGAACGTAAAAGTAGTCGGGACGCGGTTTTTTCGGCCACCCCCCTCCCTCTTTTTTCAAAAAGCCACGTCAACCACATTTTTGAGGAAGAGTGGCTTTTTGAAAAAGGGGAGGGGAGATGATGAAAAAACCACGTCCCGACTACTTTCACTTTCGAAAGCTCCTCTTTCAAAAGTGAGATCAGAAGAATATATGCAAATTCCCGCAGGATTTGCATAGCCTCTTTCGGCACTTCGGGGTAGTCTAGACGAGCCCTGAGTAGTCTAGACGAGCCCTGAGTATCTTTACAGAATGTATATTACTATAGTAATTATTATTTATATTGAAGTAGTACTTAGGAGCCCTACTCAAGGACCACACTCTGTTGTGCTCGGAGCTGTACAAACATGGAAGACAGCCCCTTCCCTAAAGAGCTGACAATCTATGTAAACAGTCACAGCTTCTTGGAAAATAGAACCTAAAACATAAGAATGGCCATCATGGGTCAGACCAAAGGTCCATCTTGCCCAGTATCCTGTCTTCCGACAGTGGCCAATGCCATGTGCCCAGAAGGAATGAACAGAACAGGTCGTCATCAAATGATCCCTCCCCTGTCGCCCATTCCCAGCTTCTGAGAAACTCTTCCAAAAGAAAGCTAGCTTTCCTACAATGGATGAAGTGAGCCCACAGGGAAGTGTATCTTTTTTCCTTCCTCTAACTCACAATGCAAAATAATCTTAAGGAGCAGCAAGCCACAGAGTTTGGAAGTGTTTGCAGAGGTATCTGGATTTTGCTTCTGGCTCCTCTGTCTGGAATGGGCCAAACCAAAACCTTGGATTCAAAGTCTTTCCTGCTCTCAAAATGAAAGATTCCTCAAGGTATCTTTTGGGTGCACTCTCTTTTTCTACCTCTCATCAGCCCCAGGGTTGTCTCCCTCCCATCCCACAAGAAGAGGTTCTGATACATGGAAATATTTGGTTTCCACAGCTTCCTTGATTCCTGCACACACACACTCACGCCATTATATTTTCTGAAGCTCAGTGCTGCACACTGTCTCTGCATGGTTAGTCTAATGGAGTCATTCAGACATGCCAAGAAAAGACAGCCTAGCAGGTAAGAGTCAAGGCCCCTCGCAGGCTTTGTGAATTGCTTTTATGCTTGGTGAAACTAGCAGGGGAACGGGCAGGGGAGGGGGGGCTCTGCAGCTCCAGTCTAGACCTCCCCCGCTGTTCAGGGAATGAGAGAGTTGCAGACAGAGTAGCTAGCCTGGGTGAAATCATAATAGTTCCATTGACATCATACAGTGTTTAAAGGACTTACAGACCCAACCCCCTGTCACTTGCAATGCCTCACAATTGCACTGATGTTCTGTTTTGACTGAGGGGCCCACAGTGATGCCAGTTCTGCTGCCTTCTCATGCCGCGACTAGAGTTATGAAACAGGGGAGTGCCACTGAGGTTGAACTGGATTGGGAAGACCCACAGATTTGCTGTAACAGAAGTAAATGGTCCTTTATCTTTCCATTTATATGTAAAGGGCTGGTGTCGCTGGGGTGGCGAATTAATTTCTGTTGGTGGAAGTGACAAGCTTTTGAGTTTCACAGAGCTTTTCTTCAGGCCTGGTGAGGAAAAACACAGTGTTTGAGCTAAATACAAGGTGGGACAGTCCCACCTCTGATTGACAGCATGCTGTGGTGGTTATCAAGATTATATCCTCCAAAACTCTCATCTCTTCCTTCAAATAGCCTCTCCGGCCTGTTACCGCTTCTGACGGGCCCAGAGGAAATGAGACATGGTACAAAATAGAGGAAAAAGCAAGGCAGAAAACAGCTAACCAGTGACTTCCTAGCAAATCAACTTGTAAAAATGTGAAGGCTTCTGCAGCCTTCAGAATGATTTGGTGTTGGTGACCAGAATTCTGATCATGTGCCCCTGCGTATTCTCTGAGCTGCTGCTGACTTTTAAGACCTTCTGCATAGTGAACTGATGGGAAATAAAACCTTTATGTGTGCTACTGGCAGTGGGGGTAGAGGAGGCTCTTGTTATGAAGGCCATACATGGCACACTGGCTGGGGCTATAATGGTATATTTCAATTGTGCTCTGCAAACTTTGCCCCTGCAGACTGATGGAAAAAGGCTAGATGGAGCACAGATTAATTTTCGAAAGGAAATGAGACTATAAATTCATTTAGGAAATGACATGTCAATTTTTCTTTCCCCTCTCCCACTCATAAGAAACTGTATGGCTGCCAGGAATTTCTGTGAAAATAACACTTGCTTTTTGAAAATCCTGTGTGAGTGACATTTATAAAAGACCTAAAAGCTGACGTGTCATATTTAAGTTCTCGGCAGAGGTAATCCTCCCTAAACAAATGAGGACATCTCCCTGAGTTTTACTGCTGACAATGATATCGGTGTAGGATGCAACATTACTGAAACTTTGAGAAAATATATAACCCATTTACTTAATGGTCTGAGCTGTAATGTCATCACTTAAGTGAATCCCATGAATAAAGAGCAAGATGAAGTAAATCTTCCAAAACACTTCTGGAATGAAGCAAAGATTCATGGTGGTTGATCTCCTGGGGCCCTATTGATAACTTATTTTCAGTACCATTTGCTCTACTGTAACATTGCTGTATGGTGAGTGGGTTATCACTGTGTTAGCTCAACAGTTAGTACTAACCATGGGACAGTTGTGTTCTAGTCCTTCTCCAATTGTGGTGTGGGGGCTGCATCACGGGTTAGGTAGGAATCACACATTATGCCATCCTCCTTAGCTGCCTCAGTTTCCCCACTTTCAGTTGGTCTCTCAGCGGCAGCCACATGGAGCCGTTTGACAAGCTGGAGAAGTTGCCAACTGCTGGGAACTGAGCTGCGGCAGACGGATAGTCTATTGCCAGTCAGGAGGGCTTATGGGAAGGGATTGGCTGAGCAACGTGACTTGATTATTGTAACTGCCTGGGGCACTCCTTACCAATGCAGTTACCTCTGGGTAGCAATGCATGTTAACAGCTCCCATGCAGTCTTTCCTGTAGCTCACCTTGTCATGTACTACTGACGGAGGCAGGCAAATGTGGAAGAGATGAAGGGGAAAAACTGCCAGTTGAACTGGTTTCAGTCTGCAGTGGAGTCAAGCTCTTCAAAAACTCTCCAGTTCTGACTGGACTTCCTCTGCCCTCAAAAAGAAATAACAAAATGTTTTTTAAGTACATTAGAAGCAGGAAGCCTGCTAAAAAACCTGTGGGTCCCCTAGACGATCGAACTATAAAAGGCGCAATCAAGGACGATAAAGCCATTGCAGAGAAACTAAATGATTTCTTTGCTTCAGTCTTCACGGCTGAGGACGTTGGGGAGATTCCCAAATCTGCACCATCCTTTGTGGGTGATGAATCTGAGGAACTGTCCCGGATTGAAGTGTCATTAGAGGAGATTTTGGAACAAATAGAAAAACGTAGTGTTAACAAATCTCCAGGACCGGATGGCATTCATCCAAGGGTTCTAAAAGAACTCAAATGGGAAATTGCTGAACTATTATCTGTGGTTTGTAACCTATCCCTTAAATCGGCTTCTGTACCTAATGACTGGAAGGTAGCCAACGTGACACCAATATTTAAAAAGGGCTCTAGAGGCGATCCGGACAATTACAGACCGGTAAGTCTAACTTCAGTACCGGGCAAATTAGTCGAAACAATAGTAAAGAATAAAATTGTGAAGCATGTAGAAGAACATAATTTGTTGGACAAAAGTCAACATGGTTTCTGTAAAGGGAAATCCTGTCTTACTAATCTATTAGGGTATGTCTACACTACAGCACTAATTCGAACTAACTTAATTCGAATTAGTTAATTCGAACTAAGCTAATTCGAATTAGTGCATCTAGACTTAAAAACTAATTCGAATTAGCATTTTGCTAATTCGAACTATCATGTCCACATTGAGTGGATCCTGAATCGAAGTTAAGGCTGGCCGGAACCAGTGCCGGCAGGGCATCAGGTTAGGACTTAGAGCGTGGAGCTGCTGCCTCAGGCTAGCCGAGGGCTGTGCTTAAAGGGACCCCACCCCCACCCCGGACAGACAGTTCTCAGGGTTCCCTGCTTGCTTGTCTACCTCGATGAGGGACAGCAAAGCAGTCCTGTCTTGGAGTGCCCTGAGTGCCCGCACTCGGCACATCACAGCACTCGGCCATCAGCCCGGCTGCACTTGCCGCAGGCTGCTATCCGGGGGGGTCAATCGGGGGGCTGTCAGGATCCAGGAGGCCCTGCAGGAGAGCTTCCACCCCGAGGAGCCCGCAGAGCCACCCCAGTCCTCCCCATCGGGGGCTTGTGCCCCATTCCTCCCTCACCTCCTTCCACTTACCCCTCCCCAGTCCCCCTTCCTGATGTAAAAAATAAAGGATACGTGTTCAAAAATAGAAACTCTCTTTATTTAACAAAACTGGGGGGGGGGGGGAGATTAGGAGGAAAAGGAGGTGGGAGAGGGGAAGAGAGAGGGTGGGAGAGGGGAGGAGGAAACCTGGGAGGAGGGAGCTGGAAGGGGGAAGCCAGGGAAAGAAGGAGGAGGGGAAGTATAAAACTATGGTACGCCATATCTTTAGTACTGTGTACAGATGTGGTCTCCTCACCTCAAAAAAGATATTTTGGCCTTGGAAAGGGTTCAGAAAAGGGCAACTAAAATGATTAGGGGTTTGGAACAGGTCCCATATGAAAAGAGGCTAAAGAGACTAGGACTTTTCAGCTTAGAAAAGAGGAGACTGAGGGGAGATATGATAGAGGTCTATAAAATCATGAGTGGTGTGGAGAGGGTGCATAAAGAAAAGTTCTTCATTAGTTCCCATAATATAAGGACTAGAGGACACCAAGTGAAATGAAAGGGTAGCAGGCTTCAAACTAATAAAAGAAAGTTCTTCTTCACAAAGCAAATAGTCAACCTGTGGAACTCCTTGCCACAGGAGGCTGTGAAGGCTAAAGCTATAACAGAGTTTAAAGAGAAGTTAGATAAATTCATGGAGGTTGGGTCCATGGAGTGCTATTAGCCAGGGGGTGTCCCTGGCCTCTGTTTGTGGAAGGCTGGAGATGGATGGCACGAGACAAATGGCTTGGTCATTGTCTTCGATCCATCCCCTCCGGGGTAGCTGGTATTGGCCGCTGTCGGCAGACAGGCTACTGGGCTAGATGGACCTTTGGTCTGACCCAGTACAGCCGTTCTTATGTTCTTATGTTCTAAGCTCAGGGCTCAGGGTCGGGGGTCTCACTGGACCAACTTGATTCTCATGCAAACCTGCTCCTGGGTTCGCATGTGGCCTTTGGTGGACAGGCTGGCAGCTATCCTGCCCTAGACGACCACTTTCCTGTGCCTAGTGTGGAGATTGTGGACGTTGGAGGCCTCCCCCCAAACCTGGATGAGGTCCACGATCTCCGCACTAGACCAGGCGGGCACCCGCCTCTTGCGGCCCCGGGCAGGCTCCTGGGAGCCGCCAGCCTGGTCCTGGGAAGAGGCGGAGGGCTGGGTGGCAGTGGGTGGTTGGCTCATGCCGTGCCAGGTGCAGGGTCTGCAGGCTGGGTGCTGGCAGGCTTGCACCTGGCATGGGCACCGTAGCCAGACCGTGGCCCTTTAAGGGCTCCGGGGCCGGGAGGGGGGCAGAAAAGTTTTCCTGGCTTGGCCCAGAGTGGCCACCAGGGCAAGCTGGGAAGGGCTAGCCTCCAACTAGTTCGAATTAAGTGGCTACACAGCCCTTAATTCGAACTACTTAATTCGAACTAGGCATTAGTCCTCGTAGATTGAGGTTTACCTAGTTCGAATTAAGCGCTCTGCTAGTTCGAATTAAGTTCGAACTAGCGGTTTGCATGTGTAGTGCCTATGAAAGTTAATTCGAACTAACGGCTGTTAGTTCAAATTAGCTTTGTAGTGTAGACATACCCTCAGAGTTCTTTGAAGGGGTTAACAAACATGCGGACAAGGGGGATCCAGTAGATATAGTATACTTAGATTTTCAGAAAGCCTTTGAGAAGGTCCCTCACCAAAGGCTCTTGTGTAAATTACATGGCCATGGGATAAGAGGGAAGGTCCTTTCTTGGATTGAGAACTGGTTAAGAGACAGGAAACAAAGGGTAGGAATAAATGGGAAATTTTCAGAATGGAGAGGGGTAACTAGTGGTGTCCCCCAAGGGTCAGTCCTAGGACCAATCCTGTTCAACTTATTCATAAATGATCTGGAGAAAGGGGTAAGCAGTGAGGTGGTAAAGTTTGCAGATGATACCAAACTGTTTAGGATAGTCAAGACGGAAGCAGACTGTGAGGGACTCCAAGAAGATCTCACCAAACTGAGTGATTGGGCAACAAAATGGCAAATGAAATTTAATGTGGATAAGTGTAAAGTAATGCACATCGGGAAAAATAACCCCAACTATACGTACAGTATGATGGGGGCTAATTTGGCTACGACAAATCAGGAAAGAGATCTTGGAGTTATCGTGGACAGTTCTCTGAAAACTTCCACACAGTGTGCAGCGGCGGTCAAAAAGGCAAATAGGATGCTAGGAATTATTAAGAAAGGGATAGAAAATAAGACACAGAATATCTTACTGCCCCTGTATAAAACTATGGTACGCCCACATCTTGAATACTCTGTACAGATGTGGTCTCCTCACCTCAAAAAAGATATTTTGGCCTTGGAAAGGGTTCAGAAAAGGGCAACTAAAATGATTAGGGGTTTGGAACGGGTCCCATATGAGGAGAGGTTAAAGCGACTGGGACTTTTCAGTTTAGAAAAGAGGAGACTGAGGGGGAATATGATACAGGTATATAAAATCATGAGTGGTGTGGAGAGGGCGAATAAAGAAAAGTTATTTATTAGTTCCCATAATAGAAGAACTAGAGGACACCAAATGAAATTAATGGGTAGCAGGTTTAAAACTAATAAAAGAAAGTTCTTCTTCACACAGCGTGTAGTCAGCCTGTGGAACTCCTTGCCAGAGGAGGCTGTGAAGGCTAGGACTATAATAGAGTTTAAAGAGAAGCTAGATAATTTCATGGAGGTTAGGTCCATAAAAGGCTATTAGCCAGGGGATAAAACGGTGTCCCTGGCCTCTGTTTGTCACAGGCTGGAGAGGGATGGCAGGAGACAAATCGCTTGATCATTGTCTTCGGTCCACCCTCTCTGGGGCACCTGTTGCTGGCCACTGTCGGCAGACAGTCTACTGGGCTAGATGGACCTTTGGTCTGACCCAGTACGGCCATTCTTATGTTCTTATGCCCTGTTCTAGGTGGCTGTTTACTCACACCTTTTCCCTTTCTCTCCCTCCCTCCCAGTCTCTTCAGCTCAGCTTCCCTTCATGCCTGCCCCTCTTATCTTCTCCTCTGTGCTATTGCTCTCAGTCCCCTTCCCTTCCATGTCCCCTCTCCATTTGGTTAATCCTCTCCTGACTAAACCCACCCCAAAAATCATGGCACTTACACAATTGCTGCCATCACGTTCACTTTGCTTCTATCTTATTCCACTTTCCCCCCGCCCTCTCTCTGTGTTGCCTATTAAAATCCTAAACTCTTTAGGGCGGAGAGGTGGCAGGTTGAAAACAAACAAAAGGAAGTATTTCCTCACGCAACACTCAGTCAATCTGTGGAACTTGTTGTCAGGGGATGTTGTGAAGGCCAAAACTAAAACAGGGTTAAAAAAGAATTAGATGTTCATGGACGACAGGAGCCAGGATGGTAAGTGATGCTAAGCTGGGAATGGGTGCCAAGGGATGGATCATTCGATGATTACCTGTTCTCTTCATTCCCTCTGAAGCACCTGGCATTGGCTGCTGTCAGAAGACAGGATAGTGGGCTAGATGGACCATCGTTCTGACCCAATATGGCTGTTCTTAATTAAAGACTGTTTGCTACTCTGTAGAGCAACTGGCACAAGGGGGTCCCAGTGCTGGAGGGGGGCTTAGGCACTAACATAAAAACATGATCAGAAATAATAATGAAATTGTATGATACGTTATACTGTGGACTGAGAGCATCCCAGTCATCCTAGCAAGGGTTGAACAGTATTCTAAGAGTATTGCCAACCCCAAGCTCCATTGCTGACTAGCAGGTCTGAATGAGGTTATATTGCAAAGGAACTCCTATAAATAATATGCCAAAGCCTTCACCCAGGCAACAGTTTCCTCCTGCAGTGTTTTCATTCATTCATCATCTGTTTAAATGGACCACACTTCCAGGGAGAAATGTTTTTCACCCAGCTGGGATACAGTATTATTTTTTCCCTATGATATGTTAATTATTTGTGTGTGCACCATATTGAGGTATTGTTGTTATGGTAACTTATGTATTATTCTCGCTTCCACAGACCAGGCAATCACAAATGCCATTTTTAAAGGTTCCAAACTGTATTCAGACCCCGCATTGGCTCAATGTGATCTGTACATCCAGTTCTGAGGCTGAGCTGGGCTGCAAATATCTCATTTAGATTTCCAGCTAGTTGAAGAATTAGAAATTTTATTGTGGAAAAAAGGACACTTTTTGGTGACATTTTTCAGATTTTTCTAGCTTTTCTCTACACCTGTGAGGGCTAGACACATGTTTTTTCCTTTCAGATGGAATTCTCAGGTTCTCACATGAGCCCAGGAGGTGGGACTTTAATTAAAACACTAAAGATTGTGAGACTCACAAGGAAGCCAGGAAGTTGGGAACAGTGTGCCCAACTCATCCCAATACAATCATGTGCACTGTAAGGAGTGATTGCACGGAGTCAGACCCTTTTACACGTCTCTCTCGCTCGTTTGCTGTCTCTCACAAACAAACAAACACACAGCAGGTGCCCAGGACTATAACTTTTTTTCTGATGATTCAGAAAAGACTAATGCCACCCTGGGAACTACCAGATGGACCTAGCAGGGCATGGAAGAGGTATGAGCCTTGCCCAGTGTATTGTGAGCTAACAATGGGAGAAGCTGAGGGCTGAAGGAGGAGTCAGGATACTAACTAGAAGCCACAAAGAGGATGGGAGCTAAAGCAAAGTGTCAGTGCAAGCCTCACTGCTGCACTTCATCTGAAGACTGAAGCAGAGGCAACTGGTGAGGAGGCAACTGGGGCAGGGAGTCCACTGGTCACGTGCCCCTCTCAGCCCAAGGAAGGGCTGGAACAAGCCCCCTCTGCCCTAAGCCCCACTTCTCTCTGCCCTTCCACTGCTTCCTCCACGCCCCAGCCCTGACCCACTGCACTGCTTCTGGTATGTACAGGGGTGATCCTGCCCCTCCCCCAGAGCAGGGCAAGCTAGAGCCACCTTGCTACACTTTCCCTGCCCCGGTGCTGCCAGTGAGTGGGGGGGGGGACGCTGACCCTCCGGCCTCACTAGTCCCCCTGCTGGCTGTTGGCCAGCCCCTTCCACCTGAGGGTGCATGTGAACCATGTGTACCTCCCTCCCTCCTGCATGTCATCCCTCAGGGTGAGACCACCCTGAGGGATACAAGCTGTCTGACAACGTGGAATACTAAGAACCTGTTAGGCACCGAGTGCTTGACTGAGGCCAACATAAGTAACTCTTACTCCTCTGCCATGTTACTACAGCAGCTTCCTGTCATGCTTGGGGGATGATGATTAGGGTGACCAGATGTCCCGCTTTTAAAAGGACAGTCCCATGGTTAAGCCCTCCTGCAAGTGCCTTGACTTTTTCTTAAAACAGGGCAAATTTTCCCATATTTTCTGTCCCTCAACCCCCAGTTGTACTGGTGAGTCCTCCTGCTGGCCGGATCCCTGCTCACCAGCTGCCTGCCCACCACCAGGGTCCAGGAGCCCACAACAAGGATGGGTCTGCAGGGCTGGCGGCAGGACCAAGATACATTCAGCCACTCCCCATGCTGGTCCATCAGCACAGTCCCCCACTGCATGCCAGCTCTTGGCCAGCAGGGCCCTGCTCCCTTTTCCATTTCCAGCTGGTGCTGGCTATGCGCTGCGGTGGTTGGTGAATGAGGGCAGGGACCAGAAAGCAGCTGGTTATGTGTCACTTCTCCTGCCCATCCACGGGCCTTTATGTGGGTCCCCTCTTGCTGCCCTCCCTCTGCTTTGCCCCTTCCCCTCACACTACTTTTCCATATTCCACCCTGGCAGGGCACATCCTACTCCCAGTGCTGTTTGGAGAACCAGCCCCTGGTAAGAGCGCTGGGCTCCCCAGCAGCCTGGCTGACAGGCTCCTTTCTTCCCCTAATTCCTCTGGCTGGGCCAGCACCCAAAGCTTTGACATGGGAAAGCCTCTCCATATTCTGAACTAAGCTCTGGAGAGATCAAAGGGAGCAGTTTCCAGCCAGGTGTCTCTCTCTCTCTCTCTCTTTCACACACACACACACACACACACACACACACACACACACACACACACACACACACACACACACACACACACACACACACACACACACACACACACACACACACACACACACACCCCCCCCCTGGGGAGCCCAGAGCTATTCTGTGCCTGAGGCATGCTCCCTGCTGAGACACCTCTCTGGCCAGGTTCAGTGAAGCCCCTACAGTCAGGTTTCCTGGGCCCTGGTGCTCAATGCAACCCCTTCCTGCCCTCCTACACAATACCAAAAAGGCTGCTGCTGACCACATTCTGGTATGAACTCTAACATGCTTCCCCCGCTCCCCCCCCCCCCCCATGTGTTGCCGTGGTAAAACAGCCAGCCATGGAGAATGGAGAGCTCTGGACAGGGAGGGTTGGGTGTACAGGAGAGTGCATATCACCCCGCCCCCTGTGAACACTAAAGCCTTAAAGATAACAAAGTAAATAAAAAGAATCCAACTACACAATTTGTTTTCAGCAGGGGCTCAGTCAACTTGATGTTAATCTGAACACTTGCACGATGGATTGTCATTGAACTTGCTTGAATACGAGTAATTTTACCAGGTGCCCTGTGTTCAGCGTAGGGAAATATGGTCACCCTTTCGATGAAGAAAAAATAAAAAGTCTGGTCTCCATCTCAAGCTGGTGGTGTTCTTAGGAAGGACCCAGCCTAGCAGGTGTAATGTGATGTGCAGGCCTGCCAATGAGGGGGGCAGTTGTATGTAATTCAAAAGGCTCCAGGGCTGTAGTGGTGCTTGGAATTACGGGACATGCTCCGGGCAGCACTGAAGGCTGGGGAGGGGCCAGCATGGCACGATCTGGGCAGCGCTGAGGGTTGGCTGCCTACAGTCCTGCCCCTTCTGGGAGGATGGAGCCACCCGCCTACACCTTTCCCAGTGGCCCTGCAAGTCAGACGGCACGCCTGGTGTTGTGCTTGCATAGGAGACTCTATAAAAGCACAGCAGCTAACAGCAGAAAGTGAAATCAGCTTTGCACCAGGATAAGGGGACAATCAGACATACGAAACCCAAGGCAGACTTTTGTTTGTTTTCTTGTGTTATTGGGAAACACTGCAACAATGTTCTAGTCTTTGAAGATGCAGGAAGCATTTAGAAAGGCTACTTTCTTCTTTCTTTCTTCTCCTTTTGGAGACACGTCATCTGCAAACACGGCTCGAGATCTCTTTAGACAAATGCTTTTCAAAACCCCACACATGAAGACTGTAAAATGGAAACCGACCTCTGATCTTTGTCTGGATGTCCCCGAACAGGCAAAGAAACACCTTTCATGCTGAGATATTTTTTTTCTTTTTCTTTCTTTCTTTTGTGAATATTTTTACCCTGATATTTTTTGTCATCCCATGCAGCAAAAGAAACTGCTAATCTTTGCTCTGCCTATTTGATGTGTTAGAAAAGCCAAAGAAGCAATCTGTAAAAGTGCTTTCTCTGTTTTCTAGACTTTTTTCCCCTATGTAGGCTGTGAGTTTGAGACAGAGGTCAGAGACTCAGGTTTCTCTTTGTTTTTTGTGCCCAGCTGCTATTCCTGTCGAGATCCAGATAAATAAGGGAATGGAAACAGAGGGAATCTATTTAAAAGAAAAAGTCTGTCCCCAAATGTCTGGGGAGATAGAGGATCTATTGTCCCCTGGGCAATATGCAAGGAATCTTTTGCAATCTTGATGCTGGAGCTACAATACCCAGTCACTTAATTGTGCCCTTATCAGAGGGATTGCTAGAGATTTGAGCTGCTTCACAAGGACCCCAGAAAAATGAAAACCAGCTTACATTGTGTTAGAGTGCCACTCTGCAGGGGTCCTCCTCCCTACAGAGCAAAAACCCTAGTCGCACCACCCCACAGCAGGGCAGAAGCCCTGTGCTTCCTCCCAGTCTGACAGGCAGAGAAAGGGGGGGGGGAATGCGGGGACTCTGCATTGGACTACACCTAATATAAAGAGCTTTGAAAACCAGGAGAGCAATCTGAATGTGGGCTTTGTAGCCAGCTAAGGGGAGGGTAGCCAGCTACAAAGCTTTTCTGAGAGGGAGGTGGGTCTTACAGATTTCTACATCAGTGGGCAAATTCTGAGCACCTTTGAAAAATCAGGCCATTTATTTAGTCACCTAAATATGGACTTAGTTTGAAAATAGTGGCCATAGAACACAGAGACAGAGGTCAAGTTGAATTTGAAGGGTGGCTCTCACATGGGTTCCTCCATCACTACCATGTGAAATTAGCACTTGAATACAACAGGCACTGAGCCACAACCACCAAACACATCCCATCTGCCAGCTGGACTTCAACCAGACATCCAAAGGTGAGATCTTATCTCCATACTGAGAGAACGCAGGAGGAGATACAGATGGTCTCCATAAACCATTGCAGGAAGCAAAGTACACTCGATAAGGAGAAAGGGAAGAAGCTGATGAAAATGGCTTGTGCCAACGATTGTGTTGAAGACTTTGACCGTGCCTTATGGGAGACTGCATAGTTAAAATGTAAATAAACTGACTTTAAAACATCCAGGCTTCAACAGTAGCTGCAGTGCTGAATTTAAATCACCTTCTGTAGCTATTGGAATGTTTAGCAGTGTAGAGGAGTGGGATGGTCCCCCCCCTTCCTGTTACATAATTTTCTTTCCAAATCTCTGTAGCAACACGCTGAACTTATTTGAAAAAACACCACCAGAGATGCCCAGACCTTTTCAATATTTTACTAGTAAAGTGAAAGCCCACATAGGTTTAAGAAGGGGAACTAATAACCCAAATGGTACGTTAGAGCTCTCTTCAAGCAGTCCTTTGCCTTTGTTTGAAAACCTGAAAAGAAAAATGTTGGTGAAAACAAAATATTTTAGTTTCTGTCAAAACAATTTCCACGTGTGTGTGCTGGGAGTGCACATGGGGAAGGATGTGTAATCATTTCCCAGTTCTAAACGATTGCAGGACTCTTCTTCCAAAGAACATTTACGTATTATTTACTAGACCATTGTTTTGGCAAGCACTTATAAGAGAAGTCCCATTGGCTTGTGAGGGACTACTTTTATGAGTAACTGATAAAACTAACATTGAAAAAACTAACAGTGAAACTAATCAGATAGCCAAAAAGGCAACACACAAAAATCTGTTGGGGAACATTTTAACCTCCCTGGACACTCATTAAGGGATCTACAAGTTGCTGTTTTCTTTCAGACCAGTTCCACAAGCCAAATACACAGAGAAGGATGGAACTCCATTTCATTCTCAAGTTTAACTCTCATGCAAATGGTCTAAATCGGGGTATCGGATAGCTCACACATTATCAACCAACCAAACAATGAAGGTGCCAATGGTTCTTGATGTCTGTGTAGAATCTGGTGCTAGTATTCTTCCTTTCCTAGTGCAAACTAATGGTTCTTATCAGTCTGTTTTAACTATTTAGTCTTTGAGGTGCTAATAGACTATTTGTTGTTTTTTACATTTTTCCTGTTACAGACTGGCTTGGCTATCCCTTTGAAACTTATCTACCCAATGTCTTCTCCCCACCCCCTCCTATTTTTTCCTCCCCCCGCCCTTTCCCTTATTTATTCTTCTTTCTGGACTTCCAACACTTCAGTCATCTGAAGAAGTGGGCTGTGCCCATGAAAGCTCATGATTCCATCTACATGTTTTGTTAGTCTATAAAGTGCTACCAGACCATTTGTTGTTTTTTAAGTTTTTCCTGTTACAGACTAACTCTGCTACCCCTCTCAAACTTGATAACAAACAGGTGCAATTCAGTCAGCAGCACAAAGACCTACATATCATGTAAGTCCTATTATGAGGACTTAACAGATGTATTGGCTTTGTCCTGACCCCTGGCTAAGAGCCACACCATCAAGATCTGTATATAGTTCAGCATCTTTAGATCAACCCTTTACAATGTTAGATTTAATATGAATTTCAATGGGATGTTTTTGCCTCCAGTGGTGAGAAGACCTTTTTTCCCCTTCCAACATGGTATATGACAGTGGTGTGCAACCCGTGGGTCGCAACCCCCAAGGGGGCATGAATGTCTTCCCGGGGGGTCGCAGGGCTTAGATCCAGCCGGCCGGGAGCTGGGCCTGGGAGTTGGCAGGTCACAGATCAAAAAAGGTTGCGCACCACTGGTGTATGAGACAAATAAATCTACAGGATTCTCTGAGACTGACTGCTGATTCATTTCTGATTCATAAAAATAAACAGATAGCAAGACATATGTCTGAGCCAAACAGCATTTACTCTGTGGGAACATGTAAATGTAATAACACACTTTAACAGGGTTAAACAACATTAGCCCTCTGATTTGTCATTATTAGTGTCACTAATTCTAGTTTCATGAACATCACTGAAAATATATGGCACGCAGAAAACAACCACCATAATGTGAGTGCGTCCATCTGTCTTTCCAGAGAAAAGCAGGCTTGGCAGGGAATGCAGATCTGCATGGATTTAAAAATCACTTTTTTTATTCATTAAAATGTTGGTATGGTCTGCAAATAGACTTGGAAAGGTCAGGGGAAATGACCTATCATTATGGCCCAGCAATCTTCTCTTCTCGATACACCTTAGCATACTCTGCTGACTGATACAGAGGCCTAATGCTGCTCTCATTGACACCAATGGCAAGACTCCCTAGGCTGTGTCTAGACTACATCCCTTTTTCAGTAAAGGGATGTAAATTAGGCACATCGATATTGCAAATGAAGCCGGGATTTAAATAATGGTGGCTGCCTCTTTTTTCCAAAACGGGGCTTTTTCGAAAAAAACCTGGCAGTTTAGACGGGGATCTTTCAAAAATAAAACCCTTTTTTGAAAGATCCTGTACTCCTCAAAAAATGAGGTTTACAAGATCTTTTGAAAAAGGGTTTTATTTTCGAAAGATCCCTGTCTAAACTGCAGGGTTTTTTCGAAAAAGCCCCATTTCGAAAAAAAGCGGCAGCCGCCATTATGCAAACGAAGCACGGGATATTTAAATACCGGCTTCATTTGCAATATCGGCGTGCCTAATTTACATCCCTTTACCGAAAAAGGGATGTAGTCTAGACACAGCCCTATTGACCTCACTGAGAGAAGGACCCCTCCCCGTCCCAAACATCTATGCTGTCATAGTATGGAGCCACCATTGCCTCAGAGGGAGCTAACTCATTTCTTTTCAGCCCCAGGCATTCTCAGCAACTGCCAGCTACTCTTTGATTCCAGAGTCTTCATTGTGGTTGAGGATAGCTGATGACTGGGCTGGACCAGGCATGTGAAGTTTGCCATCCACAGGGACAGCTCCTTCCATGCATCCCCAGGGGCAAAAAAAATCCCCGACTAGCTGGGGAGGAAGCAAGACCATGTGTGGTCCCTGTCCCTGTCTTGAAGCTGATCCATGGGCTCTCCCTCTGATACAATCTACAGGAGAAGGCTGCAGCCTCCTGTGGCATATATGGCTAACAATGCCTGGCTGCAAACAATGGGAGAGAACAATCATGAAGACCTCAGTACAGGAACCCTAGAGACCCAAGCTAGTGCTGCAGTCTCTCTGCCTCATCTCCCCTCCTCCATCTGAGACAAACATATGGCCTGTACTTTGGCCACTAGCATTTCTCTCTTTCCTTCTCCGCTCTTTTCCTTGGGCTTTTTGTGCTTGTTTTTCACGCCACCTGCTATCTGTTCACCCTATTTTTCTCTCTCCTCCTATCTCTACTCTCATTTTCACAGCCTCTCTCCAAAAAAGAAGGCGACTCCAACACATTTCAAAATGTGAGGTGAGGCAACAAATCTCTGAGCAGATTTGAAATAGGGCAAAGTGAGGTCACCTATCCCCTGGCAGCATGATGAAAGAAATGGGAAGAATGTTGCTTGGGTTTGGGATACCAGGTAGAGCACAGGAGAAGCACCTATTTTAATCTTTGCTAGTATTTGTGTATTGGCTTGTACAAATGTAACCCAGAGGCACTGAGACAGGGAGAATGAATTCTGCTCTACAGCCTTAGCTACGAGGCAGCTGGCTTTTAGCTCATGCGGTAGAGGCACATGGCTTTAGCCCTTAAGGTCCCAGATTCGATCCTTCTGGCGATCGACCAGGGTCCATTGGCTTTATACAAGCAGTGCTGGTTTTCTCAGGTAAATTAAGCCAACAAGGTAGGAAAGTCACTGATGGGAATTAGCTACTGTGCACTAACCATGTCTACAATGGACATTTTTGGTGATGAAACTACTGTCGACATGCACAAAGCACCAAAAAGAAAGTCACCAAATCATGTTTACACTGCCACCCTCTGTCAACAGGTCATGGCCACATTGTGAGCTCCCCTGGCAACAGAAAGAGCAAAGCAATGTGGGTAAGAATCCCCGAGTGCCTGGCATCACCTTCAGTTGCTGAGCACTGTGGGAATGTGCAACCTAGTACTATGCACTTTGGGAAGATGGAAAACATCCCATCAGCCACCTCTTTGCTTCCCAGTCTTTGTGGGGCTTTCGTGCCACTTGAATGACAGTCCTTGCTGCAGATTCCAGCATCTGTTGTGAGAAATCACGGACCCCACAATTCTCTCCCATGTTGTGTTCAATGTGCTTAGGACATCACACATCCCAGCAGAGCTACTTGTACAGATAATAGCAGAGGATGAAGACTCGGATGGGGATGATAATGTGAGTGGCAGGGATAGCAGTGCAGTGGCATTGCATCGGGCTGCTATAGATCAGCTGTGCACTGTAAAACCAGCACTGAGTGGTGGGATCGCACTGTCGTGCAGGTGTGGGATGAAGAATGGTGGCTACAGAACATTTGGATGCATAAAGCAACCTTCCTGGAGCTGTGTGCTGAGCTGGCCCCTGAACTACGGCACGAGGAGACCTGCATGAGAGCTGCTTGTTCGGGAGAGAAGCACATTGCGATTGCTTTCTGGCTGCCATTCAGTTGCAAATCAGTTTGGAGTGGGGCAGGCCACCACTGGGGCAGCACGTCTGCAAGTGTGCAGGGCAATAAATCCCATTTTGCTGCAAAGGACTGTGACCCTGGGCAACGTGGATGACATAGTGGCTGGCTTTGCAGAAATGGGCTTTCCAAACTGGTGGGGCAATCGATGGTGCACACATTCCCATCATAGCACCACCCCACCTTGCCCCAGAGTACAGCAACTGGAAGGGGTACTTCTCAATGGTGTGTCAGGTGCACGATTCACACATCATCTGGCACAATGGCCTGTTCAGAAAGCTGCAGGCTGGGTCTTTCTTTCCAGACCACAGCATTACAGTGGGGGATGTGGAAATGCCCATAGTGATCTGAGGTGATCCGGCTTACAGCCCTGGCTTATGAAGTCTTACATGGGGCACCCAGGCAGCAGTAAGGAGTGGTTCAAACAGGCTAAGTCAATGCCGCATTGTTGCTGAATGTGTCTTTGGCAGATTGAAAGCGAGAGGGAGGTGTCTCTAGGGCAGGCTGGACCTTATGGAGGATCATATCCTCATGGTGGTGGCCACATGCTGTTGCTTACATAATTTGTATGAGCGTAAGAGTGAAGTGTTTGCCTATGGGTGGAATACTGAGGCACAGCGCCTAGACGAACAGTTTGAACAACCAGACACTTGTGCTGTCAATGAAAACCATAGGCTGGCCATCAATATCAGGGAGGCTCTGAGGAACCGCTTTGACAATGAGAGGCATTGACGTTTCTGTGTTTTAGGATTGCTTCCCTGCCTCATCCCACTGCTCATCCTGAGCAAGGCATTCCCATGAAACCAAGGGATGTTGCAGGCTTCCATAGGGGCCAATAAACTCATAGAAACCTACATCAGTTTTGTCTTTATTGATCTCTTTCAATCACAGTCACACATATACAGCAAATGCTTGGTGGTAAGCATGGGTAAGGGTTATTGGAAAACCTCACAATTGTATTAATGTCCAACGGTCAAATTCACAGCTGCTGTAACAGGGAGTGGAGTGTACTGGTAGAAACCCATTACCAGAGAATGAAAATGAGTGTAGGCATAGAGGGAGGGTTGCTAGATACAGAATTTTGCATGTGCTGTCAGGGAGACTTCTGTGTGGGAGTATAGATAGGATTGCTGGGGAAAGAATTCTGCATGTGCTGCCAGGGAGGCCTTTGGTTCTGTTCACTTTGCATCTTGGTTAGACACTTTAGCATCTCAGTTTGGTCTTCCATGAGCTTTAGCATGAGCTCAATGGCTTCTGTTCTAGCTTTTATCTCCCTGGTCTGCCTTTCCTCTCTGTTCTTGGTTTGGAGCATTGAGTGTTGCAAAACATCCTTCACTAGATTCTTTCTGTTCCTCTGAGGTGTCTTCCTTAGTTGACAGAGCCTGTCAGTGGGGGAATGTGTCTGACTTCCCAAGGTTTGGTCTGGAAAAGTAACCATTAACAACAGCATGACTGTACTGTTCCTGATGGGAAGGTTGGGCATGGGGCCCCAAGAAAGTACAGTCTGCGCTTGAGCAGCAGGTGTACATGGGAACAATTTGTAATACTCCTACATATGTGCACCGGCTGCCATTACTCTGGCTGACCTACCCCTGCTAAAGATGAAAAGCAAACCCAGGCTCTGCGTCTGGATGTGATCAGGGGGTGTCCCGCGCCTTATGCAGCCCAGCTCTGTGCCACCTTGGTTTCTACAACACAGTTTGAGAAAAGGTTTGGGAGAGTGTCGGACCACAGCAGTGGGAAAACATCAGCCCTGCCATGGAATCTCCATGAGAAAACTACAAAGTACATCAGGCAAAGTTCGACACCATCTCCCAGCAAGATTCTATTGGTATCTGTGCCCATCAATGCCCTGTTTGGACATAACACAGACCTAGGTAGGGCTTGGCCAGCTCACAGAACTTCAGCCTCCGGTTGGCCTGCGCCGCTGTTCCTCCTCCCAGATGCAACACACACATGCACACACGTTCCATCCTGCGCCTCACCTGCCCTACCCTCACACCACTGCAATACAGCAACTCGCTCTCCCGCACCACCACTCTCCTCCCACCTCCCCCAGCTGCAATAGAGTAATTTACCACCCTGTGCCACAGCCCGCCCCACCCACACCCCGCTGCAATCTCTTCCCTTGCCTCATGACCCTGTGTTTCTTCCCTTGTTTCATGCTGCACATCCAGTTACTGAGACTCCCCATGAGCTTCCGGACTTGAGAACAGCTCCTGGCTGCCTGCTGTACCAGCTGACCCCTCCGTGAGCCCCTCCTCCTCCTCCACTTCCACCTCTTCATCAAGAACTTCTCCCCCCAGGTTAAATCCTGTTTCTGCTGACTCTGTGCTTTCAGAAGCATCCACAGCATCCTTGCCTGTGGAAGTGGGGTCCCCACTCAGGATTGCATCCAGTTCATTTAAAAAACGGCATGTTTTCGAGGCAGCATCAGACCAGCTGTTTGCCTCCTTCACCTTGTAGTAGGACTGCCAGAGTTCCTTTATCTTGACTCTGCATTGCAGGGTGTCTCGCTCATACCCCTTCTCACACAGCGCTTGAGAAATGTGACCGTACATGTCCCCGTTCCTATGGGTCACTTGCAGTTGTGATTGCACCGATTCTTCACCCCACACACTAATAAAATCCAAAAGTTCTGTGGTGCTCCAAGCAAGAGAGCATCTTCAGCGCTAGCCCCTCCGTTTCCTTGAAAAGATGCCATGAGGAGCCAGCCAGCAGGAAATGGATTTTAAAGTTCCCACAGCCTGCAGGGGGGAAAGGGGCGTATTTCTGTTTACCTTTTACCTGGCTGCAGAGCAGCAGAGTTCAAAGTACTGTCCAGAGTGGCTAATCAGGCATTACGGGAAACATCATGGCATTCAGATTTCCAGAAAGCCTTTGACAAGGCCCTTCACCAAAGACTCTTAAGTAAAGTAAGTTGTCATGGGATAAGAGGAAAGGTCCTTTCATGGACTGATAACTGTTAAAAGACAGGAAACAAAGGGTAGGAATAAATGGTAAGTTTTCAGAGTAGAGAGAGGTAACTAGTAGGGTCTGTCCTGGGACCAATCTTATTCAACTTATTTATAAATGAACTAGAGAAAGGGGTAAACAGTGAGGCGGCAAAATTTGCAGATGATAACAAACTGCTCAAGATAGTTAAGACTAAAGCAGACTGTGAAGAACTTCAAAACAATCTCACCAAACTAAGTGATTGGGCAACAAAATGGCAAATGAAATTTAATGTGGATAAATGTAAAGTAATGCACATTGGGAAAAAATAATCCCAACTATACATATAATTGGATGGGAACTAATTTAGCTACAACTTTCAAGAGAGAGGTCTTGGAGTCAGTGTGGATAGTTCTCTGGAAAACATCCACTCAGTGTGCAGCAGCAGTCAAAAAAGCAAACAGAATGTTAGGAATCATTTAAAAAGGGATAGAGAATAAGACAGAGAACATCTTATTGCCTCTATATAAAATCATGGCATGTCCACATCTTGAACACTGTGTACAGATGTTGTCGCCTCATCTCAAAAAAGATATATTGGCATTAGGAAAAGTTCAGAAAAGGGCAACAAAAATGATTAGGGGTTTGGAATGGGTGAGAGATTAAAAAGACTTGGACTTTTCAGCTTAGAAAAGAGGAGACTAAGGGGGGATATGATAGAGGTCTATAAAATCATGACTGGTGTGGAAAAAGTGAATGAGGAAAAGTTATTTACTTATTCCCACAATATAAGAACTAGAGGTCACCAAATGAAATTAATAGGCAGCAGGTTTAAAACAAACAAAAAGAAGTTTTTCTTCACTCAACACACAGTCAACCTGTGGAACTCCTTGCCAGAGGATGTGGTGAAGACTAAGGCTTTAACAGGGTTCAAAAAAGAGCTACATAGATCTATGGAGGTTAGGTCCATCAATGGCTATTAGCCAGGATGGGTAGGAATGGTGTCCCTAGCCTCTGTTTGTCTATAAATGACAGGAGAGGGATCACGTAAGGATTTCCTGTTGTGTTCCCTCCCTCTAGGGCATCTGGTATTGGCCACTGTTGGCAGACAGGATACTGGGCTAAATGGACCTTTGGTCTGACTCAGTATGGCCGTTCTTATATTCTAATAAACTAGAAAAAAAAGCCTGCTGTAGTACACACTGCATGATTGTCAATAGTAAAGGGAGAGGAAGACACAAAAGCCTGTCATGGAGGTGGAAGTTTTTTGTCATTGAAACTAGGTGTTTTTCACATTTGTCACATTGCAATGTGAACACTTTCCGGGTTTTGTCTCCAAAAAGGGGTTGCCAGTGTAGACAAGCCTTAAGCTACAGTTATTTCTTTCTCATAGTGACCACACATTAAAATATTCTAGGTACCAAAATACCTTAGGCCAGGTCTATACTACAGATGAAGGTCAGCTTAAGATATGCAATTCCAGTTACGTAAATAACATAGCTGCAATTGACACACCTTAAACCGAACTGCGGCACCATTCCCACAGTGGGAGGTCGACGGGAAAACGCTTCTGTTGACTTCCCTTACTCCTCACAACAGCGAGGAGTGCCAGCACCAAGGGGGGTACCCTCAGCATTCAATTTAGTGGGTCTTCACTAGACCTGCTAAATCAAACACCATAAGATTGATCTCTGCAGTGTCAATCTTCCCATAAGTCTAGATGTGGCCTTAATGTATATTATTCCATATTTTTCAGAATATAGGCCTAATTTTTATCTCATCTCAAATGGGACTTTGGAGACTGGATTAGCATCTAGCATCACTGTAACTGTTGACGTGCCTGCGTCTTAGCGTGTGATCTGTTATTTATCTGTTATGGCTGTAGTCACACTGCCCAGTGGTTCCCGATAGATACTGTTCTGCCTACCATGGGAATGGGGGAATACACTGTTGTCACATCCATGCCCAATTTGTCATCTACCAGTAGTTATTTTTACTGTGCTTATCACTGTGGTATATGAAAAAGCCAGGTGATGGTGGCACCTTTCTAGATCCTGTTCCATTTGAAGGAGAGATCTTAAAAGGCAAATACTTGCATATGTATCTATAATACAGACCAGACTGAGATTGGAAAGAATGCCTAGACAATAGGATCCTCGTGTTCAGAGATCTTGAGCTTCCACAGATTCCACTGACTTCCACTGGAGTTGTAGGTGCTCAGAACCTAAAATATCTAATTCCAAATCTGAAAAGTCAAAGACTTTAGGATTGAACTGTCAGATTCAAATCTCAACCAGTTGAGGCCTTTTTATCTTGAGGTAAATAGACAAAGTATCTGGCACCCAGTTTATGTGTCTTTTATCTGTTTTCTACATCAGAGATCCCTTATAACTAAGAGGTTATTTCCCTCCTTTTGCTTTATTTTTGTAAAAAATGTTCCCCTGCCCCCACCCTAGTGAAGGTGCATTTCAGTGCTGCTGTTGGTCTGCAGCTTGCAGCTCTTTGGGATCTTTCACAATGAACAATGCTACAAAATCTAAATTAGCACTGTTATTGCTTCATGCACATATGGTATAAAGGATCTGAAGGCTTCACCTTTTGGGGCTATATATACCCTGCTTGCAAAATAGCACAGCAGCACCTAGATTATTAATGTTGATATGTAATTAATCTTATTTCCCATTCTCCTATTGAATGCTAATGGTGCATCATTGCCTTCGATTAATGATAAGCCATTGGAAGGTGAATTTTCAAAGCCCAGGCAGAATCCTCAACATTTATTTCTTAATTTTTTTAACATACCCCAGTGCTTCTGGTGATGGGAAATCAGGGATAGTTTTTTAAATAGATTTATTTCTCTAGACTGTCCCCTGCCATTCACAAATCCAGGTGGTCAGACTAAATGACTGTAAAGAACTCAAAGAAACTTTATACCCACTTACACACTTGCACAACAACTTAACATTGCATGTTAGCATGTAAAGAGGATTGTCTGTAATTAGGCTATTATAAAACAGAAATACAGTGGTCACAGATAGTAAAACCTGAGCAGGGATCTCTCGGCAGTGCCCGAATGTAAGCTTTTGCATGCCGAAATCAAACAGATCCGGAGTGAAAATGAGTAACATATAAGCACATACACTACAAAAGTGTATCATATAACATATTGCCTGGCTGGGCAGTCAAGCTTGGGATAGAGACAACTAAAGGAATTCATTTTACTTGACAGCAATCGTTTTACTTCTGTGGTCCCACGAGACCCACAGTTTCACAATCTTCCTTTATTTTTTTCAGGAAAGATGTGCAGGGAGCAGCTTTGCTGGAGAGAGGTGCTGAATTCACTGGAGGCAAAGATGGGCTCCCTCCAGGGATATGGAGTGCTGGTTTCTTCTGTGGCCTGCCACAGGTGAAGAGCTCCAGAGTGCCCATGTTTTTCAATGGTCACAGTTTTGCTGCCAGAGGCCGCAGAGCACCTGTTTCATGTGGCGAGGTATGTGTTCTCTTAAAGCCTTGAAGGCAGGTATCTCTTAATGTTCTGCATGGGCAGGTAGGCAGTCTCCGAAAGCTAGGGCTCTGGAGTCAGTGGTCACACAGTTCTTGCGTCCTGTGCGGGTGGATGGGCAGGGAAGAAAAATGAAGGTTTGCATCTACAACTACTTAACTGGGTCAGATTTTCTTCGTTCCAAACACCTGACTCCAGGGAGGCAGCAGGTTCCGGTCTGAAGAGAGTCCGCACACCTATGTTATACTCCTGAGTTAATGTGTAACTATGAATAAGTCACTTCACCAACCTTCAGCTGCCCAACAGAGGGAGAGGTACTTATTCCCCCTTTGTAAAGCGCTTGGAGATGTAAAGCATACATTTCTCACAGTGATTTACCAAGGGGCGTGGTTGATTCCCCATCACTGATCACCTTTAAATCAAGATGGGATGTTTTTTCTAAAAGATCTTCCCTGGGAATTATTTTGGGGAAGTTCTACAGTCTGTGTTATGTAGGAAATCAAATGAGGTGATTGCAAGGATCCCTCCTGGCCTGGGAATCTGTGGATGTGTGGAGGCAAAGAACCGTGTAGGTTACTTACAGCTTTCTGTGATATTGTCAGAAGCAGAAGGGACCACAAAAAACCCCACTGGGCAACTACTAATAATTTGCTAATTGTTACTAGTCTGGCAACCAGCACAGTTTAACTACAGGGCTTGCATCTGCCTGTGTCTATTTAGTGGCACCGCTCAATGGAAAGATGAAATACATGGCTAGGCAGTAACAGAAAAGCTGGAAAGAAAGATTTCTAATTTTCCCCCTTAAGCTTGTCACTCACCTCACTAATATAGATGTGATTTAGGAAGGCAACAACTTTTTTTCTTTTTTTCTTTTTTTGATAAAAGCTTTGTGTATGTACCCGCAGCCTGACAAGCAAATGGGGCTGGGGTTTTTTTCTCTTCTTCTTTCACTCTGTGGATTGTTTCTAAATCTGTCAGTCAAATGGAGCAGCAGTTTCATGAGGAGGAATGATTAAGGCTCCTTCAGAATAATGGACTGCACGCTGTGTTTTTTCTATTCATCAGTGCTGAAGATGGAAGAGTGATTCTGTGCTGCTGAATAACATGGGTTCTCAGACATACAAAGCATATCTCAGAAATACTGTACCCAGTGAAGCTCAAAAGCCTCCAAAGGGCTGTGCCTATTTTCTGTTTATTTCTGCATGAACATACTTTATTTTTTCTTTGCACCATGTGCTCCAGGGCCCTGATTCAGCAAAGCATTTGAGTAAAGCTTAACTGCAGCCCCATTAAGCACATGCTTTTATCTTAAGCACTTATTCTGCACTCCATCCCTGTTCAACAGATCCCATAAGCACATACATAAGTTCCATTGAAATCAAAGGACCTTAAGCATATGGTTAAACATGTTCTTAAGTGCTTTGCTGATTGGGGATGGAATCAAAGCTCTGTGAATATGCCCAATGACTTCAGTGGGCTTTGGGTCAGAGGCTGACTCTCCTAAACCTTCAGAGGGGTAGCCAAGTTAGTCTGTAACAGGAAAAACTTAAAAAACAACAAATACTCTAGTAGCACCTTAAAGACTAACAAAACATGTATATGATATCATGAGCTTTCGTGGGCGCAACCCACTTCTTATGTTTGAGAACCCATGTTCTTTTGTTAGTCTTTAAGGTGCTACTAGACTATTTGTTGTTTTTTAAGTTTCTCCTAAACCTGTTTTTCACTGGCAAGGAGTTCCACAGATTGACTGCATGTTGTGTGAAGACACACTTCCTTTGGCTTGTTTTAAATTTGCTACCTACTGATTTCATTTGGTGACCTCTAGTTCTTGTGCTATGGGAAGAAGTAAATAACTCTTCTTTATTCACTTTTTCCACACCAGTCATGATTTTATAGACCTCTATCATACCCCCACCTTAATCATCTCTGTTCCAAGCTGAAAAGTTCCAGTCTTATTAATCTCTCCTCATATAGCAGCTGTTCCAAACCCCTAATCATTTTTTATGCTCTTTTTTGAACTTTTTCCAATGCCGAGATACCTTTTTTGAGATAAGGCAACCACATGTGGGTGTACCATGGATTTATATAGAGACAATAAATTATTCTCTGTCTTATTCTCTATCCCTTTCTTAATGATGTCTGACATTCTGTTTGCGTTTTTGACTGCTGCTGCACATTTCACAAAGTAAATAGATGGGACAGTCTAAGGGGAGGAGAATGGAAGTATTAGCCTACCAGATGGGGAACTGCACAGAGCAATTAAGTGACTTGTCCAGGGACACACAAGGAGCCTGTAGCATAGCTTGGAAGCAAGCTATAATCTGTCAAGCTATAATCTGCGCAAAGCCGTTATGCCTGAAAATAATCAGCATAACAGCTTTGCACAAGAGGGTTTTTCTTGCTCAAGAAGGGGCAGTGTAGACAGCTCCATCTTGCGCAAGAGCCTCTTCCGCAAAAATGGTGGCTCATTAGTTATGCAAATGAGGCTCGGCGATATTCCATGCTGAGCCTCATTTGCATAGCTCTGGCGCAAGATCGCGCCAGTATAGACACAGCCATAGCGTTTAATGGATTCAAGAGTCCTGCCTATGTGAATGACTGTAACAGCCTTTGCGTTATGTTTGCCAAAGTACAATGGAGTGAATACTTTGGTACAACATGGTAAATGTTTCATGAAAAGAGTATCAAATGAACTGTCTAAACCCGTCAGAGACTGTCTGTACTGTAGTCAAAGGCAGGACATTATTTTATTATTCTCTCTGATCCCTTTTGCATTGTAATTCTAAACTGTGAAAAAAAAAGGGGATGAAGGTAGATTACAAATCCTTGTCCATATAAAGAATCTGTAATTATTTGTTAAACCATGGCATTTAGTCTCATTTTCTTTTCTCTCCAGTCTGGGATTTGCTGTATTTGCCTGCTTAACTCTCTTTAATGTATTACCAGAATAGAGGAACCATCTGCATCTCCTCCTACATTCTCACATGCATGGAGATAAGATTTCACCTTTGGATGTCTGATCAGAGTCCAACTGGCAGTCTGGATGTGGTTGGTAGTTGTGGCTCAGTGCCTGTTACATGCAAGCCTCATTTTGAAAGTGAAAGGCAGCTGAGGTGAATGTGATCATGAAATGGTAGAATTCATGATTCTATGGAATGGGAAGAGGAACACAGCATAATTCAGACATGGCTGTCCTAGTATGCTATGGGGCCCAAGTACACACACCCCTACATTCTAGACCCTGACTCTTCATGCCCTTACTTTGCCCCACTCTCACTCCACCCCTTGCCCTATGCTCCTGCCTCTATTCTTCCTCAATGCCGTCCCTACCCCACCTCAATTTGCAAACACCTAGAACACGGTCGGCAATCTTTGGCGCTCACCCTGTCAGGGTAGTCCACTGGTGGGCCACAAGACATTTTGCTGATGTTGAGCATCCATAGAAATGACTGCAGATATCAAGGACTATGTCCCTGTAGCCTACTCCATTTCCCATTGGCTGAGAATGGTGAACTGTGACCTATGGAAACTGTAGGGGGCCTCAACATCAGCAAAAATCTCTCACGGCCTGCCAGCGGGCCGAGAGCCAAAGGTTGCCAAGCCCTGACCTAGATAATAAGGTGATAAGAAAGACTCAGCATGGATTTGTCAAGAATAAATCATGATAGCATCCTTTGACAGGGTAACAAAAGCCTTGCAGATGGGGGAAGCAGTAGATATGGTATACCTACACTTTAATAAGGTTTCTGATATTGTCTTGCATGACCTTCTCATAAATGAACGAAGGAAATATAACTTAGGTGGATCTACTATAAGGTGGCTATGTAATTGGTTGGAAAACCATTCCCAGAGGCTACCTCCAGACTGCATCCCTCTGTCAGCAGAGGGATGCAAATCAAGCACTTCAAAAGTGCAAATGAGCCCGGGATTTAAATATCCTGGGCTTCATTTGCATACTCATGTTCGGGCGCTGTGCCGATCGCGTGCCCTTTTGAAAGTGAAAGTGAAGTGTAGCCGCGGCTCTGCCGACAGCAGGGAGCTTTTTCGGCAGATCCTGTACTCCTCAAAAAATGAGGAGTACAGGATCTGACGAAAAAGCTTCCCGCTGTTGGCAGAGCCGTGTTTACACTTTATTTTCACTTTCGACACTGAGCCTGATCGGCACAGCGCCCGAACATGAGTATGCAAATGAAGCCCAGGATATTTAAATTCCGGGCTCATTTGCACTTTTGAAGTGCTTGATTTGCATCCCTCTGCTGACAGAGGGATGCAGTCTGGAGGTAGCCAGAGAGTACTTATCAGTGGTTCACAGTCAAACTGGAAGGGCATAATGAGTGGGGTCCCACAGGGATCAGTTCTCTGTCTGGTTCTGTTCAATACATTTTTCAATTATTTAGATAATGGCATAGAGAGTATATTCATAAAGCTTGTGGGTGATACCAAGCTCGGAAGAGTTGCAACTCTTTGGTGGACAGAGTTAAAATTCAAAATGATCTGAGTAAACTGGAGAAATGGCCTGAAGGAAATAGGTGAAATTCAATAAGGACAAATGCAAAGTCCTCCGCTTAATAAGGAACAATCAGTTGCACATACACAAAATGGGAAATGACTGACTAGGCAAGAATGCTGTAGAAAGGGATGTGGGTTCATAGTGGATCACATGCTGAATGTCAGTGAGTGGTGTTGAAAAAAATCATTCTGGGGTATATTAGCAGGAGTCTTGTAAGTAAGACACAAGAAGTAATTCTTCCACTTTACTCCATGTTGATTAGGCCTGAACTGGAGTATTGTTTCTAGTTCCAGGTGCCACATTTCAGGAAAGATGTGGAAAAACTGGAGAATGTCATAAGGCCATAGAATGATAAAAGGTCCAGGACCTATAAGGGAAGATTGAAAAAGTTAGATTTGCTGAGTCTGGAGAAGAGAAGACTGAGAGGGGACATAAGAGTTTTCAAGTATCTAAAAGGTTGTTACCAGAAGGAAGGAGAAAAAAAGTGTTTCCCTTAACAACTGAGGATACTTCAAGAAGAAATGGGCCTAAATTGCAACAAGGGAGATTTAGGTTGGACATTAGGAAAACTTCCTAATTGTCAGGGGGTATGTCTACACTACAGCGTTAATTTGAATTATCTTAATTCGAAATAGTTAATTCGAATTAAGCTAATTCGAATTAATGCATCTACACACAAAATGCAGTTCGAATTAGCCTTTTGCTAATTCGAAATACTGCATCCACACTGACTGGACACAGACTCGGATTTAAGGCCAGCCAGAACCAGGTCAGGCAGGGCATCAGGTCAGGAGTGTCTGTGTGTGGCTGCTGCCTGAGGCTATCTGACTCCTGTGCTTAAAGGGACACCCCCTCTGCCCTCCGGGCAGACGGTTCGCAGGTGTCCCTGCTTGCTTGCCTGCCTCGATGAGGGACAGCAAAGCATTTTGTCTCTGCGTGCTCTGGTTGCCCTCACTCGGGACACCACAGCACTCTGCAATACGGAGCCAGAGCTGCCCCTGGGCACTCTGGTGCTTCTCGTGGACATGTTGCTGCGAGCCTGGCTGCACTTTCTGCAGGTTGCCATCCCGGAGGTCCATCGGGGGGCTGTCAGTATCCAGGAGGCCCTGCAGGAGAGCTTCCACCCTGAGGAGCACTAAGATTCTCCCTGGTCTGCCCCACTGGGGGCTTTTGCCTCATTCCTCCCTCCTTCCACTTACCCCTCCCTAACCCCCCTTCCTGATGTCAAATAAAAACACATTTCTTGCCAAAAACCAACTCTCTTAATTGACCGAAACTGGGGTGAGAATGAGGGTGGGAAAGGAGAGGGGGAAACTTGGGAGGAGGGAGCTGGAAGGGGGAGGCAAGGGGAGGAAGGGGGAGGAGAAGCTCAGGGTTGGGGGTCTTGCCAGACCAACTTGATTTTCATGCAAACCTGCTCCTGGGTTCACATGTGGCCTTTGGTGGCCAGGCTGACAGCTTTCCTGCCATAGACATCTGCGTTCCTCTGTCTAGTGCAGAGATCATGGACGTTGGGGGCATCCCCCCAAACCTGAGTACAGTCCACCCTGATCTCCGCCCTGGACCAGGAAGGCGCCCGCCTTCCCAGGGCCCTGGCAGGCTCCTGGTAGCTGGCAGACTGCTCCTGGGGCACAGTGGAGGGCTGGCTGCCAGTGGCTTGCTGGCTCATGTTTTGGGGCCACTGGGTTGGGGCAATGACTGCTGGCTCTGGGCCGGCAGGCTTGGAGCTGGCACAGGCACTGTGGCCAGAGTCTGCCCCTTTAAGGACTCCGGGGCTGGGGGAAGGGAGAAGAGTTTTCCTGGTTTGGCCCAGAGTGGCCACCAGGGGAAACTGGGAAGGCTGGAGGCCAGCTAATTCAGACTAAGCATCTACACAGAGCTTATTCCGAATTAGCTAATTTGAGTTTGGCATTACTCCTTGTAGAATGAGGTTTACCAAACTCGAATTAAGCACCCCACTATTTCGAATTTAATTCAAAATAGCAGTTTGCTTGTGTAGACGCTATGGAAGTTAATTCGGAATAACGACTGTTATTCCGAATTAACTTTGCAGTGTAGACATACCGAGGGTGGTTAAACATTGGAATCACTAGGGAGGTTGTGGAATCTCCATCACTGGAGATTTTTAAGAGCAGGTTAGACAAACACCTGTCAAGGATGGTCTGGACAATACTCAGTCCTGCCCCGAGTGCAAAGGGCTGGAGAAGATGATGTATTAAGGATCCTTCCAGTCCTACAATTCTATGATTTTCACACAGGACTGATGTGAGAGTGCATCCTGAAATGCAGCTTGAACTCAGTCATAATTTGCTCTAGTTTTTGATGCCTGGCTTAGGACAATTCCTTGACCATTTTTGGACTGCCATTTTTTCATGTAAAATGGATTTTTTTCCATGATAGAAAGCTAGAATCTGCCCTAAATCTCAAGGATCTTTCTTTCTTTCTTTCTTTCTTTCTTTCTACATTGGAAATGGGACAGAAGGGACATTCCCCTGAAGTACACCCTGCTACTAATGGAAATATATGCCTCCATTGGTAGTGTATGTGTGTGTGTGGGTGTGTGTGTGTGCGCACTCTCTCTCTCTCTCTCTCTCTCTCTCTCTCTCTCTCTCTCATACTCTACTTTACTGCATTTCAAAATAGCAACACTCTGGCTAGCTGTTCTCTCCAACCACAGAGTGGGTGGGGGGGAGGTGTGATATTTTGGTGGAGGGGAGCGAGCGGGTTGTTTGAGTTTTTTAAAATCATCATCATAAAGTTAAATATAATTTTTTTTTTTTTGCAGTGCTTCAAATGTACCACATTTGCTTGGGCATGTTGTTTTTCAAACTTTCTCCCACCTCTAATCAGCTCTGATTCGGCACAGTTGGCAGTCGCTAGTCAGCTGTGGCTCACATCTAAGCTAGTAAGCAGACTGTCTGAATCACAACTCAGCCCTAGAAAGGATGGTCTTTCTAGGTCAGGGCTAAATATACCGAGTATGGGGGTGAGGATGGAAAAGTTCCCATTAAAGCTGCCTACACTGTGCCTAGTCTGTGCTGAGTCTCTAGGGGTGATGATTCCCGGTCTCACAGGAATGTTGGGAGGATGAAGTCACTAACATTCGTAAAGCACTTTGAGACCCTCCAATGGTAGATGAACGGTGTTATTTTATAGTCATGATGGCCCCAGCCCTGGCAGCAAATGAGCCTCTTTCGGAAACATTGGAGTTTATAACAATCATGAAGCTGCTGTAACTTGAGCTGGCGGGGAGGACAAAAGGGGAAGTGTCAAATTAGCCTGTGGCCAACCTTGGAAGGGGGGGCAAAGTATGTAAAGAGGGTGTGAAACCACCTTTGCTACCTCCCTTCATCTGTACTGAGTACTACCTGGCCTGTATCCACACATAGCCTGCTTAATATATGGGTTGTCAAACTGTGACTATGTAACTGGGATGGCTGAGCCTCCTTCCTTCCAGCTTTTTGTGTGGCAGGACATCCCAAGATGCACTGCTCCACATAATGCTGGTGAAAACCTGTGTGTATATTCTGTGGGCACAAGACCCTGATTAAACAGTCTGCGATAGCTGCTCCAATTTTTTTCCTGAATGTACCAATATAGTCACACTTAATAACTATTTCAAAATAAACTTATTTCCCAAGGAAAACAGGAGTTATTATTTCAAAGGGCATGTCTATACTGGGGAATTATTTTGAAATAACTCCCTTATTTCGAAATAACAAGGCGATCAGCCTGTTATTTCGAAATAATGGGCTTGTTATTTTGAAATAATAACTCCTGCTTGTTTCAAAATAGTTATTTAGGGAGTTTTTATTTCAAAATACCTTATTTTGAAATAATCTGGTAGTGCAGACATAGCCTTAGGGTGTGTCTACGCAGCAGGGCTTATTGCGAAATAAGCTACACAAATTGAGCTACGTCAATTGCATAGTTTATTTCAAAATAGCATATTTCAAAATTGGGAGTGTCTACACAGCACTTATCCTCTGACTTCCCTTACTCCTCATACAATGAGGGTTACAGGAGTCAGAGTAAGAAATCCACCAGCTTGACAGTATTTCGACATTATTTCGAAATAACTGCCTGCTGTGTAGACATGGACTAAGTTATTTCAAAATAAAGCTAGTTATTTTGAATAATGTTACTGTGTAGACATGCCCTTAGGCTATGTCTACACTGCACAGTTATTTTGAAATAAGCTATTCTGGAATAGTTATTCTGAAATAGCTTATTTCGAAATACCACATCTACACTGCAGGGAAGCCTCAAAATTAGTCCGAGGCAGGCTTCCCTAATGTAGACATGCTATCTCGATTTACAGCCCCAGGAGGAATAACTTAGAATGGCCCTGGTGAGGGGCTATTTTGAAATAGCAGACGTGGAGTGTCTACAAATGCCTTATTTCAAAATAGCTATTTCGGAATAGGTGTTATTCTTTGTACAATGAGGTTTACAGAAGTTGGAATAAGCCGTCTGTTATTTTGAAATAATTTCAAAACAACGGAATTACTGTGAAGATGCTCGCATAGTTATTTCAGAATAACAGGTGTTATTCTGAAATAACTTTGCTGTGTAGACACACCCTTAGCTTACGTCTAGACTGCTTTCTTCTGCCAAAAGAAGATATGCAAATTTGGAGCTAATTTGCATATCTTCTTTGGTGCATGTTATCGAAAGAGGTATTGTCGAAAAAGAAAGCAGTTTAGACGTGGTTCTTTTGAAAAAAAAAAACCCTTTTTCGAAAGAATCCTTCTTCCTAAAAAAAATGAGGTGTGCAGGGTTCTTTCAAAAAAGGATTTTTTTTCAAAGGAACCACATCTAAAGTGCTTTCTTTTTCGACAAAGCCTCTTCCGATAACGTGATCGGAAGAAGATATGCAAATTAGCTCCGAATTTTCATATCTTCTTTTGGCGGAAGAAAGCAGTTTAGACGTAGTCTTAGAGAGGTGGCAGGGATTGGGAGCAGCTCCGTTGAGCAGTGGTTGTGCCGTGAAGAAAACTATTGTGTGGCCACAATGCAGCCCTGTTTGTTGCAACGGGGTCAGAGAAAAATGTCAAGGTTTGGTTAAAAAACCCATAGGGCCTTATTGTGTAGATGGAGCCCAAGCGGATGAAGTTTGCATGATGCTATCTGAAGCACATCTCCTAAGTAGCTCATAGAATCTTCCTCCATCCTGATTCAGATCTTCCTCCACCCTGCGACTATAACTTCGTAACCTGTCTGGAAAAAATAAAGCACAAATCTGCTCACTGCTTAAAGGCAATAATGAAATGAATACCCATGTCCATTGGTGCACACGCCACCTTCCATTAATTCTACAATAGCATTTTCTGGCTTTATATAATACATGAAATTGTACGAATTTTCATCCCTTTAGAAGATGAAGCTTATTCTAGATTATTACGGTTGCTAGAGGCAACTATTCTGCCAAAACTGTTTTCTTAAAATGTATTTGGCTACTTAAAATATTTTAACAGCACTGTGTACTAAGGATCCAATATTTCCTCCCTATAGCGCATTTAATGGGCTATGTGGTAACTTCTTCTTTAGAACCACAGATAAATGTGGAATATGGGGATTAAAAAAAATAGCTACCCTAGTTCAGCTAACCCTAAACAAAAAAAATTGGGATCCAAGATCTGTCTAGTTTATTATAGAAAGAAAAGTTAACACTGTATGTGTGTGTGTGTGTGTGTGTGTGTGTGTCTTATAATGGAGTCAATTCAATGTAGTTGGCAACAGGAATAGAACAGCCTTACATCAGTGACATTTTCCAGTGAAACAAACCTGTCGTATAGAGAACAATTTTTAATTAACTCTATATCTCATGTGTCGGGGAACGTGAGCAAACTTCTTTATGGCTTTACTTTCGGCTCCAAAGTACATCCCAGTTTTTGCTCTCCAAGAATAGAACTGGGAGGTGAATGGCAAAGAAGGGTGGGTTTCTAAAAATGCATGTGAAATTAAATGCAAAACAACTTTGCAAGCATGCTACTGATTTTTATCATCTGCCTCTTTTCTGTGATGCAAAGCACAGTGCCTTAACCATTACACGGTCCTGAAAAATGTCATGTGTCACCAGAAAAACAAGGGACATTTCTCCAGTGTCAGACCAGGCCTAACCCTGGCCAACAATCTAAAATTATTATTATTATTTGTTGTGGTTTTTCTATAGAGCTACAGATGAGCATGATGCTTTGCAGATAAGCACCAAAATGTTCTGTCCCCAAAGAGCTTACAGTCTGAGCTAACGCACAGACAAAGAACTGGAGAAGGAGAAGGTCATATTTGGCTTGGCACATTTCTTGCTGTTCCAAGGACTTGATTTACAATCTATGTTGTGTTTATGGTAGTGGCAGGAGAGGATTATTATCAGTTAAGCTGAAAAAAAGTGTGGGTTTAGTAGGGACTTAAAGAAGAAAAATCATCCAGTTATAAATTAACCAGGTCAGGGACCCAAATGTGGCCAAAGATCCCCCAAATCTCATGCACATGTCTCAGTAGAGTGTTCTGTTAGGGCTATGTACTTGCTCCCACCAGTGCCCATAGGCTGCAGCTGTGCTGCAGAACTGGGAGATGATGTGATGAGCAGCATCTATCATATGAGAGATGAGCCTGGGAGCTTTAACTCAACTCCGAAGGTTTACAAAGTCCGAGAAAGCATGACGATGGATCCAGAGGGATTGTTAGCCCAAGCCTGCATAATAATCTCATTCAGGATCTCCCTAATGGACAATAGTAAAGATGTTTCTGAAAATAAAGTGTAAGTTCAATGAACCAAAGAACAGCTAAGTGGGAGGATATATGATCCACTTCAGGGGCTTGAAATTGGGAATGGGAGAGTATTACTGCGTGGGTAGTAGTCTCTGAATTAAATACAAGGGTGTGGGGAGGATTATATTTATGGGTGAAGAATTATTTTATGGGACCAAATGCTTCTCCCATTGAAATTAATGGGAGTTTTGCCACTAATATCAATAGGTACAGCATTTCATTCATAATGAGAAAATAATGGTAAGGAGCAAAAAGAGCCAGCATTCACAGCAGTCAAGACTCTTCTAAAGATATGCAGGTAAGCTCTATATAATTTAGTCAAAGATAGGTTTTTACATAAAAGTCAGTTCTTCCACAAACTTTTGTGCAGCCAGGTGAACAAAAAGGAGGTGTAGACTTTTATTAAGTTGCACCAAAACATTTAAAATTAGTTTATTTAAAAATTTTAAGATTTGGACACCATAGTTTTTGTTTAGCTTTTGAGCCAAAGTCAGCAGCGTAGAAGGTGGTTGAAGTGCTTTGAGATCTGTGGGTGAAAAGCACTGCAGAAGTGTTAGGTATTATCATTATAAGGTGTAATTTACAGGTTATATGTGGGATTCTAAGTTGTTTTATTTTATCTCTTCTTTTGTTTCCTCAGCTTGTAAATTACACAGACTTAGTCCCAGGCACCAGAGTGTAATTTACACATCTTTGCTCAGTACCTCTGAATTAAGTCCATTGTCTCTATCAGAGGGTAATTGAAAGGGCTATAAACAAGTTATGAAGAGATCATATGACACGGCACATCAACCAAAGAAGGGCCATTACAGACTCCTTCTTGTGCTAGGTTTCGTTAGGGTTGGTTTAAATGATTAGCCCAAGCTACCTAACTCTCTGTGGAGGAATGACATGGCTTTGTTTCACTACCCAAAGTTAGGCTATGAGCCATATTCAGAGGTTTGCTTGTCTGAGTCATTTCAGCCAATCAATATTTCAAATAAACTGGGGGAAGAACATCAGAGATCAATAAAAGTGAAGTACATAAAGCAGCCAGCAAGTAATATCTTTAAGGATTCCCCCTAGAGAACTACTGGACCAGAAACCTGCCATATAGTGCTGATGATCCTGATACCACCTGAAAGTTGTATGTGAGTGGTGGTACATGAAAAGGTGACTTCTAACCAACACTCCTGTTGCTGCGGGAAATGGAACTGGTAATTCAGTAGGTGACACTCTTTTCTCGGAGTCACTACTCAAACAATGGCTTAGAGTGTTTGCAGGGGCACTCGGCTGCTGGTGCTGTTATTTTTTTTAGATGTGATCTAAAACCAGTGGTCCCACTATGATCATCTGTATTAAAGGACACCTGGCGTTTTCCCTAACAGGTGGATATCCTGAGCAAATTTCAAAGCAGACATTTGTATTTTGCCTCCCTACATCCCCTGTTTGCTGTTTTTATTGCACATAGTGTTTTTCATTCCTGTCCTACACTAACAAGTATGGTAGCTCTGGTTAAACAAACAGTGTGTTTTGCCCCAGAGGTGGATGCATTTTATTGATGTATTTAAATGAACCCTTTCTGAGTCTGTAACAAACAGGGCCATCAACATGGAAAATGTAGTTATTTTTATTGCCTAACTCTGCACTCCTTTCTCAGGGCATATTCCCAGTACAGGATCGGCCCCATTGTAATTAAACCTATATAAGAAGCTTTGCTCATCTGTGTAGTCTCTAGAAGTGACCTAGGTTCAGCTTAGAATAAAGTAAAGGACAAGTCAGATAGACGAGACTACCCATACGTTACTGATCAGAATGAAAAACCTTCTCTTACTTAAATATTCAGTCTGACACAGAGTTTAGCACTGTCTAAGTGAGCCAGCATGACATGAATCTGTAGTTTTTGTTCTTGAGGTAGTTTCTACTAGAGCCTTTTATTTTCAGAAATGGTGAAACGTTGCATGATATTAAAATGCATGTTCCATTGGGCTTTCCATTTAATTTTTTTTTTAACAAACAGAGCTCAGTTTCACCATTGTTCAGTTTTTCTCTTATTGAAGCAAAATTTTAAGCCCTTCAGCTGCTCTGCCGAGATTTTTCTTTCATTACTTTATGGCAGATAAAAGTTAAAAGGCCCAATTATGAAAATTTTATTATGGCACCGAATATTATTAAAGCACTTAAGAGGTTATTAACACCTTTTATGTACCTCATTATTTAAAAGACTGCCATATTTAATCATTTTAGCACCATTAAATTGGCATTAACAACAACCCTATGACTTACACTCACAAAATGTCACAATTTGACAACACTAATGTAATAAAACATCTTGGAAAAAGCTGCAAGTGAGTACGAATGCTGCCTGAAAACAGGAGTTTTTAATAGCTTCCTAGCTACAGGGAGGCAAAAGGGAACCAACAGGCACTGCAACTTTCATAGGCCTTTTCCTCATTGAAGCATGTTTTTATGTCCAAATGCAATTGGATGCCCTTGATCTCCATTTAGGACCCGTTATTCACCAGTGGACACAGAAAAAACAACAACAGAATAGTGTGATTGCATTTAGGGCCCACCAAGGATAGAAACAGCTGGTCATGGCTGGATGCAGTGAGGCAAGCAACACTTGCTCTGTACATAGCTCTATCCATGAACAGGAGGAAGCCTAAATCTGGGCAAACCTGTTGACAATTCATTGCAACACTCTCCTCCATTGGAGTTGACTTCTGCAGCTTTTAAACCTTGTGGGTTTGGAAGGGGAGGCAATAATGACACTACTTTGGGCTCCTATGGTGCCTCCTGTTGGAGACCTCAACGCATTTTGCAAACATGCAGGAGCAGATTTTCTACTAAGCTCAGCTCTTGCAGGGTGCAGAAGGTGGGGGCTGTCGGAGAGCCTTTTCCAGGTCCTTCATCCTCTGCCTGGCTCCACACACACACACAGCAGCCTGGGGGCTACTCTAAATTGCATCAGCTGGAGATAACGGAGCCCTAGAGGACCATAGATAGTGAGAACTTATCACTCTTCAGCCACTCTCTCTCCACATCCCTCCTTGTGTTTCCCTGCTCCTGACACACCCCTTGCTCTAGGGACTGTGGTGGGGAGAGAGGGAGAGTAAGAGCTAGCCCTGGCCCGCTCGTGACCACTCCATCTCAAGGATGTCCACAATAGGGGATTTTGGAGGTTGGCAGTGCCTGAGCAGATTAAAACAAGCACAGTGGGGCCAAGAATCTAAGCCTAACTGTTTAGTCTTCACTTCCCATTGAGGTAGGGAATCAGCATTAGCCCATTTTACAGATAGGTAAGCAAAGTCACAGAGAAATTATTAGGGGACATTTCCAGGGTGACACATGCAATTGGAGGCAAGGCCAGAGTGTGATTGCAGTTGCTCTGAATCCTGCCTATTAACCACAGAAGCACCCTTCCAAATGTCCTAGGTTCAGGCAAATCTCTGTTTCATGTTTCTACAGTGCCTTTTACATTGGGCCTTTGGTTTGCTGAGGAATTGGGCACATTCTCAGCTCCAAGGGGGTATGTTTTGAACAAGTGAAATAGGGTTTATCTTTCAGAGAAATGGGCAACCCTTTTCAACTTCAGGTGGAAGCTTGAAAAGATCCCCATAGTCGGAACCATTTTCCCTTTCATTGTGATTACCTCACCCATTCCTGAGTGTGGCCACAGGACAGCCCTGTGCCAGAAGGTGAGCAGAAAGGACATTCAGGAGCAGCATCTCATCCTATCTTAGTATCCAGAAGGCTGGATCCTGACACTAAGGGACAGAGTCTGAAACCATTGCCCAAACCACTCCTCTCTCGGTGAGCATCCCCATACATTTTGGTAGCAAATACTAGTGGTGTGCTCCTCAGCATGATGCAAGGTGGCAGAATTTGACTCTAAGAGCCAGGCTGTCACTAAAATCTGGCCTGAGTAAGGGGCCATATGTATCTTCACTGCCCCAGAGAAAAGGTTGTGACCCACTGAGTCCCATTTGCTGCCCATCCACTCCTTGCTCAGGATGAGACAGGGCCATCCTTACTCATACACAGAATATGCAGCTGCAGAGGGCACCCCAAAATTTGGGGCACCACAGGGTGTTAATGTCCACCCAGACATTAACAGATCAGAGCTTTTTTGCGCAAAAGCGCGTCTAGATTGGCACGGACGCTTTTCCGCAAAAAGTGCTTTTGCGGAAAAGCATCCATGCCAATCTAGACGCTCTTTTCCGCAAATGCTTTTAACGGAAAACTTTTCCATTAAAAGCATTTGCGGAAAATCATGCCAGTCTAGACGTAGCCAGGGAGTTTCTTCCTCAGGGGGCAGGAAGTAGAAAGCACCTTCTTCTTCTGTAGCCAAGTCAGGCTGTGACAATCCAGCCTTGTGTTCATAGAATAAGGCACTAACATGCTCACACATCACTGAAGGGTTTCAATGTTGTTGTTTTTCCTGTGGCCCTCATTTTGGATCTCTGTCCCCATTTTGGCCTAGAGGCTGGCGTAAGATATGTTTGTTAGGAATTATGCTCTTAATATCAGACTCAACCAACTCATTGTGAGCTAGATAAGGAAGGGGAAAGACACACAGAGACAGCAGCAGAGTGGCTAAGTGGAACACCATTATTAGTCAGAAGTATTTTTTAAATGCCCTGATAATTTCTTACAACTTAGCAAAGCCAGTGTGACTTGGGTACCTCAGACAAGGCCTGATCAAATTAGGAGCATTCCTATTCCATTTGATTCACCGTTTGGTGCCACAGGCTGGCAAACAAAATCCCCACAATCCCAAGAGGAATGTACTATGGACTTAGGCATTTTTATAGCACATTCTTATATCTGCTTTTAAATACCTGCTATAAATATGAAGACAGAACCGGGCAAATATAGCCCATCACTTACCTACCCTGGTTCCTACAGGATTCCCTTTCTTCAACAGGGTTGTCCAACACCCGCAGAGAAACAGGAATAGTCCAGAATGCAATAGGTTTGAATCATGAATGGGAGCTCATTGACGTGTCTTTCAGATACAAATGCTCACATACAAGTGACTGCGTCTAAAAAAATCAGATCTGTGTACTAAACATGCTGATTCTGTTGCCTGGAAAGATGTCATCATTATCAAGGATATTAATTCAATCATTTGGGGTAAATGTCAGCAACTCCATTGCAGAGAGGTCAAGACATTCTGCTAAGTATGCTGTCTGTCCACAACAAAACTCACGGTGTTTATGTTAATCACCGGCTCTTGCCAATTTCCAAGGCCCCAGATGGAATGTATTAAGGCTTGGACTCTTTTTGCTGTTATTGCTGCATCCGTATCTGCAGCAGTTTAATGTTGATAGACGATTGTGTCTCTTACATGTATGACAGGAGCACCTGGAGTGAGAATCCTACACCTCATGTGACACGCTAGAACACAGCGTCCCAAATTACTCAGCTGTCTAATATAAGCAGTGAAGGCTCTGACTAGTGAACAGAATCTGGATTGAGTTATTATTTGAAAAGGGGGGGGGAGAGGGAAAGTGAAAGATTAATAGCAATGGCTAGGGTCCCACATAGACCCAGATCAGCCCCCAAAGCTATCGTAATCCCCACCTTCAGCCTTCCTCTGCATCCCTCTCTCTGCTGACTTCTTTAGTCCCTTCTTCCACTCTCAATGCCATTTTGCTTCCTATTTTTAAACATTTTTATGGTCCCACTCTTGTCCTCATTTTCCCCCTCATTAAAAGACTGAGCAAATTTTTCAAAAGTGTCTAAGGGTGTGTCTACACTGCACCCTTAGCTCAAAGTAAGATATGCAAATTGCGTATCTTATTTCGATTCTATTTCGAAATAACACACTATTTCGAGACAACCCTTATCCCCCATGGAACGGTGTTTACAGGGATGCTGAAAGACATGGGGTAGCTATTTTGGGATACCTCTGGTATCTTGAAATAGCCTTGCAGTGTAGACATACCAAAAGTGACTTAGAAGCTTGAGTCTCATTTTCAGAAGCGACTAAGGCATTTATGTCTTGCTGGGACTCGGGCTGCCACCCCGCTCTGGTCAATTCTTTGTCAGAGATGGGTGGATGTAATCAACAAGTCAGCTGAGGCTGTTGTTATTTTGTTTTTTAAATGTAAAGCTTGATTCTAGACCAGGCAATCCTACAAGTGAGATTGGCTCGCCGTCCTACTTTAATTCCACATTGTGTCACTTTGGAATGGAAATGGCTTAGTGAAAGCCAGGGAGTTCAGATATGCTGCTGCCAGATCGTTATGAAATATTCACAAGACATTTAATTTAACGTGGTGCTAATTGAATCCTGACAGCATAAGTTACTCCTGCTTGCAGCAATAGTCCATCACTTGTGGGCCAGCAACATTTTCCTCCTTTGATGCTGTCACAGAGAGTACCCTGCACAATATATTAGTGCCTGCAATATCTCAGGGTCCAATCCCACCGGCCCCATACTGGAAGAACGCTCTGAAGTCAATGGGAATAAAACTGCACAATGTGAGGCAGGCTGGTCAGTGTTAGGGGAGTTGCTTAGGAGTTAGTAGGTTCACTTCCCTACTCCCCACAGAGCTCCTGTGTGATCTAGGGCAAGTCAGTTACCCCAGGTACATTAAAGCAGGGGTGAGGAACCTAAGGCCCAAGGCTGGATGCAGCCCCCGGCTTGCCTGGATCTGGCCCCTGAGGGTTGGAGCTCCCCTCCCAGCCCGCTCCTGCACTCCTTCTCCCACCTAAACCCCACACTCCAAGCCTGCTTCCCAGCAGCCTCCTCCCTCCCACACACTGAACCCCTCATTTTGGCCCCAACCCAGATATTGTGGGTCTACTAGCCTGGGCCTGCCTAGGCTCTGGTGTGCAAGGGGAACGTGGGGTCAGTCTTTCTCCTCAGTCAAAGAAAGGTTTTTTGGTTTTGGTTTTTTTTGCTTCTCACTTTTGTGAGGCCCTTGACTGATTTTTCTGTGAGTCAGCAGCAGCCCCCAACACTGCATTAACGGTTACAATTTACTCAGACACTAAGTCGGGAGAAGTGTGCCAGCTAAATAGGGATTGCAAGGTTGGGATCTATGTGGGTAAGTTTTTCGGTATAACAAAGATGTGAGTTTATGCTAGTTTAGCTGTCATGGTTTAACCTCCAGCCCCATGCGGACACTGGTCTAAGAATGCTCGTTTCCATTTTAGTTTCTGTTACTTTGGAAAGAGCCACTCACCCTGGCATAAGAGTATCCAAAGGGGGTTCAGTCTGTGTAACTAGATCGATACCACTGACAAACTTTCCCATGTAGACAAGGTCTTACTCCTCTGTCTGATTCTTTTCTAAACAAATGAACAACTGTTTAGTGACTCTTCTAAATTTGTGTATTGTTTTGTATGCTCAGTTTTCCTCTGGGCATTAAACATCCCATCGGGAACTTTATTATTGTCTTGTCACTGTTTCTTCTTATTTTAGAACCAAGTCTGAAATATGACTTTAGAGCGTGTTGTCTGTATTCTTCAGAAGGGACTGGTGGTCAAACAAGCTTGGCCACAGGCATTGGAGCCAACGACTCTTGGATTCTAATCTTGGCTATGCGTTGGCCCATTTGTGGTTTTGGATGAGTAGCTTGACTCCTCTGCTTTGGTTTCCCAGCTGCAGAATAACAATGCCTCCATGGTGCAAAGAGGGTGTGAAGAGGAATACAGACTGAACCTCTCTAGTCTGGGACCCTTGGGACCTGACCGGTGCAGAACCAGAGAATTTGCTGAACCAGGAGGTCAATATTTCTAGTGGCATTACCAACACTACCACTGCTTACTGGGCTTTTAGAAGACATTGCAGATAAATTAGAGCTAAATAACAGCACAGAACACTGAGAGCCAGGACTCCTGGCTGCAAACAAACTTTTTGAGACTGCAGGAAATTTGGCCACACTCATGATAAGTGGACATCTGGCTAACTAAAATCATGTGGGACCACTGATGTGGCCAGACCAGAGAGTGCCGGACTAGAGAGGTTCAACCTGTAGCTACATGTTAATACTGGAGAAGTGCCATGAAGAAGTAAAGTGCTATGTGAATGTTAAATGCAATTACTGGCATGCACAAACTGGCAGCGTGGATGCAGAGACGTAGGCCAACACAAGGACATGCCACATTTCATGATTGTGTGTAATACCACATCAACGTTTTCTGTTTCCTAAAGCATCCATGCACCACTGCCACAGAGTCAGAATAATAGGAAAGTAGGGAGAACCCAGCCCTTACCCTGGGCTCAAGATACTGCAGAGCACTTATGGGGAGCTAGGGTCACTGGATGTGTGGGGAGTCCCCCCTGCTACCACCAGCACCACCTTCCACACCAGTCAAATGATGCCAATAAAAGAGCTCACTCCTTATGCATACACGGTACTGAGATCCCGCTACACAGCTTCTTCCCCCCTTCTGTGGAAGGCAAATGTGTAGAGAGCTTATATGGGAGCCTCTGAACAGCTGTGTCACCCCATGAGATCAGGACCATTTTTTTAAGCGCCGTGTGTTACAAAAGTGACCCAGAACACTTTTAGCCTGGGAGAGCAAGCACCTGATCTGCCCGCCTGACCTATCCTTGGTGCAGAAGGGAATGAAAGGAGACTGGCGCCCAACATAGGAAGGTGTTAATGAAACTGTAAGCAAAGAGCAAAGATCTTACAGTCATTTAAATGCATTAGTTCATTGAGTAAATGACCAGGTGACTGCAAGTTTTGACATGAGTGCCAGCTGACTGTAAAAATGTATACAGTCCTAACATGACTGGAACTTGCAGAGATGCAAGGTCACACCCGGGTCCTGAAGGGCTGGCTCTCACTAGAAAGCATTGGCATTTCAGAACTTTACCTCACTCACACCATGTTAATTAGCACTGTTTGGTCGCTGTAGGCAGGATCCATCATGTCTGGCAATTTCCTCCTTGTGAAGAAAGGGGTATTTTTTACAAGTGACATCACTTGATGTGCAACCCTAGCAGAGGCAAGGCACTGATGTTTTTACCTCAGTGTAATTAAAGCTCCAGCTGAGGATTGTAGGATTGACTGTGACTGGTAAGAACTACCCGTGACTTGTCTCCACAAGGATTTTGCATTGAGAACGCTAACTCAAACTGGCTCTCTTGCTGTAAAAACACACTTCTTTTGTAGTAATGGGAAAATCTTAAAATATCCGATCAGCTAATCATCAGTCAACCCTGAGGTTTACATTATTGGGTTAACTACAAGCAGTTGACATGATATTAAATGCAACTTATCTCAGTCCATACTTCCTCCAAAGTCATCTTAAACATCCTATTAGTTCACATGACTCCTTAACTCAAGGTCTTATTTTAGCATAGCCTAATTGGAAAACCCGACCTAAAGGAATGTCAGACACAATAGAGATATGTGCTAATACAAGAACCTCAGACAAATAGCTAGATCACCTACACTAGCTTTCTCCTCCATAAATTTCCCACTGTTGCTACCACTGAATGCTACTTTCCAAATGCCACTGCCTTTAGTGGGTTCAAATGAATTTGCATTTCCCCCTCCCTGCATAACATAGCTCCTTAAAAAAAAGGGATGCATGACATGTCCCACCCTCAATGGAATCCCACACCATGGTGTTGCTCTGGAAATATCTAACTTGATTCATTTTATTCTGGGCTAGAGCAAAGCCAATAGACAGTGGGAGGACTCCACTAATAAAATATTTTTTTCCAAAGCAGAAAATAGCAGAAGATAACACAACAGCAAATTACTGCATATTTTAAACCCTTGTAGCTGAACATTCAGTTTTGGGGCTACGCCAGGTATCTTGTGGTGCCAGTGAAAATGGGATACAGATGTTCACTTGTTTGGATGGAGACACTGCAATAATTCATGCTTGCTACAAATTATATGATGCCTAATGCTCACAAAAGAACACCTCTATCTTTTTGTCAGTAATGAGCAAATATATTCTAGCTGCCTATGTTAAGGAACACAATGCCTATGAGGGTTTGGAATCTGGAAAGTTGGTTCTTTCTTTTCCATAATGTTTCTTCTTCTGATATAGAATGCACTGATTGCTAAAAACAGTAGTAGCACAATACAAAACAAATGGTGTGTTAAAAACCCTCACTCAGAAAAGCAAGTCAATCAGTAGCACAGATAGGTGTAAATCATGTTAAAAATGTATGTGTAAAAAGATATTGTGTCATGGCACAAACATTACAGAAGGACTGTGAGAAAGCATCCTGAAATGTCTGTGAGGCCACAACAGATTTCTGCTGGCTTTAGTCATGTTGGTCATGGGTGTGAAGAGGTGAGATTCCTGATGCACCCAGCTGTGCTGGCAGAAGCTGTGAGGATAGGTGTAGCTGTGCCAGCAAGACTGTACCTTTTCTGCATTGCTTATTTCATTCTGGGCGAATGCAGTTTTGCTGGAATCAGCTTTGTCCACACTCTAGGGTGCGTCTACACGGCACTGTTAATTTGAGATAACTAGCGTTAGTTCAAAATAACAATGAGAGCTTCTATACAGCCATTCCATTATTTCAAAATAATTTCAAAATAACGGACGGCTTACTCCAAAATCTGTGAACCTCATTCTACGAGGAATAACACCTATTCCAAAAAAGCTATTTTGAAATAAGGCTTGTGTAGACGCTCCACTGCTGCTATTTCAAAATAGCCCCTCCCCAGTGCCTCCTGGGGCTCTAAATCGAGATAGTACGTCTACATTTGGGAAGCCTGCCTTGGACTAATTTTGAGGCTTGCCTGCAGTGTAGACATGCTATTTCAAAATAAGCTATTTCAGAAAAAATATTCCAGAATAGCTTATTTCGAAATAGCCATGTAATGTAAATGTACCCTAGGATTGCTAGTAAACCAGTATGGCTAAACTGGCAAAGCACTCCTGGAGTAGACCTGGCCTGAGACTTGGGTTCTTAAGTGCTTCAGTCAGTTAGACCAATGGAATTGCAGCTGCTTTTGAAATGTTTACTTCTGGTCTTGCAACGATTCCTTTTGCAAATGGTCCCACTGGAGTCAACGGGATTACGCACTACAGTAAGAGGCTCAAGAATCTGCCTCCATCTATTTCAAAGATCTGGGGAGAGAAGTGAAACCTGCCAGGTATACGCTAAAAGGGAGTAAATTTCCAAAAGGGCTGAGACACCCCCGCTCCCGCCCTCCCTTTTTGCAGATGCAAAATGCAACCAGCAAAACTGTCATCTGCAAAAGGAATTCTGGGAGCAAGTCTGAGTATTTACACCATTGACTTGCACTTCAATCAGATTTCTGCCAGCAGAAATGCAACTAGATTTGCATCCGCAATTCAATGGCAGTCCAAGAATGCAGGGAGAAGGGCACATGGCATCCCTAAAACACAAGCTACCTCTTTGGATATCTGGCCCCCCAGATCACTTAGCTTTCACTCTCTATAATTTTTTCCTGTTCTTTCGACATCTGTATTTAAATAAAGGATTTTTAGCCTCTCAATCCATCATCTCAATCCATCCATTTTAGCCTCTCAATCCATTCGAGGGAAACCTTTGCTGGAGCAAGAGTTAGTGTGGTGTGCTAGCAACAATTTCATGGGACTTTGTGTGAAACTTTTTAATGTTTGCATCATTGTGTTCCCATGCTATAAAATCTGACCTTTATCTTTTGCAGTTTTGACCACATGGCTATGGACTTCTTGAAACTAGGTCAGCTTGTATGAACATCAAAACTGTTGCACCTTGGCAAATCTCTAATTTACCCCAGTAGTCACTAAAATAAGTCACACTAACAGAGTCCTTATCATGCACTAGTGCTTCACATCTACACTAGTGTATCCCCACTAGTGCAAAAATCAGACAGAGCCTATTTTTTCTCAGCAAGAGTTCTTAAAACATGAATTTTCATGTGTTTCCAAAGTGGAAAGTAGAGTTACTTTAATTTGCAAATGAGACTGTATCTTTTCCAAAAAAAATTGCCAATTTCCAATAAAAAATATAGTGCCCATTTTTTGGGTTAGAAAATATAAACCCTTTTAAAAATTGTCCCATCAGATTTGGAATAGAATGGAGGCAAAGTGGGAGGGGGCAATACTGCCATGAATTGCAAGTCATTTTTTTCATTTCTCAGTCTAGGAGTATGTCACACACCTTTAGTCAGAATGCTGCATTTTGTGTTGTCACATTAATTTTCACAGCAACAGACTGATGTGAACACTGCAACTGCAGTGCAGAATAAAGCAAGAAAAACTGGATTGATTTGGAGGCATATAAATATCTTCCGTGATACTGAAGGGAATACAGAAAACAACCAGCCAAGAAATTGCTTTTTGTATAAATGTTATCTTTTTACAAGTGTGCTTCAGTGTGAAAGTCCAGGAGCAACAGGAAACCAGTGACCTTTTAATCCATTTATCAAGCTGATTGTCACTCCTGTTCCAGTGAGGTAATACCACAATGAATACACAGGCGGAAGAAATGCAATCTATATTCAGAAAGTTTTATGAAATAAAGGGACCTGATCGCGCAAGTTCTCCACAAAGGGAACTCCTACAAATTTCAGTGTGAGTTCTGTGTGTGTAAGAATTACAATACCAGCCTCAAAAAATTGTGTACTTGTGCCAAAAGATCAGCTTGAACCAGATCCTCCAGTGCTACCAAATCTGCATGAAAATCCCTTTGGGAAAGGGGAAACCCCTTCAGCAGCAAAAAGCCAGCACAGTAGCTTCCCACATCTGTCCTCTCCCAGATAGTGATTAGGGCCCTGCCTGCTTTGGTGCCCACCTCTCCACTTGGCTCAGGAATCTAATTCCTTCTTAGGCACACCAGAACCCAGGTTTCTGGATTTTCAGTGCATGCTGCAAAGCTCATCTCTGCTACCAGGTGTTTTCAGAAGCAGGGTGGAGAGTTGCACTGGGTCATGGAGATAACACTGACAACGTGACATTTTGTAATATGTTTGGGTATGAGATTGTTGATCCGTGCATAAGAAATAAATGCATAAATAATGGAAGTGGGAAGTGTTGCGTGAACAAAGTGTTAGGAAATAACAGGAGAGGACACCATGTGTCTAAAATTAAACTGTCTATGAATAGAACTATTTACAGAGATGTTGCAATTGCATTTCAGATATGTGCAAAATGACTTCCTGGTGCCTCCTCCAAACTCTTCCCTCCTGCCACCTGTGGTTCTCCCTACAAGTTCCATGCAGATTTTGCTAATAAAAGCGAGTTGTGTATCCAGATGCATGCTACATTTTTCACATTTTTTTCCCCACTCTTTGCTGGACCTGCGTGTTTCATAAAACTTGTTCTTCTGAGGCTTAGACTGCAGTTCCCAGTTGATAAGGTGAAGTTTCTGACTACAAATGACTTGTATGAAAGTCACTTATACCTGAATGGCTTGCAGTAAGTAGCCAGAGCTATAAAACATAAACAGATAATAGTATCTTCATAATGATGTGTATTTTGTCTGACACTGTGGACTGTGTCTGAAAATTCACCCATAGCCAGACCTGCAAACACAAATACACTTTTTGAAGGGAAGGATTCATCTGAAGTTCTTAAGCCCTTCTCATTGTATACAGATCCACTAAAATTTTCAGTCTGAGCACATTATTTTTTTTAACAAAAGAGCACAATACAGCCCAATATATCATTTTAAAGCAAAGTGATTTGTGTCATGAATACTAATACGCATTTGACAGCATCACATAAATTGCACCACATTTTGAGGAACATTAGCAAGAGTTCTACCTACCATACTTATAATTTTTTTTTCAGTTACAGAGAAAAGGAATCTAGCAAGAGTCTATTATTGTATTAAAAACAAATATGGCTCAAGGAATGGTAAAGCTTAGGTGCGCCATGCAGACCTATGACTAGTGCACATCAATGATTTTATCTAGATTAATTACCCCAAAGCTTTAGGAAACTCAGGCTGACACTATGTAGATCTGATTTTCACATTCATTTGTTGCTCATTAGAAAGACTTTCTCTTTCTTATTTGCTGCACCCCTGCTGCTGCACGTTCATAAGGGGAATGGAATGCTTTCCAAATATCTCCTAGCACTGGCAGGGCAGATGGTTAAAAGTAATGTTGAAAACTCCTTTGGAAAAGAAAAAAAAACCACTCAAACTAGAGGTATCAGCTCTCCTAATGCTGATGCATTTCACATTGTAGGTCCCTCTGGTTATGACATTTTATGTCAGGATTATGTTAAAGGCTGTATTTTGATTGGGGTATACCATATTATATGTATGATGTTTTGTGTGGCTACTTTTTTCATAGTGAATTGTATTTGCAAACAGTGAGATAGAAAGCAAGGTGAAGCTGTGCAGCTAGAGTCATTCCCAGGGAGAATTCTGTCTCTGCAAGTTGGAAATTTTCTTAGGAGCAACTAGGTGGTGCACACCAGCATGGCTGCTGCACTACAGTAAAAGAGACATTAGATGTTAGGGCGTGCAGGAACCAGGGCCCCAAATTGTTTCAGGGACCAAATGCTCCCCCTCCCTCCGGGCGTGGTGGTAGCAGGGACTATGTTTCCCATAGGTGTTCTAGACCAGTGGTTCCCAACCTCTGGTCCATGGACCTCTGGTGGTCCACGACGGTACTGTAGGGGATCCACAGAAACTTTAAAACAGAAATTAAAATAAATGTACAGAGCCTCTTGCAGCCAGCATGTACTTCAACCCATGTGGCTTGGGAAGCAATGCGAGCTGAGGGACATGCTGGCTGCCAGCACAGTTATATTGTTTGGGGGGTGGATTGATAAAATTTTAATAGATTGAAAAGGGATCTGTATGCTGGAAAAGGTTGGGAGTCACTTTTCTAGATGGCTTTATGCAGGGCAGGAGAGGGAATACAAGTCCTCCTCTCTCACAGGGTAGGTACTGACCTGACGGAAGAAGAGATACCTGGCACATGTGTAACTGTTCAGATAATGACAGAGTAGGTAGCCAAGAGCACACTTCCCTCTTGACTCCTCTGTCGAACCAAGAAAATAAAATGGAATGGAAAATTCCACTCTCTGATCCACTTGAAAGACCTCAGCCTTGACTCTTTGCTTTCCCTCCCTGCTCACTTCTGCTGCTGTCACACAGAAGGGAGAGCAGAATGTCAGAGTCAAGATCTATCAAGCAAATCTGCGAGCCTTAAATGTGGGGAACAAACCAAAATATTGTGGTTTTAATTGTGGTCTTGCAAAAGGCATCCACTGCTCATGCTTGGAATGTCTTCCCATGAACCTCTTGACCGTCTGGTCCTTCCCCAAGCCAACACTATTGCAATGAAGCCTTGTGAAAAGGATCAACTGTGAGATTCTTATATTTCTTCTGCTCACACCAACACCACACATCAGACACAAAGAGTCTGAGCTGTGTGTCTGCGTCTTACTCTAAGTTACTTACCAGGCACTGTGACTTCATATTTGTTTTCAGAGTACTTAAGAACAGCCATGGCACATGAGTCAGAAATAAACAAAGAGAGGAGGGTTGCCAACCCTCCAGGATTGTCTTGGAGTCTCCAGGAATTAAAGATTAATATTTAATTAAAGATTTTGTCATGTGATGAAATCTCCAGGAATACATCCAACCTAAACAGGCAAACCTAAAAGAGAGAGGTGCTCAGTCGGAACGTGAGATTTGAACCGAGGAAAGTACCTGGCTTGCATCTCTTAGCCACTGGGGAAAACAGTTCTCTCGGGGGTGTGGACAGAGTCAGTCTAGCTCAGCAAGCACTGTAGCACAAAAAGCTAGAAACCTGGCAGAACAAAGGCTATGTGTTTGACCCTATCTATACCAGTCAGTCACCCAATTCTGGCATGTAGGAAAGGGCTTGGAGAAAATGGCTGACACCTGTTGCAAAACCTAGCAGGATTTCTATTGCCAACACTCCCTTGGGGTTTAATTTCCAAAGGGAATGAGTCCCAGCCCTTCTGTCTGCAGGCGCAGTTTGCAGTGTTGAAATCTGTGGGTGCAAACTGTGGTACTTATGCCTCTAGCTACCCATATTTAGGTGCTAGGGTGACCCACGTACCTAGGCTACATCTACACTGCAGGCTTCTTGTGCAAGAACTGTTTTGCACAAAAGTGCGTCCACACTGCCATGTGCTTTTGCGCACGAGATGTGCTTTTGCGCAAGAGCATCCATGGCAGTGTGGACACTCTCTTGCACAAGAAAGCTCTGATGGCCATTTTAGCCATAGGGGTTTCTTGTGCAAGAAATTCATGTTGCCTGTCTACACTGCCTTCTTGTGGAAGAGCTCTTGCGCAAGAGGGCTTATTCCTCATGGGGAGAGGAATAACTCTTCCAGAAGAAGCCCTGTTTCCGACACTGTACTGTAAATTTACTTGCGCAAGAATGCGCGTGCAATGTATCTACAAGTTCTGCAAGTTTTTGCGCAAGACCAGCCATTCGTGTGCAAAAAGCCTGCAGTGTAGACGTAGCCCTAGGGTATGTCTACACTGCAAAGCTATTTTGGGATACCATTGGTATCCCGAAATAGCTACCCCGCATCTACATAAGCCACCCATTATTTCGAAATATTCTTCAAAATAATGGATGCACTATTTTGCGATTCTAGTAAAAATCTGATGCTGTGTAGATGCACCACATTTCAAAATAAGCTATTTTGAAATAGGTTTGAAATAAGATACGAAATTTGCATAGAACAAATCACATATCTTATTTCGAGTTAAAGGTGCTATGAAGACGCACCCTTACTGGGTGTGGTTCCCTGTTCCATGTAGTGATACTTAGAACACTTACAGAGATAAGAATGAGTGAGCTCTATAGCCTAAGCTGAGAACTAGCTAGCTTTATAACTCAAGCTGTAGAGCAGTGGTCCCCAACGTGGTGCCCGTGGGTGCCATGGTGCCCACCGGGGCATTTATGTGCGCCCGCTGAGTGACCAAGGCTGGCCCAAGCCGTTCTTGCACCCTGAGACCCAGGCGCGCGGCGCATGCGCAGCGCTGGCCCTGGGCGCATGGTGCAGGCATGGCCCCACCCCCGGGCACGTGGTGCAGGTGCAGCCCCGCCCCTCGGGTGCCCGGCAGCCCCGAAAGGTTGGGGACCACTGCTGTAGAGGCTCCTACACTAAGCTCTAGAGGTCCCAGATTCAAATCTGCCTGCCAGCAGTTACACTAGAACACAACTTCTATCCCACCATGTGACGGGGCACCGGGCTCCGAGGGGGCGGAGCCCCCGACACCCTGCACCGCACAGCAGGTAGGGGAAACGCTCGTTGGTGAGCGTGCCACGGGGAACGCCACAGATGAGACGCAGGACCCCGTGGCGGCAGAACGCCCGGCATCCCGCGCTACCCACTGGCTGAGGGAAGCATGCGGCAGCAGGTGGGACGCTGGGATCGCCAGCCCCCAGTGGTCTTGCGTGGCATGCACCGGCGCCACCAAAAACCCGGCAAGAGCGGGGTGAGGGGTTCAGGTGACATCATCGAAGAGCTCCGGGGGTGGGCCCACCAGACGCTGAACGTGGCTGTTCTCGGCGGCAATTGAAATGGTGACCGGACCAGCCGAGAAAGGAGGAAGAGAGTGGGACGCAGCAAGGGGAGGAGAAGAGCACCGCTTGGGGGCACACCAGGTACTGAACTCAGCAAGACTCAACGCTGAACGGTGCTGGACCGGGTGCCGCAGCGGAGAGGAGGAAGTGGCCCAGGATGGGGACTGGAGATGACTAAAACCCCGAGGGTTGGTGAGTTACAGGGAAACTCCCCACCAACCAGACAGTGAAACCAATTTGCTGCCTTTAGGGTCCTGGGTCAGGACCCGGAGCGGGGGAGGGCCCGGGTCCCCCTCCATCTCTGCTAAACACTGGGCCAAGAGAGTTCCTCTGAACATGGAGGGACTCTGTAGGACTGCTAACAGACTGTCAACAGGAAGGACCTGGAAGGAGAGAGCACGGGGTGTAACAAGGGTTGTAAGGGTGGCCGGTCACAGGGGTCCCCCGATGATGATGAGGCTGTAAACCTGAGGGAGAACCCGCTGTGTAACACACCAATTCAGTGGTGGACTCCCATTTTGTAGGCACAAATTGCTCCTCAGTTCAGAAAAACACTTAAGCACGTACTCACCTTTAAGTGACTGCATCTGTCTCATTGACTTTATTTTGTGGGGCCTGATATTTTTGTATATCATATTTCATTTTTTGTACAATATATTGCCTTCAGTGGGATGTAAGAATATGCTAAAATGTGTTGATGAATGGGAGCCCCTGATAGGATGTCACTCTTTTGACCATCATTCTCCACTGTGAGGCTACGTAATGGACCAAACCCTGAGATCACCCATGTAACAGATTCGTATTTATGTAGGACCACAGTGTTCCTCGTTCAAGAGCTGATGTTCACTGTTCCATGGCTGGCAACAGCTAACACTAATCCTTGTTAATATCCCCTTAGAACTGTCTGGCAAACAGTGTTTCAGCTGAGGTTTAGAATGCTGTTTAAGCCATATACTGACATGTAAAACTCTGCATTGGATGTGAAAATATATTACATACCATCAGCTGGCCAAAAGTCTTCAGAGATGAACAGTGGTGATAATTCAGTTATCAAGTCTTCTTTTTAATTTGTTTTTACTGAAATCTTGAAAAATGTATTTTACTCAGAAGTACAATGTGTTGGAATGAAGTTTACCCTCTGTAATTTACAGCACAGCCTACGTATCTATAAAATATTATCACAATCATATTTTAATTAAAATGTGTTAAGATAATACCCCTAAAAAATCTGAACCAAGATTAAATTTCTAATTGTTTTAACAGTGAGATTCACTTCAGTGAACACAGGGCATATTAGTTTCCTTGGAAACACTAGCAATGTATTAGCTGCATAAAATCTACAATAAAAGATTTGCAAAAGTAAAGCCCCTAGGTCTTAACTGATATTATAACTCTTTTCATTTTAAATATCAGATTGATACGTGGCCCCTGGGAAGGAGTCATTTTGGTTGTGTTCTGTTAAGCCTTAAAATTAATCACTTTACAAATGACCAAAATCATTAGGAAAAGAATGGAAAATGGAAAACAAAAACCATCTACCAATACAATACTCCTGATTCGTATGATTTATTTAAACACTGACTGAAAACACCATTGGGGCAAACGTAGCAGAACTCAGGCAAAACTTCTCATGGCATCAGAAAGAGCTAAAGAAATCTGGTTCTTTGTGTTTCAACATATATGTTATTACTACTATTTATTATTTAACATACATGGTACTGAAAGCCAGCACCTCAGCTGGTGTAACTTGCTGTAGCTTCATTTACACTAACGGATGATCTGGCACCATAAATAAGTCATATACATATAGCTCTATATTATTTCATGACAGAAGTTTTGTGAGATGTAGTCCAGCCACAGAGTGTGGCAAAATGAGGAGAATGGTTGAATGAGGTGCCTGAAATACAACTTCCATGAGGCAACTCGAATGGACACAAATCAGTGTCAACCTGAACCAAAATGCAATATTTTGCTTCAGTTCTCCTACTGGAAAATCAGAACATTTTTGAAAAATCAAAATTTTCTAGGGCAAAACTTCTATTTTATGAAAACAGCCTTTTCGTTTGGAAAAAACAACATGCAGACACAATTCTTGATCACACCACACAACACTTCTTATGCTGAAACAATCCACAGTATTTTAATACCTGTGGTTCACTCTCAGCAGAAAAATGTGAGAATACACAGTGAGGAGCAAAATACTGCAGAGTCTTGTTTTTAAATTAAACAGAAAACACTATAGATAAATTACCAAATGTATTATTTTAGATAGCAAAGTGCAGAGTAGATTGGTTTTAACCATGCAAAACTAATAACTCAGTTAAAATCATTTTAGCAGCTGAGTAAATACGTTTACGGAGAACATATGTACGGATGAGTTTGTATTTTGGGATTCCCACTCCCAATCCCCCCTCCTTTTTCTTTCCTTTTCCTTTTGTCTGGAAGCTTCCAAGTTAACAGGTTTATTAGCTAGGTTTATTATGGTGAGTCAAATGTGCAGTTATGCAATCAACAAAGCCTGTAGTCTGTAACATACAAGTATAAGTTGAGCAAACTGAGTGCAAGTTCAGCAGCTCATCCGCAAACAATAGACCTTTCTAAAGCAATAGGTCTATTCAATTGCAGGCTTGGCTGATTGCCTCCAAAAGCTCTGACCAATCAAAGAGTCTGCAACACCCTCAGATATACACAGAGTCCTCAAGAAGACTTTGCCTTGTGCTCATTAGTGATTTATATCTGCTGCAACCAGATCATTTCCCAGTTCTTAGTGAGCAAGTTACCAGATCAATCTTGTATAGAATGAGATTCCTAATCCATGCTGTTAAAATGCACCAGGAAGGTAGAATTGAGGAGGATCTGAAATAAGAGGAGACTAAAAGAAAACAGAATTCAAGGGTATAATCTGTTCCAGCTGAAGCTGAGACCCACCTACTTTGTAGGCACGACACCCCCCCCTCCAACCTGCCCTGCGCTCCAGTTGGGAGCTGAGCATGGGGGCTTACTTGGTTCCACCCAGCAAGCCAGCCGGGGATAAGGGCCAGGGCGCTGGGGTATGCCCCCCATTTCTCTTCTCACCCCCCAACTCTTTCCCACCCACCCACTCATATTTAGGGCCCACCCAAGTGGGCCCTTCTGGTGACACCACTGCTCTAAGGAACCTTGCCATTCACTTTTTGGGAGCAGAATTGGGCCCCACATGAATGTTTTGGAGGGGTTAGTAGACACCTTCTGCACCTAGTTATGACAGAGGTGCCAAGAGCGAATTGTTTTTAAGCTAGAGGCTTACACAAGAATGTGTCACCCCCAAAAGCTTTTCAGGTTTAATAACATGGTACAGTGCATTCCATAGCCACTAAGAGCTGTGTTATTTGGTAAAAACAACACAGAGTCCGGTGGCACCTTAAAGACTAATACATTTATTAGGGCATAAGCTTTTTGTGAGATACCACTCACTTCCTCAGCTGTGTTATTTGGTAATCGCTGGGAAGTGCTTATGTATGTGTGAATACTCAGTAATGCAAAGAATGACAGGTTTCAGTAGCCCTGTTAGCCTCTTTCAGCAAAAACAACAAGGAGTCTGGTGGCCAATGCAAAGAATGTCTGAAACTTGTTTTTAAAAAATAAAGGCCACATCCACAGTCAGTATCAATCAGCTCAGCACCACTGAAGACAGGAGTTTTGCTGATTTGCCCACCTGAGGACCTGGTGCTGAGATTTCACACAGAAACAGTGCTGCATTTGATTAAGGTTTAGCCTTTTATGATCCACAAGGGCCCTTATCCTGCAAAATGAGCATAGCTGCCACTAGGAATCAGCCCTTCTCCTGACAAGAAGCACTTGCTTCTTTGTGGCATAGGAAAATGTAATACTGGGTGTGTTTGTGCATCAGGCTGTTTTGCTTGTATGTAAATTCCTTGGGGAAGCGGATGCATGTGCACACACAGTCGTGAGTTACTTGACAGGTGAATAGAATCATTAAACCAGGTCTATTCACATCTGTAAGGTTACTCCCCTTTATAAGGCTTGCAGGACCAGAGCCTATATGGTAAAAAAAGCTCCTTATGTCTGATATTATCCCGTGGTATTTGTATTGATATTACAATCATGCCATCTACTTAAATGTTATGGATTTTATTCTAGTAGGTTCTGGTCACTCATGACTCAGGATTGGATCCTATTAGAATCACACACAGAAATATGATATTACAAACCCTTTGTCTAGACTTGAATGTTGATGAATTTATCTTGAAAATAGCTTTTTTTTCATTTCTTTGTGAGTGCAACATGTTTGCTTCTCCCTTCTCTTTTGGAACATGGAGATGTGGGGTATCCACATGAATATGTGCATTTTAAATAATAGGAGGAATACGTTTCTTTAAAAAAAAAACAACAACCAAGGAGACTGAACTATGCCTAAACTGAACTTCATCAGAGGTACAAAGCAACATGGTTTTTAGGAAGTGTTTCCACTGCTTCATAGACAGAGACATAGGTGCGGCTTCTGCAGTGAGGCAGAACAAGTGCAGGGTCTGTTTCTTTTAATGCGTCTAGCATAGGGAGAAGGAGAAGCTGTTTATTCCTTTGTGATAGCAGTGGGTCAAACTGAGGTTAGCAGCCCCTTTTTACAACAGCCTCTGATTGCAAGGGTAATGAATTGCGTCTATGCGCACAGACACCTCCTCCCCCTGCTCCACCACGTGGATTTAAAACCCACTTGGATCTCTGGGTCCTTCCTTCTCTTTGCTGATTAGCTCCCTTGTAACCAGTGGAAACTTTCACTTAAAGCAACTCTACTTGTGATTGGCTGAGTGGTGGTGTCATTTACATGCAGTGACACAGAATTCCTGTCTGTGAATGACATCAAACCCTGTCTGGAACCCACCTCTTGGGGGTCTGGAAACATTTAAAGCAGCAGTGCATATCCTCTAAGCTGCAGTGGATAGTTACCATTGTACTGCTCCACGGTTATATTTTTAAATATTTTGTGTATTTCTGTGGGTAGATAAAGAAAAACAACTTGTCCTTTCCCACAAAAACGTGCTGTTCGAGGATAGAGTGAAAGGATGATGTATATTGAAATAGGAGAAGAACACACACTACATATTCAGAATCTTTGACTCTCATTGTTAACTCCCTTATGAGGGACATTCTTGGAGGGTCTTGAAATATTTGATCATCTTTAAGCAGCTGAAATAGAAATAAATTGTATTTGCTCTAATTTATTTATTTTTGCCTGTGTGTGCAAAGCAGGGACTTCTCATTTAAAAGAGGGTAGGCAGCATACTGGGGCCTCTACGCAAAACCTATATGCCTGAAATTCTCCTTATTTGAGAGAATGGATGGGATGCATGCACACTTATATCAATCTCCCAGCAATAGAGAGTGAAAGCAGTGTAATTTCCCTGTTGGTTTTTTTTACCCCGGTCTACACTAGGGAGTTATGAAATAACCCCTCTTATTTTGAAATAATAAGTGGAATGTCCACACTATACAGCCCGTTATTTTGAAATACTGAGCTGGTTATTTTGAAAAAATAACTCCCGCTTTTCATGAGGAATATTGCTTGTTTCAAAACAGTTATTTCGAAACAGCGGAAGTGTGGACGTTCCATTGCTGCTACTTCGAAATTGCTACTCCTTAGATTAAGTCGAAGTAATTACTCCCCAGTGCTTCCTGGGGTTCCAAGTTGAGGTAGCGCCTCCACAATAACAGAGCCTGCCTTGGACTAATTTTGAACCTCCTCCGTAGTGGGGCCACACTATTTCAATTTTGTTAATTCAGGAGTTATTATTTCAAATTTAGCTCTACCTTGGAGACAGTTAAAATGTTTGAGTGGCCCTGTGGACACCTATGTCCGTGGACAGAACTACTAATTCAGGTAGTGACCTCACTGCTCTCCCACGCTTCTCGGGTCACTAAAGAATCGAACTCTTTGCACTCCTCTGACTCCCAGTCAACTCCTCACTCCAAGGCTTAAGAGCTCTGTGGGAGTCAGTAGCCTGAGGAGAGCTCTCCAGTAGGTTTTGGATCTAACCACACAGGCTGCGTGATGCCTATCTGAAGGGAAGTCAACTTCATTTGGTGGAGGGTGCATAGAAGCACAAGCAGCAATACAGACGTGTATACAGGGACGCTGCAACAATTTGTACAGTGAGGGGTGCTGAGAGCCACTGAACCAAAATGTAAACTGCTTGAAGCCAGTGGGTGCAGCACTCCCACTGTTACAGCACCTATGTGGGGTTGCCAGCTTTCCCAACCAGATGCCATTTGCAGCAGTGGCATGTGGTCTGTCCTGCTGGGAAAGTTAGCAGCCCTAATATGGGTGTGCAAGTACTTGCTGGAGAGCATGGAGCTCAGGGCTATTCCAGAGCTAGGAAGCAGTAAAAGGGGAAATGGGAGCTGCGATGATTGTGCTGGTGGCAAGGGCAACGTTCAAAATCTCCTCTCCCTTCCCCGGGCACAGAGAGAGGTACATGGAGTAGGCAGCCACTTTGAGGAGCCTGGGGCTTTGGCAGGTAGGAAGCCTGCCTACTGGCTAGGAGCCACCTAGGTAAGCACCTCCCAGTCAGAGTCTGCCTCTGGCATCCCATCCCCTCCTACATCCCAACTCCCTGCCCCAGGTCACCACACCCAAACTCTCTGCACCCTCTCACCCCAAGTCACAACACCTTCCCAGATCCTGCACCGCCTCCTAAACCTCTCCTCCAGATCAGAATCCTCTCCTGCACCCATAACCCAACCCAGATCCTGCACTGCAATCTCCTGCCCCAGGTCACAACCAGTGTTCCCTGTAAGCTGAGCACTTGGGCAGCTGCCCAGGAGAAATTCAGGTGCCGTCCAACTGACTGGCAGAGTGCCATAGCTGCCAGCATGTGTTTCTATTTGTGGTGCACATCTGCACATGCCTCAGTGCATGTAAAAAAAAGTATTCCATACATGGATGGAAAAAAATTAGAGGGAACATTGGTTACAACCCCATCCTTTATCCAGACTCCTCCTCAGACCCCACACGCTCACCAGCCCTCCAATTCCTATCCTGAGCTCAGTCTTGCACCCAACCTCCATCACAGACCCCATATCCCCTCCATAGACAAGTGTGGCCCTTGACCACTTACCAAAATCTTGGAGTGATCCCCCATCAAAAATGATTGCTCCTGGGTTAGGAGCAACAGCTGGGTAAGAGCCCGGCTAACTGCAGTGAAGATATACCCCCAGCACCAGGGTAGAGATGTAGAATTAGTCTGACCCCATGCAACTTACCCTGATGCAAAAATCCCTAATGTAGAAAACCTTTCTTGAAGTTTGCGTTGGGCTTTCCTCTGAGATCAAAGAAAGAACCAGTAAGGTCTCCACGAGAGAGACAAAAGTGTGCCTTTCATTTTGTAAGAGCCTCCACCTAAAATTCACTCCTAGCCTTGACCCTCATCAGGCAGGAGAACAAAGACTTCTCGAGGCAGAGCCTCAGCAGGCACAAATTGTCAGAGCTACGAAATGGAGTTCCATGGAACACTGACAACTACAGCCCTGCAGATCCATCGATATATGCTTTGTATCCACAAGCATCCTCATCCATGGCTGTGGATATCCGCAGCTCATTTTTTGCAACTAACAGATACAAATTTTGTAGCAAAAACCCTGCACATTTGCAGATATCCAGAGATCATTTCTGCAGATGCGGATACCAATTTTGTGTCCACACAAGATTCTACTGACAATTCACCTGAGCAGGGAATCTGCTTCTTTACAGCTCAAAGTGCACGAGAGAGGCAACAGAAGGATAGCTACCTGCTCCTCAATAAGATACTTCTGCTACTCCTTTTAAGACACCACAGTATACTTGTGGACATGTCTAGTCAGCAAGAACAACAGAATCTGGATTTCTCTGAGTTTGCTTTTCTACATGCGTCAAGGGGTCATGAAACATGGAGCAAGAGCCATAGTGCTCCATGTAAGCATGGAAATGTATCATTCTGTTCTGGCTAAGTTTTGACTATAAGTTATTTTATATAGATAATGTAAGATCATCTAATGCGGCCAGCTTCATATATGAAATGTGCACATACATTGGCTATCTAAACTGCTCCCCAAAAATTGCCCTCAAGGCAAACCTGTCTGAAAGGTGTGCACAAAGCTTTCAGAAAAACTGAACTGCTTCACCAAAAGAGCTAGAAAACTTAACTTTGATATGCTGGCTGCAATTTCAGATTTTCAAAGTGCCACCTTTGTTTTCCTTTCATTTCTGTGTCCATGTGATTGTCTTTCCATTGAGAAAAATCAGCTGTGGTTTATGCTTCTGTATTTGAAAGGACTTTGTCCAGTGCTGTTTTATTTTACATACTATCATTGTGTTGTTGCTAGTCTCGCTTTTTCAGAGCAAGAAAGTAAAGTGTTTTCAACGTGGAAATCATGAATTCTGAGGCTGTTTATTTTTTGTTAGTGGCATCATTATATTTCCTACCCATGCTTCCCATCAAATGTAATGTGGGTTGGAGTCTTTCCATTGATTTCACTGAGAGTTGTACTGGGACCAAAATCAGACAGAACAGATTGAAGTAACATTCTGAAGGCTTCAGTACAATTTGTCATTACAAATCAAAACAAGTGGACTTTCTAGCACTCCTCATTGTGAAGAAAACTTTCCTTATGTGACCCAGGCCAACGCAGAGACAGAATAAAGCATTAACTACAAGGCAGCTGTGAAATGTCTTCTTCCATCTAAATTGGCTGTTTACACTGGACCCTTATATTGACTATATTATAGAGGGGTTTTCCCCCTTTTTTATTTTAATCCCACCATACATAGGGCTGGAATTAAGTTGCTAGGAATGATGGAACAGGAACAATTGGGTGAGAGATGGACCAGTATCCACAAGGGGAGGGGAGGGAAGGAGGAACATGGCTGAGGGGGAGTCTGAGAGAGAAACAGAGATGCATCCACCCAAAGAAGAGGGAAGGAGAATAAGATTCAACAGTCACCATGGATGAACTATGCTGATGGGTACAGAATAAGTGCCTGAGGTGGGTAGACAAGTCGATTAGTTGAGAACCACTGGGGGAATTGGGTGGGACATGAAGATTGTTCCCCCACTCTCTGACCTCTGCTCACAGGAATGTGGTGTAGGGTGAATAGTTATTTTCCTCTATTCTGAGCTCCTCAGAAGGATGGTGCTCTACAAGTGCAAAACGCAGTTGAAACTGACATGTATCTGCCTCTCTGCACATCACTATTCTCCTTTACCATGCCACAGAACTTGCTATAACTGGCATGGAGCAGACTGGAATCCCTAGCACCAAACCGTTAAAAAAACAAAAACAACAAGAAATGTGGATTAAGAGGTTAGTCGCCAGCAAGTGGAAACCATGTCTGGAATTATTAGAAAAAAGGCTTGCTTGGAAATAAATATAGAATTATTCACCATGGTAACTATTGCCCTATTGCGTTAGTGAATATCGATTTAACATTTATCCTGGGACTAATGCTGTGAAATATTTGGTCTCTTTAATGGACACCTATTTAGTTAACAAATCTTTGGGGAGCTGTTGGGTTTTTATGTTTTTTCTTTCTTTTCTTTTCTCTTTTTCAAACTGTCTTGACCTATTTTCTGAAGAAAATGAATTGACTCCGTGGTTTACTTATTTCTATTATGGATCTTTTTTTCCATGGTATTTTATATGAACTTATACTCAGTGTAATAATTACATGGGGTAGCTCAAATGCGTAATGAAATCCAAAGTGTCTGCAGTAAGACCTAAAAGCAAAGATTTAAACATGTGATTGTACAGGTTCTGAAGGCAGATACTGAACTTCTGTTACTCAAGTGGAGTAAAATTATCTTATAACGAGAGCAGAATGATGAATTTATACAGTTCCATTCATCCCAGGGTCTCAAGACACTTTGCAAACACTCACAAAGCTTCTAAAAACCCCAGGAGGTAAAATTAACCCCATTTCATTGATGAGGAAAACTGAGAAAGAGGCTAAGTGACAAGGTTCACAGTAGGTTTGTGGTAAGATCCAAGAGAACCTAGAGTTCCCGACTGCTAGACCTATGCTGTAACCACATTACTGGGGGACTGCTAAAATTAGTACAGAAGTTCGGAATAAATCAATAAAGGTCAGGTGATGTACTTCAATGTTTACAAGCCCCATCTAGAATGACTTTAATTATTCATTCTTATATCACGATGGAAAAATGTTGGTTGTTCTTAAGGCCACAGGTAGCTTTTCCGATTAAACTGGGTAGTAAACATTGCATTTTTAAACCAGCGTCAACTTGCAAACAGCAATGTATGTGTTTGATTGTTTGTTTATCTGGCATGAAAGGTTGAAAAAATGAACTTGCAGAAGCCTGCATCTGAAACTTGGAGCTTATATTCACCAAAGCTATACAACATGAGTAAAATCTTCCCTTTAAACAAGAACATGATTCACAGAAACAGTATAAACTCTTGCTTCCATGTTTTCCCAGCCACATAAGGTAGATGTCCTTTCATCTGCTGTGCCTGCTCTTCCTTCAGTTACCTACACCTTCTCCCAATGAAGTCAATTGCAAAATTCCCATTTAGCAAAGTTTGGGCTTGATCCTGCTCACCCCACTTGATAACTAATGGCTCCTTAGCCTCAATAGGAATTTTGGCTGTGCAAAGACTGCAGAGGTCTGAATGAGAACATCTATATCTTGAAATGCAGTAATTATTTATCGAACATGAGGCAAAATGTCACTTACTCTTGTACAGGAACACCGAGTATATACTAGAAGACAGAACACAGTGTTGAATGGTTAAGTGCAAGATTAATCTGGTTAGATTGACCGTTTTCCATGAAATGTAAGGTTGTTATTGTTAACAATGACTTATTTATGACTATGCTACATACCATAAATGTGAAGGCACATGTTAGTTGCAAGTAGTATGGCCTAGGCTTAGCTTAGATGTTTAAGGAACATTTTGGGAAAGCAAGCAGGGTCCATCGAAATAGGGTCCATCTTTGCTATCCAGTTTGCATCAAAAGCTTTTTTGGGGGAAGAAAAGATCCAGTTACCCAAGCCCCTGTGAAATATATGAAGTCATTTAAGGCTGTGAAGGTAAAATAGAGCATTCCTCTTTAAGATTTTGATTCAGCAAAGCATTTGAGCATGTGCTTAAACTTACTCTGCTGAATAGGGCTGGACAGCTGAATGAAAGCCCAAGTTAGTTAAGTTGAGCTTCAAGTTAAACTGGCTTTTCTTAGATATCAAAGCCAACATTTAAATTTCCATGCCAGTAAGAAAATTAATATTTTGTGTTTTCATAGAACTTAAAGGGGATCTTAGCATGCTTTGTAGCCATTAATGAATTAAGCCCATAAAGAAGATAAGAATTATAGACAGGGAAACTGAGGCATGCCTCAAAAAGCTGGAAGAAGATGGTGGTTTGGAGTTGGGAACCAGAAAGCTAGTGTTCTTTATTCCCAATGCTACCACAGACTTCTCATGTAACCCTGAGCAAGTGATTTAGGCTAAAACTTTCCAACTGGGGTGCAAACACTTCAATCCAAATTTAGGCATCCCGATATTGTTGGGATTTTCAGAGTTGCTCCCACTGACACCAGGGTGCTTGCTACTTCTGAAAAGCTGGACACAGTTTTAGGTACCTACACACATGCCCAATTTAGGGGGTCCTCCAGGTTTGCAAAGCATAGCCTGACTACATGAAATTTGCATCCAGAAAAATAACTCTGCCCTACTGACTCCCAGTTCTGTGCCTTAACCACAGACTCCACCTTCCTACCTTAACCCAAAGTTGTATTCCATGCACTCAAATATGTTTCTTTACTATGGAAAGAAAAGTCTGTTGAATTGGCAGGGTGACCTAACTGGTTCTACACTGTTAGGAACCACAATCTAGCCTCTTAAGGTTCCTTTGCTATCCATGATGCAAGATTTGTTCCCCTTGGTCATATGGGATTAGTTATTGTTGAAGGTACCTTACTGTCCAATGGCAAAACGTAAAGCCTAAATAATCTTTCAATAACATGTCTTTTACAACACCTTCAGGGAGCATAGATCCAACTGAAGACCCTTTATCTATTTCCAAGTACTAAATTAGGGCCATCAAGAATTATGGGAAAATATGCCTTGTTGAAAGATAATTGAAGCTGTCTTTATTTCTCAGTAACAGGATTTACCAAGTATTATGGCACCTTGTTTGCAGCACTATAGTAAAGCGTGTATCAGCATTTTTATTATAAACCCCTATTTTCACAGGTCTATTTCTCAACTGAAAAAAATCACTCCTGACTAAAACGTGGCACACAAACTCTAATTGTAGTGATTCCTCACTCATCCACTTTGTATCTGTCTAAAAATTAAACCAGGTTGGACATTTTTAAATTAAATGACAATAGAGCAGTATCTCACTGGACTGTTTATTGAGGTTTATGCATATAAGACAAATGCTGGTTCAGCTGACAAGTGATCAAGCCAAGCTTTTATTTTTCCAAACCTCCACATGCCCTTCCCTGGAAATCTCCCCCAACGTTTTTCACTTATGATCGGTCTACACAACCACATCTGCAAAGTCACTGGGATGTTGTTAGAATGCAATGCTGGACAACTTTGTTTCTAGCTCTGCTGAAAAGTCCTAGTCATATTACAAAACTGTGATAAAGCCCTGTATAGTCCCAGACCAAATTTTTTAGAAGGGCACTGATTTTGCATGCTTCACTGGTAGAAATGATTCCGAAATTCAGGAAAATTAACCTAAGGATGTTTTCTAATGTGCATTTTATTGTACATTACAGATTCCTTAAATACATATGTATATAACAGTGGGTCACAACAACATTAACTAAGAATACAGTATTTCTGGGGCCTCATTTGTTGAGACATATAACTTCTGCTGAAGTCAACCAGAGCTGTGCTGCTCTGACAAGCAGGCCACTAACCTACACAGCAAACCTGCACCCTGAGGATTTTCCTTACAAAAAAAGGAAAACCTAGTAACAGCTTAGATTGCAACTTTCCTGCATTTGGTCAGGAAATCTATTAAATTATGTTTAATTACATGTTAGTTATTTTTATTTGTTATTTTTATTGTTAAAACATATGTAGTGGGAATAGTTCTAGTGATTATTTTTCCTGCTTTACAGTGACCAAAGGCTAAAGTGTAATAATTGGAAAGTCTGAGGGTGCATCCCAACAGCCTGGTCCTTCTAATAATCCCCTTCATTATAAATTGTGCTGTAGTCTACCCCAGCAAAAGCAGGGTCTCTAGAGACTTGGTGCTGGGAGCCAGCACACTTCATCTGCATTACACTGAGTTAATCTGGCATCATTTGGGTCAGCATTTGGCCGCAGGGGTTCCTCACGCTTGGGGCAGCATTCTCCCCTTTTTGGCTGATGTGTCCTAGACCGCATCTATGTGGGGGGCGAGCGGTTGGAACTATGTCCCCTCTAATATTTTCCATCCATGTGCGGAATAAATTGTACGTGCCCCCAGGCACGGGCGCATGTGCACCACAGCAGGAACACACTCCCAGCTGTGGGAGCTCTGCTGATCAGCACTGGAATCTCCCCGGAGCCGCCGCACAAGCGCCCGGCTTGCAGGGACCGCTCGCTGACCCCGGGCCGGGAGGATCATTTACCCGCTTCAGCTCACCGGGGATGCCGCTCCCAGCCCGCTGCACCGCCAGGGCTCGATCCCAAGCTCGCCGGAGCTACAACAGCAGCTCCCGCAGAGCCCGCCGTCGCCGTCCCACCAGGGAGCAGAGCCCCCCCCTCCGCCCCCTCCTCCAGCCAGCTGCCCGCCGGGCGAGCCTCTCACACTGCGGGCTCAGGCAAGGGCGCTCCGCCTCCCGCGGGACGGGGCGGCGGGGATTGGTCAGCAGAGCCGTCACTCACCTATTTCCCCCTCCTCTCTCTCCCTTTCCCCCCCCCCCCCTCCCCGCGTCTATTTCCTCCCCCTCCCCGCCTGGCGGGGCTATGGAAAGGGCAGTCCCAGTCTAGCGCTGACGTCACCCTGTCTGTCTGCCTCCGACGCCTCTTTCCATAGGAAACTGACTCTCCTTGGACTTGAATGAGGAGGAGCGAAGGGGGGCGGGGGGGGAGGGGGGGGAAAAGCCGCTAGGAGCCTGCCTGGGCAGGAGAGCGAGCGAAACAAAGTAGCAAGTCTGTTTCACCCAGCCCTGAGCAAACTTCCCGGGCTGGCGGGGGGAGGGGAGGGAAGCCAGCAGAGCCCGGCTCGGGTCTCCTTCTCTTTCAGTGGGGGGCTGCCTTAGTGGCTGTTTTCAGTTCCTTTTCCCTCCCCCCCCCCCCCCCCCCCGGAGGAGCCCGGCTTTATGTTGTGCTGCCCGGAGAGCTCTGCCGACGTCCCGTTCTTTGCTTTTCTTTTTTTTTTTTAAATGTATAACTTGATGGGTGTGAACAGCACAGCCGTAGCCATCCAGCCCAATGTCTCCTGCACATGCAACTGCAAAAGGTCTTTGTTCCCGAGTATGGAGATCAGTAAGTACTTCTTCCTTCTCCCTTTGCTGCCGCTCGGGCGCTGCCTCTTCGCCCCCCCCCCTCCCTCCCTCCTCCCCGGCCCGCTAAAGTTTCCCGGGTGTAATTTATTTTGGGGGGGGGGGGCGGTTGTCTCCCTCCATCCCCGGGTCGATACTGGTTCTTTTGTGGGTAGAAATACAAAATGCGAACTCCGGCTGCTCTGAACTCCGGCTGCCTTGTCGCGGGGGAGAGGAGGGAAAAGGTGTTATTTAAAAAAAAAAAACTAAAAAAATAAGCATAGTTTAATTCCCCCCCACCCCCGCACTACGCACAGCAAAGGGGAGAATCGCTTGGATGAAGTGTGTGTGTGTGTGTGTGTGTGTGTGTGTGTGTGTGTCCCATTTTTGCGCACTCATGCTTTCCTCTCCCACTCCCCAATTCTCTTCCTTCTTCTGCCCCCTTCCCCCATCCTCGAAAGTGGCTGTAGATGTGAGGGTGAAGTGGTTCCAGTTTGAAAGGTGTCAGTGTATCTAGGGAACCAATTCTTTCGTCTCCCGGGGGGCACTGGATGGTAGGACGTTCAATTGTACGTGGAGCCGCCGGACTAAGTGCGGATGGGAGACCTGTAAGCCGTACGGGGTGGTAATAAGGCTGCCAGTCTTAGTCTGCACGGCAGGGCAGGGGGAGAGGAAGGGCTGTGTCCGGGGAAGGGAGAGTGCCCGTCAGTTTCAGCCGGCTGCTTTTCTTAACTTTGTCTCTGCGCCGCCGAGGCAGACGGGGAACCAGACTGCGAGGGCTATTTAAAGATCATGCAGCGTCCCATCTAGAGGCTGGAGGATCCAGCAGCTCCCAGACACACGCACCGTCCCTCTTGTTTTATTCCAGCGCTTTCCCGCTGTAATCCCCCTCAATCCTAGGTATCCCTCTTACCCTCCGCTTTCCTCCACCCCGTCGCGCTATTGTAGTCTCAATAGCCCCCCTCCACTCCCCATTTAGATTTTGCAAAAAGCAGGGCTCGGCAGAGTGCACTATTCGCTCCCATTCTTAGTTATTCCGTTGCCTCTTCCTAAAGGATGCAGTTCAGATGATGTGGCTGTAATAGGGCGATTGTGCGGGTCCCTACCTTCTGTACCAATTCCAGCTCTGAAGTGTGCCGTCAGCTGTTACCCTGTATCTTGATTTTAGGGTGAATCAGTGAAGTTGAAGAAGAATGTATCCCCTCTTTCTTTCTATTCTTCTCTCCTCTCCCTCCCCCCCCCCAAGACGAAAACTATGGTAGTAGACCATAACTTGTCAATGTTGTGTGCGCGCACGGGCTTGGGGTGTGTTGTGTGTACACATCTACATCCAGCGATGTAGAATTTGTGACTATAAATAGTAATCGCTAGGTCTGAGAAGTAGATTAAGACCGTGTCTAGCCGGCAGAGTGGTTAAATAAGTCAAAGTTTTCCTGCGTGTCTGACGGGGAAGAGGGCCTGGCTAATACGATGTATTGCTAGACAGCCTGTGAAACCAAATAAAAAAAGCTTGGGTCTGTTCACAAAGGTCTGTGAACGCCAAAAGGGCAACTGCAGGGACTGAACAAGTTTTAGAGCTACTGCTGAAGGGACAGAGTAAAAAACCATCAGGCAACAGAATTCAGCCCTTTTTCTATGTCTTTCTGCTTCAATTTATTTTGGTCTGCAGATATTTCTAAATATATGTCAGATCCTAAATTATTTAGCATGAATCCCTTGATGTGTAGACACGCCTGTATGATCATGATCACATTTGACTCATTAGCCAGTTTAACATATGCTGTTGCCACACATTTGGAGGGAGTGTTTTCTCCAGGAATTCTCTATGTGGTGTTTAAACATCACAAGCACCAGACAAAAGGTAAAAAATGACAAAAGACAACATCAGTCTCCATTCTGGGCACTGTCAAGCAGCCAGGTCTTGGCTTTGGAGAACAGAATACAAACCTCCTAGACACAGCACGTCCCCCAAATGATGTAAAGTTTTTGCTGGGAGAGCAGTGTCAGGTTTTGCCTGTCAAAAGCCTCTCCTAATTAAAGATAAGGAAGTCAGTTGAAATGGTAAAATAGCTCCTTCACTGAAAATAAATTGTTTTTATTTTTAATTTTTTTCCCCATGGTTGTTCTGATCTTTCATCTGTTGCTGGTTAGGATTTGGAATATTTGAGACACAGCATCCTCGTATAAAGAAAACCTAGCCACATTAATGTGGGATTAGAAGGACAAAACTGCATTTAATGCTACCCCTGTATATAATTTTGAGTAGTTTGTACAATGGACAATTATGATAATTGATCTTCCCCCACTGTTGCTTGTTTCGATGCATATATATGAAAATCATTTTCAAATTCATCATTTTTATGTAGCTTCTTCTCTTCCACGAATAATATAAACCTAATGATGTTTTGGCCAACACTGAGACAGTTTTGTTAATTTAGTTGTCTGCTCTTCCAAATAGACTACATTTCTCTTCCTTCTGATGAAATGATGCTTGGGAGATTTTGACCCACCAGGATAGTGTTGTCAGTGCTTGACCATATGAATCTCGTTTTTAAGTATCTTAATTAGCCAATACATTTAAATTATATGTGATCATGTCATTATATGGCAGTGAGAGGGCTACAGGCAGAAATGGAGCAAATATTTGGAAAATTAGTTTTTTTATTTTTAAATCCATAAAAATGGAGCAGAAAGTGAGTATGTTTACATGGTCTGACCAGATACCTCCAGTTTTGTGTTTGCCATTCTAGCCTTTGAAAATGGACCATATGGAGCTGAAATAGAAAGAGAGCCATGGTTTGTATGTGGAGTTTTCGTTTCTGGGATGGGGGTGTTTGTTTTTGTAGGGTGATCTTACTGTTGTTTGAGAAGTGGATTGGCTTTTCTAGCTATTATTTTTAAATGTATTGTCTGGAAAATTAATCTTGTCAAACTGTTTCAGCCTGTGTGGTTTTTCTGCTTCTAGAAGGCCAACTCTGATCTGATTTGCATCCTGTACTACGCTGTTAGACTCAGAGCAGAATCTGAATCTGGGTGTATTGGTGCATTCAGTGAAAAATTGAAATTTGGGGTACACACCTACCCTCACTTTATGCTCAGGCAACCCCGTTGGGCCAAAGCAATTCCTGGTGTAAGTAGGTGAAAGTAAATTGAGCTATGCCCATTAATGCCAGCAGGGAATTTTGCCATTGTCTTCATTGGGGTTGCAGAGAGAGGATTCAGGACAGCATTGGGCCCTTATGATGTTAGATGGTCAGATTCTTGTGTTCCCTGACTCAGGTTGTTTGAATTTTGAAAAATATATTTGCATTCACACGCTGGGTACTAAAACGTGTTCGACTTGAATTTTAAAATAAACTATGCCCTTTGTACGGTATGCACCTTTAATCTTGATTTAATCTCATTCGTGTTCAGACAAAACTAAGCTGGATTTGCCTGATTTTATTAACACTATCAGTACTGAATAGACCATTTTTTAAAAATTTTTTTTACTTTAACAGACCATGTTAGATATGCATACCAATGGTACTACATAAAAAATAAAGATATGTCTCTCTTTTATGCCAGCCAATGAATGAATGCAAATTATTTCTCTGTCCCTTTGCATAATGAATCTGAGGAACTTATTTTTTTAAACTAGGTTAGGTCAAAGCAGCAATGATGTAAAAAGTCTCTCCTACAGTCTCACTCATGGCAAGAGTTTCTTTTTGGACCCATTTGGGCTGTTTTTGAATTTTATTCCTTGGCTTTTTAGAGGTACTGTCCATTTTAAGATTTTTCTCCAGTTTCTGAAAGATTCAGCAACAGATGGATGCCAGTTTTTGATGTTGCTACTGCCTGAGTGTAGCCCTAGGAAGAATGAAGAAAACGTAACTGTTTTGCACAATTTTTATTGTAAAGTCTTGTATGTGAGACTGTTACACTGCTAAGCTCCTCTACCAAACAGTGTCTTTCTAATTCTGCACCCTTCTCTTGTGCTGTGATCCTGATCCAAATCCCACTGAAGTGGACAGAGTGTTTAGTAATTTCACTGGACTCTGGATCGGGCCCTTTAACATTCATTCTTCTAACTTCAGTTAATCCCGCAGGAGTTAACTTTAAATTGCTGGCAAAATAACTAATTTCGTGAGGCCAAAGCTGTTATATTGCAGTGTAAACCAGCATTAATGCTGCTTCGGGTCTGGATTTAATAGAAAAGATAATTGTGCAACCACAGGCCTGATTATTAGTAGAGTATTTCTCTGGCTATTTACTTTTTTTTTTTCAAACTATTTTGACTGGCCCTAAAAGCAATCTATTTGGTTGCTGCGTGAAAGTAGCGTAACAGCAAACTTTTCATTTAACCTTAGGTAAGTTGTGTATTGAGGCGACTGCTTCGTAGTTCGGTGCAGTCTTTAGTCCATAAAACAAGCATGAGTATTTATTCAGATAGATAATGCAGCTGGTCATCTGTGTGTGGCACTCTTAGATTAGGATTACAAATGGGGTTTTTGGTTTTGTTTTGCCTTTTTTTTTTTTTTTTCTTACTCCAGGTTCAGTGACTAAAAAGAGTACTCTGACTTGCCATAATGCCTGTATTCTGGCCCGTGTTAAGCCAGACAGACGTCTCCCCTATGGCCCTAATCAGTCAGGTTGGATGAAAGAGGTCATGGTGATTTTAATGTTGTCTGAGTCTGTAAATAACTAATTATTCAGCTGAATAAACAAATCAGTGCTGCAGTCTTCATTCAGTAGCTCACTTCCCGGCTTGATTCAGTTCAGTGTTATCCTCGGAAGAGTTCTTGTAGTCTTGTGACAGCCCTGTTTGTGTTGCACTAGGCTCATTAGCACTGGTAATGGGTTCCTTGTGAAGGCCAAGGATATTTCAGACCAGAAAGAACTTTTTTGAGAAAGTTACGGGTCATAGGTAGGGCTGGACACCCATAACCAAGAGAATGCTTTTGCACTTCCCTAGAACTTCAACATGGTAGCGGGATGCAGGTGCAGAAGGCTAATGAGTCAGTGGGAAAGCTGAAGTGGTAAGGTGCTATTATTCACTGGGAGTAAAGAGCTGGCTGATTTTCTTATACTGATGTTAGTCAAAACATTCTGGAGCTTATTGTTATTATTAAAGTAGTTAAATTATTCGTTAACGACGAAACTGAGAACATTCTCTTGACATCCATACAGTTGGAAAGCAGACCCTAGACACACATTTAAAAAGTGACTTAGATTGCTGGTTTTAAACCATTCTGAGTTAATCATGTGAGTGGATTTCTTTCCGAAGGTAGAACTCTTAAATCTTTGCATTCTTTAGTTTTAATAACCAAATGCAGATTTTGCCCTCCGTTGACTGAAATAATCTGAGTTACTAAAATATTGACCTCTTTCCATTCTACAATTTTTTTGACTCGAGTTTTCATAAACAAGACACGCACATGTAAAAGAATGCACCATGAACAGTGCAGGTCTGCTACCAGCTTTTTAGAAAGCTGCTGTCTCTCTACACAAAGCCTGCTTGGTTGCTGAAATCTCACTTTGATATATTTACAAACAAAACTCAGGAGAGTTCTGCCTCTCTTTGGTTGTGTCTTCATTAGGGGGCTAGAGGGAATGTGTGTTTTTACAGAAGGAGCCATCTCCTGTAAAAATCCAAGAGCAGACAGGAACAGGTTTGAGGGAAGAATTACCTGTGTTTGGTCTCCACTGGGATTATACATAGCTATCTTTGAGTTAGCTCTCTCTGTCTGTTAAAACACCTTTTTTTATTCTTTTTTTCAGTGAAGATATAGATGTAACTTACCATCTCTTACTACTATGCCTAGATATCACAGAGGCCTTAAAATGATCATTTATTCTGTGCCCCAGGAGGACAAGAATAAGACTTTTCTCTTCTTCTGTGGGCCATCATCTGTGCTGCCCTCCAGATCCTGATACCACAAGGTGGGTCAAAGTCAGGTGGCATTCATTAGAAGGGCATGTGTGCCTGAAATCATGTATAGCGTGAAGCACTGACATGATACATCTAACTCTTTGGTCAGTATCATGATGCACTTAGGAGAATATTTGCTGCACTAAGTTTTGTTACTCTTTCTCATGGAGGTGTGTGTTACCCACTGAATAAGTCTTTTTATTATTTTTATGCATGCTGAAATTATATCAGGTTCTCAAATACTAATTATTAGGGTGACTAGTAGATGGTGTAGAAATGCATTTGATAAATAGGTAGATTAAGTAGGGACTGAGGTTTCCACTACATTTTTCAGTATATGTTAAAAGCCTCTCTATCTCTCTCCTGATTTTTTTGGAAACGTAAGGAGTAGGTATCTAAAAAGAATATGTTCTCTTTTTCAATTATTATTATTATTATTATTATTATTATTCTTTTGCCGTTGCTCTCTGAACATGCTAAAATTCAAAAATTCTTTGGCGAGTTGGCAGGATCAATGGAAACTTAGGACAAATTTGAAACGCAAAATTATAAATGGATAGCAATGAGAAGGCCTTTACAAGGAGTCACATAAATATACAGTGACTGTAACGGACAGGAATTGTGATGATCTATATTTTTCCCATGCAGTAAAGAGTTGTACAGTCGCATGTGTTGGTCTTGATTGTTAATACTACCAGTTATAATTTAGTTACTGATTAACTAAAGGGTATTGGCTTGTATGATCTTTAAATAAAAACAATCATTCAATGAAGAAAATTTGCTTTGCTTAAAGAAATGGCATGCGTGGTAGAGTTTCTAATCCAATACTTTAAGGTCTTTCGTTCAGATAGTTATCGTGTGTCTGTTATCAGCCATATTTATTTTGCCTTTTTACTAACAACTCCTGAACTGGAAGACATACAAGTAGAGATGTACAAGGGGCCCTCTGTTGCATTATGTATATTCTCTGTTCACAAGGGGACTGCTCTAAACAAACATGTAGTAAAAGGGCTATTAATTTTAATGGTAGTTCTTGTATGCAAGCTCTGAAGCTATGTCTTCAATCCAGGGAAGACTGATGCTGCCACGATCCATCTTCTGAAGTTTGATTTAGCAGGTCTAGTAAAGACCTGCTAAATTGAACTCAGAGGCCACCCTTCCCTCCCCCCCGCCACCCTGTCCCCAGCTGGTACTCCTGCTCCTGCAAGGAGTAAGGGAAGCTGATGGGAGCATTTGCTTCCGTCAGCCTCCGGCTGTGGGGACGGCAGGGAAACTTGAATCAAGATACATTGACTATAGCCATGTAATTAACATAGCTAGAGTTGCGTATCTTAATTCGACCTTCCATTTTAGTGTAGCGTAAAACTAAGGCTAAGTCTATAATGGCACTTTACAGCCCTGTAACTTTCTGGCTCAGGGGTGTGAAAACACACACACACACACTCCAAGCGCAGCAAGATGCAGCACTGTAAAGCATCAGTGTGAACCAAGCTACCTTGCTGTTAGCTGCTCCCTGTGTGGAGGTGGCTTACGTAGAGTGCTGGGAGAGCTGCCATGGTTGCTTTTTAAACTTTTAAGTGTAGACAAAGCCTAAGACTCAGAGAGGGAATGTGCAAGTTGATTCATTAGCGTACAGGGTTATAGGGCTGCCAACCCTCCAGGAATGTCCTGGAGTCTGCAGGAATTAAAGATTAATCTTTAAAGATAATGTCGTGTGATGAAATCTTCAGGAATTCATCAAACCAAAGTTGGCAGCCATAGTAGGAATGGCTCTGTGACTAAACTGCTGGGTGATCTTGCTCCAGTCATTTTGGGTAGATCCTCGTTAGGTGTAAATAGTGATAGCTCAACTGAGATGAATGGAGGTGGTCCTGGGAATCAAATCCCAGTCTTATTAATGTCAATGCAAAGTGAAATCCTGGCCCCCCTGAAGTCAATGAGAGTCTTTTTTCCCATTGATTTGAGCGGTGCTAGGATTTCATCTCAACTTGGGTGAGATCAGGATTTGACCCTTCATCTCACTGTGAGAAAGTTTACCATCTGTAGCTTCTTCCTGACTTCACTGTTGCAATAGTTAGTGATCTTTGATTGAATTCCTTGAAGAGTGGTCAAGGAACAAGTGCAGAATATTACACTGCATGCTATTTGCATTTGGACAAATATTGTTAGCTGTTAAAGTCTAGCGCAGTCATTTGCAGGGTGGGATAGATATCATTTGTATACCAGTTGGTTCTTATGTGTTTTCAATTCCAAAGAACTGCAAGTTGATAGATTTATTTATTTATTTATCGGTAAACGTTAATTTGCTTAACACTGCCAAAAATGGCTTAAAATAATCTCAGTGGAATTTCTGAAGCAGTGGATAACTTGTATCTCTTTTCAGATACATTTCAGTTGTATCAGTTTCTCATCCTTATTCAGAGGATTTGTGTAATTGTTCCAGGTAAAGGGGGCTTTGATGGTTTAGCAAGGAATATAGCTTAGAAGGCTGCACTTTGATCTGCATTTTAAATGTTTCTTTGTAATGAAAATTGTCCATTATTTTCTCTAAGTCCATGAGGCAGAGGCTTTTTTAATTAAAAAAAATAGCCAAAACGTATTTCCCAACATTTATTATTGGTTCCTCATCTGTAAAATACAGGGTTTTGAAAACTAGTAATGAAAAGTGCTATATAAGTGTGAAGAATAATTGCTATTATCTACTTTGGAACCACCTAAAACTTCGAGCTCATCACATGTATTGGTACACCTGCTAACGGCATGATTATGCCAAACAGGAAATTAGTAGAAATGTTAATTTATTATCAAAGCATTGAGTTTGTTTTGAATATACTAATTTTCTCCAGGGAGAAACCTAAACTGGCACTAGCATTTTGAACAATCTGACTGTCTCCCCTCTCCACCTAATGCTGAAGGTCTCTGATTTAGATTATTCCCCCTAAATAGGATACTTTTTATTAATTTGCACTAGCACATTTACCCTACATTGCTCAGGTCCTTAAGGAGGGGCTCCGGGCTGGGGATATGGGGAGTGCAAGAGTCAGGGTTGGAGGTTGAGGAGGAGCTTAGGGCAGGGGTCTGTTAATATATATGTAGGGGGGGGGTGTGGGGAAGGCAGGTGGTGGGTTTCTAAAGGCCACCCCCAGATTCATATCAGGGCTGCTTGCTCTTCCCTTTCCTGGTCCTGTGAGGGAGCAAAAGCAAAGTGCATAGCTTATCTGCCCCCTGCACTCTCCAGCCAGAGTGAGGGATGAAGCAAATTATGCACTTTCCCTTCGCTCCCTGACAAAGGTGAACAGCCAGCAGTGCTCCCATGTGAATCTAGAAGGGGGTAGCTTCAGCCCCCCAAGGGCATCTGGAGGGTGGGAGGCTTGGGGCTGGGGCAGTCCCAAATCAGGGGGACTGCCCCAGCCAGTCCCTTTTACCTGCCTGATGTTTCTGTCTCTTTTCTGTATGGTTTTATGAGGAACAGTCCCATTCCAGGCACATCCCATTTTCTTGGCACAATCCAAACCTTACCTTGCTTAAAGTTATGCTAAGAGGAAACTGGATACCAAATTTGGGGGTCCTAGCTCTTACTGTTTAGGAGGAGCTCTTGAACAAACATACATACATACATACAAGCTCTTTCAAATATAGAGGAGTTATATATCTGCTTAGTCTTGCAGCTCACATAATAGAAGACAGTGGTTTTTAAATGAACATTTCAGACACTTTGTACAAATAATTTGCTTGGACATTCAGAATCTTTTCTCCAATCTCCACCCCACCTTCCTGAGCAAATTAACAGGGCCCCAAAAAAGGCTAGGGTGCTTGTTACCCACATTTGAAATTATGATGTTGCTGGATGTAATGTGGATCCAGGTTTATCTAGAACAGAGTGAGGAACTTTTTTTTCTGTCAGGGCCCACTGGCCCACAGAAAAAAATCAGGTGTGGCCACACATAGCCCCACAGGGCAGGTGGAAAAGCACATGTTGTCTAAGCTCCAGGGTGGGATGAGAAATTAGGGGTTCATGTGTAGGAGGGACCTCCAGACTGGGGGCAAGGGATTTGAAGTGCAGGAGTGGGCAGGGCTGGGGCAGGGTTTTTGAGTTGGGAGGGGATTCATGGCTAGGGCAGAGGGTCAGGGGTGAGGGTGCAGGCTTAGGGAAGGGAGTGAGGTGCAGGAGGGGGAGAGGATGTGGGCTCTGGCCTGGCATGGCTTACCTCAAGCAGCTTCTGGTTGGTGGCACATCAGGGTCAAGGCAGGCTCCTCCCTTTCTCTGGCCCCACCCTGCTCCTAGAAGCTGCCACAACGTGGCCAGGTGGCTCTGCCTGGTAGCTCCCGTTCACCATGGTTCCCAGGCAATGGGAGCTGCAGGGGCAGGTGCACATGGACTCAGAGCTTCCCTGATCATTTTTCCTTCTGCTGAGGGCTCATGGAGACAGCTGAGCAGCCTGGCATCCTAGCTTCTCCCCACAGTGAGGTGAGCCGGTGCTCGTGGTTCCAGCCCCGGAGAGGAGGAGATGTCGAGGCTCAGGTTTTGCAGAGGGTTGGAGGTTCCCTATCCCTTATCTAGAAGAAAAATCGATGGAAACACAAAACATTTAATCTGGTTCTTGAACATAATTGTTCTTACTTGAAGCTGATAGGTGTAAAAGATTTCTTCTTTGGTTGGGTATGTGATGCCCTTAAGGATGTGGATCTAGTAAGCGTGCTTGCACAAATAGTTTTACCAGTGCCTTCTAATACAGACTGATGTATTGTTTTTCTACTGCTCTAGCCATGGGACTTTCTAGGGCAGAGATGTCCAACTGATCCAGTCTGGTAGCTTTCTGCTTAGTCAGCTGATGTTTGGAAGAGACCAGCTCCATTCCATTTGTAATCTAATGACATAATCATGTGAACCCAGGTTTCCAGATTTGCATAACACTTAGTTCTATAGGAAGCCTTACGACAAACAAGATCTTGTGTGTGTTTCTAGTATCTTTCTGCACCCTCCTCTGGAACGAAAATGTCTTCCTTCAATTTGACTTTATTATGCTGTGCACATACTTAAGACTTGATGCTGAGATTGGACTTATGGGCGCTCATGGCCATGTATCTTGTAAAACCTACAAGCCTGGTAGCTGAATTTACAAGTGATACATGCTCACATGCCTGATATCGGTACCTAGTCCTCCTAAACCTTATTTCTGTTTTATGACCTAATAGTAATTTTGCAGTACATGCAGTGTAAATTTTGAGAGTCATGTATAATTTATACAATCTCCTGACATTTTTGAACTTCAGAATTTATATTTGATAGGGAGCTGCCTTTATGCTGTATTTAGAATTGTTAGTTTTCTTTTATTGAGAAATGTAATATCATTTGGACTACAGATTTTCACACGGAGATCTAACACAGCATTTTTAACTTTTCAAGATGCTTGTTGAAGTTATTCTGTGTGCATTGGTGTATTTTTGTAATGCTTTCAAATTCTGTGCATGCACAATAAAAGTACAATGCTGCATAAATCACTTAACAAAAGACCACAATTCTCAATCATATATGGCTAATTTAGCCCTTACAATACACGCACAAAGACTTGCATGTATATGTGCAAACATATTTGCTGATGCAAGTCTTTACAGGTTGGTCCTCCCTGATTCAGCACCCTGGGACCTCACAGGTCCCAAACCAGGGAGTTTGCCAGACCAAGAGAGGTCAATGCTGGCCCCTCTGGTGCTAGCCATTAGCCTCTCTGCTTCCAGCAGCTGGCGTCCAACCTCTGCTCCAGGCTCCTGGCAGCTGGCCCACAGCCCCAGTTACTGAACTCCGGCACTGGCCACCAGTTCCTAGCCACTGGCTCCAACTCCCATCCACCGATTCCTCACCATTGGGCTCTGCTTCTAGCCATCAGCCCTTAGCCTCAGGACTCCTCTCTAAGCCACCAGTCCGACTCTCTGGGCTGGCAACATTTGTGGTCCTGCTGCATCGTTGTTTTTCACATGAGTGTTCCAACCCCAGAGCACCTTTGGGTCCCCGATGATGCTGGACCATGGATATCGCCAGACCAGAGCGTCCCAGACTAGAGCTATTCAAACGGCAGTACAGTTCATTTGCTCCCGCAGCTTGAAAATTTGGGCATGTAATATGGAATTGCCATTCAGCAGGTGCAACTTAAATGCCCATATTTGCACACTTGACCCATGCAATCCAACAAGTAGAATTTAGTTGCATGATGAAATACACCATGCGAGCTGTTGATTAACCAAAAGCTTTAAAGTTACTAAAAGCGAAAAGATTTCATTTACAAAAATGTATGTAACTTTGCAAGCATAGACACAGCAAGTTGTATGTTCTGGGGTTTGGATTTTTTTGTTTCTTGTTTTTTATCACTTCTTCCCATTCTGTCTTATATGTCGAGCAGACCGTTCGCTACTCTAAGCTCCTGCAAATGCTGTCAGTAAAAATTCTGTAAATCTATGAATCAACTTTGCATGACACTATGCAAACAGACTTAGTCATTTCTTTGTTCTTTCCTTTTTACTTTGTAATTGGTGTCTGTGAAAGCCCAAAGGTTTGGTCTTGTGGAAAGCATGATTCATTTATTGGTGTCTATGCCGACTAGTTATCTTTCAGTAATTCCAGAGTAGTGCTACAAGCCAAGAGTGATTCATACATGGCTAAGTGCACAAACAAATGGGGTCATGGCCATCTGCAGAAACTTTTCTAATCTATTTATGGTATCGGAGAAAGAAGTAGGTGTATTAAGGATGATGGAACAGGTGTCAGTTACACTGGTGAATGTAACTAGTTAAATCAGACTAACCATTGCTTAAAAACCATGTTCTGCTTGTTGCGAGGGCTCATACAATAGATCACATTTAAATGCTATCATTTCCACTTAGTGTATCTGACCTAATTGTGTTGAGATGGTGATATGTATTTTTTTTTTTTTGAAACAGGCAAACATAACTACAGTGATTATTTCCCTCAACCTACTGCAAAATCTAGAGGCTGACATCAATTGTCTGTGTAGATAATGGCCCAATCCTTGCTCTCCGTTATTCAGGAAGGCCATTAGTCCATTGCACTCAGAATTTGGCCCAATTCTTGCATAGCTGTATGTCCCTGAGCAGGGATCGCATTCCATTTTCATACATCCAGCAGAACTTCCATGGACCAGCTTGGAAAAGTGAATACAATGGGCAGGTGGGTTGATTCTCCTCTCAAATGCAGCTCCACTGCCTTCCTTAGTGTTCCCCTGTCTGAGTGGAGAGCTGGTTCTAGTCAGGTAAGTTGGACACCGAGTCTGGAGTGACTTTCTCCTTCGTGTTTCACTGGTGCTGAGAATTAATTTTGCTCTGTGCTCAACGAACAGATGCATCAGTGCTAAGTGCAGCAAATAGTCACACTGCTCTGCACGGAGCAAAACTCCTGCTTTCATCTTCTGTTTGGGGCAGGGGTGGGCAAAAGGGCCTCCTCAGGCCAAATCCGGCCCGCCAAGCAGGTTGATCCGGCCCGTAGAGGCCCTGCTGCTCTCCCACCCCCAGGCCAATTACGGTCTGGGGGCAGGAAGGAAGCGCATGAAGTTTCCTCCGTCCTACCAGGAGCACGCTGGGGCTCTTGTACATTTCAAAGGAGGAATGTGGAAGTGCCTATAGACTAGTTGACTAGTCAATTAGCCGCATTTTAACATCCTTAGTGTAGCCTAGTGCAGGGTCGGTAGCAGCTGGGCTGGGGCAGCCCCTGCCTATGGTGCAGGGGCCACTCCAGCTCAGTAGGCTGGAATGTGTCCCCCACCCGGCCCTATTTAATCAGTTACTATTTAACTAGTTCACTAGTTAAATGGGATTTTACATCCCTAGGAGACCTACATATTTTGTGGGTACACACTAACTCCTAAACTAGAGCCCTAACCACTGGACCATCCTTCCTCTTGCCGTCTATTGACTACAGCTGAGTTATCAATGTGGGAAGAACTAAGATTCATTTTGAGCCACAGAATCATCTTTAGTCTTCATGTACCCATGAAACCAATGGTGTTCTGCTGCAGGTGTAGGATCACACAGAGCCCTTTGTCTTAAACTGAACCAATGCTTTATGTGTGAAGCAAACATATTGTTATACAAGGCTTCATGTTTAGCAGCGTACAGATCTCCAAGTGGTTAATGAAAACCTCTCCCAAAGACGTGGATCAGCATCACATGGGAGATGGGCTTGAGTGGCAACGTTAAATGTAGTTAATGACATTTGCAACATACCCAAGTTCCAGGGCACCCCTTTCCAGATGGGGTTGGTTTGGTCACTTCTGTGATGCGTTACCTTACAGAAAAGTACATTGAAGCCAAGAGATCAATGGCTTGATTACTCTGTAAACTGAACACTGCACTAGGGCTGGCTGAGAAACGGGAATAGTTTGGCACAAAAGTCTGAGTAGCTCGGCCTAAGAATGGTCTGACTGGCTCAGACCAATGGTCCATTTAAGTCAGGAGTCCATCTTCTAATGGTGGCCAGTGCCACGTGCTTCAGAAGAACAGGACCACTATTGAATGATCCATCTGCTCTCATGCAGTCCCTGTTTCTGGCAGTCGGATGTTTAGGAACATGCAGAGCATGGCATCGAGTCCCTGACCATCGTGGCTCTTTTGCATACTTGCTGTATGTGTACCTACAAAGGGCAAATCGGGTCTCTGCCCAAACAGGAAATATACTCCAAGAGGAGAACTGACCTGGACATTTGCTCAAACACTGATGAGGCTTCTGATGTCTGAGTTGCATTCCTCTCTCACTCTCACTTATTTAAACAAACAGACCGGGCAAATCATGTGCTAGACTCACCTGCTGGCTGTGGAGAGGGGCCAACATTTTCAAATCTGGGTTCCTGAATTAATGCTTCTAAATCCATAATTAGGGTCCTAAGTAAACGTTCCCTAATTCTCAGAGGTGCTGAAAACCTGTGGCTTCCACGGACTTGAATGGGAGGTGCAGGTTCTTGGAACCTCTGAAAAGACATTCTGAGTCTCTCTAGGACTAGGGATAACGCTCTTAAAGTGAGCATTTTTGTAAGTGTTCAGTAGTAGCCTACCTCTGCGTTGAGACAGTTTGAAGATCCAACCTTCAATATGCTGGGTTGGGTTCTTTTAAAAACAAAAATCCCTTCAAAATAGTGAAGTCATATCCCTGACCTCTTCTGCTTTCCATACACATCACCTGTTCTGCATTCCATATGTGGCTGTTGCTGATCCTAGACACACATTCATGTCTAGTGGAGTTACTCACCCAGACTTGGTTAATCTGAACATTCCTTTGGGGTGTGTGTGGCCCAGGGTGGGGTCTCCTGGATGGAGTTAGTGGTTTAAAATACAAAGGCCCCTACTCCATCACATGTGTACTGGGACACCACTCTATGCAGCAGCTCTGCTCTCTGCTAATCACCTGTGCAAAGGAGGAGCTGGGTGGGAAGGGGTTGAAGTAAGGGCCTTGTGGACTTGAGATGAATTCACAGAGTTCTTGCCCCTCCAGTTGCTGTGGAGTGAGAGAACATTATCTAGCTCATGCTAGAGCTCTTGGGGTGAAATCCTCACTCTGGTAGGGAGGTTTGCTGTTGACTTCAGTGGGGCCAGAGTGTGGTGTCTCTGTACTCATGCTGGACTGTTGGTGCACAGGAGACTTGATGACACTTCACACGTGCTGGTGCCTGGAGCAGGCAGTGATGTGAAACATGCACGTGATTGGCCCAATTTTTCAGAGGTACCACTAACCTCTGTACCTCTAGGGAAGTCAGTGGGAGCTGCAGGGGTTCAGTTCCTCTGAAAACCAAGCCCTAAACCTTTTGTACAGATGTAGAAAGTGCTCCAGTTCCCCTTCCCCTGTCATGTCTGAGAGGGGGCAAACAGTCTCCCTCCACCTCTGCTCAGTGTTTCAGTTGGCCTATGTGCTCCACTGGTTCCAATAACGGACTCCAGAAAATACATACTGGGCCCTTCCAAACTGCGCTCCGCACTGAAAGAATATTGGCTTGTAAAGTTCCCCCTTCATCTGTGTGTGTGTGTGTGTGTGTATTTAAAAAAAGGAACTTTTCCTGTGGGACGACGGAGTGATGTCATTATGTCACTCTGCGTCCCACAGCCCCTCCCTCCGCCCTCAGCTGCTCTGCCTAGTCCCTCCCCCCTGTGGTACTCCAGTGGGCCAGAGCCATGCGGCCTCCACCCTTCCCCCTCGCAGGAGCGGGGGCCAGGAATTGCAAGGCCTCCCCTTCATGGGGGTAGAGGCCGGGAGGCCTCCCATCTCAGGTGGTGGGGAGGAGCCACGCACAGTCCCCCCTCACGGGGGAGAGGAGGCTGGGAGCCACACCCCTTTCCCTTCCCCGTACCCCAAGCTCGTGTCACATCCTGTCGGCTGAGACCCCACACGCCCAGCCTGCTTCTGTCCCCTCCCCCTAGCCAGACACCTTCCCCAGCCTGCTCTTGAACCCTCCCTGCTGGCCGGACACCTACCTCCAGTCTGCTCCGGCCCCCTCCCCCCTGACCAAACACCCTGAGAGGTTGGTGAGCATAGCAAGCAAGGGGTGCAGTCCCCTAGTAATACTTAACCATAAGTCACATTGTTCTGTCTTACTCGTTCTAGAGTGAAAATTAGCTTATGTTTTAATTGTTTCCAGTTTAGTGAACGGTATCTCTTTTGTTCTTGTCTTAGACCTTCTAGTAGAGACTTTTTAAGGAAAAGTACCTTTCCTATGTTGTACTACATACCTTGTTGGTATACAATAACTTCAAAGATTAAAAACAAGTAGTCCTGTGGCACCTTTGAGACTAAAATATATAGGATCATGAGCTTTTGTGGGCTTTTGTGTGTAAGAAGCTTACCCACAAAAGCTCCTGATCCTGTATATTTTTGTTGGTCTCTAAGGGTATGTCTACAATAAGAAATTATTTTGAAATAACTAAATTCAAAAAATAACTCTAGAAATAACTTTTTCAAAATAAGCTTATTTCCTGAGGAAAGGAGGAGTACAGATTTCAAAATAATCAGCCCGTTATTTTGAAATAACAGGTATTGTGGACGCTCCACTTATTATTTTGAAATAAGGGGGGTTATTTCAGAATAACTCCCTAGTATAGGCCATGGATATGGTAGATGAGGGCTATGGTGCCACAAGACTACTCATGGTTTTTAAAGTTACAGACTAACATGGCTACTCCTTTCAGATTTTTTCAAATATTAAAATATTCTTGTTTTGTCTCCCTCTCATGCCCTACCCTCACAAGTAATTCATATTTTAATTATTTTAGCTGGTTGCGTATGAAGTGATGAACTTATTCTCCAGCCCTGGAATGACTGATGATTTGCAGTTGTTCTTGCTGTACCTTTTGCCATCATATCTTGCTGAGGACTTTAGTCATTCAGAATTTTAGGACAATGCCACCGAAAATACTGTTCTGATCCAACACACCTCGGTCATTGTCACAGAACTGAGTTGTGAGGAAAAAGAAACATAAAGAACAAACCGAGTTGGATAAATTCACTACATCCCTTTATTCGTATTTATTTAAAGAAGCCGTGGTTGTTGATATTTAAGTTCTGAATGAAGGTATTTTGAATATGAGGGAAACTTGCATGAAGGGGTCTAATATAGTTACTCGGTTATGGGGCAAGAGGGAGAATCAGCCCTGAAGTAGGAGTAATGAGTAAAGAACTAGCTGTTCTTGAATAAGCAAAGCTGTTGTACCCGAACATTAAGGGATTCTTTATTCACTTGACCATCAAGCTTTGTTGCACTCCAAATGACAAGTGCACTTCAGTCTCAAAGCTTTAAAGAAATCTTATGTCTTCCTATATGCTTTTTTTTTTTTTTTTTTTTTCCATTTGGCATAGGTAGGATCAGAATGTGTTGTCTCAGTGTGTCTTCCCTGAAGGTAGCTAGGAATTTTTTGACTGCAGCCTTGAGTTAATTTTATAGTAAACCAAACCACAGTATCTTAAAAATCTCACCTGCAAGACACAGGCCCGCTTAAATAAATAAAAAGATCTAAGTCAAATTGGAAAGTAGCTGATACAAAAATAGGTATAGTGGGTCTCTTGCACAATAGTTTTTATGGCTTCTATTGTTAATTGCATAATAAAATCATGTATCCAGATTGCTGTAGTTGAACTGAAAATATGAGCTTCAGAGGGGTAACTGAGTTCGTCTATACAGGATAAACTTAAAAAACAACAAATAGTCTGGTAGCACTTTAAAGACTAACAAAACATGTAGATGGTATCATGAGCTTTCGTGGGCACAGCCCACTTCTTCGGATGACCGGCTGATGACATCCGAAGAAGTGAGCTGTGCCCATGGAAGCTCATGATACCATCTACATGTTTTGTTAGCCTTTAAAGTACTACCGGACTATTTGTTGTTTTGAAAATATGAGGGGCATCATAAGGAAAAAAATCTTCAATCCCCAAGATAATAGGAATAGTTCCAGGAAATGCATTTGTTATATTTTGTTTTTTGTTTAAGAAGGCTGGGACTCTTAATGGTGTTTGCAAGTCAAACTATATCTGTAACGTTCATTCTCTCAGTATTTGATGGTGGGTGGAGTGCAAAGACCTTTTTTGTTAATTGTAACTACAGGAAGGTGAAAAATGCAAACGCTCTTGCAGCTGTACTCTCTAATTGTATCAATGCCAAGAGCTGCAGCTTGGTTTTCTAGCTTGATCGATGCTGTTAGTTTGAGTAGTTGGATAATTTAGTAGCTCTGGGCACTTTTGTGTGACTGGCGTGAGCCTCGATTACTTTGTTTGTCCCTCTTGGGAAAGAGAGGAGGGGACGTCCCTTTGAATACAAGGTTTCCCCAGCCTCAAACAACAGTCAGCTGACGCTTTCTGTGACAGGTACCCAATGCTTTTGGAATTGAGGGACAAAGGCAACCATGGATATGATGCTTTGACCTTGCAGCCTCACATTAAGCTAGATACTCTTTCCTGTTGACACATAAAGCGTCTCACTCTCCTTTCTGGAGAAGCATAACCGGGGCTCTTCATCCAAAGCATTCTCTCTCGCTCTTTCTTCCTGTCTTCCTTCCTTCCTAATTGGGCTTGCTATGGAAAAGGCACCAGGTCTTCAGGCCAAAGCTTTGACCCAGCACAGCTGTTAAACAGTGGGATGAGCACTCCTTCCTTTGATTCCACCAGTTGTTTAACAGTTTTTCTCTGTCCTGAGAGTTTGTTTGGCCTGTCTTCAGCTTTGGCTACGGAATAACAGACAGAGTGGAACTATGATAGGTAATCTTCCTAGCATGCACAGGGGGAAAACCATGTTTATTTTCTGTGCAGCATCTTAACCAATATAAGTAATGCAGCAAATAAGGGGCGACTATCGCTATTCAGAACTTGTCCATTTGATCTTTCAAATGGGGTTTCAAAGTGTTCTCCCAACAGGAGGGGAATGTGTACATAAATTCTTCAATCAATTTCCTTTCTTACGAAGCAAGGATTTGAGTATTTAAGAGACGAGGGATGGATTCCTCCTTGTGCCAGTTCAATAGTGCCCAGATCTCAGGCCTTTCCTCTAATGATGAGGAGTAATGTGAAAAGGATGAAAGGAGGGGAAAGGGACAGTGGCTCAATTCCTTTGCACAACTCACTTTGAACATTGTTTCTTGATAGCCTCACTTATATCTTGTACTATGTAAAATGGGTCATTCAAATTTAATGGACAAATATGAGCATAGGCTTGCCAGATGAGGAGGGGGAGAAAGGCAGGATGTAACTGCCTAAAACACCGCATGATGACAGAAACTCCAGACTTGTCTCCCACACACAACTAAGGCCAGTCCCAAAATGTCATATGAACACATAATGTATGTACACTATGTGGCATATAAGGGATAGCCACCCTTGTGGCTGATGCACCCAGCAATTGACCCAAGGACCGTTAGTGCTAAAAGCATGAGTTGCTACAGCTAAAGAACTATCTCTGTAGCTATGGGCTGTAACAACTCATCCTCTCTGGGTTGGCAGAGCGGGGCGGGGTGGGGGTGGAAAGGGACTAGTAACACAGTCACCACTGGGCTACAGATACACTTGTAGCTGAATTGGAAGTGATGTGGGAGCGAAATGGTTTCTGACCACCCCCCCCCCCCCAAATAACCTATTCCAAGTCTGACTGATTCTACGTCTAGCTACTTGTGTAGCTTTTAGAAACTGAAACGGGGCAGCTTCATGTCACCTCACAGACTGTGAAAGACCAAAGAGGTGAGTAGAACGTGTCACCACAAGAGGGTGTTCAGCTTGGTACTTTTTTTTCCCTCTCCATTCATGGAAAATTGATTCAATGTTGCTTCTAATCAAAACTTTATTGCATGCACGTGCGTTGCTACTGCATGCTGCCCAGTGAAGTCCCATCTAGCCAAAGGAAATGGAGGGTACACTTTACGTTTTACAAGATAGCTTCCTAATTCCTTCTGTGAGCAAGGAATTGATCTGCAGTGGTTTTGAACGTGTTCCTATAAAACAGAGTGACTTAAAGTCAGCGAGTAGACTCTGAGCCTCCAAATCCCAAGCTGTTTAGCTGCTGTCGTAATTTATATTGACACGATGACCTTTAATCTCTTTCTAGGGTGAAAAAGTTGCCTATTTCTGTCTTCTCAGGCACACTGAAAGTAATTTTAAAAGCCTCTTTCAGGAGAGAGGCTGTGTTAACATAACCTTTTAAATTGCTTTCTGGGCGGCTTTTCCTTTCTCACTTGCCATCTTGCAATGGGATGGCTGGGAGAAGAGAGAGGTGCAAGGCAGCCTTTGATTTGCTAGTTACGGTGTTGTGACTCTCCTTGCGTTGCTGTGTTTGATGTCTGTTTTACACGTTGCCGTCCTTTGTATGCATCAAATTTAGGCTAATGCAGAAAACCACCTACTATGGCTTTAGCAGTAGATGGCAAATAACACTCCCCTAGCATGACATTACTGCTCTTTTCTTTCCCCACTCCATGAATTGTGGCCACATGGGTGAAAGAGCTCCATTTGTATCACAGTGGTGCCTGAATTGTTTACCTGTGCTAGTAATTGGAAGCAGATGCTCAAACTGGTTATGATAATGTTAATTAGGAGTTGAGACTAAATAATGCTATGTTAAATAATCAGTTCGGTGCCTTCTATCCATAACGTAGCAGGTTTGTATTGATCACTAATAAATGCCTTTCTAGGGAAACCTCAGTCTGAGTCACTGGCAAGTTCTATACAAACCTTTAACTTGCATTTTTTTTTTATTTAATGGTGTTCTCAGGTTAATTCCTGTTTGGTGTGAGGTCGGGTCTAACAGAGTGCTGCTTTCTAATGGAAGTCTTTGTAGTGCTTTAGGACTGCATCAAACACAGATTTACAAATATGCAGCATCCTGTATAAAAGAACCCCACAACTCTGTCTTAAGTAACATGCTACAATATATCCAAGAGGACCTGACACAGTAGCTCTCTGCCCAGCATAACCAAGTGCTGCATTATAATCTGATCAAAGTGAGCCTTCACCAGGAATGATCACCTAAATCTGCGCCTTACCTGAGCTCTAGCTAGATCAAGTATCTGAGACCATTTAGCTGTTGAATCAATAGATCAGGCTTGAAATGGGTATTTGTAGCGTCACTTTCAGTTGAACTCATGACAGGATCGTTTGACTTTCGCTGAAGTTTTGGTCTTTGAACTTAATGCCTAGGTTATCCTTGGCCCAGTTGAAGGTCACGTGTTTTCAGTTACAATATTTAGTTACTTATCAGAGGGGTAGCTGTGTTAGTCTGAATCTGCAAAAGCGGCGAGGAGTCCTGTGGCACCTTTATAGACTAACTGAAGTGTTGGAGCATAAGCTTTCGTGGGCAAAGACCCACTTCGTCAGATGCATGTTTAGTTACTGTTGTTACAGCTCATTAGTGCAATTGTTTCTCACCCAAACCTAAAGTCGTCCTCAGATCATTATAAGTATCCACTGCAACTTGAGTGTAGTAGGAGGCCTCTGCCTTTTCTGATATGCTAGCTGTCTCAAAGTCTGGGGTGTGAAGATTCCTGGGGTTTCTCCCAGGGTTAGAACAAGTACAGTGTTGGCCTTTGTACAGAAGACATGACTTTCCAAGATAGCACATGAGTCTCCCATCGGAGGCCACCAACCACTGTATGTCACAATATAAAAGAGAGTGTCTGTTACTGGAGATGAGGGGGAGGCTCTGTTGAGGTTGGGAGAGAGGGAGAAGGATGACTAACCTCCAAGGTGTTAGATAAGGCTTGAAAAGTCTGTGTGTGTTTTTTATCTAAGCCTACCAAGGTTAAGCCACAGTCATGTTTATTAGTGTTGGATGTAAGTGGTACTGGATAAGCAGTTGTCCTGGTATAATAGTGTATTAAAAGAGGAATTCATTCATTATAACTTCACAGGATTTGGAAACAGGTTTGTTTTTTTTTCCAGTACTTTTTAAACAGGAATGGTCCAAACTAGCTTGTAAAAAAAAAAAAAATGCTGTCACTGAAGATTGTGGGGGTAATTACATTAAGGGTCAGAGATCTCTCAAGTGCTCAAATGTCCACAGATGGCTCCTGAGGTCTTTTGAAAATTAGGACCCAAAATACTGTAGCAAATAGCTACTTGGATGGGAGTTGCAAGGCATGCTCATGAGGCTGCTAAGGTCGTAAGAGTACAGATACATTATTATAAGGCGGGTGCACAACTGATTTAAAAGACTGTACTTCTAGAGTAGTTATCAATGGTTCACTGTCTAACTGTCATAAATCAAGTGGGGTCCCACAGGGGTCAGTCTTAGGTCTGGTACTAATCAATATTTCATTAATGACCTGGATAATAGAGTAGAGAATATGCTTTTAAAATGTGCAGATGACAGCAATGTGGGAAGGGTTACAAGTGCTTGGAGGGGCAGGGTTAGAATTCAAAACAACCTTGACAAATTGAAGAATTGGTCTGAAATCAACAAGATTAAAATGCAAAAGCTCAACTACAAAATGAGGAGTAACTGGCTAAGTGGTAGAACTGCTGAAAAGGAGCTGAGAGGTATAGTGGATCAGAAATTGAATATGAAACAAGAGTATGATGCAGCTGCAAAAAAAAGCTAATGTTCTGGGGTAATTGCCCTGCTCTATGCTCAGCTGGAGCGTCCAGTTCTGGGTACTGCACTTTAGGAAAGATGTGAGTCCAAAGGAGAACAACAAAAATGATGTAAGGTTTAGAAAACTTGGCCTTTGAGGACATTTTTAAAAGGTGGGCATGTTTAATCTTGCGAGAAGATGACTGAGGCTTTGTTTACACTTAAAACTGAAAGTGTGGCCATGGCACAAGTGCTGGGAGAGAGATCTCCCAGAGCTCCATCTAAACCAACTCTGCTGTAGCCTGGTTCACACGGGCTATGTCTAGACTACGGAGTTTTTCTGGGATACCAGACGTCCAGGGAACGCATCTGCTCTTGTGAAATTTTTTTCTGAAGAGCAGATGCGCTCTTTCGGAAGCCCTGTATTCCTCATTTTATGAGGAAGAAGGGCTCTTCCAAAAGAGGAGGTTTTTCTGAAATTTGACCCAGTGTAGACGGGCCAAATTTTGGAAGAGCCTCTTCCGAAAAAAGAATCAGAAAAAGGTGGCAGTCTAGACATAGCCTGTAACTTGCTGTGCTTGGGAGAGGATGGTGTTTTTTCACACACATAAGCCAGAAAGTTATAGAGCTGTAAAGTGCTGTATAGACTTAGCCTGAGGGGTGCTCTGATAAGCCTGACGACGAGCACTTCTATGCAGAGTTTTCTGAAGGTGGGATAAGAAGAAATGAACTTGATCAGCAAGAGGGTTTTAGGTGAGATGTTAGGAAGAGTTCTCTGGTTATAAGGGTTGTTAAACCCTGCACTGGGCTTCCAGGGGAGGTTGTGGAATCTCTACCACTGCAAACATTTTAAGAACAGGTTGGACAAAGACTCGTCAGGAATGGTCTAGGTCTACTTGGTTCTGCCTCTGTGCGAAGGTTGGACCTGGTGACTTCTACAGGTCCATTCCATCACTACCTGTCTAGTATTCATCTGAAGAAGTGGGCTGTGACCAGGAAAGCTCATGATACCATCTATATGTTTTGTTAGTCTTTAAGGTGCTTCTAGACTATTTGTTGTGTTTTTAAGTTTTTCCAGTTACAGACTAACTCGGCTATCCCTCTGTACCTTTCTGTGGTTCTTTGTGGGGGTTTTTTGTTTTTCTTTCAAATGTATCTAGGCATCAAATCCTGGTCTCACACCTTTCCAGGTAAATGGGGTGAGTTGAATATTTCAGAAGCTAGAAGATCAATTATAAAGGTTATCTGTGTATTGCTATACTGCAAACAGCTTTCATGGTTCACTTAATGGAAATGGGTTGTAAATCCCATTGTCGTGCTATTAATAAAATAGTACGTGTATGACAATAGTTATTTGACACATTGGCTGTTACAAATGGTTCCTCATGATTGTAGCTCTCTTGTATCAGATGAACTATGGAATTCTATAGACCTACCCTAGTTTGTTTTTTACCCCATTGTTTGACAGACCAAGTTGCTGTCATGTGTAGCCTGCAACTTCCACGGTTGTCTAGCCTGGACATGACTGTTAAAGCACTATTTCCCTGTTCTCCTTAAAGTCTTGATCACTCTTTTACATGTTGCTCCTGTTCTAAACTTAGTCTTTGGTTAATGAGGAAACACTTGTATGCATTCTGTGAAAGCAGGTGTGTGTGCACTTCAGTGACCTGACTTTTCACAAATGCTGGAAAGTCAGAAATCCAGCTAAAGTTGATAGGAGCTGTAAGTATTTAGCCTCAAATGAAAATTTGGTCCCATGTGCCACCTGAAACTGCTTGCAAAATGCTCTTTGCTTGCTTGAGAATGCTATCATTACATTTATGGGGCTCATGGATCTAAATTTGGGCATTGGTTTTACCTTAATTCTCCCTAAATATAAAACATCTTTTCTTCTCTGGTTAAAACATACTGTGCAGAAATTAGTATGTTTAAAAGCTAATCATTTATATGGAGGTTCCATGTGTAAGGAGTTTATAAAGTGTTAGGACTTTTTTTTTTTATTAAAACATGCATTAATCAGTTGGTGTATAGAGCCTGACTTGTCAGGCTCTAAGTTGTTTTTAACATTGGCTCATAAATCATCTATAACACCTTACACTGATGTGCCTCATAATCATCTATAATACATGCTACTCTTGCTTGTTACATGCTGTCAGAGCTGTTTCCCATTCTGGTACTTTGAATGCAGAAGGTGGGGGCCTGCAAGAGACTTTAACATACTCTGCCGCTACAGGCTTCTGTTTAAAAACTCCCCAAGGTCAGATTCCTTGGCCTTACATGGTATCACTACCACCACTCAAATGCAAAAACCCAGTTGAGAACCTAGGAAGATGCATTTGGAACTTGTTCTTGTGTTGTATCCTCAAGCTCTTTAACCCTCTCTCTGGAGAGAGCATGAAACAATTGTAAATTTTCTTAATAGCTGACTTGCAGTCTGAGGCAGGTGCACACAGAACCTCCTGCCTTCGAGGACACAGGAATCTCAGATCATGTTCTTAATAGGGATGTAAAAGGTTAAGCGGTTAACCGGTAAGCCTCACCCTTAACAGGTGAGGCTTACCGGTTCTGATTATCCGGTAGGGGCTGGAGTAAGTCTCCACCAGCCCTGGGCAGGGGCTGCTCCAGCCCCATGGGGCCCATTGGAATAGCCCTATCCATGGTGGGCCCGGTTATATGCTGGCTGGTTCTCTGGGTGGGCCCTGCTCTTGGGGAGCTGGCTGTTAAGCCTGCAGCAAAGCCTCCAAGGAGTGGTGCTGGAAGCTTATTTAAACTTTATACTGCAGAGCCTGCAGTTCACGGAACCATGTTACCTTTATGAATTTTTAGCAGTTACATGGCTATATTTTTAGATGCATTTTTACAAACACAGTTCTTAAAAAGGTGATTTTTATTAACAAAACAAAGATGACATACTTTGTAAAACATTACTTGGTTACTAGGTGTTAAAGAACGCCTGAAAAAAGAAGGATCAAAGCACAGAGAATTGCTTCCCTGGGATGAAGTTTAAAAATTACAGTGTAAGCAAGTAGTTACATGTGCTCAGCACAGAGAAGTCCAACAAACCCCAAAATAAAGAAAATAACCTGACTGCATCTGACTAAACATTCCGGCTGTGTCTACACTGGTGCGATCTTGCGCCAAAGCGGCCGCTCTTGTGCAAAAACTTGCTGCCTGTCTACACTGGCCGTGTATTCTTGCGCAAGTAAACTGATGTTCTACTGTATGAAATCAGTGCTTCTTGCGCAAGAACTATGATGCTCCCGCTCAGGAATAAGCCCTCTTGCGCAACTGTGCTTGCACAAGAGGCCAGTGTAGACAGGCAACATGAATTTCTTGAGCAAGAAAGCCCGATGGTTAAAATGGCCATCAGAGCTTTCTTGCGCAAGAGAGCGTCTACACTGGCATGGATGCTCTTGTGCAAAAGCACATCTCTTGCGCAAAAGCACATGCCAGTGTAGATGCTCTCTTGTGGAAAAGTTTTTGCACAAGAACTCTTCCGCAAAATAGTTCTTGTGCAAGAAGCTGCCAGTGTAGACGTAGCCTTCCTGTCCTACTCACATATATGTTGTTCCAAGTTTTAATCCTTCCCTAGGCATGGATATTCCATGCCTTGCTCTCTGGCTCAGTTCATGTCTCCCAGCTCTGTCCTGGTCACGCAAAGACTGGACCAAGAAGAACACTGCTTCCAATTAAGAAAACCCCACACTCTGTTTTCATTGGCTCTCCTGGCTTCCTGCCTACTCACTTCCCTAGCATTCTTGGAGACTCTCTAGGACCTGTCTGTGGTTTTAACCATTACAGGCAATGTATTTAAGTGAATGGCTGGAATGACCAGAAACAGGTAGTACCCCTCCCATTCATCACACATGCTTATAAATCCTGTAAATCAATTGTTAGCCTTTTATAAACGGATCCTCAATCAGAAGTTGTGACCAGAGGAGCTTTATGCACAATTCTATAAAAAGAAGTCCAGATTCTACAATATACAGGACAAAGTGGAGTCACTGTCACCAGTGACAAATGGCTGTGAAATGCCACCACTCTTTATAAGACTTTGCACTCACTTTGCATTGGTGGAAATGACGAATCAAGGAAGCTCAAGTTGGGAGGAGCTGATGTGCGGAGGAGTGTGAAGGACAGATGTAGCCAATGCATCTGCTGAGGAGAAGACTTACTAGAGTCTGAAAGGGATTTGTTTTGTGGAAAAAATTGATTTTTCTTTCAGTGCTTCAGCACCAAACTCTTCCATATTCTCTGCTGTTTACAAGCTTTCTGTAAATATGTTAAACCAGCCTAGCAAGCCCAAGTGTTCAACTGACTGCTCTGATCAGTTTGATTATACTGATAGTTAACACCTGTGGTTTTAATTGCATTACACTTACACCAATTCTCTTGCTTCTAAGCAAAGGCTTGTTCTAGTTTGGGTTGGTTTCTGTGTTTATGAGGGTTGGTTTTTTTTAACTTTAATCAGTGGCATCACTCCTAATATTCCCTCTAATCTTTTCCATCCATGTGCAGAATAATTTTAATGTGCACCATGACATATGAATATGCGCCATCAGTAAAACAAAACCTAGCCTTCCCTGCTCTGCTAATCAGCTGGGTAGCATTTGAATCTCCCCTGAGCAGATGTACAAGCATACAGCTTCTAGGGAAGACTGGTCACCTCTCCCCCCCACTCCCCCCCCCCCCCACACTTTTGTGTGAAAAGCGATTCTACTAAGAATTTGTCTTTTCAGTGTAGAGGTAGAAGAAGATAAAATGTGAGTTTTTCCAATGACCATTATTCTTAGGATTCCATATGTCTTGGCTCCTTTGCCTAACATAGATACCTTCCCTTGATTATTAGAAACAACTTGTTTCAGGATATGACATAAGGCATTCTAAAAATCTTACCCTTAAACTAATTTCACTTAAATTCAAACTAGTATCTGACTAGGGATTTTGTTGGGTATTTTGTTTTGCTTTTTAAACTCCATCCAAGAACTTTTTACTTAAATGTTACACAAAAAGAGCACATTAAAAAAAACAAGAGACGATTACGGATGCACTTAAAAGCTTCAGTCTGCAACACAAAACGCCCTCTGTCAGATGGGTATTCTCAGAGGATTTGTCTGGGACCCTCACTGCAGCTACAGATTGTGCCTATATTGCAAAACCTCCAAATCCAACAAATGATTTATTCTCTAGCTTTCACAGCTTCGTCGTTAGGTTTCAGAAAACCTCCCCTGAGAATCCACACAGATGTGCCAGCAAGCCTCTTTTGGCATTCTTGGGCATCTGTAGCTGCGTTTTTAGGGAATGACAAGCTTCCAGTTCTAAGGGAGGGTGCACTAAAAACTGCACTTAGCTGAGAGGATGTAAGAGGAAGAAGAGTCTTGCTCTCCTGTGCAAGCCCCATGTTGTACTCAGATAAAGGGGGGGGTGTCTTTTTTAATGGAACTTTCTTTGCCTTTAATGACTTGCCCTTTAGGTGTGACAACCTGGCATTAAAACACTTGTTAGTTTACTCAACCACAGTAGCACCAGTGGCAGCATTAGCCAAGATCTGTGCTGGCTTTGCTGGATAATCCCTAACTACATCTCTTTTTGGATGTTGAGATAAATCTCTTAAAACTCTGCATACAGGGGGTCAAAACACAAGCACCAGGCAGGGAATGCTGTTTTAAGTAAGACTGATCCAAGAGAGATTTGTAGTTCACTGGGTTTTTTTGTTCTGTTTTTACCATCTCACTTTTGCCCAGTGCAATCTTCAAGTTTGGATTTTTCAAACCTTCAGTTGATGTTGACTTTAACCTTTTAAAGGACGAGAGACAATGGATAAAGCGCTAAAGGGACTGCTTTTTTCAAAAGAGAACCCGGGAGCCAAATGCTAAACTGAGGCACTTGGGAATTCCTACTATCAAAATATATGGCAACAAAAAACTAAGCAGCTCTTGTTGTCATCATAGTGGCCTTCCAAAAATATTTAGTGTTTTATGACATGAGAACCTGAGATGATTCTTTCCCTAAAGAGCTTGTAGTCCTATTTTGTATGAGGTACACTCAGCATGCACAATAAAATGGAGGGGAAAGGAATGGAGTGTGGGAACAACCCTTACAGCAGCAAGATTACTTGGTTTCTCAGTTCAGGTATTTGCATATTTCACCTGCAATTTCCTGGTAATATTTCAAGTATGATCTGGCTGGCATTAATGGATGTGTCAGCCATGGGTCATGATTCTAGTGGCTCCATACTGTCTATAGAATTGGTGATTTCTGGACCTAGTAAACATTACAACAAAACTACCTTCTGGATGAATATCTTAACTGGAAGCTGTCTCCAAGTGGATGCTGGAACTTCATTGCTTGTTCTGACAGAGTGGTTTATTTTGTTCCATAATCAAGTCCATATCCCATTCGCATGAGACAGAATTACAGTCCTTCTCCATAGCTTCTAGCATCCCTCAAAAAAATTCAAAAATGACACTGATGTTTGCAAAGTGCTAAATATATAATTATATATGCAAGAATGTATATTCCATTGACTTTGGCTTTGACTCAAAATACTTGAAATATAAGCCACATTGGTCAATGTTCTCAGGAGATTGGAAGTGAATCCTGTTATACCTCCATCATTTGGTTAATGGCCTATGTCTGTATTTCTTTCTATTCACTCTGTTTTTTCAATATTTGGTTTTCCTCTACATAGCTTCCTATTATCGATAAAACCTCATGGTAGGATCTATGGAATGTTCTATGCTGAAGTATGGAAAAAAAAAATATATATAATGTGTGTGTGTGTGTGTGTGTGTGTGTATATATGTAACTACTTAACTTCAAATAGTAAGCTCTGTAGATAAGGTTGACCACTTCGTAGCTAATAGCTTGTCTCCACTATGTTGGGCGATCGATCCACTGGCCATCGATTTATTATGTCTACTTAGGCACGATAAATTGATCTCAAGTGCTCTCCCATCAACACCAGTACTCCACCAGGACAAGAAGAGTAGCAGGCATTGATGGTAAAGCAGCCCCCACTGACCTTCTCGCACACAAGATGCTGCAGTAAGTACGTTGACATCAGCTACGCTATTTGCATAGTTGAAGTCACGTAGATGAGACCAACGGCTGGGGTTAGTGTAAGCAAGACCTAAGTGAACAAAAAAGCTACTATGCTCTGCAGTAAGCATATTAATAGTCAGTAGTTAATGTTTTGCTAGTCAGAATATATTCAGTTAGAAGGACACAAGTTCTGTTGTTGCTGTGGAAGCTAGCTCATCTGCCTGATTTTTTTTTTTTCTTTTGGTTAGGCATATTTCTGTGCTAGTGACTGGGCTCCAAGTGGGCTCTGATGATCCACTGTAAGATCTGTGGATTTCTCTGTGCTGTAGAAAGGAAACTTTTGAATAAGTAGGTGTAAATCTTCCTCTTCTTTCACTGCCATTGCTCTGTAAGTACCAAGTTGGCTGGCTTTCGCTATCCAGAAAATGCCACTTATGTTTAGACACAGCAATAATTCCCCAAGTAATGTCACAGAAACCATATACAATTTATTTGTTTGTTTGTTTGTTTAATCTAGTTAGTTAGTTAATTAGTATTAGAGGTATTTGGGTATCTTCCTTTTGGGATGATTTTCAGATGGAAAATGAAGTTTTTGCAAAGTTGCTTTTTTTTTTTTTTTTTTTTTTTCCCCTGGAAAAGCTAAATGAAAAATTTTTGTTCCATGCTGGACTGATTGCTCATTTTGTTGAACTGATCCAAAATGTTTTATTGAATTGATTTGAAATGAATCATTAATCTTCGTTTCCCTGTGAGCACATCACCTTAGGGCAGACGTGGGGAACCTTTTTTGGATCAGGGGACGCTGACCCACAGAAATTCAGTCAGGGGCCACGCACAAGTGAGAAGCAAAAACAAAAACACAAAAAACAAACCCTCACTGACGTAGCCCCTGACTGAGAAAGACACTCTCCACATTCCCCTCACACAGCAGAGCCTAGGGGGCCTAGGCTAGTAGATTTTGTGTGCTCCAGCCCCATAGTGGAAACACAAAGGGCTGGAGCAGCAGTGTGGGCTCCCTAATGCTAAGGAGAAGCCCTGAGTCTTGAAGGCCGGATCCTGGCAAGCTGGGAGCCGATGCATTATGTTCCCCACTCCTGGCTTAGGGGAGTTAAAGTTTTGTCCTCCATTCTTTCCTGTGGGACAAGCTTCTATAATGCAGTGCAGATTTCCTTCTGAAAAAGCTCTTTGTGGTGCATCATGGGAGGCACATGACCCAGAGTATGTATGGGAAATGTAGTTTGACCAGGGAGCCTAACTCGTGGTGAGAATGGGAGTGTCAGACTTCCATACTACGACTCCCATGAAGCATCGCATCCCAGTTGGAAAATGCAGATTAAAGTTAAACTGTCTGAAACAAAGCCTTTCAGGTTACTTCAAGAAACCAAAATAAAACATTTCAGCATTGGGACTGTCAACACATTGTATATTGATTTTAAAAAGGTTGAAGTTAATTTTTTTTTTTATTTCTTTGAATCAAAATGTTTTGAAATTTCTATTCTATGAAATATTTTGAAATTTCAACTTTTCCTCCCTAGTGAAGTAAAAAAACCAAAACCCAGTGTTGAAATGTCAGAATTTCCCACAGGATGGAAATTCAAAATTTTTCTCATCTGTAATGTTTTCAAATACTTTTTTAAAAGTATACTAAAATACACCCCAGATATTTGGTGGTTACCCAATTTAAGACTGGGGGAAGAGCTTCTGGGACATTTGGTGTGTCTCTGTTTCTACTTGTACAGTACTTGTACATTTCCCATTGTAGTATCTGACAGTATGCCTACACAGCAGAGCTAAAGTTGAATTAAGCTACACAACTTCAGCTATGTTAATTGCGTAGCTTAAGTCAAAATAGTTTAACTCTGCTTTAGACGCTATCTAAACAGCAGGAAGTCGAAGGAAGAACACTCTTACTTTGACTTCTCTTAGTCCTCATAGGATGAGTGTTACAGGAGTCAGAGTAAGAAGTCCTCCAGCTCAACATTATTTCAAAATAAAGGCTTGTAGTGTAGTGTCAGTTATTCCGAAGTAAAGCTGCTGTGTAGATGTACCCTGAGCATTTCAAAACATCTCTCTGAGGTAGAAAAGTACTTTATCTTTGCTTTTCAGTTGGGGAATGGAGGCACAGATTTACTGACTTGTGCAACTTTACACAGGAAACATAGGGTACGTCTACACTTGCTCCCTAGTTCAAGCTAGGGATGCAAATGTACCCGACCAAAATTGCTAATGAAGCAGGAATTTAAATATCCTGCACTTCATTAGCATAATTTCACCCATGCGTTATTCCGCTCAACAGCTGATTCGAACCAGGAAGTGCGCTCTGGGACATTACAAAAAATGAGGAGTAACGTTAGTTAGAACCAAGGGGTTTGATTCGAACTAACGCATCCCGGAGCGCACTTCCTGGTTCGAATCAGCTGTTGAGCGGAATAACGTGCGGGCGAGATTATGCCAATGAAGCGTGGGATATTTAAATCCCTGCTTCATTAGCAATTTCAATCGGCTACATTTGCATCCCTAGCTCGAACTAGGGAGCAAGTGTAGATGTACCCATAGAATGGAATTGACTTGAAGACAGGGACCCTGCCTCCTATGCCAGCATCCTAACCACAAGGTTAGAAAAGACTTCTCCAAACTGTTTTAGACTAACAGCAAGATAAAAGTAGAGACTCTCTACAAGAGAGAGGATGGTGTATGCTGTCTCTCCTGTAAGAGTCTGCACTGAATTGAACACAAATTGGTTGCATTAATGGAGCTTTCAGAGATCTCCAGCATACAAAGAAGCTAAGAGGAATCCAAGCCCATTTTAATGGGATGCTGTAAGTCAGACAAGCAAATTCCTGCTCCCAGAGGTTCAGCAGACTTGATGTCATACCGTTTGCTTAGACAGTAGCAACACTGACCAGAGGGACTCTGCGAGGGAAGCCTATCCTAAAGCATCAATTGGCTAAGAAGGGACAAATGTAGTTTGGCTCTTTCACTGTGATGGGTTCTATTTACAGTACCAAATATTAGAGCTAGAGTTTGTATTACTTTTGGCTTTCCCCTTCCCTTCCTATCTAGTCCTATATGTGTCTACTTCAGTATCTATACCAGCGTCTTTTCTCTAAGATAAAGCCCATATCTCCGCAATACAATACTTGCCTTCTCTCACATTCAGACTGAAGGTCTAGACGCTTTCTCTACTTTTTGTTAGTGGGGGTCAGAGGTTAGAGAGTGTTCCCAGCCAGCCTTTTCTCCACTGATTAGGGAATGTGTCCCAGAATACGGAGTAGTGTTTGGGAAAGGAAATGGGGACTCTGCCAATGGGAGTAACCCCGCTATTTAAACATGCTCAGATTTATAATTATCAAGGCAGCTCCCAAAGAGAAATGTGCTTTTGAAATACAGTCAAGATTACTCCCACTCCAGTTCTTACATGCACAGATGCTCAGCTGACACTGTCTAAATAAAAACCTTTTAGCCTATGCCAATAAGTCTAGAGCAAACTGCCAAAAAGCATCTAGGACCAAGATACAAAACGAGTCAGGTCTGAGCAGAGTACTTTTACATATAAAGGATGCAGCTGACATGACTCTCTGTCTCTTGAAGTCCGCATGCAAGATGGTTTGGTCTTCAGGGTTTTATTGAAATGTAATAGTGGAATTGCAAAGATTTTCAGCAAATACAAAGCAAATAAAGTCCTAGCAATGAAACAGTTGATTCATTTATACAGATTTGTGATGAAATGAGAGTTATTTTTCATCTCTTTAAATCAAAAATGGCTTTTGTGGAAGGAGAATTTTTCATCTGGTTTTAGCTTAATTCTTTGCTCTCCTGCCTTACTCCCCCACTGCCCAGCTTCCCCTAAACTTAAATCATCTCTAACTTTACTTTCATTGGACAGTTTGGGTACCTCTACACTGCAGAGGAAGACCGAAACTGCCTCTGTCGATCTTCCAGGGTTCGAATTAGTTGTCGAGGTAAGACCGCTAATTCGAACGGAGTGAGCTGCTCCTGTTGATGCCGGTAACCCTCATTTCATGGAAAGTAAGGGAAGTGGAAGGAAGAGTGTTCTTTCTGAGACTTCTTGCAGTGTCGACAGCGCCAAAAGCCTAATTAAGCTATGCAATTGACATAGCTGAAGTTGCGTAGCTTAATTCAACTTTAGCCCTTTGGGTCCTGCTACTAAGGATGGTGTTTGGCCCGTTTGCCTGATATCTGGAATTGTTAGATAAATAAGTTGGAAGTAAGTTTATCACAGGTCCATGGGAAGAGGACGAAAATTGTGGTAGGCTAGTACTTCTTTTAATTAAAAACATTTAATAGTAAACGGACCAAATGGTAAAGTGCTTATTTCGGCAAAACTCACCGTGGAATCAAATCCTTCATGATTTACTCACTTTGGTATTTATAGGGATTGTGCACATCAGTTGTATAGAATGAGCACGTGTAGGATAGTATAAACGAGAATACTTCGTCAGGAGTCTGAGAAGAATGAAATTATGAGCATTTGGGGGACGGGTTGGGTTTTTTCCTCTCTTGGCATTTGTCATGGCAAATGCAGTGTTTTTTAAAAGATCCCCCCCCACCCATAGCTATTTCTCCAGATAGCTAAGGCTATTATCTCTAGCTTTTGCCAACATGAGTCAAGGAAGAATTCTAAATAAATTCCATGGCTTACTTGACAGCTGCAGAATTGTGGCAGGTTTGAAGCCTGACTGTTAAGCAGAAGTGATGAAATTTTTACAGAGCAAATCTGTCTGGTAATTTACAGCTTGGGAGAGGGTGGAGTGGGAACAAAATCTAATAAATCTGCTTCCTACCCCAGCCCTAAAGCCGAGGCATTCTAAGTAGGCTGGAAGTAAAAGCTTCGATTCTGCAAAGCTGGTTTTGGAATTTGGGGAGCGTCGTTTAAAAAAAAAAAAAAGAAGACAGAGGCATTGGGGGCTCTCTCAAATATTTGGTTTTTCAGTGTCTTGCCGAAGAGTGACTCTGAATGTCTCCACTCCAGTGTTTAGCCACTGGTTGTGCCCATGTGCCACCGTTACTTAGGATGACACATATACACAGTGTTTGTCAAAATGGTATTTTTGCCAGAGGGCCGTTTTTATGATCAGGCCAAATGTCTTGAGCCAGTGGTTGCATCAGCTTAGTGAAACAAGTTGCATTCCTTCCCAAAAGCTGTACCTGGTGGCCTCAGTCTGGCTCACCTTGCACTAAAAATTAACCAATTGACTTTGGAATGCAAGCAGGACTTGGCACCCTGATACGCCCTACTATTACTGCTGGCTAGCTAACATATTGTGCATACATATGCAGGTAGGGTTGCCAGATGGTTTCAACAAAAATACCGGACACACTTGACATTACATCACAAACTACGTTACATCTTATTTAGAAAATACACAACATTTATATTTTCTCATTTATATTTTCTTAATTTGTTTCCCGAACAGAAAGCTCAAATACTGGACTGTCTGGTTCAAAACCGGACACACGGCAACCCTATATGCAGGGCCCATTGAAGAGATAACTGAGTGTAATGTGAGTCTTACTGGGCTCCCGGTGAATGTGTATAGCTGCACCAAAAATCTTTGACTTCTCACTTTAAAAGAGTAGGTCCACTGAAGATAGAGAAGTGATCTTGAAGCACCCACAAACCACCAAATTTAAAACTGTTTCATTTAAAAATGGCACTTTAGCCCTTGTAGACATCCTCTCCTATTGAGTAAAATAAAACACCCTTGTGGCCGTAGGGACTGCTTGGCACAGATGGATAAGTTTTGAGATGCATGTTGACCAATGTGAAAACATCCTTATAAATGGCTTCTAAGGTGCAAACGCTACAATAAATACAATAGTTTTGTCTGGTAAGGATTCTGTAACACCTGACAGAATATGGCCCAGGAAGCAATTAAGGGCTAATTGCATCTTTGGACAGCAAAACCAGCAATGCATTTACCACTGCTATTCTTATAGGGAAAAATATTAAACTTTTCATAAAGGAAGAAAGCATCTAGCTCCATTCTTTGCTGCTCAGTTTAGTAATTTCTTTCAGATAACCAACACAGCTGTGTCAGTGCAATTAAACCAGAAATTCTGTCTAATGAACAGTTGTAGCCCTTGGGCTATTGCAGAATAAGCGGTGAAGTTGGGAACGGTCTTATTAAAATAATAATTAAGCAATGAGCGTGGGGGGCACAAATGGAGTAGGGGGGATATTGTGGTGCAATAAACTGAGATAATCTGATTTTGAACTTTAAAGACAAACTTCCCCCTCCACTCATCACTGCCACATGATGCAACTAGAATAGAAACTGTGTATACGTATTTGCCTCCTCTTCAAAATATGCTTTTGATGCCCTTTGTAATAGCTGGCCAGTTTTACCCTATCTACAGTAAAATAACATCTTTAAAAGTCTCAGCCTTGCACTTGGGTTTTGCTGAAATTGTTGCCCTGTAGCATTATCTGTCAAGAATATTCACTAATCTCTACAGCATCCCAGGCATTGTAAATCTAATTCAGTTAAGCCAGATCAGGTATTTTGCATATGCTTTATAATATTTCCTCTCTCAAACAGCTGATAAAATTTGAGGGTGGGGTGAGGAGATGGTTCTTGTATTGGCTAAGATTTTAACTGTCTGTGCTTCTCCCAGAAAATTGTCCTTTGTCAACTGAAACTTTTTTCTTTTTTTTTTTTAATCACCCACTCAATTTGCATTAAGTTGCCTTTTGGCCCTAGGAGAGGATGATGGACATTCAGGTTGCATCTCAGTGAATGTAGACCAGTTGCTATTACATGAAGTGTAGTTGATGAATGGTAAGCCTGCAGCTTTGAAGGCAAAATTCGGGGGAGGGGGTGTTATGTATATATGTTGATTTATTTCATAGTTAACCCTTTATATGGAAAGGCACCCCACTCTCTTTTATATTACTGTGGATCTTGTAACATTCTTGGAAATGGGCTTTAAGTACCTGAACAGCCATGTTAAAAATTATTTTGCCAAACTAAGATACTTACATCTCTGGTTAATAAGAACAAATGCCAGCCAAATTCCATTGGAAAGATATATTGGAATGGTATTGATGGGATATAGATCTAAGAGCTGTGGGTGGTGGGGTTTTGTTTTTGTTTGTTTGTTTGGGGGTTTGCTTTTTAAAATGTTGGTTATGAACTCAAGTGATCACTAACCATTTTCATTTTAATTCCATCTGATAAATGGTTTCAGATGTAGAAAGCAATACTGCATCTTTAAGCGGCTACTCTGTGCATCTCACAGGGCTTTAAATGCCCTTTGTTATACAGTCTAGACAGGACGCAGGCAGAATATTTGATATGGTATAACTTACAAGGCGAATATTTGACAAGGTTGAACTAATGTACCAGCTTATTTTAAACGGAGTTTCAAAATATTTTCCCCTGCAAAGTCTTTTTTTCCTTTTTATTTGTATTTTTTTAGGAGAAGTTAGTACAGTACATTAAACTGCTTAGACTCAGAGAGGAGACATTAGCTTACTGCAGCATGCAGTACTTTAATTGCCCTTTTTATGACTGTCTAGACATCATGCAGATGCATGTTTGTGGTGAGAAGACATTTCCCCCTCTGGTTATACGATAGTCTGAAACCTTTACATTCACTATCTTTTTACTCCTCAGTCCTTTAATGTACCATTTCCTCCCATCCACTTCACAAATCATTTTACTTTATTTTCCTTATTTTCTGCCTTTTTAAATATTTTTTTTTGCAAGTGCTAACATTTTTCTAAGAGAATACAGCTAGGTAGAATGAGTAATTCTTGGAGTTTCATTGGCAGATCTCATTGAAAAAGCCATGGTTTTCTTTTATAAATATTATTTGTGTGCATTCACATTATGGTAAGAAGAATACAGCTCAGTAGGCCAGGTTTAAGAATGAAAATATCAGCATGGTTTGAATGGGTTTGTAGTTTTTAGTTATGCAAATGAGGTGCATTAATTAACCCGTTGCTATAGCTACTATTTTATTGTTAAATCATGAAAAAGGGACAAGCCATGTCCATGGATAATCCTCCCCTCTCCCTACCCCCATCAAACTCTTCACCTGCACCCGAGCCGAACTGCAATGTAAACTGCTATTCCCTGCACTCCCCTGAAAATTCTCAGGGTCACAGTGTTTACACCACAGACTCACCCAAGCTGGAAGGGGAGGGGACAGAGCTAGCCACCCACTGCTGCAACCAGACTTTTAAGAAAAGGAGAGAGCCAAAAGCACATAAGAATATTTCAGTCCCTACAAATCCAATGACAAACCAAGCTAAAATCGCATCTTAATCGCATCTGGGAAGAGCAGGGTGCGGAGGGGGTAGACAAGAGCAGAGAATGAAAGAGTGTCTCTTCCCCATCCCCTTGCCCTTGTGAAAACCTATTGTTGGTGTTGACCTTACTGAATAGCTGTAAATTTTCCACCACAACCCCTAGCCATCCATCTACCTTCTGGTTCCTACGAGCAGATGTCTCATGGGGATTCCAAACTAGTCCCTCTTTTGCCATAGTGACCAAAGCACATATGACATAGACATAGATCTCTGATGGTATCAAATACATCTTTGTGGCTGTAAAGGGGACAGGGGAATGGGTCTCAGGTTTCTTTACATATACATATGTATATGCATTTATTAGAAAAATATGTAGAAACACCAGTGCTTGCTCCAGGAGTTAGTTAGCCCTCAGGCAGTGGCTACAATTGTAATGGAAATAAACTTATTAACATCCCTTCTGTAATTTTACCAAGCCCAGGATTTTCCTTCTCCTCTACTCCCCCACCCCAGGCATTCATGCCAATTTGAGACTACAACTATAATAACAAAATGGCTGGGGCTCCCCGGGAGGCTTTGCTGCGGGCTTTCCACTATAAAGCTTATTTAAGCTTTATACTGTAGAGCCCACAGCACCTGTGACCACTAAGATTTTCAGTGGTTACACAGTTACCTTTCTAACCGGCTTTTTTGCATCCCTAGCTGGCATAGCCCTGCAGTTACATCCACGGAGGAGTATTTCAGCGTGTACTCCTTCACTGTTCTGTTGACAACAGCTGACTTTTGTCAACTAAACTATGTTGTGTAGACAAGGCCTTAGACATGTTGTGATCATCCTCAGGGCCGGCCCGCAATATTTTGGCACCTGAGGGGCGGAGCTCAAATGATGCCCCCTCACTTGGGCCAGTAGCAGACACAATTTTCTGCACTCTGGGACCTAGTGGCGCCCTCCCCACAGTCTGGCACCTGAGGCGGCTGCTTCAGTTTGGCTCATGGTAAGGTATACCCTTTTTGATGTGGGCTCACCCGGTGAGCCGGCCTTTATCCCACCACCAGCAATCCCTGTCGTGTGTTTCCGGGTCTTTGCTTATTCTAGTTCAAAGTCAATGGCTTAAGTTCTCCCCAATGAAACAGAATCGCTCCCACCGTTGGTCACAGAGGTTGCAGAGGGAGAGGGGGGTCCGGGCCCACCCTCATTCATGGACCCCAGCCCAGGGCCCTAAGGACACAGACCCTCTGCTGTCTGGTCCGGTTGGCGGGGCGTTCCGCTGAAACTTGCCAGCCCTAGGGCTCCAATTGCCCTGCCCTGGGCTGCTTCCTCTCCCTGTCCCTTTACTTGCCAGTCTCTCCGAAACCTGTCCGTTCTGAAACTCCTGCCTTGTCTCCGGCTCCTCCCCTCTCTACCCACTCCGCACCTGCGCCTTTTATCCTCCGCCCTCCCAGCTGATCGGCGGCTCTCTGCGCATGCACGCCGATCTGCCCTGCCTTCCCTGACTCTCTTCCAGTCGGCCCCCTCCCGCAGCTGAAGTGCGGACGCCGAACACGCCGCGCATGCGTGTGGTCCCGCTCGCGGCACCCCATACAGGGCCGGCATGGACACCCCATCACATAAGGCCAGCCCTGACTCTCCTATGCATATTGGTGAAGTTGGTCTCACAAGGAGTCTCACTGGTGCCCTTTGTACAGTAACTTCTGACTAGTTCAGGTAATGTCCAGAATAGTCCACAAATCCTAAGAAGACAAGTCAAGTAAAGGGTGTGGGGGGCAGTATCATGGAGAAGCTGAGGCAAAAAGAGAGAAACTGATTTGTCAGAAGTCACATGGGAAGCCAGGAACAGGACCCAACTCTTCGGCTATCTAGGCCAGCGCTTGACCCACAAGACAGTTGTTCCTAGTGAGGAGAGCGTGTGTAGGTATCGAACCAATGTTCCTTCTAACTTTTTTCCATTTGTGTGCAGAATAAATTTTGTTATATGCACCAAGGCATGTGTTGATGTGCACTTACAATAGAAATGCATGCTGGCGGCTGTGGGTGCTCTGCTAATCAGCTGGGCAGGGCCTGAATCTCTCCTAGGTGGCATCTCAAGTGCGCAGTTTTCAGAGAACGCTGTGTAGAATATGCACACAATTCTCCCTTCATTCCATTATTCCTTCTCCAGATTCAAAACTGCAGAACATACATAACTTACATGACAAGGAGAATGAACAAGGGATTCAGAGAGTGATGTAAGGGGCTTTGTTTCTGGTATTTGAACAGCTCCGTGTAGAGTTCTGTGCATAAAAGATATTGGGTTCAGAAGACTTTGTGGGGGAAACTTGGGCAAATTGGTGTGATATTTCTGACAACAGATCCCATGTATATTCTGTAGTAGCTTTTCAATAGCAGCAGGATGCAAGAACAAGTTACTGTCCTATAGAAAACAGAGGGAATCTATATTTTCACAACTAAGTGTGGATCTGCATGTTAAAAGTCCTACAAACAGCCACCTCTCCATTATGGTGACAGAAAGAGCTTAAAAGAAGATGGGGGAGTGGAAAACCAATCCATCTAATTGCTGTTAGCTTTCTGGGGAGGTGGCAAAGCTCTCCCTGGAAGAAGTTTACTCTCCTTAGAGCGTCCCTAGCTGACAATTTGGTGAAACAGATGTGGGCAGCAACAAACATCTATTTCTATAACTAGAAACAAATTTGGTAATTGCCTCTTTCAACAGGACTTGCTCAAGCAGGAAATGAAATTCCTAAATGTCAGTTAGCTATAAATACTTTTGCTAACTTCGTAAATGAGATGTGCTCTTTTGTCATGAGTTTCTGATGGCTGGGAGGAAAACCTATCCAGCAACAAACCACATATTGATCCTGAGTGTTTCCAGGGTACATGGGACTACTCTGTTTTGTTTTCATAGAAGTTTAAAATACTCCTGGCTAACCAGAGCATCTTTTGTCTTGTATTCAGGGCTTGACTCTGATATTTACACCAGTGAAAAAAAGAGGTTGATTTCAGTGGAGTTGCTGACAATGTGATTGGAAAATGAAGTCCACAGTCTTTCTAACTTTCTTGACTCTGTACAAGGCCTCAGGAAAACTGGAAGCCTGGAGGTTATTGTTGTGCTTTGCTGTAGGGCAGAGTTGGGCAGGAGAGGTGGGTGGATGCTGAGAGAGATCATGGCATGAAGTTTGAGCTGTTCATTATTACTGTTGCCAAGGAGAATGAAAGGGGGAATTCAGAGGGTGAGGCAAGGGGCTTTGTTTCTGGAACTTGAGCAGCCATCTAGCTGCGGTACCTTTGTAGAGTTAATACCGGATGATGACGGAGCTGTTTTGCTCGTTCTTGGATCGGTGATGGCTAGAGGAAGGGTTTGGAAGTTTTCATGAAGTTTAGTTGGTTTTTCAGTATAAAATCAGATTCTGAATTTAAAAAGTAAAATAACCATTCCTGCTCTTGCGAATAGCTTCCTAAGCGAAGTACCAACTCTCCTTCCATTAGCTCCACTGGGCTTTGAAGCAGTGTATCTGTGCATAGAAGATGTTAGTTCAGAAGACGGGGGTGCGGGGATGGGCAAAAAGGGGAGTTAATCCTTAAAAGCATCTCACTCTCCTAAGGGATCACCATTCAGGTCATATATTCTCTCCACAACTCCTGTAACACTAGTTAGTCTCTGTCCCCCATTCCTGCAATATTCTCCCAATACGGTGCTGGAATTGCATGTTGCCAACTTTCTTTTGTTTTTTTTTCCAATTACTTTAATGCAAAAAAGTGACTCAACTGAAAAAAATTGCTGATTTTTAACATTAATGTTCATAAAGCTGATCCTTGTCAGTTCCTGGTAGCTTTGGCTTTGAACTTGACTCTTATTCGTTAAGTCTGTGTCCATGGTGACTTGGGAAAACTCTAGGGTTGCCAGATGGTTTCAACAAAAATTATATCACAATCTACATTACTTCTTATTTAGAAAATACCGGACATTTATATTTTCTCAATTTGTTTCCCGAACAGAAAGGTCAAATACTGGACTGTCCAGTTCAAAACCGGACACCTGGCAACCCTAGAAAACTCCCATCCTACAGTGAGGGTACTAGCAGATGTCAGAACAGATCATGATGATGCTTTTGCTAAAATATCCAAGCCCCCTCTACATTGATATTACCACCATTGCTGTCATTAGCAATCATGACATGAGGGTGATTTTCTCCAAAAAGACTAGGTCGTAAGAACTTACAGAACTTGCTTATCCAGTCTAACGAATGAAAAACTGAGCTGATAACTGACATTGATCTCTTGGTGTTTCATCTTTCTCGAGCAAGGATTTCTCTTGCAAACTAGCTCCCTTTCTGAGTTGTGGTGTAATTGTTACTCCTTCCACCCAGTGCTAAATCTTCAAGCTGGGATCAGTATGTTGTGCGGTGTTATTTCTGCTTTGAACGACACAATTGACCATGTTGACTTTTTGAAAATATAATTTAGCTGTTAAGTGTGCTGAGGATGCATGAAGCAGAACTGAATCAAGCGCACTCTTCCATAGTTGTGTATCTAGCTTTGTTGTGCAGGCTATTATGAGCCTGATTTCAGCCTCAATTATCTCAGTTATATCGCCGTGTTAGTCTGTAACTTTAAAAACAATGAATAGTCCTGTGGCACCTTAGATTAACACATTTATTAGGTCGTGAGCTTTCGTGGGTAAAATCCCGCCTTTGATATTCACATTTCCACATCACATACTATGAACGAGACACATTCAGCCCAACTTAATTAGCTTCATTAACACTGGTCCTACAATTGACAGGTAACTTCTTTTGCTGTTATATATACCCTAGATTCTGTAATTTCCACTCCAACTCATTTGATGAGGTAGGTTTTACCTGCAAAAGTACATGACCTAATAAACGTGTTAGTCTCTAAGGGTACATCTACACAGCAATATTATTTCGAAATAACTTAGTCCGCGTCTACACGGCAGGCAGTTATTTCAAAATAATGTCGAAATACTGTCAAGGTGGAGGACTTCTTACTCCGACTCCTGTAACCCTCATTGTACAAGGCGTAAGGGAAGTTGGAGGAAGAGTGCTCTATTTCAAAATAAGTGCTGTGTAGCCGTTCCCAATTTTGAAATAAGCTATTTCGAAATAAGCTACGCAATTGATGTAGTTCAATTTGTGTAGCTTATTTTGAGTTAAGCCCTACTGTGTAGATGCACCCTAAGGTGCCACAGGACACCTCGGTTTTACAGTCTCACTTATGTCCATGTTTTTTGCCGGTATAATTCCATTGACTTCAACTTAGTCATTCCTGCAATACACCAATGTATGGGAGATCAGAATGGGGTTCTGTGTTTTTTCTTCACTATTTTCTATCTTGTGTTGTCGACAGATGTTGATCTGATGGGTCTTTTCATTTCTGGTTTGAACTGAGCTGATGTTATTGGAAGGTAAATAAAGATGTGCAGTAATGACAAGATGCCATGCTTGACAGTCTGAATTTTCTTACAGTAACCATCCTTCTGATGTGCAGGTGATAAACAAGTATCATCTACCAGCTTAGTGTTCACTCTTTCCCTTCTTCCCAACCTCTCCAACTTTGGTGGCAAGAAAATTAGGGCCTCCCTGCACTTGTTGATTGGGATTTGGTAGGCACAGTAGCTATAAACCTGGAGCTCGATTCTGTGCTGCATGCACCACCTTTGGGAAGCTGTTGAAATCTTATCAGGGCAGAAACAGCTCTGAGAGTAAGTTAGAGCAGCTCCAAGGACAGCAGCCCAGAGCTTCCTGTGAGGTGCTGAATCATGAGCAGGACCCTTGCGCTCTCCCCAGTGTAAGGCTGTTCACATCAACCCTATTCTGTCCCCGTGTTGGGGAATTCTCCTCTCTCGTATTCCTATCTGGGTGGAGAGGTGGGAATTGACCCCCTGCCTTCTCCTTTGATTGCTCTGGACGTTGCAGGTAGCCCAAAAGACAGTTGTTACACACAAGCTAGAAACTATATTCCTAATTATTCATTTTAGACTGCCGTAAATCTTTTTTTAAGCCATCAAGAAAACTCCTAGAGACACACATTCATACTCTCTGCTCTGATTCAGGTTCCCCTGCTCTGTCTGGAAAAACTGGGGTCCCAGGTCTGCCCGTGCTGTTTGACCCGTGGAACAACTGCAGAAGGGGTCAGCAACCTTTCAGAAGTGGTGTGCTGAGATTTAACTTATTCGCTTCTATTTATGGGTCAGCGTGCCAGTGATTACTTTTTAAAGTCAATAATAATCCTACTTACAGCAGTTTCATTCATAAATAAATAAAGATGCATATCGTACCATTTAGTGTGATCCTTGACCTTGTTTTGCCTTGCTGAGTTCTCCGATCTCAGGCTCGCAGCTTAATACTTTAAGCAGCACAAAAGCCTGTGAGTCAGGGTTCGGCAACCTACAGCATGCCAGGGCGGCTGCCTGAGCAGCCACCCCTCACACGGCCCTGGGCCCATCCCAGTCCCCAACCCACCTGCCTGCATCTTCAACACCCCCCAGTCTCCAAACCTGTCCAGCTGCAGCTTCAGTGCCCCCTCCCCCCCGGTCCCCAACCTGCCCGGCCATGCCAGCAACCTGCCCACCCGCCGTGTGTTCTAGGCCTGAAATGCCAGTGGCAGCTGCCCCACAATGCAACCTCAGGCCCGTCCTGGTCCCCCAACCCATCCAGCCACCACAGCAGCAACCTGCCCAGCCGTCCTCCACGTGTTCTAGGCCTGAAATGCCAGCGGCAGCAACCCCACAATGCGGCCTCAGTCCCAGCAGCTGCTGGCTCCCAACATGGCCTTGGCTGCCAGAGCAGCTGCCTGAGCAACCATCCCCCAGCGTGGCCCCAGGCTGTTCCCATCCCCGTCCCCGCTAGCAGGAGCAGCCATGACACTCACCTTCCAGGAAAGTAAGTGAGTGTGAAGGTGGGCAGGCTTAGAAGAGAATTTTTGTGCATCGTGCCGTAGGTTGCTGACCTCTGAACTACAGAACTCGCATACTGTATCTGTGAGACCTGCAGCGGGTCTCAGCTCTTCTCACTCAAGCAGATTGTCTGAATATTGCTTTTAAAGAGGTGCTTGTTGTTCTGAAATCTCCCCAAAGCTCTAGCCTTTCCGTGATTTAGGCAAGGCCACCTCAAACAGCAATAGGGCCGTCTTTGAGATTCCCAGGAAGACTTTGGCTGATGTAGCCCTTACTCTTCACTCACAGCATAATGGAAGGGCACGCTTTGTTGTGTTTGTTTTTTACTTAAGTGACTAAGTCTCTGGGCAGATCCCGATTTTTGGGGCATGCCGAGTAGTAGGAGGCTGTTAGCTCTTCATGGCAAGATGTCATCGTTGTACTACACCTCGCAGAATGGGGCTGTGGTCCAGACTGAGCCGCAGGGCACTACTGCAGTACAAATAATAGGCATGCTTTGAAACTCGATGACAGAGGAATGAAGTTGTCTGTCTGTATCTGGCTAGACTGGTCGACAGCTGACACATGGGAATAAGGGCGGGGGAGGGGAATGTCTTCTCCCCCTCATTCTCTTTTTCAACAACCAGCACCCTGGAAGTTTGGGTGCTGAGCACTGCTGAAAATCAGGTCCATAAGATCTGGTATAAGGCGGCAGCATCTCTGCCTGACTGGTGGAGATAGATCGTAGGTCTCAGGCTGTAACACCAAAACTTAACTTGCTTGTTCTTTGGGAAACTGCACATGCGTCTCCCTTCACGGGTGGAAGAGGGGTAAGGTCCTCCGGGCAACTGGCCCAAACTGGTGCCGCCTTACAGAAAGTCATAGTATTGCTAAAGGAATCCAAAGTGTTTCCTCCCGAAACTGGGATACACCAGGCTCCTGCCCCTCCCCTCTTTTCTAAGAGCTGCTTTTCATTTTCTTACTCAGAAAATGTGCCTCTCTGGGGCATCTTGTTTGGAAATCCTGGAAGTCACCACGCAGGCTTGAGTTGACTTTCCTATTATCAATGGCATCCCAGTGCCAGTCTACGCAGTCTATGAGGACAGGTCGATCTAAACTATGCAATTTGAGTTTCATTAGTAGTGTAATTCAGATCGACGTGGCTTAGATCTCTTACCACAGGGTCTACACCACATTAGGTCGACAGAAGAAACGCTCCGGTTGCCGACTCCCCTTACTCATCTTGTTCTGGTGGAGTACTGGAGGGAGTCGATGGGAGAGTGATCGGCCGTTGATTTAGCAGATCTTCACTTGACCTGCTAAATTGACCTCCAGTGGATCGATCGCCACAGGATGATTGCTTCAGTGTTCTGTATGTCCAGCATCCTACTGTGTCCCTTCCAGTCCCCCATCAACCCTAGCAGGGAGAGAATTATGGAAGTTAGAAATGTGGTTGAGGTTCATGGAGACCTTTTGACCCAAAAATCCCAAATGGGGGTGCAGAACATTATGGTGAACACCATTTGATTCAGGCATCTTCTCTCTCTTCTTTCCTGACCATCTGAACTTGTCTGAAAGGCAAAACCTTGCACTGACCCAGTATTGCCTTTACAGCTGTTTCTACAAACTGGCACTGCCATCTGGAACCACAAGGAATCTGTTCAAGCAAAAGATACCCAGGGCGGGTAGACACATGAAAGGATTAGAAAACCAGGATGAAAATAGAAATTAGGGTTGTGCACATAGCCGTTACATTTTGCTTTGTGAGTCACATTGCTAGGGCAGCTGCTGGAGGTGTTAATGGAAAATTAGCACATGAACAAAGTATTTATCATGAATTTCTGAACCTCCTTTTTATTGAGAGAAAGAGAGTACAACCCCCCACCCTTCCCGGTTCTGAAACCAAGAGAATATTTTTTAAAGACCATTTGGAAGACTGGGGCCTTTAAACTCATATAAGTTGATGTTTAGTTTCCAGAGATCATAGAGGAAGAGTGTGGACAAATGTATCTCAATCTAAGTTCCCTATAAGCTCCACAGTGGCCTATTTGGTGCCATGCAGGTGATCCAGGAAGCTGTGCAGGGCAGGGATCTGTGGCAGTCAGGGGAGGGCCTCCCCACACTCGTCTACAAACTAGCCCATCCTCCAAACTGCTGCACCTGGGGTCACCCAGGTCTGATGCGTTCCCCTGCTGTGCATGCTCTGCTACTGTGGTTAAACCCTGGAATAAGTTGCCTAGGTGGTGTGTGGAATCTCCATCTCTGGAGATATTTAAGAGAAAGTTAGCTAGACATCTATCAGGGATGGTCTAGATTGGGGTGTCCAATCTGTGGCTCCAAAGCCACATGCGGCTCTTCAGAAGTTAATATGTGGCTTCTTACATGGGTACCAAATCCAGGGCTGGAGCTACAGGTGCCAACTTTCCACTGGGCTGGAGGGTACTCACTGTTCAACCCCCAGCTCTGCTCTAGGCGCGGTCCCCCTCCACCCTTTCCCCCTAGGATCCTGCCACTTCCTACCCTCTCCACTGAGCCTATCACACCCATGCTTTCCCCCTCCAGTGTCTCCCACTGAGAGAGAGCTGATCCCAGTGGGTAGGAGGAAAAGGAGGAAGCGGCACTGACCGGTACGGCTGCCAGTGGGCTGGATGTGCTGAGAGTGGTGTGGAGATGATCAGGGCTGGTGACATAGAACTTGCTCTTTGGCAATGTGCATTGGTAAACTCTGGCTCCTTCTCAGGTTTGGGTTGGCCACCCTTGGTCTAGATGGTACTGGGTCCTGCCATGAGGGCAGGGGACTGGACTCGATGACCTCTTGAGGTCCCTTCCAGTTCTAGTGTTCTATGATTCTGTGACTGCCACAGCCACAGTAAACTAGACCCCCCGCCCCAAGCCACAGCCTGGGCGGTACAGACCTCTCCCACTGAGGCCTGGGTTCCCCTCCGACATGACCTGAACACCCTACCATGACCCAGCCCCCTCACATCCTTGCACCCCATCCTCTGCCTCAGCCCTACCCCAGAGCCCACACCCCCAACCAGAGCCTTTGCACCCCCAACTCTGTCCCAGCCCTGAGCCCCTCAACCCCATCCCATTCCTAGACTCCACTCCCTCACCCTCCTGCACCCCAACCTTCTGCCCCAGGCCCGAACTCCCTCTCACACTCAGAGCCCCTAGCCCCACCCCCACCACATGCATTTTATTAGGTGCACCAATATGAAGGTGACATAACGCACATCACCTCCATATTGGTGCCCATGGTAAAATCTATTCTGCTCAGGGGTGGAAAAAACACTGATCACAATGCTGCCACTTTTAGAAAATAATGGTAGACTACAGCTCTATTGTAGTCAACAATTCACTTCAGATTGTATAGGCTTGAGAACACACTCCTCAACCTCATTGTGTTTTGCTCAAAGCTATTTTAGATGTAGGAGAGGACAGTGTATTTTGGTTGAATACAAAAGATATTACCCAATCAGAATGTTATTATTTTGAATGAAGTCTCCTCCTAATGTGAAATAGCATTTCACACTAACTTGCCAAAACTTTGCTAATAGTCCTTTCCTGTTCTGTCAGTTCACTGGGCTAGATCCCATTCATAAACTGAGACGTCACAAAAAGTTGCAAATGCTTTATGAAGGAGTAACACTGAACACCTAGTTTCTATTCCCATCTCTGCTACTGTCTCATTACATAGCCTTGGGCAAGTCCCTTAACCTATCCGTGCCTCATTTTCCCCAGGTCTGCAAAAAAGCACCTATAAAGTTGGATTGGTATTTAAAGTGCAACAAGACCAATATATGAAATGCATGATACAATGGCAAAGCATTGCATAAAGGCTTTCCGTGCACAGATGTCAGACTTCTCCATTCAGTAGTTCTGCGGAATGCTCGCACCTTTGATCAGGATTCCCTTTCTCTGAGCTGTTTGGCGAGATTTTAAGAGTGCTCCAAAGGTTGCTCACCTCATTTCCACTTAGGAGAGCTTCAAATGCTGCCCAGCGGATGAGCAGAGTGCCCACAGCTAGGTTTTTTGGTTTTGCTGGTGGTGCACATTCACACATGCCTTGGTGCATAAAATTATTCTGCACATGGATAAAAAATCCACACGTGGATGGAAAAGATTAGAGGGAAATTGGCTGTTACAACCTAGCTTAGAGTCAGGAAGTCCCTAAAAGATTCTGTTGATTCCCCTCCTACTGTCAAACCATATCTGTTTCATGAATTCACATAACCCTCCTTATACCTTTTAGAGTATGTCCTCACCATCAGAAAGGTGATTCTTCTCTCAGTGTGAACCCCTATGTGCTAGCTTGGTGTAAAATCATAGAAAAGATGAATCATCTGTAGTTTTGAACATGAAGTAGCAAGGCGAGATTAGCTGTCTGTGTCCTCTCACGCATTGTTGGCCTCCCCTACTGTACCGTGTACTATTACAGGGCTTTGTTTCCATTAGGATTTTAAAGTGAGATAGCTAATGCATATTTGTCAGCCTCAAATGAAAAAAACACACTTTTTCGGGGGGGGGGGGGAGGGAGGGTTGTAAAGCGAGAGTGTTTATTTTACCTTCCCTCCCTCCTTCCTTTGAACTATGGCTGTAGTCTTCAGCAGTCAGTGCTGGTGCTTATACTTCATTAGCCAGCTGAGGTGCTAATATAGGATTTGAGGCATTATCTCCAGCAGTGCTGTGGCTAAAGGAAAAGGACATTGAAACTAGGGATGTAATAGGATAACTGTTTACACAGTTAACTGATAAGCCTGGGCTTATCTGTTACCATGAACTGTTCCATACAGGCTCCTGCTCCACTCCCGGGGAGCTGGCTGCCGTGCTGCAGGTTCATGTAACCGCTAAAATTTTTAGCAGTTACACGGTTACCCAATTACCCGCGTTTTAACATCCCTTCCTAGAATTAAATTCCATCAACAGCTTTAAAAATGAACATCCTCAAACTACCCCTTATTAAAAGACATCCTCAGTCCATTTCTTCTTAAATCTATTTTGATATTCAGGAGGATGTTAGTCAAGTTGCACCTAGTTCATTTTTAAGAGGCAAATTCTAAATCTGTTCATTGTCCCATAGCAGTATATACGCACTTTACTGAGCACTGGTAGTCAGGCAACAGGAATCCTTTCGCACAGAAGAGACCCTGTTCAATATCCCAGTGTCATTAGCTACAAAAGTTATCTGAAATATCTTAGCCAAAAAGCTAATGCACAGCACTGGAAATTGTTCTTTGGCCATTCCATTAACCTCTTGGGGCCTGTTTCACTGAAAATTTTGCCACATTTCTTGCACTTAATTAAAAAAAAGATACTTTAGGTACAAAGGAAAGAGCAATGGGAGAGGCACTTCTTCCCTTCCAGATCAGCTACTGGAGTGAGGAGAAAGGGCAACGGGGGAGTCCCCTCTCCCTGCCACAGCCCGTGGGCAACCTGAACCCCAAAACCTTCATTCCCACCCCAGAACCCTCAACCCCAGTCAGACCCCTCCCTTTGAGCAGCAAAGGCTTTCATGTGCTGATTTGCAAATAGCTGTTCTATCAATCTTATTCAAAAATAAACTGGTCCAGAGACACCTATCAACTTATCCTGTCCAGTTCCATCTCTGTGCACTCCCTCACCCCCTTTTCTTTCTCAACAGGACAGTCCTTTATCACTTGTGCAGAATATGGGTCAAAATCAAGATAAAACCAAATTTCCCCGTTAAGCAGAGCCAGGCTAAGTGAAAGAAAACGTGCTCAGTACTTCTTCTGAACAGTGCTGAGAATGACATTGGCAGTGCAAGAGGGTGACTGTGATTCAGAGAAAAACGTGGTTTCCACTGAACGCTCAAACTTTTTAATATAATAAAATCTGTGTTCCTCTCAGTGTGTGGTGTTCTTTCAGTTTCAGGAATTCTTACGCATTTCCTCCTTTTTTTTTTTCTACTAATCTAATTAGCCTTGATATATAGATTAGCAGTGGCTGCTACTGAATGAAAGCTACAACTGAATTTCCATCATAAACCTGTTTTGGCTCCCTCTCTATAAGTTGGTGTTAATAACGCTGGGGGATTTTTTAGAAATTTCCCTGGTATAAACAGGGTTTTCTTGTTATACTTTCTGTATTCACGACGTCATTCAGGACGTCATGTTTTTCAACAATCACTTTTTATGTTGGTAGCCTGGAACTGTCTGAGGGCCCAAGAGGGGGCAGGAACTTGACAAAAGGGTACAGTGGAAGAAAGATGTTGAAAGGCAGGGGTGGGGAATCTAAGGCCCAGGGGCTGGATGCAGCCTCCGACCTGCCTAGATCCAGCCCCAGTGGCTCGGTGCTTCCCCCCCCCCAGGATTGGGGAGTCAGCACTGGTTGCTCCAATCACCCACTACCCCTCCTCAGGGCTGGAGCACACAAAATCCACTAGCTTGGGCCACCTTAGGCTCTGGTGTGCGAGGGGAATGTGGGGAGTGTCTTTCTCCTTCTCAGTCAGGGGTCATGTCAGTGAGGTGGGTTTTTTTGTTTGTTGGGGTTTTGGGGGTGTTTTTTTTTGCTTCTCACTTGTGTACGGCCCCCGACTGATTTTTTCTGTGGGTCAGTGGCCCCCTACCCAGAACCGGTTCCCTTTCCCTGTTAAAAGGGGTTGACTTTGTGTAGAAACAAGCAAGTCTTGTACTGGTCCAGGTTGTGTCCCCTCTCCTTATGCTTGGAAGGACTTGCTGTATGTGGATCACCCCATTTCTGGACAAGGGGCTCAGTTGCCTCTTGTGCTGTCTTGCCCTCCCATCGCAATGGAGCCAGCAAGGCCTTCTCCTGGTCTGAGATCTGTGCTAGAAGAAAATAAGTGTGGACAGCCTGGGGAGAGTGCGGGGAGTGATTCATACTATCCTAGCCTGACCCATTTTACCTGGAAAAAATTCAACCACCAGGGTTGCCAGATGGTTGAAACAAAAATACCAACCCCCCCCCCCCAAAAAAAAAGCAGGAAAAAATTCTGTTGAAGGGGGAAAAAAAGGGGGGGGGGAGACCAAAGTTGTTGAGCAACAACAACAAAAAAGGACTCCAAGGACTTATTAAACCAAGAAAAAATTAAAATAAAACAGCATGTCCCCTTTAAGAATGAGTGCAGGGATAGGAACAGCAGAGCGGTTGAGCACTAAGACCCAGGGGAAGCATTGCTTCCCCTACGTCTTTTGGCCAGCAGCCATTTTGTGCCGGCAGCCTTGGGGAACCAGGTAAGCATAGGGGCTGGGGTCGAGGGGCTGGAGGTGGGGATGCTGCATGCTGAGTGTTTGTAGGGTTACCAGGTGCCCGGCATTTTCGCCTCCTGGCCAGGGAAAAATTCAGAGAATACCGGACATCTCAGGTGCCCAGTATTCTCTGAATTTTTTTACCGGACAGGAGGCAAAAATATTGGACTGTCCAGGTGAATACCGGACGCCTGGCAACCATAATAAACAGGTCCACCTATGGAGGGGGGGGAGATGCAATTGCCCTGGGGCCCAGTGATTCAAAAGGGTGGGGGGCTCCTGGCCACTGCTACCATGGCGGTGGAGCCTGGAGCCTTGGGATCTTTAAATCACTGCCAGAGCTCCACACAGTGTGCTCCAGGCGGCTCTAAGGCGGGGGGGGGGCACTGCAGTTTGAGTGGAGCTGAAAGCTGGCTGCCTGGCCCCACCTCTTCTGGGAGCACAGAGGCCCCCTCCCCCCTCCCCAACCTTGCCCATGGGCCTGGCAAGTCCCCCACCCCCACGCTGACAGAAGAATTTTAGGTCTTGCCTAAGGCCTTGGACCTCTCTGCACCTCAGTTCTCCCTTTCTGCAAAATGAAGCTAACAGTACCAATCCAGCTCGGAAGGAAAATAAAGCCTGTGTCGTAAGGTTCTAGAGCTCTGTGTTGTCTTTGGAAGGACATGTTTTAAATGTTTATGGGGGGTGAAAGGATGGCCTTGTTTAAATCAATAGCAAAACTCTCATTGACTTCAGTGGGGGGAGGGGGCAGGGTCAGGATTTCACCCAGAACTTTTGCACATGTGTGAGTTGTGTATGTACAAAACAATACACATAGCTGTTTACATAAAAGCAGGCTTTCAAAATTACAGACTGGCCTGAGACTGGCTGAAAACTTGGCCCTAAGCCAATGTATCATGTCCAGAAGGGTTTGCCTGCTTCTGATGCCAGCAGCCTCATTATCTCACTGCTCCCAGAGCAACCATAAAAATATAGTTTCAGAAGCTCTCTTCAAAGAGTGTTTCATTAAAACTAGTGGTGCTGAATGATCCTCAGCTGGTTTTGATGCCCACTCTAGGTAGCATTCAAAAATTCAGGTGCACATCCCAAACCTTCTGGGTTGGAATGTGAGCTGTGAACCTTTGCAAGGTGAAGTTTCCTTACAAGGCATTTGGTATTTCTGGATTGAATAGGATGTGTGGACAATCTTTCTTCTTACATTATGATTTTGCCAGGATAGGAGGTGGCTCATACCTAACGAGTGTGTAACAACAAAGAACCTTGTGGCACCTTACAAACTAACAGATTTATCTGGGCACAAATTGTCATGGCCAAAAACCCACTTTGTTGCATCTGATGAAGTGGGGTTTTGTCCATGAAAGTTAATGCCCAAATAAATCTGCTAATATTTAAGGTGCCACAGGACTTCTCATTGTTTTGGCAGATATAGACGAACACAGCTACCCCTCTCATAAAGAATGCATGAAATTTATGAAGAAAAGTTTACAAAACTCAGTAAGAACATGCATTTGGTTCAGGATCTAGATTGCCGTGTGGATCAGTTCTTTGTATCATCTGAACTGTCCCAGAAACTGATTTAAACAAGGAATTCAAATGACAGTATCAAGAGAATTTGGGTGAAATGGTGGTCAAAAGTAAAAGAAACAAAGCATTAGATGAATCCATTTCACCAAGACTTCCTCTGACTCCAAATTGTCTCACTAAAAATATTCTTTAATTTCAGACCAATTTACCATAGTGTGCATGATCTGTGTATTCTTTGCGAATAGGTAAAAGTAAAAAATATAGTTGCATTACCATCTTCAAAATAATTTGGCCTTCCCCTCTCCCCTCCCCCACCCTTGTCTTGCATGTTATTTAATACATGTAATGACTGAAGCCTCTGGATAGTAATTAGGGTTGTCAACTCTATTCATACAAATCCAAACAGACTCCCCCCCACACACACACTCCTTCCCTGAAGTTACACCCCTGACCCACCTCATTCCTGAAGCCAAACACCCCCACTCACTCATTCTCCTTCCCTTCCTTGCTGACTCTCCCCCTACCCTCACTCACTTTCACCAGGCTGGAGCAAGGGGTTATGGCGCAGAAAGGGATGTGGGCTCTGGGAGGGTGTTTTGGGGGCTGCAGGTGGGGTGGGCTCTCGGAGGGAGTTTGGGGTGAAGGAGGGAGTGAGGGGTGCAGACTCTAAGTTGAAGTAAGGGTCTGGGAAGCAGGAGGGGGTGGGGAGCAATGTTCCCTGTAAGTTGTGCACTTGTGCAGCTTCTCAGGAGAGATTCCAGTGCCACCAGGCAGCACTTAATTCCAGCAGTGGCTTCTAGGTGGTGGCGAGTATGCCACCCTGGCTCCATGCTGTCCCTGCCTGCCGGCACTGCTCCTGCAGCACCCATTGGCCTCAGTTCCTGGCCAATGGGAGCTGTAGAGTCGGTGCTCCGGGCCTGAACTGTACACGGAGACCGTCAGCCCAAAGGGTTAGCTGCTTCTGGGAGCGGTGCAAGACAGGGCAGGTAAGGAGCCTGTCTTAGCCCCACTGCACTGCCAAACTGTTAGTGGGCAAAAAACTCCCAGATTGGCTTCAGCAGCCTCGGGGAGACGTAGTCTAATTCCTGGGGATTCCTGGTGAAACGGGGAGGGTTGGCAACCCTAAAATAGAACTGTTCTGACTTGCAGATTGTACCCAATTGAAAGCAAAGGTCTTACTGTAAAAAACTGTCCTGAAAATTACCTTTGTACCTTACCGTGGTTTTGAATTAGTCAGCAAAACATAGGTATAGTCTCCATAAATACTTGTTCCCCTACAGCTCTGGAGTATTGGCATTCATAAATAAATGGTACTCTATATAGCAGAAGAGAACAATTGTTATGTGTTCTGAATGTGGGAACAAAATTTGTAAAATAAGGAAACACGCTTTCAATCATAACATTTCAAAGACATCAGAAATATCATGTGGCAAAGCTTCATGCTTGCACCTGATAAATTTGGGAAGAGTAATGACCATTGGTAACAGAAGGAATATTAACTCAAATCACTGTCTTCTTTTTAAACAAAATGTAAACCTGTTGTGGATGAAATGCTCAGTGGACATAGTATGTGAAATGCTCCTAGCAGCTATCAGAAAGTTATTCCTTTCAATGTCTGGTTCAATTTGATTTTAAATTCTAAAAAGTCCGGTCTTCATTCAAATGAGGAGGAAATCTTGGCTCTGGTGCTCCTGGAGCCTAGATAAATGAAATGGCTTGCCAGTTGAAAGTCACTCACATGGGGGGCTGCTGGTTGGAATGACAATGAGCTGTCCTCTGTCTTGTCACATAGACAGCAGTTACTAACCAGATTAGATTTTCATACATTTCAGGCGCTTTCAGTTCTGAATACCCGTGGGCAGACAGAAGTCCAGGAAAGACCAAACTGACACATGATGTTTCTAACCAGGAAGGGAGACATCACTCCTCTTAGCTCATAGGCAATTTCCACATAACAGGGGCTCTCTCGCTTGGCAAAGCTAAGGATCCCTCTGGATCGTGGCACACTGTGAAAGTGTTACCCAAATTTGCTCACAAAGTTAGACAAACATTCAAAATATCTGTGTGTGTGTGTGCGTGCAGCTATATCTCTGTGCATGTCCGTCTTCTGGACTACACTGTGTAACCTGTATTTTTCATAGCCCAAAAGCTTTGGGAAGCATTCTGGGCTCCTTTGTTTGATTTAATGTAATGCTATGATCCAATATTCAAGGACAGAACTGGTTTGAGGAGGCAGATAGAAACGCAAATGTAGCATTTGATAAGTGATTTCACTTGACCCTGAATATCCATTTCCAGAAATTCACTAATCTGTATTTAAAAAAAATTTAGTTGCAGAGTGATCACACACTGATCCCCAAAATGGCAATGTCTGTCTAGACAGAAAATATGGAGAAGTAGGTTATGTCACTTAAATGTGGTGTCTGAACCTCTTAGTTTGAAATGTATTCAGGAGTGAAAATTATGCTAAATTAAATTAGAGTGACCTTACTTTGCATTTGCAAGCCAAATTTGTCCATCACATAAAGTCTGGTGCATTCATAACACCTCCCTGGGGGGAAATTACAGAGAGAAATGGATTGAGGTCTCTTCTAATTGAAAAATGACAATGATTAGGAAGCCAAATACAAAATGAGTGAGGGTTTTTTTTTCTTGTGTTTTTTTTTAAAGATCCCAACAGAATTGTAAATTACATTCTTTGCAGTCCCATCACCGCTGCCCCGCATGCTTTTTGAGTTACGCAGTGCCTGAATAGCATGGTTACACTACAGTTTGGGGTTTATTAAGATCTTTATTCATTAGTTTGACTCTAGCCATTTGGATGCAATTTTACTACCTAGTTCCAGCTTTCCAGGGAGATTTCATGGGTTTTCAAAAAGAGGAACATGAGTAAAAGTTAAAACAGAAGGAAGAGTTGACATAAACTTCGATGCCTCATGTAGACCTGACCCTTTGAAGCTTGAAAAGAGCAGATTGTGTGGGATATTTTCATATTGCATTTTTTCCCCATAAGGCCAGACTGGGGGGACATGAGTGTTCTTGTTATAATGATACAGACAGTTCAAAAGAGCTTAGTTCCAGGCTCACATGCTGTGCTGCTTACTACAGGCTGGAGTTTGGGGGCAATATGAGACTTACCAGTATCCCACTGATGCAGTCCCCATGGGTTGCAGCTGTGGTAGGGACAATAGTGTGCAGATGCTGAAGTCTCTATCACCCTGTGATTTAGACCTGCTCTGAAAGTCGCTGATGTGTCGTCCACACTAGAGGCACATTGATGGCAATGCAGTGGCGAGAAATCTTTTTATTTATAAAACGTAGCACATCCTTCCTAGAAAGCACCTCGCAGTGATACACAATAGCCTCTGTGTTCAGATCGCTAGTTCAGTAACATTCTAGAGTCACTCTGTTAAAAGGTTCCTAAGCACTTATGAATCATTGTGCTTCCCCATGCAGATGAAGATAAATGATCAAGGACATGGGCATAGACATAGGCACTGACTTACCAAGTTGTTGGAGGTTGCTTGACCCCTGCCCTACCTCTGCCCCTTCCTCCAAGACCCCATCTTTGCCTCCCCTCTTCCCACCCCACCCTTCCTCTTTCCACCTCCACACCTCCAGTGCCTCCTGCATACACAACAGCTGATCTGCAGCAGGTGGGAGGTGTTGGCCCGTGGGGCTGCCAGTGGGTGCAAAGCACCCACTGTTTTTTTTCCCTCTTGGGGCTCCAGCCTCTGTAGGGTAGCCAGGGAGGCCAATAGAAAGGGTGGGTTCCTGCACAAGGTGGGGGAGGGCTGGCTCTGTGCTCCAGGCAGGGAAGAGGCCTTGGGCGGAAGGAGCAGGGCTGGGGCAAGCAGCCTCCAGTGCAGCCTGGACTGCACTGTGACTCACCAGCCAGCCCTTTGCTCTTCCTGGAGCCCCAGCAGCAGTGGCGGCTGGGAGTCCTGGGCCCGTTTGAATTGCTGGGCCCATTTGAATTGCCAGGCCCTGGGGTAGTTGCCCCTTTTGCAACCCTTGTCACCAGGCCTCAGGGTGACCAGACAGCAAATGTGACAAATTGGGATTGGGATGCGGCGGGGGGGGGGGGAGGGGAGGGGAGGAGAGGAGAGGGGGAGAAGAGGTAGCTGCCTATGTAAGACAAAGCAAAATATCGGGATTGTCCCTATAAAATCTGGTCACCCAAGGAGTCCACACCTATGAGCATGGGTAAGAAAAAACAATAGCTGAGGTGGGAGGCCTGCTTGTAGGATGTTGAGATTACAAAAGTAACCCCCCACTCCGATTAGAAAATTAAAGTTCTGCTTCTGTTTATAATGTGAACTTGCCTACCCAGTACGTACGGCTAAACTGCATTATAAATTTAAACAGCCGAACTTGTAATCAAAAGTAGCAAGTGCCATGCAATATTCTGCAGAACCATATGATAAATCACATCATCTCACCTGCACTCTGCCACTAATCTGCCTCAGTTGAGTTTTCACTTGTAATATTCCAAACAGTTGCCCTTAAAAGAAAAGGGGGGAAAAATGCTGGAAAGAAGTATTTCCTCCTCTCTAATAATTACATTATATTACAATGGCTACTGGATCTAGGTTAAATTAGCTAGTTAAATTAGTGGCAGACTAGACAATGTTTATTACTGGACCAGAGAGAGGTTAAAAGTCTTGACCCTGCCACCGTTCCCAATCTTCCCCATGGGGAAAACTTCCTTTGTTCAATATCAGACTCTCTAGTCACAGTACTTTTGTGTATGAAAAAACTATTTTACACGACTTTTAGAGGACTATAAAATCTGAGATTGGACACATGATAACTAAAACACCTGGTTTTGCAGATGGGAGAGATATTAAAAGCACTCCCAGACAATTTTAGTTTTACTTATACCAACAGAATTAACATAAGAACATAAGAATGACTCTACTGGGTCAGACCAAAGGTCCATCTAGCCCAGTATCCTGTCTGCCGACAGTGGCCAGCACCAGGTGCCCCAGAGAGGGTGGACCGAAGACAATGATCAAGCGATTTGTCTCCTGCCATCCCTCTCCAGCCTCTGACAAACAGAGGCCAAGGATACCATTTTATCCCCTGGCTAATAGCCTTTTATGGACCTAACCTCCATGAAATTATCTAGCTTCTTTTTAAACTCTATTATAGTCCTAGCCTTCACAGCCTCCTCTGGCAAGGAGTTCCACAGGCTGACTACACGCTGTGTGAAGAAGAACTTTCTTTTATTAGTTTTAAACCTGATATTCCTTCAGCAGTTTAGCAAGACTTGGCTAATTGATGTGTCTTCACACCCATCATATGAGAACTTTTTTCTTTGTAACCAGCTAGTCTTGTTTTTCTTTAGAAAGTCTTCAGAATCTTTTGGTATAGAACCATGTCCCTTTTTAAGGTTTTATGAGCCATTTGGTCACCAACATAATTTTTTTCAAGTGACCAAAACATGTGTCACACTATCCCAGGCAAAGTTGGCTTGCCTCCTTTAAAATCCGGCTTTGTGCAAATTGGGCAGCAAGCAACACATTCCATCATGTGGGGATGGTGGTTTCTCCAGATGATAGTCTCTGTAACAAATAGGAGAGGAAAGAGGGCTCCGCATTATCCAGGTGTGAAGTTGTTCGTGCCCTTATGTTTTAAAGAGCTGTCATCCACCTACTGAAAGGGGTCCCTGACGAACTTGGGCATTTTGAGAACGGCAGCGTCCTTAGAAGAGGAATGTTTTTCAGCAGTGCTCTGTCTAGACTTTGTGCCAAGCCTTATTGGCGAGAGAGCAGACATAAAGTGTTCAGTTGGAATGACAGACCAGCATTGCTGCCTGAGTAGCAGGCAGTCTACTCTGGCACTTTTCAGTGCTGTAACTTTCTGGCTCAGGAGTGTGAAAAAACACCCGCATCCTCCTAAGTGCAGTAAGTTACAGCTCTGTAAAGTGCCAGTGTGAACCAGGCTACAGCACTGGGAGCCCTGCTCCCAGCACTGTTAGCTACTCCCCTTGTGGAGGTAGTTTACATATGGCTCTGGAAGAGCTCTCTCCCAGTACTTGTGCCCTGGTCACACTTTCAGTTTAAAGCCCTGCCAGGACTGTGTTTTAAACTGTTAAGTGTAGACAAAGCCCCATTATCCACTGAAGTTTTAGTTGCTAATTGTACCTGGCAGATTTTTTTGAAATGAGTGTATGGCAAGCTCTTGTGAATCCAAGTGCCTGTACGTCTGAGGAAGTGGGTCTGGCCCACAAAAGCTCATCACCTATTAAACCATCTTGTTAGTCTTTAAAGTGCTACATAGTTTTTCCTTTTGTTTTAGCAAGATCAGACTAACACGGCTACCGCTTTATTACTATACGATCCATATCATTCCGAGAGGTAGCCATGTTTCCCTAGCCATTGTGCAGGTTCATTCTGAATACCATATCCTCACAGGATCCATTCATTTTATCTGACTTCCATTTTTCTTCATGGATAAATAAATGGGGTTCCACTCCAGATTTTGCATGATTGGGGTCACCTTATAGGAAAAAATGTGGGGAGGGGGGAAGAGGGGGAATCAGGATATTTGCTGGGAAGTATATTTTACTGGAGCTGGGTGTGGAGAGTTTCTGATTTGAATGGATGGAAAATGGGGATTTAGAGAGTCCCCCAGTTTGAAAGGGGTTGTTGCAATGTTCTGCCCTCTCTTACAGTTGGGCCTCCCAAAGGATAGTGAACTGGGACTCTTCCCCTGAGACACCCCCTCCCCCCACTTCTGTTTCTCTGGATGGCAGACATTTGCAACTGGCTTTTGGATCTGAATAAACATCTCCAGGGAACATTTTTATTAAAGGAGGTTTGGTGTTTCCCAGTGCACGGAGGATCACAATAGCCCTATTGGGAAACAGAATCTCTCCTCCCAGTTAAGTCCAGCGTTCTGCAGTTCTACCACTCTAAAGAAATGCAGATTAACCCAAGAGGCAGGTCTCCTGCTGCCAGGAACACGTAGATGGCGGCTGTGGGAATCCCCTCCATGCGGCAGACAGGCAGCCATAAATCTGGTTAGTAAAACAAAAAAATCCCTTGCTCCTATGTAAACCTTCCCCTTGACAGGCGAGGCTGAGGCCTGAGCAGCGCGTGATAGGACTGCCAAATGCGGTCTGCCCTCACTCCACCCTCAAGCCGGCCTGCCTGTCTGCCAAGCGCTTCAGGCTGTCTAGGAAGCAACCAAGCATGTCCAGGGCCCTAGCAGTTAACACGAGGACAAGGGGATTGTCTCCCTGTCAGGGTGCCTGTTACCTTTAACCTCTCATGGTTGGAAGGAAACAAAAGGGCTCTGGGTAATGGTTTAAAGCCTCTCATCTTTTTGGTCATGCAGGGAGACTTTCTACAAAGGGCCCTTGAATGTTAATGGCAAATATTTAAATGAGGCGGAGAGCCTGGGTGACTGTTTCCCTTCATGGCATTGTGTGGCTTTTCGCCATGTATCTCATTGAGGTAGAAAATGCCTTTTCTCTGGAGTGGATTTAAAGACCTCTGTTTATGACAGGCCCCAAAATAAGCCCCAGCGACAGGCTGCAGCTGTGAATGTGGGTGTCAGAGGACAATATGTGTACTGTATGTTGCCCATTCAGTGGAGAGCATTACAGCTAGATTCTTAGGCCTTTGAAAGGCTGGGGCGGAGGGTGGAGGGGGACGGACTATTTGCTGTGGCTGGGTAAATGTCTCCACCCAGCTCCTCTCCAGCTGTTTTCCCCCCATTAAAAAATGGTATCCAAGAGGCTCATGTTTGGAAGCGGTAGCTTTGTAACAGGTTGAAATGGCAGCTTTGGGGAGAGAGGGATTTACCCATGTAATGCACACATTTTTTCTCCAGAGAAGCATTACCTGAAGTTTTCCCCATGCAGTTGCATTACAAAAAGTAATGCAATGTATAAGAGTTCTTACATTTCCCCGCCCCTAAAACTGTTAGCATTAATTGTGTGGTGTGGCATGGTGTGTTGTGCCTGGCAGGGATGATTTACTGGGTTTTAAGCATCCTTCTATCTCTAGAACCACACATCTCAATCCCGGCACTGTCAAATAGCCCTTCTTTCTCCCACCAGCTATGCCCAACTATGCAGCAGGTGGGGGTTTCAGATTTAACCTTGAAAGAGAGATGTTCTGTGGTGTTGGCATGCTGAGCTTATGGCCATGATGTTTGGGCACCGCTTTGTCTGATGTACTGTTGAAGATCCCATGGCTCCCTTTTTATGTGGGTAGAGTTTATCCCTGGGACATTAGCTAACATTACCTTCCATCACTGCTTGTGCAGGGTACTGTGGACTGATTGTTTCACTCAGTTGCTTCCTTCCACCCCGAGAGGGGTGGAAGGGAGCAACAGTGGTGCTGTAGATGAGTGATGGGCTCCAATCCTGAAAAGACATGCTCTCACGCTAAAGCTCCCAAATGTTCCGACAGACCTGAAGGCCACTTTTGAAGGTTGTGGGCACACTCAGCAGTGGTTTGGAGGTGATTCGGGAAATATAATATTAAAACTGGTCTGGTGGCAGAAAAGGCTGCTGCTGCTGAGCAGAGATAACCCTGAGGTGACCAGCCGGGATTGTCACTTGGCCTGTTCTGCTTTTTATTTGCTTTTACTTCCCTGCTGCCAGAAGGAAAATGCTCCATATAAAGTATCTGCCCGAGTCAGCAGAACTCATCCCATTGGATACACGTCTTACTGTAATGGTGTGCTTTTTAGATGCTCTCACATTTTAATGCCAATTACAGTATCTGTGATAGCTGAGGGCACAGCTTTTGAAAAAACAGTTTATGTGGCTTTTCTTATGGAGGAACGGGTTTATATCTACATCGTCAGTACTGTTGGCTTTGCTTTTCCTCCCTTTTCCCCCTTGACTTGGTCTCTACAAATATCACTTGGGGATAGCACAGATAGACAAGCACCGTGCCTTCACTTCAGCCAAATGTACAGGTGAGCATCTGTGTTTAGCAGACAGGATAACTTTGTTGCCAGTTGTCAGGGAGCCGGGTTGCTCAGGGTGGCTTCCAGGTTCACCCTGGATGCTGGATACATCTTCTCGGAAGTAGGTTTGCAAGAAACTCTCTCAAGCTGTCATGTGCTGTCTCCGGTATCTAGTTCCAGCCAATGCATGCAGTCTAAGTGAGGAAATACTGCCTTTGACTTTAGGAGCCATTCCATACCAATTGCTATCTAGTATCTCTTGGGGGGACACAGAAGTTAATTGGTAATCTGCTGAGGCTCTTTGTGCCAGCTCACGCTATTCAATATCTGCTCCTCCTCCCCCAGCTGGTTGTGCCGAGCCCTGAAGTGAGCGATATCTGTAGATGTGTTATGTACATGGGAAGGAGGGAAATGCTGTCAGTGTAGATTCAATGTCTGTCCTCTCATTGAAAAGCACAAATTCTGATCCACTGTGTGTTTTTGGCAGATTAAACTGGAGCTAGCAAGGAAGACTTGTGGCATGGATGGGACTGGGAATCTATTCCTAGTGTATTCCAGGCTTGCTGTGACTCCTTGAGAGGTCTCCATTTACAAACCTGTAAAAAAAGGGGGTAGTATACCCCCAACTCACAAGGCAGTTGAAGCTTAATTTACTACAAGAGCCTCCGCTGAATAGGCGATGTCATTGTTGAGTGTACTGCAAACTCAGACTTGGTTTTTAAAATTGTGTCATGAAGACCAGAAGTGTTTGAAGCATGTCTTCGCTGAATGGGGTGGCAGGGCATCCAGCCCTGAAATAAAATGTTGACAGCCTGGTTAGTGGCGGCATCTAGCAAACATGTCTGATAGAGATATTGAGATGGCTCCCCTGGGAGATTTTGAGAAATGTCTGTGGACTCTGGCCTCGCAACTGCAGCCAATAAAGCCAACATTGAGAATCATTTTGTCTTTGCAGATCCTGTTTAAAGACAATCCCTCATCTATTATGGATGAGCACTCTAGGGATGTAAAATCCTGTTTAAAATGTTAAATGGCCAGGCCCACTGCACTGCAGGCTGTTCCAGCCATGCCAGGCCGAGCCCACCACAGGCTCCTGCTGGGCCGGGCAGGGCCCATCACACTGCTCTATGGGTGCAAGGCTGCTCTAGCTGGGCCAGGTGCCAGCTAACTGGTTACCTTGGTAAGCATGCCGATAAGGCTAATGCTTACCGGGTAACTGGTTAACCCTTTACGTCCATAGAGCACTGTTATTTCTTGATACTGGTCATTTCCCTTTTCTGTGTTGCTTAACTGGAAGCTTGTAGGGAACATCTGTGTCTGAGCACTTGAAACATCCATGGAAACAATCCAGCTGTGCGGCTGCACTAGCTTTATGGCTGAACTCGGTCTAGGATTTCTTGTACTGTATTTGGTGCTGCTTTTCTAAGGTGGCTCAAAATGCATGTCTCTGTCTCTTGCAGCGGAGTTGGAGTTTGTACAGATAATCATAATCGTGGTGGTGATGATGGTGATGGTGGTAGTGATCACGTGTCTGCTGAACCACTACAAACTCTCTGCACGATCCTTCATCAACCGGCACAGTCAAGGGAGAAGGAGAGATGAGAATCTATCTTCAGTAAGTAACTACCCCATCTGTGTGTGTGTTGCTGTCCACATGGCCGGAAGTGTCCAGTTTAATTGCATTTGCCTATCTAGTAAGGTGCACATGCTGTTTAGAGCCCTAAGGCAGGCATCTTCGAAGAAGCCAAATCTTTCAGGTGGGTTGGGGTCTTGTAGGATTTTGTGGAGAAGTTTCAGATTAGCATTCAGTGCCTTGAGAACAAAACCACTCCCGTGTCGGAACCTGGGCACTTTGCACGAGAGCGAGTGCAGCAGCCTTTTTATGCTCTGCAACAGGCAGACTGCAGCTGAGGATGTGTAAGCCACTGCCAAGTAATTGGCCGGATTTTAAAGGGGGAACCACAGCTTGACAGTGGGAGGGGGGTTTCTTGTACCCTCTGAATCTGAAAACACCAGTTATAAACTCTTAGGGTATGTCTACACTAGCTCGTTAGTTCGAGCTAGGTAGGCAAATGAGGGCAACCGGAGTTGCAAATGAAGCCCGGGATTTAAATATCCCGGGCTTCATTTGCATGTTCCCGGGCGCCGCCATTTTCAAATCCCCCTTAGTCCGAACTAACTGCCCGCGGCTAGACGCGGCAGTTAAACGTTAATTTGAACTAACTCCTTAGTTCGAATTAACTGTTACTCCTCGCGGAATGAGGAGTAACAGTTAATTCGAACTAAGGCGTTAGTTCGAATTAACGTTTAACTGCCGCGTCTAGCCGCGGGCAGTTAGTTCGGACTAAGGGGGATTTGAAAATGGCGGCGCCCGGGAACATGCAAATGAAGCCCGGGATATTTAAATCCCAGGCTTCATTTGCAACTCCGGTTGCCCTCATTTGCCTATCTAGCTCGAACTAACGAGCTAGTGTAGACATACCCTCAGATAGGATTTGCATTATTGATTCACATAACCCTAAAATACAATGGTCCTGTGGGTGTCGCATTAGCCAGGGAGTCCTAAATAATACTGTTTAAATTTAGAGATGAGGGTGCAAATATCATACAGTACTTACTAGGGTGTTCTGTAATAGTGGCCACAAATCTGCGTTATTATCACTATTACAACTAGAAGTGCAATGAGTTTTTTGTCCCATTATTGTATTGCAGCACACAGAAAACACTGTTCAGTCTAACAAGGAGAATTCTCCCTGATATAATGCCTGAAAAGTTCATGTTACAATTTAAGCTTCCTGCTTCTTTTGAACAAAGAGGAAATAAAATTCTTTTAATTGTAGTGTTGACACGAATTCAATCAAAATCCATTCCAGTATCGTGACAAATATTAGTCATGCTACTTAATGTGCAACTAGAAGGTGTTCAGATACTATGGTGATGAGCAACATTATAAAAACCTACATGGAAAAGAAATACATTCTGGGTTTTTTTTTCTTACTGAGCTCTTTGATCTACCATTTAGTACAGTGATACCTTGCATTTCTATATTGCTTGGCATCTTGAAGGATCCCAAAGCACTTCAACAATCAGAATCTGTCAAACTATCACTGGTGTAGAAGGCAGGACATGGCAGCTGTGCTCAGCAATTTGGGACAGGAAGGGAGGAAGAATACTTCATCCATTTGGAACTGTTCAGGAGTTTCCATAGGCAGAAAATTTAAAAAAGGAATGTTCCCAAATCCATGCAAAATATAAGTCACTTTTTTCCAAATCACAGGTTTCTACTATAAGTGCAAATGTACTGACGTATGTTTAGTTTGTTATGGATGGTGCACCATTCCCAGGTATCAAGTGCTTCCTATAATAATAAAATCAAATGAGGCTATCCTTTTAAAAACAGGAAACTTGACATTAAGAGTGAGTTCTAGTAAGTCATCCCAATGACCCCCTGTTGATCTGTCCAAAGTCTATAGTTACAAGGCATTTTGGCGAAACTGTCCAGTATTCATTTAATGGCCAAAAAAATGCAAAGCATCCCTGTCCCACAGACCTCTCTCTCACTTTGGCATGAAATACTCAAGGCCACTGAGGTTCGTTGTCAATGTCTTCTCACCAAAGTGAGAGACACCGACAACTGTGAAATCATGCGGTTTAGTTATGTCGTCTTAGTGGAATGTGTCTCAGAGGAGTGAAGGAATGTGCTGCTGTTTAAACCAGGCAAGAAGAACAAACTACAAGGTGAACTCTCCTCTTTAACAACACAGATGTGATGGTGACATGCAGATGAGGCATTTTTACAAAAGCATCTGCCTGTTTGGAGTGAACAAGCCAGGGGATTAGAGCTGAAAATCTAACTCAAATCCAGATCCTGGGAGGTAGTCTTAAAAACTTTTACAGCTGTTCTTCCTAATTCTCATGCCCTTGGTTTCTGCCAGTAACAAAATCCCAAAAGAGAGCTATTTTTATGATGTTTCCAGTCCAGCCAACTGGAGACAGGAGCTGAAAGTTCAGGAGAGAATCTGTTCTTGAAATATTCCCAGCCAACTGCAGGCGACATAGTGATTTCTCTAATAGATCAGACCAGCATTACCTCTAGTCTGGTATCATGGCTCTCTGACAGTGGCTCATCACAGATGCTTTAGGATCTCAAGACAGCACATCATGGACAATTGTGTAATAACATTGACTTCAGGAAAACATCTTTCTGCTCCCAATTAGCGGTTGGTCGCTCTCGTATAAGGTCCATAGACATTTTGATCATACCTAAGACTGTGTCTACACTGCAGTCCAAGGAACGCGTCCACTTTTTCGGAACAGTTTCTGAAAAAGCGGACACATTCTTTCGGTATCCCTGTATTCCTCATTATATGAGGAAGAAGGGATGTTCTGAAAGAGGAGGTTTTTCCAAAATTTAGCCCTGTATAGATGGGCCAAATTTTGGAAAAGCCTCTTCCGGAAAAAAAAAAAAAGGCGGAAAAATATATGCAAATTGCAGTTCACAATTTGTGTATCTTTTTCCGATATAACCCTGAAGTCTAGCCATAGCCTAATTCTGTTTCTTATATGACCGTGTACTTATATTACAGATGTTCACATGACAGGAATTAAGAGAGCTCTTCAATAAAAGCTTACCCATAATGCCCTGTTATAAATTAGACATCCATGGGCATTGCAAGTCCTCAGTCTGTCTCTTCACTAAGGCGCCAGCTGGTGATGGACCACAGGACAGCAAGTTGGTGTAGTTCTCTGTGGTCTTTGAGGGCTCTTTGGAAGTGGAACCTCTGGGACCTGGGGGAGGAGGGCAGCAGTGCAAACCCCAGATAGTCTCCTGGCAGATTTACACTGTGCCAGATCAGGGCCGCTTGTATTGTGTACAATACTATCAGAGGCAGTTTGAATTTACCACTAAAGGAATACTTCTGTAACACAAATTAGCTCCATAGATCAAAAGCTACATTATCTTTTATTTTTAATTATGAATCCTGCCCTCCCTCCCCCCCATCTAGTGTAATTAACTCACAGCCACACATTACTTTAGTTACTGGCATGCTGTGAGTACTCCTGTATGGACAGAAAAGCCCCCTAGTGTGCTAAACAGGAAGCTCATTACACTAGGATCAATCATAATAAAGATTTTAAAAGTGGCTCATTTAAGATTCAGCATAGTATGATTTTTTTTTTCCTGTAGAAAACAGTGTTTCAACATCAATGGCTGTCTGTCATCCCTGTGTATTCTCTGTATTGAACTAGATAGCAGTTTGCCAATCCACTGAGCACCTGGAGACTTAAGTTCTTTTTCACGGCAAACTTTTGCATGCCCAGAGAAGTCCTGGACCCAGCACTTTCCATCTACAGTAATTCCTCATTTAACATGTGCCCGCTTAACACGTTTTTGCGATAGCACGATTTTTTGGGCGGGAACGTTTTTTTAATGACATGACAGTCCCCGGAATAACACAATTTCCCCAGCCAGCCCATTGCTGGTAGCTGTGTGGGGCTTCCCCCACTTCCCTGCAAAGCGGTGGAGGATTCGCCGCTTGCCGCGCCGTTCCCCGGCAACCCCCCCCTCGCCGGATGCAGTGCGGGTCCCAGCAGACCCGCCACAGGGACATACTCCCAACCCAATCCCCCTCCCCTCTCCTCCCCTTCCCTTCCCCAGAGCCAAACACCTCCCCTCCCTGCTGTAACCCAGTCGCCTTTCTCCCCCAACCTTATGTCCCAGTCCCAACAGACACCACCGCTTGAAATGCAACCCCCACCTTTTCCATTATTTTCAATGGGAAAATTGACCCCGCATAACACGTTTTCACTTAACACGATCATTTTCTGAAACATATCTATAGTGTTAAATGAGGAATTACTGTACTGAAGTACGTGAGTGGCCTATTGCTTGCAATAAGTCTTTTTTTTTTAAAAAGGATTTGCAGTAGAGGCCACCCTGTCTTGCTGCTTAACAATTGCAATTAGAAGAAGAAAGCTTTATAATTCCAACTCCCACATCCCCAATTTTTTTAATGTGACTACAGTGGGCATCATATTTCTCTGTTGACTTCTCTACCTGTCATAAATACCGTCATTTCTCCAAAAATCCAGAGTGTGACTGTTTCTAGGAAACACTGCAGAACTTCCTTTTCGAAACAGCCTTTTCCACCTTGAGAATGGCAGTCACAACTTTGACACCCCGTTCTATTATTAATGCCCTACTGATTCCCTGGAATAGGAAATCACAATCAGAAATGCTTCTCCAAGGACAGTTTTAACTCCCAAAAGCTTCACTATTGCTATGCCGTTTGATTATAAATACAAGGTGTGGGTTGAACCAATGAAATCTGGGACTGCCAGACCACAGATGTTGCTGGACCAGAGAGCCCCAGCCAGTCAGAGTCAGGAATGCAGCCCGGGCCAAACTAGCAGCAGGGAGTCTTGCCGATATTTTTTCATTAAGACCTAGACTAAGGAGTCATGTACAAACACCAGAATCTCAGCTTTTAAAACAAATAAAAAGTAGGTGTTAAGCCATCATGCTTGCAGAGATAAACTTGGAAACTCATGAGCCCTAAAAGCTCAAAAGTTAGAAGGACAATAGTAATAACTCCTTCCAATGTAATATTTTGAAAGTCTGATTATTTTAAGCCAATTTCATGGGGGGGGGGAGTGTTTTGACTTGATTTTGGCAAGAGGATGGGTGGGGGGGGGGGGTTTGGCCTTCTTTCTTATTTTGGAGTGCTTGGGGTTGGTACTATAGCGCACTCATGGCTGCTGCTTTCCAGGGCCACTTTGTATTTTCCTCTCTATATGTAGAGATGAGACATAAGCTGCTGTTCGTGCACCATAGTGAAGGGTGCTGTTCAAGGCCCCAGTCCTGCAGTAGTTAAGTACAGTGGTGGGCAACCTGCAGCCCAGGGCCACATGTTACCCACTGGGGTTCTATGCATAGCCCACAAGACATTTTGTTTACTGTTGCCCATGCCCAGGGTTGCCAGATTCCGATGGTTCTCATCTGTGTAGTTTTTTTCCTATCAGTATTACAAAAGTGACAGGCATGTGAATTGAGGTGAGTGCTGATTGCACCCAGCATTGGGAGCATGCGGCTCTCCCTCTGCATCCAATCAAAGCGCTGTTACGGTTCAGTGGGCAAACCCCGCAAATTCTAGGCACGCAAGTGCCATTAGCAAAATACCCTCTCCCAAGAGACTGTCTTGGTTGCAACTATCTTGCGTCCCACTGAGATGAAGGAGGGCCACTAGCCTAAGTAGCCCGTTGCTAGCTAAGCACATCCTTAACTTCATTGGGGGCAACTCAGTTGTTCAGACTTTGATCTAGAACTGAACTATGCAGCTCCTGCTCGTTCACTGCTGAGATTTCTGGTTGTTGCATTTTAATGCTTTTTCTACTGTGCTAGTTCCTCTTGGGCATCGTGCGCTTGTGATTGTGTTTTGGTACCACCTGGGAGCCCTGCTCATGAACTCCCCCTGTATAGTGACTAGTACAGAACCTTAAAGAGTTTCGTGTCTGGAGACTGCAGGGCAGAGCTGCAGAGAGACTTGCTGGGCCCCTGGGCAAGGTGGAAGGAGGCCTAGCGCTGTGCCCCTGGAAGGGGCAGGACCTCAGGTGGAAGGGGTGGGGCTAGAAGTAACCTCCCCCAGCCAGCCCTTTAGAGGCACCTAGAACAAGCTGTGTAGGGCCCTGGCGGTGATTTAAAGGGCTCATAACTCCGATTGCTGCCACAGTAGCAATGGCAGCAACCAGGAGCCCCAGGCCCTTTTAAATCACTGGGCCCCGGGGCAGCTGTCCCCTTAGCCCCTCTACCTCCCAGTTGGCAGTCCTGCTATAGGGGGTTGGGAGGTGAGGATTCCAGGGGGAGAAAAGTTCTGAAAGTAACTTAGTTCACTTAACAATATTCCCCCTCCCTTTTTGAGAGCTGCCTTATACAGTGCAAAGTCAAAAATCCTACCTCGGGGCGTAGCGCTATTCCCTCTGCCTTGGAGAAAGCTGGCCTTCGTGCAGCATGGCAGCCGCCCGTATGGAAACAGGTTGACATCACTGCATGGGAAATGGAAAAGCAGATGGGATATTGCAATGGCACTGCCCACTGCTAAGTTAAATATAAAATATCGAGCATACGGCAGTGAGGCAGTAGCCGCTCAGGAAGTTTGCCATGGGGCGATTGCAAAGTAAACACTCAGCTGTTTCAAAGTGATTCCCTCCACTGCCCAGTGGTTTCAGATTCCTTTTAATTGAGGTCACAAGACCTGAAAGCCAGCAAAGTTTTAATCCGTGCATACAGCTACAGTGAACCTAATGCTCAAAGCCATATTTTGGCTCTGTGTTCGTCAGTCATCCTCCTGTTTGTAGTATCTCTTCTGTGGCGTTCCTTGCCTGGCCATACAACATAATCCCCTGCCTTGTTTTGAGAAGAGTGCATTTGGTTACAAAGAGCCAGATCCTTAAACGATTTAAATTGCCTATCGATTTCAGTGGTTCCATTGATTTGAACAAGATATTTCTAAAGATTCAAAAGTTCTTTGGTATTTTGAGGCTCCTCTTCCCCTGCTTATTTTTGAGTGTGCGTGGGAGGAGAGAGAGTTTGTTTCCAGACTAAATTTCAATCTGTGATGGGTGCAAGTGCTTGCTGTGGTTTTGGATGTTGAGGGAATTTTGCCATAGACTATCCTTACAAGATATCACTTCCCGTAGGCAAAGGAAGCCATATACAATTGAATAGACTAAACAATCCGTGCCTGTGTAGACAATTACATATTAAGTCTCAAAATGCCCTATAAAAATTGCATTGTTCACAACTGCCAGACATGTTCAGCTGCATTGATATGTGGTATGAAACTAAAATAATAGATCCATTATCTTTAACTCCAAAGTACGTAGTTGTCATAATACTTAACCTCTAGCATTTCAAAGAGAGAGACCCTAAAAACCACAGAGACGTGAAAAAGAATCTGGGACAACTCTTTTCCATATAAATTGCTAGGGGGTGGTGTTGTTGCGCTGATAACAGAACTGCCTTAAGATTTGTGTGCAGAAGCTGAGCTTCAGACGCAAGTACTTGATTGGATTCTTAAAGAATCCAGCATCACAAAATATACTTTTCTAAAATTGGGGAATTTTGAAGAGAGAGAGAGAGAGAGAGAGAGAGAGAGAGAGAGAGAGACAAAGGTTGTGTGAGGAAATGGGAGTCCTCTAATTCAGAATGCACTGTTGGATGACACATAAAATGGCCGCTTTTGTATAAGTTAATTTTCCTCCTACCTACTATAAACATTTTTAATTATTTTGAAAACCCTACAAAATTAGAGCCATTTTGGCACCACATGGGATCTCACCATTGCCGCATCCGCAATTTTATCGTCAGTATTACTATATTTGGTTATTTTTATTTAAGCCCCTAGACTATATACAAATTTCCAATGAAAAGAAAAGGTACATTTCCAACCCTTACACTTGCAGAGAAAAGTTTGAAAATGTGAGCTATAAAGGCTCACATAGCAGAAAGAAATACAAAGAACCTTTTAAAAATAATTAATTTTAAGGTAATCCCTGCGTTTTGGGGGCTTGGCTCTTGATTTTGGAATGCCTAAAGTTGGCGATATGGTAATCTAATTGCAGAACGGAGGCCAATGGTTTTAACGCAGACAGGGCTACTCATGCCTGAGCACCAGTAACTGAAACAGACTTCCCCCTCCAAAAAAGAAAGAAAAAAAGGCTCTAGTGAAAAAGGTAGTCACACTGGCTGGTGTTGTTTTCACTGTCCAATCCAAGCTCTAAATGAAATTTAACAAGAAAAATAGAAAGCATAAATGATGAACATTCTATTTCAAGAATTCTTTCAGTGTTAATAATCTAATACTCTTAATAAAGCAAGTAAGAATATTGACTGTTTTTTTTACAACCTCTGACCAAATTCATCCCTCTCGCAAATTATGTGGTTTCATTGACTGCAGCTACATCCATTTACGCCAGTGGATGTTCTGGCCCAGCATATAACTTGATAGAATTCCTTTGAAAATATTTGGCAGTTTAGACTCTGGCTGGACAGGAATGATTCTCAATTCTCCTTCTATTCTTTCCAATGTAGGAAGGAAGTCTGTGGCCTTCGGAAAGCACAGTGTCAGGAAGTGGAGTAACAGAGGTGAGGACAAGGCTGGCATTGCATAATTATTTGCATGTGGGCTCTGATACAGGCTGAAATGTCCCCAAACTTACTCTCTCTCCCTTGTCTTCAGCAGCAAATCTACACTCCAAGACCCGCAGACAGACTAGCAGTTCCATCCTTTTTGCAGCGGGATCGTTTTAATAGATTCCAGCCAACGTACCCCTACATGCAACATGAGATTGACCTCCCCCCCACCATCTCACTATCAGATGGAGAGGAGCCGCCCCCTTACCAAGGACCCTGCACACTACAGCTCCGAGATCCAGAGCAGCAAATGGAACTAAACCGAGAATCGGTCCGGGCCCCTCCCAACAGAACCATCTTTGACAGTGACTTGATAGATAACTCAGTGTTTGGAGGGCCTTGCCCACCCAGCAGTAACTCTGGGATCAGCGCGACCTGCTACGGAAGCAATGGTAGAATGGAAGGACCGCCGCCAACCTACAGCGAGGTGATAGGTCACTATCCGGGATCTACATTTTTCCAGCACCAGCAGAACAACAATGGCATGCCTTCGATACTGGAGGGCAGTAGACTCCACCACTCGCAAATAAATGGCCTTGACAGCACAAACGCATGGAACAAGGATAAAGAGAAACAAAAAGGGCACCCCTTTTAAAAAAATCAAACATGAAAAGTAAGAACACACTGCACTTCTCATGAAAAGAAAAAGAGAGCGTTGGGGAAGATGAGCAAAAAATAAGAAGCCCTTCCCCCACCACTCTGTGTATAATATTTACTTGTTATGTCTGGTCTGAATGCACAAGCCAAGAAAGCTTGCAAAAACATTTCTTTATTGAGCTGCATCTAGAAGTTTAAAAAGGAAAAAAAAAATCAACCGTAGTCCTTCATTTTTTGTTGTCGTTGTTTCTAGTTGAGCTGTGTGTGTGAATGCTTTTTTTATTTCACTTAACTTTAAAGAAAAAAATATTTGCACAAAAATGTTTTGTTTAAAGATCTGCAATATATATATAAATATATATTAAAAATAAGAGAAACTGTATGTGTGAGGATCAGGAGTATTTTTGTATTAGAAGAGGCCTAGTTAAAAAAAAAGTTTTGTTGTTTTCTGAACTAGGAGAAAAAAATGGCAATTTTTTGAGTGCCAACTCAAAAAGTATGTATTACATTGTAAAAAAAAAAAACAAAAACAAAAAACAAAACAAAAGAAACAGAAAAAATCAAAAGCAGGGGTTTAGAGTTATTTATATAAATGTTGAAATTTTGCACTATTTTTTAATATAAATATGTCAGTGCTTGTGTTGGTCAAAGCCTCTATCATGTCTACCACAAAACTGTTAAGGGATACATTTCAAAGTGAATAACAAACTAGCTAGAAGGGGGTGGAAAATCCTAAAGTTAAAGAGACTGTCCTGGAAGGAACATTGCAAGAGAGACTGCATCTTATGCAAATCTTTAATTTCCATCGTCACCCGAGTGTTTCCCATACAATACAGTCTGCTACTGAGCAGTTTAATGATAGTCACTGCTTTATACATTCCCAATAGAACAAGAGGAGTTTGTGTGTTTGCATGTATGTTACCAGTTAGGATTATTGGAGTTAAACAAAAAAAGCTCTCAACACTTCTGAGAATCAAAAACAACAGAAATACTTGAATACTTGACCCCCCCCCCCCCTTTTTTGGAAACTCTCTAGCCTTTTTTTAAAATTATTTTTAAGGAGGAAAGGAATAGACAGTCTGAAGGAAAACAATGGCTTTTTTTTTTTAAATATTAAATTGAAGGGGCCCATTTTGAGAGAAAGTGAGGGCTATAGAGGTTAATGTGAGTAAATTGGTAACAACTGAAGTCTGGCTTTTTGGATAGGTTTTTAAATGGGACACTGAAAGATGCTGAACAGTCTGTAGTTTGTTCGTGTCACTTTCATATGATATTCAACTGCAAAACTTTTATTTGGGATAAAAAGAGTGCGGTTGTATTGCATAAGTATCTGCAGTCCTAGTATGCTGCCTCTGGTTGTTCATTGTTTTTCTTTTATTATGCTAGAGAAAGAGAGATAAAAACAAGAGATGGAAATGAATCTGTTCCTGTGATGTATTAAATAAAAGCTAACAAAACCATGCTGAATGCTTTAGAAGCAAAACCCTTTACCTCTTCTGACTATTTCTTCGTTCAAACAAGCATCATCCCTTGTCCCCCAAAGTCAAGGTTCCACCCCCGCTAACCACCTCCTCAGAATCATTGGATGTTTTTAATTTATCTTTGTTTCATAAGCATTTTGTCTTACTATGCTATTGTTTACATTTTTCTATTGTGTAGATATCTGATAGACGTTTTACCCTTGTGGTGAATTTGTATGTGACAGAGTAAAATAGAGAGAGAAAGAAAGAAAGAAAGAGAGAAAACACATAAGGGAATAACTGTTCTCTCTACCTTGTGTGCAGATATTATTAGCTAGGCTACACTTCTCCATTTGCTGAGAGAGGATATCTACAAATGTGAGGAAGGGTCAGATGGGGGAACCACAAAGAATGACAGTTTTACAAGGAGATATAACTACATTTTCTGCAGGATGCTAACTAGTAGAGTAACATAAATGAAAGATATAAAGGCAATAACTATAAACTATTGTTAAGCAACTTTTCTATTACTTGAAAACAGACAAACCATGAGAACAGTTTTGAAGTTTTGACCATTTGAACAATATTTATATATATTTTAAAGAAGATAACGAACAGATGAACTTGAAGTTGATCATTACTTTGTTTTGCTTGTGGGTTTTTTGTTTTGTTTTGTTTTGTTTGTTTGTTGTTTTCTGTTAGTTTTTTTGCCGAGTAGCAGTCCTGTACCTTTGCAGTATCAACACCTGTTTTTCCACAGCCTTTTGAAATCTTCATAGCTTGATAAGTCACGTCACCTAAATTTTGTTGACCTTCAAAACAAGAAAACAAAACAAAAAAAAATCATGAAAAGAAACAAATCTAGTTTATCACAAAAGATACAAAACTGATGAATTTATACAAGTTTTTAAAATTTATCTTTCCTTTATGTAACATGTCTATTTAGTGCCTTATTAAAGAAACAGTAACCTTCCCTTTAAAGAGGGAGAAAGAAATCTTTGCTAGTGTTGTGAGTTACTAGGGTCAGTGTCCTGACCTTTAAATCCTTGCATTAAATTTTCCGATTATGTATTTAAAAGGGAGTACTGCTTCTTTAAATGCTCCCTTTCACACACTAGACCCAGTTTGATGTGCCTAGCCATGTAAGGTGCTCCCTTTCTGCCATTTGTTTTCATGGATTGTTTGTAAGGTAACTTGAATACATTTATGCACATATCCTACTCCAGTGGGTAGGAAACTGTGGTGGATATTGTAAATGAGATACCAACCAAAAGACAAACTGAAATATAATATCTACTGCCCTCTTGAGCCAAAATGCGTGAATAGTATTGTTGGGTTTTCTTTTTTTGTCTGTTTTGTTTGTTCTGTAGTCTAACTAGTTTGTTTGCTACAAAAATGGTTACCTCAGCAGGTTTTGGGTGGAGTGTGCATCACATCTAAAACTGTATAGTAAATATGGAAGCGTTATCCGGACTGGAGGTTGTTAAGTAACTGAACTGTCTTGTTGTTGCAGAAGGAGAGTTAAAGTGACCCCAAAAACCTATAAAAATCAATCAGAAAGATAACTGGCTCTCCGGAAGGCACTGTCTAATGCAGGTTGTCAGGAGAGTGTTCTAAAGAGAATATTGCAAATAGAGATGGTCAAAATTCAGAAAATCCCATTTTAAACTTTTTTTTTAAAGAAAGATGTCCACTTTTCCATCCTCCTCCCTGACTTCACTGCAACCACTTCCCAGGTAGAGCATTTTCCTATTTCTTGAATGGTGAAGCTATGACTGTATAAACAGGAAGGTTCAAAACATGGAATTTTCAGTGGAAAGGAATTCCTCTTTCAATCCAGGTATTGCATGAGGACAAAAAGGATCTAGCTTTTCTTCTGACAAGGTGTCCTTAACTTCCATTACCAGGGATTTAGATAAGAGTATATATGGAAAGATCCCAACCAATCTACATCTTCAACATCACTTAACCCTTTGGGGTGAAATCCAAGCTCCTCTGAAGTCAATGACAAAATGTCAGTTGACTTTATTGGAGCCAGCGTTTCACTCCAATCATTTTTCCCTTAAATCCTCTTTCTGTTTGTGTAATCTATGTATTTGTTACTAAAATACTCAAGATCGTACCCAAACCAACTCCAAGATCCTAACAGGGTGTTAGGAATTATGGTCTAATTTTTTTGGCTCAGGGTCCATTTCTATTGAATACTGATGTCCCATATCATCAGCAAGTAACTAAAAAACAGCTGTGCGCACAACAGCTGATGTATTTTCATTCTTGGTTTCTCCCAGGCTTTCTATAGATGAGAATCGTACTTAAACTTGATTATGATCCTACACCCCAGAAGTGAAAGGGAGATTTGCTGTTGATGTCAATGGAAATGAGAGAGGAAGAGCTTGAAGCCCTTCAAGAAGGAGCATCCTTTTATATTGTTTATTTTTATTTAACAAAAGCAGAAAAAAACAAGACATTGCTTATGCTTAGCAACCTCTTGTCCCAATCTGCCTGTTTGCTAGAAGTTTGACATGTTAGCTTTAAAGTCATGTTACCTTTTTTTTCTTTGTATCTTATAGTAGGGCAAACAGCATTCTTCAATGAAGTGCCACCAAAACGTAGGGCACATCTGCACAGCAGGGCTAAAGTCGGAATAAGCTACGCAACTTAAGCTACGCAATTGATGTAGCTGAAGTCAAAATAGCTTATTTTGGCTTTTGGCGCTGCCTACACAGCAGGAAGTCGAAGGAAGAACACTCTTCCTTTGACTTCCCTTAGTCCTCATGAAGTGAGGTTACAGGAGTTGGAGTAAGAGGTCCTCAAGCTCGACATTATTTCAAAATAAAGGCTTGTAGTGTAGACATGCGTTTTGTTATTTCGGATTAGTGTTAGTTATTCCGAAATGACACTGCTGTGTAGACATAGCCTAAGTGAATTGCAATGTGAATAAGGATTTTTAAATAAGGATGGCAAGGAAGAATGGGTTTTATTTGGTTCAAACACTGGTAAAACTAAGTTCCCTTCACAACCCTTGATTTCAACAGTTGGAATATCAGCTTTACTAATCTAGTGCATTGTTTCCTTAAGTATTTTATAATCCATTTGATCTTTAAGTGGGGAAGTAAGGAAAACTGATTGCTTTCTTGGGAAATGACCCTTTTTTGTATGCATATGAATCTATGAAATTGCACTAACTGCTATACTGAAAAAAAAAAAAGCCCAACATTTTTATTAAGGGTTGAAAAACAACTAAATCCAGATGTGTGGCATAAATAATGTTAGTCAAGAACAGAATGAATTTTTATTCTCTTCTGTCAGCTCAGATTTTCTATGTACAACACAAAGCTACAAAAAAAAAAAAGTTTTCCAGAAACTGTGCTTCAAATTTTTGCTGTACTATAGAAGCTCATGAAGGACAGCATTAAAGTCCTAATTTGCCTGCCTTATAGTCACATTTCATTGTATTGATATTTTCTTAAACTTCCAGTTGCATTGCTTTGGCTTTGAAGTTTGTTATAGGCAGTCCTGTATCCTGAATTCTGTTCCAGTTTAAACTTATGTAAACTATTGACAGCACATGCAATGCAGTACTTATCTATATTTTGCTGTTTTAGTATGAATATGTACGCTGATGCCAATTTACAAGAATCTGTTGTAAACGCTTATTGTGTAACAGTAACCAATAGTGGCAATTATATGTCATTCTAAAAGCTGCAATACTTATACAATAAATTTTACAATACTTTGGAACGTTTGTTTTCACCTTTTGCTTTCTTAGCCAAATTCAGAATTTGCCAACATAATGTACTTTTAAATGCACTTCCCAAACTTTTGAAACATTGGGAAAAATACATCCTCAGCTCTGTATTTGTGTGTAGGGGAATTAGTCAATAACTAACATTCTTACTGGGCTAAAATGATAAGCCAGCATATGTGTTTGACACTGTGGTTTTCAAATTAAGCTGTAGTCTGCTCCTGATGTATTTGCATGCTAAATGTTGCTTTTGTTTTGTGTGCTTGCGTGCACATAGGTGTGTCTGTGTGCAAGGTGCTGTTCTCCTTGGAATATGCAGCTTTAATTGCAAAAGAAGCGTTCCTGTTTTGCATTATGACACCAATATATACCATCCTTGTGATCCTGCCTTTCCTACAAGAGCATTGTTGATGGTGAGAACTTCTTAATTTGAGTAACCATCAATCAACGAAGAACTGTTTAGATTGATTTAAGTCTCAAGCACAGATAAATTGTGTGACTTGCTTCCTTTGAGGCTGTGGTCCACTTGCAGTGATCACATTAAAATGATGATTAAAAACCTAACTGTTTGCAGGGTTTTCTCTTTAACTTTCATAAGGAAGTTCTTAATAGCTGGGTTCAGCTTTGTGGGATGTACCAGAATCTATTTTTCCTCTTAAAACTGTGAAGCATATAGTAACTCTGCACTTCCATAGCATCACTCATCTGAGTGCCTCCCGCGCTTTACAAATGTAAATTAACCCTCCGACCAGCCCTGCTCTATTGATGGTGATACTGACACTTCATAGATGGCTAAAGTACACCACAGAGCAGTGGTGGGCAACCTGTGGCCTCATTTTGATTTTTTATTTCAACAATCTTTATTTATTTATTTCAACATGATTATAAAAGTTATCACAAATTCAGTAGAAAAGGGTTTAGGGGACTCAGTAAGAAGAAGGGTGGGAGAGTCATTTTTCAAATTTACTTTCCTCAAGAAATGAGTACCGGCACACTTTTTTTTTTTTAAACAAAAAAAAGCACTGGTCCACAATAAATACACAATCTTAATATCACAAGTATTTGTGAGTATCATAGAATCATAGGCCTGGAATAGAACTCGGGAAGTCAAGTCCAACCCCCTGTCCAAAGCATTCTCCTTTTACAATCTTGCTAAAACCTCTTACCAAATTTTTAAGTCCAATACAATGTGCATTCTTCATGGGCACAGCGTCTTTGGGATCACAGCTCATAACCCAGCAGAAGAGCTGTTGCAGGTCACTGGCCAGCCTTCATTAAGCAGTGAGCAACACTGACTCAGCTGTGTGACTGGCCAACACTGGGCTACTGAGAATGACTGAGCTCCCAGACCCCACCCCCAGGCTGCAAAGCCAGGCGGTGCTCTTTTGAAATAACTCCTGCTTCTGAAGCTATTCATAGCGCTATTTCAAAATAGTTATTTCAGGATTTATTATTTCAAAATAACACATTTTGAAACACCTCCCTAGTGTAGACATGCCCTTAGGGTGCGTCTACACAACAGGGCTTAACTCAAAATAAGCTACGCAATCTGAGCTACATAAATTGCATAGCTTATTTCAAAATTGGGAGCACCTACACAGCACTTATTTTGAAATAGAGCGCTCATCCTCCGACTTCCCTTACTCCTTGTACAATGAGGATTTCAGGAGTTGGAGTAAGAAGTCCTCCAGCTTGACAGAATTTCAACGTTATTTCGAAATAACTGCCTGCTGTGTTAGAAGTGGACTAAGTTGCTGTGTAGATGTACCCGTGGGGGGGGGGCAAAATTATTGTAGATAAACTACTCTTCTCAAACAACAAGGGAGGCTACTATACATTTGATAGGAGAGAGATTATTTTAAACCTTTTTCCTGAACAGTGGAAACAGTTTTTAATTGTGATTCTTAGACACCACAAGTAGCAAGGGCCTTGTTTTAAACTTTTGAAGACTTTAAAAAGATCAATTCAACCTTACCCAGCACTTCCAACACTGAGACTATTTTTTGTTAGATTTCTGCATTTCCCCCTGGCTTTGCTTGTTGGAAGGTGTTTGTACCAAACTTGAAAGCATCAAAACTTCACAGCATCTGTCTCTTTTTAATTTACTTTTTTCACCCCTCAATATTTTATCTTTCCAATCATAACCTAGGCTGTTCTGCACTGTTGTTCATTAAAGCTTCCAGGAGGCATTGAGATCTTCTTCCTCAGGCATTGAGTTAATCCTTGTTCCTATTGCTATTTGACAGATGATTCACTTCTCATGTAGCTTTGGCAGTTCTAGCCACGTCGCTGCCTATGACTGCATTTCATCATTTTTTGTTCCCGGAGGCAGCTCAATTTCATACCCAGCTTTAGCAACTCTCCTCAGTCTTCTGCTAGCATTGCCTTCTCCCCATGCAGAGAGATTGGGGTGGGGTAGGACGTGGGGCGGGGGGTGTAACACTTTGTGTTTGAAGAGGTCTCATACACAGTGTGGGTTAATTTCTGCAAGTTCAGAGAGTTAGAGCAACTCCACACTTCCCACAGCCCTGCCTTGATCTCCATCCCACAAAACCTGTAAAGCTTAATCCCATGCAATTAAAAGAGGAGGGGCTTCTGGAGAAAAGTGAAATTTATATTACTTGGGTTTCCCATGTACTCTCATGCTTCACGTACCTGTATAACCCGAAGATTAAATGTGTCACCTTCCAGGAGCTGCCTATAGAGGATAATAGCCTACTGCTGCTACCAACTACTAGACTCAGAGGGGTAGCCGTGTTTGTCTGTAACTTTAAAAACAATGAGTAGTCCTGTGGCACCTTAGGGGATGTTATTTCAAAATAACAAGACGAGCATCCACACTACCAAGCCTTTTATTTTGAAATAATGGGCTTGTTATTTCGAAATAATAACTCCTGCTTGTGAAGAGGAATAAACTTAATTTCAAAATAGTTATTTTGGGAGTTATTTCAAAATAACTTATTTCAAAATCTAGTTGTGTAGACATTACTTAGAGACTAACAAAAATATATAACATCATAAGCTTTCGTGGGTAAGATCCACTTCATCAGATGAGTTGGAATGGAAATAACTGTAACCAATATATATAAAACATCAAAAGAAGTCTCTGTCAATTGCAAAACCTGTGTTAATGAGGCTAATTAAGTGGGCGGATGTGTCCCATTCATAGCTTTTGCTTTGAAAATATGTATGTTACAGGCAGGAGAAATTGGCTTTGTAATGTGCCAACCAGTTTTTGTCTTTATTTAAACCCAGGGAAACTGTCAAATTTATAGATGAATTCAAGCTCTACAGCCTCTCTCTGTAAGGCTATGTCTAGATAACAGGCTTCTTTTGGAGGAAGCTTTTTTTGGAAGAGATCTTCCAAAAAATCTTCTTCTGAAAGAGAGCATCCACACTGCAAAAGTGCATCGAAAAAGCTATCTGCTTTTTCAAAAGAGAGCGTCCAGACTGAATGGATGCTCTCTCGCATGTAAGCTGTGATTCCTATGGATGGAATGGCCACCGGGGCATCTGTGCTTTTTCCTCTTTCCTCTTCTTCCAAAAGAACTCCCTTTTCCCCGTCCACACACGCCTTTTTGCGAAAGAGCTCTTTCAGAAAAAGGCTTCTTCCTCATAAAATGAGGATTACCAATGCTGCAAAAAACCCTCTGTTCTTTCGATTTTCTTGTGAAAGAACGCGATTGCAGTGTAGACATACCCCAATTGGTTAGTGAAATTCCTTTGTTGAAGAATGGCTACCTTTAAATCCATGATGGAGTGACCAGGCAGGTTAAAATGTTTCCCTACAGGTTTGTGTGTTACCATTTCTGATGTCTGATTTGTGCCCATATATTTGTCCAGCCCAAGGGACTTTGTGTGGAAGGGCATGGAGTCCTGTCCGTATTGATGATCACTGGTGCAAGTTGTTATTCATTCCACTCAGCAGAAGAACCTGAGGACAGAATGACAGAGCCTTGAGACTAAAAGGGAAAGAAGGGGAGAAACCTAGAGCTGATCTCTCCTTGGATTTCAGCCTATCTGGCCCCAGCTCTCAATTGTGCGTGGGTGTTTTGGTTTCGGTTTGGCTTTGTTTTTTAAAATCGTCTGGCTTTCTGTGGACTGCCACAGCTGCCTTGCCCTCTCTGTACTGGACTGAGAATTTACACTGCCTGCTGCAGATTCAGATCAGGGTCGCCTCTCGAAACACTGAAAAGCATCCTTCTTCCAATAGCATAGAATCGTTTTGTCACCCGCAGGAACTGAAATCCTTCTGAAATCGAACCTCCGCTAACAAAGTAACCTGCATTAAAGGGTAGTTTCTTTAAAGAGACTCCACAGGGACTCTTTGCTGAGAGCAGTGGGGAAAAGTGCCAGTATTATCCTAAGTTTCTTTATTTTTCTTTTTCTCCGTGTGTGTGGCATGCGGCGGGGAGGTGGAGAATGTTTTGGATCCAAAGGAAAGTTCTTTTTAATCACGGCCAAACTAACAAAATCCTGGCAAGGGATGAAAAGGGCCAAAGATAAGACTCCTAAACACTTGGATTATCGCATTCAATTGGCCTTGATTTTATCTGCTGTTTGTTATATTCTCAGATGCCATAGACAGTAGCTAGTACAGTTTATGTGAGGACTAGCCCAGAAACCCAAAGCACGAGTGCCACCTGGAATGATCACCCAGATTGATGGCTTTCAGCTGAGATTTTTTCCAAGGGAAACTAAGGGAGTTAGGTGCCCAAATTCAGTGGGAACTTGTACTGCTTTTGAAACCCTCAGCTGTGACCAATAGCACAATTCTGGTTTTGAACTGGGTATGTGTACACTGCCCAAGAGCAGTAAAAGGATTATAAGAGGGCCTGATTTGCCTCTTGCCTACCCCAGAGCAACTCCATGAATTGCAGTGCAGGGGCTCCTGATTTACAAGTGAAAGGACAAGATGATCCTGGGGGTTATTGCACATGATGTGCAAATTTGTGCTTTGAAATGGATTTTTCTTAAAGCAATGGCATTTCACTGAAGGAAAAAAAACCAACAACACCCTGCCAGATTCACCATCGGGGTGCAGTTCTGGTTGAAATCAATGGAGCTGCTCCCATTTATTCCACCTGAGGGTCTGTCTCATAGAGGAGTTCCTACCTAGCTCCCAGTGTCCCACTGAGATTATTCGGTAGAGTTCTACTCTCAGCCCTTGATTTCTCTCCCACGGGTGAGTCTGTTTGTTAGTTTGGCCCGTGGGTGAGTCATTTAACCTCTCTGCCTCTGTTTTCCCAGCCGCACAATCGAACTAACACTGTTCTTTCTTCCAAGGACGTCCTATCTAGTGCATCTAAAATTGCCTTGCAGTTGAAGAGCATGATGCAAATGATATGTGTCGATTGAAAAGAGGTATGTTTTTATTTTTGTTTTCCAATTTAGCACAGATACGTTTTAGTGCTTAGAGTCAGAAGTCATATGGTAGCAAGATTTTGGCGTATAGGACAAAAGAGTAATCCCAGACTTGAAGCTCATTAGCGTACATTTGGTTGGGCCGGAACGCTTAACTTGTCATCCCCTAAGAAATTGCTTCGTCTGATCTGAAACAAAACCTGGCTCCAATCAAAGGGATTACTGTAGAGCAGTTTAGAATAAATAGAAGCCGTGAGTTCCATTTAGTGCCTCTTCCTCGCAGGAAGTAGAATATCTGTTCCATTTAAATTGTGAAAATGCATAGCATATGATTTTCTGTCCAGTTTTGGTGAACAGATGCAATAATTTTCAGAGGTCTCAAGTGGAATTCCACAGGGAGCTGTTCTGGGTCAGATGCTACTTAACATCTTTGTTAAATACACAGGAGTAGAGAGTGTACTGATTAAATCTGCAGATCGCACCAAGTTAGGAGGGGTTGCAAACACTTTGAAAGATTGAACTGAAATTTGAAGGGATTTTGATAATTCGAAAATCCTAGCTATAGACAACCAAATTAAACAAATAGAAATGTAGGGTGCTAATTTTAGAGAAGGAAAACCAAACGCACAAGTACAAAGTGGGGGATAACTGATGTGGCAGCCGCACACCTGAGAAAGAGCTGGGCATTGGGATGGGTCACAAACTCCACGTGAGTCAACAATGTGATGAAGTTGCCAAAAAAAAAGCAAATGCAAATTTGGATTGCATTAACAACAGCATATAGTTTGGATTGCACTAACAAAGGCACAATGCTGGGGAGGGACATATGGGGGACACCCACCATGCAACTGCCCCCATGACTCCTCCCCATGCCACCCGTGGCTCTGGCCCTACCCCACTCCCACTCCACCCCAGGCCTGCCTCTTCCTGCCTCCACCCACTCCCACTCCACCCCTTCTTCCAAGCCTCCACCCCTGCTCTGTCCCACCCCCACTACAACGCTTCCCCCAAGCTCCTTCCCTGAGCTATGTGGCCCAGAGGGACTAGTGAGAGGTGGGGGTGGTGCCAGCATGAGGGGTCAGAGCCCCCACAGTACTCACTGGGGGTGGGAGGGAAACAGAGAGACCTCTCTGCACCCCTGGTGGGCTCCCAGCTGTGTCAATCCACTTCCAGCAGCCACTGAGTAGAGGGAAGACAGTGCCACCCCTTCCTCCAGCTCCCTTCCCGGAGCAATATGGTTGGGAGCTGGGGCAGTGAAGTGAGCCGGGGCCAGGTTGCTCTGCCCCCCTGCCGCCAGTGAGTGGGGGATGGATGACCCTTAATGCTGGTACCAGCCTCCCCAGAGCTAGTCCCCCGGGCTTCTCAAAGCTCCCCAGAGCATGGGGCCCCTCAAAGTGTAAGGCCTGGGGTGGTTGGACAAACAGTCCATAGGACGGGACAGCTCTGACCGCTGGCCCCATGGCATTTGGGGGTAGAAACATGTGAACCTTCATTCTCCCCAGCCCTGTATTTCCCCTTAAGGCATAGCATGCAGGTCACATATACTATTGCTTTGGTATAAAGCATACAACTGAGTAGAAGGTTTCTCACTTGAGTTCTGGTAGGAACAGTTTCACTCAAGCTCAATGGAGAGCAAGACTGAATCCTTTCAGAATGATAGCCCCGCTCTCTCCTTCTCCTTCATACTAACAACGCCCCTTCTTTCTGTCTGAGCAAGTAGGCGAGGGAAGAGCAGGCTGTAAACATGGCTTGCAGGGAGGTCTATACTCTTGGGGACTCCTAGTGCAAGGCATCTGGCAATGTAAGCTTGCAATAATGGCAGCTTTCCAGGCTGGCTACTTGGAGGAGTGTTTGCAGAGAAGAAAAGAAAAAGCTGCACATTCGACAGGGAATGTTTCCTAAGTGTCTCAGCAAGTAGACCACAGTCCCAGAGTCACTGTGGTGGGCTGTGGATAAGTATGACACACACTGGCTCAGCGGCCCTCTACTGGATAGAATTGGAAATGTTCAGAGGTATCCTGCTAGAGTTGGTTGAAAAATGGTATTTTCAAAATTTCTGAAGAAACAAAAATATATTTTTCCCCAAAACGTTTCATAGAAAATAAATGAGAAAAAGATTGGGGTATATTTTTATCTTGTGTCTCCCCCCCCCCCATCTGCCTTTTTTCATAGTGAAAAGTCAGATATTTTTCCATGTTCATAAACTAAAAACAACTGTACTCTGCCTCCTGCTGCCATGGAGAAGCCAACCGCAGTAAGCTGAGAGAGGATGGCAGGGCAGAGCAGAGCTGGCTCCCGCTGCCATGGTATGTGCATGAGTGTCCTGTGCCAGGCCCCTCACCCCTAGGTAATCCTGTTGATCCCGTCCATAGAATAGCTGGGGCAGTGGCCCTAAAAGCACAAAGTCTGGGATAGCCACCCCCAAACCATTGTATGGACAGGATGGCTCTGGGCACAGGCAAGGGTTCCCCATGCTAAGAACAGGTTGTAGTGAGGTGCCTCTCAGCCCCGGTGCCCCTGGACGTTTCACAGAGAGGTATTAACTTTAATTTCAGTGGAACTGCTGATGTTTCAGAAACAGACCAGATGTGCCTCTCACTTACCAGGGGAAGATCAAGGGACAAGCTGTGGAATGGCAGCCCACTAGGCCTGTCTTATCGGAGGGGGTTGTCAGAGTCAGTCTGAGTGTGCTTGAAGGGTGCACAGGAAAAGAGCCCCATAACAAAATGTGCTTCAAGATCTTTAATGACCTCACCTCGTCAGAACACAATCATTGTCCTGCAGTGTCGTGCTGGTGCTATTAGTTCAGAACTGGCTCAGAAAGACTGGTGCACCCCACTGAATAACCAACACCATGTCCTGCCACTGAGCTGGGCTCCCTCCAGTCCTGATTAGGGAGTGAGCCCTGTTTGAGTCCCCACACAGGCTAGGATCACTGCAGGCAGAGATGGCACCCTGCCCAACTCAGGGTTTCCTCTGGCTCAGTGAACAAGAGGGTAAATGGACTGACCAGCTGCTTGGGTTTTCCCACCTCTCAGCCTGTTAAGAGTATATTGTCAGAGAAGGTTAAAAGACACACTAATGAAATTACAACCCTAACTTTATAAACCAATGGCACCAGGCTGTGGGAAGGGGAAGTCGCTTTAAACATGTAATCTGCAGTGCTCAGAGCAGATTCTGCAATGCAGAAACCTGGGGGAGCATTGACTTATCAGTCAGGATTAATTGTTCGTAGTAGCTATTCATATTTTTGTTCTCTGTAGTTCAAGCTCCCCATTAGAATACACAAGGTGGCTTGGGATTGATTTGCTAGCAGAGGCCATAAATCACAATCGCAGCATCTAGCGGTGAATTTTGCAGGTCAGTCAAAAAGTGCCTCCGTGGAGTATTTGTCCCTCGCAAATACAGAGAACCTGGATCTTGAACCATTAGGTCAGGGTGTCTCTGCTGAATGGGATTGGATCAAGAGTGCCGTGCTGAAGGACAGGGTTGGCTGCCTTAGAGGTGGTGTGCACTGCTAGTGGGCAGGAGGAGCACTGCATGGGAAAGAACTAAAACAAACCACTCGAAAGAAATCAAATGCGCTGGTTGAATTGGCTTTGCTACACTTTTATCCCGCTTCCTTTTTTACCAGGCTCACAGGGGTTTGGGCAGAGATGGCAAATATAAATCACCTTTTTGCACTACTGTCCCTTAGTTCTCCCCTACCGGGAGCTGTGCTGCGCCCTCCTTTTGTAAGGCCTGAGAATGAACCCTGCCATTTAGTCTGTGAGATGTTGCAAAATGAGTCTCTGTGGGCAGATCCTGATGTGGTTTCCCATTCTTGTCCTCTGGGTTGTGGGTGTGATATGGCCCATAGCTCCTGGGCTGAGGCTGGGTTGGGTAAATAAGTGTATCTCTGACCTCTCTGAGGGAGGGAAAAGTGAGGGCAGCTGGGAGTTCACAGGAATGGCTGACTGTGGGGTCCCTTCCTACTTTACATGGTGCCTGGGGCAGTTCCCTCTAAGGTAGGGCTACTCAACATGCAGCCCTCAGGCTGCATGCGGCCTGGGGCCCATTTGTTTGCGGCCTGCGGTGCCATTTGGGTTTATGTGGGGCTCAACACGCGGCCTGTGGGTGTGAGTCAAAACAAAAAAGTAGTCAATGTAATGGTCTTCTGTTGAGATGTGTTTTAGTAGTTAAATTCCTGAACTGTCATTACTCATTAAAAGTGCTGTCATATGGGTGGAAATTGGGTAAATATTGCATTTTATTAATATCAGCAGAACTGACTTAAATGGGGCCTGTGTGTTGTGTAGTCTTGCCTTAATCTTCATATTCATTCCCGTCAGTGTGAAAGATGCTATTTGCATATATTTGCATATAGATTTGCATGTATATGCAACCACACTTAAGTTGCAGCCCTCGGCATGTGCTATGAGTATCATTGTGCCCCCAGGGCTTCCAAAGTTGAGTAGCTCTGCTCTAAGGTGTGCGCCTCCTACCTGATTAGTGCCTCCTGGTCCTGGACCCTGGAGAGAGACTTTGGAAGGTGATGTGGTGGGAGAAACAGGGGTAGGTGGGAGGAAGTAGGAAGTGGGTGAAGGTAGGTAGTGGAAAGAGGGGTAGGGGGAATAAGTTTGGAACATCCCAGAATTCCCAGCCCCAGCTGGGCTGCATGTGGCAGCCTGGGAGAGATGTAACTTTCTCCAGCTGCCGCGTCTCTGCAGCCCATGCTGCACTGCCACAGCAGGGAGATAGGAGGGGAGAGCATCTGATTCTTGGTCTCTCCAGTTCCAGCTGTGCTCTGGGGAGCCACACTTTACCCAACTCACCCAATATCCCCTGTCCCAAGAGGTCCAACACCGGGAGTCGGGCCCCACAAAAGTCAAGACACTGATGGAAAAATAAAGTTTTTTTATATTAACCATTTGGGGCTGCTTTTTTATTTGTGAGCCTTTACGGTACATTTGCTCCAGGGCCCCAAGATTGCATCATGAGAGTTAGAAATGTCCAATCTTTTTAAAATGAAAGCCAACACTCTCTTGACTTCAGCAGTTCAGGCTTTAAGAAAAACACCAGGTATTGTGGGAATGGCAGGCAAAGTGTGGGAGGTGATGGCACTGATCAGTATTGGTTGTGTTTAAATAAAACACCTCTCATTCAATATTCCCTCTCACCTTTTCCGTCCCTGTGTGGATTTTTTCCATCCATGTGTGGAATAATTTTTTTATGTGCACCAAGGTATGTGTGAATGTGCACCCACAGTAGAAACACAAACCTAGGTGTGGGCACTCTACTAATCAGCTGGGCAGCATTTGAGTCTCTCCTGAGTGGCCACACAAGCGCACAGCTTACAGGGAACGCTGCTCTCATTGGTTTACTCCGAAACAAAGTGTGGCTCAGAAGAGTTCACTTTTCTCTCCCTCCATCTCTGGTCACTGCTTTTCCCCAGCATCTCTCTCCCTCTCTTTTCAGCCTGGGTTCCTTGGCCCCTCGCCTGCTGCCAGTCAGTTCAGGCACAGCATCTCTTGCCCCTCCATTGCCAGCACAGACCTGTCAATGTCGGAAGGCTATAAAGAGAGATTTGCACAGGAAAAAGGATCTTATAACTCCATCGAAACCACAGCTGTAGTGCAGGCAGCTAGCGTTACTGAGGCCCAAATGTGGGAGGAATCCTGGAGTGGCTCCAGATTAGGGCCAGAAGGGAAAAAAACGGGGCAGGACACTTTATATTATATGAATTAACTCAAACTTCCAGGTCAATTGCATGGTGCATTTCTGGGACCTGGGTTTTTGTAACATAATGTGTGGTGGGGGCGGGGGAGATAAGAGAATGCAACATGTGAAAGATGTTAAGCACAACACATCATGTGCTACCGGAAAGTGATCAAATACTTCAGTAATGAGCACATTATTAGGGCCTATATAGAATAAAATAGAACATGGTGCTAATTATTTTAACATCAAGAGCAGTGAGTGGGATTTTTCAAAGAGGTTTTGATGCTTGTTTCCCATTAAACCCAATAGGAACTAGGCATCCAAAGCTCTTTAGCAGCTTGGGAAGTCTCATCCAATAGCTAAAGACTGCTTTATGATCCAACATCTCCTCTGCAGATGGTCTGCAATGATAAAAGCTAGAACTTCAAAGCTCATAGGGGAGAAGGGGAAAGGTAAATTTGGGGCTAACTTGTCCCTCTAAGGAGAGACAGCAGAGAACAATGCCAATGTGTCCTTAGTTGTATCTATTTGTGTGTTGCCCTCTGCAGGAGGAGGCCCCGAGACAATGTGTTTCATTAGGAAGCCCCCTGTACTATTTCAAAGTGATGGCATGTAAGCCATGGATATAGCAGTTCTAGTCCACCACTGAAATCAAAGGTGTTCTGCCAGTGTAAAGCTAGAGTGATTCCACAGTGAAGTACTATCAGTTCTCATGGCTTACAATAACCTTAGACAGATTTTCACTGTGTGTAACATGCCTACTAGGGAGATGTCTCTTTAAGAAATCTATTGGTGCGGAGTGCGAATGACTTGTGTCTGAGTCAGTGTTGATAGGGGGATGCACAATTAATTCTCCATAGTCAGAAGTTTCTGGGATTTGATGTGGAAGTTTTGGGTCTGCTCTGTAGGTTCCCTGTTGCTACACTCACAGGACACCAGGCAGCTTGCAGAAGGCCATGACTTGGGTGCTGTATGGGTTGGGAGATACTGCGCCCAGCGGCAGGAAGCAGGTGTTTTCCCTAAATCAGATGCCTTTTGCAGCAGGTTGGTGATACTGTTCACCCTCCAACAGGGTGATTCTGGCAGTGTTGATGACAGACAGGGGAAACTGGGAGGGAAATATACTTTGAATGTTTGTTTTAGTTAAATGTCTCAGCTAATATGATTCACCAACGTTACTCTTATCTAAATACGATGATGGGGAAGCCACATTTCTTTTGCTAGTCTCGGTTTTGTATTTGTTTTAACTCTATATGCTTAACTAAGCAGTTGGTTATTTGGTTAGCTGAGTAGTTTCAGCAGAGAGGAAAACTCTGCATGAATTCCAGTTGAACATTTCTACAGGCAAGTGGAGGGAAGTTGTTGCTTTTGACTCAGCATATCATGTAGATCTGGTGATCAAAGACTCTGAGGCCCCTTCTTGCGCAAGAAAACCTCTCTTGCGCAATGCCGTTACTGCGTAGACAGCTCCTTCTGGTGCAAGAGCCTCTTCTGCAAAAATGGTGGCTCATTAGGTATGCAAATGAGGCGAGCGATATTCCATGCTTAGCCTCATTTGCATATTTCTGGCCCAAGAAGCCGCAAGTGTAGACATAGCCTGAGACTCAGGTGAATTCAGTCTAAACTTTTGGGAGTGCCTTTTCACTGTGTTCCTGTGGGGACTGACCTGTTTAGATTCAATTTGTTTTCTTCATGTTCATGTATAACTGTAGAGCTCATGTACATGGCTTACATGAATCTTTTGAAAAAGCCTCTTTCGAAAGAGAGCGTCTAGACTGCAACCACTTATTTCAAAAAAGCGAGTCGCTTTTTCAAAAGAGAGCACCCAGGCAGTCTGGATGCTCTCTTTTGAAAAAGCCCTGTTTGCATTCAATAGCGCCTTTTTTTGAACGAGCACTTTCAAAAACAGGTGTTATTCCTAGTAAAATGAGGCTTTCCTCAGTCGAAAAAGCTGCTGCGTTCTTTTGATTTAATTCCTAGACGCAGGTGAAGTTTTTTTCGAAAAAAGGTCACTTTTTTCGAAAAAAACCTGTAGTCTAGATACACCCTCACTGAAAATCCTCAGTGACTGAACTCTGGTTCTATAGTTGCTTTCCTTAGGATGCTGGATTTTTTAGGCACCGGAGAAGGGCAATGAAGAAAACCCTAGCCCACCCAAAGATTACATGTTAACATGCAGCTGTGATAATATGGAGCAAAGAAAACAAATTAAAATATTTAAAAACAAACAAATATTTAAAAATAAGGACATGCAGCTGCTTCTTTCCCTGGTCTGGTATTTTTTTTCTTTTTTTATTTGAGAGCTGTCATTTTCATGTCTGCCAGTATTTTGGGTTGGTTTTGTTTCAGAGAAAAATGCAAGTTTCATTTTCTATTTACAGATTTACAACGTTGTTTGTACCATGCTACTCACTCCTGGCTCCACCCACAACTGATCGCAAGAATGATTCAGCTCTAGGAGTCACAGCATAACCAGACCACAACATTCAAAAATCAGGAATCATACCCCCCAAAATCATGACATTATCTTAATAAATGTCTGGATTCTTAAATAATACAGATGTAGTTCTTTTTATTTGCCTTCTGGTCTTGGAGTCTTTCCAAGCTTTTCTTTTTGTAATCATGAGGGTGAGAAACTTGCTTCTTTCTTTTAAATGAAGACTGAGATATCGTGACTTTGGAAGCTGGCACTTTAAGAAAAAAACAAGAAATATCACAACATTTCCCAATGCAAATTCAGACTTGGCAACACTGGATTCAGCAGAGCAAATTCCTTATTCAAAACTCTTCCCAGGGCTAGATTGTTGCATGCATTATTTGCAATTACTTACCACAGTCCTTTACCAATTATTTTCATGACTAGCTGCTAAAACTGTGCACACAATTGCTGTACCTGAATGCATACCATGGCATGAATAGATGGGCCTCTGTTGAGAATTTTGACATGACCAAGAGCTTTCAGGTGGAAGCAAAACAAAGAAGAGTGATCTCTGCTAAAAGAAACTTAAAGAAAAGCTTTTTACAATGGATTTTAACCTAGCAGAGTGCACACACAGCAAGTTGTCCTTTATGGAAGTATGAAAATGTAGATCCACTCTGTTCCCTGAAGCTCAGACAGATATCAAAGAAGGATCTTCCAGATCAGCTAGTATGAGAGATGTGCCTAAATGGATGACGTCTGAGCCAAGGACACTCATGTAAGAGAATGGAGCACACAAAGGTAAACACTAGGGAATGGAATATCTATTCACCTCTCCTGTTTTTTTCTATTAATATCCTCCCTGTTTCTTTCAGGAAGTTCCCTTCTCTTGCTTACCGATGTATATTAAAATGGCCATGGACTGTCTGAGTCATGTGTAACACTTCATCCCCAGACAAACATTTTTACAGAGGACTTTGTCTTGTCAAACTTCAGTTTCGGTTTCTGAGATAATACGTAAGTTGCAATTTCCATTTCCAGCTTCACCACATGATATCAGTTTTTGTTTTGTTTCTTTTAGAAACCCAACCCCAAGTTACTCTTTTCTTTTAGTTCTGACTGGATGTTTGGTTCTGATTAATACATGCTCATATGCCTGAGTCAGTTGTTTTGTGATGAATTCTGTAATTGACTTTCAGTCTGCTTTAGGATTTGGACAAATGGCAAAAGCAACACCTAGTGCAGGTAAGATTCGCTTTTAAAGATATTCTAAGTTTTTAGTGAAAAATTGCCTGACTTTTCTGGCTGTTCATTTATACTCCTGGCTCTTTCTGTTACTTTTGATGTTTAGCACATAGATAAGACTGATTTGATATAAGTGGCATTGTGTATCCTAGGAAAGTAGGGGAAGGGGGGCTTCAAAAGCTAAATTATAGGTTCTGTCTTTGTCCTCATATGTCTGCCTTAGGAGAGTGATTGGAAATGTCTCCTGCTTACTAGAGAACACCATGAATACAGCTGGCCAGAAAATGGAGTCTGTTTCTGTGGGAAATGTTCAACAGAAAGAAGATTAATTTTTCAGCAGAAAATGTTGAAAGTCAAAACCAATTTGGTTTTCACCAACTAAATCATATATTTCCAGCCAAAAAGTGTCCAATCCCACCCTCTCCTCCTGCCCCCAAAAATGAAATCAGAAAACTTTCTGTTTAATGGGCATTTTTTGAAAAACTGAGTATTACCAATGGTAGCAGAGACTTTCAGCAAAAAAAAAAAAAAAAAAAAAAAAAAAAAAAAAAAAAAAAATCATTTAGCCAAGCCCCCAGTTTTCCACAGGAAAACAAGTTTTCACAGGGCATTTTTGACTAGCCCTTGCAATGAGAATTGGGGGAGAAAGGGGTTTCTCTATCAACTCCCACCAAAGCTGGCAGGTGGGAGGCTCAAGCCATCAAGCAGTTATGAAGGGATTGAAGGATTAAAATGGGACTAATCTGGGTCCATTGGCTGTCTTCAGATTCACACAAACCCCAAGCTGGAAGACTGTGAACCCATGAGACTGGCATCCACATGGTTAGTTATGTATAATCCACCCATGGGATGCATAGCCTTAGCCGGAGGGTGTCCCGCTCCAAGAGCTACCCACGGTGCACTGCCTGAGGCCTTGGGCAGCTGTGCTGTTGGTGTAAATTTGTCCAGCAAGCTCGCTGTGTTGGCTGAGCTCCTAACTATAGACGGACAAAATAATAATTAAAGAAAACAATTAAATGGCCACCAAAACCAATTGGTTTGGTGAGAGCCCCCACAGCTGGCACAGCAAAAGCACTGGGAAGAGACCAACTTGTGGGGCCAGGCTGGACTTGCTCTGGCCAGAGAAGAGGTGGGAGAGGGAGCTTGACTCTAGTAATTAATACTTTGTCAAACCTTGGAAACATGCAGCACTGCTCCACTCGGGGGCCCAATCCTGGGCATGCTGAGCTCTCCCTGAGCAGAATGGGATGGGAGGTGCTCACTAGGGCTCAGCACCTTTCAGGATTAGAAGCCAGCTTTGTCCACATCCAAGGTGTACTTGGACCCCATTACGTGGTTATAAGACCCGTGTAGACGGGGCCTTATTTTCAGGTAAGAAAAATTCAGTCCTTTCTCTCCTCTTTCTTTCCATCTTGGCTGGAAATAGTTACATCTTTCCAATCACAGAATGTGTTTACCCTTGTCTCTTCTTGCCAGTCTCAGAGGGGTAGCCGTGTTAGTGTCTGTAACCGAAAAACGTTTAAAACAACCAATAGTTCTGCAGCACCTAAGTTTGTCTACACAGTAGCATTATTTCAGAATAGCTGACATTATTGTGGAATAACACAGAGCGCATCTACACAGCAAGCTATTATTTTGAAATAATGTCAAGCTGCAGGACTTCTTAATTCGATTCCTGTAACCCTCATTTTACGAGGAGTAAGGGACGTTGAAGGAAGAGTGTTCTTCCTTCGACTTCCTGCTGTGTAGACAGCTTAATTCGGCTTTTGGCGCCATTTCGACTTCAGCTACGCAATTGCTGTAGCTGAAGTTGCGTAGCTTAATTCGACCTTAGCCCTGCTGTGTAGATGTGCCCTTAGAGACTAAGAAAAAATGTAGATGATATCATGAGCTTTCGTGGGCACACCCCACTTCTTCAAATGAATGGAGTAAGGGGTTCAGGGTACAAATAAATAGCAGAGAAAGAGGGGATAGGGAGGGAAAGAAGAAGGAAAAAAGGATAAAAATCTTGTCAATTAGAGTGTCTGTGCTAAACGATACTCTCTTTCTCTGCTCTTTATTTGTACCTTGGGCCCCTCACTCCATTCATCTGAAGTGGATCGTGCTCATGATACCATCTACATTTTTTGTTAGTCTCTAAGGTGCTGCAGAACTATTCATTGTTTAAGTTTCTTCTTGCTGGATTTAGGCTGAGTCCTGTAAACCCTTTCTTTGTGTGAGAATCCCCATGGACTTCCCACGGACTTCTCCGCACATGAGCAGAATTGTCCCCTTTATTACAGCCTCCGGCTGCAAGCAATTTCAAGAGCTTTGTGTGGCTTTCCTCACCTCTCTTTGGATTGTCCATTAGTCCAGAATTTCCCAGAGTAATGCTTATTGATCAGCCCAGTGACTGGGTCGCATTCTGATCTTGGTTACGTGGTAAACCGAGAAACGTCTTTCACTTTTTGTAGCTTTTTGGAGACGGTGGGGGTGGGGAGGGGAGATAAAAGAGGAAATGTACATACTTTCATTCTAAAACATTAGCGTGGAGACATTTTTCCTGGTTCTTTTCCCAAGTCCAGGCATGTCTGAATCTCTGCAACAGATCCATTAGAGCGCGGTGGGGGGCGGAGGGGAGGGAAGAGAGGGGAGAGCAATAATTTTCACAGGGGGGGGCCACTTCATGACTTTTGGTACGTGGTCATGGGACAGCTCCACACACACCCTCCCCCAGAAGGGACGGGGCCTGGGACAGCAGGCGTGAGCCTGGGGACTAGCCTCCCCCCAGAGTTGCCTGAGGCTGGAGGCTTTGCATTAAAAACACAGCAAAGGACTCACGGCTCCCAGCTCTACAGCTACCATGTTGCCTGGCAGCTGCCTGGAGTTGCGGCAGCTATTTAAAGGGCTCACAGCTCTGGCCCGTGCCATGGTAGCACTGCAATTGGGAGCGACGAGCTATTTAAATAAGATCCTGCTGCCTGAGCCACTGCCTGGAAATTCAGTTGCATGGGCAGCAGGATATAAATAGAAAGTGTCCAGATGCTGTCCACAGGCCAGATCAAAGTGTTAGGCAGGCTGGATCTGGCTCCTGGGCCTCATCTTGCCCAGCCCTGCCTTAGAGCTTGGCTCTGAAGAGGGACAAACATTGAGGCTGGTAGCACTAATCTGATCTATGTCCCTCAGTTGTCCCTATTGGTCGTGGCGAAACCTCATAAAAACAAACCATCTGGGAGTCATTTCCCATCATGCTTCACCCTGAACTGTATCTTCTAAAGTCGTTCATTTATTCTCCAGAATTGGCTGAGTTACAACGTGGTGACACAGGAGTTTAGTGGAATCAAAATTACATTTTAATGGTAAACATTTGTCCAGAAATTAATGTCTCTGAACTAATCGTTCTCTCAAACCAATGTGTTCAGGAACAAATGACTGTCTCTAATTGATTTTATGATATAAAGGGACATGTACATGTAGAAAATCACCCATGGATAATTGCAAATCCCCTTCTTTCAGCAGGTATCCACACAATCGCTCAACTGCTGCATTTGCTGGTTCTCTCACAGTTGTCGTTGAGTAGCTGCATAGGCATTTGCAGGCGCTGAATTATTAGCTGAGGTGCATCTTTTCAATATGCTATGCAGTTCAATTTGGGTTTAACCTTCAGCCCATGGGCTACATGCAGCCCATTGGGGTTCCACGTGGAACCCCCCACTTACCTACTGTTCCCCCTCCCTTCCAGCACTTTCAGAGTACCATGAATCTCGACTGATTCATGCCCCATCCCTGCTCCTCTCCCCCCACTCCCAGAGCTTGAATGCTGCAAATCAGCTGATTCATGGCAGTTCAAGCTCTGGGAGAGAGGGGAAGAAGTGGGGATGAAGCACGAATCAGCTACCAAAGTGCTGGCAGGGAGGGGGAGGAGTAGATAAGTACTGCAGTATACGAGTAGGTGGAGGAAGGGGGCAGAGAGGGGGTGCATAGGCTGCATGTGGAGCCCCAATGGGCCACAGTTTGCAGTTTGCCCATCACTTTCAATCTTGCGGCCACCGAGGCGAAGGAGAGCCACTCATGCAGCCCACTCACTAGTGTCGGTGGCCCAGCGCTGATGCATTGTAAGAGTTTTCTCATGGCTCTGAATAAGTCCTGACTGAGGTCTGTATTGATGACTTTCTCACCGCAAAGGTATTTGTGATGTCTTCAGATCCTTGAGCTCCGTCAGTCACTCCAGTGTCAATCCTAGATTGTAAAGGTGTCTTGAGCAACAGCCAGGACCCTTTTAACAGCTCATTGATGGTTCATCCCCTCTGCAAAACAAAACACAATATAAAAAAAACCTCCAGCAGAATTCTTGCTCTTTCTTTTGAACTAATTTTTCTGAAGTTTTATGAGTTATTGAATTCATAAAGCACCATCACCACACACCAGTCTGTGTGCTAGCAGCACCGAAAACTAAGAGACAGAATTTGAAAAACAGCAAACTGAGTATCCACTCATAAGGGCGATGGACACATGAGGTCTTGCCCTCAGGCAGAGCAGATCTCAGGATGCTCAGCTGACATCAATTGCCTTGATAGAGTGAGAAAGACCCGTAAGAACCTTAGGCCTCAATTATTCAGATTTCAGCTTCCAATGTAAACATTCCTACCCATTTTTAAGCACGCTAATGTGGCTTGCTTATTGAGAGTATATAGTAGTCATGGACCACTGGTGCATTATTCAGATGTTTGAAGGTAAATTACCTTAGCTGCTAAAGTGTGCAAAAGCCCAAAATTCAACATACCTAAGGGCAAGTCTATACTAAACTGGAAGGTTGGCTTAAGATACACAACTCCAGCTATGTAAGTAATGTAGCTGGGGTCAACATACCTTAAGCCAAATTTCTCTGGTGGCCCCCTAGTGGAAGCTCAATGGCTGAAACTCTCCCGTTGACTTCCCAGAGTTCTCAGGAGTGTCCTCAGCTTTCTGTTTAGCAGGACCTTCCCAGACCTGCTAAATCGAATGCCAGATCTACAACTGGTCCACCTTGGGTAACAGAATCCCGCTGTTGAAACTTACACTCGGTAGACTTGGACAGGACTGTGTAGGCATATCTCTAGCCTCTAGTATGTATTCTTCATCTGTACAAATGTGGTGTTATACAATAAATGAACAAATGTGCCTAAATATGAATACAGCACTGACTCATACAGGGCTGACATCTGTTAATTTCACTGGGCTTTAGATCAGGCCCAGGTACCAAACATCTTACCTGAAAGCCAAGCTGCTAAAATCTGGCTCTTCAAAGAGTTTGGGAGAAGTCCAGACCGAAAACAGTAAAACCTGTGTTATCCGGCACGCTTGGGGATTAGGGCTTTCCAGTTATCTAAAAATTCTGGTTATCTGAGGGTCCCATCAACCTAGGAAAAACCAATGGACAATAATAGTAAAACTCAGGGTTTTAATATTGGTAATTTTGTAGTGTGAGGCAGCTGGTCTCACATTTCTATTTTGAGTTAGATAATTAATACTTCTTAAATAAAAAATTGTTAAGCCAATCATGGTAAATCAAGCCAGGCCTGTGCGCCTGAAGATGTGACAGTATTGTAGCTGGGGGCAATGCCAGTTAACAACATTTTCTGGTGAGCAGAGTGTTGGATAACAGAGGTTTCACTATAGTACCTTGCCAGTGCAACTTAGGAAGCTGTGCTGCACATACCTAAGGAGGCAACTGTGATCAGCATTAGCGGCATTTAGCTTTACAAATAATGGTAACTTTACAATATGGCAGGGGAAATTCACAGAATGTGCTGTGAATGACACTGAAATTCGGGAAATAAAAGCAGCTGAAGATGTGAAAACTGGTGGACAGGGTATAAATCCTTGGTGTAGATGTTTTATGTCATGTCACTTCCTTTGCTTGAGGGTCAAATTTTGCCTGCAGATATCCATGTGAGTTCCTGTAACTATCAGAGCGCCAGATTTAGCCTGTGCTAGGAAGATCATTTGGGACAATTTATTTGGGTCTAGTGTCTAACTCCTGAGTGGTGCTGAAATCATTGGGAGATGAAGACACTTAACACTTTCCAGGTCCATAACTCCAGGCCTTGAATTGTTCTCTACTGAAGTCAGTATAAGTACTTCCATCAACTTTGATGGGAGTCGGATCAGCCCCTCAAAGAGCAGGAGTCAGGTTTAACTCAATTGCTAGCCCATTTTTATTATATGGTGTATTTACAAAAATACCAGGCATGCTCTGTTTGACATACTCAGCTCAGGGTTTTTTTTCATTCATCCATATTTAATTTCAGTGCTGGAACTCTGCAAGCATATATGCATGTCAGCAGCTCATTGTCAGTTTAGTATTAAAGTATTAGTCAGAAATGACTTTCTGCAGCATCCCAAACTCATTCATGATTATATAGCAATGGCACAGGACTGCTTCACTCAGCTTTGAATATTTTACAATGTTGCTATCGCTTTTGAGCAGTGTCTGCAGTCTAACTTACTTTCGGCTTCAGTAAACAAATGTAATCAAGGTTCATTCAAAAGTAACTTGTTTGGAGTTTCTCCAGAGGAGCAAATAATCTGTTCTTTTTTTTAAAAAAGTCTGCATAGCAAATGATTTCCAAATTTTAATTATGTTGACTGTAATGTACTTGCAATAATTAATGCCAGTGCTAATGGATGATTGAAATTTCTCCTTAATAATATCATTAGGAATGGATACAATTCATGCATTTAATTGTTTTTGTAAAACATCAGCTAAGCCCTCTTGCCTCCCATTTCCTATTTCCTGATTAAATTAGTTTGTGCGCAAGGGCAAACCATGTTTCACAGCTGTAGCGTTTTGGAGGAAATAAAACTGGTTTTTGGTTAGATGTACCAAAGTATTTTCAGTTAGAGTCGCTGTTTCTTTTCTTTGTCAGTTTCAATGCTTTGCTCTGCTCTATTCCCCTTTCTTTCCTGGCCTTCTTGAAAAGAAATAAAAAATATGACAGGCAGGGTTTGCTCTAAAGATGTCATTTTGGGTGGATAAATACATATTAATTAAAGCTTAAATATGTAATTACACCTGTTTTATATGATTTATAAATGCAGTAAAAGGCCATGATATCCTGTAATCTCAGTCCATTCCATGCCTCCACTACCAATGTCCAATCACAGTTCCCCATTTGGTTTCTATGAATATTATTACAGAATATTATGCCCTCAGTTATAAATACAAAATTCAGACTGAAGATCAGGGACAAGTGCTAAAATCTCATTGCTGTAAAAAAGAGGGTGAGAAGTATTGTCTGAATTGTGTGTTACCGCTTTTTGTGCTTGCATTTCATTTCAGAAGTGGAACAACTCGTCTTGGACCACATAAGGACAGCTGCCCTTCCACAGAAGGCCTATCAGATTGCTCATGCATGTTCAATTACAAGACAGGAAGCCAACAAAGTACTGTACAAGCTGTGTAAGGAGGGAAAGGTCGAGAAGAATGTCAGCCAGAAATGGGTGGTCCATGCAGAGGAGACAGAGGGGGAATGTCATCAGAAAACCACTGAGTTGAAAACTGGTAAATCATCTGAGAAACCTTTTAAAACTATATCTACAGCCTTCGATGGTGAGGGCATTTGGGAGCAGAGTTTGTTTTCAAGTTGGTAACTACATTGTGGCTACCTGCATCAGAGACTGTCGAGCCTTTGACTCCAGATACTTGGAGTCCACCTTTTTTACTCGGTGCAAGGGGTAACAAGTCAATCAGCTGTGTTCTTTCTGCTTTGTACGGAACTGAAACATGACTAAAGCAGGAGGTGCGCTGACTCTTAGGTAGTTTTGCATTGGACCTTGTCCAGGGTAGACAGAGAAGGCAGATAAACCACGTTACATTCTCTGAGGGTACCCTGCCCTAGGACAGTTCTTTTGCAGTACAGTACTTGCAATCTTGGTGCATTCCGGAGGCAGACAAAAATTGGCTTTTCAGAAATATCTTTGAGTGTCAGGCTCCCCTCCTTACTCTGATGCAGGGTGGGTCTGCACCCAGAGAAGGGGATAGTTAATCCTCTACAGAACACTCCCCCCATCCTGTAGCAGTCTCTCCACATCTCCAGCTTCCCCGAGCCGTGATGAGGAGCCAGGGTTCCCAGGCAGGGGAATCTGGCACTGCCACATCCTGTGCCATGGAGACCTTCTTCTCTCCAGGAGGCATAGACCCTGCAAGTACCACTTCTGCAGGAAAAGCCAGGCAGAAGAATGACTCTGTGGAGCTCATGAGATCCTGAACTCCTTGCACAGGAGGGTGAAACATGCTCTGAACCTCAGAATGAAAAGCTCTGCATGACCCTCCATGGGCTTCAATCCAGTGTCCTTTCCCCTCCACAGGATCTTTATTAGCCAGGGACCTTTGGCTGGGATAGGTTTAAGCTAGCTAGAGAGAGGACCAACTCCACTCCAAGGCAGAGAGGTGCCATTCCCACCCCCTGGTCAACTCAAGCCATGCAGCAATCCAACCCTCTGCTCATATCCTTGCTCTTTTAAAGCCCCACGTTCTCTGGAGCTGGCTGAAAATCAGTACCACGGCTATGCAGCAAGGATGTCTGCTCCCCTGAGAGTCTGGCTTGGGAGACTGGTACAAGAAAGGAGAATGAGGAATCAGTCTCTCTTCCTAGCTAAATAGCAGAACTTTTCACAGCCCCCCCACTCCAAATGACAGTGCCTGACAATGTTCTCTGTTTCTAGATGACACCATGCTTGTCCCACTGCACCAGCCTGTGAACGCTCTGATGCCTGTGAAAGCTGACAGCAAACTGACAGAAATTGGTAAGATATTTGCCATATGCCTAAGACTGACTCGACTAACTTTAGAAATCTCCAGTTAATGATTTTTGACAACCACAATGGAGTGTTCTCAATGTTAGCATTGCACTATTGTATGCGTACAAGTGTAGCGTGGTTATTGGAGTCACAAATCACGTTCCCTCTAGAGATACTTTGCGTGACTAGCACGCAGGCCTTAGTATAGTCTCATCCTCCCAGGTGCACCTCCAGAAAGCCTCTGTCTTGGGGAGACAGAGCCCCACCCTAAAGCACTTTAGTGCATGGGGAGCCCAAAAACTGCTACACAGCTTTAAATGACACAGCAGACAGCCCTCCTGGGTGTGGTGTCCTGTCCCATCTAGTGGCACTGAGACCACTTACAGAGAGAATAATGGGTTTGTGCTACAACCTCAGCTGAGAGCCCGCTGGCTTTTAGCTCATGTAGTAGAAGCTCATACCCTAAGGTCCCAAGTTCAATTCCACCTGTCAGCATTATACATGCAGCCCTCTGGCTCTGGTACTTGGTGTATAGAGACAGAATTATGGCTCCACCTACTTCCCCATTGCCTGAGCTGGATAGCACAGAGCACACTACTGGCAATCCCAGTGAAGTCATGTGAGCTGATAACTTGGTAAGACTCAAAGGAGAATCTGATAGACCATGTGAGGTCTCAGGGTCATCGATTACCAGCCCAATGTTCCCAGGGAGCAGCATAGCTGGATTAGCCTCCATTTCTGGCAGTGAATCAATAAGTCCACCCTTTGTTTCCCAGAGGACCAGATTTACAAGTTTCTGTCAGAACATGGACCTCAGAATGCACTAGCCATTGCCAAACACCTGGGAAAGATGACCCGAAAGGCTGTCAATGCAGATTTATATGCGCTGCAGAAGAAACATCTCCTCAGCTTGGAGAAAACCACAAACCTTTGGTCCGTTTACAGAGAGTTCACAGGTATGCTCCTGAGATGCGTTTCTCATAACACTGCAATACAAAAAGTGGATTTGTTTTCTTTTGGGCTGTAAACACTTTCAGCTTGACAACCAAATGGTCCTTCCCGAGGCTACTTCTCTTTGGCTTCAAGAACTCTTGCTTTTCCTCGAGTTGCATAGCTGCACTAATGCTCATAGCTTGATCTATCTTTAACCAGAAGTTCTGGTAAACTGGCCAGTGCACTGGGCTGAGACTTGGGTCTTGGTTCAGCCAGGTGCTGTCTGATTCACTGTGCACCCTCCTAAGGAAATAGGAGTGCATTTAACTCCCTGCTGCTCAATGTTCTCTCTCATCTTTTCCATCCATGTGCAGAATAATTTTTACATGCACCAAAGCACATGTGAATGTGCACCACCAGTAGAAACAAAACCTAGCTGTGGGCACTCTGCTAATCTGTTGGGGGGCATTTGAATCTCTCTTGAGTACACTTCTTACAGAGAAACACTGACCAGCGGTGTTTCCATCTCCTCCTCTGAAAAATGGAGAGAGCGTATGTTGGCCTTGTAAAGGCCTCTAAGATCCTGAAATGATTAGCCCTGTGTAGCCCCAAGTTATTATGCACACGCTGATGTGCATGAGGAGAAAAAGAGATGCTGCCTATCGTTCTCATACAAAAATAATTTCATCTTGTTATCTATATGCCCTGGTCTTGATCAGACCCATTTCTGTCATTCTTTTCTGAGGATCAAATCCTGCGCTTGGAGTACACACCATTGCCACTGTTAGTTGTACATAGGTTTCGGGTACTGCTGGATGACTGAGATCTCTTTGCCACTGACACCGCTAGAGACACAGACACAGAAGTTCTGTGTAATTTCACACTCCCACCACTCTCCCTGACTTCCATAGCTCCTCCCAATGTGTTCCTGCCCACAGCCATCCATTCTAAGAGCACAACACCGCAGAGACTCATCAGAGTCACTATGAAACCAGGATTCTTGCACAGCATTTACTCCCTCTCAATACACACAAGTCGTAACATAATGGGTGCCTTTGGGCATGTCTGCACAGAACACTAAGTCTTGGCGCTCACTCACGTTTGAGCTCAAGCCACATTGCAGTCCGCATACAGATCAGTCTGTCTTGGGTTAGCAAGCGCACAAGACCTGGGTCCTAGAATCCTGCTAGAGCAGGGGTGGCCAACCCATTACAGATAAAGAGCCAAAATAATGGTGGATATAGCGCAAAAAGCCAAGGGGAAAAAAGCTGTTGAGGGGAAAAAAAAAAAGCCCTGGCCACCACATTTGGTCAAGCAAAACAAACAAAAAACAAAAAACAAAAAACAACAGTTTGCCCTTTTAAAAGCAGAGCAGGCATTGCCCTTTTAAGGCGGCCATTTCAGACAGAAACATACTGCCCCTTTAAGAACCACAAGCCATGGGTGCCATCATTTTTTCTTTGAAGAGCCGCACGCGACTCGTGAGCCACGGGTTGGCCACCTCTGTGCTAGAGTGAGCAGCAGCCTGCTGCAGAGCATCTCAGAGCCCAGGTTTACAGCCTCCTTGGGCTTGCCTTACAAATGCTATGCAGACTTCACAGCTTGGGCTGGGAAGCCTAGAGAGAGGCTGTGTTTTGTCTCAGGACAAGAATTGCTTATCTCCCAGGAAAATTATATTTGTCTTTTGTACTAGTGACTAAACATGTGGTTTTTTTTCTTTTCCAGATTACAAAGCAACAAGTCCTGGAGCAAAAAAGGCAATTGGTCCAGTTATAATTCAGAATAATCCAACAAACATTATCTATCAGGGAGGCGTGCAAAACACTGTCTCTATAGCTGCTTCCACAGCTACTCAGATTGGAAACTACAACTCTCTGAATCTAGTGGATAAAAAAGATGGTAATCATCAGTCTGCACTGGTTTATGGTTACTCTAGTAGTTATCCTCTCTGTGAACAGACATGAACAATGGCCATCATAATTAAGAACGTGCAAAAGATTTTATGTTTCATTACAGCTGGATGGAGAATGGAATTTCTGTCCTGTAGGATGTGCCAACATGTTGAAATTTTGCTTATGCTCAAAACGGAAATAAAAGTTGCTACTGCACAATGGAAATCTTGAAAAAAAATCTGTTGGGGAAACACCAATCATTTCATGTCAATAACTGAAACTATAACATAAATGTATTAAGTATGCAGTACTGGGTCAGACCAAAGTTCCCAGTATCCTGTCTTCTGACAGTGGCCAGTGCCAGGTACCCTAGCAGGAATGAACAGAACAGGCAGTCATCAAAGTAATCTATCCCTTGTCACCCATTCCCAGCTTCTGGCAAATAGAGGCTAGGAATACCTTCCCTGCTCATCCTGGCTAATAGTCATTGATGGACCTATCCTTCCCGAATGTATCTAGTTCTTTTTTGAACCCTGTTAGGGCACATCTACACTAAAGGGGAAGGGGGACTTAAGATACACAACTCCAGCTATGTTAATTATGTAGCTGGTGTCAACGTATCTTAATAGTCATTGATGGACCTATCCTTCCCGAATGTATCTAGTTCTTTTTTGAACCCTGTTAGGGCACATCTACACTAAAGGGGAAGGGGGACTTAAGATACACAACTCCAGCTATGTTAATTATGTAGCTGGTGTCAACGTATCTTAAATCACCATCCACACAGTGGGAGGTCGACTGGAGCAAACGTTCCCGTTGGCTTCCCTTACTCCTTGTGAGGAACAGGAATACCAGAGCTGATGGGGCGCCCTCTCAGTTTGAATTCGTGGATCTTCACTAGCCCCTCTAAATTGAACCCTGGAAGATCGACCTCTGGAAGATCGACTGTGGCAGTGTCGATATTCCACGTAGTGTAATCTTCGTCTTGACAAGGTCCTCTGGCAAAGAATTCCACAGGTTGACTATGCATTGTGTGAAAAAATACTTCTTTTTTGTTTGTTTGTTTTAAACCCTCTGCCTATTACTGTCTTTTGGTGATTCCCTGGTTCTTATTTTATGAAAAGGAGTAAATAACACTTTCTTATCTATTTCTCTACACTGGTCATGATTTTATAGACCTCAATCATAGTCTCCCTTAGTTGTCTCTATTTCAAGATGAAAAGTCCCATTCTTATTAATCTCTCCTCACATGGAAGCTGTTTCATACTCCTAATCATTTTCTGTGCCCTTCTCTGAAACTCTTCCAATTACAATCTATATTTTTGAGATGGGGTGATTTACATTTTACTAAGGGACTGTGCCCGCTGCTTGCTACACTCACCAACCCCCCTCTCTCTGACGGCTTTCACGGCCAGAGAGCATGAGAGTGTGATGACATCATTCTGTCACCCAGCAGGAAAAATGTTTTTATATATAGAGAGAGATAATATAAATTAAAATTACGATTGCAATATACACCTAATATAGACCAGATCAAAATGAGAGGGCCAAAGCAATTATTCTGGCACTCTTCCATAGAAAATTTCACTATTATCATTTTATTAATAGATTTTTATTCCTTCCCTTTACATTTATGCTTTAGATAATAGACCAAGTACTCCGAGCCTTAGGGCTGAATCAGAGAATGCTAATACATTACACTATGAAGCTGAACCAACCACCCAGGGTGGTCAGGAAATCAACATCATGGAGTCCACACTCAAGAATACTGTGATTGGTGATGATAATCAAATGAATATCATTCTGAAGGATTTCCCTCACAGCCCAGAGGAGCATCTGAACCAAAGTGGCATTCCAGAAAAGAGTAGGTACAGTGCGTTGGCTTGTGTCCTACCCTCTGCAGAGCACTGACTATATGAAAGCTCCCCCTAGAACAGTCCTTTCTGCGAGAGAGTTGAATTGTGAATCATTACAAGACACGTCAGTGCCGAAACAAACCTGTATTACCCTAGACACTGGGCATAATGCTCAGAGTCTTTGATGGGGAGCAGCAGTGACTGTTGTCCTCCAGCCTTCTCCATGTAGCTCTGTCCTCTTTCACAACCATGGCAGGAAAACATGTCTAGGGCAGTTGTGGAATCTCTGTCACTGGAGATATTTAAGAGCAGGTTAGATAGACATTTATCAGGGATTGGTGTCTTGGTCCTGCGGTCAGGGCAGGGGACTGGACTTGATGATCTCTTGAGGTTCCTTCCAGATCTAGTGTTCTATGATTCCATGATTGTGAAAAGTAGTGGCCTTAGGATGGTGGAGTTTGGGTAAAAATCCTCTGACATCTTACAAGCTCATGTTAGCGACTCCCTCCTTTATCAAAAACCTCCGTAACCCTGCAACCCTCCCAGAAAGCCTACATTGAAGGCAGGCAGAACCAATTTTATGACAGAGTGCAGCCCAGAAAATGGGTCCTCGCATTCATGATTGGCTCTGCAGCTATAGTCTGCATCTGATTCCCACCGACTTTAAAGGGATGTAGGACCACGCAATTCAATTCCCCATTTGCGAATACTTCCCCTGTGATTGAGGGACCAAGAGTCAGAAGAGCTGGATTCTATCCAAGGCCCTGCCACTGACTTGCCAAGTGGCCTGGGGCAAACTGCTTAATGTCATCTATAAAATGAAGGTGCCAATATTTTGTATGATGCTTTTAAGTTCCACTCATAGAACACGCTGCCCAAGTGCCAAAAACTTTTTAGAATTGTGTTATTTACCCTCCTGCCTGGATCCTTTTATTTCTGTGCAACAAACAAATGTTGAGGCTTCTGCTACGCCCAAGTCCTGAGAAAGGAGTACATCACCTTTTTGAGATTCACTAATTCTGTCTGTCTTATGCCTTATCCTGTTGTTTTTATGACTAATGCTCCCTCTACCCCTTTTGTAAACTCTAGATCAATTTGATGACTTTCTTACCACCAGCCTTGGGCCATCATTTAAAATTGTTAACACCCACCCCGGAGACGGGAGTGCTCCATTACAAAGAGTCAGTATCGACAAGTCCAAGATGGAGAATGTCATGCTTGGAAACAACAACAAGTTGAGTGTTCATGACCAGCGTGGTTCTGCCGGCCTCGCAGAGGAGGAGACGAATGAGGAAGACAATGGTTCAGGTGAAGTTGCCTAATGCCTTTTGGACACTTGTAGGCCAGTGTTTCCCAATTTTATTTGGCCACAGAACCCTTTTAAACTCGGAAGAATTTCGAGGAACCCCTACGGCCGGGGGGGAGGGGAGGGAATTTGTAAAGCAAAAAAACAAAAAACAAACAAAAAAACCCCACCACCGGGGAGTTGACCAGGGAGACCTGGGGGCCAAAATGCAGATACGCATGTCCTGGGCGGGCTTTGGAAATGCAGAGTGGCAGCAGGGGAGGGAAGGTGTCTGAAAGCCGGCGGGAAACCAGAGAAGGAGTTGGCGTCTTTGCGTGCCGGCTCCTCTCTGTCTCTTTAAGGGGGGAGGAGTGATCGAGTTCTCGCGGAACCCTTTCACTTCATGGAACCCCAGCGTTCCGCAGAGCACCACGTGGGAAACACTGTTGTAGGCTCTTCCTGATGTGGATGAGTTGGCTCCATGGTAGGTGCCAGACATTTGCCTAGGCCATACTTGCCAAACTTGGGAAGGTGTCCAGTTCTGAAAATTCTACATTGGGGGTCTGATCCAAAGCCTCTTTAGATGAATGGGAATCTTTCCACTGGCTTCAGTGGGCTTTGGATCAGATTCTAGAGGTCTCACTGGGTCCTTCCTCCTCCTCCACCCTCCAATGGGGCAGATCCTGGCATCATTCCTAATGCTGGAATAAATTGATACTTTGCGCAGGGAGAGCCCTAACTTACACCACTGACATGACATCCCTTAGCAATCTTACACCAGTGAAGAATAAAGTGCAACAGGGCTCTTTGTTACCCATGGCATGTCACCTCCAGGGACCCAGCAAAGCGGTGGGAGTCACTGTGAAGTCCACCAGACAGCGCATAGTGGCAGACTGGAGAATTCAACCCCAAGTGTTGATATTATTTATCAGGGTACTTCTCCCATCATGCTAAACTGTAATTACTTTGCAAACACCTTGATTCCTCTTTTGCTGCATGCTGTTCCTTTTTCACATCAATATTTCTTACTTTTGTATGTTAAGCACTGATCATGAATGTCCTTTCAATTGTAAATGAAATATGCAGAGATAGAAGCAAATGTGAGTACCAGTGTCAGGAACCAGGATGTATTCATTTTCTCATAAGGATTGCACAATCCAGTTGCATTTAGAGTATGCAGGGCAGCTGGCACACAGCTCTGCCCTGCTCCAGTCGTTTGCATGATTTCTCACGTCTGGTCTTGCTTAATAACTCTACTAGATTGCAACTTGACGGCGGAGCAAAGCGAACGGACATCCTGTGATGATAGCGGCCTGGCTCAGCCATGTGACATTTCCGTTCTTTGTGAAAAGCTTCAATATATAATCATTGGGAACAACAACTATATGAATGTAGAAGAAGCAGCAGATCTTGCCAGTGGGGAGGAAGATGAAGACGAATAATAGATATGCGGGGAAAGGGAGGATCTTGCTTATAAGGCCCTTTTAGAAATTCACACATGTGAGCAGGAAGAGATAAACTTGCTAATTCTAATTATTTTTGCCATGGAGAAGCAAGATATTTTCTATGACTTGCAGACAATAAATGGAACAGGACATGCTGTTCTCTGCCTACTCAAAAAGCAAAGAGGATCCCTCTATGTTTCCTTAGGGAGCTCTTCTGCAAGAGAAAGAAAAGGAATAGGGAGTGAATTAATTTTATGCTCCCTGTGAACGTTCAGAGCCTTTGCTCCATTGTAAATCTTGAATCCACCCAGGACTTCGAAATCTTGTGATGTGGCAAGTGACAATTTTCAAATGGCAGCTGCTGTAAAACTCAGTCACTTCCAACTGGTGTGCACCATCATTATGCTTCTAGGCAAACTGCTAATGGGAGGCGATGGCCCAGCACAAGCTATGACTCGATTTGGTTGAGAGAGCTTTCACTTCTGCCTTTTTGGAGAAGGAGATGTGCTAATGGCTAGGGGGTGGAATGGGGTGAGGAGGATGAATGCAAATGTATTGTTGTCACTTTAGGATTCTGGATCTCTTCTGGGACTCTGTCCAAACTGGAAAAAGGGAAAGCAAAGGCTATGGAACCAAAGCTGAGTCACCCTACAAAGACTGTTCCATCTGAGTAGCGAATTGTATCCAGGACAGAGGATTTTGGGATGTCCTATTTCTAAGCTCAGAAACGGGAGTCCTGTTCAAACCTCCTACACAGCCATATGTGTATTGCAAGAACAGCTGAGCTAGACTGGTTACAGAAAGCTGACAAGTGACTGGTATTAAGAGGTCAGCATGTCCACTAGGGATGTGAAAGGTTAATCACTTAACCAATTACCTGGTAAGCATAAGGCTTAATGGAATTCTAGCTGGGTAACTGGTTAACTGGACCTTGCCCCAAAACTCCAGTGGATGGCCAGCTACGTGAGGCCAGAGCAGCCACAGTTGCGTCAAGCTAATTGGTGGGATCCCAACCACACTCACATTAGGCCGGTAGGACTGAACCTCGGCTGTGTCAGGCCAGCAGGCAGGGCCACATCTGGTCATGGCTGCACTGAAGCAGCTCTGGCAGACAGGTGGTACCCCTGTCCTACAGACCTGGTGGGACTACAGCTCCGTTGGGACCTCAGCCCCAGCTGCCCTCTAGTGGCCCACCAATAATTTAATCATCTAACTGGTTAGCTGTTTCAACAGAGAGTTACATCCCTAGTGTCCACCTCTCATTAAGTCTCGAAATGTTTACTGACTTTCTTAAAGCCCCAGTTTTTTGAAATAAGCAATCTGCTTGTTTTTTAAAGAAAAAAAGGCTGAAAATGTGAACAAAGCATGGTCTCTGGCTCAGCAACCAAAAAGTCAATGAAAAGAACCCCAAAGGGTATAGCTTTTTAGAACCTCTTGATTTTTTTTCACACTGCTGTCATGATTATGGGGCCTGTCTCATAATAGTAGAATGCTTGATATTGTCTCAACTGCCTATATTAATCATGTGGTGCTTGGACATAACCTGGCCAGTAACTGGTTATGAACTCTGCTGAACATTGAGTTGTGCAAAGGGTGTTCTACAGCTGGGCTCCAGAAGCCAGAAATCATTAGAGGCGAATGAGGCCCTCCGGAATTTGTTTTCCTTTTATCTCAACAATTCCACATATGTGGACTTCTCAGGTACTTTCCAAAGCCTGTGTCTTCATACAGGTCTTTCCTAGTGGGATTATTTTAGTTTTTCAGTCTCTCTCTCGCTTTCTCTTGACATTATGCTAATTTAGATAATTGTCAATGTTTTTGTCAATGTTTTGATTGTTTATGTGACAAGAGAGCAAGTGATAGGCACATTGTATAAACATGACAAATTAAATTAATGCTGCAGCTGGATTTTTAAAAGGGTTGAATGATTTTATTTGTAGTCACAGAGACACATTGCAGGGAAATGGAATCCCTGCTGCAGCCAGTTAGCTGATCACCCTTGGGGTCAGGAAGCAACTGCCCCATCTACAGCATAGTAGCCTTGGATAGGTGCCCTAGGGGCTGATGTAGCTACTCAGCGGGGGAGCTCAAAAATCAGAATTGGAACAGAAATCCCTACAAACCAGTGCACAGGGGGAGTTAAAGTAGCTGGTTTGAATCCCAGATAGGGAAACCATTTCTATTTAAAAATAGGGGACCCAACAGTCACTTCTGACTGAGTCCCCCAGAAGCTGAAGGAGAAAATGGCCAGGGAGATGAATGATTTTCCTTCATCCGTATTTGACACTGTGCTCCTAGTGTCTGGTTGCATCAGGAGAGCACTTACATTTGGGCTGCCCAGCAGACGTGGAGGCCATTCCATCAGCCGCGCTGTGCTTCTCTTGCCCATGTCTCCAACACATCCTGCCCACCAGAGACTGTGAAAGGAGATGGAGCAATTCTCCTACACCAAAACCACCAGCCATAGAGCCCCTTTGTGCTACCAGAGGCAGGAAAGGGCGCAAAGGAGCACTGAGTCATTTGGATTTCTCAACCACTTTTAACGTCACTGTTCCATTTCCTGTTGAGCCAGAAAATTGATCCCTCTGCACCTTGTTTTTCAAGGCAAGGTAGGACCAGCTAATGGGGGGTGGGGAGGAAATGATCTCAAATTTCTCAAGAGTCTAAAATATAATTCCCCAGAGTTAATTTATCTCCATAGTAAACTATAGCCAAGTCACTTCAGTGGAACATAAACATTTTAGGGAATTAATACAAATACTGATAGATTCTCCCTACAAACCAGTAGAGTCACAATACTGAATATGTCATTTAAATGCCTCATCTGAAAAGATCCAGCTAGTAATGACTATTTCAAGTTGCTTAACTCAAGGGTGACTGGAACAAGGGACATCAGTTTGCATATGGAATTGTAATATTTATCAAGCCAAGGTATCTCAAGATGGCATCAGAACTGCCACTGAGTTCCTTTCAAAACACAGCAACAACCTGACAAGGACTGGAGTCAGGATTTGTGGTGGTAAAGCCAAGAGCATACTGTGTTTGTTGTTGGTGGATGACAAGCAAGTGACGGATTTCCACCCCCACCTCTCAGTCAAAGCAGCTGAGATGCGTGTCAAGTTTACTTGGACTGCAATGCGATCATTTTTGTTTTCCTGTGTTGAGGTAGCACTAAAATTAGGGACACTGGAACAAATAAGCCCCTTCCCCATAAGAGAGAGAGTGCTCTGATTACAGCCAAAAAGCAAATCAGTGGGTAGGCATGTGCCTCACTGTACCAGGTCAGATCATTGTTCTGTGAGGTCTGGTATTCCCCTTCAGCAATGGTTAGAGACCTAAAATATCACAGTCATGGTTATCTCCTGTTTATACAGACCCGTATCTCCCCTCTGTATGACCCCCAGTGGCCACCCTGAGTAGTAGCTCTACACATTCATCCCTAACTCAATGATTAATTCCAATCATTAAAAGGCTTAAATGATTCCTTCTATGGCTTCGTATTTCCCAAGGAATTGCCATGTGAGTAAAGGGCAGCATATCCGTCAGAAGACCCAATAATTGACTTACTTAAGTCAATGAGAATCCTTGTGCCATTGACGTCCAGGTGACAATTATCAAGCTTAATATGGGCTTGAGTGTAAAATCCTTACTGACACCATGGGGCACTGATTCAATGGGGTATTATTCATGTAAACGAGTCCTATCTGATGTGAGTAATCGAGGCAGATGCTCAGGAGAAACCGAGTGACTCGGTTCTAGCTTCCAAAAATAAATCTCAAGCCATAAAGTACCATTTGGCTTTTGTCAGAGTTGATCTAAAAGGGCTGCACTGAATAATAATACAAAAGATCAAGCTTTTGAGGGTAAGTTGAATCTTCAAGCATCCAATCCAGCCTTAATGCTGAAACTGAGCCCAGCCTATTTCACCGAGGCAAAAAGCCTAAACAAGAACCTTCTGCTACTTTTCATTCAGAGGAAATGTCTATACATTGAAAGAAAAGGAAAATCCTGGACAGAAGTAATTAGGAAACATCTGGCGAAACTAAAGGCAAAAGAAGTCATTCCAGGCAAAGGTGGTTCATTGGAAGCTTTTCATCGTGACTCTAGCGTAGCACTTAATGGAAAAATAACACTTACTGATGAAGTGTTTAAAATGGCAAACAGAAAAAATTACATTCATATCTAGCACAAGAAGCTAAATAAATTAAGGGGAAAAAATACTGGAGAGTCCAAATGTGGAGCTGTGCCCCTGGAAGCGGGGCAAGTATTTTAAAATCCCCAAAGCAGCGTGGTTCCAGGAATGACCTGTTACTGGAATGGCTGATTACTGGACACTGTCATGTTTGCCTTGGCAGCACATGGTACCTGTTTCCAGTGATGGCAATTCCTGGAATGGCAACACCGCATGAACATGAAATATGCTAGCACTGGCAGGCATAGACATTGTGGTTGTTAAATGGCTCTCAGAGTAATTATCTGCTGTGTGGGTTACCGCAATACATGTCACAGTAAGGGCTGTAATATCTCTGGGTACGTCTACACTACAGAGGTCAAAGATGCCGCTGTTGATCTTCCAGGGTTTGAATGAGCAGATCCAGTGAAGACATGCTAATCTGAACTGAAAGGGGTACTCCCATCAATGTCGGTAGTCCTGCTTCTATGAGGCAAGTGTGCTCCCTTCGACTTCCTGCAATGTGGACAGCACCAAAAGTCGAGTTAAGTTGCTTCAACTTCAGCTATGCAATTAACGTAGCTGAAGTTGAGTATCTTAATTCGACCTCATCCCATAGTGTTGATATACCCTCGGAGGGGGAGCCATGTCAGTCTGTAGCTTTAAAAATGAGTGGTCCTGTGGCACCTTAGAGACTAACAAATATAGTATCATGAGCTTTTATGGGCAAAAGCCACTTCTTCAGACGTGATGTTCTTGAGCAGAGAAAAAAAAAAAAGGGGACCCTCAGAATAAGAAGGGAGAGGGAGAAAAAGTAGTGCCTGTCAATTGTAGACCCAGTGCTAATGAAGCAAACTGAGTGGGCTGGAAGTGTCCCATACTTAGCTTTTGATGTCAATAGAGTGTTGAATGTAAGCAAGGAAATCTGGTTTTATAAGATGTTAACCAGTCCAAATCTTTGTTCAGGCCAAGGGAGACCAGGTCAAATTTGCATATGACGGTCAATTCCACACTCAATATCTATAATATCTGCCCTTCTAACTTCTTGATCATGGCACAGAGAAGTGGATAGACCAAAGACCATGGAAACAAGGGCCAAGGGAAGAGATGAGAACTGTTGGAATGGACTGGGTGTGTCAACTCCTTCCAGCCTGAAACCAACGCTCTGAGACTGTGCCTGCCTCTCACTGCAGAAAGTTGTCAGAATGCCAGCAGTGAAGCAGAAGGACCAGATTTGGTGGCTGTATTGAGAGGGAAAGAAGTTGCAACTAAATCACTTCTGAATAGTAACACACTTACATACCATATTGGTAGAGGGGCTCTGGTTTGCTCCCCATTGCAAATTGGGGTCTGATTCTCCACTGTCCTGCACCTTGTGCCATCATTTACACTGTGCGCATTGGGTATAAAACACCACCAAATCCACTTTACAAGGGTGTTTGTGACGATGCTGGATGCTTGGCAGTGGAGAATCTGACTTAAGGTGTAATTTATTGCTGTACTCTTTTATCCCAGGTTACACACTGCTTTATGAGCTTACGACTGGGACCAATGCATTATTCAGTAGGAAAGCATGAACTCTGGAAAAAACCCAATGGAAAGCACACACGATAGTCCCCCCAAATTAATTGCTACTGTTTTGATTAAAGCACATTATCATATAAATATTTGATTAAAATGTGATTAAATCTTTCTTGCTTATGAACTGTGACACCTTTAAAGCCTAACCTTTTATGGCTTTTCACCACATAATTATTTTGCTCATTAACTACATTTAATAGTTCGATTTCTTAATATGCTTTGCCATTTGGAACCTGCCGTCAGTGCCAAGTTTAAATCAATGCTGTTAGTTATTTGTGCCATTGCAGATAATTAAACAAAAATTAAAAGCAATTTAACCTTGTAGATATTCACAGTCTGGTATTAATCGGGTTTGGGTGAGACTGATATTCAAATGCAATGGGTTTAATTTTCGTCTTGTTTATATAGGTACAAATTCCATTGCAGTCTGTGGGAGTAAAAGCAGGACAGCTTAGGGGCCTTTGTGCCCAAACCAGAAGGGGCTGCATGAAATAGATAAGGGCAATTTGGAATTTGCATGGGCAACTACCGCTCTGTAAAATAAGCCTTGGAGCAGCCTGTAGGGTTGCCAGATGGTTTCAACAAAAATACTGGACACACTTGACATTACATCACAATCTACATTACATCTGATTTTGAAAATACCGGACATTTATAGTTTCTCATTTATATTTTCTCAATTTGTTTCCCGAACAGAAAGCTCAAATACTGGACTGTCCGGTTCAAAACTGGACACCTGGCAACCCTAAGCCTCAGATTTTGATTCTGCACTGTCTTGTAATTTGTGCTATCAACACACATAAGACAAAATGCTACCCGGTGAGGATAGGATTGTCTCCCACGTTCTTTGCCCCACTATAAGTGAATGCACCAGGTTGCTAGAGGCTAGGAATCTTCAAGCAGGGGGCCCCCTAAGGGACGTGTGGCTTGGGACAACTTCCCTCTCACAATGCTTCAGGCACAGGCCTCAGGGAAACCCTCTCTGCCCTGCTTCTGCTCCACCCCTGCTCTACCTCTTAGAAGCCCTGGGCCTGCTCTGCACCTGACTCTCCTCAAGCAATGTGAACCAGGGGATGATGGGAGGGTCTTGCACGGGGTGGCAGCAGGCGTCCCCCCTGCACGCACCACAGCAGCAGGATCCAGAGGGCCCAGGAGTCTGCTCTGCCACCCTCTCCCAGCCTCCTGCACCTGCTTCTCTGCAGCCGTGGAAAGTGGAGCACACGGGGGCTAGGGGGCTCTGCTTCTCACGGCTGCGGTGAAGCTGAGCGCAGAGGGCAGGGAAGGAGTGGTGGGGTGAAGCAGAAGGAGGGTGACTCTTGCTGCCGCTCCATGCCAGGCCCCTCCCTGCCCAGTAATCCCTGGACTGCCCTGGGACCTGTCCATGGGATGGTTGAAGCAGCTGCCATGGGGCCTGCCAAAGTGCAGGGCATGAGGCAGCCTCCCTGAACCATCCTGTGGATGGGACGGCCCTGCTTACAAGAGCCTATTGTGACTTCTGTTTTCCTTCCTGTCTGAGAATACCCTGAGAAGTCCCTTTCTTAATCTCCTGCAGAACTTCCCACTGACCTGGAAATCACCGAAAGCATAAAGGCAGTGGCAAATGTAAAGAAAGTATCACAAAAGTCATAATTTAGAAACTTTATTAAAAGATCTGGATGGGTGAGAACAGGCGAAGTTGGAGAAGAGAGTTTTTATATTTTTTTCTGGTTATGGAATCATAGATTACTTGAACTGGAAAGGAGCTTGAGAGGTCATCAAGTCCAGTCCCCTGCTCTCATGGCAGGACCAAGCACCATCTTGTTCATACGTGATCGATGTCTACCTAACCTGCTCTTCAATATCTCCAGTGATGGAGATTCCACAACCCTGTAGGCAATTTATTCCAGTGTTTAACCACCCTGACAGGAGTTTTTCCTAATATCCAACCTAAACCTCCCTTGCTGTAATTTAAGCCCATTGCTTCTTGTCCTGACCTTGAGGCCAAGGAGATCAATTTTAACACCCTTTTAGACAGTTGAAAACCACTATCATGTCTCCTCTCTTTTCTAAACTAAACAAACCCAATTCTTTCAGTCTTCCCTCATAGCTCATGTTTTCTAGATCTTTAATCATGAAAACCTTCCAAAGTATACATCTCTGGACATCTTGAAAGGCTACAAAAAGAGGGTGATGCTTATCATAATATCACTTGTGTTAAAGGTCCAGAAAGTTACATCAGGAAGCAAGAGGTTGGGTCCAATTCTCTTCAGATATGCACATGGACTCAGCATGAGAGCAGCGGGATGGCACATGTGCGTTTAGAGAATAGTTTGACCCTTGGCTTACAAGAGCCAGGGATGCTCTTGTGGCTAAACCAAGGGACAGGGACTCAAAAGCGGGCTGGCTGGAGGACAGTTCCATTTCATGAAAAATATGGAGGTTTTGCAATTTGTTTTCATTGTGAGGCAGAAGGAAAGTGAGACCTTTCCACGTTTTTCATGAAAAACGACACCCAACCTCAAACTAGTGAACAGGGATGTGGGAAACCCAGGTTCTAGTCCATGCTCCTAATCAAGCAAAGTGGGAATTTAATCCTGGATATCCCACATCCCAGCAAGATGCTTTATTGGGTATAAAGGGGTTGGCAGAGGATGTCTCTGAGAAGCCTTCCTGATGAAGCCAATAGCTTTTGTCAAGACATTTCTGTTTTATGGCAGAAAAAAGTTTAAAGAAAAAAAGACAATCCAGCCAGTTCCCCTCAGGAGATTGAGGTTCAATTCTAGTCTCTGCCACCGACTTCCTGTGTGATATCCCACTTCATCCCTTCTCCTTGCAGTGCTGATGGGAATGATAATACTGCCTTCCTCCCAGCCGCCTCTTCTCTCCTCTATTTACCCTATAAGGGCTTTGGGGAAGTGTCTGTCTCCTGCAATGTGCTTGTTCTACTTCTAGCACAATGAGACTCAGTTCTTAGTTAAAGCCTCCCTATGCCGTTGTGATACAGTTACTAATGAATGGAAACAGAGTCCTCTGCAGTCTGAGGCCAGCAATGACTGCAGCCCAAGGCTGGAGGCATTATTCTTCCAGTGTCTGCTCCTGCCAGCCTTAGTCCTATTTCCTGATTTAAACCATACACAAAAACTCACCTTATATGGTCCTGGATGCTATATTTAGCTTGTCAATTAATCCAGCTGGATTAGAAATCACATAGCCCCTTAATTATAGGTGTATAAACTCCAGACTGGCAGCTGTTTTGACATTCTCAGCTGGGAAATCTGCCCTGAACAGTCAATGCCCCGAGTGGATGCAGGATCACGCTCTCATGACTGCCTATGCTCATGCCCATCTGTTGTGATGGCATCGTGCCGGCTCACAACGTGCTTGGACTTATGCCCGGGGGCACAGGTGCCAGGCAATAATGAGTGGAGATGGGCAGCCTGCAAGGATCCTCTTTTTCCACAGGAAAATCTCTTCTCTCTGCCATGGTCCTTTCTCCTCCCCCGATGACATCTGCTGAGCACGGGACAGGAATGAAGCCTTCATGGGAATGAGGGCTGACGGAGTGGCAGAGGCAGACTTGGGATCAGGTGGGGACGGGTCCAGGAAGCACAATGCTCCATGTGTAGCCGGAAGGCGGCAGGCTGAGGGGACAGGAGTGAACCGAGCACAGCAGAGAGAGCACACACTGCCTCTCATCCAGCAAGGCTCCTAACAGGGCTCAGAATCCATGGGGGCAGGTCCTCAGCTGCTGTCCAGCGGCACTGCTCCCTGGAAGACAGACCTGTGCTGATTTACTCCAGCTGAGGATCTGCCACAGAGCGTGGCTGAAAGGCCAGAGTGCAACAAACAGCCAGGCCCTGCCCTGCTCCTTCACAGGAGACAAAAGGAATGAAGCAATGAGACCATTTTAAACCGCCCCTCCCCGCACCCTTCTTCCCCGTCTGCCTAAGAAACATCTCATCCAGCTTTGAGAAATGTTTCCTGTAAACTGTGCACTTGAGCAGCCGCCCAGCGGATTATCAGAGTGCCCACAGCCACAGGTTTTCTTTCTACTGATGGTGCACATTCACACATGTGTGTAACAGAAGCAACCCCCAACCTGGGGGGACTCCCAGATCATATTGTGCAATCTCTCTGGCTGGGACTGGCCCCCAGGCCAGGCATCTGAGACTCGTGCCCCAGAGATTACACCCTCTGGCTATGTCTACACTGCAGGCTTCTTGCGCAAGAACTGTTTCGCGCAAGAGTTCTTGTGCCAAAGGTCTTGCGCAAGAGCGCATCCACACTGCCATGTGCTTTTGCACAAGAGATGTGCTTTTGCGCAAGAAAGCTCTGATGGCCATTTTAGCCACACTGCCTTCCTGTGCAAGAGCTCTTGCGCAAGAGGGCAAGGAATAATCATGGGGAGAGGAATAACTCTTGAGCAAGAAGCCCTCTCTTCTGATGCTGTACTGTAAATTTACTTGTGCAAGTATGCGTGTGCAGTATAGAGGCTCTGCAAGTTTTTGCACAAGAACAGCCATTCTTGTGCAAAAAGCCTGCAGTATAGACGTAGCCTCTCAGTTTAACAACCAGGCTATGTCTAGACTACATGGCTCCGTCGACAGAGCCATGTAAAATAGTTTATTCGGCATAGTCAAAGAAGTCGGCATACCGGAGTGGTTGACAAAGGCTTTCCTTGTCGACCACGCTGCTTCTAGACTGCCGCGCTGTGCCGGATCAGCTGATCGTTGGCACAGCGTGGCAGCCATTTTTATTTTAATGAAGCGGGGATTATTTAAATCCCCGCTTCTTTGACTATGCAAGTTAAACTATTTTACATGGCTCCATCGATGGAGCCAAGGAGTCTAGACATAGCCCCAGTGTCCTACTGCTTGCACATCAACTTGGAGTGCTGTGTCCCAGATCAGTGGGAACTTGGAATTACAAAGTGTCAGCATTAAGAGTAGTCAATGTTTCCCCAATGATGTGGTTTTTGTGTGTGTATCAAAAGAAAACTCAATGAAAAATTGCTGACTTTAAAAAAAAATTGTTTTGTTTTTGTAACTTTTATAATCAATTTTATGGACACCATAATTATTTTTTTTCATTTATTAAAAACCTGTCATACAGCAAACAGAACCTTCTGATAATAAGTTAGATTGCAATAATAATCAGCAAATTTTCTGAAAAAGTAAATCTTGCAAAATGAAAACAACTTAGCAAATATATATTTGTAATGCCCTGTTCTATTCAGGATCAGTGAAACTTCTACCCACATAAAGATCTGTGCGGGTTTTATACTGTGCCCATTACCATGGTATGTCTGCTTTTGGTTCCCATCTGGCTCAACATCTATCTCAAAATAATTAGTCATATTCAAAGGCCTGCACTAGCATGAATTGATTCTTGTGCAGAACTCTGGCTGTTTTTCAGGACAGTATTAATTTCTCAGATGTTTCAGAGTCCATATCAGTAAGCTGGAATGGGTCTTTTAAGACCAATATAGTGGCTTCTCCCAATTGCTTGCTCAGTAAATTGACAATGGACTCTGGGATGGGGCAGACAGGGAAATCTCACTAAAAGTTGAGTTCAGGCCTGGAACAGATACTTCTATAGCTCCCGAGTACCATCGATTTCATATTCCATGAAAGAAGTTCTCTGTCTGACCTCAACAAGATGTGAACCAAGCAGACATTTGCTTGCTGTGGCATTGCCATTAATTATAACTCTAGCAGCTCCTCAGCAGCTATGGGAAAATGTGTGTGAATCTTTGATACCGGCCCAGTGAGTTAATTCAATTACACACCGTTGATAAAATAATAATTCATTAAGTGACTCTTGCATCTTTAATTTGAGGAACCCTGCCAAAATCAGTTGCATGGTTAGGTCTCTTGAAGGGTTTGCTGCTATTTACAAGTGGTGTTTTGTTGTCCCCTCCCCAGCAACCAGTACTTTGAATGGGTCAGTTGAAAAATGGGGCTAAGACTATTTCCTCTCTCACACACCCTTTTCTGTCTTGTCTGTTTGAATTGTAATCTCTTCAGGGCAGGGCTGGCCCTTCCTGTGTGATTGGAGCCACATTTGCTAGGAGCTATGCAGGCTCAGCTGTGGTCTCCAAACACTGTGGGAAGAGAACTCATAGGGTGTGTCTAGACTACATGGCTCTGTCGATGGAGCCATGTAGATGAGTTTACTAGACATAGCAAAATGAAGTGGCGATTTAAATAATCGCGCTTCATATACATCAAAATGGCCGCTGCACTGTGCCAACGATCAGCTGATCTGGCACAGCGGGGCAGTCTAGACTTCACGAGGCATACTGGAGTGGTTGAAAAAGGCTTCCCTTGTTGACTGCCCCGCTGTGCCGGATCAGCTGATCGTCGGCACAGCTCAGCGGCCATTTTGATGTAAATGAAGCGCGATTATTTAAATTGCTGCTTCATTTTGCTATGTCTAGTAAACTCATCTACATGGCTCCGTCGACAGAGCCATGTAGTCTAGACACACCAATAATGATGTGAAGGGCCATTGTTACCTGATAGGTACTGGCCCTAGAAGGTGGCAGTGTGGAGCTGCTCTAGGAAGGACCTGATGTTAAGACTGATTCACCCATTCATCTGAAGAAGTGGGTTGTGCCCACAAAAGCTCATGATACCCTCTACAAGTTTTGTTAGTCTCTAAGGCGCTGCAAGCCTTTCGTTGTTTTTCCAGTTACAGACTAACTCGGCTACCCCTCTGAAATGTCACCCCATTCTGTCTGTTTATCCAACTTAGGGCAGCTCTCCATTAGAAGTGCTACACTGGCACACATAACACCAGTATGGAAAGCATGCAGATCATTATAATTTGTCTTTTTCACACACATGAATGCCATAAAATAGATAATCTGTCCTTTTAAACCACAGTATTGTAGGATAGCGTTCCATCTCACTGCCACTAAAAGAGTGAAGAGATTTACCTTCTCCCCCTGTCCCTCCACTAAAATATACCCCATATCCTAAACTTCCAACTATGGAAAGGAGAGGAGAGACTTTCTGGCAAAATGCCCTGGCCAGGCTCAGACAAAAGTGGTCTCGGGAGTAGAATATAAACAGAATCTGAGGCCTCATTCTCGCTCTCTCTGCCTCGCTAAGGAAAAATTAAACCCTGTTTGTAACCTGGTTGAGTTGTTTCCAGGCCTCTTTGTTTTCTTGAGTGTCTGGCATGCTACATTTCATAGGACAACTCACCTACCAGACACAGATCTTCCCAGACCATATACATATCATATTGTACATTGTGATTAGTGTTACAACTACAGGTGCCACTCTCAGACTGGAGTGAGAGAGATTTGATGCTCAGTAACCACCTACCAGAGGTTAGCTAACCTATCTTGAAGTTAAGTCTGTTTGCAAAGAGCACATGCCATGTACACCCATGCAAAGATCTGTTGATTGCAGAGTCTTTGGGCTAATACCTAGCTTATATGTAATATTTTCCCTCGGTAAATCAATGGCAAAGCTCTTTTTGACTTCAGATCGTGGTGAAGCTGTACAAGCTGCCGAGTGTCTGAAGCTATATCATGACAAAGGGAAGGCATTCATTTCACAAGTTAATTCTTGGTTGCAGAGAGCACCCTTCCGTCAACTTGGCTGAACAATTTAATGCTCGCAATAGAACAGAACTTCTACTGCCTGTGTAGTAAAAGCACAGTGGCTTCCAGAGGGGCAGAGATGCTGGAAGAGCAGGTGAGAGAACTTCTGGCAGGTTTGAGAGGGCAATGTGGGTAAGTAACCAAAACAAAGTGAGCAACGCTCAATGGTTTGCACTGGGAGGTCTGATCTGATGATCTGATGGCCCCTTTTGGCCTTAAAAGCTGCAACTTTTCAGATCAAGATGTTCAAAAGTGCTTAGTGTTTGCCTAACTTGCTTCCATTGAGGTCACTGGGAATTTTCCTATTGATTTCAACTGGAAGTAGAATTAGGTCAATGCCAAGCAACTGGGAAAATCCCACCTCTAAATATTTATTGTTGGGCCTGCGAAAATGGGTCAGGAAAACTCTGAATGGAAACTATTGATAATTTCCTACTCTTTTCTCGCTTCTAGTCAGACCAGCAATATTGTAGCACCATGTCAGGTTCAGCTGGAACCCATGATAGCAGCGGGATATAAAATAATTAGGTGTGTTGGAGGGCAGGGAAGGGGAAACAGAAACTACTTTTGCATTGTATGAACCTCAGAAGGGATTTTGGTGCAAGTGCTAGGCAAAGTTTTTTTGCCTGTCCTAATCTGACCCAATGGTTTGTGCATTATTAGCATGAAGGTGGGGTAATACGGGGCTGGGAAATGATTTCTGGGCCTGTCACAGATTTGCAGTGGTCGCTATTTTTGGTTGATCTATTTGACTGGCATTTGATGTTCAGAAGAGCAGATGTAAGGGTAGCTAACTGGAGTCTGAGGATTCTGAGGCCTGTCATGGGACAAGCATGTAACTTTTTATAACCCCAATCCATGTCATGTGAGAGAAGCCAGGAAATAAAAGATCAGGGTCTTGCCAGCATCCCCATGAGTCACACCTTTATCACAGGCCCCATCCTTTACTGGGTGAAGGAGCAAACCAAGAGCAGGACTGTAAAGTTATATGTTTTTAAATGATTTTTGAGAACGCTGACTCACAGGACAGCAATTCTGGCCATGCTCAACCCAGCTGCTAAGGAAGCAAAGAAATACCAGTGGGCAAGTTCCAGAAGCTTTATACATCACCAAGAATGCCACCCTTAATAGGACTTATGCCCAAGGATAATACAGAAATCATTGTTCAGACATTTTGTGTATGATCTCACTGGCATCAGATCACAGCACACTCAACAGTCATCCAGTTACCATCATCATTCGCAGTATCACAGATACTTCACTTCTAAATCAGTCTGGGCCAGCACACAAGAAGAGAGGTCTTTAAGCCACGGTCTGTTATTAGCAAAATAGATGACAAATTCCAAGCCCTGTTTGGGAGAAGATCACAATTCACATCCGCTTCTATTTTTATCAAGAATGCCGGCAGTTTGATTTAGATGGTGAAATTCATAAATCCCCAGATATCATGTCTGAAGCACAAAGAGTTCATGTTGGGCTCAGGCTGGATTCCTAGAAGATTTAAAGGGCGCTTACTGGAGAACTTGCTTTGTTGGATTATTGGCCAGAATCTGTAGCACAGGAGGAAATCAACTGGTGCTTTTTCTGTCCACTCCCTTCCTAGATGTTATGTTTCTCCAAACACACAGACCTTCTTTTACAGGCTGAACCAAGTTGAACCTCTCTATTCCAGCACCCTCAGGACCCGAATGGTGCCAAACCAGAGAATTTGCCCAATCATGGGAGGTCAATATTATCTAGCACCATTACCAACACTTCCACTGCTTACTGGGCTCTTAGAAGACATTTGGGGTAAATTAGAGCTAAATAACAGCACAGAACACTGAGAGCCGAGACTGGTGGCTGCAAACAAACTTTATGGGCCCACGGGAAACTTAGCCACATCAATGTTAAGTGGGCATCCAGCTAACTAAAATCATGCCGGTCACTAGACCACAGATGTTGCTGGACCAGAGAGTGCCAAACTAGAGAGGTTCAACCTGTAGTTTTAAAGGGAAAGCAAAAGCAAGAGGAAAAAGCTGAAGTAGAGTCTCCAGGAGAAAGTGGCTCCTTGGTAACGGGTTGTAGCAATTCCCAAAGAAGTAGGCACATTCTCTGCACACAGGCAGAGCTTAGAGAGAGGCCCAAAAGAAAGGTATATTGTTATGATTAATTTGTCTCAGCACCGTGCTTAGGTGTCTATTATGGATCAAGAGCTCGCTGTGCTAGGCACTATACTAAAACAGAACAAACAGATGGTCCCTTCCCACACTGGTTGATCTGATGGCCCCTTTTGGCCTGACAAGTTTTGAATCTTTAGAGTAGGATGTTCAAAAGGGCTCAGTGTTTGCCTAACTCACTTCCTTTGAGGTCACTGGGAATTTTCCCATTAATTTCAATGGAATCAGAATTAGGCCGACACTGAGCACCTGGGAAAATCCCACCTTTAGGGTGTGTCTACACTACAGAGTTATAGTCGACAAAATTTCACTTTTGTCGACAAAACTATACCTGCGTCTACACTACCTCCGAGTTCTGTCGACAGTAAGTCAACAGAATGCGGCAGTTTTGTCGATGGTGGTAAACCTCATTCTACGAGGAATAATGCCTTTTGTCGACAGAGTTCTGTCGACAAAGGGCGCTATTGCATCCACACTGTGCTTTTTCAAAAGAGAGCGTCTAGACTCTCTGTCGAAAAAGTGGCTTGCTTTGTCGACAGAACTGGCTGTAGTCTAGACGCTCTTTGTCAACAGAGGCTTTGTCAACAGTATCTGGCGACAAAGCCTCTGTCGACAAAAGCCTGTAGTCTAGACGTACCCTTAAATAATTATTCTTGGGCCTGCAAAAATGGGTCAGAAAACTCTGACTGAAAATTGCTGAGCATTTTCTGGTCTTTTCTCGTGTCTAGTCAGACCAGCAATACTATCGCAGCAGCCCTGGAAGGCCTCTGCCCCTTACAATGGAAGGTTATGTCAGCACTGCAACGGAAGGCGCGATGGCAGCATGTGTAGACACACCTGCCCTGGCGTTACTTTAGCTAGAATCGCATAAATATCAGTGACGCTGCTGCAGTGTGGGCTGAGCAAAGCTGCTTGGAGTGCTGGGTACGTGTTTGCAAAACTAGTCCATGCTGAAGCCCATGCTGCCATGGCTTCTCTGATATTTTTAGCTGTGCTCGCTAGGTTGAATCTACACACATTTGATGGCAGTCTAGACGCACCCTGAGTGAGCGATAAAAGACAACAGGTGTATTCAGGCGGATGGGAGAGCACAAGTGAACAATGAGACTGTATTGGTCAGCAAAGTAGGCAATGGATTTGGCTCCCCCGCAGAGCAACGTGTTGTCAAGAGATATCTCAGAGGGGTAGTCATGTTAGCCTTTATCTGCAAAAACAACAAGGAGTTCTGTGGCACCTTAGAGACCTTGCAGTCTCATTTGTGGTCTCTAAATACTATGGGTATGTCTAGACTACCTGGCTCCATCGACGGAGCCATGTACATTAGATTTGTAGATAAAGGAAAATGAAGTGGTGGTTTAAATAATCGCCGCTTCATTTAAATTAAAATGGCTGTCGCGCTGTGTCTATCAGCTGTTTGTCAGCTCAGTGCGGTAGTCTGGACACTTGGCGGTCGACATCAAAAGCTTTTGTTGACCGCCCTGGTAAACCTCATCCCACGAGGCATAACAGGGCAGTCGACAAAGGCTTTTGATGTCAACTGCGAAGCGTCCAGACTACCGCGCTGAGCTGACAAACAGCTGATCAGCACAGCGCGGCAGCCATTTTAATTTAAATGAAGCGGCGATTATTTAAATCACTGCTTCATTCTCCTATGTCTACAAACCTAATCTACATGGCTCCGTCGACGGAGCCATGTAGTCTAGATGTACCCTGTGGGAACAGAACTAATAATGATGTGAAGGGCCATTGTTACCTGATAGGTATGGCCCTAGAACATGGCAGTGAGGAGCAGCTCTAGGAAGGACCTGATGTTAAGATTGATTCATCTGAAGAAGTAGGTTGTGCCCACGAAAGCTCATGATTCCCCCTACAAGTTTTGTTAGTCTCTAAGGTGCTGCAAGACTTTTGTTATTTTTTAAGTTTTTCAGGTTACAGACTAACTCGGACTAATGTCACCTTAGAGACCAACAGATTTATTAGAGCGTAAGCTTTCATGAGAAATGGGTTTTACCCACAAAAGCTTATGCTCTATTCGTCTATAAGATGTCACAAGACTCCTCGTGGGGTTGCCAAGAGAGAGTGTTGAAGGAGGTGTTTGAAGGAGCACCGTGAATAAGCATTGCAGATGTTATGGGGAGCTCCTCTCAAGTGTGTGGGGCAGCGTAGGAGAAAGAATGAAAGTGCTTGTTTTAAAATGTTTCAAGGGCATGATAAAGGCAGAATCATTAGCCAGATGGAGGTGGGCGCTGACACATTTCACACCTGTGAGAGTATAACAGGGTTCAATAAAGAACTAGGTAAGTTCATGGAGCTTATGTCCATCAATGGCTATTAGCCAGGATGGGTAGGGATGGTGTCCCTAGCCTCTGTTTTCCAGAGGCTTGGAATGGGCGACAGGGGATAGCTCACTTGATGGTTCCCTATTCTGTTCATTCCCTCCGAATCACCTCACATTGGCCACTCTCAGAAGACAAGATACTAGGCTAGATGGACTTTTGGTCTGACCCTGTAAAGCTATTCTATGTGTATATGTTGCTGTTGTAAGTTGGGATGCTGTGAGGGGTAATGCTGACATAGCCACAGCAGAATCTTGGAAAGAAATAGAATGGGTTATGTTCATGCTGAAGTGACATATAGGCCCTTGTCTTATTGCTTTTGTTTTACAATGCCTAAGGGAGGAAGCCTCTGGGAGTAAACCCCTGCTGAGGCTCTGCAGTTTAAATGCAGTAAGAGCCAGGAGGGCAGGCAGCCTCAGTTGCTGCGGATAGGGGCTGCTCTGCAGGATACGGCGCAGCCTATACCTGCAGCAAGCCTGGGCCCACCACGGGCAGAGGCTGCTTGGCAGCAGCTTCCCCTGCTCCCCACCCCCGCACTGCTACCTCTAATAGAGGCAGCAGTGTGGGGTGGGGGGCAGGCGGCAATGCGGAGACAGTGCTGGGGGGAGCTGGCTTTGAAGCCGGCTCGCCCCAGCACCAGCTCCTGCTGCTAGAGAAGCAGCAAGGTGGGGGGGCGGGGGGATGCAAGTAGTCAAGTAATTGAGTAGTCGACTACTCGCATACATCCATAGTCCACCCACAATCTTGTTGTGGTCACCTAGGCTAGAGGCTAGGGCAGGGGTCAGCAACCTATGATTGCAAGCCAAATTTGGCTCACTAGGGAGCCAAATATGGCTCTTTTGCAGCTTGAGCTCAGCCCCCCACCCTGTGTTTCCCCCTCAGCAGGGAGTCCGCACTGGCATTCCAGTCTCGTGGCCCCTTGCAAGTTTAGAGCTCCAGTGCCAGCATCCTGTGGGGAGAGATGGGGGGAAAGCCCCAAGCTTCCCCCTTGGATCCGGCTTGCGGGAAAGAAGCCGAAGCCAGAAGTGGCTGTGCGCTGCTGCTCCCCTCCCCCTCCCCTGGCTGGGGGAACAGAACTGTGCAGATGCATTTCCTGCTGCTCCCACCCTCCTCATGTATCCCCTCCCCCACTGAGACCCTGAACCCCCACCCTGCTCCTGCCCCCTCCCCTCATCAGACACCTACCCCCAGCCTGCTCCTGCCCCTTCACTCCTGGATAGACATTCTTCCCCTAGCCTACTCCTCCACCCTCCCTTGCTCCTGCCCCCTCCCCCTGGCCAGACATCCTACTCCCAACCTGCTCCTGCAACCTACCTCCCACCGAGAAATCGCACCCTCACCCCCTCATGTACCCTACCTCCTGCTCAGATCCTGCACCCCCCATCCCTATCCCACTCAAGGGCAGCCCTGTCCCACACACTTAACCCCTCATTTTTGGCCCCACCCCAGAGCCTAGGGGTGCTCATAAATCCACTCACCCTGGAACCCCAGAAGAGTAAATCTGGCCTGAGGCCTTGAACCTCAGTCCTCCCTGCCCCTCCCCCACCATGGGGCTGGAGCATCAGGGGAGTGAGGTATTTCAACTGGGGGTCAAATCGGTGAGAGTTGGGGTTTTTTGGAGGGTTATTTTTTTTGCTTCTCACTTGTGTGATCCTCGACTGATTTTTCTGTGGGTCAGTGGTCCCCAACACAAAAAAGGTTCCCCACCCCTGCCATAAATAAAGACAATGTTGAAACCTTTTGTGTTGGACATATTTTACTTTATTTAAAAGTGAAGCCCCCAGCTGGAGCCAAGCCCACATCTGGCCACAGCATTGTAACACTCCTGCACCCCGCACACACCCCACCCCTGAGCCCATCATACACCTGAAACCCCTGCCCTGAGCCCCTCATAATCCCACATCCCTAAACTCCTGCACCCCCACTTTCCCAGTCTCTTGCCTTAACACTCCTGTACCCCTAACACAACCCAGCCTTGTGCCCTGAGTCCATCATACACCTAACCCCCTGCCATGACCCCCACAACCCCAGCCCCCTGCCATAAGACTGACAGAAGACAGCCTGAATGTGGGCATGAAGCTGGATTTGACCAGTTGTGATGTAAATTCCAAAGAAACGTGTGAAAAGAAGCAGCAGCAGAAGTCCCATTACATAAAGTCTGTGAGTACAATGTTTCATTTATGCTCTTATTTATCATCATGTCAATTATCAATAATATTAAGTTGTATATTTTCAGTCGTGTGCATGGGCATTCTTATACTGGCTCTTTGTTGACCACCTGTTCTGAATTTTGATGTAGTTTGGCTCTTTGGCTTGAAAAGGTTGCTGACCCCTGGGCTAGGGTGTGCCCGCTCCAGAGTGCTCAATCTACACTGAGCACTTCCTTGCCCCAGTGATCATCACTTACAATTCAAAGCAAATACAATGTATTGAACAGCAATCACATTTTAAAAAAATACGAAAAAAATGCAGAAGTTTACAGAAAAACACGTCAGCCTGCCCTGTGGACGCAAACAGTGTCTCTGGAATGTAAGGGCAGTTCACAGTCTGTTCCCAGCACCTCCTGCCCAGGCCCTGGCTGTGCCTCAAGAGTGCTGCAGGTCTGACACTTGCTGCGGAGGTGGCCACACACCTTCAGGCTCTCAGTGGCAGGACCCTTCTCCCCCAGCATCAACCCCACCCCCCGCATCGGTCCCCCTCCAAATCTGTCCTGCAAGGTCCATGGCTGGGAATGTCTCACTGTGCAGGGCGTCTGCCCAGAGCGCCTCCCCTCGCGCTCCCCAGCTGTTCACCACTCCTGGCTCCGGACTGCTCCAGCTCCACTCCCCTCAGCAGGGCTACTGCTCTGCCTCCAACCCCCCTCCCCTCCCCCGGACTGCTTCCCTCTGGCTCCAGTTGCTGCAACTCTCCTCCCAGCACAGAATCTGCTCTCTGGGCTGCTTCTCTGCCTTTTCCGGCTGCAGCCCTGCTCCCTGCATGGATCTGTTCCCTGGGCTGCTTCTCTGGTTCTCCCTCTGGCTGGCACGACTCTGTCTACTCCCCAGCTCAGCTTGCACCCCTGCTCTCTCCTTAGCTCAGCTCTGCTCTGTCTGACCCAGGCAAATCCAGCTCTCATGGAGGACGGGACCTATTAGCCTCCTGACCCCTTCATTAGCCTGCTGGCCCTATCAATCAGGCTGACCTGGAGTCTTGGTCTCTCCCCATTGGTCCTGGGGACTGCCATGCTTGGGGCCCTGATTTCTCCTCCACAATTCCCCTTCCTTTTGGTACTAGCAGCTAACTAACCAAAACCACCGAGTTTTAGTAAGGAGCCAACAGTCCCCTCACACTAATACTCTGGGGCAGTGGCAGAAGTACAGTGCATCTGACAGGCAGTTCAGTAGGTTGGATTAGCACTCACAGGTTCTGCCAGAACCAGACAAGGGGTTACGGTTCCACAGATTCATTGCAACAGCTTCACTTGCTCCCTCCCTGTAGTTAATAGTTCCCCCAGCCTCCAGTTTTCATCATTTTCTATAAAGGTCCTCAAAATTCCTTGACTTTAGCAAAGCTTTTGATATGGTCTCACACAGTTTTCTTGCCAGCAAGTTAAGGAAGTATGGATTGAACAAATGGATTGTAAGGTGGATAGAAAGCTGGCTAGATTGTCAGGCTCAGCGGGTAGTGATCAACGGCTCGATGTCTGGTTGGCAGTCGGTATTAAGCAGAGTGCCCCAAAGGTCGGTTCTAGGGCCAGTTTTGTTCAACATCTTTATTAATGACCTGGATGAGGGGATGGATTGCACCCTCAGCAAGTTTGCGAATGACACTAAGTTGGGGGAGAGGTAGATATGTTGGAGGGGAGGGGTAGGGTCCAGAATGACCTAGACAAATTGGAGAATTGGGCCAAAAGAAATCTGATGAGGTTCAACAAGGACAAGTGGAGAGTCCCGTACTTGGGACGGAAGAATCCCAAGCATTGTTTCAGGCTGGGGACTGAATGGCTAAGTAGCAGTTCAGCAGAAAAGGACCTGGGGATTACAGTGGATAAGAAGCTGTATATGAGTCAACAGTGTGCCCTTGTAGCCAAAAAGGCTAATGGCATATTAGGGTGCATTAGGAGGAGCATTGCCAGCAGAGCTAGAGAAGTTATTATTCCCCTTTATTCGGCAATGGTGAGGCTGTTCTCAGTGGTGACAGACAACAGCAAGGAGCACTGGTCTCAAGTTACAGTGGGGGATGTCTAGGTTGGAGATTAGGAAAAACTATTTTACTAGAAGGGTGGTGAAGTACTGGAATGGGTTCCCTAGGGAGGTGGTAAATTCTCCATCCCTAGAGGTTTTTAAGTCCTGGCTTGACAAAGCCCTGGCTGGGATGGTTTAGTGGGGATTGGTCCTGATTTGAGCAGGGGGTTGGACTCGATGACCTTCTGAGGCTTCTTTCAGACCTATGATTCTATGATTTTATGAATGACTTCCTTGTTTCGGTCTTCACCAAGAAGTCCGCTGATGAAGGAATGCCAAACATAGTGAATGCTAGTGGAAATGGGGTAGGTTTAGGAGAGAAAATAAAGAAGAACAAGTTAAAAATTACTCAGAAAAGTTAGTTGTCTGCAAGTCACAAGGGCCTGATGAAATGCATCCTAGAATACTCAAGGAGCTGAAGGAGGAGGTATCTGAGCCTTTAGCTATCATCTTTGAATAATCATGGAAGACAGGAGAGATTCCAGAAGGCTAGAAAAGGGCAAATATAGTGCCCATCTATAAAAAGGGAAATAAGAACAACCCAGGAAACTACAGACTAGTCAGTTTAACTTCTGTGCCAGGAAAGATAATGGAGCAAGTAATTAAGGAAATCATCTGGAAGAAAATAAGGTGATAGGTAACAGCCAGCATGGAATTGTAAAGAACAAATCATGTCAAACTAATCTGATAGTTTTCTTTGATAGGATAACAGGTCTTGTGGATAAGGGAGAAGTGGTGGATGTGGTGTACCTAGCCTTTATTAAGGCTAGGTACAGCCCAGGATTTTCGCCTTCTGGCCAGGAAAAAATCAGAAAGTACCGGACATTTTAGGTGTCTGTTTTTTTCTGAATTTTTTTACAGGACAGGAGGTAAAAATACCGAATTGTCCAGTTCAATACCGGACACCTGGCAACCCTACTCTCCTCAGTTTACACTGCCAATCTGTTCAAACCTGCACCATTGACTGGGGGAGGCCCTACACTACCTGAAGTTCACAGGAGTTCAGCGGTCCCTTGGCTTGGATTTCTTCTTTCTGACCATGTGTTAACAGCCATGAGTACGAGGGGGTGTAGGAGCTGCTGTGATCCTGCAGATCTCTTTGTGCAGGGTAAAGCCTTTGGATCTGCCAGAATGATGACATCTGTGTCAGTAGCCCATGAGCAGGGACTTCACATTCATAGATGTGAGATGGACAGAATGACTGGACAGATCCCTACCATCCCAGCCTTACAACAGACCCAGCAGTGCTGTAGCCTGTACTGAATTGACAGCCTTGGAAAATATTCACAGAACCATGCATGAAAACCACAGACCAGCATCACTAAACTGAGTCACTAAGGTGCCTCTGCCCTGAGCCAGGGAGTTCTGCCTGCAAGCTTCCAGCCTTGACCTCTTTCTCCTTAGGTGGCCAATGAGAAAGACAATTGTCGGTGGTGAATTTACACCAAGCAGACACCTGTTCATTGGGAGATGGCATGAGACCCATCAAGCTCATCTCAGATAGACCACCAAAGAGCCCTCATAGGGGGAACAACTTCCTACTGAATGGGGCCAGACACGGGCAACCTGGAAGTGAAAGACTCTATATCCCTTTACCAATGCCTTGAGCCATCTAGGGCTATGTCTAGACTGCAGGCTTCTTTCGGAAGAAGCTTTTCCAGAACAGATCTTCCGAAAAAACTTCTTCCGAAAGAGAGCATCCACGCTGCCAAAGCACATTGAAAAAGAGATCTGCTTTTTCGAAAGAGAGCATCCACACTGAATGAATGCTATCTCGCATTTCAGCTGTGATTGCTATGTATGGAGCGGCCACCAGGGCACCTGTGCTTTTTCCTCTTTCCTCTTCTTGCAAAAGAACTCCCTCTTCCCCGTCTACACATGCCTTTTTTCGAAAGAGCTCTTTTGGAAAAAGACTTCTTCCTTGTAGAAAGAGGTTTACCAATGTTGGAAAACACCCTCTGTTCTTTTGATTTTCTTTCGAAAAAATGTGATTGCAGTGTGGACGTAATTGCAGTTTTTTCGGAAAAATGGCCGTTTTTCAAAAAAACTCTGTCGTGTACACATACCCTAGTCCTCCTCTTTCTTGCCTTTGACAAAAGAGAAAGGGAAGAAACCAATTGTGAGATCACACAGGCCTAACCAGTCTGTTTCGATGCCTGCTGGTTCTTGTGATAGCTGGTAGGAACTGCAATTAACGTCTGCTGCAATTTCTTCATTATCATAATGACAGTGCTCAGCAAAATATACGAGAGACATTGATGGCGATGCCCAGATGCGGGAACCATACGATGCCACATGGAAAATCATGGTGTGGTATAAAAACTAGGCTTTTATATGGTACAGCTGGCTCTGCATAATGCCCTTGTAATTTATCAGTCTAAAGCATCTGGTCCTTTGCTGTCATTCTTCGATTCTCAGACAACTATAATCTCAAGTGTCTTAATAATAACACAAACCTGCCAGACCGGGAGGGGGGGGGCAGGGGGAGAGACGGTTCCTTTTGTGATGCTCATCACAAATGGGGGGGGGGGGGGAAGAAACCACAAGGGAGAAACTAGGGAGGATTTGGAATGTTCCACAAAGGGGAAGGTACGAAGGGAGGCTAGAGGGAAGTGAGTGGCCGCATAGGAGTCCCAGCGAAGACTCTGCCCAAGGGGCGGACTGCAGAAAGTGTTGCTTTGGTATCCAGTCCTGAAAGAGCTTCCAAGGCACCAGTTCCGCTGTAGCCTAATTTCCCTGTGTAGGTCTAATGAAAACCATTCGGCTCCTCCTGCAGCTTCAGTGTGTGTGCGGCATTGGTAAGTCCCAGGGAGGCTGGCTTTCTCTACTCATCTGGAGCCTATTAAACATGACCCCCCAACCCACGCTCTCTTGGAAAAGGGGGGGCCAGACAATTGATCCAGATGAGCTCCCTATGACTTCCCACAGAACTACTCTCCAGCTGTTAGCAAGGCACAGGGGTGTTCTGATCAATCTCATCTCTCCAGGCGGGAGAGCCAAAATCTGATCCTCTTTTGGCAGAGTTGAATGAATAAGTCATAAGGGTTTAGGATAGGATGTTTCACTTTGATGTCAGGCCTGTGGCAGATGGTCCAGTACATCCATCCACCAGTGCAAAGCTGCCCTTAAACCAGCATAACCTTTGAAAGATCCCTCCTGTGTAACAAGATCTGTGGATGGCGTACAGATGCAATAGCAGCTTCTATAACACTAACTGCTTCCTCCCTATACCTGGCATTTAAGATGTGGCTGAGGGCTCACTATACCTAGCTGATCCAGGGCTGCCATACTGGCTCCTGGGGACCAGTGAAAGTTAAGACAGCCTTCACTAACTGACACTGGAAGAGCAGCGTAATGCACAGTAGTCCCAGGATGGGAGGTGCATAGATGGCTTTTAAACCCCTTTGTACATCCCTCTCCTGGCTACGCTGCACCCCTCATCCACAGCAGAAGACTAAGTCCTATAACTTGTGGGAAGTTAATTTCTGCAGCCCCGGGAGTTCTGGATCCAGATGCTGTAACGTGTGAGGCCTTCTTTTAGTTTGATTTCCAAGAACTCTTTCTGCCTCTGAGGACAATGGCCACCTTCCCATTTCAACCCATTGAAGGAAATGTTCCCACAGTCAGCTGAATTGGGTTTAAAAACTCTTGACAAGATTCCAAAGCATGAAATATCTGCATGGCTACCACATCATCCACCTCATTATACTGCCCAGTTCCATCCCCCACTGAAATGTATCAAGTAGAACTGAGCCCTACATGTAAACTTGGCTGCAAAGGAAAACTGCAGGCACTAAGCCAATTTTTTTTCAATTCAGTTGGTGTACATCTATTGACTTCATTGGCACTAATGCACACTTGTGTAACTAAGAAGGAAATCTGGCCCATTTTCATTTAAACAATGCTCTGATTTAAATTGTAAACAAATCCCAACCCATCACCCACCCTCCCACTCACCTGACAGGCTTTCTTATTTACAAAAATAAGGCTAATTTCTTTCAGTTTACAGTGCTTGTGATCATCCAAATCTCCCCTATAAGTGAGGTTCTTGTGGAAGGAGAATTTCTGATTTTCTATTTTTATTGTTATTTAAAGTAGAATAATTTTCATTGTAGTTCATTAAAAAAACTTTTGCACCCATTAATTTTTTGTTCACTAGAATGAAAATTAAAATTCAACTTAAAACCTAGAGAACACTAAGTTCATCTTTTTTTCAGGTGTGTGAAGAAGCCAACAAAGGGCAAAGAGAAATCCTCATGGTTCATCTGCTGAATCCCCCAAAATGTGAAAATGAGGAATTCTGTGGCAGCTTAGAGACTAACAAAAATACATATCATGAGCTTTCGTGAGTAAATCCCGCTTCATCAGACGATTCTATATATTTTTATTCGTCTCTAAGACTACGTCTAGATAGCGGCACTGTTTCGGGATGCCAGAACTATCCCGAAATAGCTATTTCATGTCTTTAAATGAACCTGTTATTTTGAAATATTTTTTGAAATAATGGGCATGTTATTCTGGTGTCCCTGTAACCCTCATTCTACAAGGGTTAAGGGACTTGTTGGAATACCACTTTACTTCAAAATAGAGCCAAATTTCGAAATAAGCTGTTTCAAAATGACTTCAAAAAAAGCTACGCATAGCACAAATCGCGTAGCTTATTTTGAGGTAAGGGTGCCGTGTAGATGCACCCTAAGGTGCCACAGGACTACTCCTTGTTTTTAAAGTTACAGACTAACACAGCTACCCCTCTGAGACTTTTTTCCCCACAAAATGTGAAGTATTTCAAATGATTCATCAAAGGCCACAAGATGGCAGTCAAAGTAATCTCTTTGCATGCAAATTAAATGCTTTGTGAAATCACACTGTGTGATTCCATGGTAGATTTCAGTGGTTTTGTTTGTTTAAAAATAATAATAGGGAGGAACGAAGGGAAGGGGGAAAAATATGGGACCAACAGTGGTCAGACTAAAAGGAACTAAAAGTCCCAGCGCACATTTAGAATAAGGAAATGCCAGTGTTTTTAAAAGCAGAAAGAGATGGTCCAAGATGGCTCTCAGAAGGCCCAGAGCTGGGGTGGGCAAAGTATGGCTCGTGGGCTGGATCTAGCCTGTCAACCTACTGGATCCGGCCAATGGCCCAGCACAAGCTTCAGATAGACTCCCTGCTTGCCCAGCACCAGAAAACCTGGTTGTGGGGCCATGTGTGCTTCTGTGAGCTCTGCAAGCCGAAGGGGAAGAGGGGAGGCTTTGCGTGCTGTCCCCGCCCCCAGCACAATCTCACAGCTGCCATTGGCTGATTTCTGACCCTCCCAACAGGCCTGCAGCCTTCAGAGAAGCACACATGGCCCCTGCAGCTGTGCAGTGCGAGGGCAAGGCAGGGCGGGGGGGGGGGAGCCTGGCTGAGGAACCCAGCTGAGTCACCCCAGTAAGTGTCCCCCAGCCAAAGCCTACCTTTGGCACCCCAGCCCCTTCCTCCCCCAACCCTTTGGCCCCCTCCTGCACCATACCCCCCATAACTCAAACCCTCTGCCCCCTCCAGACTCTGCTGCCCAGTCCCCTACCCCAGGTCACAACACCCTCCTTCACCTAAACCCCCTCCCAGATCCCACACTTCCTTCTGCACCCTTATCCCTTACCCCAACCTCCATGCCAGACCTTGCACCTCCTCCATTATTATCATGGCTCTTCACCACTTACCACATTCTTGGAGTGGCCTCTATCAAAACATATTGCCTACTCGTGGCCTAGAGTGAGTTCTGCACTGGTCAATGTGGACAGCACTTCCACCAATAGATGGTGCTGTATCTTTAGCTTAATGGTTAGTTGTTGTATCTAAGCACAGTTCCATCAGAGCAAAACCATCATTGCCTGGTGATCTAAAAGGCAACGATGGGCTCCATGTCTTTGGGCAGACACCCATCAGCCTGAGTCTTGAGACCGAGGGCTGCAATATATTGAAAACATAGTTAAAAACTTTGACAAATCAGTGGGAAGATTATAACTGTAGTGGCATGTTGTGACTTTCCATGGAAAGATTGTGTTTGACAGTATTTAGACCTCTTGGGTCCAATTTGTGCATGTGTTTAACATGATCATGGACCCAAATCTGGGAGGAGGGGTTAAGTGTACTCACATTATCTGAGTATTAGGATTCTTGTTTACTGCATGGAATCTGGCGTAAGTATAGAGCATATGCCACATCAGCACCAACGAAAATGCCTGTTGTGCTGTATGAATATTTTGTGTGCCTTCTGAGAGGCATGGTTAATTGAAATGCTTGCCTCTTCCCTCTTCTGCTTGCATGTTGTACCATATCCCCCAACAAAATAGCAAAAGACAATGGCAGAAAATAATTAAGATCATCAAATTTTCATACAAGTGAAACTAATAAACATGTACGCAAATCAGGTAAGTGCATTCATGTGTTTACTGGGTGTATTTGTGGGTGTGTATGAGTCCCATCTCACTTCATTCTAGCTGACAGTTCAAAGACCCACAGCATTTTTCATAGTTGCCACACAGGGAGCTGCATGTATAGTGCTGAAGTTGATACCACAGGCCAATTATCTCTTTGGTGTCAAATGGAACTGTCTTAAGAAAATATTGCTATGGAAGTCATCACCAGGTGGCAATGTTACATACAGTCTTTCAAGGTTTATTATTATTATTATTATTATTATTATTTATTTTTAAGTGTGTGAGCTAATGTTCAGTTTTAGGATGAGATGTAGTCTTGCTATTAGTCTTTGCAAGTTCTGTGAGGAAGCAATTTCTGGAAAGGGGGGTATATACTCAGAAGAAGAGTAAGCTGTCTGTCTTTGGGCTCTGATGAGAGTCAATTCTTGAGGCAGAGTTAATTCCCAGGAACTGGGCATGAATGTTGCACTGAGTTTCCTATGAAGTAGAATTGCCCTGCATACTGTTTAAATCCCTTTGTTCAAGGACCGGCATATACATGTGAATAAAACGTTTAGATTATACTCCACATCACTGATTTCTCCTTCACTGGCTAACCTGCCAGGCCCTAAACAACAGTTACTACTTGGTAGCAGTGCAACACTGGTGTCAAAATGGGACACTAGTTGTAGAAAAAGGAACAATGACTTCATCAATACTTTTCTGGCTTTCTGATGCTGCAACCATTGTGGATAGAAATGAAATGCTATGGTGTAAACATCTTCTCTGGAGCATTTACCAGAAATGGAGTTTGCATCAATAATAAAATTCCCATGATTTTAAAATCATATGTTTCTTCTGGCATTTATTGTCAATGAGTCCAGATTCTGCTCCCAGTCACACTGAGGCAAGCCTATGGACACAAGCGAGGTCATATAGGTGGCATTGAAAGTAATGTTTGGCTCAGCGTGTGCTGGGTACTTTGGTGTGAAACCAATACAAGACTGTGTTAAGCACCATGACTTGCAGCACTGAATTCAGGTGCAATAGCTAATATACAGTAAAGTCTCTTTACCTATCACAATCATAGTAGCAATTACCTTACTAACCCATAGAAACACGGGACAGACATTTTGCAATCTGCCAATGCCTATTAACTAGTGCTGCACTTTGAGACTGGTTGACATGAGTTGGCAAGCATACTATGTAGCTCAATATGCACAGTGTATAATTTTTTAAAATTTCCGGGTGTACTATAATGGCTGGTTGTTGAATGATACTTTTTTTTTTTAACCCTTGGTCAACTTCTCCATTATGCTGGGTCAACCGCACATGCTGCTCAGATCTCTCTGTCAGGCTGTCCTTGGTATGTTAGATGACAGAGAATGCTTTGTAATGTTATGGACATGGATGCTGAGGGTAGGAAGAGAGATGTTGGCCTCTGTGTCTGTGTGTAAATCACTAACTGCACCCCCGTTTGTCTCCTGGTGTGACTTTTGCTCTAGCTTACTCCAAATGCTTTCTCTTGTCCCCAAGAGTTACGTACCTGGCTGTTTCCTTTTAAAGTCGTTGTAAGTCATTTAGGTTAAACATTGATAGTGTGAGAGTCACTATATGAAATCTATTGATATAATGAAAGTATATTTCTATCCTGTTCACTCAACAGGTGCTATTTTCTGCATCATAAACTATTATGAGCCAAGTAAAATTGTGGTGGGGTTGGGGATTGATTGATGCAGGAGGTAGGTTATATGAAACAGACTCTTTAGGTCATCAGCGGGAATCCACACAGCCGCCAGAACATGGAACAATTTGTGGATGTTCAGTGGTGTGTGTGAAAATTGTTTTAATGGACTGCAATCCAGTCCCCATTCAGCTGGATCCTTGTTAAATTTAGGGCCCTCTTGGCAAAGTAGAGACTAAATGGGTCTTGGGGGGCTGAATTCGCCTGCCAATAGGGGAACCGACAGCCTGCGCAGGCCCCTAGACAAAGTGTGTGTGTGTGTGTTGGGGGGGGCAACTTTGTGATCCCAGAAGGGGTGGGGCCTCAGGCAGAAGGGGTGGGGCAGGAGGCAGCCAGCCTTTTGCACCACCCAGAGTTTGGCGCACCCCCCTCCTCCACCCTCAGAATTACCCAGAGCATGTGGTGCAGTGATGTGGCCCAGGATATGCCGTTGCTACCATCTCCGACCTCCTGGAATCTCACCCAGCCTGACTCCTGCTCTGAACACTAGGTCAGACCAGCACTTCTCAACCAAGGTGCAGGAGGCCATAATCTGATTTCAAGGGGACTACACAGCAGGACTGACTGGGGCCCAGGGCAGCCCCACACCCTGCTGCTGAAGCCTAGAGCCCCATAGAAATGGAGCCTGACACCCTGAGCTCCAGCGCCCCACAGGATTGGGGCTCTGAGCCCCACCTCCCACCGACTCCCAAGCCTTGCCAAGTGCCCTGAGGCCAAAGATTGTCAGGGCAAGATTTAGGGAATGCAAGACCCAAGTCAGGAGCACATTGCATTGCCAGCAGCCCTCTCCCATTAAAGCCAGGGGGTCTCGTTACTCAAGCACATCAACTGATTGCCACTGGAAAGCTTCTCTTTCTCAATCAGAGTTGCTCAGCCTGTGTGAAGTCCAGCCCCTGAGTTAGGCCAAGGGAGATGCTGGACTGGAGCTTCAAACCGAGCTATCAGAGATTCAAGCAACCCACAGCAGGGATGGATTTTCTTACTATCTGTATTTTCTGAGTTGAATTAGGTGTTTCTTGGTCTCTGCTTTTATAAAGTCTAATCAGCTTTAAAAAGGGAGGCAATTTAGGATCCACAATGCAAGTCCTGGGATCTCCCACTCTGTAGGCACGAGCAGTGCTCACACGTTGCGGGCACATGGCAACAGCTGGTAGGGAAAGGCATTGTGTGCAGTGAGTGGGGCCAGGACAAATCATCACCCATACTTCTGCCTTCTCAAGGTGCTGTATGTCTAGTGTGTTGTATAATATTCCTCAGTCTTGCTTTTGGGCCAGGTATGAGGCAATCCATCTCTGCTGAGAAACTTGGTGCCAAAGCAGAGGCGTGGAAGTGGCATCAAAACCAAAGCTTTGTGGTAGCCATCCTAAGATCTCCAGTGAGAAATAGCCTAGGAGGAGAGACTTACAGCTTTAGAGAGGCAAAAGCTATGAAGAGGAGTCAGCACATGTTCTGTGTCTGTACAGGACCCAATACAACCGGGGTCTCTCAGGCCTTGGAGACACTATCACAAAATAAATAATGATGTTGAGACTATTGAAAGTGGAGCCTCAGCTAACAAGGAATTGAATAGCATTTTCTGATTCAAGCTGGGACAAGGATATAATGAGAAAATGATGCAACAATACGGGGTAAATGCAGAGGCTGCAACTTTATTCAGGTATCTTATTAGCCACGGATACCACTAGGTAACCGTGTTGGGGAAATGGCCCCATAATCGCTGCCAGGCATGGGAGGCCCAATGCAGATTCCAATAGTTGTTGTGCTACCAAACCAGAATGGTACAGGCCTGTGCCCTGGGTAACTGCCATGGGAGGGGGCTGAGGTGGGACACCAGAGTGCATGCACCCTGCTCACATGAGGAAGGGTATGATTAATTAAGGCAGCCATCCTCAACATGCCAAGCCAATGCCTGTACTAGTGCCTGTATAGACTCCCAGCTAGGGTTAACCTGAAATCCACTCTGGAAATCTGCATCAGACACAAACACGCCCGATAGCCCACAGCCAGACTTCTAGGATGCCAAGGCCAAGGTGAAAAACCCACAAAGCTGTTTGCCAGTTTTGCTGTGTGGGGCCCTTCCAGACCCTGCAAAAGGGGATCTGCTGAACCTCCAGCATTTCAAGAGACCCAGTACACCTAATAAAGGCACAAAGGGGCAGAAAGTTCGAGCACCGTCTGAGGCTGCCCAGGGAAACAGACGTATCCTACCAGGAAGGTCAAGTAGCCAGTCAGGTCTCTTCATCCCCTGAAGTGCCCAACTGGGCTGAGGGATGGTGGAGACCAGATTAGAGCCTGCAGCATGTGTCATCTCCCTACTTACATTTATATCTCCCTCCCCCATGAAGGATCATCCTCGCCTAGCCAGTTTGACAGACCTAAGCCAACAGCCTGCCACACTCTGCTGGAAGGCAGGTATACAGGGCACTGGATAAGTGGTTTTCTCTTCCCAGAGTAAACTACTAGAGCCTGCTGCAATAAAATTAAGGCAGGAAAACACCTGGGCTAATTAACTAGATTGCTCCCTCATGCAAGTCACTCAATACCTGCAGCCATTTACAGTTGTTTTAAAAGGCCTCCCCTAGGTAAGGAGAGGAAGAAGACAAAGAGTGACGGACCAGAAGGAGAAAGGGAAGAGCAAGAAGAAGCTGTGTGTGAGCTGAGAGCTGGTTAACAGAGAGAGACATTTTGGAGGTGTTGTTTGGAGGTAGTGGCCCAGGGAAAAAGCTGCCGAATCGGAAGGAAAAACAAACTTGACTGCTGCTGCCCGGAGTAGTGGGCGAAACCGGGTTCCCCCTAAAACTTCCCCCACTCTGGGAGGGAGACCAGGACTATCAAGGGGGTTTTGCCCCAAAACCTTGGCCTAGATTGTGATGAGTATGGCTCACTAAGCTATGGAACCTGCCTCCTGTAAAGAGAAAGGGGTTGTGTATAGGACTAGAGTGAGTCTCTGAGGCTAATATTATCTGCCAACAGTGTGAGACCCACGAGGCATGGCCAGAACTTTGCCACGCCAGGTACAGCAAGTGGTCGATGCAGGGCAAGGTGAAGCACCAACTGTCCCAGTCCCCATCCTCTAGCCCCATCAGAGTTGTTCCCTGGCTTGTAAGCAGGTCATCAGTCCTATGAAACAGAGTTTGCCAAGAGGAGTCACTGAATAGCGTGAATTTGCTGAAAAGGCTGACTACAAATAAAGTCAATACATCATACTAGCTTATTTAACAAAGCTGTGTGTGTTCCCTGCTGAAAATAAAATATTTACTCTGGTGAATAGGAGGGTAAGTTCATACATTCAGGTGAAATGATCTTGGGCCAAAGTACAGCTGAGCAGCTAATACAGCCCACTGCAAACAGGAACCTGACAAGTAGGTGGACAAAGATGTTACACCATGGAGAAGGAGCTGTGACTGGTTTCCTGAGTATTTGTACCAAGCCAAGGTGGCCTCAAAAGAAACATGGAACATAATGGAAAAAGGAATGGGAGGCTGACTCCTAGCACTCCCGTTTCAATCATTAATGATGCTTCTATAGTGCAGAGGAACAGAAGAATGGTCATAGTGGATGAAGCCTGTTAGTTCTGTATCCTGTCTCTGGCAGTAACCAGTATCAGATGCATTAGGGGAAGATGCCAGGAATTTGCAATGGCAGTAGTATATTATTATGGAATAAGCTTCCTGGAAGAGAACGTTTTCCTCTGACCACTGAATTAGAGACAGATTTGTACTCTGGGGCCACGTCCTCACTCCGCCAAAGATCGATGCTGCCATCATCGATCTTCTGGAGTTTGAATTAGTGAATCTAGTTAAGACCTGCTAAATCAAACTCAGAGGGCACCCCCGCTGGCCACCGGTACTCCTGCTTGTGTGAGGAGTAAGGAAAGCTGATGGGAGCAATTGCTGTCATCAGCCTCCCTCTGTGGGGATGGCGGGGAAACACGAAACAAGGTACGTCAACTCCAGTTATGTAATTAACATAGCTGGAATTCCGTATCTTGCTTCAATGTCCTCTTTTAGTGTGCACCTGGCTTGAAGCATGAGGGTTTCTATCTCTTCTAAAAGATTTTTTAAAAAATCTTATAATGTGTATCTTACCCACAGTTCCAAGTGTAGTGAATGTGCTCCATGCCCAGGGCTGGCCCTACCATGAGGCGAACTGAGGCGGCCGCCTCAGGTGCCAGACTGTGGGGGGGGGGGAGGGGGCACCACTAGGACCCAGAGTGTAGAAAATTGTGTCTGCTACTGGTACATATGTAGGAAGCAGAGCAATACCATGAGAGGAATAGAACAGGAAGAAGGCAGAATTGAGACCTTTCAAAGTTTTGGCCCAAGTGAGGGGGCATGGGGGCATCATTTGAGCTCCCCACCTCAGGTGCCAAAATGTTGTGGGCCAGTCCCTTGATTTTTATGTACTTTCTCCTGCTTTTTGAGATAGTGCAGTCTAATCCCTCCACAGTCTCCCTGGGCAGCCAGTGCTTCTGAGTCTGTAGCAATTGCTGAAAAGCTTGTTATCTAAACTAATCTGTTGTTTCATTGGACAGTAATATTTTGGCCATACCAGGACTCGAATCCCATTTTGTCATGTTTAATCCAAATCAGACAATTTGGTAAGATCCCAAAGGTAAAAAACAGAATGGAATTAATAGGGAAAAAATGAATAGAATAAAAAAAGTAAGGAACTGGAGTGAGAGCAATCTAATAATAAGGCCTTTACTGTTTTTATTAAATTCTCATGAAATTATTAATGAGTCTTTGTTTAAAGGGCTGAAGGAGACTCTCAGAATATCAGATTGCAGGGTGAACTCATTAGGGCTATTCCTATGGATTGATGAGATTGTATCGACTCCATTTCCTTAGTCCTGTTTTGGTTTGTTGTTTCTTTCATTCGTGTGGATAATTATTTAAAGTTACAAATATTGAAACAAGGAGCCCAGTTCTTTCCCAGTTCATCTGAAGCCAAGCACAGTTCACATATCATTTATGTTTATTCATATGTAAGCTCTTTGGTGTAAGGACCTTGTCAGCTCTCTGTCCTGTAGCACTGACAGAGTGCTCAGCATGGTACAAAACAAGTCCGGTGGGAGGCTTAGTACTATCTTAGTCCAGATAGTACACTGAACTACTAGTCAGGAGACCTGCGTTCCAGGTCTAGCTAGGTTCCCTCCAGGTGGAGTGATCTTGGGCATGCCTCAATCCTTCCACCCTTTGCTTGTCTTACCTATTTAGAACAGTGCTTCTCAAAGTGGGCTGTGAGGGGGCCTGCACTGCTTTGTTTACCTAAAGCAGTGTTTCTTAAACTGTGTTTCACGGTACACCAGTGTAACGCGAGATAGTCAGAGGTGTGCCGCAGAGAAGAACAGAATTCAAAATGGCCAACCGTAAAGGGGCAGGCGACTTTTTTTTTTGCTCAGTAACTTTCCCCCAACTCTTTTTTTCCTCAATAACTTTCCCCCAACCCTTTTTATCCCCGACTTTTTTTTTTCTCAACCAAAAGTCCTTGGTGTTCCTCATAAAAAAAATTATTGTTTGGTGTTCCTTGGTCTTAAAAAGTTTAAGAAACACTGACCTAAAGGGTCTGTAGCCAGGGAGCCTTGTGGCTCCTGCTGCTTCCAGCACCTCCCCTTGGCTAGAAATGGTGAACTGGAGCCAATGGGAGCTATGAAGTTCCATGACTGAGCACCTTTTAGGTAAACAAATCAGTATGGGCCTGCTAGTGGCTTTCCCAAATCAAGCCCACAGCCCACTTTGAAAAACGCTGATTTAGACTACAAGGCCCAGATCCTCAAAGGTTTTAAGGGTCTTGGAATAACTGAACCTCAGCTCTTTGGGACTGTTTTTCACCAGGTGTTTGTACAATATCAAACACAATCAGTGTTTGATCTTGTTAGGGACTGTCAGTATTATGGTAATACACATAATATCAAGACATTAATAAATGCTTCTGCTAGTTCTGTGACCAACCTTTGGGAGTAGTATTTTGCACAACAAGCTAATAGAATTTCACTTACCATGTTATCAGACTTATCTATTTGTTTTCAAGCACCAATATAGTTGGAAACATTTTCTGATCGCTTACGTTTGGACTAGCTTTTAGCCCTGGGATGGGAGCATGCTGTATATGTCTAAACAGATCACTTTCTTCATAAACGTCGGAGTTATTTTAGGTTCCCATTTACTGCCCTGCTTATCAGATCTTAGAGGACATTGCATCTCTCATTGCAAAGTTCAGAGCTCAATCTAAACTGAAATATTGGAAGTGTTTGCAGCCAAGATTTCAACTCTCGACAGAGGTCAACTGCTAGCCATACAGAATGCCTTTCCTTTCACTAGAACACCCAGTTAGAGCACCAGAGAATAAATAAGTGGTCATCCAAAAGCTTTTTGAAATTAATGTTGAGCTAATAAATCTGATCAGCGGTTTAGAGTATGTCTACACTGTAATGTAAGCCCAGGTTCCAACTCAGGCTTGAGCTCAAACCTTTGTCTACAGACAAATCTCTCAGACTTGGGGTCAGATGTAGAGATCTAGGAACCTACAGTGGTGGAGGATCTGAGACCATTACCCAATGTTCAAGCCCTATTGCTTCACAGTGTACATGCAGCCCCAATTGACTCATGTCCTGGGAGTCCACCAAAAGTATCCCACAATACACTGGGACAATTTCCTTTGTCCTCTCTATCCCAACAATCGCCATTTGACAACTGAAAATACATCCCTTCAGCATACAGCAGTACATTACTGAGTCAGCATTAATCCTTCCACTGTCTTCTGTTGATCCAGCTGCAAACACACCATCAGAGAGCTCTCTGTGTTTGCAATGGAGACGGAACAGAACAAGCCTTTTGCTTCATGGTCATAGGAGCACAACCAAATTTTGGCCACTTTCTTAGTGCACAGCCAGTAAAACTGAGTATGTTGGCAAAAGTACCAGGAAGGACCATACATATCAGTGATAGCTAAAAAGCTGGCAACTTAGCACGTTTTCCAGACCAATGACTATTACAGGGCATGGATTAAGAGGCTGAAGAGCAAGTACCAAAAGAATATAGAGTGGAAGTGCCCCTCAAGCATCCCATTGACTTCATGTCTATTTTATGAGGAGTTTGACCTGGTTTGGGGCACTGCAGGCAGCTGGTCAAACTCTATCATGCTGCATGATGATCAGGTCTGCTGATATGGTGCCCTGCTGGCTCCAGAGCTCAGTATGGGGATTGATGAAAGTCAGCAGCCCTCTCTGCAAGGGGACCATGAAATGACTCTGTTGCTGAAACCTGTTCCAGACCTGGCTGTGGAACTGGATCAAGGACAAATTCTGGGTCCATACTTGAAGGAGTCTGATGCCACCCACCCTGAGAACACCTCGCTGCTGAACCTGCAGCAAACATGGAGGAGACAGAAGCTGTCCCTGGGCCTGGTAAGTTTCTGATTCCAACTTATAGTTTATTATTACACTAATGGGAGGGATTTCTGCTCTAAGAACCAATGCAAAAGTTATGCGATGTCCCAGTTATTTGAATGTAGCTGCTAATGGCGGTCTGTTTCCCGGCACATTGGCCTCCCTCTTCTGTCTCTCCTCACTACCATGTGGAGACCAAAATGGTGACTGGGATATACAAATACTAATGAATAGCTTTAAAGAGTAGAAGTATTTTTACTGGAATGACACAGATATTTGCTAGGGTCATTCCTGTTTTTCTTAAAGTAATAAAGGCTTTAAGTTTGCAACTCTGTAATTGTAACCCACACACTTTCTGGATGTGGAGCACTGTCCCATTTGACGGCATCAAGACTACTTGCAGAGAGAAAAATGAGTCTGCTCTACAGCCTTAGGTGACAGCCAGCTGGCTTTTAGCTCATGCGGCAGAGGCTCCAGAGGTCCCAGGTTCAATTTGGCCTGTTGGAATTGAATAATCACTCAGCTGTCTTTGGAACCAGTGAAGTCAGTGTGAGTCTGGGAAAATGTGTTCTATTTCCAGACCTCATTCGTTTTGGTTAGAAGTGGTCCATATAATATGCAGAGGACAAAATCATTTGTCCCAGGTATGACTGGGGTGTCAGTTTTTGCCCAGAAATATGCTGTGGGCAGGGAGGAAGAAGAAAGCTATGGAGTTCTGCACGTTGGCATCCCTAACGGGATAACCCTAATGCAGCATCCTGTTAATTTCCTCATGGATTCTCAACCAAATCCAAGGTGCTAGTCACTGCAGGCTTTTACTGCTCTGTGATAATTTTTGAATACTGCACATTCCCAAGTTATTGGGACATGCAGACCCACACAAATAAGTGGGGCGGGGAGAGTTCATAGGAGCCTGTGGATGCAGTTGGCCCTGCCCTGTTACATCAGCAGCAGATGCCATGTGTAGAGAGAGGAGTTCAGAGTAGGCCTTGCTCAGTTTGGGGCTAGTTAATTGGTAAGCCTCTCCCTGAACGAGTGAGGCTTCCCCGTTATGGTTAACCGGTGGGGGCAGGAAGCTGCTCTAGCCCCACAGGGCCTGCAGAGGACAGGAGCGCCAGAGAGCTAAAGCACCGTGGCACTGCACTTTATGCAGTGCCTCTTTGGGCCAGAAGAGGGCATCACAGAAGTGGGCCCTGTCAGAGGACGTTAAATATCTTCCAATGTTGGAGATTCCACAATCTCCCTAGACAATTTATCCCAGTGTTTAACCACCCTGACAGCTAGGAAGTTTTTCCTAGTGTCCAACTTAAACCTCCTTTGCAGCAATTTAAGCCCATTGATTTGTAACAGTAGGTTTTGACCATTTTAATAACATGTACAGGCACCATATTTACATAATTGCCCCTATAGGATATTATTTTAAAAAATAACCCATGCAGTTCCCAATACATTGCACAGTACTAGCTCACAGGTGTCTCCCATTCAGACAAGTGAATGGAAGATGTTGTTTCTCTGACTAGAAGTTCTACAGATTGGCATGTTAGTGGAGTATTCAATGAACTTTACAAGCCCATATCATTTTAACACTCTGCCAAGTGTAGTCCTTATGGATTATCTTTCAGTGGATCAATGTCCTGTCAGCTTCTAAGGGCAAAGTTTGTCAGACAGTTTATGGAGACAGCCCCACAACATACACACTAGCTTCCATTTTAATTCATGATCTACCCCCAAGTTACATTAGGTTCCTGATGAGTAACAAAGTTAGTGTATGCATAGGCTGTCAGATCCTATATTTGCTGTGCATAGTAGGTACTTCGCAGCAGAGAGAGAGTGGTTCCCCCTTAAAAATAAACCTTCACCATACTGCAGCATTGATTACACCACAGCATTCCCTAACCCTAGAATTCACACAACCCAGGATGTGTCACTAACACTAGGGTACAGGAAACACTTGTTCTTTTAAGGGAGATCACTGTGCCATTTAGTTTTAAGACTTCTATTAAATTGTATGGTAAATGGTAGGAGTTATATCTTAGGGCATGTCTAGACTACATTCCTCTTTTGAAAAAGGGTTGTAAATTAGGCAGATTGAAATTGCAAATGAAGGGATTTGAATTTCCTGCGCTTCATTTGCATAATGGCGGCCGCTCATGCTTTTGAAAAGTGCCTTTTCGAAAGTAAAACCGCCGTCTAGATGCAGTTCTTTCGAAAAAAACAAACCCCTTTTTCAAAATGACCTGTAAACCTCATTTTTTCAGGCATTACGGTTCTTTCGAAAATGGGGGTTTTTTTGAAAGAACCGTGTCTAGATGGCGGTTTCACTTTCAAAAAGCCCTTTTTAGAAAGAACACGCGGGCTGCCATTATGCCAATGAAGTGCGGGAAATTCAAATCCCGGCTTCATTTGCAATTTTGATCTGTTTAATTTACATCCCTCTTTCGAAAGAGGGATGTAGTCTAGATATAGCCTTTGTGTTTATATCATACCTTGCACAATGGTCCCACTGTTCTGGCTGAGGTCTCTGTATGTGCCTGCAAGTTATATACTGAACTAGAAGATTTACCTGGCATTGCCTGGGTCTGAGGCAGCAGGGACCACGCAGGCCTTCCACCAGCTTCTCCCTGAGCCAGCCCAGGCAAGGAGGAGGTGTCGCGCAGGCTGCCCTCTGTCTTCTCCCCGGGACTAGCCCAGCAGAGGAGGCTGCGCAGGCCACTCGCTGTCTTCTCCCTGGGGCCAGCCTGGAGGAGGAAAGGATTGAAAAGGGGATGAAAGCACTTGCAAACTGAACAGCCAGTCAGCCAGCTGTGCTGAATCTTGTATGCACGCAAAGAGTTAACTTGCAATGCAGCAGACATGAAGGCCAACGGCAGCCACGCCTCTTTCCATTATTTCATCAAAGCAATGGGAATGGCTTTAATTTTCCATGACATGCTTATGAAATATAAGCTTTCTTGTAATAAAGAAATGATTTGGTTTTGTAAAGGTACATAAGAAATCAATTTCCCATTTTCAAATTAGGTAAGATTAATAATAAAGCAAACAATAAGGAGGATGAGGGGGAGAGAAGAGAAATCGGAGTCCCAGCAGTCCTGAGACAGCACTGATTGCATTTGGGTTGGTTACAATGCATTCATTAATTGCTTTACTGCAGTGAAGTTTCAGCTGTAGTATTTCTTCAAAGAAATAATCCTCATCTGATTGTAAGTGATTAATTTCTGCAGGCAGTTATATGAATGGCCCGCAGGTACCTTTCTGCTGGTCATTAATCTTTGGACACAGGTTACTTTTCATTCAATAATTTGTAGATCAAAACACATGCCGTCATCCCCATCTCTTAGGACAGATGCTTCTCTGACCTTCCTGCTGGCTCCATCAGCCTGGACAGTGCTTGTCAGACACATTTCACTTGAATTGGGAAGGGCGGGGAGTTAGAAGCTGTCCTTGGCAATGGGTGATCTTGCACTCAAAGAACGATCTTCTAACTTCCATGTCATAGGCTACAAACACCACATACCAGGGACTGCATTGTCATATGCATTTGTACAGTGACTAAGACGGTAATATGGATAGTACAATAACATTTGAAGTCCCTGATCCTGATGAGGAACCTCTGAGTTCTATAGTAACATACATATGAATAACTTGGATTTTCCTCCTCCTTGGTGTTATCCTCCATGTTTACTACCCATAGGCTCCCTCTTCTCCCAGCTCCGGGGGCAAGCAGAGGGCAGATAGTCAGGATTTCAGAGTTTTCTTCCCTGCTTTCTTGCTGGGTCACTTGGATGCATTTATTCAGCTGTCTGTGCCTCCAAATATATACCTATATCACAGCACTAGTGTGAGGCTTCATGGGCCTGACCCAAAACACACTGAAGTCAGTGGAAAGCCTCCAACTGACTTCCATAGGTTCTGGATCAGCCCCATTGTTTGCAAACCACCTCAAGGACCACTGGCGAGAGGTGCTATGGCACTACATACAACACATTCTTTTTGATTTCCTTAGGGGTGATCGGTCTCTCAAGAGGATGGTCAACGTAATGGAGGTTTTTCTAAAAGTTATGCTCTAATTTAAACAGAAATGAATTCCAGGAGGTGCTACCTGTGTCATTCAAACTATATGATCATCATGGTTCCGTATGGCCTTAGAATAGATCCACCTACCTGCTCATAAAAGCTCGCTTTCTACGTCTTGCATTGGGCAGTCTGTGTCCAAGAGACTTTCAGGCCCTGCCCTGCCAGCACATTGTATATCTTGCTGTTACTTTTTGTTCCCATTCTGCCTGTACTTTCAAACAGCTCCTTTTTATCAAATAACATTAAGGCAATCTGACAGGTGCAGGGGGGCAACTTTAACTTCTCCTGCCAGGCCCTGCACTTTATGAAAAACTGTGGGACACTCACCTTTCTGCAAAAGAAACAACATGATTTCGGCCATAACTCTGCATCTGAATCGGGACCCATCTGGCCCATGGGCCTTGTGCTGGCACTCTGCACAGAGCTGACTTTCAGGCAAGAAATCTCTAAAATATGGGTCCATTGAAGCCTGGACTAGGCAGAGACATTTGGTCCAGGCACCCTTGCTAAGCTGCATGCTGGCAATGGCACCAATGCCTTTTACAGGGGTACTGCTATTCCCCTGCCTCCTCTTCCATATACACACATTCTCCTCCCCACTCATATAGGTCACTCGAGGATTAGTATTGCAGTATCATGGGGTCACATTAGCTCCCAAAGGTGTCCCTTTCTGCAAGCATCACAGAGCAGGGTGCATGCAGTCCTGGGCCAGTCTGCTAGCGCCCACAAGTTCCAGCAAGTCATATTTATAGTCAACTCTGTTTCTCGCAGTACATTAGAGAATTCAGATCTGGAATGGCCAGACACATTCTCTGAGTGCCAGCAGCTGCCCTCTGGCTGAGCTCCACGGTTGTGCTAAGTGGCTTTGGAGCTGCCCCACGGGTCAGTCATGGATTGGAATTAGAGCCGCAGCCAGCTGGATAGGCTTCCTTCCTGCCTGGGTAGTGTTGCTTTTTTAGCTTATCTCTGCTGTGCATATTTTTCAAGTTCCTGCCTAAAGTCCCTAACAAGATTTGTATGGTGGCTTTTTCCTGACAGCAATCATTATTTTGCCAGGAATATATTTTTTTGCAGACCTCTTCCTTGAACCTCCTCTGCAGTTAGCTGAATGGGGATGAGCAGACTCTTTAAAAAAAATCATTGAGGGTGCTTATGAAAATGGGTGGCAGAACTTTTGGAATGAGGCAAAGGTGCGGGCAGTTGTTTTTCTCTTCCCTGTCTAGCTCTCTCTATGCAGCTAGCCCTTTACCAGCAATGCCACTGCTAGTGACAGTATGGGACTTTCCCAAGCTCAATGGTCAAGCATGGATGAACTGGGCCATACCAAGCTCACTGATGGGGTCGAGCGCAAAGCAGGCAGTTATCCTGGAGCCCAGAGCTTTGAAAGGCCCTAGAGCTCCTGGCTGCTGCAGTGGCAGTAGCTGGAGCCCTGGGTCCCTTTGACACAGCTCTCAGGGCTGGGAGGGGGGGCCTGCATCATGGTCTGGGAAGCACTAAAGGCCCCACCCCTTCTGCCCTCAGCCTAGGGTTACCAGATGGGTTTCAAAAAAATACCGGACACACGTGATCTCAGAACGGGATGGAGACGGGGACCAGCTGGGAGAGGAATGGGGCTGGCCGGGAGGAGGTTGGGGGGAGCAGGGCTGGCTGGGGGAGATTCAGGGGCTGGGGGAACCGGCTGGAGGGAAGCAGGGTTGGCCAGGAGGGGGTTGGGGACAGTGGGACTGGTCAGGAAGGAACCGGCCGGTAGGGAACGGGGCTGGTCGGGGGGAGTGGGGTTGGCCGAGGGGGGAAAAATGGGGGGGGAGAACTGGCTGGTGGGGAGCGGGCCTGGCCCGGGCACACGCAGATCCCGGGGTGCTGCCTGTCCTGCACATGGTCCCAGCAGGGCGCACGGGCAAGTCTGGCCCCAGGGATTCCATCCCGCCCCCCTCTACTGCATAGTTGCGTACTGCCTGGCTGGTAGACATGCTCACGCAGCGGGAGCGCGTCTACCAGCCAGGCAATATGCAACTACATATGGATACTCATGATAATAATAAAACTTACTTAATGAGAAAATACCGGACATTTATATGTCCGGTATTTTCTCAAGTTGTTTCCTGGACAGAAAGCTCAAATACCAGACTGTCCGGTACAAAACTGGACAGCTGGTAACCCTACCTCAGCCTCACCCCCTTCTGGAGGCACAGAATCAGCCCCCCTGCACCACACTTTGCCCTGGGACCCTCGGTGCCTGCCGGCCCCGCTGGGCCAGACTTTGTGGAGATTTTTAGGGATCAAGGTGAGACCATTAAATTTGTTTTCTGATTCCATCCTCCAGCAACAAGAGGCTACTGTGTTCCCTCTTTGATTCACCCAACCATTTCCTAAATGTTCATGTGTGTGTTTCAGCTGATGCTCTAGTTTAATCTATATCCTCTTGTTTCCACTGGCTGCCTATGGAAATGTTGATAGATTTCCAAATTAAAAGCCAGAAACCTGAGACTGAACATACAAAAATTCCCCAAGCAAACCTCATCACAGAACCTGTAGTTTCTCCTCTCTCATGCCCAAATCTTGGTCCCATTGATTTCCGTGGGAGTTGTGCCTTTAACGTCAACGTGATCATCCTTTGACCCTTAATGAACTTGCGGTGTAGTCTTGATTTTTTTCTCCCAGTGATTTAAGCTGGAAAGCAAGTCCAGCCACATCTAGCTCAGTGGAACAGACCTGGAGGACCTGTAGGGACCTGTAGGGAAAGTGTTTTTCCGACCATTTACCATTAACTTTTGCTGGAACACAAGTCAAAGTAGGATTAAAATACAGAGCTGAAGGAGAAGACACAGTATAATATGCTCTAAATTCCAAAAGAATCGCTCCAGAGTCAAAACATCCTTTGGCATCTCCTGTGTTGTTTTTTTTTAATTGCTCATATGTTTATGTTAGCAGAGTTCCTTAAATGCAGTGTTTCCCAAATGGTGTTCTGTGGAACCCTGGGGTTCCATGAAGTGAAAATAAGGGTTTTGCGAGAAAATTCCATTACAATAACATTTTATTATTTACAAAAATAATAATTAATATTTAATGCATATTAGTTTTTGAGCTTTATTTTTTGTACACATTAAATGTGATTTTTTTAAAATATGTGCAATTAAACTAAATGTTGATCTCATGACCTTGTTTAGCATTTGTTCATTATTATCCTTGCTTAATTGTGGTCTACTTTTTCAGCTCCCTATATAAGACTGTTATTAAGGGTTCCACAAAATTCTTTTGAGTTTAAAAGGGTTTTGAGTTTAAAATTGGGAAACATTGTTCAAATGGATTAGAGTCTTAGGTTTTTTCTGGGTCCATGGATGGTGTCACATTGTAGTGGGGTTCTGCACAGAGATGTTGACCAGAAAGTACATAACTCCCAGGGAATATGGACTGGAAAGAAGGTTTGGCATGTATTCTTTCACTTCTTGCCCACCAGCTTATGCATGAGAATACATACACTTTGTTCCTATTTTAGCCAGGAATCATTTGCTTGAGGGTGGAACTGTGTTTCGTGGTTTGGAGAATACATCTGTAGACTAACACAATTTCGCAGCACCCATGGGCACCCGTGCTGGTTCTGTTTCCCATGACTGGCTAGACTTTGGCTCAAAGTTTCTCAACAGTTGCCAGAAGGTGGTGACATGGACCTCTAGGCCTACTGGACTGGCACCTTCTTGTCCAACGTAAGATGAGCATCATCTCTGGGCTTGTTTAAATACTGCTGGGATTTAACAGCTGCTCAGATCTACCCCAGGAATCAGAAAGATATAGATTACAGTGGGAAAGGTCTCAGCTGTTCAGGAACACGTGGTGCAATACGTTGTTGGCTTCCTGTGGATAAAAATGGGGTTTGTTATGCTCTCTGCCTTTACAGCCCTTACATAGGCTTGATGACCATGTGCTATGTCTGAGCCCGCCTATATCATGATTACAAAAGCTACTTACAGTTTTACTGAGATTGGAGTAAGGAGGGGGGCTCAGGCTGTTATTCTAACTAGTTTTAAAGCCCTTTTCAAATATTAGCTGTGTAATTAAAGCAAGAGTAAGATCTCTTATTGGTGTGGGCCTAGAAACTGATTCTCCATAGAAATGGAGCCTGGTTTGCTTGGAAACAGCTGGTTTCAGGTATTACCTGGGAAAGAGCACTGGGGCCCCTCCCCGTGCCTCCCCCTGCCCAGTGCTGTTGTGATGCTTTCAAAGACAAAAACATTTACTAAGAAATGAGCAAAACAGCTCAGTAGAAAAACAGCAGCTTTACGCAAGGTTTGCTTCACTGGGTGAAAAGCCATCAGGGTGGAATCAAAACAACCCAGGAACTTTGATAAGTTCTCTAGGGAGAATGAAAACAGATAAGACTTTCCACCCTTTGGTTTTGTTGTAACATGCTGGAAAGGGTCACAGGACAGGACAATTATCCTGCACAGAGATCTCTTGTTTCCTGTGTTTTCAAACATTGTGCCCTCTCTCCATCAGGGACACTTAGGCGAGCTCTCGGTTTTTTTTATTAACTTAGCTGGAATTATGTACTTTACACTGAACTTCTGGGTCTAGTCTAGACCTCACCTTAGAGAGACTCAGATGTCCAATAAATGAGAGGAAGGCCAGGGAGGCAGTGAGGAATCAGAAGACCCTATGTACCACAGGGTCCCTAAACTAGAATCCAGAGAAGGAGGAGGAACTAGGTTCCACTACTGGCTTCTGGAAAAGATGTCATGAAAACACCCTGACACAAGTAGGGAAAAGCTGTGGGAGGTATCACTCGCACAGGGACAGGCGGACAACCCTGCACAGCCAGGGCGAGGGGAATGAGTCTGTTGTGAAGTCAATCTAGGTGGGGGATTAGAGCCATGTCTGTTTAAGTTTGGTTTATAGTGTCTTTACCCTGAAAGCGGGAGGACTACACATGACAGGACCGGACGGCCCGCGTCAGGAGAAGAGGCCACACTCAAAGGTGCAGAATGAGCATGACAGGAGGAGAGCTGGGTACAGAAGCAGGGAGGACCCTTTTGACAAAAGGCCATGCAAAGCAGAAAGGATCTTAGAACTTGAATCCGGTCTCAATTACGTGGTGTAGATCAGGAGTACCTCCACTGGCGTTAGTGGAGTCAGTCTGGATCCACAGCAAAAAGGAGACAGATATGTGACAGATATTAGTCACATCACTTAATCCATTCCTAGAAAGTGCTCCAGTACTGGCATGATGAAGGCAGTAAAAGAACCTAGATGGAATAGAATAGAATTTGCTGTTTCTTACAGCTGCATGGGGAAAAAAGCCAGAGATCTTACACAGATTTTTCACTATAAAAAACATATCAGTCATGTTTAGGAAAGCAAATATCACGGGATGCTCAAAGAAGGTCTGAATTTTGCATGCTAATGCATGTGTATTTCTTTAATTAAATAGTATTAATAGTGACTCTATTGCAATAATCTTCCTTCCAAGTTGTATGGATAAATATCAAGTCTATAATGGCTGAAGAATCCTGTGTAAATCATACTGTAGCACTGTTCCATGCAGAAATGTTTTGCATTCTAGCTGTCAGAGGCATCTGGATGTATTTGAAACATTGTTGATGAAAGTTTGTCAACACTGCATTGGAAAATGTGCCCTTTGTATTTTTGGGGCTTAATTCACTGGCAGGAAAGTAGTTCACTGATGATTACTCATTTGGAATTCCAGTTTGTCTTTTCTAAGCTGTTTTGCAGCCGTTTCCCAGCCAGGTATGTCTCCAGTTATGGTAATTATCTTTCAATTGGGAAGCTAATTGACTCTGCTGCAGTGTGTGGAATAAATAATGTTCCTATGGTAGCTAAGGGCTTAGAATGCAAGATGTCTCATTTCCCTGAATTTTCTTTCTTCCTCAGAAATTGGGCCTTTTGTGAGAGAGATGTGAGAGGTTTGAAGCTGGATTTTTGTTCCTTCCTGGAGGTAAGGAAGAAGAATGAGATTTGCAAGGCAGAGTGCAAGTTTTGCTTGATTCCCTTTACCCTTGTTCATTGAAGAAGTGCTTACTCATGAGTCCCTTTGAAGTCAGATGTGTGCATTCGAGTTAATGATGGGATTGTCGCTGGATAAAAGATTTGCAGGGGCAGGCTTGAAGAATTTGACCTAGAAATGGGTCTCAAACAAAATGCCAGACTCAGAGGCCCCAAACTTTAAGGAAAATGAGACCAAAATCTGGATCTGACCTTTGGCTGAGACCCATCTCTGTTCATACTGTGATTCCTTTAAGGAAGCACCTTTTGCCCAAGTGTCTCAGGACATATTTATACTGCAAGTGAAGGATTGTGGTAGCATGGGTAAGTTTACTCCTGCTGTCTTCAGTCTCATGAGCATAAATGACAATAGTAATGTAGGCTTCAGCAAGGCTAGCAACCAGCGTACAAGCCTTCTGGGTAGAGCCTGCACGGATACAAAATGGGTATCTGCCTCTGCCAAAATGAGCAGTGGATTTCTGCTTCGACAGATGCGCATACCCATGGATATAAATGGATTTCCAGGGCTCTACTTCTGGGAATCCTACCTGTGTAGTCTGGCTGTTCGCCTGTGCTTACATCTACGCTACTAGTGTTTCCTATACTAGCTGAATTAATGGCAGCAAAGATACGCCTCACCATGCAACATTCCCTTCTTTACTTGCAGTGTAGACATATCCTCAAAAGTAGTTTACAAACACTGCACCGTGCTTTTTATTCGTGTTCATAGACTCATACATGTCAAAGCCAGCTTAGCTCATTATGCTCCTCTAATCTGCCCTCTTGTATTACGCAGCTCACAGACGTTCTCCAAAATAATTCCTGTTTGAACCCCTGCCATTAATCCTTGCTGCCATCCCAGCCCCACCACACTCTGCTTTTTCTTTTGCCAAAGATGCATTGAAAAGAGTCCTGTTATGTAAAAACATGCTCAAGGGCACATTGGTTGGTTGATTTCAATGAAATACCATCCTTGCTCAAAAAGAGTGATTATTTTGCATGGCATTTGTAGATTGATTAACTGGGGTCCAAGGAGGTTAGGTAACATGCCCACGGTCATGGGCATAGTATGTGTCAGAGTTATGATTCCAGTTACCATGTGCCTAACAAGAGATCGCAGGCCAGCTGTATAAATTAATGTAATTCTGCTGATCTGGAAGGAGCTACACTTAAAAGTTGGCCCTGCGTTTCTCATCTTCCCACATGAGAGTCACTGCTATATCCCTGAGAGTTTAACAAAATGACATGTTCTAAGACTCAAGAGCACAAAGTTCATTACATAGTACGAACTGATACAAACTTTATGGTTCTAAATGTTTTATACACTAGTATCTACAATGCTTCACTACACTGAAGTCCATTTAATAGGCCAGATTGTATACTTAACAGCTAGTTTGTCTAGAATTACTGTCTATTTTTAAAATGGGAGAAGCTTCCAGATTTCAATTTGAAAATATTTTGTTCAAATCCATTTTACATTTACGAAACATGGTATGTATTTGGTGGAGAGAAGTTGAAACCATAATCCAGCATGGTTGACTAAATTTCAAACCACCGCTTTCTCTTTTTTTAAAAAAACATTTTCATCTGCCGATACTAAACATTTTGATCTTTCAAAATGTAAATTGCATTGCCCATAGATACTGATGGGTTTGGATGTAAACAAATACAAATCAGGTGTTGAATGATTCATATACAACATTATTGTCTGGTTCATACCCTCCATGACATTTTTTCCCCATTTTCTGTAATTGCTTTAATGTTAAATAGTTTACATACCTGAGCATTTAATAGCAACGTTCTTAAAAATGGGAGGGGGGGATTGAGCAGGGTGCAGAGAGGGAGAAGCACAAGTAATTAAAATATCATTGTTACAATTGATTGGAATGTTATTCTTTCAGTGCATAATGTTATTGTACTGTCATCTGGAATGTATTCCCTGAAGAATCACGGGGTGGGCATAGGGGAAGAAGGGAGGCAAATTCCTAGTGCTGCATCCCATAGCAATGGACCCAAACCTGATGTACTTGCTCTAGCATGATTCCCTGTAATGGGGTGGCCTGCTTCAGGTCATTCCTAAACACACCCCTAGGAGATGGTTAAAGATTTTCCAGGTGGTGTGACCTCACCTAGTAAGCTCTGAAGGCCATCTGTTGATCAGCCCTAGCTTCTATTTGTTTTGCAAGGAAGCTGAGTCTATAAAGAGTTTAATTACACCACAGAAGCGGTTTTCTTTTTTGCTAAACAAATATTTGCAACCTATTCTGGGTGATCAAGCGTTCAAAGGGGGGGAAAAACAGGCGGTTTGCCATGCATGTGGACTGGAAGTCATGAGGGGAAGCATTTTGGTGGGGAGGACATCAGGGGTTCAGCAGCTGGGTGAAGCACCCTTGTTCCCCATTCCTGAAACCTTATAATCTCAATGAGTCCCAAAAATTCTTCACAAAGCACCAGAAATCCACACCATCACCCTACTTCCTCTCTCCCCTAGAGGGGGGAATAGACATGCACCCTCATACTTCAGCATGTGAGCCAACCTCTAACTGATGGGGATTACAAAAACACTGTCCCAGAAGCCACTTACTGTTTGGAATGTCTTTGACTTCAAGTATATTTCAATCATGGGTCGGAAACTGACTTAGTTGGGGACTAGTTTTTTCCTCATGTACCCTACAGCAGGAATGATTGGAGGCCCAGGTCATTTGCATGCTGTTTTCTGGACAGTAAGAATTCAGGGAATGAGAGAATATTCTGTAAAAAAGTTTATTTCACTGATTTAAAGAACAGGCTGTGTAAAACATTTGGAAATCACAGGAATATGAGACCTAAAATAAAAATATTTTAAATAAGTGTTTGTAATACAAAATAATCTTTTGCTCCGGTAAGTAATCTTTCCAAATATTTGAAAGATAGAAAATATAGTTAGATACTACATATATACAGCTTAATTTTTTTTTTAAATCAAAACCATTAAGATGTAAAAACAAATTCATTTGGGTCTTTAATGATCAGTACAAAAGAAACCGACACGGACATTCTCTAAAACATTGGAATCTGTTTTTAGAATTGCACATGCAAAAACATATCCAAGTAATCTGCGCATGTGACTGTGTGCAGAATTATAGTAATTGTGCAGGCAAATGATCGTTTGGGTGTCTTAGTCATTTGCACATGTAATTCTAAACCCATGGGCCTGGAGTCACCTCAGAAATGTCCAGGAGTTCCAGCTGGCTAACAACCTTGATTTTCCTCTTCAGAAGGAAAATTGTTTTTTTTTTTTTTTTCAGCATAGCCCCCTGCCTATCAATGCATTGTTGAGCTCCCAGTAAAGTGTGCTTGTCATCTTCATTATGTGTGGATTCAGAAATGTTTTGATTAGTTACAGCTGTTTTATCCTCTGCTCCAATGCAAGAACTTCTCTCTCTATTTCATAGGGGAGGTCGGCATTAACTTGCTCTTCAAAATATTTCTTGATTTCTTTCACCTCTTTTTCCCAGAACTCTTTGGGGATATCAAACAGTTCCGTCATGTCAATGCCTTCCAGGCCCTTCAAGTTCAAGGCTGTGTCCACAGGGATGTAGCCTATAGCAGTTAGCTTGGCACTGGCCTCTCCACGGATTCTGTTGAACATCCATTCCAGCGCACGGGAGTTTTCCCCATAACCAGGCCACAGGAATTTTCCTTGCTTGTCTTTTCGGAACCAGTTCACATGGAAGATCTTGGGCAGTTTTGCAGAGGGGCGATGTGCCATGCTAAGCCAGTGGGCAAGGTATTTGCCAAAGTTGTATCCAAAGAAAGGCCTCATGGCAAAGGGGTCATGCATAATGATTTTTCCTGTTAAAAGAATGTACAATAGAAAGTTAGAGAATACTTTGCTTTCATTCAACATTTTAATCTGTCAGCAAAAAGAGCTTCAGGAATCTGAGCATAATCCCCAATCTACAAATGGAGAGACCGAGGCAAAAACTGATTAAGAGCCTGAATTTCAGAGGTGCTAAGCAGGGTCAACTCCCAGTTAAATAAATGAATAGTATAGGTGGTCAGCACTCTGAAAATTCAGCCTTACATGTCTCAAGTTGGGCTTTTCAAAACCAGCTTGCACTGCCCATTCCATATGTGCTTGGTAGTAAAACAGAAAACTTTGGTGACTTGTGTAAGATCACACAATGGCTCAGTATCAGGTCTTTCAACTCAGACTCCCACATCCTGTGTCCCTGCTCGATATTACTCATACTGAGTTATTTTGCTAAGACTGAATTTTAGGTTAGCATTTTCTTAGCTTCAACAATATTTTTGTATTTTGAAAACTGCACAATTCACAAAATTAACTCCCATGAAACAGACTTTAGTGTATATCCCAGTTGGGTATCCAGAAGCGCAACTTTTAAAATGGAAAGGCAAATTAGATTTTGATTTACCTTTGTGCTCAGCAGCTGCTGTTGCTTCAGACCTCATAGCTGCTCCTATAAATACTCCATGCTGCCAGTTAAGAGCTTCATATACTAGAGGCACACCTGTAGAGAACAAAAACTACACTAATTAAATGTCCAAAAGTCTTTACTATAACAGCGTTAGCTACCTGAGGTACTGTAGTATGCATGATACCAAATAATTCAGTTCCTCTTTTTCCTGTTACATAATTCAGTTCATTTTCCCCTGCTCTCTCATCCGAAAATTAATTTAGGCCAAAGTTCTCTCTTTCTTTCTGGCCCAAGGAATCTTTAAGTATTTGAAGCTGTTCCACTGTGTATAAATGCTTTGAGTCTGTGGGCAAGAATGGGAGAAAGACAGTGTAGTCTGGTGATTACGGCACCCGTTTCCTAGAGATGGGAGATCTACTCTACTCTTTTTTTTTTTTTTAATTAGCCAAATGGAACAACTTAAATAGGAAAAACTGAGAAAGCGTCACATTAGAATATCCCATAGCTTAGTGCTCCCTTCAGAGGTGGGAGACCTCAGCACAGAGACTTCAGCACATCCTTTCTCCCAATAAAGCAGAGGAGGGAATCAAGCCTGCGTGTCCTACATCCTAGGGAAGTGCTCTAACCACAGGGCTAAAAGTCATAAGGTGGGCATCCCTTGCAACTAGATTTTGAATGGAACTTGGTCCAGTAGGCAGCCTCAGTTCCCCTCTGTAAAATGAGGATAATACTTTTTCTCCCACTCTCTCATTCAGGGCTATCTAAATTATAAGTCCCTTTAAAGCATGGACTGTCTCTTATTATGTATCTGTCCCATATCTATCACAATGAGGTCCTGATCTTGATTGGGGCCTGTGGGTGTTAATACAGATAATTATAAAGTGTGGGACACCCAAAAACCAGTGGCCACTTCTTTAAAATGTGGTTTACTAATCTAGTGATTTTGCTGCTCTAATTGCTCAGGGACCCTCTCAATAGCAAAATCATGTTTAAACCCAGCTATTGCCAGCAATTTCAAGCATACAGTGGCTAGTGCTTTGGTTTTGATACACATTATTGCAGCTCTTACCAGCAGGTCTACGACCTCCAAATATTATACCCTCAATCGGCACTCCTTCTGGAGATTCCCATGCAGGGTCAATAATCGGGCACTGGCTGGCAGGGGAGCAGAATCGAGAATTGGGATGGGCGCAAGTCTCTCCTGTACAGACCAAAATATTTCATGATGGCAGCGTTAACTTGAAATATACAAGAAATTTCAAAAGTCTCCCAAACATGCAGAGTTACCATCCTCTGGGCTCCACTTCTTATTCTTCCATGAAGTCAGTGTAACTCCCGGTGCAAGCGGTTCATCAATGCCGTCCCAGTAGACACCTCCATCACTGGTTTCTGCCACATTGGTGAAGATGGTATTCTTGTATATGGTCTTTATGGCATTGGGGTTTGTCTTTACTGATGTCCCAGGAGCAACTCCAAAAAATCCATTTTCGGGATTGATTGCCCTTAAATTACCTGGAAGGTAGGTTTTGTACCATTGTTTGGCATCACTTAACTCCTCATTAGAACTCTCAGCAGAGTAGGATCCAGATCAAGGGTGAGAAAATACCGACCTGTGGGCCGGATTCATTCTGCCAAGGTTAGCTCCTGGCAGACCCCCACTGCTATATTTACTTGCACAGCCACAGGTACCAGAGATCGCAGCTCTTATTGGCCACGGATCACCGTTCCCAACCAATGGGCACTGCAGGAAGTGGTGTCCAGGTCCACGCAACTTCCAACTGTTCCCATTGGCCAGAAATGGTGATTCACAGATCCTGTTGGCGGTGGTCATTAGTATCTGTGGCTGTGCAGGTAAATATAGTGGCGGCAGCCCATCAGGGCCTAACCCTGGTGAACCGCCACCGTGTTATTGCCGATCCAGATCCTGCTGCCATCAAAGTCAGAGAAACATGGTCACAGACTGAAATGAGAGACTGCTCCCTAGAGTAATTCAGCCTTAAAACAAGACAAGTTACCTTGCTCATCGAATTTCATCCAGGCAATATCATCCCCAACACACTCAATTTTCCATCCTGGCAGAGTTGGGTTCATCATAGCCAAATTAGTTTTTCCACATGCACTGGGGAATGCTGCGGTAAAGTATTTCTTCTCACCCTCTGGATTTGTGATACCCAGGATCTAGTGAAAAATAAACATCCCTGTTTAATATGCTTATTTTTCCTGCACTTGTATTATTTCCAGTAATAAAATAGTAATAATAAAACGTGTACGATTTGCATTAAATTATATGAAGATTTTTAAGAAAATGGTCTTAATATTAGATTTGAGCAAATAATTTGCAAAATAATATTTTATTTGACAAAATGTTCCCACATGGAATACATGAGAACAGATCACAGATTTTTCAAATTTATTCACATGTTTATTCAAACTTTATTATGTGTTCCAAAGTGCACTCAAGGAGCTTAGAGAAGGAAGGGAAAAGGGAGATGGGGCAGTCGTTGGAGTGGCAAGTGAAGTCAAGAAGAGTGGGATGTTTTTTAAGAAAGGAATGACTAGCACATATTTTATTATGAAGTGAAAGAGCCAGAGGTGAGTGAGAACTCAAGAAGAGGAGAAAGAGAAGAGGGAGAGTTGGTGTGAGGAAGATCAATTTTTTTTAATATAGAGATTAAAAATCTTCAAACTTTGAATATTTGTATGTTGCTGAGCTGTGATAAATAATCAGGAAAGCCACATGGTATTTTTTTAGTACCCTGAGTGGCTCAGCATGGCACAAATATTTTCACAGATGTCTTTGTCATGAATACTCATGTGCATGAGTAGGAAATTCACTTTCCAGGACCATTTTGTGACAGGGAAATTGATTGCTCAAGTGAAAGTGGAACGTGAATACGGGAAGAGCATGAACAGAGCCAAACACAATTAATTTTTAAAAAGCAAATGAATATTTGCACGATTTTTTTTTTCATGCGAGGTTTTTAATATTAAAGACAAATTTACAAATGCTGGATCCTATCCTGCAAGCTGTTGCTTGCATGTAGAAGGCCCTTATTCCCACGTACATCCTTATTGAAGTGAATAGGGTCTGCACAGGTACTGAGGTCTGACTGCATAGAAAATATTTCAGGATCAAGGGCCTAGACCAGCAGTTCTCAAACTTTTTGGGCTCCGGAGCCCTTTACATGTGTAAAAAAATTTATGTGGAGCCCCAGCGGTCCACTGATTGTATGTGTTGTACCTATCGATGTTTCCAGTTTGTCAACCTCATGGAGCCCCTGGAGGTGTCTCGTGGAGCCTTGGGGCTCCGTGGAGCACAGTTTGAGGAAACACTGGCCTAGACAAACATATGGAAATCTTCCTTAGCTCCCTATTTTTCTAATTTCTTCTATAAAATGCTTATTTATCAATAACACAAGTAGTACCCTATTTCTACATAAGCTCATTGTTCATTATGTAATCTCATATCACAGGAATATTCATGCCAGAGGGTAATTTCACTAATATCAATTCATGTCGTATTCATGTTGAGCTGTTTTGAGATTTAATTGCTTTCAAAAAATGCACTTATGATTTTAATGGCTCTTACCAGCATGTGCTCAGCAAGCCAGCCCTCTTCCTTGGCAATTCTGCTCGCAATCCTGAGGGCAAAACACTTTTTCCCTAGTAAGGAGTTTCCTCCATAACCACTGCCAAATGAGATGATCTCTCTGCGATCAGGAATCTGAGCAATCAGAGTCAAATCTGGGTTGCAGGGCCAATTGTTGACTAGTGGTTCTGCAAAACACAATGTGCTACTAGTGAATATAGGTACTGCCAGATTGGGTCAGACCCAAGATCCATTTAGCCAGCATCCTCACTCTGACACTCACCAGTTCCAACTGCTTCAGAAACCCTTCAGTGGGTAGCTGTGGAATAATCTGCCCCCTAGGAAAGCCTTAAATAAGTCCTCATTCCTTCACCTGCCAGTGTTTCCTCTAAGATGAGGACATGGGCAGCCACCCAGGAGAGATTCAAATGCCACCTGGTTGATTAGCAGAGCACCCACAGCCAAAAACAGTCAGCAGCATGTGTTTCTACTGGTGGTGCATATCCACACATGCCTCAGTGCAGAGAACAAAATTAATTCCGCACATGGATGGAAAAAAGTTAGAGGGAACTGTGCCTGGGATGTGACCCTGCTTCTGTTACACTCCAAAACCTCCCGCTGACTACACTGTCAGTTTTCAGTGTGCCACAATTACAAGATACGTGCAGCACATGTGTAAGAATTAGCCAGAGTTAATGGTTAGGATAATTACTTACTTTTTAGTGGTAGAGGACACCCAACTGAATGAAGACCTTTTACAAACTCTCCATTCCCTAGGGCTTCCAAGATAGCTGTTCCCATCCGGGTCATGATCCTCATGCTGGCTACCACATAGGGCGAATCTGTCAGCTCAATCCCAATCTTGCATAAAGGAGACCCAACGGGCCCCATACTAAATGGGATGACATACATTGTACGTCCTGTGAAGCAGGAGTAGAGGCCCGTGAGTGAGATGTGACTAAGGAGAAAAACTGTATTGTTGGAATAGTCATTAAAAAGTATATTGTCCCTTTAAATTTTCGCACTTCTCTAAAAACTCTCGCCTTTGGGAGATAGTCTCAGAGGATATTTATAGATTTGTAACATTCCTATTTGTTAGGTTAGGTAATAAAAGGTTTTATTTTTAACTACGTGTAGTTTTCTGTGTTTTTAAATGATAAAAGTTGCAGTGCTGTGTAAATTGTCATGCAGTCTCAGAAGAAGCAAGGGGCCAAATTCTCTACTTGTGTAAACTGGTGGAATTCCATTGAAGAGAATTTGACCCAAGGAGTCAGGGCTCCTAGATTCTTTCCTCACTTTCAAATCTACTGCTGACTTGCTGTTGATTTCAGAAAGTCACCCAACCTTTCCAAGTTTGTTACAAATGACTACTTTACTTCACAGCACTGATGAGCGTATATGTATGTAGAGCTCTGAAATTGAAAGTTCCTGATAAAATGGATTAAATGTCTAATCTTTATGTGCTGAAGTTTGTTAATTTTAGCCAAATAGATTTTCATTTTAAATGTTGATTTTTATTATTATTACGTGTGAATTTTTATTATGCCATGTGAATTTTATTTTTACCTTTCATGCATCCAGGGAATCTGGCACTGAAGGCTTTCTCAAAATCTTCTTCTGACATCCAGTGACCCAGCTGGCTAGCTCCAGTTTTGGGGACTGGAATGGTATCTCGCTGCTCCTGAGTAATAATGACTGTTTTGCTTTCAATTCTTGCAACATCCCTTGGATCAGTGAGAGCCAACCAACTATTAAAAAAAATCATGAAATTGTGCTTTGGTCATTAAAAAGTGGTAAGTAGAGTACATTTAATCTTTCACTAGAGTCCATGTGGCACAAGAAGCTAAAATGCTATATAGGTGATAGGGTGACAGAGTCCATATCACGCAGATCTCTTTCCAGATAACCACAGCTTATTCAGATAAAGGATCAATGAAATGTGTTCTCTCAAAATAGCTAAGAATATTGCAGAATGAAAAGATGCCAAGTCTTTAGAAATTTAACTGTAGTACAGTTACATGTTAATGTCGCTCATCCTCATCTTCACCAACTGTCAAATGGGGTTAACTCACAGGGAATTGTAAAGGTTAACTCTATTCTTTATTTATATCAGTATACATTGGGGCTGTGTCTAGACTGGCCAATTTTTCCGGAAAATCAGCCGCTTTTCCGGAAAAACTTGCCAGCTGTCTACACTGGCTGCTTGAATTTCCACAAGAACACTGACGATCTCATGTAAGATTATCAGTGTTCTTGCGGAAATACTATGCTGCTCCCGTTCGGGCAAAAGTCCTTTTGCGCAAAAGCTTTTGCGCAAAAGGGCCAGTGTAGACAGCGCGGTATTGTTTTGCGCAAAAAAGCCCCGATCGTGAAAATGGCGATCAGGGTTTTTTTGCGCAAAAGTGCATCTAGATTGGCACGGACGTTTTTCCGCAAAAAGTGCTTTTGCGGAAAAGTGTCCATGCCAATCTAGATGCTCTTTTCCTCAAATGCTTTTAACAGAAAACTTTTCCGTTAAAAGCATTTGTGGAAAATCATGCCAGTCTAGACGTAGCCTGGGAGTTTTGTCAGTTTTACACAGGAATCAACAGAGTGACTCCTATGCAAAGCAAAGGTCCTATAAAACTTTTAAATACAGGTGTATGTGTTTGCAGGATCGGGGTCTAAGTGAGATCGGAATCTAACCCCTTGTGCTGGGAAAGCATTTTGAAGACTTACAGGGCTACACAAGTCAGATGATATACTTTCTGTTCCTGAATTGGACGATTTATGTAACTAACTAATAGAAAATTGAATAATACCATTTAAATTAGCGTTTTGTGAATATTCAAGGATAAAGTGCACTTTTTCTGTGTGCTCACATGCTCATGAAAAGTAAACACTCAATGGTTTTAAAAACAAGTAGTCATGTGGCACATTAGACACTAACCAAAATATATAGAATCATGAGCTTTTGTGGACAAAACCCACTTCATCAGATGAACTGAAGTGGAAATAACAGAAACCAAGAGATATACATAACAGCAGAAGAAATACCTGTCTATTGTAGGACCTGTGTTAATGAGGCTAATTAAGCAGGCTGAATGTGTTCCATTCACAGCTATTGATGTGAAATGTAAATGTCAAAGGCATGGGTTTTGAACATGGTTGATATGAAATGCCCTTTGAAATGTAAATTTTCATGGAAAACAATTTACCACAATTCTTTCAAGTCTAATCCTGACATTCTTTTGTGTGTTACTTACCAGTTCTCATACTTCTTCAGCTTCTTGAGCATGCCTTGTTCTACCATGAGATCCAGAATGTTTTTGTTCTCTTTCTCTGAGCCATCACAAACATGAATTCTCGCAGGTTGGCACAGCTTGGCGGTGCTTTCAATGAAGTATTTCACTTCCTGAGATAGTCTCTTCAAATCTCCTTGGACAACCTGTGGGGTTATGTTCAGTCGAGTCTTCAGCTGGGGAGGCATTATTGGTAGGCTGCAGTGGATATTGTCTGCAATCAAAGATCAAATGTTTGGCCTGTTAACACATTACCCAGCAATTCCTAATGGAAGGAATATGTTTTCCTAAAAATACATTGAATAATAGAAAGAATGTGGATTAGATTTGTATCAGACCTGTTAGTCTGTATCCAAAAAACAGGGAGGAGTCCTATGGCACCTTAAAGACTAGCAGATTTATTTGGGCATCAGCTTTCATGGGTAAAACCTCACTTTGTCAGATGCAACTTTATCCCCACATCAGGCAGTGCATTTGACAATGTGGGTTTTTGCCCATGAAAGTTGATGCCCAAATAAATCTATTAGTCTTTAAGGTGCCATAGGACTCCTCCCTGTTTTTTGTGAGGTATCACAAAAGGTTACCCCTCTGATACAAATCTAATCCACATTCTTTCTATTATTCAATGTATTTTTAGGAAAACACATTCCTCATTGATTAGATTTGTGTGCTTATGGTAATAAATCCACATCAAAACCACACTGTGCATAGATATGGAATTTAAAGCTCTAGAAGAATACATACAATTTATATATAGAAGCTCTACTTACTTTCTTGTAAACAAGTTCCGAGAGAATTTTGCTGCTGCTTCTAGCCACTGTTCCGATTTTTGTCTGCTTTGGACTGTTCTTGTGATTGTTTATTTCTAAGGAGGATTTCTCCTCTCTTAAATACTCCTCACATGCTGGAGTCCTTCCCACCAGCAGAGGTGAAGCAGGCTAGTTGTCCCCGTATGTCATCACAGGATAGCTCTTAGAACAGTGCGCTGGACAGTTGTCGTCACGACCAACTGACGACAAGAAGCCCTGAAGAGGTAATTATTTAACAGGCTTGATTAATGAATGCTTGAAGCAGAGATTCTCAGTCCTTTGATTTGCTGTTGAAGCAATTACGAAACGTGTTGGTTTGGCCAATCTTTCAGCTAGTGCTGCTCTGATGTAAAAAGTGTTGCAACGCCTCAATATGTGGGAAAGGTTGTGCGCAACAAGGGGCTGGAATTAGAACACCAAGGGTAGTAAAGCATAACAGACAGCCTGGCACATCCTGTATGTGTGAATGGGAGGCTCATACAAAGTGTATTTACTTACCTTGGAAACATGGCCTGATGTGGGGATAAAGGGCAGCTTTAAGCAGCAGTAGGAGGGGAATAAAAGAATGCATTTCTCATTCTAATCACACAGCAATGTATCTGGAGGTTCTAAGTTTTGCATAAAGTTCTGAAAAGCTATGCCCAAAGTTCTTGCTGATGAAGTTAGTCCTGTAGTGTTAGATCTAAGCAAAAAGCTCCATCTCTCTAGGCTGGAGCTATTCATGTGTACAGAATTGATAGTCTCCAGTATCGTGAGCAGTGACAGATCAGCACCTGTCTGAGCAACCAAGAATACCTTCTGTTATTGTTGATTTAACAGACTTACTGTGGGAAATGTAAAGTTATATTTAAATTGCTACCCCTAAAAAAAATCACAAAACTTCCTTGTGTTTAGCAAGGAACAAGTAATTGCAGTTTTCAAAGTTAATAAAAGAATAAAATACAATTCTGCTTTCCATACGTAAGGCAACAGGAGCTGTTTTGTCATTAATTAATATGAAAGGATTGACCCCATGGTAACAATGTGAAAATATTTCATTCCTGCACTGTTCCTAGAGATCAGGCCAGATTTACAGAGTTCAGGCATTCAGTTGTCCGTGTCTGTATAACTGATGCAATCCTGCCCATAAATCAGACAACTGAGGGCATCTGTCCGGCCTAAACTCTTGGGATATCTGGCCCATCACTTCCTATGCTTTTTGCTATGTTTAGGTCTTTAGATGTCCATTGTATAGAAAACACTTTCCATAAAGAGAAGCTTGAGATTTATATGAATGTACCCTCCTCCCACTCTGTTATGCACAATTACAGGTTGTACCTCCCTAAACCAGGACTCTCTTGTCTGGCAACATCCGTGGTCTGGCAGGAGGACCAACAGCTGAGAACCCTGCAAAAGGCAGGGCCAGGTACTCAGCAGACCAGCTGTAGTAGTGGGGCAGCCCATGCGTGCCGGCCCAGCAGTGGGGGTTTTGCCACAGCAGCGCAAGGAGGGCTGCATACTGGCCTGGCAGTGGGCTGGGCTGCAGCAGCCCAGCAGAGGAAGCCTGTCTAGGGCCACAGCAGATCAGCAGCCTGACTGGGGCCATGTGCCGGTTGGCAGCAGGACTGGTGCAGCAGCAGCAGGACCAGGGCTGTGTGCTGCCATGCTGGCAGTGGGGCTGGAGCAGCAGCTATGGCAGCAGGGCCGGGGCAGCCATGTCGCCCGGCTGGCAGTAGGGCCAGGGGTGGTAGGGTAAGAGGGCCAGAGGCAGGGGACCTTCCCTGGTCCGGAAAATTCCCTCATCCGGGACTGCTCAGGTCCCGAGGGTGCCAGACCAGTGAGGTCCAACCTGTACTGCAGTGTTTCAGGGAAACTGTGCACAGAAAAGTCACAAAATAAAGCCGCCATGTTGACCCGATCACACATAGGCAGTCATAAGAACAACCATGCTGGGTCAGAACAAAAGTCAAACTAATCCAGTATCCTAACTTCTGATAATGACCAGTGCTAGATGCTTCAGAGGGAATGAACAGAATAGGGTCGTTTATTGAGTGATCCATTTACTCTTGTTCAGTCCCAGCTTCTGGCAAGCAGAGGTTTACAGCCACCCAGAGTATGGGATTACATCACTGACCAGCTTGACTAATAGCCACTGATGGACCTATACTTCATGGTTTTATCTAATTCTCTTTTGAACCCAGTTATATTCTTGATTCCTTCTTTGTGTGTTATGTGAAGGAGCAAATAATACTCGCCCATTTGCTTCCTTCACACCGTTCATGCTTTTATAGACCTCTGCCACATCCCTCCTTAGTTGTCCCATTTTTCTAAGATGAACAGTACCAGTCTTTTTAATCTGTTCTCATATGGATGCTGTTCTATATCCCTAATCATTTTTGTTGTCCTTCTCTGTACCTTTTCCAAATCGAATACCTTTTTTGAGATGGGGAGACCAGAGCAGCAGGCAATTTTCAAGATGTGATTAAACTATGGATTTAGATAATGGCAGCATGATATTTTCTGTTATATCCATCCCTTTCCTAATGGTTCCTAACATTCTGTTTTGACTGCTGCTGTGAACTGACCAGATGTTTTCAGAGACCTGTCTACGATAAGTCGCAGATCTCTTTCTTGAATGGTAACAACCAATTTAGACTTTCATAATTGTCTATGTGTAGTTGAGATTGTTTTCTAATGTGCACTATGTGCTGACCAACATTGAACTTCATGTGCCATTTTGTTGCCCTGTCACCCAGTTTAGAGAGATCTCTTTGTAATGCTTCACTGCCAGCTCTGGACTTAATTATTTTCAGTAATATTGTATCCTCTTCCAATTTTGCTACCTTCCTCTTCATGCTCTTTTCTACCTTTTCACCCACAGTCTCAACAGAGATGCTGACCATAGAATGAAATGGTCTTTTCATGTCAAACCAGTTTTCACACTGATGGAGCGCCCGCTGTATTATGTGTGTATATGTCTATATGTATAAAATTTCTAGGACCGCAAATCTGGGATCTGACTTTAGTCAGGCTATTGAACATTACAAAGTAATAAAATCAGTGTCAGTAGCTTAGTTAATGACCTACAAGCTTGTAGGGGAATTCAGAAGCTGTCAAAAGTTCATGTTTACGCCATTCAGTCATATTTTTCCAAGGAGACTTCCATTAGTTAGACGTCATTGCTTCTGATAATTCATCTCTTGGTATTGGAATGAAAATCCTGAATAGAAACACTGCAATGCCAAGACTATCTGTACTGTAGATAAAAATTCCAACCTGACACAATTTTTAAAATGCCATCAGTTTGAAGGGTCTCTTGGGTTAGTTGTCGAGTGACTGGCAGAAACAGCAATATGGGGGGGGGGGGGGGCGGGAAAGACTTCACTCCCTGGAAGGTCTTTTATTATGTTTTGTAAAAGCAAAGTAAAGAAAATAGTGAAGTAATAAGAGATGTCCTTGATGCACAGCAAGGCCAACATTCCTCATAAAACCAAAGGCTGGTAAAGCATGGAGTGGATAAGAGATACTAAAGATTGCTCCAAAAGATAAAAATGCATTGCAACAATAAAATTAAAGGCAAATGAATACTAAGAGGAAGGCTGCCTGTGCACTGGACCCTGTTACATGTGGAATCCTGCTTGTGTTCTACCAGTACTTTGGCAGAATCAGACTGCAAAATGTTCTGACACTGCTTCATAAGATTTTGCTGATTTGGCAATGCTTGGTTGGAATTTTCCCAACCTACTCTAAGCTTCGTATGCGTTAATTAATACATCTTTTTCCTGTCCTATCCTCATATGGTTTCCCAGCTCATCCATTCACAGACTGCTGGCATTAAACATTAAAAAGGTCGTAGAGCAGTTTTTAAACTAAGAGGTGGGGGAAAGCCGATTGGTGCGGGGGAGCACCTGGATCGGACGGAGACTTCTCTTACACGAGGCTCCATAGGTAGGGATTCCCTAGAAGTTAGTCAGATAGGGAACGTGGGAAATAATATATGGGCAAGATCAGATGTGAAACAATCGTGCATAAAAAAATCCAATGTGTCTGTGAAAGGCGGACATATAAATAGTGGTAGTTTTCTAACATGCTTTTACACTAATGCTAGGAGTCTGTCTAATAAGATGGGTGAACTGGAGTACCTCATATCAAAGGAGGAAGTTGACATAATAGGCATCTCAGAAACATGGTGGAATGAGGACAATCAGTGGGACACTATCATACCGGGATATAAATTATATCGGAAAGACAGAACAGGTCGTGCGGGTGGCGGAGTGGTACTATATGTGAAGGATAATATAGAATCAAATGAAGTAAAAATCCTAAAGGAATCAAAATGTTCCATAGAATCATTATGGATAACAATTCATTCCTCTAATATGAATATGGCATTAGGAATATATTACCGACTACCTAACCAGGACAGTGATAGTGATGCTGAAATGATAAGGGAGATTAGAGAGGCTACCAAAATAAAAAACACAGTAATAATAGGAGATTTCAATTATCCCCATATTGATTGGGTGCATGTCACCTCAGGACGGGATTCAGAGATTAAATTTCTTGATGCCTTAAATGACTGCTTCTTGGAGCAGCTAGTACAGGAACCCACAAGGGGAGAGTCGATTCTCGACCTAGTCTTGACTGGAACGCAGGATCTGGTCCAAGAGGTAACTGTTACTGGACCGCTTGGAAATAGTGACCACAATATAATAACTTTTAATATTCCTGTGTTGGGAAGAACACCTCAGCGGTCAAACACTCTGGCATTTAATTTCAAAAAGGGGAATTACACTAAAATGAGGAAGCTAGTTAAACAGAAACTAAAAGGGAGAGTAATTAAACTAAAATCCCTGGAAGCTGCATGGGAACTGTTTAAAGACACCATACTAGAGGCCCAACTTAAATGTATACCCCAAATAAAAAAACACAGTAAGAGACCTAACAAAGAACCACCATGGCTAAACAGCCATGTTAAACAGGCAGTGAGAGAGAAAAGGGCAGCTTTTAAAAAGTGGAAGTCAAATCCTAGTGAGGAAAATAGAAAGGAACATAAACACTCCCAAATTAAGTGTCATAATGTAGTAAGAAAAGCCAAAAAAGAGTTTGAGGAACAGCTAGCCAAAAATTCAAAAAATGATAGTAAAATGTTTTTTAAATACATTAGAAGCAGGAAGCCCGCTAAAAAAGCAGTGGGGCCCTTGGATGATAAAGATATAAAAGGAGCGATCAAGGAAGACAGTGCCATTGCGGAGCGATTAAATGATTTCTTTGCTTCAGTCTTCACGGCTGAGGATGTTACAGAGGTTCCTAAATCTGAGCCAGCCTTTTTAGGTGACAAATCTGAGGAACTCACTCAGATTGAAGTGACATTAGAGGAGGTTATGGAATTAATTGATAAGCTGAATAGTAACAAGTCTCCGGGACCAGACGGCATTCACCCAAGGGTTCTGAAAGAACTCAAATGTGAAATTGCGGAGTTATTAACAGTGGTTTGTAACCTATCCTTTAAATCCACTTTGGTACCAAATGACTGGAAGATGGCCAATATAACACCAATATTTAAAAAAGGCTCTAGAGGAGATCCTGGCAATTATAGACCGATAAGTTTAACATCAGTACCAGGCAAATTAGTAGAAACACTAGTAAAGAGTAAAATTGCAAGGCACATAGAAGAGCACGAATTGTTGGGCAAAAGTCAGCATGGTTTCTGCAGAGGGAAGTCGTGTCTAACTAATCTGTTAGAATTCTTTGAAGGGGTTAATAAACATGCGGACAAGGGGCACCCAGTGGATATAATATACCTAGATTTCCAGAAAGCCTTTGACACGGTCCCACACCAAAGGCTTTTACGTAAATTAGGTGGTCATGGGATAGGAGGAAAGGTCCTTTCATGGATCAAGAATTGGTTAAAAGACAGAAAACAAAGGGTGGGAATAAATGGTAAATTTTCACAATGGAGGAGGGTAACTAGTGGTGTTCCCCAGGGGTCAGTACTGGGACCAATCCTGTTCAACTTGTTCATCAATGATCTAGAAAATGAGGTAAGCAGTGAGGTGGCCAAGTTTGCAGATGACACAAAGTTGTTCAGGACAGTCAAAAGCAAAAGGGATTGTGAAGAACTACAAAAAGATCTCAGCAAACTGAGTGATTGGGCAGCAAAATGGCAAATGAAATTTAATGTGGGTAAGTGTAAGGTAATGCATGTTGGAAAAAATAACCCAAATTACACGTACTACATGATGGGGTCAAATTTAGCTACGACAGATCAGGAAAGGGATCTTGGAGTTATAGTGGATAGTTCTATGAAGACATCCACGCAGTGTGCAGCGGCAGTTAGTAAGGCAAATAGGATGTTAGGAATTATTAAAAAAGGGATAGATAATAAGACAAAAGATCTCATACTTCCCCTATATAAAACTATGGTACGCCCACATCTCGAGTACTGCGTGCAGATGTGGTCTCCTCACCTCAAAAAAGATATATTGGCATTAGAAAAGGTTCAGAAAAGGGCGACTAAGATGATTAGGGGCTTGGAAAGGGTCCCATATGGGGAGAGGCTAGAGAGACTGGGACTTTTCAGTTTGGAAAAAAGGCGATTGAGGGGCGATATGATAGAGGTATATAAAATCATGAATGGTGTGGAGAAAGTGATTATAGAAAAATTATTTACCTTTTCCCATAATACAAGAACTAGGGGACACCAAATGAAATTGATGGGTAGTAGGTTCAAAACTAATAAAAGGAAATTTTTCTTCACACAGCGCACAGTCAACCTGTGGAACTCCTTGCCCGAGGAGGCTGTGAAGGCCAGGACTCTATTAGGGTTTAAAAAAGAGCTTGATAAATTTTTGCAGGTTAGGTCCATAAATGGCTATTAGCCAGGGATAAAGTATCGTGCCCTAGCCTTCATAACAAGGGCAGGAGATGGATGGCAGGAGATAAATCACTTGATCATTGTCTTCTGTTCTCCTTCTCTGGGGCACCTGGCATTGGCCACCGTCGGCAGATGGGATGCTGGGCTCGATGGACCTTTGGTCTGACCCAGTATGGCCATTCTTATGTTCTTATGTTCTTATCTTTGAGTAGATAAGTTGTCGGTAGGGCATACTCAAAAATATGCAGCATTGTGCCCTTGATAGAGGCATATGGCTAGATGTGTGTACTGTATTTAATATCTTTATGATTTTCATGTGGAGAAAGAGGATATGGGGGAGGTAATTCGATGTCAGGCCAGGGTTGGGATGATGGGATGTGTGTGTGTATATATATGTGGCTTCAGTATGATCACACAGCTGCCATATACAGGTTGAATTCTCTAGTCTGGCACCCTCAGGACCTGACTGGTTCTGAACCAAAGAATTTTCTGGGCCAAGGGAGATCAATATTGTCTAGCAGCATTACTAAAACATCCACTGCTTTCTGGGCTGTTAGAGGACATTTAGGGGTAAATTAGACCTAAATAACAGCACAGAACACTGAGAGCCAAGACTGGTGGCTATAAACAAATTTTATGGGACTATGGGAAACTTAGCCAGATGTCCACTTCTCATAGGTATGGCCAACTAAAATCATTCCGGACCACGGATGTTTCCAGACCAGAGAGTTCTGGACTAGAAAGGTTCAACCTGTAATCACTTTAGCCCTGAGGCTGGAGGGTTTCACCCAAGCTTTAGCCTGCAAGTGATAGTTTTCATCGAGACAGGGAAAGGGGGGGGGGAGGGGGAAAGAGGATAGATTCTGTAGACCCAGCCACACAGCCAATAGAGCAAATATGTTAGTTCCTGGAAGACGTTTTCTTGGCTAAGCTGCCTTCAGTGATGATGTGGCTGAGGATATTGACAAACAGGAGATAACAGGCAAATCAAAAGCTCTGTAAATTTCAACTTAAGGAAACCGTCATGTTTGCCTACTGGAATAACCAAAATTCTTGAGGATTTTTCTTAAACTTGTGAGAGGACCAAGTTTGCTAACCTGCCGAGCATAGTCCAGGGCACATTATATTTACCCAAGGATCATCCTGGGCTTGAGCTAGCATGTGCTGTTTAAGTTATCACTAGGCACGGATAGCAGGTTGACTGGTGATTGTTGCTGCCTATTGTCAGTAAGACTGTGTATATTATTTTCATGCTGTATTTGTATCCAGAAGTTATAGCAATGGGCACATAAGAAATCACTGGGGGGGGGGTGGGTGTGGGTGTGGGTGTGGGTGTGGGGGTGTGTGTGTGTGTGTGTGTGTGTGTGTGTGTGTGTGTAAACAAGCAAGAGAGAGTAAAATAACAATGTATATATCTGTAGAAAAGGGGTCAGACTCATCTTAGTGGCATCAGTTCAAAAGCCAAATTAATGGCACTGCTAAGTGAATCTGTCTGTTTCATGTTATGTTATGGCTTCCAAACTTTTCAACTTGCGATGTCAGCAGTTTCAACATGAGTGCTCATATACTGGGCAATGTCAATCCTTAACCACTGAATGCTTCGTATTTGGGTAGCATCTCTCACCAGAAGATCTAAAGCTCTTTTCAAACACTCTGTTAAGCTTGTGAACACCCTTGTGAGGTATGCTATTGTTATGGAGCATAGAAAAATGAGGGGCATGGTTTTCAAATGGTTCTTCTCATTGGGAGCCTCAAGTTATGGATGTTCAATTTCAGACACGAAGGAGTTTGGATTTTCAGAGGCACCGAGACCACAAATCCCAGTATAATCCATGGAGTGTTCAGTCCCCCGCCAAGCCAGCCATACTGGTCATGTTGCACAACTATAATTAACTTGACCTGCTGCTGTCCGTTGTGCTTAGCTAAGACAATACTCCAGTTTTCAAGAGTGTTAAGATGGCACATTTCCCCAGCAATAAAGTCATTGAGGAAAGTGAAAGGGCCTTTTTAAGTGTCTCAAGTGTACATTTTGTTTTCTGTTTTAGATGAAAAACACTTCTTTTAGTAGTAACTGTATTGTAATACACTGGATTTAATAATGGAATGCAATTCCACTGTATTGAATTTTTTCTCGATACTTTTTCTCTGTACTTTTTTTGACACTTGAATCTGATGCTCATCGGGTGTCTTTTTTGGAAGCTGTCAAATTATTTAAATGAGTGTGAATCTGACATTTCCAGATGATAGTGTTCAGTAAGTGCCTTGAAAAGAGTGTTTTCAAGATGTCGTCTTTGATGGACACCAGTCAGGCTGTTCAAATCAGAGGTGTTGAGTGCTTCAGTTTAGAAATTAAATGTTCCTAGGTACTCAAGAACGGAATCTCTCTCTCTCTCTCTCTCTCTCTCTCACACACACACACACACATGACTTCTGGAGTCACTAATGGCACATGATTTATAATAGACTTGGAAATCTTGAGTTCCTCACAAGGCTAATTATTGCAGGTATTGTCACATTACAAAGAGTCTGGTGTGACATCTCTTTTCGGACAACAGATTTTTAAAAATCAATTTATCTGGACTGCACAGGGAGTCTGTGGAAGAGCCCGGAATTGAGCCCCAGTCCACACCTTAAAACAGGTGTCACAGGTAACACTTTTTAACATGACAATACCTGGAATAATTTGGTATATGAAGAAACCACAAAAGCCACCTTCCTCTAATTTCCAAAGGCCAGATCTCGAGACGTGCAAAAGGGGTCCAGCTCCATAGAAGTCAGTGGAGGCTCTGGCCCTCTGCATTCCTATCCTCAGGGACTTTTCCAGATGTGCTGTGTAAAATGCACCTGGGCTGCAAAACCTTGCACTGGACTTCAGAACGAGAGAGAGAGATGCAGACTTCATTACAGTGCTTCCCCATCCCACTCGTTTCCTCTCATCATAAACGTTATTGCATTGTTTGCTTTATGCAGCTTGTAAGATTATTTTAATATGGTGGAAAATCCCAACAGCAGCATGGTTTTCAACTTGCCACAAAATCTCCTGAAAAGTAAGGTCTGCTAATTTTCTGAGATGGCCAAAAGAAGATATTGGCGCACATTTGGTCTAGTTTAACATTTGTGTCAGGAAATATTGCAGTTTTGTCTTTTCATTGGTATTTGATGACATGAGCCTTGTTTTAGGAGCAGTATATCATGCTGTAGAGCTGAGCGACCATAAACACCTTAATTATAAAGGACGTATTTCCACTTTATGTCCAATATATGGCATTGGCATTTTGTATGGAAAGCCACCAGCTTTCCCCAGTCTGAGCGGCATACAGTGTGTATTTCCCAAGTGTACAGCAATATGGGAGAAGATATGGAGGACAGATTCTCAACTCAGCTGTCTTGCCGAGATGATGTTGATTACAGTGAATATGGAAATAACCCATGGTGGATGCTGCGATGCCAGTCTGATGGAGAAACTCTGTGTGAAAGTGGGAGTAATTGGTGAGTATAGAACCCAAATAGCAAAAACTAGAGATTGCTTTAACAGTGCTTATGTACACCACTGTAACTAAATAACCCATCACCCGAATGAGCTTAGGAATGCAAATAAAGTGCTAATTTCAAAGCAAGGGGCCATTGTGTGTGATGCCTGGAGGTCAGAGATTCTAAGTGAATTCCTCACTCACCCTCATCAAAACAAAAGCCACATGGCTAGAAACATTGGCAGCTTGTTTACTGTCAGAAGAAAATATAAATATAATACATCCAACAATAGATTTCCTCTCTGGACTCTGCATCTGGTATGCTTTCCTGTAAAAGTGGAGATCCTGAAAGACAATTTGGGTACCCCAGACCCGCTGACAGCAGGGCAAAGGGGACAATTGCCCTGGGGCCTGATAATTCAAAAGGGCCTGGGACTCCTGTCAGCCACTGCTGTTATTGCAGTTGCAATGGTACCCAAAGCCCTGGGCCTTTAAAATGGCTGAACCACACTCTGAGCAGCTCTGAGGGCTGGCTGACCCCACCTCACCCTTTCCCGGAGTGCAAAGCCAGACCCCACATACAGACCTTGCCCAGGCTGGCTCCCCTGGGATACCTTGAAAAGACTTTTGGGAAACTGGTAGTTCATTACATCGCTGCCAGTACAAACCCAGACTCACCTGCAAATCTATTTTACCTGCTTTAACCTCTCCATAACTCTCATTTCCTTTTCTTAACTAATAAACCTTTAGTCTAACATAGATTTGGCTACCAGCATTGACTTTGATGTAAGATCTAGAGTACCATAAGTGTCTAGTCTCTTGGGACTGGGAGTGACCTGATGTGTTTGATTTTTGGTTTAAATAACTTTTTATCACAAAGTTCAGTGTGTCTGCGAAGGAAGATAGACCGGAGAGTCTAAGGCAACTATCTGTGACGCTATGGCAAGTCAGGCAGAATGATCCAGGAGTTCACATTTGTTGTTGGTTTGCTGAAATCTAACTATAGAATCCACCACCACTGTGGCGTGTCTACCCTATTTTCTGACAGCCTGCCCCAAGGCAGGCCCTCGTAGCTATGAGCCACTCCAGCCAACGTGACACCAGCACTGTCCACACTGATCGGTCAGCTCCTTATGGGACTGGATCAAGGCCCAAATATCCATGTTAGTTCTGTTGGTTTGTCTATGGCTTTCAGCAGCACGGATTGTGCCCTTCTCTCTGCCAACAAGACCAGATGCTTGTTCCAGCCATACAGGTCCTGAAGATAAGTTGTGAACGATTTTTAGCTCCTCTCCAAGAGACCCTCCACTGTGCAGCCCTGACGGGGTCAGTCCTCTTTTTCCATCATGTTCAACACCATCATGAAGGCACTGACATTGGTATCTGTATACTAGGCTCTGTAGCCATCAGTACCTGGACAGCATCCAGCTTTACATATCCTGCTTATCAAAGAGCATGGCATTCTCCTGATGTTACAGCAGCCATCTGGATGAATAGCCACAATTTTAAACACATTCTCCACAAGACACAGGTGAGGCTGGGTAGCAAGTGGGAGCATTTTGAGAACGGGCTTGCACAGAGGTCCCATAGCTTTGATGCTGGGTTTGTTTGGTTTTTTTTCTATTGATGCCTTATTGAGTAGATTCTCTGCTTGGTATTCTTTTTAGTTGGATGCATGGCACAATCACCATTAGGAGATAGAGGACAAGCTGCACTCACACTGGAAAACAGTCAGTGGAAGGTTAACCATTTGTCTTCCTATGCAGCAGCTGCTCTGGTCAACTTGCACAAAGCCCAGATGGCACTGAGCCTTTAGTTTACAAACTAAGGACACAGTTGCTGGAGTCAGCCAGTGAGGGAAATCCAGACCTACCACATAGCTGTTGTGTACTCAGCTGGTGGCTATCCCCCAACCCCTCAAGCTGTGTGGCTGCAGAGCTTCCCATTAAGCCCTGCACAAAGGCTACTCTAGACTGCAGGCTTTTTGCACAAGAGATCTTCCGCAAAAACTTCTTGCGCAAAAGCGTGCCCACACTACAAAAGCACTTCACAAAAGCGATGTGCTTTTGTGCAAGAGAGCGTCCACACTGCACGGATGCTCTTGAGCAAGAAAGCTCTTATGGCCATTGATGGCCATTCTGTTAGAGCACCTGTGTTTTTTCCAATAGGCTCTTTTTGCACAAGAAACCCCTGTTGAGCATCCACACACATCTTTTTTTGCAAGAACTCTTGCACAAAAAGGAGTTATTCCTCATAGAAAGAGGTATACCTACACCACAAAAAGCCCTCTGTTCTGCCGTTCTACTGTACATTTTCTTGTGCAAAAACGCGCTTGAGGTGTGGACGCTCTGCGGGTTTTTGTGCAAAAACCCTGTTGTGTAGACGTAGCCAGAGTGCAGGGGCTCAGAATGCAGGGGCGAGAGATGCCTCTTCCCAAGCCCTGAAGCTGCCATGGCTGGTGGAGGGGAGCCTCTCCCTGCCAGCCACAACAGGAAGCAACCAAGGCGGGCAGAGGGCAGCCTCTCCCTGCCAGTGCCAGCAGGAAGCTGTCCAAGTAAACCAGAGCTTCAACTCCTGGTCCTACTTTGAGCCTCCTCAGTCTTGAGCACCCTCCTGCATTCCAAAGCCCTCATTCCCAGCCCTATCCTAAAGCCCACACTCCCAGCCCAGAGCCCCTCCCCAAACCTAGAGCCTCCTTCCTAAACCCCTCAAGCCCAGCCCTACTGCAGGACCTGCACCCCACAGGCAGAGTCCTTGCATCCCAACCCTCTGTCCCAGCCCTGAGCCGTGCAACCCAGCCTCACCCTAGAACCTGCACCCCCAGCTTCGGTCCTCACACTCCTGCTCCTCAACCCTCTGCCCCAGGCCTGACCCCCCCCCCATGCTCAGAACCTCTTGGCCCCAGCCCATCACATGAATTCTGTTTGTCGCACATTGCTGCACCTGAGAAAAATCATTCTGCTCAGGGGTGGAAAAAATTAGAGGGAACACTACTGGTGACCAATGTTCCCTCTAAGTTTTTTCCATCCTTGTGCAGAATGTTACTGGCAACGAGACATGTGCACCACCAGTAGAAACAAATGCTGCCAGCTGTGGGTGCTCTGCTAATCAGCTGGGTGGCATTTGAATCTCTCCATGGTGGTCACCCAAGCGCTCAGCTTACAGGGACTACTGCTTCCTTCATGAGGAGGGGGCAGGTAACAAATCTCCTAATGCCATCTCCCCTGAAGTAGTAAAAAAGCAGTTAAACATAATGGACTAAAATTCAGGATTCAATCCATACTTCTGCCTCAGGCTCCCTCTGTGACCCTTAGCATGTTTCTCTTTCTGTGCTTTAGTTCCCAATGTGCAAAATGGGGAGAGAAATACTCCTCCTTCTTCTGCTCTCGTCTAGGTAGATTAGTCATTTCTTCACAGCTTTGTCTATTTATATTTCAGACTTTCCTGGACAGTGATTTTCTATTACTCTGTGTATGTACAATGCTTAGCACAGTCAGACCTTGATCTTGGTTGGGACTATTGTAATACAAACAATAATACTAACATTCTCCCTCGCTTGCTCCTATCCTTTTGATAAATGCTTTTCCTTTCACCTAAAACCTATTTTCTACTTTCCTACCAGCACAGATGCATTATACTGGATTTAAGCATGTTTTCTATTTCAGATAAGCTTTGTTCTGTATTTTGCTGAGAGAGGTGGCTGTGTTGAATATTTCAAGCTCCTTGTGATAGTGGAAACAAGGGCAGGATAAAGAAGCTGACCAAGCAAAAATAAAAGCTAAGCTCTATAAAGGTTAAAAGGTAAACATTGTATCTGTATCAGGCAGTACATATCTCCTGACTGCTTCAGAAAAATCAACATGAGAAAAAGCAATTGAGTGATAATGTTTTAAGTGTTTATCAGTAAACACGGACTTACAGGCTGTTGGGCCAGCTGAAAGAATGTTATGTACGGTACAATAAGAGCCCAATACACTTCTATTAAAGGAGGTTTCGGTTGTTTTTTTTTCACCCTATTGATGCATTATTGAATAGGCTCTTTGGTTAATACATTATTTTTGGCTGGATGCATGGCATAGCCACCATAAGGCGATAGGACAAGCAGCACTCAGACTGGCAAACAATCGGTGGAAAGTCATGCATTTCCCTGTTCCCATGCAGCAGAATTTTAGGTACCAATACATTTCTAAAAGAAGGAAGGTAACAAGAATGAGTCAAAGGTGAGTTAGCTTTTAGTTTATTTTTTAGTAAAACAAACAAAAAAAATGACTCTGAGAGGTGTGTGCACCACAAAAACTAATTAACTGTTAATGACGGTCTGTGCAGAGGGATTCCAAGATGCCATGGAGACAAAATTACTCTCTCTCCCCTACAACTAGTCCTTACAATTCAAAATATCAGCTCTACCCCTGTGCCAATTCTGTTGATAGCAACAGCACCTTAATGTCCAGATATGCAAATCTAGCATCATCCATTTTTTAATGGAGTTCAATTTATTTTAAGGGGAAAAAACCTCTTATTACATCTGTTTTTTTAAAATGATGTACAAATGAGTCTTAAATGATTTCAGTAATGCAAAGCAAGGGGGGAAAAAAGGAAGTCCAAACCACTAATCCTGGATTATTTTTTATATATTAATTTGTAGTGTAGTTGTACCTAGAAGGGAGGCCCCACTATATGGGCCATAAACACATAGGAAACAATCTTTGCCCAAAAAATTTTACAGTCTAAGATGAAAGGTAATGGGTGGATATGAATGACAGATTGAGGAAGCATAAGATAATAGGAGACAGCTATTAGCTGAATAATCAGTGGTCACAGCACACCTCTTGCCTCACTATTTTCTGAAGGCATCATGGCATATGTTTATCCCATATTAGCCTGGAAAGTATTAAGTCTAAGAGGAGGCCAAGTAACAGGCCACACCTGAGGGAAATTAGGTAATCCCAGACTGATGACAACCCACCTGAGAAGGACTGAATGGGGCTAGTATAAAGCCAAGATGCTGGCAGCAGGAAGGGGCTATAGGGAGGATGGCTATTACTATTTTCTGGATAGTGGTGTGGAAAAGGAGGAAACCCAGTGGGAGAGTAGAAACTCTGGGAATCAAATCCTTCTTTCAGGGTCTAATCTAGAAGGGTGATGGAGCAGAAGCCTGAAGGGAGGTAGAGTAGGAAAAGGCTCAGAGAACTGACAGCAACATGGCATGTTGCAGAACTTAGCTGCTAATTAGAGAATCCCTGAGCTGGAATTCAAAGGGTGGGCCCTAGGTTCCCTTATTAGCCATTGGGGAACTGGCACAATCAGGGCAGCAGAGCTGAAGACTTCCTGGGACAGTTTCTCCTAGGGGACTTTGAAACCCTGAAAGGGGGAAAAAATCACAATGATCTGGCTAGAGGACCAAGCCAGGAAGAGGGAGTAGTCTAGTCATAAAGAGGAAGTGTGCTGAGTTCTAGAGGGTGGGAGGGGCAATCAGTAGTGGATTTATCATGGTGCCAGTGGCTCTGTGGTGCAGAGCCTGCATCATTCACTTCTTCCCCACTGGCAGTAGGGCTTCTGCATGGGAGCAGAAAGCTCAAGGTAGCCTGGGAGCTGTTGTTTCTTGACCAGCTCCCTGCCAAGACAATTGGCCCTGGAGCAAGGAAGGGACTACATTTCCCAGCATTCCCCTGGCAGCTAGCAAGAGGAAAGGGAGGGAGACCCGTGCACTGCCGAATGGTGTGAATGGAGAATTCTGGCTGTTTAGAAGGGGGTGGCACTATGAATGGCGGTTATCAATGTGTGTCTCCAAGGAGTAGAAGGCTTTTCCTTTGGTCCAGCTATCACCCGCAGGAGCCTTCCCCAGAAGGGATTAGGGAGGCTGATGGCCTTGGCTGGCAACCCCCAAAGAAGGATTTGGGTGGAGTAAATGGACAGTGCACCTCTATTTCAAGCGTAGCAAGGAGAGCTTAAAATGACAAGTAAGGGCGGAAAGGCTTTACTGGGGGTGTGGGGAGCTTTAGGATCAATACTAGGCATGCAGGAGGATTTGACTCCATTTCTACTTACGAGCCCTGGGAGCAGAAGCTGGCTTTTTGTTTCCAGTTTCTAATATCCAGAAAAGGAATCTAGCGCCTGCCTTCCAGATTTGAACAGGAGTGTTCAAGTTCAGTTTGGGCTGCTGTTGGATCATTTCTCCCAAATCAAATACTGATCCACTATAATTTGCTGTAGGAAAAAGTAAGATAAAATTCAGCAACAAATGCTGGCATCTTCCTAATGCTAAGTAGGACTGGAGATGCTATTTTCAACCACCATTACTATTTTTGGGGGGTTTTAGTTTTAGTTTAAAAAAAAAAGTAATATTGTGTTCAGAATTTCCCCCACAGCAATGAAGAGTGGAACAAAAGGACAAAGGCACCTCAACTTTTCCTCATTATGTGGGACAGTCTTACAGTATGGATCTAGATTTCCTCTAATCATACAAACTGAAAATTGTTCCAGTTTATTGCACTTCTGTAGCCATGTAGGAATCAGTCCTGTGTTCTGTGCACATTCAAACTTCCTACTGAGTTCAGAAGTGCCTTTCTTTTGTAACCATGCTACCTCCTATTTTGCATCCTTGTAGGCTAAGCAGGTTTATGTATTGGGTGGGAGGCCTCTCCTAAAAAATTAAGTGCTGTAGGAGGTGTCGATTATTCATGAGGTAATGTGAGACTCTCCTTAAGAGTAAGCCTGTGCAGAATAGAATGCACTTTGCTTGTAGAATCTAGAAGAGGGTCCTTTGCTTCTACTTACAAAGCCCATTAAAGATAATGAAAAGACTCATTTCAACAGACTTTGGGCCAAATGGGTTTTACGTGGGGTAATTCAACTGTCATCTTAGGATACCGTCCCACAGGTGAAGGCAGTGGTGTGAACTTGTTGCAGAGCTATTGCTCAGGGATGGGAACCTCCTGGTAACCCAGTCTCTAAAATCATTCAGGCCGTGCTAGCTGAGGGATGCATAGGAATTGGGAGCCCCTGCTGCAGGTGATGGGCATTCTGGGTACTTAAATCTATAGCCTAGAGGAGGGGAGCACCTAACTTTAGAGTCCATAGTCCTGACATTGCAAGGCTCAAGCATGCTTACCCTTGGAATTGCTTCCCTTCCTGTGACTAGTAGCTGCAGCTGTTTAAGAATGGCCTCTGGCTGTAGCCAGAGAAGCTGCAATAGCTCTCTGGCTACTGGGGCCACTAAGCTAGGCACAGACACAGAAACTGGGCTTAACCTCAAGGAACAGAGATCACTAGTAAGAAAGGACTGTCAAGGGGAGCAGGGAAAGAAGCAGCAGGTCAGGCTTACAGGGTAAGAATAGTCCCAGCTGTCCAAGGCAGAAGAGAAAAACCAGCATGGGTAAAGGTGATGGTGACCCGGTAGTGGACTAGCTTGTAGATGGGTGCAGAGGGAGAAAGCCCTTGGGACCCTGAAGCCACCAGCCTAAGTGGTCACTTTAGATAAAAGGTGTTCAGAAGTGGCTTGCTCATATGGCAGGATGGGTGGTGGGGGAGGGATTTGTCAGAACTGATCAGCTCTGCTGGCTGTAGAATTTTATTGAGCTGAGACCAGGACCACATATAAGTGACTGGTGAAATAGAGTGATACTGGAGACATGGCTGTAAAATGTCTGAATGAGGAAGGAAATAAATTTGTAGGAAGTTTTCCTTGATCACAATGAAATTTCTGCTCACTAGGGACACTGGTAAACCCACATGGGATACGACTCAATGAGAAAAATGAAGGGCTGAGGAAGCTCTGTGGGGCAGTACATATAGTCATGCAGAGGTGTGTCATCAAAAATGAAAAATGCCTCTGAGATTCGGTACGGGGTACCAGAGCACTGTATACAAGGTACACAGGCCCACTGTATATGGGGTATACAGGCCCACACTCAGAAGGGGCCAACAATGATCACATGGGGACCCACAAATATGTTTGGCACTAGGCCCACAAAATGTTAATCGGCCCTGGGCCATGGCAAGAGCAAATGAGGGACGGGGACATCAGACCTGGACAGAGCTAATCCCCTGAGCAACCAGGCACCCTTGTGGTGAGCAAACCCTGTTACAAGGCGTTTTAAGAAGAAAGCTTAAAAATGGTCTGTCTATCTGGTGTTTTTTGCAGACTTTTACCAGGAGCTTTGTTCAGGCAGAGAAGCAGGGTGGGAGGCATTTTTATACAACTGCTACATTACCTCTTCTTGACAGAAGAGTACACTATTAGAGTTGTTTGTGGTCTTTACAAATTATTGTATGTTACAGTAGAAAGGAAAATGATTCTAAGAAATTGAGTGTGGGTGTGGATCAGAAGTCAGTGATATTATGCCAACGTGAGATCAGAATTAGACCCCAAGAAGTTTTTTATCCCTTTCTCGACTCCTTGGAGCGTTAACATCAAGGGGCATTACTCATCTGTTTTTGTACATATCCTATGTGTCTTCAATGGTTCTAATGTCCATGCAGGTTTGTGATCCCAGTTAATAACTTGAATGTGTGGCACCAATTCTGGCCAGAATACATGAATGCTGATTTTTTAATGGTTTAGGTATGCTTGCTTTTGGGGTATTTCCAAATGGATATAGAATTTGAATCCCTTTGATGACTGGGCATGTTGCTCAGTGATATATTTGAAACCCTGATTAAACTGTCTCATCCTCTGAGCTTATTAACTCCTAAGAGTTGGTGGCTGTCTAGGCACACACCCTCTGTTCTCAGAACTGTTCTGATTAATGATTCACAATTTGATAAAAGTAAGGAAACAAAAACATCCTTGACACTTTTTTATTTCATCAATTAAGTTAAACCATTACTATCTCTTCCCATTTGTGTGTCTTCACTCTGTTTGGCAATCAACTTCTGCACTCTCCAAGTTTTCTCTAAGTTAGCCAAAATAAATGAAAAACTTTCTGTTTTCTAAAGTTTGTAATTTTTTTTTTACTCTTGCACAAATAGCAGCAAGTGCTGAAAACACTAATCAAGGGGGCATTGTATTAAGAAAAAATGCTATTCATTAGGCTAAAGAGTGTTCTGTAAATACAATGATCTTCAGAAAATAATTATAGTGGTTGTGTTATTTATACTTATGGAGGTGATGCAACATAAGTTTGCACAGCACTGCACTGGACAGTAAAGAGACCAAGGCCTTGGGCTTCCACTGATGTAAACCAGTATAGCATCCTTTAAGACATTCAGATGAATGCAGAGATTTCCATGAAAGGAGAGAAGTGAATTTTAAGGAGGGTTATGAAGGAGAAAATGGAGGATGTATGGCACTGGGAAGTGAAAATGTTTTTCTGGCTGTTTGGGAGAAGGGAGGACGAAGCGTGATGCTGAAAGTGGGAGAGGAGTGGGATGAAGTGGCAACAGTGAGGCAGGCAGAAGCAAAATGAGGACGAGCCTTGAAAGTAAGGATAAGAAATCATCCTGGAGGGCAGATTTTTACTCTGCCTCGAATGCCATGGAGAGTTCCATGGCAGAAAAATTTATTTTTGCTATGCAAAAGAAAGTAATGTTTTGTGGTGAGGGAAGAAGGATGCCATGCTGCACGGCAGCATATAGTAGGTGAATAGAGCAGGTCTAGAGCAGGATCAGAGAGGGAGGGCTGTAGCAAAATAGATCTTTCAGTTCTTCATGAAGGGGTGTGCATGGAAGGGGCTACATACTGTTTAACTTCTCTGAACTGCCACTCACCACAGGCATCATACCAAAGGTGGGGGGACCTGATAGAAGTAGATAATGGCTTTCTGATATTTTTCCAGGAAATCTGAATCCTGCATTTGTAGCAGAATGGCAGCAAATACATAGGTGCCTGTAGTCATTTATATTATAGAATTTTTTATGTTAAAGCTCTTCAAAAAATTAGTTTAATGGAAATGGGCTCAGCTTGCTTTATCTATTATAAAACTTTATTGGAGATGCAATTCAAATCATGACGGTATTGTGCACACGACAAGATGGGTATTTTTACAGACTATGCACTGCCTTCTCAGTGATTGGTAAGACAATGTGATTCTGCAGACAGCCAAAGAAAAGAATTTTTTCTCTCCAAACTATTATCTGCTACATCTCTGGCAAAAGAAAAAAAAAACCTGTTAGTAAGATGGCTATTTCACATAATCCAAACTGGAAACCATTGCTGGCCTTCTGTGATGATTTTGGGACTGTTCTGTTATAGCTGATGAATACTGTATGCTGACCTAGTTACTGAGATGTTTTCTGTATGAGTATATTGGCTGTGTTTAATATGGAAAAAGAAGCAGAAAGGAGAAAATGGCTAAAGATAAGCTCCCTCCTTCAGTAAACATGTAAGTGTTGTTAAGAGACCATGCCAGATATATTCAGCTGGGTTATTTTTCCTTTATCTCTAGCCAAACTAACAGATTCAGGTGAGATGGACCAAAGCCTGAGAACACAGGAGGACAAAGACCTCTAGCAGTTTTGAGAGACACCTCAATCTCAGGTTTTCTCTAGCTTCCTCTTTGCTCCTTGTGTGGCGGGGGAAGGCGGGGGCAATAACTTATTACTGGCACACATCTGCAGTAAAGTACTAATCCTACCCAGGTTAGCACAGATTGACAGTTCACAGAAGTGTGGAACAAAGATTTTGTTCATTCCTTACCCATCATCCCCACTTGCTTTGAAGAGAGTGTAAAGAAGCAAGTAACTCCACTTATTTCCATATGCTTGAAGCCAAAGGGAGGCTAGCCCTTGTGCAAATGAAGGGGAGAGCTTCTTTATTACTGCCTTGTACATGCATGCAGACGCAGTCCAAGTTACAAATAAATCTTAAACTAAATCTGCTGAAGTAAATATGCACAGGAACTACAACCTGACTGTACAGCTCAGAGTTGCCAACCATCAATGAATTCACAGACAGAGCTAAAATTGGACCTTAGTGATCACAGTAGGGTGAGCTCTGTGCCACAGGCCTGCTCCAGTGAGTGCAATTCCCAGGGTAGTGGTAGAGAGGGGAATTCCCCTGGCAGGGGCTCCCTTTATCCTGTGCTGGCTGGTGGGGGTTGCTCTTCTCCACCTCCCTCTTGGAACTCTTCTTCAGCCTCACTAGCAACAGCACAGCAGCAACTCTTGGTGAAAGTGTGTGCAGCACACAGCTCCGCCGGCTTCTTGTGGCTTAGGGGGAGGGCAGAGTAAGCTGGGCATAGCAGCCTCCCAGAGGCTCCCCTCTGGTAAGTCACAGAAGGGCAGTCACTTAAATATAAGAAATAAACAGTCCATTCCTATGCTGGAAGGATTATGTACTGTCATAAATAGAGGTGGAAAAATAACTAAAGCATTGGTTGACAGTATGGCTGCTGCATTGTATGATCACAAACTGGAGAACTTTGAGTACGTTGATGTGGCTAGTAAGTAGGTTAAACTAGCATAATGTTGCTGTTATGATAGGAATAAAAACACTGAATATTTTTTACTTTTGTCCTTTTGAGAGCCCTTTATATTTAAGAAAGTGTTTGTAAAATAGATTGGTTGTGTGTCATTTTTTTTCTACATTGTCCAGAAAAATCATTTTCAGCAATTGGCAGCCCTGGTACAGATGCATGTAAGAGTTTTTGTATGTATATTCAGCATCTTTCTTCTTTATTTGTGTAACTCTCATCTCAGAGCCAGGGAAACAAGATTTCTGCAACAAAACATTTAAAAGCTTTATTAAACAGTCTTCTTTCCTGAGTGAATTAATATCCTTCCTGAAATTCAGAATGTATCCCCTTCCTTGACAATCTGCCAGGCCAGCACTTCAGTACATTAAGGTAATTATAAACCCACAACTCCCAGTTTATTGTACTGGCCTGAGAGAGAAAATAGCTATTTTTAATCTCTCTTTAGTGGACTTGTTTTCATATTTTAATTAAGTTCTCTAGTTGCTCTCTAAAGAAATGACTCATCAGCATGAAAGACAAGAAAGGTAAAAGACGTACAAGTTGACAACAACACAAAGTGCATTTTACCAGTTTCAGCAGCAGAGTTGGAGCAGCTTCAAAACTGAACATCTTAAAAAACAAAGGTTAGAAAATTACAGTGCAATAATCATTGCCTCTGAAGCTAGTGACAATGTGTAGAGGATTATTTACATCCATGACTAATAAGAGGTGGAATATCTCTTCACAATCAGGTGATAGTGAAGAAGGTAATCTTTGCCACTGAGACCAGGCTAGGAGCATAAAAATTGTTGCCATTGAGAGCAGTGTTGAGGAACTCAGATACCACAATGATGGGCATGCTACACATATTAAACAATAAGAAAAATGATCCCTTCCAGGCAGGTGACTATGAAAAACCTTCAGGATGCCACACTAGTGAAGCTGATAGAAAAGAGACAGCTCGAGTCTTTGTTCTAGATTAAATGGGAGTCATGTTAAGGATTGGACTGGACCTTGGAATGAAAAAAGGAAATTCATAAATTGAACCTATTTAAACTGCTGAAAAGGTTTGGATTGGTTCTACAGAGGCCAGGTTGCAGTTAGTTTGTCTCTCCCTTCCCCTCTCCTTCCCATTTTAATGACTTGATTCATTGCTATAATAAATCTAATCCACCCTGAACACTCTGGACTGGTTAAGTATTTTTCAATACATCAGGTCTTATTGCTTTGGAGGCGCATCACAGGCCTATCCAAAACCTGTTGAAGTCAATGGAAAGCCTCCAAATCACTTCAGTGGGATTTGGATTAGGGCCCATGTTAGGGACGTGCAGCAGCAGTACAAAATGTACAGAATGACTGTTGGCCACCACAAGTACTTCAAGCATCAGTGGCTGTTTCCTAAAATGGAAGAATGGGACTAAATGGAAGGCTTTTAATTACTCTGAAGAGCTGAGATATTATGGCATGTGATGATGAAGGTGCTAGAGCTATTAGCATTAAAATACATTTTAATTAATATTAAGAGTCTCAATTAAATATGTAAATGACAGTCAATTAAGAATTACATATGACAATCTGGACTAATGTTCTGATTTTAACTTATACCAAAATAACAAAATACAGTGAATGCCAACTGTGCAGTTTGTACACAAGAAAAACTCTTATTGGACCAAGCACTGTTCTCTTCCTGTGTTGCACCTAAGAGCAGAGTTTGGCCGAATGACTTTAGATCTCGTGGGGAGGGGAGGGAGAGAAGTTAATGGGTGTATATCTGTTCACTTTCATGCACTGTTAGATCCTTAACAGCAATTTATCTTAATTTGCACAGCTGAACTTTGTTTCTTTATGTAACACTGTTTTGACAAAGAAGGCTGAAAAACATTTACATTCCATATGGTAAGAACTCCCTAATTAATAATGATTCATACTCCATTTACCCTCCCCAAAATAATTTGAATGTTTCTTAACAATGCATACTGTTCACAAGATAAATGCAGATTCTTCACCTGATGGACTCAAGTGGAACATTTGGTGTATTGGGTAAAAGCCTGGTTGTAGTTTATAGACAGATGATGTAACAGAAAATATTAATTGCTGTGGAGATTGTACACACAATCGGCCATAACGATCATAATGGGGTGTTACAGTCTATTGTGTCCAAACTTCATTAGGGAATTTTTTTAGTTTGTGGATCACTGATCAAATGGCTCTTTTGAATTCAATGAAAATGAACAGAATTGATATTTTAAATTGGAGTTATAAATCCTGAAAATATCAGATTGTAATGGAAATAATGACAGACCCTTAACTCTAACTGCATGGATGATACTAGTATTAACAATACAAAAGTACAAGGCAAGACAGCACTTAGGTGCTGATGCCTGTTCAAGTGCAGAGAAACTCATTAAAATGACCTAAAGGAAGATATATAATTTTAACAATATATCTCCTCCCAGTATCCTTCAACTATCTGTTATTACTGCATAATACACAGTAATAACCTAAAGAGATTCAGAAAATCTGAAAGAAGTATAGTCTATGACTGCAGACAGTGTAGGGTTGCCAGATGGTATCACAAAAAATACCGAACTGCCCCCCCAAAAAAGCTGAGAAAAAATTCTGTTGAGAAAAAGGAAAAGTTGTTGAACACACACAAAAAAAGGTGTCTCACGCTCCCCCCTCCCTCTGCCCCAGCCAGCAAGGCTTTGGGAAAAACTGGACATTTTTTAAATGGGTATTTTTGGAATTTTTTTTTACCAGACGGAACATGCAAATACCAGGCAACCCTAAGCCAGTGGCATGGCTGGGGTACATATATTTATGTTCTGGGTCTTATCGTTAGTGGTATTGAGACACTCCCACTGGGTGTTAACAATTTAATAACTAACATCACAAATTTCTGGAGTAAATAATTGTACTTAAAAGCTTTGGTTTGAATTGCCTTATCAATAAATAAGTTAATAGTTGTGAAATTATTTGCACATAAAGTAGCCTGTAATCAAAGCACCAATAAGAACAATGCCCCATAAGGTTAATTTACAAAAATCAGTCACGTTATCAAATGAGAATCACTTTCCTGTGTGTACATTTTCTAAGTCACCAACCTGCAACCTGTTGCATATTGGTGGATGTCTGCATCTATCTGGAACTCCTCTGATAACAATGGGACTTCAGGCACTGACCTCTTGCAAAAAGTGACAATATCACTGCCTAGACTAAAGCAGTGATGGGCAACATAGGTTAGTGAGTGAGCTGCATGAGTGTTGTAAGCAAGGTTATGTCTACACTACAGCGCTATTTCGAATTAACTTAGTTCGAAATAGTTAATTCGAATTAAGCTAATTCGAAATAATGCATCTATACACAAAACCTATTTCGAAATAGTGTTTTGCTGTTTCGAAATAGCGCATCCACACTGAGTGGACCCTGAACCGAAGTTAAATCTGGCTGGAATCAGTGCCAGCAGGGCATCAGGTTAGGACTTAGCGGGTGGGGCTGCTGCCTGAGGCTAACTGAGCGCCGTGCTTAAAGGGACCCTACTCCCACCCCGGACAGACAGTTCTCAGGGTTCCCCGCTTGCTTGTCTACCTTGATGAGGGACAGCAAAGCAGTCCTGTCTTGGAGAGCCCTGAGTGCCCACACTCGGGACACCACAGCACTCGGCCACATAGAGCCAGAGCTGCCCCTGGGCATGCCGGTGCGTCTCGTGGGGTCGTTGCCATCAGCCTGACTGCACTTGCTGCAGCCTGCCATCTGGGGGGGTCCATCGGGGGGCTGTCAGGATCCAGGAGGCCCTGAGGGAGAGCATCCACCCCGAGGAGCCCTCAGAGCCTCCCCGGTCCTCCCCATGGGATGGCTCGTGCCCCATTCCTCCCTCATGTCCATCCACTTACCCCTCCCTAGCCCCCCTTCCTGATGTCAAATAAGAGACACATATGTTCAAAAATAGAAACTGGGTTTATTGAACAAAACTGGGGGGGGGGGCGGAAGGAACCTCTGGGGAGACTGGGAAAAGGAGGTGGGAGAGGGGATGAGAGAGGGTGGGAGAGGGGAGGGGGAAACCTGGGAGGAGGGAGCTGGAAGGGGGAAGCAAGGGGAAGAAGGGGGAGGGGAAGCTCAGGGTTGGGGGTCTCGCCGGACCAACTTGACTTTCATGCTAACCTGCTCCTGGGTTCACATGTGGCCTTTGGTGGCCAGGATGGCAGCTATCCTGCCATAGACGGCCGCATTCCTCTGTCTAGTGCGGAGATCATGGACATTGGGGGCATCCTCCCCAAACCTGAATAAAGTCCATGATCTCCACCCTGGACCAGGAAGGCGCTCGCCTTCTCCAGCCCCTGACAGGCTCCTGGGAGCTGGCAGATTGCTCCTGGGGAGCAGTGGAGGGATGGCTGCCAGTGGCTTGCTGGCTCATGTTTTGGGGCCACTGGGTCAGGGGCCCCGGTGGCCACTACTGGCTCTGGGCTGGCAGGCTTGAAGCTGGCACAGGCACTGTGGCCAGGGTCTACCCCTTTAATGGCTCCGGGGCTGGGGGAGAGAAGAGTAAGTTTTCCTGGTTGTGCCCAGAGTGGCCACCAGGGCTCCCTGGGAAGGGCTGGAGGCCCCTATTTCGAATTAAGTGTCTACACAGCACTTAATTTGAAATAGCTATTTCGAATTTGGCGTTACTGCTTGGAGAATGAGGTTTACCAAATTCAAATTAAGCGCTCCGCTATTACGAATTAAATTCGAAATAGCGGTTTGCATGTATAGATGCTATTAAAGAGTGCAGTGTAGACATATCCCAAGACATTTTCCTGCGTAGTTTTGCCTAGAATTTGTGGGTGTGCCAATTGAACCACAGCCATGCTTTAATTGGATGCAGAGGAAGTGCATGGCTCTTATAGTCAGTGTTGTGTGCAACCGCATGTACCTCCCTTCACATGCCCTTGTTTTACATGCATGTCACTTTAGTAATACCAATAGGAAACCAGCGGAATCTGACAACCCTGTGCATCAACAAAGGTAAACAAAATGTCTCATGGGACACACAGAGAACCCTGAAAGACCACATGTGGCCCACCTGCCAAAGGTTGCCCACCATTTCTGTAAAATCTTTAGTGCCTTCCTTTGTGTTTGTGTATCATCTATCATTGTGGGCACTAATTCTGTTATCAACTATATAGAACATGATATGCACTGTGGGCTGCTTTTGTGCTGAAATAATTTCACTATCACTATTTTTAAATGGATCAAGTCCATCAGTTTTGACAATCAAAGTAAAAACAGTTTAGTGGAATATTACATATAGACTGCCCAGGCTATGACTGGGACATGGGAGAGGCAAACCTAGAGCTATTTTGCAATTTATCATCCTAAAAGTTAAAGGTGAATCTTTTAAATCCTTCCTTTGCACTGATATACACTGTTGGAGTATTAATAGTATTAATAGCAAGTGGGCCTTATAAAATGTATGGGACTTCAATGATTTATCTTGAGGATTAAAAAGTGCTGGTTTTGAAGGATATAAAAGATGAAATATTTCACAAAAATCTTACAAGTTTATCTCAAACATTTTTTTCAAGTGCCTTTAGAGAACTCTTGAACATAAAATGTATTGTTCCCGGGTTGAGTAACCAATCCTGAACTACAGTATAGTGTAATGATACTTACAGCTCTTTAATCAATTTCGTAGACTACTTAGGCTTTGATGGTAAGATACACTACTAGCAGTCAACTAGCTATTGAATTACACTCAACTGGCATAATATCCAGGCTGAGTGTTTCCATAAGAGAAACATAGAAATGCTTTAAACTGTTTGAAAGTAGAAGGCTAAGTGCTGTTCCATTGACTCTCACCAAGTGGGAGTGCAAGTTAAGAACTTTAATTAACACTCAGAAATCTTCCTTTATGACTCAGGGGAAAATGTCTGTTTCTAAATAGATTGGGGCTTTATCATATGGGAGATTTTACTGTCTAATCACAGAAACTTGCTATGGTTGTATCAAAGGGGAAAATTAAACTTTGGCTCTGGCCATGCAACACAATCCCCAGGGATCATGACTAGGGGATCCACTTAACAGGCCATTGGCCTTCACTATTGTATTTACATCAGATCTGTAAATATCGGCAGATCTAAAGCGGATATCCATGGATTTGCAGTAGGGATGTAAAATTTGGATTAATTGGCTAATAGAATAGTCGATACAATTTGCATTGACTATTCGATTAGTCAATAAGGGCGCCTCTGCCTTTGAAGTGTAGCAACAGCCCTAGGGCTGTTGCTACACTTCAAAAGCGAAAGTGCTGCGGGGAGCACAGGGCCAGCGGGGGACTCAAGCAGTCCCCTGCTTACCCTGTGCTCCCTGCAGTGTTTTAAAGAGGCAGCGTCGCATGGAGCCCAGGGTCAGTGGAAGAGTCTCCAGCTGACCCTGGGCTCCACACAGTGCTACCGCTTTGAAACCCGCATGCAGACTGGGGCAAGCTGGGGACGCGGCATTTCAAAGCGGCAGCGCCCAGTGGAGTCCGGGGTCTGTCCCCGGGCTCCACACAGCGCTGCCACTATGAAGCACCCCCTTCCCCCCCTCCTTTGCTGCTTCTTTCTGATGGGAGGGAGAAGTGACTAGTCGACTGGCGTGTCGACTATCTGATAAGCATTTGCTAATCGGATAGTCGACTGTCATTCACATCCCTGATTTGAAGGCCTCTAACTATTCAATCAAACTCTCAAAGGTCCTGACTTGTACTATCTCTGGAAACAGAAAAAAAGTTAAATCATGTTTTGTGTGTATGGTTTTGTGCATGTGCCTGTTTCTTGGGCCACACTCACTCATTTCCTCAGCTTGCAAATACTATTGTGACACAGGGAGTTTCTTCGCCAGGCCAGATTGCAACTGACATACCTATAAGGTCAGGCTCTCCCTCCCCTGCCAGTACATTGCTAGGGGGGCCTGTGGGGCTGGCAGGACCTCTTCCACTTTGACCCCCCTGATAGCAGTGACGGAAATGAAGTGGATGGAGCCGGCTTCCCTCCTTGGCAAAGGGAGCCTCAGCCTCAGTCGCTGTTGCTGGGGGAGGGAGCAGGGAGCTCAGGGCAGAAGAGAGCCCTTATTTCCCGGCAGTGGGGAAGGGAAAGGGGAACTTAACGGTGGTCCCCAAGCCCCTAGCTGGGGGGAGGGAGTGGGGAGCTTCCTGTCCTCCTGGTGTGGGAGGGGTTCCCTGCCGGGAGGGAAGGCGCGGGGTGCCCGGGGAGCAGGGCGACCCCTGTCCCTTTGCACGGGGGCGTGGGGCGCCGCTCAGGAGGTCCCTGTCCCCAGGCAAGGGGGAGTGGCTCTTGTCGCCCCTCCCCCGCGGGCCTCACAGCCCGCTTCGCGCCCGGCCCCGCGGTCACGTGCGCCGGCCGCGCTCAGCTCCTGCCCGGCGGCTCCCGCGCTCTGCCGAGCCCGTCCGGCCGCTGGGGGGAGCGCGGGGCCGGGGCCGGGGCCGCCCCTGGAGGTCGGGGCTGGGACCCGCAGAGTGAGGGCCCCCCTGCAGGCCCGGGCTCCCCGCGCGACGGGCTGGGGACTTTGTAGGGGCAGGGTGTCGGGGGGGGGGGGCTGGGCATGGGAGTGGGGGGGGGGTTGGGAGCCTGTGGGGAAGGCAGGCGGGAGGTTTCCTGGGGGGTAGCTCGTACCAGGGTGTATATGGGAGTAGTACCGCTGGGGGGTGTTTGAGGGTGCTGGGGGGGGGGAGGATTTGGGGATGGGTGCTTGGGGGGTGCGATGGTGGTGAATAGAGGATTGCTGGTAATGGGGGTCATTGGAGGGGTGGGTGCTGTGGGGAAAGGACAGGTTTGGAGGGGTCCAGGGGAAATATTTTCCCAGTGTGGGGATAGAGAAGGTAGGTTTTGGGGGACCAGGGATTTAGCAAAAGGTGTGCGGGTAGTGGGGATTATTAAGGAGCGGAAGTGGGGTTGGGTATGGCAGCCTGCGGAGTTTGTGTGGGCTTGGAAGTACCTTAGCAGCTTTCTTTGCTGTCTCTTGGGACAGGTTACTGGGTTTAATGATGGCATCTCAGGACTCTCACCTGCCTGAGCCGTTCACTAAAATAAAAGGTGCTGAAAGAATCTGGGACAGAGCAAGAGAAGATGATGGCGGGGACAGGCTACCTTGGGTGAAGGAAAGAAACAGCATCTGTGACCCAGATGCTGAAGTCTTGAATGGAGCCCCTCCAGCCAAAGCCCTAGAAGGAGGAAGAAACTTGGAATTGTCCCCCTCTCTAATACAGGGTGAAAAGCATTTGATAATGCTGCAAACTGTGCGTTTGAAGGAAGGGGAAGAAGATCTCCAGGGAGTCAGTCAGTTGAATATTCAGCAGCAGAGTGGGTTGCACATGGTAGTACAACGCGGGGCAAGTGTCTTGCAGCCCTTGGTGGTAGTGCAACAGGGAGTAGGTGCTCAGCAGAATATACCCACAGGTGTGGCAATAAGTTTGCAGGATGGTGTTTATACATTTCATGACATGGAGGTGATGCAGATAAATGTTTTGCAAGAAAAAGTACAGGAAAAAGATGAAGAAAACAAATCAATGGATAAACCCCCAGGAATGCTACTGATTAAGGTAGAGATACCATCAATGAAACTGTGGAGATGAAAGCCTTTGCTCTGTAGTGCCATAATGGCAGATTTAAAACTAATATCCGGTTTAAGAACATACAAATGAAAAATAAAAAATTGTGGCTGTGACTTTTTAAACAAAGGAATTTAGAATATGAATCCCTTAAGCAATTTTTTTTAAATCTCAGTCTATATTATTAAAAAGCAATCTTTCCTATATGCATACCAACAGCTTATTAAAACTAAAAGAATGTTTTAAATATATTTTGTCCTTACTACATTTGCATTTCAGTTCACTAAGATGTCCATAAGTACACTGGATGGAGGCTTCCTTTCCTAGTATTCATGCATCAGTAGAATACTGTTGTGTTGGGTGTGAAAGTTGTAATTTTAAGGCCAAACAAAATCGGTTTTCACTTAGAACAAACTACTTCAATAGTTCATGGCGACATGGGCATTGCTATAGATATTTGGCTTTGAAAATTTTGGTACAAAACTTAAATGTTGGGCTAAAAATACTTGGCATTGTCCCGTTCAGGAGATGATGCATGATATTTTGTAGTCTCAGGCAGGGCCAGACTGAGGCATGGGCGAGACGGGCAGCTGCCCGGGGCGCCAACTGATGGGGGGCGCCTGATGGCAGCTGTAAGGGGCGCGCGGCATCCCTTACAGCTGCCATCAGGCGCCGCGCGCCCGGCTCCCGCAGCGCCAGCCCCGCGGCACCGGCCAGCGGCGCCCTTCCCCCCCCACGGCCGCGGGGCCCTGCATGGCCCGGCACGCGCGCCAGCAGCGCTGACCGGGCTGGGTAGCACATGCGCCATGCGCCCCGGGGTTGGGCCCCAGGCTGCGCGCCAGCGGCCATGACCGGCCCACGCATGCGCCGTGTGCCCGGGGCTGGCGCCGTGCGCCCGGGCCCAGGGCGCCAAAAGGGCTCGGTCCAGCCCTGGTCTCAGGGGAATAGTAATGTTTGCACTGAGTACTAAAATCTATTTAGTTAACTAAAATTAAGTGACAATATCTTAGTAACTGCTACATAATGTGGAATTAATACAGAGTATTTACAGATATAATGCATCAATCATATATAACTTTCAAAAAATGATAAATTACATTTTCCCTTTTTTTTTTACTTTAAAAGTTAGTTCCCCAAGAATCTGAAAAATTCTGTCAAAAGAAGTTGAAAATATAAACCTTTATAATCTCATTGTTTAGTCACAAAAAGGTCTAAAATTTTAAACCTGCTAATTTTCAGGGCCAAATTTTAAAAATTGTTCAGGGTTCAGAAGCTCCCATTTAGGAATCTTACATAAAAATGTTAATTTTTCAGAAGTGCTCAACATCCAGCATTTCCCACTGAGAAGAATCAGGGGCTGCTGATTTATTTTGAAAATCTGTCCACTCAATTAGATGCTGAAATGGGCTCTTTTGAAAATAGGCCCCTAATTGTGGGTGCTGAGCACTTGAAAACTGTATGTCCCAAAGCCTGTTACCTTTGAAGTATATGCCAAACCTCAATGATTCTGCAAGCCCCAAATCCAACCCCTGCAGATCATGTACCAAATAATTAGCTGTAAATGAGAATAAATTGGTAAATTGCATTATGTTTGCTGGTGCAGGTAGCCTTTGCAGCTTTGTCACAAGCATGGTTGTGTTGAGACCATTTTCTTCTTCCTGAAGTGTAAACCTGTTTTATTTTTAAACTAGATTGATAGAACTAAAGATCTACATGCAGTTGAAGGTAAGGTCCAGCAACTGCTTCCAAATGAAGAGGGAAAAGAAGAGGACACTTTCACTGCTGAGAACACAGAGATCTTGAGCTGTACAGCCAAAGATGATATATCAGTGTCTCTCAATGAACCCAAAGGGCAAGGAGAACAATCAGTTGTAAAAAACACTGACACTCTAGAAGCTCACACAAACACACAGCATAGGAAGAAAGGTAAACAGATGATTATGCATTATTTGTAGCTCACGTTTAGAATGTAACGGCCATACAGGGGTGAGAGCAAAGGTCCATTTAGTCCATCCTGTCTTCTGACAGTGGCAATGCCAAATGCCCAGAGGGAATGAACAGAACAAGTAATCAAGTGATCCATCCTGTCTCCCATTCTTATCTTGTGTCACATAGTAGCATAGAAAATAGATTGAAGTTTTAGGAGTAAATTTCCACACTATGGTTCGATTAAGTTAAGGTTAGAACTATTCCTGAAATTTGGAGAATGAATAACCTCTTCTGCTCTTACCAGATGAGAATTTTTTTATCCATGTGATGACACTGTAACGTTTCAAGAGAGATTCTTGAGATTACTTCCTCAGTCATCCTCAGTTTGAGTAATTTGGGAGTATATGAAACCTGGCTCCATAGCTAAGATTCCATTGAGTTTTCCACTTAATGTTGAGTGTAAATACTTCATAAGTAAACATGAAGTTTTGTAAAATCATTCTCAGATTTGTACTCTTTAGAGCCTTGTTGGTAATTTTAATATCTGAAATCCTAAGCTTATTACTTTTTCAGTCTCCTATTACACCGCAAACTCAAAAGGTGAGAAAAAACTCAATTTATGATTACACTCAGTGCTTTACAAAGTATAAGCCCAAAATAAGGTAACTCATCGTGGAGGAAAGTACAAAAAGGTATTGTTCATTATAATTCATCTGGGACTTTTAAAATTTGCTTTTGTTTTGCTATGGAGGCTGATGGAGCTCTGGCTCTTCATAGGGAATTCCCATTCTTTGAGTCTCCCTTCTTGAACCTGGCTTCTCTGTTAATGAGCATCCTGCTAGTTCCCCTTCTTTGGTACCAGCCCCCTCATACTAGCTGCCTCTATGCCTCCAGTCTGCTCTCATGCTTGTCTTCACTTTCAGCTTTCAGGGTGTAATAATGGGAGTTCCAAGTTCAACAGACCTGGTAAGGTTTGCTAAAGTAGACCTTCTGTCTGGTGAGCCATAGGAGTTTGCCAGGTAGGAAAGCAGTCTCTGTAATAGTGACAGACTTCATGTACCCCCTGCCACCATGGCTCAGTCCTTAACAGAAGGAAAGGGAGGTTTGCAGTAGGAATGTTAAAATGTGTTTGATTATGTAATCGTGTAGCTGCGTACTGGCTCCCACTCCCTCCCGCCGTGCTGCTGCCTCTGATACAGCATGGGGGGAGGGGCAGGCCGCTCCATGAGAGCTGGTGCATGTGGGGATCTGGCTTTTAAGGGGGCTGCGTGTAACTGCACATTACCATGGCCATGGTTACACTTTCACATCCCTAGTTTGCAGGGAAAAACACTATCAGCACAGGCAATATAGGGTGCAGGAGTTTGGGGCAGGCAGACAGACGAAATGGTCTTAGAAGCAAAGTTTCTACTTAGTTAGTGAGAGCGGTTCTCTGGCTGATGTACTGAAATAAGGTGGAGCCCTGATTTGATTGTTCTTACTAGCTATGCAAGGCAATGTCTCCTTGTGGCCAAACTTACAAGGTTTGCAGGAGGTTTGGGAGGAGCCTATGTGTGATTTCACAAAGCAGTTTTTTCTGTGGCTACAAACTGATGAGTAAAATAATGATAAAGTACTTTTGTTTGTTATTCATTGCAGTAAAGTACTAGCTACATGTTCTGATATAAGCACATGAATGCTGTAGGAATATTTGGCTGCAACATGAATGATCATTGTGGGTCAACTCTACCCACACCTGAGACAGTGGTTCCCGGAAGGCTGTCCATATATTGTCATTTGGCAGCTCTGAATCTGCTTGAAAGCGGAAAATGTTCCACATTTCCTCAATTTATTTTCTAAAGAAAATAATTATTTCTATTGTGTGAGTTTGCAGGTATTACATAATCATCCTGGAGTATAATTCTTTTTGACCATTTAAGGAACCAACATTCTGCAGCATTTGCATTCTTGAAGTTGAAGCAATAGTTTAAGAGGCTTTAAACTATAGTAGCTTTTGTCTATACTTAGTATTTTCAAGCCTCTGATTATGTGGAGAATTTCATAGTTAATCTGCCATTTCTAGGCTTTTATGTAAGTGTAAGAGGTTGTCTCACTAGTTAATGAAGCTGACATCAGAGGCGGACTCCACAGGATACAAGCATCTAGATGAGCTAAATGTTAAAGACACTGTCAAGGGAGGGAGGATTATCCATTGGTGTGAGTTCAACTAAGAGTCGTGCCTCTTGGATTTTGTTCCCAACTGCACCATAACTGAGTGTATGGTTTTAGATGAATCACTAAACTCTTTTTATAATGGGTATAATAATACCTTTCTGACAGGCTTAATTTTTATAAAGCACTTTGAGGTACCCTTAAGACACTTTAGAAGTATAAGGTGTTATTACTTAATTTAGTAGGCTTAGTTAGGAAATTGGCACTATTCTTGAAGTCAGGTAATTGTTTTGTAGCTCATATGACCTAAATATGTCTTTATTCTCATAGGGGGAAAAGTGATCTTCCATTGTGATCTGTGTGCATTCACCTCTCTTAGAATGTCAAGTCTTAATCGTCACATGAAAACCCATTCTGATGAAAAACCCCATTTGTGTCACCTCTGTCTTAAGGCTTTCCGTACAGTTACACTCCTGCGTAATCATGTGAATACACATACAGGTACACTTAGTGTGTAAAAACGTGCTCCTTTTTCTTGGTGTCTGCCAGATGTAACTGGTTTTGAAATGTTCTTGTCTTCTGCCATCAATCTGCACTGAAAATCCCCACTGATTTTATTGGGAGTTCCATAATGTAGAACAGTGACATGACATGTCTTTAGAGGGTGTGTTTGTGTAATATATAGAAATATTCAACAGAACCATCCTCAAGGTGAAATGAATTAAAATATAAAATAGGTATGTAATACATAAACCTTGCATTTATAATACAAATATTTTAAACCCATAAATATTGTCAAAACTTTTTATATCAGTTTTTGATATTCGAATTATTTTCATTTGTGTAAATGCTGACTTACTGGTGAGAAATTACACAGATACACTTTTTAAAAAAAATTCTAAAAATTTGTTCTTACAGGGACAAGACCATATAAGTGCAGTGACTGTGAGATGGCATTTGTGACCAGTGGTGAGCTTGCACGACACAGGAGATATAAGCACACTCTAGAAAAACCCTTTAAGTGCTCAGTGTGTAAATATTCTAGTGTAGAAGTAAGTGCAGAACTACTGAAGCTATTGCGGGGATAGAAGAGCTTATGTTTTCAAATACAAAAGCCTGATTGGCTGTGAATTCAGTAGGTTTTTACACAAATACATAACAATTCTGAACACAAGTGCTTGAAGTATTGAGACCTAATGGCACATCTTCATACTGGCTTTATTGACCTTAGTTTTACAAAACTAACCTGTAGCAGAGAGACAGGTCAGTAAATTATATATGTAGCTGTATAAGTTAAGCTACAGTATTGACACTGTTGTTTTGGTGAAATTGTCCTTTGTGCAGAGGTCTTGTGTGTTGCTGTTTCCACCAGATTTATCCCATTACTTCCTTCCACAGAAGAGGAGTGGCCACACTGGTAGCTGCTTAAGTCCCTGCATGCCACAGAGGGCTCTACATTGATCCCATAGGGCATGTGTAAGCAGAAGGAGATTTTGGATCTCCTGATTCATTGCCCCATAAACTTGTTCAAAAGCTTCAGAAGGGTAGCTTTTTTTGCCCACAAAAGCTCATGATACCATCTACATGTTTTGTTAGTCTTTAAGGTGCTAGTAGTCTTTTTTTTTTTAAGTTTTTCCATAAACTTGTGTAATGGCTCTGAAGGTAATGACCACAAAGGGCCGAGTTTGCTCCAAGATCCAGCCAAAAGTTGAGGGAGTGAATTCCATCCCTCCACCTCCAGGTACCTTCACAGAGCCCAATTAATAACATTTTCAGAAGTAGAGGATGAATTTCATTATTTATGATGAAGCCTTTCAAAAAGTAAAGAAGACATTGATTCAGAATCCTCACCTTCTTAGCTTGTGTACTCATTCTTCTGTGTGAACTTGTACACTTACTAAATTAATATTTACTGTGGTTATCAAACATCCATTTTGTTTTTAATATTTTTCTAGTTATTATCCAACAGTAAAATGGCTGCTGCATGATTAGTTTACAGTGATCCTGGTCCTGGAAACAGGCACTTGTTTAACTTTATGCCTATGACTAGGCATGTTAATAGTAGCAGGGACTGCTAATGAGTAAAATTAACCACTTGCTTTGTGTTTGCGGGATTGACATTTACATTACAGTTCTGGGTCAGATATAATAAAAACTGGAAAATGTCCAAGGTTCACATGGAATAATAAGTATTCAGTCATGCACTTACATTTATTTGTGTGCACTACTATTGCAATTATGTTTTTAAATGTCTGTTAGATGCTAAAGTACCTGACATGCTGTTGCCAATTTGCAGCTGTACATAATCCTGGACTGTTCTTTTTTTTTTAAAATATGGTCCTTTAATTTTTGCACATGCCTCATGTTAGTAGATTTTGAATAGTATTTTGTATTTTTAAAAATCAATTTAGATGTATTCTGTTCTTTTTTTAAGTAAGGGTCTTAGTCGCTTTTTGCTACTGCAGACTTCATATTGAAGTAGCTGAGAGTTTTGCTTGAGTGAGTCCTGAAGAAGCCCTTAGATTGTGCTGTGTATTGCACACTTACTACTGTGCAGTAAGCCTTAGATTCGGCACAGACTTAAGCACATTCGTGATTTTTACTTGAGTAGTGACCTTGAGTGGGGCTATGAGTGCGTTAAATTAAGCATGTGTGTAAATCTTTGCCAGATTGAGGCTAATATGGCAATCAGAAACTTATTTAGTGTTGGCTTTTCCATTTTTTCTCTATATTTTCAGTTTTTTCTTTGGCTGGTGTTGTGTATCTTAAGTCGACTTTCCTCTTTAGTGTAGACCACAGGACTACTCGTTTTTAAAGTAAAATTGAAGAGTGTTTTAATAACTGGTGTAGAACTTGAAATTGGTACACAGTTTCTGTAAAATGGGTTAGATTTTAAGTTGACAGTGTTCCTTTAACTTTTACACTAGGCAAGCAAATTGAAGCGTCACATTCGTTCACATACAGGAGAGCGTCCTTATAACTGTTGTCTCTGTAGTTATGCTAGCAAAGATACTTATAAACTGAAAAGACACATGGTTACCCATTCAGGTAAGACTAAAGTAATGGTTAATTATATATAGGACCTTATTTTTAAAACTGGCCTCAGGCCAGCCTCTGAAATTGCTGCTGCAGTTTTACATAGACAGTTTTGCACTTGTGTTTTGTGTGTGCACAAAAACAAACATGGAAAAATGTTTCTGTAAAATTATTTGGCCTGTTTGTTTTTTTTTAAAGAAACACTTTTGAAAATTTGGCCTATCAGATTATGGTACTTTTTTAAATTGTATTCATTTTGTTTAAATTGACATATACTGATATGAAAGAAAATGTTCAGTGTCCTCACATGTTTGCTCTAGTTTTCAGTTTTGTGTCATGCCTAGTTAAATTTACATGGCATATATCCAATGGGAGAATTTTAAAAAGAAATCACTGCCCCAAAATGTAAGCCTGACTGTGACACACGTTTCCAAAAAATACAATCCTCTTGTGTAAATTATTTTGACAAATGAATAATTGCAAGTCCTGTAATTATAATTGGCACTATTCTGATATTTATGGCAAAATAACAAAAGTAATTTAGTCCTACTGTGCTGTCCTACGTGCTCATGGAATTCCCCATGTGAAGAGACTTAGATTACAAAGTCTGCACAAGAGCAGAATTTAGCTCAATTTAGTGTTAGAAGTATAAGGCTAGGAGAGACCTCAAGACGTCATCGAGTTCAGCCTCCTGCCCAAAGCAGGACCAATCCCATCTAAAACATCAGTTAGCAATTGTGCATTTTAATGAATTAAACACAGAACGTGTAGAGCTTCTGACCATATATTAATATCTAATTTATGCTTTTTTCGTAGGAGAAAAACCCTATGAATGTTATGTTTGTCAGGCCAGATTTACACAAAGTGGTACAATGAAAATCCATATATTACAAAAGCATAGTGAAAATGTGCCCAGATACCAGTGTCCACATTGTAATGCATTTATTGCAAGAAAAAGTGATTTGGGTGAGTTTGGTCTTAAGAAAAAATAGAATGCAAATACAGTAGGAAATGTGATATATTTTCTTACTGTTCATAATTCTATAAAATATTCTTTGACTTATTTTTATCATTGAAGTATTCCTAGGGAAAAATATTTATGAATTTCTTCTGCTGTGGGGATGTGGTGCCATCTTGTGGTTGCTATAGATGGGTAGATTGGTACAGTTACAATTCTCCACATAAAGGATTAATATTTCCAAGATTTTACTAATAGTGGCATTAAGAGAATCCATTTTCCAGAGTGACAGCTATAATAAAAAATCTAGGCCACAAATTCTTTTCTGCATCAAGTGGAAACTCGGTGTGGCAGAAGGAGCAGATCTGATGGGACTGTTCCAGCTACATTATGAAATGAAAGTGGTATCAAACCAGAAATTCGAGGAGCTGGGAATATACTGAATGCTTTAATAAACTCAGATCCTTGCATCTAAAATATCAGCATTTACATTTTTATTTGTACTTGATTTAAAAAAAAATCTTGTGAATTGTGGAGCATTTCACTAGCAGGACTTCAAATTGCATTAATAATCAATTCATAAAGTTCATGTTTTAATCTTGCTTTCAACTATGTTTAGCAGACAATATTTCTTGTATATAACTTCTAAATTCAATTAAGTGGTTATAGCAGACCTCTTTGCAGGTTTGTAAGATTTGTGTGACATGGAATATGATGGTATACAATAAATAGAAATAACCTTTAATTCTTTGGGTCTTTTCCCATCAAGCAGAAAGCTATCCACTATATTCTAATGTAGACATCAAAATGTTTATACAATTCATAGATTTTTTTCTTACCTGCAAATAATATTATAATAGTACTGGTCTATGTGCAATTTTATGCTTAAAATATCATAAATTATGATAAACATTATAAGATTAAATTTTCAGTTATGCAAGCCACTGTATGCAAACCATATTGGAAATGCAAACCCACATTCATTTCCAAAAGAATTATGATTATACTAATGCTGTATCTGAAACAATACTTCATTCACATGCCAATAAAATTGTGTGTATCCATATAGTTCATTTGTAAATTTATATGTTTTAGTAATGTAAATACCTCTTAGAAATCAGATTTTCATTAACAACCCACCATTTTAGAAATACAACCTCTTTGTATAATTGAGTCAATATAACTGACAGGTTCCAACCAAATTCATACAGAAAGGCCAAGATTTTCAAACTAGGAACCTAAAGTTAGGGTCTTAAATGGATACTTAAGTGCCAGCCTGATTTTCAAAAGTGTTGATCATCCAGAAGCTTCAGTTGTGGTCAATACTGAATATTTATTCAGCTTCTTGTAGAAAGTCACATGCATTCATCACAAGTGTTATATATACAGGTGTGACTTGATTAAATGATGGTTTACCACAGTGGTCTTTTGCTTGAATGAGGTGAGTTGTTGCACCAGATTTGTAAAGGTGTTTAGGTCCTAAATGTAGACACCTAGGCATATTTGGAAAACCCACTAAACGCCTAATTCAAATTGAAATAAATATTTACTCAAAAGTAGGAATACAATAGGGTGTTACTTTATGGAATTTGTCTCTGTTCAAAGATTATCACCCAATAAGCACCTATTAACTGTCAAAAAGTCCACATATAATACAGGTGCCACATTACAATAAATATAATTTTGGGTCAGATTGTCAAAGGAATTAGGGGCTTAAAGATGCAGAATGATTTCAATGGGAGGTAGGTGCCTAAATTGCTTAGGTGCTTTTGCATCCCACTACATGCCTAAACACATTTTGAAAATCTGGTCCTTTGTGCTGTTTCCCCATAGATTGTTAGTAGTCTGGTTTTTGGCTCCTATATAGAGTTAGTAAGAGGCTTAGAAGGTTTCTTGTCTGCTTGCTTTCATCCCCACCCCTACGTACACTCATTTAGGGGCAATGTACAGAATAGCCTTTTATCTGATACAATGGACATCCAAAAATCCATCTTTCACGACCACAGTTTTTGAGTGTAATGATCTGTAAAACTATTTTAGGCGTCCACTTACGAAACCTGCATTCCTACCTGGCTGTGGCAATGAAGTGCAGTTATTGTGAAGCTGTTTTCCATGAGCGCTATGCTCTTATTCAGCACAAGAAAACCCATAGAAATGAAAAGCGATTCAAATGTGATCGATGCAGTTATGCATGCAAGCAGGTATTTAAATTTAATTGGAGTATGACTGTTCAGTTTATATTTCTGTGGGGTAGGCTTTGCTTTGGGAATATATTTTCTTTGATCATAAAGTTATTTGTTAGTTACCACAATCTACCTAAAATACTGTAATTATATTTACTTGGAAGATAACTGATTGATGAATGATAAATAAATAATCTTAAATTTGCTCATGAAAAAATAGTCATACATGATCTGTTCAAAAGTAGAAAGTAAAAGCAGTTATGTTCACTGGGAACATTGTGATGAGAACAAAATATGGTATTTGCATCTTATTTGTAGTTTTTAACATTAAGGATGTAAAGGACTAGTCGATCCCCCCCCTCCCTTGCTGCCTCTATCAAATAGAGGCAGCAAAGAGGTGGGGGAAGAGAGGGTACTTCAAAGTGGCAGCACCGCACAGAGCCTGTACCTGGGCTCAATGCAGTGCTGCCGCTTTGAAAGCCAGGGTGGCATTTCAAAGGGGCAGCGCTGCATGGAGCCCAGGATCAGCTGGGGACTCCCTAGATGACCCTGGGCTCCCTGCGGCATTTCCACGGAACCCGGAGTCAGCTGGGAAGTCCCCAGCTGATCCTGGGCTCCGTGCAGCACTGCTGCTTTGAAATGCTGAGCGGAGCCCAGGATTAGCTGAGGATTCCCCAGCTGACCCTGGGCTCCAGCGCAGCATTTCAGAGCACTCAGAGTCTGGGGTCAGCTGGGGAGTCCTCAGCTGATCCCGGGTTCCAGGGAATGCTGCGCTGAGCCTGAGGTCAGCTGCGGAGTTGCCAGCTGGGGCTCTTGTACATTTCAAAGGAGGAATGCAGAAGTGCCTATCGACTAGTCTAGTAGTCGATGGAAGTTCCTTATTGAGCATGCACAGAATCGTGTTTTTCAATCTGAAATGGCATTTATATAATACAAATAACAGTATTCTATAAAAGTAGCTTGGATACCATGCAATACAAAATGTAAAGAAAGATTAGATTCCCAGAGTATGTAACCTTTCATTGGAAGTAATTTGACATAGGATTCTCTATTTCTTGCCTAATTTAGGTACAGTATTTACAACTTTAATAGAGACAACTCTTTAGAAACTTCATTACACAGTTTTGTTCATACTCTCAACCACCTTGGTCCTATTTATCTGGCCTTGACTGAAATAAATTTCTTAATCGATCTGTTGCCACCTGCATGTGTATCTACATTTTTCTGTCTCATACCTATTCTAGAAGGAATTTTCATATATCTTAAAAAGCAAGACTTAAATCATACTATATGTTTCATAAGTTTTTTGCTGTATCAATAATATAAGGAAGCATATTTATCCTAATGTATAACCTTATAGTCTGTTTCAATCCTGGATGTTGTGGCTAAAGAGTTACATACACTAGACAAATCATTTTACATTATATTTCAGCCGAAAGACAAACTTTTATTACTGGATACTCTGATTAGAGAATTATGTTCAGTCCATCCATGATGAATTTTCATCCTCTTGGGATGTATTTAAAAAGATTGAACTATTTGGTCACGCTTTATAGAACATTTGTGTGTTCATGACAGTTTATTAACCCAGTTATTATCTTTGTATTAGCATTGTATGTACTATAAGAGGGGTGGACAATAATTTTTGTTGGGGGCCACTCTAAGAATTTGGTAAGTGGTCAAGGGCCACACACTTGCATTATATTAATGGAGGAGGTAGGGAGTCTGGGATGGAAGTTGGGTGCAGAAGGTAGTTTGGGATAAGGGATTGGGGTGCAGGAGGGAGTGTGGGATCTGAGAGGGAGTTTGGGTGAAGGAGGTCATTGTGACTTGGGGCAGAGGACAGAGGTGCAGGATCCAGGAGGGAATATGGTACAGGAGAGGATTCTGACCTGGACGGGGTTGCAGTGTCTGGGAGAGGGTTGTGACCTGGCACAGATGTGCAGGGATTTGGATTGTGACAGGGGCAGGGGATTGGGATGCAGGGTCTATGAAGCAGAATGGGTGCAGGAAGGGGGGTGCAGAGGATTTGAGTTATGTGGTGTAGGGGTGCAGGAAGGGGATGGTGGGAGGAAGAGGCTGGGGTTCAAGAGGCAGGCTCTTGCTGGGAGATACTTACCTGGGTGGCTGCAGCCCAGCAGGTTCCTCAGCCAGCCTCCTGGTTTCTGACCTGACCAAAGGGACCTGCGAGACTGTGTTGGTGGCAGGGGCAGCGCATGAACCCTTTCTCCTCTCTCTCTAGGCTTGCAGCATAACACACAACCATCACAGGGGCTTCTCTGAGTAGCGTGCAGCGGCAGAACAATCAGGGAGCATAGTTGAGGCTCCCACTAGGCTGTGGGCTGGATCTGGTGGTTTGACAGGCTGGATTCACCCCACAGGCCATATTTTGTCCACCCCTGTACTATACATTAGCACGGTTAAAATCTTCATATGCCAAAAGGATAAACACATTTATCTAAAAAACCTCTCATATAAAACACATGGGATTCTTTCATTGATACTCCTGCTCCAAGTGTTTTTAGGACTGTTGTTGGAAAAGTTAGAAAATTTAAAATTTTGCCTTTTTTGATTTTTATAAAGATTTGAGGAAAATACGCTTCATTTTGCTATGTCTAGTAAACTCATCTACATGGCTCCATCGACAGAGCCATGTAGTCTAGACACACCCTAAAATATAAAGAGAAGATAACTAAATATGGATCGTAGGTATGGATTCTTAAACAAACAAGCATTCTCGGTAGTAGGAAGGGATATTTAACATTTTAGGCTGGTTATATATATATTTTAAAGCTGGACTTTTAAGCCTGTTAAAACATGTATTGCTTTATCTTGCCATTGCTCCCATAAACTGGGTAACAAAATATAAAACACTGAAAGCTCAGTAAAATGGTTTTCACTTGTGTTGTTTATCACTGCCAGTTTACTAATTTTAAACAATTTCTGATAAATTAAAAAACTTTGCCCTCTGAACGCACCAGTTACCGTTTGTCGAGGAAAAGGAGGGCACAGGCATTCTCTTAAGTAGTCAGCTGTCCACTTGTATAGTCTTGGGAAAAGAGAGCAGGAGGCAAGCTAGATCTTGAAGAGGATTCTTTACACATCTGAGGTTGCTACTGTTTTTTGAAGCTGCAGTCTGCAGGTGTGCTTTCTCTATAGGCAGCAATCTTCTACCCTGTCTGATACTGTTATTTGTCATTCTCAGTGTTAATTAAATAGGCCCTCATGTGCTGGCATAGACTGTTCCTTTATTGAGAACTGTTTCCTTCAGTGCATCTCCAGGTGCATACAAGGATCCATATCAGTAGACATGACTTTCCAATGGACAATAGAAGACAAAGTCTTAAAAACCCACCAATTCTTAAAATAACTGTTTTTATTTTTTTTTAAGTTTTAACTTATTCTCTCATTTTTATGAAAACTTTTGTTTTGTTTCAACCATTCTTTCAATCACTTTACTGTAAAGTAACTGACATACTCTTTTTTTAATGTTCTGGTAAAGTGAAAATACAAACTAAATCTCAGCCCTAATGTCTTTTTCAGGGATCACTATTCTCCAAGTGATATTAAACATGGGCTAAAATTCTGGTCCATTCAAGTCAGTGGAAATTTTGCCATTGACTTCAGTAGGAGTAAGATTTTACCCTACATGTTCTTCAGTAGTTGTGCTCTGTGAGAAAATTAAGGAAACCATGCAACATTCTTGAACTCTAGTTTTATTGATTCTCACAAAAAAATAGTTGTTTTACAAGTTGTTTTCTTCATTTCAGGAACGACACTTGATTGTGCATAAGCGTACACATACTGGTGAGAAACCCTTCACTTGTGTATCTTGCAGCAAATGCTTCCGGCAGAAGCAGCTTCTAACTGTTCACTTTAGGAAACACCATGATTCCAATTTTAAACCAACAGTTTATGAATGCCCTAAATGTGGCAAGGGCTATTCACGCTGGGTAAGATACTGTCTTTTAAGGAACCTCAGTGGTGATATCTTCAGTTAAGTGCTACATATCACATTGTTATAAAGAAGCAGTTTACTGGCTGAACTGAATCTCTTGCTAGCTCCTTGATGCAGAGCCAGCAATAAGCTTTTCCCAGATCTCAGATCAAAGGATTAATATGTCTGATAATTTGCCCTGTGTTTGCTTCAGGAATTATTGGTAAATGCCATTTGGGAATTAAGAAGATTGAAAGTGCAAACATTCTAGTGATAAGAAAATAAGAGGAAACAAATGTTAATGTCTGGAAACTATCCTGGATAGGTACCAAAAGACAAATAGAAGAAACTGAGAAAATATCTAAAGTAGAAAATACAAAGAATAGTTCAGCAAAGTGACTAAGAATAATAATCATGTTCTCCACAACCTTGTGCTATCAGCAGAACTTGCATCTCACCATCTCCCTAAGCACACAGAATACTGGATTAGCAACAAAAATTGTTACTATTCTGGGTCTCGTGATTATAGTAGCTTCAAAAGCCAGTCCAACCTTTTTTCCAAAATTGATATTTTATAAACCATGTTATTCACTTATGAACTAAACATAGATGGTAGGTCTGATTTTAAGAATCCCAGTCTTGATTATGTTCTTTAAAGCAGAATTTTTAAAAAAATTATTGAAACAGTCTTCAGAAGTTTGATGAGCAGCAAAAGTCATTGAGATTCATTAACTTTTTTTCTAGTTTTCCAAAATCTGTATATCAGAAACTTGAAATGTTTGTCTCTGGTAAAATGCATAATTGCATTAATACTACATTTGTATGTCTCTGGTTAATTATTCTAACAGAATAATATGCATAAGCATGCTGAAAACTGTGGATTGGCGAGGCCAAAAGTTGTTACACGCCACAAAGGAAGCAAGGGCAAAAAGAAAAGATGGAACAGCTTAAAACAGGATGTTAAGCAAGAAGGTAATCAGCTAATAAGTTAAAATTTATTCAAGTAAATTGGGATCAACCTGATACTGTAAAGCAGAGAATCTGCTCCTGTATTTTAACTAATATTTCACAGTGAGGTTAATTTAAGTGCTAATAGAAGAAGAATGTTTCAGACACCTTTTTGTGTGTGTCAGAAATATCAGTCATCTGAGTGTAGTCATTTGCTAAATTATTTGTTCTAGAGCCACCATTTCTCACTAATGCAAGTTTCCTCCCACCAGGCTCCCTGACCAGTAATAGGCACAAATAAAGCACTGTTCTTTAATCAAGCAGGGTGAATGTATCACTACCTTATAGGCTGCAGTGAGTTCTCTTGTGTAGATCTGTGGGAGTCAGCAGGCAGTAGGGACCAAATTAAAAAATCCTGAGTACCATAAACCAAGCTTCTCCCATTTGTGATGCTGAATTAGAATGTTGCTTAGAGTAAACTGAGCATGTCTTCATAATAAGTTCATTCCCCATTTTTTCTTGTGTTTGATCATCAGAAAAATAGTAAAAATGTTCTATTTTAAGTAGAATACCTGCCAGCAGCTCAAGCACCTCTGGTGAAGTAGTGTATCACGCTACATGGGTTTGTACTTGTTCACATTTTGAAAGTTTTGCTTGCAGTCATCAGGGCCATATAGTAATTTTTTTTTAAGTTAGCTTATTCTGAACTACGGTATGGTAGCCACTACAAAAAGGTACAAGCTCATTGATCCATTGGAAGCTTGTCCAATTCAACCCCTTTTTAAGCATGTGTAGACAACAATTCAGTATGCTGGCAGGTGGTCTATACTGATTCTCCGCCCTCCCCACCTTCCCCTGGCCTTTATGGATTGTGCCGTTGGGATAACATTGCACAAAATGACAGTTGTGATGTTGGAATTTTTCCAAGGCTGATAAATACATCTCAAGGTGGGACATTAGCAGGCAGTTTACAATATAGCTCCCTTCACTTCTTTCAGTGATAAGGCTACAGTGGTTGTGGCCGAAAATTTTAAGAGAAATGGCAGTGTAGCTGCAGATCTAGCTTTGCTTGTGTTTTTGTATTTGCAATAATTATCTTGTGTAGACTCTGCTGCTGTTGTCTGCTACATGCAGACTATGGGACTATTTTGTACATCTTCATCTCTTGAGGTGAGAAATTCATTTTGCTGGAATTTAAATAACATCTCTAGAAGCACTGGGGGAACAGAATACAACGACTTCCCATTCTGTAAGCATGACTGTCACAGATCTTACACACTTAAGAACTGGATCCGAATTACTTTTTTCAACACTGACTTAAAAGATCATAGTATCACAACAACTTTTGACTCTCTTGCTTTGTGGTGTTTTTCTGGCTGATGAATAACATGCTCTGCTGTTGCTGTTGAAAATTAATTTAAAAATTTTAAAGGAATTCCCTTTGCATCATTCCACCTTGGCTTTGAAAAAGTATGTAAGTCTTCAGTTAACGTTTAGGTCTCTCCTGAGTAGTAAATCATTAGTGCTACTCAGTAGCATTGATTGTTGCATATTACATCTAAATTGATCCACCAAAGCTAAGAAGAAAATCCCCGGGGTAACAAGGTGTCATCCTCCAAAATTGGCGGCTTTAAAATAAAAAAACATAGTGGTTCATTATAGACACTGAAAATGTTTTCCCCCTCTACATTTAGTATTTAATTCTCTAGTTGACAATTACGATATTTAATTTTTCTGCAAAGCTGTTGACCTGGGATCATTCCAAGATGTTTCCGTTGTGAACACTGAATGCTGTGCCAGTGAGATTGTTCCTGTCGAATATGGAATAGAAACAAGTACTCCGAGGGAGCAGAAAATAGAAATGACTTGTGAAATGATCCTCAACATGATGGACAAATAATACATACACAAGTTCTTATTTCCATTGTTAATGTGTACAGAATGTCTGTGAGTATACTAGTGCAAAGTCTGGAAGCACGTTATGGGAAGTAGGTATCGGTTTCTGTAAAAGTTGCTAAAAAGTTGTTAACTGAAGTTACACGGAAGCCACATGTTCTAACATGTTCACATTGGTGTTAAAGAAAAAAACACATTTTAAAACTAGGTCATGGAAAATGTAGGTTGAATTTATTCAATTTACTTTGCATTTTTCTTCCAGATTTAGTTACAGAATTACATACAGTTTTCAAGCAAATGTATTCTTCAGCAGCCATGTGCTTCTGTCACATCCAGATCTATGTGATCTTCTGCTTATTTGCATTTACCTCATGGTGAGCATGTTGTGAAAGGCAACATTATTTTCCTGCAAGGAACTCAGCTAGGTCTTCTCTAGGAATGCTAATGATCTTAACAAATCTGTACTGTTTTAGCCTAGTTTATAGAAATCTGAGAACCATGATATGCATCTGGATACCCTGTCAGTACGTTGATTGTAGCATTATTAACTTTACAAGATATATACATTTAATCCCCTAATTTTAAGGAGGATGCTTCTTTTAAAATATAACAACCCAGCCTCAAAACTGGTCAGATTCTTCTCCCATCGAACGCCAGTTTTACACAAGAGTAACTCCATTGATTTCAGTTGGAGCACTAATGATTCTTACCAGGATGGGAGGAGTATCTGACCCCTAGTCTTTAGGTTGATGGACCTTTAAAACCACTTTGTGCTATAGTATAGTGCGTCAGGTGGCCTATGATTAAATGTAGCAATTTTCATTTTCTTAAAATTTGCTTTTTGAATAGCTGTCTTACATGTAACTATCTGCATATGACTTTAAGAAAGGCTTTATATTTAGGACATGATCCAAAGCATACGAAGGTCATTTGAAAGATTCCCATAGACTTAAAACTTTTTGGTTCAGGCCTCTAATGTATACTTGTGTTTAAAAAAAATATGAAAAGTATTTTATCAGTGTTCATGGGACATATGTAAAAAGCAATGAAATTCTAGTAATTGTGGCCTTTTACCAATTTGTAGGAATCACCACTTTTATACCAGTTTTATTTCTTAATCTTCATGACAGTTGCAAGTAGTACCGTTGGTGGTGGTGGTGGTTGTTTACAGTGAGCACAATCAATTTTTGCAATTTTCATTTTTACTTTCATTCACAAATAATATTTGAAAGCATGCTCAAAATATCAAATATATTCTTATATTTTCAGTGAAAACATGCTTTTTTATGCTTTTTAAAGCTGACAAGTCATAATGAAAAATAATTATTTTAATAAAAACTCAACATAGATTTAATTTTCGGACGTGGAGTATGTTATATATTTGCATTGTTTTTATGAACGTTACAAATCCTGCTGTCTTTGCTCAATCAAAAGATCAGCAAGGATTTTGCCTGAGGAGAAATGCAGAATTTGGTTCACTTTAGGTTTTTAATTACCCTTTTAATAGTGCTTTTGTAGCTATAACAGTAAGATTATTTTGTGTTCTATACATTCCAAGTTAATGGAGTTTAAGTATTCACATCTGAAAGAACTTTTACATGTTCTGTTATTTTTAAGAAGTTTATAAATGCATGTTTATTTTCAATTAATATACTATTAAGAACTTTATCTCAACCTTTACAAGGTAGGTTTAAAACAACTAGATAGTTTGTAGTAGTTGCACTACTGCAAAATAAGGCCAATCCTGTGACGTGCTGAAATCCAACTATCATTTAAGGTGGTGAAGCAATCTTGTCTCTTGCGGGCTAAAACACAGGAGTTACAGGTGGTTTGCAATTTTCCAAAGGCAATTGTCCTTTCAGATCAAATTATCCAGGTTAACGAGATACAGCATGATGCATGCTACGACAGGACAAGATTCAGGCCTTAGACAAATACTGTTAAAACTACTTATGATAATAGTTTTGATAATGCAGTGTGATACCCATCCAGTTTTGTAGTGTAAGTAATTTACAATCATTGGGAAGGTGGTGTATTTGAATCAATTGACCTTGCTAGTTTGTTTAACCCTCATTCCATAATGACGGTGTTATGTGGCCGTTCAAATTCTTAGTCTTTATTCATATTTTGTGGCAGTTTGCTTAATGGTGTTTACCTAGATTTTAAGAAAGGGTTTTCTTTCTGTTATGAAAGTTTGAATGTTAGTGTTGACCTAGCAAACAATATCATTAATATTCTTCATCTGAAAATCAGAATATTGGTTTCTTTGTTTCAGATTTAAAACATTTTTTGTGTAAACATTTCACCATTTTCTGTGTATAGACTGTTTATTTTGAATCAGCGTAATTTGGCTTTCTTTTTATTCTAAGCCAGAAAATCAGACTGTTTGAAATAAAAATTTTTTTCTCATTTGTGAACTCAGAGTAGTTGTTTAAGCCATTTAGAAATTGAGAGTGATATATGCTTTTGAAGACTGAAAGATAATGAGGAGTCAGCTCCCAATTGAAGTCTTTTACCATACAACCAAATTCTCCACTTTTCAATGAAATCAGTACATTAGGTACATTTGTATCTGGGTCTTGAATCAGATTATGATTCACATTTTACAAAATGCTAGTTTTGAGGGTATCTGATCAAAAAGCTATACATTAAAATGTGGAATTTAAGACTATATGGATATGATTAAATGTCGAGAAATAAGATTCCAGTTGTAATCCTAAGAAGTTAAATAGATCAATGACATTTAAGATGCTAAAGGAAAAATTATTTTTAAAGTTGATTGTAATGTTTTAAGGGTTTAAATGTTGCCTTATATTTCTTTATTTTGGGGTAGTTTCAAAGAGCTATTGAGAAAATTTGTGCTGTCACCAGATTTTTACATAAAGGGCCTAATTTTCAGTTACCTCTAAGTTTACATTTGCAGTTGTGTAGTTGCAATCCCTTTGGTGGAAATGGTAGAATTTAAATGGTAGTTATTTGATATTTCAGTTCCAGATGTGTGCATCTGCAAATCAGGAATTTAAACAACTAAATTTTATTATTCCCCCAGAATTAAAGACTATTTTCAGGCTACTTTAAAATGCACTCTAAAAAGCACACAGACTTTTTCTGCATCTGTCTCAACAAAAAAATTGGAAAGAAGTTGGGGGATACTTTTACAAAGGGAAAAGTATTTTGTTAGGGGTTTTATAATTTTTTATTTTGTTGGGAATGATTCATGCACCAATATTAAAAATGCTAATGCCCTACTTTAACAATGCAACGTGACTGAGCATCAGAAAAATAACTTTATGGTTCTAAATGTGAAGGCACCACCTAGCTTCAAACAGTAGTAATAAACAGAAATACAGGCTGTCCTCACTGTAAGTCCAAGATACGTTCCAAAAAACTTGGACTTATAGCAAAACAACTTAAAGTGGGGAATGGGAGGACTTATAACACATCATTTCCTACAAGTGTCAATTACTTTAGTGCAGAACGGATGTATACTGAGGTGACACATAGCGGAGATGCCCTATATAACATTTCTATGTAAGAGAGGGAAAAGGTTTAGCTGAGTTTTACCCACAAACGGGCTAATATTCCATTTAAATGGTTGATGGTTTCTATGCATGCATGTACAACACATATCCAATAAACTAAGGACAACAGGCAGTTAAAAGAAGGTGTGTCGATGTTACATTTTATGTTTTGTGGTCAATTTGTCTGATAACTGGATGCATAGCTGTTTCCAGAGCTTTAACATTTGAAATATGAGGCAGAAAAAATAACAAAATGTGGAACTGACCATCAGACTTGAAATTTTCCCTGAACAGATGTAAAAGCCATTTCAAATGATACATGGAAAACTACCCAATTCTGCTATCAGAAAAATTACTGTCTGGGGATGTCTCTGTTTGAAAATGTGAACATTATCTTGCACAACAGTGATGAGTTAAGCACTGTGCTGTGTATTGGCACTGTGATGGCAGTAATAATGTTTTCCTTAAGATGGCAGTCTAGATTCACTTGTATTTGGTCACTCACTAGGTGAAGCTCTTAATCAGGTTATAGGTTCTTTTCCATTTTAAGTTGGTTTAATAGTATATAATGCGTGTGATTTTAGTATCTGTTAAAGCTGCAGCAGGAGTTCTTTGTGGCATTTTGCCTTAGGCACACACAGTAATTCCAGGTTACTCTAGAAAGTGTGGTCACTACATGACCCTTGGAAAGAATGTGGAAGGCATAACTCGCATATGCTCCCACTGAAGAGCTTGTAGTAGTGTGGGTGCTGGTGCTGTCCTTGAACAAAGGAGAGCACCCTTTATACCACTGTGCTGGATATCTGAATCAGTGCAAGGGGGGGCAACATGTAGACTTCCCTTGCTCTTAGGTGTTCACATGTCACATCCCAAAGAATGTCTGTACTGTAAAATTATTTGTAACAAGTAAGCAGTGGGTCATGAGATAGTTAAACTGTGAAACTCATTGCTCCAGTATCACAGAAATAAAGAACTTACTTACTAGGATTTTAAAAAGAATATGGGTAATGAGTTCGTAACATGATGTATAACGGATTTAAACTCTGTAAGTGATCAAGTTACTCCATAATTGTCCATTACGTGATTTCTTGCATATTGGGTATGGCAGTTGATGACGAGAAACCTAACTAAATGGAGTCCGTTTAATTCAGTGCATCAATTCTTACATTCCTATATTTACTAAGGCTTAGTAACGCTCAATATTGTAAAAATATGGAGAGCCTAATTCCTAATTGTAGAATTCAGATGACTTCTGTGCAATCACATTGATGTAAAATTGGAGAAATGCAGATACTCTGTGGTTAAAGCACACCATTAGAATTTGTTTTACACCTAGAATGAAAATATAATCTATGTATGTCCAAGACTCTTAACTTTAACAACTGCATTTCAAGGATCCATTTTAGAAATCTTTGGAATCAGCCATAAACTATTGTTTTACATATCTTCTCTTGGCCACCATGGGATTTCCATGCATAGCATGATCATCTAAGGTTTTAATATAACATTTTATATTAATTCAAAACTCGTATTTAGTGTTATATTAAGTAATGAAGAAGTAGCTTTGTTTTAGTCCCCAGTAGTTAGGTTTTTTAATGCTGACAAATATCACACAATTAAACATGATTGACTTTTTTTAAAAAGGAACCCAGAACCGGACAGGAATATGACACATTTAAATATTGAAATTACTTAAAATGAAACCTTGTATTTTATTACATTTGTGAACCTGTTTTACCTATTTTTCATAAGAATTTTTTCTAACAAAGAAATAATATTTAGCATTTATGTGTTGTTTTACTTCTGCAAAGCGCTGAATGAACATTAATTAATCCTCACACTAGCCCTGAGCTATAGGTAGTGCTGAATTGACCTTTTGGCCAGTGAGAAAGTCTTAAATTGTCTATCGCAGGTACAGGTGGATCATTTTAACATGTTAAAAAAAAACGTAAAACTATGGTTGAAAGCGAGAACAGAACAAAGGCAAATAAATGATACCAGCTAATTTTATCAGAACTAAGAAGACTGTTAACTAGAGTTCAGTGTTACGAACAAAGAACCAGTTTTGTTATAGCAACAGACCTTATGGTGAGGTGAAGTGTACACATATCAACCATTAACTGCTTGTTTTGATTTGAGTGTTTTGGATGGGGACAGTGTTGCCACCTCTATTTATTTTCTGTGGAGTACTTGGCAGATTACTCTGCACATAATGTGAGAATGGAGTATCATCAGTATTGCCACATGTGAGAATGCAGGGTTTTACCATCAGCTCTTCTTTTTCCTAAACCTAAAAGATGTCCAGACTAGCTGAGGAGAGGGAATCGGGTGAGATTCATCTCCATGACTGAGTCCTGAGCAACTCCTGAGATGTGAATCTAAGGTTCCTGCTACCATCTACTTTGCATGTCAGTTTCCTTCCATATTTTATACCTCTTACATCTTTCCTGACTCTCATTTTTTGGCTATCTATTTTATTGACAGTCTGGCTTAGCCAGACAGGTTCAATGCAGAACTTTGCTGGAATTCCTCTGGTATCTAAAAGTGATGCTGTATGTGTGCCTATAGTTTTCTGATAACTAAAGTACAACACGAGAAAATACACTGCATTTTTTTTATCCTTTTGCTCTTCATTGTCCAGCTCCCTTTGTGTACATTTGTCTCTCTTTTGCAGAAGAACAAGCTTGGGAAAGAACCAGATTTCCCCAAGATTGCTACGGCAGATCTAGCTGTCATGGCTATAAAAATGCTAGAAGCCTCTAGTTACATTAGTATTCCCACTGTTGCTTGCATGAGTGGAATTGCTACCATACTAGAACAGTGGTGAAAGAACTCCCAAAATCTTACCTTCACATGGATAGGTAAGATTCTCTGAAATACACACAAGATTGTTTTCCCTTTGAATGATGTCTGTACAGAAAGAGAAGGAATAAGAGAAATTACTGAAATGAAGACTGACTTGATTTTTTTATCTTAGGTCTTTTCCTCTTTCATTTGGTTTGCTTTAATAACAGTACTTAGCATTTGCATTTTTTCTCTGTAGATCTCAAAGTGTTGTTATTGCTGTTTTATATATGAAAAAACTGAGGAACAGAATGAGCTGAAATGACTTTCCAGTGGCTCAGAATAGAATCTAGATGTTACAGTTTTTCAGTCTATGATTCTATTCACTAGATCACATGCCCTCTCCATGGTGACATAAGCAAAACCAAGTGTCTGACAACTAAAACTCAGACCCAAGTTACTGCTAAAGTGGCAATTAAAATGGTAATAACTGGAGTAATGTCAAAATGATAATCTGAAGATCCTATCCAACCTGTGCTACATGTTATCTGCATTGTACAAATGAGGATGGTGAGACAAAGAAGAATTTGGCATTCAGAGGTAGACTAGCTCAAGTCACAACAATGGGATGGCTGGGATTAAAATGCAGAATTATCTGGCTATCCTGGGCTTAGTCCACTAGAGCAAATTGCCCCTTAAAAGACCTAGCTGATTGTATTGTAAATTGTGTGTTTTGCCACATGATAACCCCACAAGATTAGAAATAGAAACTCACAAGTGTTGCGAGTCAGCATGATTAGGGGGCTGGAGCACATGACCTACGAAGAGAGGCTGAGGGAGCTGGGTCTATTTAGTCTGCAGAAGAGAAGAGTGAGGGGGGATTTGATAGCAGCCTTCAACTTCCTGAAGGGAGGTTCCAAAGAGGCTGGAGAAAGGCTGTTCACAGTAGTGATGGATGGCAGAGCAAGGAACAATGGTCTCAAGTTGCAGTGGGAGATGTCCAGGTTGGATATTAGGAAAAACTATTTCACTAGGAGGATGGTGAAGAACTGGAATAGGTTACCTAGGGAAGTAGTGGAGTCTCCACCCCTAGAGGTGTTTAAGTCCCGGCTTGACAAAGCCCTGGCTGGGTTGATTTAATTGGGATTGGTCCTGCCTTGGGCAGGGGGCTGGACTTGATGGCCTTCTAAGGTCTCTTCCAGCTCAATTCTCAATTGAGTTCCATTATCAGAATTGTGTGGAAACATACAAGGCCTACCAGCATTATGCCAGTGCTATTAGCTGTTTTCAGGGCCACCAACTGAAATAACGTAACTACAAGTCAGCCCTTACAATGATATAAAAGCATTGCAGTAGAGCGTGAGTCAAGAGCATGTCTGAGGTTGCTGTATAATGGCTGAGAAGGAGGAAAATGTGAAGAGAGCTTAATATCCTGGTCGGGGCAGCAGATTTGCAAAAATTTTGGTGGTGCCCAGAATGCTCAGACTCCTGCCCACTCTTCCCCGCCACAAGGACGTACTTGCTGACAGCTGAAATGAGCGAGTGGCCGGAAGCTGCTCTAACCCCCACTGTGCTGACGGAGGGGCCCCCAGGGCATTTTAAATTGCTCTGGGGCAGCAGGCAGGACTGGAGGAGGTGCTGGGGAAGTGTGCCATGAGATGCAGGGGGCAAGGAGCATAGTGAGTGGCAGGCATAAGTTTTGGTGGAGCCCAGTCCCGGGCCAGGAATATTCCTAGTGCTTGAACTCCATGGTCCCATATAACTTGCTGCCTATGATCCTGGTAGAATAGTAATAGAGATGTAGCCGTGTTAGTCTAGTCTAGCTGAAACAAAAAACAGGACTATGTAGCACTTTAAAGACTAACAAGATGGTTTATTAGGTGATGAGCTTTCGTGGGCCAGACCCACTTCAGATCAAATACGATTTAATCTGAGCAAGTGGGTCTGGCCCACAAAAGCTCATCACCTAATAAACCATCTTGTTAGTCTTTAAAGTGCTACATAGTCCTGTTTTTTATGATCCTGGTAGTTCAGGAAAGATGCAGATCTCATTAATCCTAAGAGCTTCCTAAAGTAGGTAGAGTTCAGAAGGTGTCATTCACTTTGGTTCTCTAAATACAGGTATCTTTCTGCTGACCACTGCACTGACTACAAGCTGCTTTTATGTGGTTAATGGCAGGCTCCTGGATGGATAGAATTTAAACTTGTGTTGTTATCAGGGTATACAGCTCCAACCCTGTCTCCCATTTGCACAGGTTAACAGCTAGTTTTCTGTGTGCGTTGTCTAAGAAATCAAATCAATGTTTGAAAGCAATTTACATTAATAAAGCATGCTTTCCCAACAAACATCATTCCATGCTGTGCTTTATTTATCTTTAAACAGCCCACTATTGTTTGTGGTTAGTGATTGAAACAGTTGGACTCTATCTAGCATTATGGATGTGCTACCATTATAAAATGGCAGAGAATTTTCTAGCCGTTTTTGTTCAATCTGTTTGCATTCTTAACTGAGACTTGACAGTTAACAGAATTTAATTTTTGTTCTTTTGTCAGCCAACTGTTTTCATTACATCTACATTATTTTTCTATTTTTAGCTTTGTGGTTTTCCAGATTCCATCCATTATTAGTTTTACCCCAGCCCTGTTCACATAGCAACACTGGCTGGTAAGGGTAAGAATGCACAGAAGGAGTGACAGAGCTGCATGCTTTGATAAGGAAGAGCCCTGCCTTTATTAATACCAACTAATCAAATGGTAGGTAGCAGTTAAATGGCAATTATAATTAAACCTTCTAACTGCCATCCTTTATCTGAGAAAATTGTGTATTTAGAGAGCAAAAAACGTCCTCCCTTTTTGGCAGAAATGATTTTTGTTACAACAACTTAGCAACTTTTCATTGTGTTTGTGGAACTGAAGTTACAAAATATAATGTATGTTTACAGTAGTTATTTCTTGCCATATTACTTTGCATGCTCTGGTCTTTCAATTGATATGTCTCTCCATCATTTGTCATACAAGTGTGCACATTGCTTGATTTAAAATAGGCCAAATCCTGCAAGCTTTACTCCAATAACACTTTCACAGAAAATCAATGGGAATTGTGCCTTATCCAGAATGGCATGATTAGGTCTTCTGAGTCCAGATATGGACCCAGCTTGCTTTGGAGCAAACTGAGAGTAAATTCACTTTTTTTTTTCAGTGATCTTACTACAGTTATTCGCTGATTTTCAGAAGTGCTGAGCACCCACAAATCCCATTAGAATCAGTGGAAACTACAGGTATTCAGCATCTTTGGAAAGCAGGCCAGATGTCTGCTTTATATTCGTAAAGTAATTTTGCTATTGTTGTCCTGAGATCTAAGAGATGCAGCTGTTTTCACTTGTTACTAGAATGAATGTAAAGACGCCTGCCATCCCAAGCTTGTCAGAAGAACAGTACAGCAGTAAACTGCTGTTTGTTCGGTGCCTTGCCATACGGTCTGGCAGATGTAAGCTAACCACAGGAGGTCATATATACGGGCAGGCGGGCTGTCCTAATACTTCTTTCCTTCTCAGAAGCAGACAAATGAGTAGAAACAATGTATTGCTTTCACAATGTGGTGATAAAGGATGACAGTTTGTAGGAGATGAGTCAAAGGTTATTGATGAGAAATCCATCCAGATAATTGCTATAGTTATACCCTGAGGGTGTAGCTCCCATCAAAAAGAGTTATGCGATAATTCAGTTTATAAATGCATATTTGACAGTGAACTTCTTTGCCTTAAATCAGGCAGTTTCCTCCTTCACATCTGAAGTGAGAAATTTCCATTTTAACCGCTTGTTAATCCAGTTGTGCTTCTTCTATTGGCATTTGAAAAAGAAATGTTCTTGATTTCCTGAAACAAAAAAGCAATTGTGATTTTTAGACAAGTTATTAATAAACAAAAACACCACTTTTTGCTAAATCCTTAGCTCAGTTGTGGGAACTTGCAGAATGCATGCGGCCCATCAGCGTTCTCTGTGTGGCCCATGAGACATTTTGTTTACCATTACCCATGTACAGGGTTGCCAGATTCCACTGGTTTCTGTCTGCACTCCCTCTGCGTCCAATCAAAGTGCTGCTATGGGTCAATTGACACACCCCGCAAACTTTAGGTATGCAAGCACAGTTAGCAAAACTACCCTATCCCAGGAGATCGTCTTGGTTGAAACAATCATGCAGCCCACTAAAATGAAGAAAGACCATTCATGTGGCCCACTCATTAGCCGAGGTTGCCCATCCCTGCCTTATATGTATATGTTGGTTTCTTTGAATCTACAACAAATACAAAAAATAGCATGAGTAAGATAGGTACAAAATGTGCATTTAGAAGGTGCAGCTTGCTTGGAGACTGCTTGGCTCATCTTTCTTCAACGTGCCCGGTGGTGGGTCTGTAACGTAATAGAAAGAGCAGCCTACAGACAGGAACTCTACTTGGAACACTGGTTGTACCCCTTCTGTGATGTATTCAGCTTCCAATGTCCCTATTGCAATAACTCCTGTTGAATCAGCCCCTTAATGTACCACATAGATGCTCATGCTGCAGCATCATAGACATTGGGTTTGAATCAAAGGAAGTGATTTGAAGAACCAGAACAAGAGACAGATACAAATGAACCAAATTCCCAGCCTCAACCTAGCAGTTGCCATTGTTAAATGTATATTTAGTGTTAGTTAACATTTTAAAAACTAGGAGCCTAAATTCATATTTAGGTACCTGCATGTATGGAGAGCAGCCAGAGACCATTTGGTTCCTATAAATAGAGTGCCAGATTTTTAAAGGTATCAGGGTACTTGAAGATATAGGTATAATCAAAAAAATGTAGGACTGGAAGGGACCTTGATAGATCATCTCGTTTAGTCCCCCTGCACTGTAGTAGGACTAAATATAATGTAGATAGGTACCGAATTGGAATTTCAATGCAACCTGACATTGATTTCAATGGGAAGTCAATAGAAGTTGGGGCCTACTGGCATTTTGCGCACCTAAATACCGTTAAATATCTGGCCCTTAGTTTTTAACCACATTTTGTGTACCTTTTTCCTATTGTTTTTTTGGAAGAGGCCCGTCTACCCTGGGTCAAATTTCGGAAAAACCTTCTCTTTTGGAACAGAGGCGTAGAGAGGGTGTTATGCGCCTGGGGGCAAAAGCAAAATTTGCGCCCCCCCCCATCCCCCCGCCACCACGTGACAGGGCCCCGAACCTGGTGCACAGCTGAGCCTGACAGGGGCGGGGGACCTTGTACCGCATCTTCCCCCACCCCCTCCAGTTTGGGGCAGGCACTATCCCACTGTTGAAGAGGGAGGAAGGTCAGGCTGCTGTGAGCTTCTATTCTTAAGTAAAGGAGAGAGGTCTCTCTGAGCTGCTCTTCCAAATTTCACACAAGCCATTCAACTGAAGCCATAGATATCAAGATTCGAGGCCAGCCTTGCCTTTGGCAGACTGCCTCGCCAGGTATTCACAATCACAACGTCCAAATATGTATAAGACTTTTAGTTGAGAAAGCCATGTTTAATCTCAAGTCTCTGCTATGACTTGGAGATGTGGGTGACCTATAGAAAACACCAGCATTTTCTTTGGAAAATCCACAACAAAATGTGGGGGGGATCGATCACCTCGGTAATGCCAACTCCTTTAGAATCGAGGCTCTGATTATCCAGCACCAGCTGAGGTAGAGCAGGCACTGTGTACACGTCTGATATATTTTTACCAAAACTGCTACCTGCCCAACTTGTCAAAAGAAGAAACGAGAAAGGAAACAGGGAGGCCAAAGGGAATCATTTAGAGCACTGTTTCTCAACCTTTTTTTATAAAGTATCCCTTTTAAAAAATGTATAAGTACCCCCAGTACCTACAGTTTTCAGACACAAAAATTTTTCTACAATTGCAACGTATTTGTTTAAACAACTTCATCATATCCCCATCACTCCTTACAAGGTACATTGCCCATGGAGGTCAATGGGGCTGGGCTATTTTATAAGTAAAGGTACTGAGAAATGTATATGTCAATACTAAGATGGCAATGTGTATATTATGTAAATAATACTGAATAATTATTGCCAAATGAGACCACTTCCCAACCTGCTTACAAAGGGCCTAATACAATTTAAATTTTAATCTAGGATTGAGCCCAAAACAATCTGTTGATATGACCCAAAAAGATCCAGATAACATTTAGTCACCCTTCAAACATATAAGGGACCAGTCAGTAAAAGCCCCACTGCCTGGTAGAGGTGATCTTTGAAGAAAATTGGAGCGACGTTGAATTTACTTTTTCTGACAGCAGCACTTTCTCTCACTGAATGTGGGGTCTTCAGCACAGGTTTCACTTTGTGTCAGAATAGCACAGAAATGCGTTGTCACAGCTAACTCCATTCAGGTCAAAGCAACGTGCACCCCAAAGACAGAAGAACAAATCCCTTGAAGCTGGAAATCAAAACATCTTACCTCTTCACAGAGCTCACAAAGGGTCTTGTTCACCCAGAGACACAAGTCATGACAACTCTCTCTGGAGAGAGACAAAACGTCCTGCCTCTTGGTGGACATACCAAATGTTTTCATGTGGCATCTTACCATGCTGTTTAAATCGACTGCTTGGATGAGGAAGACTCACAAAGAGTCTGTCCATCATCCATACTGGAGCAACATGGTGATTTACCACCGTGGTAACAGACCTGATCTCTCTGTGGGCTCGTGTGGAGCAGTAGGGAGCCTGCAGCGGTCTCTTGGGGGCAGAGGCTGGGGTGCCTCTATTCCAGTGGTTCTCAAGCTTTCTGGCCCATGGACCACATGACTCAATGTAAACCTTTCCACAGAGGGCCAGTTGCTAATGGAAACCCATCTTTAATTACACAATTATGCCCAAGCCATTTTACTAGTGCTGCAGCTGGGGAGAATGGTTTAATTTAAGAACATAAGAATGGCCATACTGGGTCAGACCAAAGGTCCATCGAGCCCAGCATCCCATCTGCCGACGGTGGCCAATGCCAGGTGCCCCAGAGAAGGAGAACAGAAGACAATGATCAAGTGATTTATCTCCTGCCATCCATCTCCTACCTTGTTATGAAGGCTAGGGCACCATACTTTATCCCTGGCTAATAGCCATTTATGGACCTAACCTGCAAAAATGTATCAAGCTCTTTTTTAAACCCTAATAGAGTCCTGGCCTTCACAGCCTCCTCGGGCAAGGAGTTCCACAGGTTGACTGTGCGCTGTGTGAAGAAAAATTTCCTTTTATTAGTTTTGAACCTACTACCCATCAATTTCATTTGGTGTCCCCTAGTTCTTGTATTATGGGAAAAGGTAAATAATTTTTCTATAATCACTTTCTCCACACCATTCATGATTTTATATACCTCTATCATATCGCCCCTCAATCGCCTTTTTTCCAAAATTTCAATTATTAAACAGATTAAATGTTAACTTTCTCGTGTTAGTTTATCAAACTTTTTTTTAAATAAAGTAAAATATTAATTTATGTCCAATACAAAAGGTTTCAATGTTTTCTTTACTTATGGCCGGGGTAGGCAACCTTTTTTGGATCAGGGGCCACTAATCCACAGAAAAATCAGATGGGAACCACACAAGTGAGAAACAAAAACACTCCTCCCCAAACCCCAACTCTCACTTAGGTGGCCCCCACTGAGACACCTCACTCCTCTGGCATTCCAGCCCCAAGGGGTGAGGGGAAGGGACAGGGAGGGCTGAAGTTCAGGGCTTTCCACAGGCTAGATTTGCTTTTCTGATGAATTTTATGGCCCCCTTGGGTTCTAAAGTGGAGACAAAAATAAGGGATTCAGTGTGTTTGAGGGCTGTCAATGAGCGGGATAGGGATGGGGTGCAGGATCTGGGAGGGAGGTGGGGGGCAGAAGGGGGCAAGGTCTTGGTGGTAGGCAGGGTGCAGAAGCAGGCTGGATGTAGGGTGTCTGGCCAGGGGGAGGGAGCAGAAGCAGATTGGGGGTAGGATATCTGGCTAGGAGGGAGGGTGCAAAGAGGGGACTTGGGTAGGAGTTGGACCTCCCTGGTCTAGCACCCTCTGAACCTGACTGGTCCCAGATGAGGGATTTTTTGGACCAGGGGAGGTCATTTGAGAGCTCCTGGTTTCCCTCCTCCCCCCCCACTAAGCTTCTTTGCACCTCCCTCCCTTGCAACCCAACTGAGCTGCCCACCCCCGCTGGTTCCCTGCACCTCTCCCAAAACCATCCCCCACAATCCAAGGGAGTGCAGCACCAGTTCCCTGGAGCCCCTTATAGCCCAGCTGAGCTGCCCTTCTGTTCTCTATGCCTTCCCCCATCCACCTCAGTCCAGTTGAGTCCCTCACTGGTTCCCTGCATGCCTCTCCCACAGCGCAGCTGAGCCCCGTTTCCCTGTACCTTCCCCCAAGCCCCACAGAACTGCTGAGCCCAGCTCTGATTTCCTGCCCCCCTGCCCTTGAGTCTAGCCCCGATTCCCAGCACCTCCCTCCTCCTGCAGCCCAGGTGAGCCCAGCGCCCTGCACCTCCCCCCCCACCCCCGCAGCCCAGCCTGGCGCCCCCCTAGCTTGGCGCCTGGGGGCAACTGCCCCCCCATTCCCCCCTCACTGCGCCTCTGTTTTGGAAGAGCCCTTCTTCCTCATGAAACAAGGAAGACAGGGCTTTCGAAAGAGCACATCTTCTCTTTCACAAAAAATGTCGGAAGAGCAGACACGTTCCCTGGACATGGCCGAGTTTTTCCGGGATACCTCTGGTATCCTGCAAAAACTCCGTAGTCTAGACATAGCCTAAGACGAAGGGCCAGATTGATCTCACTCATGCCAGTATAAATCAATACCAGTGACATGGATTTATACCAGGGAAACAGCTTTCACCACTAAAAAGCCCTTTTTGGATCCCATGACAGAGAAACTACATTCTCTGAAATCATTAAACATATTCATCATGGATTTTTTTTTCAAAATTCAGACTTTTATGTACAGTTTAGTTTATAAAACACACTAAATGGACTTCTAGTATATCAGGAAAAGAATCAGGTTGAAAAAGTGCATACAGTTTAATCAGCCAGATACCACTCTTCAAAAGTTAAGAGACTGGATTGGGAACTTCTTGTTTATAAAGTAATCATGGGATTTAAAGGAAAATGTGTCTTTATTTTTATTAGTGCTTAATAAATAATCTATTTTGAAGAGTAGCTTGTAAGTATCTGACAGTAGCAAGACTGTAATGTACCCTCCCAGTCAAATGCAACTGGGATTTTTGGAGAAAGAATGACTTTAAAAAATGAATATAATTTGAAACAGTTTAATCCCATGAGGCCATGTATTCCCTTCTGCTGTATAACAGAGGCAATTGGATATGTGCAACTATCAAATGTATCCAGGAAGGGAAGAGGAGGTGTTATGTTCTTCCTCAGCCAATTGGTGGTTTCCTGTGTGTATGTGGCTCCTTTGGATTTTCAGGGGTATCGCTCTCTAGAAAGTGTGTGGGCCTCTTAGCTGGAGAATATCTGCATTAATTAATTTGACTACACTTTTCCATCACCTTCAACTGCCTTTGGAGATATAATACTTTATTATGGTACCAATGCTTTGGTGATGCACGATTTTCCCCTTTCCAGCATTTTTGCAAGGAGAATGATTAATTAAAATGTATTACTTCTTAGTAAGACATACCCTATACAAAGAAATGTATTGTTTATGCCATATTTTTCTCCTTCTGATTCAGGCTTTCTAGAGAAAGCCTCAACTGTCACTGTTTTATGTCCATCCAAAAGAAAAAAAACAGCTAATGTAATCTCATACTACTTTGGAGTGCTACAAAACATAAGGTCCAGTGCTTCTTAATACGGGGTTACAATCCACACATTTTGTAGTTACATTGCAGAGTGTAGCTAAAGCTAACAGAATAGCATTGCTCCTTGTCAATTCCAGTTTGTAGAGACTTCTCCACTTAATCTAAACAGAGAGTGCATTCACTAAGTAAGAGTTAAAATAGCATGAACTGGTTGACCCAGAGAAATCATGTCTTGCTTCACAAGATAAACAATGATTTACATTCTAAGAATACACACATCATAAAACGCCTCCACTCCTAAGTAACCCAACAGGAGATTCTTTTACAGCAGGGCACCCCAAACAGAAGGAAGTAAAATGATTTGTTTCCAAGAAAATAGTGTCCATACTGCAGCAAACCAAGATAAAGCAGCAGCTTGCCCACACTTTAGCAAGGAAACTTCATAAAACAAATACCACCTTGTTTTATTAACAGATTTTGTATATCTGGAGAAACTGACACTGCATTTTTCAAGCTACGTGTCCTACATAATGGTTTTCCACGGTTGCCAGAGGTTGCCAAAATTACGAGGTGCTAGGGTTACCTGGCACTGCATTAAACAAAGGCTTGTTCCTCACTGATGCACTCTGAGGGTTGTTGGCATGTCCAGGCATGTTCCACTCTTACAACAATTACACAAAGGCTTTGGGAGAACTGTATTTTCTGGAAGCCATTTATCCGTTTTCTTAATCTCCTATATTTTTCTCTGTCTTTCTGATCAGATTCCAAGAAAGTTGATGGGAAGGAAGAATGCTTTTCCTTTAAGTAACTGCTGGTGTAGGCATTCTAGTACAGGAATAAATCTTTGCCCTTAGACAGGGATTATGCTGCAGCTAGTAGTCCCATTGACTCTGCGCCAGAGAGATTTCAGTGGGAATACTCGTGTGTAAAGACTGCTGGATCAAGTTCACAGTGGTTCATGTCTTAGAAGTACCATGCAAACACTAATGTAATTCTCCCAGTACTCCTATGAGGAAAGTAAATACTGTTACATCCAGGAGAAAATGCAGATACCAGCTTCTCCATATTCTACACCACATTGTACAATGAGTTGTCTGTAGGACATGGGGTTTGGGAGGTTTTTTTGTTTGTTTGTTTTTACTTTCTCTGACTTCCTTATATATCCAATACATTTTCCTCTGATCTCCATTGCATATCTAGAGCCATGCAAAAGAGTGTGTGTGTACTTTAAACTGTAACCCTCCATTTTTAACACTGGTTCAATAGTACTTCTTGCACTGAATACCTGGCACTTGACCTTACTCATGTTCAGCTAATATTGAGTCAAACAGCACAATGGTTAATATATAGAATATGCCAGTTTGTGCAGAAGCTAAATTTGATGTTTACCCATAAATATTTTTGAAGTGTTCAGCACTTGTTTGGTTATGAAAGAAAAGTTGTAGTGCAAGTTTCAGGACAAGAAAAATTTTGCTGTCTTTACAGAATTAGGCCTTTGTGCACAGAGCCCACATTTCCAAATTAGGGATGTAATAGTATAGTCAATTAACCGATAAGCAAAAGCTAATGCTGTAGACTACACACATTTCCCTCTCCCCCTTTCCTGATGGTAAATTTTTTAGCAGCTGGCCAGCAGCCTGACGCAGTCCTGGCTTGTGTCAGGTCTGGGACCTATCCCTGCTGCAGCTCTGCATTTAAAGTGTATTAGGAGCCAGGTGGGTAGGCATTCTGGCTCAGTCCTGGCTCACGCTGAGTGCGGGAGCTCAGACCCTCCCCCCAGCCAGGGACTGCTGCCACCCCGTGCTGCTTCCTCTTTCTCAAAAGCAGCAGCGCTGGGCGACAGACAGCCAGTCCGTGAGGTCCCCTCATGGACCAGCTCCCACCTGGCACCCCGCGCTGATGCCTCTGATACAGTGGCTGCTGGCGCCGGCTCCACCCCCGGGGACTATAGAATAGTCGACTAACCAATAAAATTTCATAAGGTTACTCAACTATTCAAGTAACTGATATTTAACATCCCTATTCCAAACATACTTAAGTCAGGCATCTTTTAGCAGAACCTGGGTAAGTAGTTGCGACTCTTTGGCCTATCCTGGTGTCTAGTGGATGATAGCAGCCTCCAACTGTATTGTTTTCGAGGCAATCTCTGACAACAAGCAGCACAAAGGAAAACGCCACAAGTAAAAGCTAATCAAAACTCAAGTTTATAAGCTTGTGATAGCTGCCCAGGGATGGCAGATGTCAGTGAGACAAGGAAAAAAAATTCCTCTTGTGACAGGGAAGTAGGTCCAACTCAGTCTGCCCCCACTAGCCAGGGCAGCCTTCTGGGGATGATTCTTGAGATATGACGTGTTGACAAGCACTGACCCAACTTCATTCACCCTTCACTTCCTCTTGTAGGCTTGTTGGCTGCCGTAAAGCCTAAGAGGGCTGGGTCAAACTGGGAGAGAACATCAATATGGTGACCGAATGTCCTGTTTTTAAAGGGACAGTCTTGTACCCCATATTTTCTGTCTCATCCTTCCCATCAGTACTGGTGGATCCTGCTGCTGGACAGATTCTTGCTCACCAGCTGCCTGCCCATCAGCTGTAAGTGTGGGGGTTTCACACCAGTGGTGGGAAAGCAAGGGCACAGTGGCAGTGTGTGGGGCTAGCAGCTCCCCCTGCTGGTCTGTCAGTGCAGTCCCTGTTGTATGGTGGCTCTTGGCCAGCAGGTTCTCACCCCACCCCACCCCAACCCCATTTCCAGCCAACACTGGCTGCTTGCTGTGGTGGCTGGGGAGCGTGGGCTGGCGGTGTCACCTCTTCTGTCCACCCTTCAGCCTGTTTGTGCCCCGACCCAGCAGGTTTCACAGCAGCCCCCAGGGCAAGGGTACAGCACCCTCTTCACACACTGCCCCCAACCAGTATCCTGGCCCCAGGGCATGCTGGGCTGCTCTGTCCCCTAGGATCCCTCACCTGCTGAGCCACCTCTCTGGTCGGGTTGGCTGAAGGCCCTGCAGACAGATCCTCTGAGCCCTGGCTCTCAATGCATCCTTAGGGCTTAACCCCTTCCTGCCCATGATGTAGTCAAGGGATGGGATGTGGCTGTGTTATGTTGGTGGCCAGCAGCAGTTTGGTGGTGTTAGCTGCCTTTCTACACTGTGCTGACTGGAAGGGACAAGCTGGTCAAAGCAACATGTGAGTGTGAGGAGGGTGGGAGAGGGAAGAAATGACCTCCCCAATACACAGGCCAGGTCATTCTTATCTCCCCCCCCCCCACAACACACACACACTTCAATGCCCCTTTAGCTGGAAGCAGTTCCCATCCCTTCCCTCGTACACAGCGCTGAAAGGCTGTTGCTGGCCACACTATGATGTAAATCATGACAGAAATGTGAGGGGGGGCTATGCCCCTGTGTGCCCCCCTCACATATTGCCTCCAGAAGACATGGTGCCAGGTACCAAGAGAGGTGGGTTCATTCTGGGGGACCAGCCAGGCATAGAGAGTGAAAAGCACCAGGGAGGGTTGGATCACCCCCATCTTTGTGTGAGAGGTGTGTGGGAGGGTGTGTCTGTCACTTCTCCCCAGGCAAACCTCAAAAATAAGAAGGTCAATAAAAAGACTCCAGCTCTGCAGTATTTCTTTTAAACAGGGGCTTAGTCCATTTGATGTTGTTGTGAACATATGTACTGCAGAGTTCTGATGGATTGCCACTAAACTCACTTGAATACAAGTAATTTTACTAGGTGTCCCATATTGAGCATAGGGAAATATGGTCACCCTAAACATCAGGATTTTTGTTGCCTGAGCCAAATGGACTGTCACCCAACAGCCATGAAACCTTTTGGCCTCAATTTTCCCTCTCCACTCCCCAGCACACGTGTGTGCACACATGCACCCCTTCCTGCGAAAGAGCCCGTGGGTCTCAATGTTCCAATGGCCTAATCACTTCCCACAACTTCACTTTCTGTCCCAAAAATTCAATCTGACATTTCCCAAAGCCCTCAGAGACTGCCAGAGGATACTCAGAGCCCCATCATCTCACCTAAGAGCTCCAATTCTTCTGCTTCCCCCACTCCCAATTCCCATGGACTTCTCAGCTCCATTGTTCCCAAAATGCCCCCCTCAAACCCACATAGATGCACCTGTTGAGTCCACACAAGACACCCACCTTTATATAAACAAGCTAAAGTCTGATCCCAGAAATAGTCTAATTACATATGTAAACGTTAGCAAAGCTCATAACTTGCTCAATTTGGTGCCAATGTGAGATTGTAGAGTGTCAGCAGATGTGCACACGATTTTGTGGCTCACTCATTGCCAGACACTTTGAAAAACCTGGCCATCACTGTAATTTTACCTTTTATACTCAGAGAGGTATTAAAAGGGTTAATATGGAGCTGCACACAAATAGTCCCCTTACTTTTACTGTCTTAAGAAACAATATTAATTATAGAGAGCCCCAAAATGTAGTGCAGCTCAAGTGGCTGAGTAGTATTTAAAGCTGAGACATTCAAATAACCAGTTGGATTTGATCTCTAATAAATTACTGTGTTTTGATGGTAAAAATTTAGTAAGAGTGTGACAGTCAGATGGGGGTTTGGCAGCAAAAGTTTTAAAAATAGTCTTAAATTGCAGGGAATTACAGCAAACAGCTCCTTTGAGTTCTTTTTTCCAATGCATTATGTGCAACGAGGCAGCCTGCTGGAAAGCTTTTGAACCTTTGTGTGTGAAATAAAATATTCAGGTGCAATATTGTGAATGCAGTGATGGGAACCAGTAACTTCACATTGAGATTGTGTAATGAGGGTTTCCCAAGGCTTATTAAGGGTGTTCCTCATCAGTCATTTAAAAGTTTATCTAAAGCCAGTTTAAGATCATAACTGTTAACGCCAGCTTGTTGGGGAATATGTATTTCACAGAGACATTGTAACAGTCAAAAATGGTAGGTCACTTTTTTTAAAATGATCTTTTCCCCCAGATGCTGGTCTCCTTTACACTAGAGTTAATCTGGAATGACCAGTGAAGTCAGTGGAGTTACTCCAGAACTACATTGGTGTAATTAACAACATGATCTCAGTTACACTGGTAAAAACATGTGAGATCAGAATCAGATGTAATTTTACTCTCCTTAAAACTAAATTTATGTAAAATAAAAATAGGACAGATGTAGCTACAGTACTAATAAGGCTGCTATTGCCATCAAATTTGATTGCCTCACAATCTTTAATGTATTTATCATCACAACATCCCAGTGAAGTAGAGCAGTGTTATTATCTCTGTTTTACTGATGGGGAGCCGATGCACAGAGGTACTAAGTGACTTGCCCAATGTAACATAGAGAGTCTGTGGCAGTGCAGGGACATGCAGTCAGGTCCCACAAACCAGCCAGTGCTCCAATCACTAGACCATCCCTACCTCACTGAACAGGGAAATATAGTGATGAGAATACTTGATGTAAAGTACATTCTGCAAGGATCTAACCTTAAAGTCAAAGACTTCAGTGGCTTCTGGATCAGGACATCACATAGCAAGAGCTATCCTAATTGAGAGCACTTGTATAATAATGTGGAACTGCTACTGAAGGTATTTGTTGCTCTGGCTGGGATGACCACACAAATCACACGTAAAGCTAGTTGAACAATGGGAAAACAATTTCACATTTCTTTTTCAAAATTCCAGAGTTGTTTTCCGCTTTGCAATGTTTGAAATGGATCCTTTTCCATTTTCCACAATGTTTTTCATGATTTTTAAACAATATTTTAAAACATTTTAACAACACTGTTTTTGAAATTATTAAAATTCTTCATTTACTGAAAATCTGATTTTTCTTAGGCTACATCTACACTACACAGCCGATGTTGGCAAAGTTATGTCCTTATGTCCATGACCCCTAGTGTAAACGTAGCATACACTGACAAAAGGAGTTTTTCTAGCCTAGGGACTCTGTCTCTCCTAATGATGTTAGCCAGGCTAAGAAAAGCACTCTTTAACAGGTTTAGACATTTGGTTTAGATAAGAATCCTAATGTTTTACCTGATATTTCACCAAATCCAAACAACTATATGCCTGTAGATTATGCAAAAACAGGGTAGAACTCCACAAAAAGAGGTTTATACTCCCCACTTCTGCTCAGTCTAGAAATGTTCTTGAGAACAGATTTCTCCTGGGACTTTTGTCATAAGGAACAAAAAAGCAGAGACACACACAAAAATGTGATAAGAAAAGTTGTCCAAGCCTTTCCTTTCCTTGCCTTCATTAAGATTCGCTTAAGGTTCTTTCAGGTGTGCACAAAGGTTAGTGTCAGTTCTTATTTTATATCCACACTGAATTGTCCAGCCCTTATTCTAACCAGCTGCTCTTTCTTTATTTGAAATCTCTCCTCTTTCCCCCGCATTTTGACCAAGACAATTTTCCAGTAGATTAACTTTTCCTGATTACTGGTTGCCATCACATGTATACTGCAGCATGTACTCTACATTTGAATTTATTTTAATTTTAACTTTAAATGATTTACCTCTAGCAGAAAAAGGCCATTCACAAGTGAGATTTGCGTATACGTAGAATCAGTTTTGGGCTGTAAATTAGGGACTTGCATAGCAAGTTCATTCATTGAACTGCAGTTTTTAAATTTATTGCTGATGTCTATTGAATATGGGTTGACTTCAACAAGTTCATTTGTACAGTTCAGGAGTGATGAAATCCTCATATATTGGTAGATTCTAGACTGCATGGCTATACACCTTTCATGCTACCTTTCAACAAAATGAGCAAGAAGGGTGTATTTTAGAATCTAAAGGTGTACTTTACTAACCCATTTTAAAGGTGACATGAATAGGATTGTTTTTTGAAAGGGTTAGTTATAATCTTTTATAGATTCTTTGTGATGCACAGAAAGAAAGATCATAAGAACATAAGAACATAAGAATGGCAGTACTGGGTCAGACCAAAGGTCCATCTAGCCCAGTATCCTGTCTGCCGACAGTGGCCAGCACCAGGTGCCCCAGAGAGGGTGGACCGAAGACAATGATCAAGCGATTTGTCTCCTGCCACCCCTCTCCAGCCTCTGACAAACAGAGGCCAAGGACACCATTTTATCCCCTGGCTAATAGCCTTTTATGGACCTAACCTCCATGAAATTATCTAACTTCTCTTTAAACTCTATTATAGTCCTAGCCTTCACAGCCTCCTCTGGCAAGGAGTTCCACAGGCTGACTACATGTTGTGTGAAGAAGAACTTTCTTTTATTAGTTTTAAACCTGCTACCCATTAATTTCATTTGGTGTCCTCTGGTTCTTCTATTTAGGGAACTAATAAATAACTTCTCTTTATTGGCCCTCTCCACACCACTCATGATTTTATATACCTCTATCATATCCCCCCTCAGTCTCCTCTTTTCTAAACTGAAAAGTCCCAGTCTCTTTAGCCTCACCTCATATGGGACCCGTTCCAAACCCCTAATCATTTTAGTTGCCCTTTTCTGAACCCTTTCCAAGGCCAAAATATCTTTTTTGAGGTGAGGAGACCACATCTGTACACAGTATTCAAGATGTGGGTGTACCATAGTTTTATACAGGGGCAGGAAGATATTCTGGGTCTTATTTTCTATCCCTTTCTTAATAATTCCAAGCATCCTATTTGCCTTTTTGACTGCTGCTGCACACTGTGTGGAAGTTTTCAGAGAACTGTCCATGATAACTCCAAGGTCTCTTTCCTGATTTGTCGTAGCCAAATTAGCCCCCATCATACTGTACGTATAGTTGGGGTTATTTTTCCCGATGTGCATTACTTTACACTTATCCACATTAAATTTCATTTGCCATTTTGTTGCCCAGTCACTCAGTTTGGTGAGATCTTCTTGGAGTCCCTCACAGTCTGCTTCCGTCTTGACTATCCTAAACAGTTTGGTATCATCTGCAAACTTTACCACCTCACTGCTTACCCCTTTCTCCAGATCATTTATGAATAAGTTGAACAGGATTGGTCCTAGGACTGACCCTTGGGGGACACCGCTAGTTACCCCTCTCCATTCTGAAAATTTACCATTTATTCCTACCCTTTGTTTCCTGTCTTTTAACCAGTTCTCAATCCAAGAAAGGACCTTCCCTCTTATCCCATGGCCATGTAATTTACACAAGAGCCTTTGGTGAGGGACCTTGTCAAAGGCTTTCTGAAAATCTAAGTATACTATATCTACTGGATCCCCCTTGTCCGCATGTTTGTTAACCCCTTCAAAGAACTCTAATAGATTAGTAAGACAGGATTTCCCTTTACAGAAACCATGTTGACTTTTGTCCAACAAATTATGTTCTTCTACATGCTTCACAATTTTATTCTTTACTATTGTTTCGACTAATTTGCCCGGTACTGAAGTTAGACTTACCGGTCTGTAATTGCCCGGATCGCCTCTAGAGCCCTTTTTAAATATTGGTGTCACGTTGGCTACCTTCCAGTCATTAGGTACGGAAGCCGATTTAAAGGATAGGTTACAAACCGCAGATAATAGTTCAGCAATTTCCCATTTGAGTTCTTTTAGAACCCTTGGATAAATGCCATCCGGTCCCGGAGATTTGTTGACATTAAGTTTTTCTATTTGTTCCAAAACCTCCTCTAATGACACTTCAATCCGGGACAGTTCCTCAGATTCATCACCCACAAAGGACGGTGCAGATTTGGGAATCTCCCTAACGTCCTCAGCCGTGAAGACTGAAGCAAAGAAATCATTTAGTTTCTCTGCAATGGCTTTATCGTCCTTGATTGCGCCTTTTATAGTTCGATCGTCTAGGGGACCCACAGGTTTTTTAGCAGGCTTCCTGCTTCTAATGTACTTAAAAAACATTTTGTTATTTCTTTTTGAGTTTTTGGCTAGCTGTTCCTCAAAATCTTTTTTTGCTTTTCTTATTACATTTTTTTACACTTGATTTGACAGTGTTTATGTTCCTTTCTATTTATCGCACTAGGATTGGACTTCCACTTCTTAAAAGATGCCTTTTTGTCCCTCACTGCTTCTTTTACATGGTTGTTAAGCCACGGTGACACTTTTTTAGGTCTCTTGCTATGTTTTTTAATTTGGGGTATACATTTAAGTTGGGCCTCTATTATGGCGTCTTTAAAAAGTTTCCATGCAGCTTGCGGGGATTTGGCTCTAGTCACTGTGCCTTTTAATTTCTGTTTAACTAGCCTCCTCATTTTTGTGTAATTCCCCTTTTTGAAATTAAATGCAAAGGTGCTGGACTGCTGAGGTGTTCTTCCCACCACAGGAATGTTGAATGTTATTATATTATGGTCACTATTCCCAAGCGGTCCTGTAAAGGTTATTTCCTGGACCTGATCCTGCACTCCACTCAGGACTAAATCGAGAATTGCCTCTCCCCTTGTGGGTTCCTGCACCAGCTGCTCCAAGAAGCAGTCATTTAGGCCATTGAGAAATTTTATCTCCGCTTCCCTTCCTGAGGTGACATGTATCCAGTCAATATGGGGATAATTAAAATCCCCCATTATTATAGAGTTCTTTATTCTGGTAGCCTCTCTAATCTCCCTCAGCATTTCAATGTCAGTATCGCTGTCCTGGTCAGGTGGTCGGTAATATATCCCTACTGCTAATTTCTTATTATTGGAGCATGGAATTACTATCCATAGCGATTCTATTGAACATGTTGATTCACTTAATATTTTTATTTCATTTGATTCTACATTATCTTTCACATACTGTGCCACTCCGCCATAAGATCGAAAGATTTTATGTTTGTTTTTCTGTTTGTTGTTTCCTCTTTCCCTTTAGAAATGTAAGCCCCAGAGTTAGAAGCCTTAGTGCTCATCTCTACTACAGGGTAGATTGATGTTGCAGCGATCAATCCACCAGCAGTCGATTTAGCACATCTAGCAAAGACCCACCTAATGGACTGCTGATCACTCTTCTGTTGACTCCAGTACTCCAACAGAATGAGTAAGAGAAATTGACAGGAGAGTTTTTTTCTGTTGAACCCCTTCCCCCCCCCCCAGTGTGGACCATATGGTAAATAGGTTTAAGCTACATCAATTTGAGTTACGCTAATAACGTAATCAAATTGCATTGCTTAGATTGACCTGTCCTTGTAATGTAGACCTGCCCTTAGAAAGATGGAATATTTGCTGCCCCACAGGAAAAAGAGTAAAATCTAGCAGCTCTCAGACTTTATTTACATGAATTATAATATTGCTTACCCATAGTTCCATAGCATGAGTTTTGTGGTATTATTTGGCATTTAAGTTTTCAGTTTATGAATATTAATAGTTTGCTTAACTGCATTCATGATAAGATATAGGAATTGTGTAGGATGCACATCCTATAGATTGTTGGTCACCTTGAGCTGACAGGCTCAAAATTCAGGTTGGGTTGGGGGACTAACTGCAGCAAGGGGAAATTTTCTGAAAAATCTAAAGCTTTGTGTAGACCTTTTGCTTTGCTTTGGGTTTCCCAACCAGACATTCTGTTGGATTGGTCGGGAGAAGTGGTAGTAATGGAGGAGGATTTGGCAGGACTCGCTTTGAGCAATGAAACCCCAGATTTTGCTGGACAGGACCAGAAAGTCTTATGGAATCAAACCAGGTAACTCCAGTTCAGAGCTATGGTACAGGCTTTTGAAGAGAACATTGTTTTTTTCAGCCCAGATGCTCCCATGATGAACCAGAGGGTAAGCAGTGGTGCATTATGGGAGATGTAGTTTAACCAGGGAGCCTGGCCTATGGGGAAAATGAAAGCATGAGATACTTGAACAACTCCCATGAGGTGCCTTGGCCACATTTCCATATTGAAATGTTTCATTTTTTCACCAAAAGGTCTACAGTTTGGGGGGGAGGAGCATGTTTTCCAACAAGCTCCTACTTTTCTATCACTGTTTGGGTTTGTGACTATGTGTTTAGGTGTGTGAGGATTGTTGTGTGAAAAAGTGTTCAGAGCCTCAGCCAGCCAGGCAATTAACAGTTCAGACTACAGGGTAGACCAAACACCTTAGGGTTTTGCTCATTTTTATTTTTATGCAACTCTTTGGTTTTTGTACTTTTTTCTAGTTAAAGGTATTTGTGGTTCTGGATTCACATGTGCTTGTGCATGTGAAAGGAACACCCATGAAGCTGACATGGAGAATTATATTTTAAGTTCCTAACATTTGGGTGTAGATTGATGTTCACTGTAAACTGAGCACTTGGGCGGCCACCCAGGAGAGACTCAGATGCTACCCAACTGATTAGCAGAGTGTCCATAGCTCCCACAACCAGCAGCATGTGTTTCTACTGGTCGTGCACATCTGCACACCAAATGAAATTAATGGGTAGCAGGTTTAAAACTAATAAGCGAAAGTTCTTCTTCACACAGTGCATAGTCAACCTATGGAACTCCTTGCCAGAGGAGGCTGTGAAGGCTAGAACTATAACAGAGTTTAAAGAGAAGCTAGATAAATTCATCCATAAAAGGCTATTAGCCAGGGGGTAGGAATGGTGTCCCTGGCCTCTGTTTGTCAGAGGCTGGAGACGGATGACACGAGACAAATCGCTTGATCATTGTCTTCGGTCCACCCCCTCCAGGGCACTTGGCGCTGGCCACTGTCGGCAGACAGGCTGCTGGGCTAGATGGACCTTTGGTCTGACCCAGTACGGCCATTCTTATGTTCTTATGCACATGCCTTACTGCACATTACAAAATATATTCCGCATATGGATAGAAAAAATTAGAGGCAACATTGGTGTGGATAAGATTTTAGGTGGGATGGTTAATTCATATTAGGAAGGATCCCCTAGACATACTATTGATATAGGCCCTGGTCACTGATGGTATCGTCTTGAAAAGGGATTTCAGAAATACTAGGTTAGTCAGGAATGTTCTTCACTGGTTTTGCTGGAGTCTCAGAAACATGGTGAGTTGTTACACCATAACGGATGGCACAAGCATGCGGAGTGCCTAGAAAAAGATATCTTTCCTCTCACATATTCTTTAGGCATCAGAGTTAAACACATATGAGCAAAACCAAAAATTTCCATTGTTTCAGTTTCTCAGCTTTGAGTTTGCTATTATCATTATTTAACTTTCTCCAGTTACCTTAGAGTCTTTCAAGATAGACAAAACCTGAATCTCAATTTAAAACGTAAGTACAGACTTCTCTTCTCCCTAATTTTAAATTTGCAAATGCTTTTCAGATTGTTGTGTATCATAAAAAAATCAAGGAGGGTCACAAACCCTCTTTTTTTCTCCCCTTCTGCAGGTCAGCTTTAAATTCCATATTGCTGCTGAAGTAGGTGATACTTTTGAAAAATCTTTCAATGTCAAATGTTGAAAAACATAAGCAATGTACATGGAAGAATCCATAATGCAAGATTTCTGTGCTGGAATCAGTTCTAATTATTATCTGGTGGTGGCACCATTACCCCAGAAGAGTCTAATCTCAGCTCTCTTGTGTAGAAGAGATGCTACAGATGCAGTAGCTTTCCAACTGACTTATTGAAAGGCATCACAAGATGATTTCAGCATTTTGACTAGATAATTTAACATATACTTCATTAACAAACTGTACACAAACAGAAACTTGCAAAAAATTTCTGAGTGTAAAACCAGTAGGACTGCTGAACTGGTAGAGGATATAAGAGTCATGCACAGTTTTGAGTTGGGAACTGATGCTGGGATTTCCACATGAGATTTACACTAGTGTTAAGTTATAACCAAGATCTAGTGAGAATTGAGTGTTGGTGGCCTGAGACTCTGCCTCACTGGGCAAGAAGGTACTTGTTGTATTAGAATTTTCAGAAACATTCAAATACCATGGGGGTAGATTCAGACCATGATCTGTGCCAGTGGGACTCACAGGCTATGTCTACACTGCTCGCTTATTTCAAAATAACTCATGTTATTTCGAAATAACAGAGTGTGTGTCTACACAGCAAGTCCATTTCGAAATTATTTAAAAATAATGGGCTTCTTACTCTGAATTCTGTAACCCTCATTTCACGAGGAGTAAGGGAAGTCAAAGGAAGAGTGTTCTTCCTTCAACTTCCTGCTGTGTAGACAGCGCCAAAAGCCGAATTAAGCTATTTTGACTTCAGCTACATAATTAACGTAACTAAAGTTGCGTATCTTAACTCGACTTTAGCTCATAATGTAGACGTACCCACAGAGAACAAGTAGAACCAAGACTTCAGCATTCTAACAGAAAAGGTTCCTGGCAGAAGCCCCTGCAAAGATGCACCCTGTTCAGTGGTTCTCTTCAGGAGCCTCTGTTGTTGGAGCTGGCCATGAATTAAAGCTGCTTCTCCCATCTCAAGTGGAAGTCCCAAAGGAAGGTAAAAGTGAACATATACCATACCTTTGCCTGTGATAAGTCCTTGAAGCACTAAGAGGTGTATTTAGATCTGCCTGCATAATAACAGTGAATCTGGCCCTGTGCACATTAAAATCAAAGCCACTTCAAAATTATCATTTTTATTTCAGCTATCAGTCTTGAGTGGTAGAAAGATTTTTTTAAAATACTTTTAATAGAGAACATAATTTATGATGAAACAGAGAGCAAAACTGCTTGCTGGTGTCACCTAAAACCAGCAGTCCTTTACACAATCATATCCTGTTCTCTTTTTACATCAGTAATATTCTCCAGCAGTTCCTCCCCCTCTTCTTTTAAACCCTGGCAAAATGAGTAAAAACAATCCTAAACTCTGCTGACCTTTAATATGCTGCTTATTAGTGTTTTGTTTTCTGCTTTTTTCTTTGCATGGGGATAAGAACAAACCTGGAATCCTGCATCCCCTGTTTTAGTCCTCTGCTTTGTGGGGTGATCACTTAATAAGCTTCCCAATAGCACAGGGTTCTGTCTGTAGAGCAAGCACAGGCACTCATGTTCCATCAGCTGCTATGATAATTCTGTTCTCATTTATACCAGTATAAATCAGGAGTAATTTCCTTGAAGTCAATACAGTTATACTGGTGAATAAAAGACATGAGTGAAAACTCAGTTCAGTAGTTTATTCATATATTCTAGAGAATGTGTGTGGGTAGAGATAGAAAGAGTGCAAGCAGGGTGGGTTTTTTAAAGTATAATGAACACTTTTCAGACTGTCTGGATGTATATTATCATTTTATATACATGGTCATATTTAAGGTTTGTGTCAAATCAAGCACACATGCCATAACTCTTTCCTCACCAGACCATGGGCTGGAAGAATAAGCAAGATGCTTATGTGGTGTTTGGAGAAATCTACAAAAAGCATCAAGGTGGTCTGTCCCTCTCCTAGCCTCCATAGAGTTTAATTAAGATTATTAAATAGACCTTTGGCCTATGAGACTTGCAACATCTGAATCTTATAATTTTTCCATCAAGAGAGGTGATTTCCAAACTTTCAGGAGAGTGCTCAAAAATCCTCCTGAGAGCTAAACTGGAAGGACCGTCCATACATACTCATCTTTCAAATGAGAGATAAAATGTGGCCCTGGCCACTCGTGCTAAAAACTCCACAACGTGTAACTCTGGTCTTCTGGCTAATTCCATCTCCTGCATATGATACTAATCTAATTCCTTGTGGCCATTTCCTAGATTTGTCTTACATTTGTACATAGGTTTTACTAGCTCACTGGCTCAGAGCCAATAATACATTGAGGGTGGATTACAGAGTTTGGATTCTTTTGCGCGTGGGAGAGCCATGCTAGTGGGTGCGTATTAGGCTGTCTCTGTGTTCTCTCTTTTTTATTTTAGTTGATTTTTTGGGGAATAACTCCTATGTAGAGTTGAGGTTTCCAGTATTGAACAATGCTAATATTTTTTAATACTGAAAAATACAAATCTGTTCTCTATAGTGAATAGTATTGCTCTCTCTTCGCAAGGCAGTTCTTTGATGATCTAAAATTGAGATCTAAAGTGAGATTTCATAATCCTAGTATTCTGTCCAGTTCCATTTTCCCATTATTTTAGAGGCTTTCTCTACAATTAAGGGGAAATGGTGAATTCCTTTATCTGGGGTTTATTTTCAGAGTATCTATTAGGCTCAAACAAAGGCTAAAATTATGCAACCCTTAAATCCTGCTACTGGTCTTCACAATTTTTTCTTCCAAAATTATAGAAAGGACGGAGTCTCTCATATTTAATGTTGGCTGATATCTGGGCAGGAGTCATTCATGCAAAACTTATTGTGCATAGGACAGTGCCTAAAAATATTCCAAAAGGTCACTACATGTCAGACAGAAGGCAGTGTTCCTTCCAGGCACCAGCACGGGGAAATTCGAGTCTTTGTTTAATATTCATTGTGAATATTCTAAACAGTCAGAGCATGTTTTAAAAATACGCTGCACAAACATGCACCAAAGAACATTTCATAATCCCTGAGACTTCACGGTGGCGTTCAGCTTTGCAATGGTGATTTTAGCATGTTAATTTTTCCTGTGTACTGCCCTTTTGATCTCTTTTGATAAGGTTTACATATTGGATCTACCCTTTCAGAATTGCACATGTACTTGCAAATGTCTTGAGTGCATTTCCATGCCTCACTTTGTACTCACAGTTACTGCAAAAGGACGATGCAATGACAGTAACAAGGTGCAAAAATTTCCAATTAGAAGTTGAACTGGTCATTTGCACCATCGTTGACCAAGATTTTACTTATGATGATAATTTTGAATGCATTTAATTCTGAAAATATTACTCCCCTGCCCCCCCCAAAAAAGTGATCAAATGAATTTGCTAAATATGCTCAACTATATTATTATGCATGTTTTAAAAGGCCAGATTCTCTATTGTGGTGTGCAGCAGAGAGGGCAGACTGACTGACAGTCCATTACAGCTTCCTCAATTCTTCCCCCAGCTCTGCCCAGGCACAGGTCCCAGTCACCTTCTAGCCGACAGGTCCCTCTGCCAGCTGAGCTTCGTAATCATAGTGCATTACTCTCAGCCATTTCTCTCTCGCTCACCCTGTACCACCCTTGGCCAGATCCCAATGCTACTGACACTCCTGTGCTGTCAGCTGCAGAATGGATGGTACCAGGACCCAGATAGCTAGCTGTAGATATGATGGGGAAGTGAGTTAGGGCTGGATCCTGTTTTTTTCCTGAAGGAAGGAAAAAAGGGAAGAGACATTGAGGTCCAGCAAAACCTTTTTTTAATCTCTGTCTCTGCACCCAGACAAAATCAAAGGGTCAGAGCCTGCCCTAAGATGAGCACCAGTCCAGTGGTACAGGAACTATTTTTGGGGTGGGGTTGCTGAGCTGCTCCTCTCCTCACCCCACTCCATGAGATGTGTTGAGATTGGGTTCCCAACTTTCCCGGACCAGACTCCATTATTGCAAATGGCATCCAGTCTGGGAGAGCTAACAACTCTCACCGTCCCAGGCTGGGCCACAGCTGGGGGCATCCACAGAGCCATGGCCCAAAAGGCGAGGCCCCAAGGCTAGTGGGCAGCAGTACCCCAATGACCAGCAGAGCCTATGGGGCAGACAGGTGATGGGAACACAGGGGGATGGCAGAGCCCGCAGTGGCAGAATTCCAGGGGACCAGCAAAGTGTGTGGGACTGGCAAGGCTCCACAGGGGCCACTGGGAGGCTGGGATCTGGAGCTGGAGGAGCCAGCAGCGGGGCTGGCCCCCAGACACAGGGAAACCCAGTGCAAAAGCTGGGGGTGCTGCAGCACTCCATACACCCCCTACTTCCCGTGCCTGTGCACCAGTCCAAGCATTATGTCTTTCATGGACAAACCTAAATCGAAAATTGTTGCCCCTCTGCCAGGAAAATACTCAAACACTTGGATTTTAAAAGACGCTTGTCGATTTTATGGGATCAGGAAGCTGACCAGCCTGAACACTGTTCTGAGCAGCAGAATCATCCCTCCCTTAGAATCTCAGTGTGCCTGGCTTTTGACTGCACCCTAAGCAAATGTAATAAAGGACGGGTGCTGAATCTGACTGTGATTTCTGTATGCCTGCACTTTTGTGCATGCCCTACACCTTTCATAAGGGATGTGCACCGACTGTTGTGTTCCTATTTAGCATTAATTGTTTGGGATGGAAGTGTATATTGTTGGGGATGTAGAAAGGGAAGCCAGTCAGATGGAATGTCTGCGGAAATAATACCATAATGATAACTATTAAAAATGTTCATTTCTGTTAGAGGAGAAGCAGAAGGACCCCCATCAGGATAGGTGCTGAGCAGGCCAGTAGGGGAGGGCGAAGGGGGCAACTGCCCTGGGGCCTGGCAATTCAAAGAGGTCCAGGACTCCCTGCCTCTGTTGCTATAGCAGCAGCCGCTGCAGCTGGAGCCCCATCCAGTGCACTGCAGAGCCCTGGGTGGCGTGTTCTGGACGCTGCTGAGGGTGGGGGAGAGGCACAGCCCAGGCACTGCTGAGAGCTGGCTGTCCTGGCCCCACCCCTTCTGCCTGAGGTACTGCCCCTTCTGGGAGAGTGGAGCTGAATCCCCCCACCTTTCCCGGGAGCCTGCCAAGTCTGTCAGCTCGCCTGGTGCTGTGCAAATGTTAAAAAAAAAAAAAAAGGAAGCAAACTGCTGATGTTGACATTTCCTGGTTTTTCACCATTTTATATTAAATACCTTATGAAGCAGCCCTTAGTGGCATCATGCTGTTTGATAATAGGGTATGAAGACAGACACTTGAAGTACAGCAGAAGTGTCACTGGCTTAGCATGATCAGATTGTATTAATCTCTTATCTTGTTTTATGAAACCGCCAATCTCCTAATGTGATCTCTGCCCTGAGAGATGCTTTTATTCTGTAGTTAAACAGATGTCAAGCTGCTGTCCAAGGGCACATGGCTCATTAGGGCCACCCATTGTACTCAGCATGCATATAAAGCTCTTATTGACCTCAGTGGGGATTACGTATAGCTAGGTCCTAGACAGTGTTCCCTATAAGCTGAGCATTTGGACAGCCCCCCAGGAGAGATTCAAATGTGACCCAGCTGATTAACAGAGCACCCATAGTCAGCAGCATGTGTTTCTACTGGTGGTGCACATCCGCGCATGCCTCCATGCCCATAATAAAATTTATTCCACACATGGGTCGAAAAAATTAGAGGGAACAGTGGAGTAGGGCTCTGGCCACCTGAACATATTGGTGGCCATCTGAGTTGCTGAAATTAGCAGCCAGCAGCTCTACCATATCCATCCAAAGTTGACAGTGTGTCCTTCCCCTACACTTCCATTGAGCATATCCCAAATGCTGTCTCCTCTGCCTTCCCAGAGAGTTCAAAACACAGAGTGCCAGAGGAGAAAAGGCAGAGTGGAATTGCTCCGCTGAGCAGATGGAGGTTTTCTTCCTTCTTCTACACAGTTTTCTGTGACACTGGCTCATTCTTTGGTGTCCTCAGTCACTTTGAAAATCTGGTAATCCTACCTGGGCTGCCCATTTATGTTTTCCCTTTGGCAGGTGCACAACAGAAACCAGCAATTAGCCCCACCTCCATAGTCAGTGACTATACCATCACCTAAGTAACGTTCATATTTGTTCCGAAACTGAAAGCCGATTTTGGTGCTTGTAACAAGTATGTGATGGTCAGCAGCTGCTCTTGGTCACATTATAACCTCTCACTTACGTGGTGACCAGTATTCCCTGTAAGCTGAGCGCTTGGTGGTGCACATCCTGGTGGTGCACGTCCACATGTGCGTCAGTGCACATAACACAATTTATTCCACACGTGGACGGAAAAAATTAGAGAGAACATTGATGGTGACCTGTTTGTAGCAGGGACTATCTGTTAGTTCTGTCTGTGCAGAGCCTAACGCTAGGGGTCCTTCCCTATGAGTAGGTGATAATGCAATACAAGTAGCATGGATTGGTAATAATAACAACACCCTAAATTGTCCCACTCATCACACAGGTACAGTATTGCGAGCTTCCTCACGCCTCTGACTGCCTATAAAAATGCACGTTGTGATGGTGTTTTAAACATTCGCCCACTAGGAAATGGATGAAGACCACCCCACTCATTTCCAACAGGCAATTTCGCAGCAGTCAGATGATAATCCCTTTCAGCTGCTGATGACCTGGGCCACATTCAAAGCAGCAATCTACTAATTTGTTCATAAATATTCATGCATGACTAACAAAACAGACATTGTAAGTACAATTCTCAGTGTACACTTGCATGAAGCTACTGCACTCTGCTCTGAACTATTCTGTGTTGGTTTTGGTATGACTAATGCAAAGCAAACATGCTCTGAGCTGAGTTCTCCTTTCTCTTATGCCAGAGCAAGTTCAGGGAAGTCAAAGGGGTTGTAGAGATGTAAATGAGAGCTGTTTGTGCCACTATACTATATAGGCATATATGTAAACGAGCATGCCAAATGAAGTCTTCTTGTAGAAGTTTCTTTAGTGTCCTGCAAATATTTCCATTCTCAACCTATTCATGAGGAATTAAAAACTTGTCCATAAAATGTGCTCTAGAATAAGACTAGGCATACAGGGCTGATGAGCATAGTCTATGAGCACAGTGTTAAGTTTTTTAAATTGTTTACATTAGTATTTCCAGTAATGGAAGGGTGCTAACAGGGTTGGGTGAAGAACTAATTCTTTTCCATGTGCTTTGCTACTGTAAAATGAGGTTGACCTCAATACAGGAATCTTGTACCTCACTCATTGCCTTTGGACAATTTATTTTAAAATGAAATCATTTCTCTGGCTGTGGTTGAGACATTTGCATTTTTAAAAAACATCTTATATACCATGTGTTGTTTTTTTTCCTGGGGCAGGTAGAGGTAACACTGTACATTGCATATAGATAATCTACTATATATTTGAGAGACTGTGTCTGTGTGTCTGTCTGTTTGTTCAAGAACTCCTCCTAAACAGTAAGAGCTGTGACTACCAAATTCAGGTAAGGGTTTGGTTGTACCAGGAAAATGGGATGTGCCTGGACTGGGATTGCGTCTCATAAACCAGACAGGAGAGAGACAGACTCACCAGGCAGTTGAAAGGAGTTGGCTGGGGATACCACTCCCCCATCCAGGAGTGCCCCAGCCCTGAGCCTCCCACCTCCCAGGTGCCCTTTAGGGACAGTAGCGGGGACCGAAGCTCCCCATGCCCAATTCGTATGGGAACATTGCTATCTGTTCCCATGAGGGGTGGGTAACATAGACAAGGGAAAGTGCCTACACTTGCTGCTGGCTGCCTGGAAGGGCTGGGGCTGCAGTGTGGCAGCCTGGCAGAGATTTAAATATCCCGCACCTAATTTGCATAAAAATGGCCACTGCGTTTTGCCGATTCAGCACTTTGTCATCAAAAAGCGGCAGTCTAAAGGGGGATCTGTCGAGAAAGAAAGCCTTTTTCGACAGATCCTGTAAACCTCCTTGCAGGAGGCATAAGGGATCTGTTGAAAAAGGCTTTCTTTCTTGGCAGATCCCCCTCTAGACTCCCACTTTTTGCTGACAAAGTGCTGAGTCGGCAAAATGTGGTGGCCATTTTTATGCAAATTAGGCATGGGATATTTAAATTCCTGCCACTTTTGCAATGTCGACCTGCCTAATCTGAATCCCTCTGCCAACAGAGGGATGCAGTCTAGATATACCCATGGTGTGGCGTGGGAGGGCAGAGGGATAAGTGCACAGTTTGCTGCATTCCTCACTCGGACTGGGGAGTGCAGGGGGCAGATGAACTTGGACCTGTCCCAGCCGGGGGACATGCACGCCTCCCCTTTCTGTGCCTGCTGGAGCTGCAGCAGCCATGGAGAGATGCTTCTCAGAGTCTCTCCCTAGGGCAGCCTACCTACTGAACCCTCATCACCAGCCCCCCACCCCAGATCAATGATTTGCATGAAGTATGTACATTTTCATTTTATTTTCCAAAAACCAAAAACTGAGTTTATGACCCAAGCAACACTGGGTAAATCTTCTAGTATTCTATAAATACTAAAGTAATGTGAAGGAACACTCATGGTTCTCTGGAAACTTACCATCTCTAGTAATAAAATGTTGTAGGAGTCACTTTTTAGGTCATTTAATTTCTTCTTACTGTAACACTGTAACAGGGCAATACAAAACATTTCCTAAGGTTTTTACAAGCATCTATACCTATAGGTTGGGCACCCCAATGTGATCAACGTGTAATCCAGCTCTGTATACCTAATTCATCTTTTCTGATGTCTGGGAAAGCCGTGATCTGCTAATGCATATGTCCCCTCAGTCATGGGGATTCTGAATTTACCTAACTGCTTGAGATAGCCAGTAGAAAGCTGACACTTTCCAGAATGTGAGCAAATGAACTTGCTAAAACCTTACTCCTACAAATGGATGTGCATGGATGTATTCTTTCAGCGACCCACAGTCCTGTTTACTTCAGTGGGACTTTGAACTGGCATCAGTGTTCACCTGGATAGATCCCTTTGAAAGTTCCAGGCTAAAGGGACCAGCCCTGCAACTCCTTAGAATAATTTTAATCATATGAGAAGTTCCACTAGTGTAAATTACAATATCAGGGCTTCAGAGCTTCCAACTGATTCACTTCATCTGAATCTGAAGATCTTTTTAATGCTTCAATAACAAAATGGTGGTTGGATCTCTCGATTTTGCTTTTATGTAGTTTGGTGAAGGCATACGTGTAATCCATCTTTGTATGTGTATGTTTTTGTCAGGGGACTCAATGTGCTATAGATCTGTGAAGAGCAATTAAATTACAAATTATCATAAAACTCAAAGCGGATTGGGCAACATGTAAATGAGAATTAATAAAATACTAAATAACACAGGTGTTGCTCATGTGCTGTAAGGCTTTACAACTGCTCTTTTTTTTTTAAATGAAGAGGAGAAGAGAAAAAGCAGAGCCATTTGCTAATCCTTCCCTTTTGTTGCTTAAGGGAAATTTCAGTTTAAAGTAGCAATTTCCATATCATTTGAATGGCAGTTGCAACCCACTGATGTTTAAAACTAAAATGTACTACTATAATCAGCAAAATGTATGCAAATGTCTTTTCCTTTAAATGGAGCTCTTTGCTCTTTTGCCAACTCAAAAATATCTTGAAATTAAGTTTAAAATGGAAAATTTGTGAAGAGACTTAAAAAAAAACCCTGTTCCCTAGAAACACAATTTGTTTAAGTGTAAGCAATTCATGCAGTCACAAATGTCATTGTTTTGAATGCAGTGAAAGAAGAGACCTCAACATATCCTATGAATTTGCTGACTGTTTTATTGCTCTTTGGGTTAGGGGTCTTTTTTATATTCTGCTCACACTGCCCAACCCATTGACACCGTGATTGGGCCCCGTGTTACTGTTGATACAAATAATTAATTAATAATAATTAATAATAACTAAAAATGAATAACATCTAATTTCCAGATTTCAGACTTTGAGTTTGGTTTTTAGCGAGTACTAAGTAGGAGATTGGACAATAAGTTTGTAGGCATGGGCAGCAGGAGAAGTCCCGGCTAGGGAAAGCAAGTCCCAATCCTGTCCCTTCCACCCAAATCCCCACCCTTTTCACCCAAGACCCTGCCCCTTCAGCAACCTCCTCCTGTGGAGCCAAGCCTTGCCCAGCCCAATCCTGAAGCACTATCCTTTCTGGCCAGCCAGAGAGACAGGGCTGTCACACCGTCCTTCCTGAGCGACTGGGCTGCCAATCCGTGGCCTCAGCCCTCCTGGGCAGCCCCAGCTCTCCCAGGTGGTCAGGGAATGTAGGCAGTTTTGGAAAGGCAATACCTTCCCTTGCCTACATTACCTGCCACCCATGTTTGTAGGTATCAAACTCCAATGAATGTGCTGTTGCTTAGTGTTTTTAAATCATTTCCCAGAACAAGATAAACATTTTTATAGTGAAGGGCTGAGAGCCATTGAATCAAACTGTAAACTTTGTATATAATGGAACCCACTTCAAGCCAGGGGCTGTGGTAGCATCCCCCTCCCCTGCACCCATAGTTCCAGTACCTATGCCCCAGAGGGCTTTTTGTTTGTGAAAATGGCATAAGAAGTGTTAAATGTAGAGATTAATTTATTAATCACACTCACCAAGTTGAACAATGAAAATGCCAGGGTGGCACTTTCCCCAGCGTGGTCCTCTCAGCATAACAACTAGGGCTAGTCAGGAATTTTCGGCCGGAATGGTTTTCTGACAGAAAAATGTCCTTTTTGCAAAATCAAATTTTCTTCAGGAAAATTTCAATTTTCCATCAGGGAAAATTGAATCAAGGTGCCCAGGCAGACTGCCTGGAGGGCTCTGTCAGTTTCACTTTATGCCTGCAAGGAAAAATGAAATTGATTAAAATCTTCCACGCAGGCAGCCGGGAGCCACATTCAGGCTGCCTGCCTTGAAGATATATGGCAGAGGGGCATTGCTGGCACTTGATGGCATAGATCACATTAGTGCATGTGCAATTGTATGAGCCTCTGATGTGGTGGCATACGTGGTTAGGTCCTGTGATGATGTCGCTTGTGTAGATGTGTGGACAGAGTTGACACCAGAGTTTATTGCAGGGGTGGGTTCCTGGGTGAGAATGATTGAGATGTGCTACGTGGTTGCTGGAGAGAATTTGTTTCAGGTTAGAGGGTTGTCTGCAGGCGAGGACTGGACTGGCCCCCAAGGCTTGAGAGTGTGAGGGATTGTTTTCCAGGATGGGTTGTATATTGTTAATGATGCACTGGAGGGGTTTAAGTTGGGGACTGTAGAGGTCATCATAGCCATGCTTTAATTAGTATATAGCATTAGAAAAAATATAGGATCAAAGTAAGATCTCAGAGAGAGAGAAATCCCTTGCTTTGTCATGTACACATCCCCGGAGAATGCTGTGTTTACAGTAGCTATTTTAAATATGAGAACTTTATGTTAGATCAAGCCATTAGCCACTCTCCGGGGAACAAAGAATAAAACACTCAGCAAGGCTCTGGTCACTGTGAAGAAATACACTTTCTACACCCTCACATTTCATCACAGGAAGAAAGCAATAAGAAGAAATTAGCAAGAGGTGGAGAGAGAGAAGAGAAACAGACAAGCTAGCAGAAAAGGAAACAGCTGAGTTTTCTCCAGCCTATTCATGGAGTGACTGTAGGAGGACACATCAGAAAAACAAAATGGGCATGTAGTCTGGGGAGTTTGCACTGCCACAAAATCAAACTTTGCTGGTAAGTCATGACAAACCTTTCAATGTGACTGATAAGCAATGATGATCCTTTGCTGAGGAAACTGATAAGTAGTCTGGGCTCCAGCCACAACATTTAGATCCTGACTTTCCTAGCATTTTAAGTCTGTTTGGATCTGAGGTTTTGATTTGGAACATTATAGATTATAGAAAAATTATTTACCTTTTCCCATAATACAAGAACTAGGGGACACCAAATGAAATTGATGGGTAGTAGGTTCAAAACTAATAAAAGGAAATTTTTCTTCACACAGCGCACAGTCAACCTGTGGAACTCCTTGCCCGAGGAGGCTGTGAAGGCCAGGACTCTATTAGGGTTTAAAAAAGAGCTTGATACATTTTTGCAGGTTAGGTCCATAAATGGCTATTAGCCAGGGATAAAGTATGGTGCCCTAGCCTTCATAACAAGGGCAGGAGATGGATGGCAGGAGATAAATCACTTGATCATTGTCTTCTGTTCTCCTTCTCTGGGGCACCTGGCATTGGCCACCGTCGGCAGATGGGATGCTGGGCTCGATGGACCTTTGGTCTGACCCAGTATGGCCATTCTTATGTTCTTATGTTCTTATGTTCTTAAGTCACTTACAGGTACCATGAAACCCTTTTGGTTCTCTGAGCTCTTATTAAATGCATGCAAAATAGACACCTAGCAGGTATATATTCTCACCCCGGCGTTCCAGACTTGGCGTGGCCAGCGTCTTTCTCTCGATCCCTCGGGAAGAAGTAGGGCAAGGTTGGGCGTCCCACAGACCTCGGGAGACAACCAATACCTGCCAGCAGGTGTAGATGATTGGAGCTCAAATGGGGTGGGCTACTAAACCCCTCTTTATACCCCTTGGGTCACGTAGGCTTCTTCCTGGTCTCAAGTAGCCAATTAGGAAAAATGACTTTGAATGCCAAGTTTCCCACGAAGGGTGCAAAGCATAATTCACACCTGAGAAAATGCAGACAATGGGCACCTCTGGTATGTGATGGGCAAAGATTCCTCTCCTGGGACAGTGCAGGCGTGTCAATTACTGGTACTAGCCATCAGGGCAGCAGGAGGCCCCCGGGTCGTCAGCTAGCCCATTTACTGTCTGGTTTCTGTTTATGGTAGAGTCAGGGACAGGCAGCACACCTGCGTTCCCAGGGCATCAAAGGCTGACTGCCTTTCTCTTGCTCTCGGGGGGGGGGGGGGGGGGGGGGACAAGATGGCGTTCATGTCTGGCTACAGGGGGTGGGGAATTTTCCTACAAGCCCCAGTGCTGAAGATGTTGTTTCATTTTGTCTGTTCCCTTGGTCAAGATAGGTGGAATATTCCACACAATTTTGTATGATTACTGGGTGAGATCTCCTCACTGTTTTGGAATTGCTGACTAGCTGGTGCCTTTGAAAGAAGCTTAATTATTTAGTCTAAATATACACTATAGGCCAAATTTTAAAAACAGCTGCAACAGTGAACCTGGAAAAACACAGGCTTGCTTCTGTGAAATAATTTGTGTACTAACCTACCAGAGTGTGGGCACAATCACCCAGTTTGTATGGGCAAATGCCCATTTACTAAGGCAAATGCAGCTTTTTGTGGATGCATGCATCTGTTGCCTTCAATCTTGAAAAGTTTTCCCCATGCAAATAAACGTATCACATGCATAAGTCCTTCTCTATCCTGCAGACCTGATGAATTTGCCTTTTTAATGACCTTTCTGCCTCTAAGCCTATGCCATCAAACACTGAAGAGGAAGAGAAGAGCACCTTTTATGAACAGTGGTTGCCTAGTTCATCAGTTCCCAAATTCTGGCCATGCTGAGAACTAGGGCTCACCAAATTAAAGTAATAGGTAGCAGGTTTTAAACAAACCAAAGGAAGTACTTCACCTAACGCACAGTCAACCTGTGGAACTCCTTGCCAGAGGATGTTGTGAAGGTCAAGACTTTAACAGGGTTCAAAAAAGAGCTAGATAAATTCATGGAGAATAGGTCCATTAATGGCTATTAGCCAGGATAGGCAGGAATGGTGTCCCTAACCTCTTTGTCAGAAGCTGGGACTGGGTGACAAGGGCTGGATCACTTGATGAATGCCTGTTCTGGGGCATCTAGTGTTAGCCACTGTCAAAAGACAAGATAGTGGCCTTACTTGAGCTTTGCTTTCACCTAGTATGGATGTTCTGAAGTTCTTATGCTGGTGGTCTGCAAAGCACCGACTGGTGAAACAGGATGGGTTCCTCCTACTTGTTTCCTGCTGCTAAACAGCATTAAAAGTCAACTACAAATACAACTTCATGTTACTTTTTCACATAAGCAGCTGATGTGGTTGCTACAGGGATGTTTTGTGATCACAAAGGAGAAGGGAGGCCGCTTCCGTGGTCATGAAAAGAAGGAGGGGTCTCTTAAATAGTTGTGAACAGAACGAGTGGTGTTCGAGGGTGGCAATCCATAGTATGAGGGGAGGTGCTCATGAGATACAGCCTCTGTTAAGGTAAGGGTGCAGTGCAGTGCTAGGTCATAATTATATGGCAGGTGCTGCTACAGTCAAAGCTCATGGCAGAACTCTTAGGCTTGGTCTATACGGGTGCATATACACTGCACTGTTATTTCAAGATAAGAATGTGAGCGTCTACACAGCCATTTTGTTATTTTTAAATAATTTTGAAATAACGGATGGCTTATTCCGAAAACTGTAAACCTCATTCTACAAGGAATAACACCTCTTCCGAAATAGCTATTTTGAAATAAGGCGTGTGTAGATGCTCTACTGCTGCTATGTCAAAATAGCTCCTCCCCAAGGCCATTCTAAGTTATTCCTCCCCAGTGCATCATGGGGCTCTAAATCGAGATAGCATGTCTACATTAGGGAAACCTGCCTCAGACTAATTTTGAGACTTCCCTGCAGTGTAGATGTGCTATTTTGAAATAAACTATTCCGGAATAACTTATTTCAAAATAAGCATGCAGTGTAGATGTACCCTACTAGACCAGGCAGGTCGACTTAAGGTACGCTGTTCAGCTACACAAAATGCATAGCTGGATTTGGCTTGCCTTATGCCGAGCCACTGCAGCATCCACGCTGCAGGAGGCTGGTGGGAGCACAAACTCCCTCTGGCTTTCTTTACTCCTTGCAGAACGAGGAGTACCAGACACCAGCAGGGGCTGCCCTCAGTGTTCCATTTACAGGTTTACATTAGACCCACTAAATCGAATGCTAGAAGATCGACCTTTGGAGGGTCAGTCTTCTCTGTAGTGTAGACAAACCCTTATTGACTTGGCCCAGGGTATCGCCTCATCATTTCAATGTGGTTCCCACCTTTGCCTAAATAATAATTTGTCCCCAGCAGTAGATAACAGCAGTGTATAATGATCTGCTAGGGGGGCAAGAGAGAGTAGTTAGTTGCTGAACAGATTGCATATGAGGGGTTCAGTGTGTGGAAATTATTAACGGGTGGCAACATGGATGGAAAAACCCACCAAGGCTGTAAATTCACCTCTCTGATGTTTTGGAGCTAAGTGCTTGAACTTCCTCTTCTCAAGCTTTTGTCAGGAGTTCCCAATGGGAGATGACAGTGTTCAGCAACTCAGCAGGACTCTCTCTGAGGCCCACTGAAGTCACTTCAGGAGTTAGAGACCCAGGACACCAAGCAGTGCTGGATTTATGCACAAGCTAAGGAAGTTACATCTTAGGGCCTCAGATTATGAGGGGCCTCTAAATACAAAACTACTAGTTTTTAGTTGCATCCTTGCCTATGTACTGGTATGTACGTAAATATAAAACTTTATTATTTGTATTTTCATTGTCCTTTCTATTAGAATAATACACTTTTTGGGGGTAATGCTAGGGGCCTCTTAAACACGACGTAGTTTAGGGCCTCAGCATGTCTTCATCTGGCCTCACACCAAGGTTGGGGTGAATTTTTTACAGTTTACACAAGGGCCATCCTGTATAATGCCTCTAAATGTTCACTGCACCATTGACTTCCACAAAGCCAGGATTTCGTCCAGGAATCCTAACATACCATTCCTATATGTAGCTCAGATCGTTTCTATAGACTGTTCGTAAAACACTGGTGAGGTTTGCACTATCAGGCTCCTAGCCTTCAGCAACAAATAGCCAAGAAATAATGGTTAATCACTGGCTTATTAGTTCATGGCCTCTGGCAAATCTAAAATCATTAAACAGTCTGCTCACTGTGCTAATGACTGTTTTTACTAGATGTATAATTTAATATATGGTAACTTTCATGCTTAATTATGCTTCTTCTGAAGGAACTGATTTTTTTTTTTTCTGAATACATTTATTTAGGAATGTTGGAAGCTGAATGATTTTTGTCTTGCATATTATACCAGGCTAATCATTAGACCAGGACAATTTGTTTGGGGTTTCAGCATCAAGACAGGTATTCACTTCTTTGCTGTTTCATTCAATCGTTCCATCTTCATGTGTTTGAAAAATAACAAAATTGTGTCTCACCAGGCCTGTCTGGGTGAGGTATGAAACCAAACCCCTCATCAGTTGGGGTCATCATCCCATGGAATTTTGCAGATGGGCAAGAATGTTAAACACAATATCCTGGTGAGATTCCAGTTTAAATGATTACATTGACCCACCTAAACGGCCCCACTACTTCCAGTTGGATCCTTTGTTCTTCATTTCCTACCCTAGAGTGTTGTGAAGTGTTGCCATAGGCTGTGAAAAAATTACTATGACTCAGCCCAGAGTGGGTTGCATTTCAGTGCTGGATATGGCAATTCCTCCATGTCGAGAGTGGGGCTTTCAAAAATGCTGAGCATTGGCCTCTGTTCCCACTGAAGTCAATGGAAGTTTGTTTGACTGTTGACTTTAATGGGAGCAGAGGTAGGCCAGCGCTGAATGCTTTAAAAATCCCAACCAGCATTTATATATAATGTTCCTTAAGTGCTTTGGGATCCATTTGGATGAAAGGGGTGATGGATGTACAATGCTTTTCATTTCTATCCTAAATCCATCACTGAAAGCATATTACATCATCAATCCTAATCATTTTTTAAGCTGGCAGCTGATTGAGGCTGCTAATAAAAATAAATTTGGTTTTCTCTATGCAAGGGCTCTCTTTGTGAAGATCAGAAATTTCCCTGTATTGTTTTCAGCTCCAAAGAGCAAGCAAAGGATAATCTCCTGCTTGAATACACTGACACTGTTTCAATCCACTAATAGGATCCCTGTAGAATTTTGACTTAACAAGCACTGGAAGAGGATAATCCTGTTTGTTCGGCCATCCAGAACACTGATGAGCTGAGATAATCAGAGCAGGAGGGGGGAAGGGGATATCCGAGCACTAGCCTGAGAGTCATCTGTTCTCCTGGACCAATACCATCTAATGGGATGAACCTCCTAGCTTGTGACATTTATTGCTCTGGTGACTGTAGCTCTGTTTTACTGCATAGGCACAAGGGAAGCCAGACCAAACATAACACAGCATCCCTCCTAACACAAGTCACTTAGAACTGGGGATGTAAGAGGTCAACTGGTTAACCAGTTACCTGGTAAGTAGTAGGCTTATCAACCTGCTTACCTAGTAACCAGTTAACTAGCCCAACTGGAGCAGTCCCCAACCTGCAACTGCAGCGAGCGAGGCCGGAGCAGCCCCGCAACAGGATAGTCTGGAGCAGTCTCCTGTCCGTGGTCACAATGGGCCTGGCCAGCTGGACCCCACCCACAGCTCAGCAAGCCGGAGCAGCCCCCTGCCCATGTCTGGTGGTTAACTGGTTAAACAAATAGGTTAACCAGTTAAATATTTTAGTGGGGTTTTACATCTCTACTTAGAGCACCATCAGCGGGGGGCTGGGAGGGAACTGGTTGAGTAACACCCAGATGTTGCAGAATGATTGTGCCTCCCTTGAGTAACCATAAATAGCTTTTTTTTTAAAGCCAGATTTAACAAATGCAAATATCCAGCCTAGGACCAGTTCAGCACCCAATCAACTGGCTATGTGCATGATCAGGCATGTTGATTTTCATGCTTATGCTCAGTGTTTGCACACGTAAATAAGGTCTCTGCAAATGTTCTTCAGAAATCTGTCCCTCACAACATTATGTGGTGATTTTGGTGTGTGTGTGTTTTGAAATGTGGTCTCCTGAGGTTTCCTGAGAAAGGGAGAGTTATTTACACGTTGAAGGAGTTTCTTTTTCTGGTCATGCAATCACTAGAACTTTGATACTTAATATTATATTCCTGTGACTTGGCATTTAACTTGTTAGGTAAGGTTACTGGGATATGCCAGGGCTCCACTTCTGTTTCATCTTTACTGTCATGCAAATTTAACAGTTGATAGCTTTCCATCTCAGACATTTTTGGTAACATTAACTCTTGCAGCTGCCACACACTCTGTGGATCAACTTCAAATGACTGTGTCAGCCTGAGAGCTTTATCCTCTGATCTCTGAGCTGTCACAGGTCATGATGACAGGTTTATAGCACTTGGCAAGCTGGCAGCAACGGCTGTGCAGTAAGCCCTTTAGTTTTTATAACTAAAGCACCATAGCTAGAGACAGAGAAACTCTTCACCATGGTGACAGTGACAAATATTGAACACAGCAACTGATTCATGGGCCCTGGTTTAATTCTTTCTTTAATGAATATTTCACAAGATACTAGTTTTATTTTAAACTTCCAAATCTGAGTGGAGGGGGGAGAGGCTCCAGAGAACAGAGGGCGGCCATGTAAAATGTATATTCCCTAGTGTCTTGTGTGCTTATTTTTAAAAAAATTTTTGCTCCCTAGTGGTTGGCAGGTATTCTGGATCCCTCAAGTGGCTTGTGTGGCACTTTCCTATCTCTTATGTGCCCAATTAAGGAAAGGGACTTTCAAAAGGAGCACGCTAGCTTTAGTTTTTCTTTTGCCCCTTTATTTCATTCCAGTGCTGTTCTCTCAGGCTCAGTTGCTCTGGTAAATCCTCTGTGATTCATTGTGCAAGGGTAACGTACTGTACTCAAGCCTCAGTGCAGGGGGATGTGGCACATCAGTCTCTTTCAGGTATTTGGTAGTTTGCTTTCCGTGTCCCACACTGAAGCAAGCCCTTCAGCCACTCTGAGCCAAGCCCATCGACGGGTTGCCTCTCAGAGCCCACGGAGGCAACTGCACCAGGGCCCAGTGATTGAAAAGAGCCCAGGGCTCCTGGCTGCCATTACTGCAGCAGTGGCGGTGGCTGGACCCTGGCCCTTTTAAATCCTCCCTGGAGCCCCAAATACTCCAGGAAGCTCAGTTGGGTGGTTGAAGGGGGCGTGGATCAGTCTCGGCAGTGCTAAGATCTGGCTGCCCCAGTTCTGTCCCTGCGGTCAGAGGCCTTGCCCCTTCTGGGAGCATGGAGCTGCCCCCTACTTTGCCCTGGGCCCCAGCAAGTCTATCTCCCCACCCTGCTCTGAGCACCAAGCTAGGGACTCAAACTTCTAGCCAAGCTGGCCTCTAGCCAAGTGATGGCCTCTTCAGTGGTCTACTGCGGTTCTTCTAGACCACCGCTGAACCTAGTCCGCAGGCATTCATTGATGATGTGTGCCACTACTTGTGTGGCACTGCAGCTGCACAGAGGACTGTCACGAAGGCCTCAGGGATATTTTTGGCCGAGGAGCCAATGACCTACTACTATGGTTTAGACAGCTGCCATAAGAAATAATTGCATCAGTTCCAGATTTCGCCCCTAGGGGGCAGTTAGAGAGGTAGGAGGAAACTGGCTTTGTGAGGTTTCTCAGACATAAAGGCTGGGGTCAGTCTACTAGAAAGCTTTTGGCCTAACAATTCCACTGGCTAGAGTTCAGTCCTATCATCACAAGTTGCTTTGGGGCCCATTTACATTGTCCTGCTGTAGCAGTTGCCTCACAATGGCTATCCCAACCTTCCTGCCACAGTCCGCTAACAGGGTGCTGTCTCCCACCCAGTCTCAGCATTGGCTGATGGCCGTTATTTTGAATATGACATTTGGCATATGGGGCCTGATGCTGCTTTCCTCGCACCCAAAGCTCCCTGTTCTTATGATCTCTTTCTGGTTCTCACCCGCTTGCACAATGCTGCAAATACTGACTCAGAAAATGCTGCTAGGGCATGCTTTATTTGTTTAAATTAAAAAAAATATATTTCTGCATGTATTTGAAATGCCATGGAAACATTTCTGTCAGTACTAGGTTTTTGTATGCGGGTTGTCTAGTAAGATGAAGGCCTAAAACATAAGCCATTACTCACAGCTTAGCTTTGCTTTATGTTAGCCATGTTTTGTCCATTGTAAGCTAGGCCTCAGGACTCAGACCAGGCCTGTGCTGCATGGGCTTATGTTTTAGGCCTTCATCTTACTACAGGTTGGTTCTATTAAAACTCTCAGCCAGATTTGACGGGACTAACCCTTGAAGGAGCTAGTGTCTTCATTGCATGATAAAACAGGTTTATTTTTCTTTCCAAAGTGTTCTTTGGAACCTTCTGTCAGACTGCCTGATAATGACTTGTGGCGATGGTAGGGTTTTCCTCACTGAAAATAATGACTGTAGCCAGGTAGATATGGGCCATGAGTCCTCTGAGGCAAGGGAAAAGGAGCTCAAAGGATAACACTTGTGATTAATCTTGCCCAGTTTCAGTGGGTCATTAGTGGACTTTGCTCCTCCAGCCTCTTCTCTGGACTACATTTAAAACCTTATAGTTTTTATAGATCAGTTACACAAAGCAGAGGGCTGCATGTACGACCTCCTCCACTGGTACAGGGGGGTTAATGTTGGTCAAAGTTCAAATCAATCAAAAGGTCAAGCTTGTTAAGGGGCCGTTATCAGAGCAACATATGATAAGTGAGCAGACCGCTCTGAAAACTCACTCCCAGAAGTTGAAATAGAACCAACCGGGGGCAGAAAAAGCTGCAGCCATCTACGAACATTTTTAGTACTTCAAGATCGTGAAATAGCTGGGGTTACCTATGAGTTAAATAAAAGAGTTTTGACCTGATGTGTAAATTTCTTGGCCTTTCTCCTGGATAGAGATAACCTGTTAGTCATGGAGTTAACGCTAGGGCTTCGTTTCCACTTGCCGGGAGAGCGACACTGTGAAGATTTTCAGCAGTTACATGGTTACTTACTTAAACACATTTTAACATCCTTTCTTTTAAGCCAGCTTCCCCCGTGCATACCAGGAGTCTGTAAGTAACTGTGAATGTTAACCAATGAGCCCAGGCTCATTAGTTAACTGGATACACAGTTACACTTTCACATCCCTAATTCAGAGCGATCAAAACTATTCACAAATTTAGTCTCAGAGTGGATGCATAACACTGAAGAAAAGCCCTCTTAAAAACTTGATATTCTTCATTTTGACATTTATGAAACAAACTATTTCATTTTGTCAAGTCTCAGAGGGGTAGCCGTGTTAGTTTGCATCTGCAAAAACAACAAGGAGTCCTGTGGCACCTTAGGGTGTCTAGACTACATGGCTCCATCTAGAGTACATGGTGTCTAGACTACATGGCTCCGTTGACGGAGCCATGTAGATGAGTTTACTCGACAAAGGAAAATGGAGCTGCGATTTAAATAGGCTTACAGGATCTGCCGACAAAGGGTTCTGGGGTTGGCAGATCCCTGTCTAGACTGCTGCGCTGTTCCAACAAACAGCTGGTCGGCACAGCGCGGCGGCCATTTTGATTTAAATGAAGTGGCGATTATTTAAATCGCCGCTTCATTTCCCTTTGTCGTCCTGCCTCATCTACATGGCTCCGTCGACGGAGCCATGTAGTCTAGACACACCCTTAGAGACTAACATATTTATTTGAGCATAAGCTTTCATGGGTAAAAACCACTTTGTCAGATGCATCATGCTGATGAAGTGGTTTTTACCCACGAAATCTCCGAATCCCAAATGAATCTGCTTGTCTTTAAGGTGCCACAGGACTCGTTTTTATTTCATTTTGAAATGTCTCAAATCAATATTTTGTATATGTCACGTTATTGGATTTTAAGGGGAGCAGCCAGATCACTGCTGCACCCATGGGGTGGAAGGGGGGTTTGCCCCAAAGTCTATACAAAGGGTGCCATGTGAGGTGTCAAATGAAAGCTTATGTTATACTGATTCTATGTATGCTACTCATGTACTTGTATGATGTCTGTATGTAGGGTTATGAATATGGGATCTGTGTTTGTACCGTGAATGTTCTCTGCCTGAGACAGAGCAGTGGGCCTGGACTGCCTGTTGTAAAAAACAATTGTTCAGTCAATGACTATGCTAATTAGCAGGGCCCAAAGGACAATGGCTCTCAAAGTGGCCCGTACACACCTGAGGAATGCATCTGGAAACCTGCAACCAATCAGGGCATAATGGCTGCCAGCATGTGAAACACAGACAGGTCACTTGACCATGTGACCCGCTCTGGCTAGGGAGATGCCAAGAGAGATATATAAGTGCCATGAGGCAGACTCCATCTTGTCTTCAGTTTTGCTACTGATCCTAGATGCAGCCTTGCGAGGGACAGAGAGCCGGGAAGGATTGCTGACCCAACCTGACATAGGATGTACACCAGAGACTTTTAAGATAGCAGTTTGTAACACCTCTGCTGAGAGCCTGCATCAAGAACTTGGTGATTGGTGCATGTAATGTATTCTCCTTAACAACCTTTCTCTCAACCTTTTCTTTCTTTTATTAATAAACCTTTAGATTTTAGATTCTAAAAGATTGACCCAGCGTGCTCTTGTGGGTAAGATCTAAAGTGTAAATTGACTGGGAACTGTGGCTGGTTCTTTGGGACCGGGAGAACCCATTCGGAGTAGGTGAGATTGGGTTCTATAACCCCTCACCTGTGTGTAAGGCCCGGGGCTGATTGCGGCAAAGGGAGAGCTGGAGTGTCTGAAGGGTTTTGCTCATGAAGTTTCCTGCTGGCCAGATTGGCAGCTGAAGCGCTCGGTGTGGCTGGTTGGTGGCCTATTTGGGAAAGGTCTCCAGTCGGGGGCTGTAAGGAACCCTGGTTTCAAGCAATTCGCCCTGAGCGGACGCCCTGAGCGGTGCCCAGACCCGGACCGGTCCGTCACAGTATAGAAAATATCTATTTGAATCAACCTCAACAAAATATTTTGGGGTCTTGCTTCAGCAAGCAACATTTTAAAAAAATAGTTTTGGTTTGACGCCAACCAAATTTTGTTTAGATTTGCTTTGGGTGGGCCACCCAACCAAAAAGCACTTGTCTGTTCATCAATATTCATATGAAATTAGTTATGAGAAAGAGGTTCTCAAAACTTCTGGCAAAGGAGACAAATAACGTTGGGAACTGATTAAAAAAACAGGAGGGAGAGGGGTTATGAAGCCAATCTGAAATACACAGCACTGTTGTAGTTAAGCTGAATATGTAAGATACTGTAGTATTGCTGCACATTAAAAATAATGAGTCACAGTCCAAGAAATCACAAGATTGGCTTTAAAATCGTGAGGGCTTTTTTAAAGAACTGTTGGGTGCTTTTTATTTGCCTATTGGTTTTTGCATCTTTAGGCAACATGTTTTCCAGCTTTTCTCTACAGCCATGAGATGATAAGATGAGTGGTTGTTTTTTGTTTTCTGTACCCCTCTAACCCCTTCTCCCCCCGCAGCTAAGAGTCTCACATTATCACACAACTCCAAGAGCTGGAACTGGCAAAGAAACTCCAACTAGCACAGACCTCATGATAAAATGATTTGATACAGAACCCCAGGGCCTGAGATGCCTTTTGTCTGGCCCGCTACCTCCCAATCTAGGAATTTAGCAGAACCTCTTGGCTACAGCTTCTGAGCACTTATGCAGTTGAACTCTGTCCTTGAGGTCAATGCGGATGTACTTAATTAAGGACTGATTAGCATCAGAGGCCCCCTTGGGACTAATCTGCATAGAGGGAATTGCTTTTCAGGAGGGATTAGGAAGAGAGCAATAAAGACTTTTATCAACCAATTTTCCTTTATTATTTGCTTTGAAGGCAAGAATACCCTAGAGTCTGCTCCCACCCAATTCACAGAACTGGAAGCAGTGAAAAACCTTTCAGGGAGATGGGAGACACATGTTTCCAAGATTTCCCTTTGTGCACAAATGCATAGGGAAGAATGGGCTTCGGAGAAAGGTTAGGCCCTGATTTCACCAGGAGCTGCAGGTGTTTCTGCACCTCTCAGATTTGGGACTTGCAGCCTTTTTTGGGAATCACTCTACAGTTCACACTATCCAGTCTGCCTGATAATGGCTTGTGGTGATGGTGGGGTTTATTAATGAGGACTTTCTTATGTATATTCAGGTCCTTTCTGAGGGCATTACCAATGAGTTAGAAATTCCATTAGCCCTTTGTGGCACCTGGCTATGTATTCATACACTTGGAAATGATGGATTTTTGTTTGTTTGTTTGTTTGTTTGTTTTAATCAGAAGAAATATTCCAAAAGGGCCATTTATGTGAAGAACCCATGGACTGATCTGTCCAAATTCCCTAGTTTTGATCCAGCAAAGAAGTTCTCTGCTCTGGCTTTCTTGTATTTTACACTTGTTCATAATTTATCCAGGACCAGACTGTTAATCTGACTCAGGGCCGGATTCTGCAACTTTAACTCACATGGCGTAGTGCCTTATTTGGTGTGCGTAACCCTACTGGCTGATTGCAGTGGGACTGCTCTTTAAGTATGGTGATACTCAACATGACTCAAGGTGGTAGGTTCAGCTCCAGCCCCTGCCATTCATTTAAAACCCTTGGATTTTGAGTTTTGCCCAGGGAAAGAACTAAGGCCTAGTCCACCCCTGCCCCCCTCCAATCTTACCTGTGCAAATAGTGTAGCTGAAGTCAACATACTTACTGTGATGTCTTCCACATAGTAAGGTCAGTGGGGGCTGCTCTCCCATCGACTCCAGCTACTCTTCTCGTCCTGGTGGAGTTCTGGAGTCAACGGTAGAGCAGACGCGATAAATCAATCACCAGTGGATCAATTGCTACAGCGCCAATCCACTGTGTAGTGAAGACAAGCCCTAAGGAAGGCCCAGCTACACCCTGTGTAGATCTACACACGTAGCTTCACTCACATGAATGGGACTGTTGATCAACAACAGGAGAACCAGTGGGAGGGGGTTGGATTAATGGATTTCCAATTCTGTGGGAAATATATCACAGATTGGGATTGTATTATCTTCTGGGTGGATTCTCACCTCCCCTTCGGGGTGCTTTCCTGCACAGCAGCCCTACCTCAGTGTGCATAACATTTTACAAGCAGCAATAAAAGTTCATAATACTATCAAGCTCTCTGGCTGCCCGGCTTTGTGAAAATGCCAACTCCCACATGGAACACTCCAGACAATGATGGGTTTCCCACCTCACACTCTCTTTTCTGCTTCTCAAAATGTTCTGTGATGCCTCTTTTTGTTATACTGAGCCATCTATGTACAAAAGGAGCAAATATGTTTTATCATAGTGAGAAAGCGTGTGCTATTCTGTTTACTGGCTCCAGTTCATACTCAGCACCAGGGCCGGATTAAGACATGGGCTAGCCGGGCAGCTGCCTGGGGTGCCAACCTATGGGGGGCGCCTGATGGCAGCTGTAAGGGGCGTGTAGCACCCCTTATAGCTGCCATCAGGCGCCGTGCACCCAGCTCTCCGATTGCGGGCTGCAGCAGCTCCCAGAGGCCACCCTGCAGCAGCCGCCTGGGGTGGGGGCCACGTTAACCCCTGCAGTGCCAGCCAGCAACTCCCTTCCACCCGCGGCCACGAGGCCCTGCACGGCCAGGCTCAGCCCACCCTGGGCGGCCCCGGGCTGCACGCCAGCGGCGGTAGCCAGGCTGGGCCAGGCCAGGCATGTGCGTCCTGCCGCCACCAGCTCTGTGCACCCTCCCCCACATGCCGGGTGGGGGCGGGGCTGCGCCTGCGCCCTCTCCCACGCACCGGCGCAGGGGCGGGGCCATGCACGCATCGTCCCCCACACACCGGCGCGGGGCGGGGCCGCACATGCGCCCTCCCCCAACCCGGGGTGCAATTAAACTGTCTGCCCGGGGCACCGAATGGTTCAGTCCAGCCCTGCTCAGCACAGGAACTACATGGTGTTGCCTTTATCTCACCTTTTGCATTTCCCGTACACAGGGGCCTCAGAGTTGCATTAAGCTTGCACTTGATGGCATGGGACATGCTTTCTCTGGGGGCTGGATCTACTGCCCCATCAGCTTAAACAGTGTATTGTAGTGAAGAACTGGGCCCTCTTGTCTTAAGCTCTGGCCAGGCCTACACTGGACTTGGCAGCTTGGCTTAAGGTATACACAGCTGGATTCAGCTTACTTTAAGCTGAGCGTGGTGGTGTCCCCACAACAGGATGCTGACAGGAGGAAATGTTCTCATCAGTTTCCCTTACTCCTCACAACAGCAGGAGTACCGGATGCCAACAGGGATGCCCTTTGAGTTTGATTTAGCGAGTCTTAACTAGACTTGCTAAATCGAACTCTGGAAGATCAATCACGGCAGTGGTGATCTTCCGTTTAGTGTAGACAAGGCCTCTGATTCATGTAACCATGTGGGTTGGGGTTTTTAAAAGCAATACACTTCTTTGCAAAACCATCAGTTGCCAGATGTCTCCTAAAGAGCTGTACTTTAGTCAGAAGTTAAATCTGTGTCAGAACAGTCACTGATAAGAACTAGTATTACTATTTAAAACCTCCCCGGTTTCCTTCAGCTCTTTCCATTGATAAATTCTCTTATGAGAGTTTTATAGTTTTGCAGAGGGTTTGACTCCAGCAACAGTCCCTGATCTACTGATTAATGTTTTTAATGATTAACGCTTGTGATGGCTCTGCACCTCCATGTGATATGGATCACATCTGCCAGACAAGTAACAGCCCAGTGTATTGATACGGTCATAAGCATTGAGTTATAGTGGAGGTAGGCCTGAGCTGTCACGTTCAGATCCAAATCCCAATTTTCCCAAAGTCTAGAAGTGTTCAGCTCCAGGGCTTTGATTTGGACTCAACTATAAATTCGAAATCACTTTAGGAGCAGAGACACATGGGAGTTCAGGCAGATTCCAGGATCCTGTACTTTGGCAGGAATCCCGGAGGGCAGAAGGAATGGAAAGGTTCAAATATGGGTGAGCTATTCCTTCTTTAATTGCTCTTCAGTCCTAGCATTGCTTGCCTTCATTGTTAGAAGGTCATGCTCTAAATTAGTACTGGATGCTCATTTTGGAAGCACATTGCAGTGAAGAATGCTTTAAAAATGCTCAAGAGATCAATGAGATAAATCTCTGAAAGTCTATTAGTCTATTTTAAGGCCCAAAGAGGTCATTATACTGTAGTCTGGCCTTCTGCACAACACAGGGCAGCAACTATAGAGGTGATAGTTTGAAGAAAAAGCGTGCTTTCTTTTGTTTTGAAAAGCACTGGAAGCTGCCTGATGCAGTGTGTAAGTATTCTAGGCTGGAGAGACCAACATTCAGGCCCTATTTGGGGGGGTGCGGGAGAGAACCAGGAGAGCCATTTGGCCAAGGCCTCAGGGACCTCAAATTTTGACATTTTTCTACCAAGTCATTTCCATTTATTATACACCTTGCAGTTATAATAGAGACAACAAAAGAAGCTATATATACCTGCAGAAAATTGATTTAAATCATTGGGGGAACTCGGCCTTTGCCAATTTTTTGGTTACATCCGAGTTTTCATCTGTAGGGCTGGAGACTGGAGTAGCTTCTGTGATTAGTGATTCTACATTATGAAATGCTGTTTACAGTCTTTGCATAGTTTAGAGGTTTTGAAAGTTGTAATTAATTCTGTTACTATAAAGTTATTTTGCTTGGTCTGCGGGTGAGTTTAACCCTTAAATTAGATGTTTGTCTTTGCATAGGAGATTTTTGTATTCTTGTTTTTTCTTATGTGTCTTCGTATACAATAATCATATCAGGCTCAGCTGTAAGCTACCTCTTCATCCAGTTTTAGATTCACCTTTAAAGTCTGTTTTGTTATTAGAGGAATTTAATAACAGGAATGTGTTAGTAGACAAAATTTCAAGACTTTGAAATAAGGCGATGAGGGCTGTAGTAAATAATACCCCCAAACTGTTATTATATAATATTCATTGTGAAGTATATACAATTAAAATTTTGTATAACCAATAGCCTTTAGCGAATTAATTTATTGTGTTACTGTGTTTTAAAAGATCCCCTTTATAAAAATGAAGTGAAGATTTAAAAGTGATGCAAGTAAGAGATGGCAAAAGCAACTGAGTGAAGCAGCAGTTAAGAGTTTAAAGCAAATAACATAATATCTCATGGAAAAAACGCCTCAGCCATTAGACAGTGACCATACTGACAGTGACACTTCCAGTTCTGATGATGAAAACTTTGTACCCACAGATGACATTTCAACGCGACTGCCTCAAAATGAGGAGGTCATTAAACAAGACACGGAAATGCCAACAGTAGTGATAGATGAAGAATCTATACTCGATTTATAGACTGTGCAGGCAGAAAATAAGGACCTCGGAAATGCTGTGCAGCAAGAGCAAGAACTTATGACTAGCACAGGACACAGTGTAACAACAGTGGCATCAGAACCTGATAATGGACTTCTTGATAAGAACAGTGTTGCTCAAATGCAGTCGTTTCTCAAAGTTAGTTTTCAGATTCCAAGTAATATACTGAAAGATGCTGAAAATCATGCTTTTCCCATTCGTCTGCTGACAAAAACTCTTCCAAATGGAGAGATCTTCACAAGAGACTAGCTCTGTTGGAGCATGGAAAAGCAGGCTCTATACTGTGTACCCTGTTTCATTTTAAGAGTAATACTTCGAATGCATCAGTACTGTCTAATCCATCCCCATCAGATTGGAGCATCAGTAGAGGTTGGAGGAAGTTGAAAGACCAAATAGCTGCACATGAAATTTCAATATCACATAAAGATAACTATGTTAAATGGAAATCAGCTAGTAGAGCAGCACTATCTGACAGTTCAATTGAAAACTTACTCCTGAGTGAAAGAAACAGAAATTGATAACTGGAAAAAACTCCTTGAGTGTATATTGAATATCATTCTTTTTCTTTCTGAACAGGGATTGTCTTAGATTGGTTCCAGTCAACTTACTGGTGACCCTACAAATGGAAACTTTCTTTGTATACTTGAGCTTCTTTGCAAGTATGACCCACTTTTATCAGGCCATGTTAAGTGTGTTCATGAATCACAAGAGAGTGGAAAACATATGCAAGGCCATTATCTGTCTACCAGAATGCAAAATGAGTTTATTGAGCTGTGTGAGACTATGACGGAGTGTACATACCCCGCACTAGAACAGGAGAGGTGAAAACCCTGTGGGCGGAGGAAGTCCCACCCCTTCAACCAAACTGGGCATGCTCCATGTGCTGGGGCAGCATAAAAGACAAGAGAGCAGCTTATTGCGAGCTGGCCAGTGAAGCGAAAGGACTTCCAGACAGAGCTCCGGCCTGCAACGGCCAGTGATCTAGACAGTGGGAACTGAAGTTCCAGGAAACTGCCGCTACTCAACCCCAGCAGAACCCCAGAGAGAAGCCACTGCCAGGGACCTGGGAGACCCAGCCGCTACGTGGGATGACGGCCTAACAGCACCGGTAGGAAGCAACTGATGGAGGGTGCAGATGTGGTGCCAAGTACCAGGAGGGGTGGGTCTAATCTAGGGTGGAGATCACGGGGCTGGGCTCTTTGGGTCAGGTCAGTAAATCGCCCCCTAGCCCTTGTGAGAGAAATGTACAGGAATGTGTATATGTCATTTCTTCCTGTACAAACATCAAAGATAAGGTCAATATAAAGGCTCCAGCTATGCAGTATTTCTTTTTTAACCAGGGCTCTTGATGTGAATTTGAACATTTGTACTGCAGAGTTTTGATTGCTTGGCATTGAACTTGCTTGAATCTGAGTAATTGTACCAGGTGTTCCATATTCAGCAGAGGGAAATATGGTCACCCTACGTGTGGGAAACAAGTGGTCTGAGTTATTGACACTTTCCAGTTCAGACTCTAATTAGCTACAGGAAGGTGATCTACAAAGGAAGTGTGGGGGGGAGGGAAAGGGCAAAAGTGGCTTGCCTTACTTTTGTTGTTGTTATAATATATGAAGAACCTGAGTTACTTTTGGTTTCCCCTGTTTGTTTTTTTATATTCAGGTCCTATCTCAGCTGCAGGCTTCCTGTAACTGAAATATTTTAAAAAATGATCATAACCACAAAAGTCAGGAGACTGAAAGTGAGCAGATGAAGGGATTTTTAGTCCAATGCTTCAATGACTGCGTAACCCATTGGAGAAAAATCATCTTGGTGAAAGAGCCAACATGTCCCATTCAATTATGGCACTTACAATAACAATATGATCCCCAACACCACCAAAAGAGAGAGAGAGAAAAAAAATCCACAAAAACACACACACACACAAGTTACTATTTCTAAGATAAAAAAATCCCTTAAAAATGTCACACCCTCTCTATACAACATAATATAGAGGGGCAGGAAAATGATGGCACAGGCCCAATTTTGTAAAAATTCTTTGCAGTTTACCTTTACAATTCTCTCAAATGAACCAGCAGGGATCATATTAGATCCTGCTTGTGACTGCATCTACCTTTTGAAAAAGCACTGACCGGAGAAAGAATATTTTAACCTTCTTGAAAAGTCACATAACTGATTTTCATCTGCCTGTTACCAGCAATGAAAAACTTTTCAGGAATTGTATGTTCCTGTAACAATTTGCCAGTGTTCTTACAATGCCAAGCTGGTCAAAATATATCAACATGCAAATATTTTTTATGTAAAAGGACAATTTTTTTTTGGTATAGAAAATAGGCTTTAGTCAAAGAAATAAGAACATAGGACCAGAAGGGACCTGACCCCGCTCCCCCCCCCCCCCGCCCCAGATCACAGAATCCAGTCCCCTGCTATCACAAACAATTGTGTCATATGATTAGTTTCATAACATAAGCTATAGGGCTTAGTACAGAAGTAACTATGAAATCCCATGGCCTGTGATGTACAGGAGGTCAGACTACATGATCAGATAGCCCACTCTGGCATTAAGAATCTATAAAATATCCCCCATTTTCTGACCAGTTCTAGTAAGCTCTTAGAAAAAGAAAAGCAGAAAAAGCCATCCGCATACACATGGCAAGCTCAGCTGAATCCCCTCAGAAATAAAGCCGGTGCATAAGAGGAGCCAACTGCACTTGTAGTTTACATTTGGCTCAGGTTTTCAGCATTCATGCTCCTTCCCTAGCCAGACCCAGAAGTGGGAAGCTAAGAAACTAGCATCCCCCTGAGAAAGGATTGAGAGTGCTTTGGTGACCTGAAGTGCCTTGCGATCGGCTGAGGTGGCACTTGCTCCTCCTTTGTCCTCAGGAGCAGCTGTATTTCACATGTTCCTCCCTTTTCCAGACTGTGGGGCAGAATAAGTTATCCTGCTGGAAACCATAACAACAAGCATTGTCTAAGATTGGAAACAAATCCTCTAACACCCTCATTGGATGCCTTGAGGGGAGGCAAAATCCTCCACGTGCCCAGAAAAAATGGAGCTTAAATAAATAGCTGATCTGAAATTGACATAAAAGGACATTCCAAAGCTAGCTGTTTTGAAGTAGTAATTTCTGTACTTATTTTTACATGGGAAAGCATGATCTATGGACACAGTAAAACGAAGAGAAAGTGCCTGTGATTGGCTTACTGAAGCATGATTTCTACAACCCACGACTGTAATGTCTTGTAAATATTTTATCTGAAATCGCCCTCATGTTTTAGGCTGTCAGACACAGAGAATGGTATCCTGGCATCAGTTTCTATGCAGAGCTAAGTTCCATCTGCTGATTAAAGACAGAATACATAGCATATATTAATCATAAAGCGGTTGTAAAAGGCAGTAACTGTGAACTGCTAATCACCACTACGGGAGTGCAAGGTATCACTTAGCATTATGAATTATGTTAGTCCTGCTAGGTCTTGAAAAGCCTATCAATCTCTCCTGTCTTTTTCATTTTATATAATATTCATAATAAAAATATATGATTTATTAAATATAATATACATATATCTTTGTTATGTGCTATAGTCATGTTGTAAATTTTCTACTTTAAAGTATTACCTGAACAGTTTTTAAAGAGCATTTAAATGCAGTATTTTACTTCATTCTTATCAGGAAAACAGAATAACTCAATTATACTATAATTAAATACGATGAATGGACAAAACCAGACATTCCATGTATTTTTTATACTAGCCAAATGGTAAGTAGGTAGCATACAGCGAACATCACACTTTCAGTTAGCTTTATCTAACTTTGATCAGGAGTTTAAAGCCTCATGTGTATACTCATGCATTTCAATACTGATCTGCAATGCTCTCTGGACTTGTCTTGCCCTGACAAGTATTCACATTGCTAATCAAAGCCACCTTTGACATGGGATCAAGATGAGATAAAGCTTAGACTAAGGCCATCACCTGCTTTCACTTACCAGCAATGTTCCCTCTAATTTTTTTTATCCACGTAGGGAATACATTTTATTATATGCACTGATATATGTGTGAATGTGTACCACCAGTAGAAATACATGCCAGCTGCTGCAGGAGTTCTGCCAATCAGCTGGGTGGCATTTGAATTTCAGTGCCTTTCTGCATCAGATTGAGATGGTAGGCTGTGATTGGTGGAAAACTCAGATGAAATGTCAATACGCTGTGCTACTGGTTTGGACTCAGAAAGGACTGTGTCCCTTTGATCATGAATCTTTTGAGTATCTTTAAGAAGTTGTTCAATGTTATCCCTCTCAACATCTAATGTTGCATTACGTGCTTCAAATACAAGCTCAGTTTCATGGATCATTTTTAGCAATCATTTGTTCTGACCATCTCGTCAACATGCCGTGAAGGGAAACAGGCAGATGCTGCTTAAGAATTTCCCACTTTCGAGGACTGCTACTGGAGAGGTTGTACAATTGCTGGATTGTTCCAAAATATGAGATTGCTTCCTTGCATGATTCAGCATAATCAACACCAACAGGATTTAGTTTGTTTGCCACAACTGGAGAAAATACAGTTTGGATTTTGCTCAAAAAGGACCAGTTGTACTCCGTTGTACTTTCCAGCCATATTGGATCCATTCTCATAATCTTGGCCAATGACAATGCACAACACAACTGAACATTGTCCCAGTCTAGTGAGACAAAGACAAATTGTGACAATCCCCTTCTCAAACACCATGATCAATGAATCATATATTCCACCCTGTGCATGGGGGTGGACTCATTTCCACAGCATGCACTCTGGTCTATTGATCATAGAAACATAGAATACTGGAATTGGAAGGGACCTTGACAGGGACCTCACAGCAGAACCAAGCACCGTCTAGACCATCCCTGATAGATGTCTATCTAAAATGCTTTTAAATATCTCTACTGATGGAGATTCCACAATCTCCCTAGGCGATTTATTCCAGCGCTTAACCATCTTGACAGTTAGGAAGTTTTTCTTCATGTCCAACCTAAACCTCCCTTGCTGCAGTTTAAGCCCATTGCTTCTTGTCCTATCCTCAGAGACCAAAGAGAATAATTTTACTCCCTCCTCCTTGTAACACCCTTTTAGGTACTTGAAAACTGCTATTATGTCCCCTCTCAGTCTTCTCTTTTCTAAACTAAACAAGCCCAATTCTTTCAGTCTTCCCTCATAGCTCATGTTCTCAGGCCTTTAATCATTCTTGTTGCTCTTCTCTGGACCTTCTCCAATTTCTCCACATCTTTCTTCAAATGTGGTGCCCAGAACCGGACACAATACTTCAATTGTGGCCTAATCAGCACAGAGTAGAACAGAAGAATGACTTCTCGTGTCTTGCTCACAACACCCCTGTTAATGCATCCCAGAATCATGTTTGCTTTTTTGCAACAGTGTCACACTGTTGACTCATATTTAGCTTGTTGTCCACTATGACCCCTAGATCCCTTTCTGCCGTACTCCTTCCTAGACAGTCGCTTCCCATTCTATATGTGTTAGACTGATTGTTCCTTCCTAAGAGGAGCACTTTGCATTTCTCCTTATTAAACTTCATCCTATTTACCTCAGACCATTTCTCCAGTTTGTCCAGATCATTTTGAATTATGACCCTATCCTCCAAAGCACTTGCAGCCCCTCCCAGCTTCGTATCATCTGCAAACTTAATAAGCCTACTCTCTATGCCAATATCTAAACAGTTGATGAAGATATTGAACAGAACCGGCCCCAAAACAGAACAAAAGAGAACCGGCCCCTGTGGAACCCCACTTGTTGTGCCCTTCAGCAGGATTGTGAACCGTTAATAACTACCTTCTGAGAACAGTTATCCAGCCAGTTATGCACCTACCTTACAGTAGCCCCAGCTAAGTTATATTTGCCTAGTTTATTGATAAAAAGCTCATGCAAGATCTTATCAAATGCCTTACTAAAGTCTAGGTATACCGTGTCCACTGCTTCTCCCTTATCCACAAGACTTGTTATCCTATCAAGGAAAGCTATCAGATTGGTTTGACATAATTTGTTCTTTACAAATCCATGCTAGCTGTTACCTGTCACCTTATTTTCATCCAGATATTTGCAGATGAATTCCTTAATTACTTGCTTCATTACCTTTCCAGGCACAGAAGTTCAACTGACTAGTCTGTGGTTTCCTGGGTTGTTCTTATTTCCCTTTTTATAGATGGGTACTATATTTGCCCTTTCCCAGTCTTCTGGAATCGCTCCTGTCTTCCATGATTTTTCAAAGATGATAGCTAAAGGCTCAGATACCTCCTCTATCAGCTCCCTGAGTATTCTAGGATGCATTTCATCAGGCCCTGGTGACTTGCAGACATCTAACTTTTCTAAATAATTTGTAACTTGTTCTTTTTTTAGTTTATATTCTAAACCTACCCCCTTCCCGCTAGCATTCACTATGTTAGGCATTCCTTCATCATGGGACTTCTTAGTGAAGACCGAAACAAAGAAGTCATTAAGCACCTCTGTCATTTCCAAGTTTCCTGTTATTGTTTCTCCCTCCTCACTGAGCAGTGGGCCTACCCTATCCTTGGTCTTCCTCTTGCTTCTAATATATTTATAGAATGTTGTCTTGTTATCCTTTATGGCTATAGCTAGTTTGAGCTCATTTTGTGCCTTTGCCTTTCTAATCTTGCCCCTGTATGCCTGTATTGTTTGCTTATATTTGCTTTGTAATTTGTCCTAGTTTCCACTTTTTACATGACTCCTTTTTTATTTTGAGATCATGCAAGATCTCCTGGTTAAGCCAAGGCGGTCTTTTGCCATACTTTCTATCTTTCCTACGCAGAGGAATAGCTTGCTTTTGGGCCCTTAATAATGTCCCTTTGAAAAACTGCCATCTCTCTTCAGTTGTTTTTCCTATTAGTCTTGCTTCCCATGGGACTTTACCTACCAGCTCTCTGAGTTTACCAAATTCTGCCTTCCTGAAATCCATTGTCTGTATTTTGCTGTTCTCCCTTCTAACATTCCTTAGGATCACAAACTCTATGATTTCATGATCACTTTCATCCAAGCTGCCTTCCACTTTCAAATTCGCAACCAGTTCCTCCCTATTTGTAAAAATCAAATCTAGAACAGCTTCTCCCCTACTAGCTTTTTCAACCTTCTGAAATAAATAATTGACTTCAATGCAGTCCAAGAACTTATTGGATAGTCTGTGCCCTACTGTGTTAGTTTCCCAGCATATGTCTGGATAGTTGAAGTCCCCCATCACCACAACGCCCTGCACTTTGGATTATTTTGTTAGATGTTTAGAAAAAGCCTCATCCACCTCTTCTAGTGGGATGAGATTTTGACCTGCCTCCTTTCCCCACAATGTGTCATCTTCTGCAGCAGGTCCAGTGTCCCAGGAAAAAGTAAAGGCTGGAAGGAGTAGCAGAGCCCCATTCTGTTTCCTGAATTTGATGAAGGACCCCAGCTTCCTGACATCAGGCGTAGGTAGGCTGGCTTCAATAGGCTTTAGGGGCTGCAGCTGCAGGGGCTGTGGGCTAGACATGTTCCCCTTGGGAAGGCAGAGTCAGAGTAGGGAGTGAGCTAGATTTGAGTCAAGTTCATCTTCTAGTTCAGTGGACCATGTTCCAACCTTGGCCCCAACCAGGTTCATGCCTGGCCTTGGGTCCCTTCTTGTCCTTCTGGAGCAGCTGGGGGTGCAAGCTGTCATGGAGGGCCCTGCCCACATCCCTTTGCTCCAGGCTCCCTTGGGGACAGAAGGAGCTGAGGATCTAGTGCTAACTTGTCTCCCCCAGTGTCTCCAGCAGAGGAACTGGTGGAGAAAGACTCCTGGCCCAGGGGAGACTGGAAGCTCATAATAGAATGCGGCGGGAGCCCCCTCTCCTTCCCTCCCATTAGGACTCGGCACAGTTCTCCAAACTAGGGAACTTGGCGGCTTAGCTGAAACTGTCCATCAGTGACTCATCTAAGGACATCGATCGGCTTACCAGGGAGGGGATTTACCACCTCTCCAAACTGCTGCTTTGCCAGAGGTAAGGAAACCCAGCTGGGAAATGGCACCCAATAGAAAAGTGACAGTGACAGAAGCCAGGCAACAGGACCCTCAAGAAATGACCCACCTCTCATCTGAGACTGTCCCCCATGGGGTAACGAGAGCCCTGTTGAAACTTGCCAAATCCTCTGAGATTGGCCCCAGCTGGAGGATGAGTCTGTCTCTCCCCTTCACCCCCTACTCCACTTAAGATCAATCCCCTTCCCCAGTCCCCAAGGATACTCCACCCACCATAGGGAGCCACCCTCAGGGACAGAGATGCAACCTGATGGGAATGGAAGAACACAGCCACCAAAACCAGGCAGAGAAATCTGACAAGAGTCTACTAAGGAACAGCTGTCATAGGAAGACGGAGGGAATGGAGGCAGGAGTAACTCCTACAATGGATATGAGGGTCTGGCACTGGAGGTCACTGAAGAGGAAGACGAGTCCATCCCAGGGTGCCATTTGCGACTAATTTTCCCTGATTCCTGGGGCATCCAACTCTCTGGCACATCCTTGTTCTCTTGAGACAGGACGACATCACAGCCATGGTGACTTGCCAGCTCCACTCCATCTGATCCTGCCATCAGGTGCCTGAGAATCTGCAGGGACTACACCATTTAGGGTGACTCTGATGGGCTGTAGAAACCCATGCTGGGCCAGGAGGATTAGAAAGCAGGCCTGGACACTGGGATCCCAACCTATCACAACTGCAGTACCTGATCAAGCTGGAGAAAGAGTTTCAAAGGGAGCCTGTCATGGTGTATACATGTGCGCACACTAGCTCAGAAACCAAAGGGTTAATCCAGGCACTGCCAGCCGCTGCTGATTGGCAGGCTAATAGCAGCTGGGAGGGCTACTAAAGTGGAGTAAGCAGGCAGGAGAAAGGGACTTGGGTCATCAGATTGCTAGAAAGCCATCCAAGGACAGCCCAACAGAACAAATCCCCTAATGGACCTGAGTACAGAATGGACTTCCAGATTCCTGGGCACGAGGAGTGGAGTCCCTCCGAGCTGAGTGAGCTGGAGCCACATCCTCCTCACATTTGACCAGGGGTTGCACCTTTGCACTGATGCACTCAGAGCCAGACAGCTCTGAAAGGGGAGAGACCACATAGAATGAGAGAGTGACCTGGGGAGATGCTGAAGAAGAGTACAGCAGGAGTCCTGGCTGTAGGTGAGAATCTGCTAATAGCTGCTGCCCCAGACCTGAGAGCAGGGGCCAGCCTTTGCCTAAAACTACAGACCCCTTTGTTAAGTGTCAAGGCAGGAGCAACAAGGGTGATGTCGTGGTGGCTGTCTGCTATAGACCACCAGATAAGGTGGAAGAGGTAGACTAGGCTTTCTTCAGACAACTAAGAGAAGCTTCCAGATCACAGGCCCTGGTTCTCATAGGCAACTTCAATCACCTTGACTTCTGTTGGGAGACCAATACAACAGTACACAGACAATCCAGGAAGTTTTTGAAGAATATTGGGGACAACTTCCTGGTGCAAGTGTTGAAGGAACCAACCAGGGACCATGCACAGCTCAACCTGCTGCTCACAAACAGGGAGGAATTGGTAAGGGAAGTAGCTGTGGGGGGCGACATGGGCAGCAGTGATCATGAGGTGACCGAGTTCAGGATCCTGACCAAAGGAAGGAAGAAGAGCAGCAAAATACAGACTCTGGACTTCAGAAAAACAGACTTTGGCTCCCTCAGGGAACTGATGGGCAGGATTCCCTGGGATGCTAACATGACGGAGAAAGGAGTCCAGTAGAGCTGACTGTATTTTAAAGAAGCCTTATTGAAGGTGCAGGAACAAACCATCCCTATGTGCATAGGAAAGGCAAATATGATAGGCAACCAGCTTGGCTTAACAGTGAAATCTTTGCCAAACTTAAACACAAAAAGGAAGCTTACAAGAAGTGGAAACTTGGACAGATGACTAGGGAGGTGTGTAAATATATTGCCTGAGCATGTAGGGGTGTAATCAGAAAGGCCAAAGTGCAATTGAAATTGCACCTAGCAAGGGTGTGAAAGGTAACAAGAAAGATTCCTACGGGCATGTTAGCAATAAGAGGATGACCAGGGACAGCTGCAGGAGGGTTTAAATATGGGACTGTCCCTTTAAAAACGGGACCTCTGGTCACAGTACCCATGTTGCTGTGTATGGAAGTATCTGTTGGTAGCGTAAGTCAATGGAAATTACCACAGATTCACACTGGAGAACAGAGATCAGAATCTGGACCAAAAGCCACTGTGTGATCCTTTTGAAATGGCAGAGTTGAAAACATACTACGGCTTTGTATGAGGGCTCTCCCAAGGCTCTCCTCTGTGAGGAGAGTAGCTAATAGTGACTGTAGTCTGGTTCACACTGGCCCTTTACAGTGCTATAACTTGATGCACCAGGGTGGGGGGAGGGGGGGAGTGGTCCACACCCCTGAGTCAGAAAGTTACAGTGAGTCAGAAAGTTACAGTGCTGTGAAGTGCCAGTATAGGCTGGCCTAAAGCTTATCTTCCAAAAGGGCATGAAGAGTCTTAAATAGCAGCCAAATGTCTGCTAATTGTTAATTGGCTAATGCCAATTGAGATGCATTCATGAGAGTTAACTTGATAACAGTTGCCTTATCAGTCTCGACTGAGATAGCTAGTCCTGGCTAATGTCCTTCAGCAGTGCTCCAGGAAATGCCGTGTTTGGTCAAGGAAGCAATATCCCATTTTTACTTTGTTGAACAAGATTTACTCCAGGTATAAATATGAATCATTTCAGCAGAAGGCAGCTCCCTCCATCTTTGGTATTAAGTAATTGTTTTGTCCATGTGGCATGCGGGGCTCTGGCTGCACTCTAAGAAATTTGAGGGCAAGAAAATAAATCCACATAGACATCTTCTGTCGTGTATGCTCATAAACTAAGAAGGGGCCACCAAGCTCCACAGCTTTAATAAGGCAGCAGCATCATATCCCATTGTTATGAGGCTGCAGCAAGCTTGTGTCAGTAACCAAGCTGAGTGAAGAAATTTCAGTGGAATAGTTTCAGTCAGGAAATGCTGCTTTGCCAGAATCGAAACGTATCACAAGAGCATGTTGATAAGAGTTTTCTTTGAAAACTTTTCTAACTAATTCAGATTGAAAGGGAGTATTTTATTTCAACTTTCTTATTAGGTTTTACATTTTTACCTTTTTCAACCATTGCAGTTGATTTTCACAGTATATATTATTAATGTGCTGTATGTGTATATAATTAATATTTTATGTTTTAATGTTTGGGCATTTTTCCAATGAAAATTTTTGATAAGGTCATTTCAAAGTGTTTCTGAAATTTGTTTCACAGTAAATTTCAACTTTCCATCCCAATTTAGAATGAAAGGAAATTTGGAAATGTCAGAATTTCCCATAGGAAGGGAATTGTGTTTTCTGACTAGCTCCGGTAATACAGATCTGAGGAGCTGCTCCTTAGGGCAAGTCTATGCTACAAAGTCGATCTAAGTTAGTCACCGCAGTAATTAAATAGCTTTTATATGTCCACACCATGCTCCTTGTGCTGGAGATGCGCACTCACCAGGAGCGCTTGCACCGATCTATTAATGTGAAAGATTGTGGGATAGCTTCTGAAAGGCAGCAACAGTCAGTGTAAGCAGTGTTGCGTTTACAAGGGCATTGCTTTGACCTAACTACATTGACCAAAGTGTTACGCCTCTCATGGAGGTAGAGTTATTAAGTTGGTGTATCAGGTAAGTTACATGAGTGGGAGTTCTTTTTAGCATAGGCAATTATAGAGCTAGGTCAACATGAGCTGCCTTGGGTTGATCTAACTAGTATGGATCAGGCCTTGGTAAGAGATAGCTTTTGCCCTAGGAAATCTCAGATACTAGGGAAGAATGTGGAAAGCCATGCCAAAGATGCACCACTGGGAGGAACTGTGTCTAATTTTAGCAGAAAAGAGGAGTCCTGTGACACCTTAAAGACTAACAAATTTATTTGGGCATAAGCTTTCATAGGTAGGAACCCACTTTGTAAGATGAATGAAATGGAAATTTCCATTTAGCAGGGTACATATACACACGCAAAGATGGATGTGTTACATAACTATGTGGAAGACCAGTAATAACGGGGTCAATTCAATCAGGGTAGATGTGGCCCATTGCCAACAGTTGATGAAAAGGTGTCAATACCAAAAGAGAAAAAATTATTTTTTGTAGTGAGCTCACCACTCCCAGTCTCTCGTCTATTGTTTTTGCTGAAATGGACTACCACGGCTTCTTCTCTGAAACTTGTCTAATTTTAAGACATTATGATTTTAAAAAAATCTTATCTATTCTGTGCTTTTTGGGATTTTCCCATGAGGCCTCCAGGACTCAAGAATAAAACACATGGCTGCTTAAGGGAATATGAGAAGTATTTGGGTAACTGCATCAAAACCCTGGAATTTCAAATATGGGCTAAGGTGATTCCAGTTTATTCCTTTTTAAAAATCAAAATATTAGCAACAGCAGCTGTTTCTTTTCCTGATACAAGCAGCCACTTTGGTGAGCAAACTCTGAGAGAGTCCCTCCTGCTGTTCATCATATGCTATCCAGCACAAAAGCATTTTCATTTTAAATATTGGATGAAAATTTTAAAAATTTCTTTAAAACTGTTCCTCAGAATGTGTGCGTGCACAAACCTAGAATATCTACATTATGGAGATTACACCACCAGAGCCCTGTACCATACACCCCACCTATCTCAACAGAAGTCACTGGAAACACGACCACCCTAAACTAAGGTTCTTCTTCAGGGAGAGTCTCCGTGGGTGCTCCGCTACAGGTGTCGGGGCTCGTCCCGGTGCTGCAAGTCAGAGACTCATCAGCCGTGGTCCAGCCGGACCGCGCATGCATGGCAGGCGTCACGTGCCTTTCACGCCATTTGTGAGCATGCGTGCAGGCCAGCTCCCGCTAGTTCCTCCTAACCGTCCATGGTCACAGGCGGAGCGAACTGCCTCTCCTCGAAAAAAATAGAGTAGATTTATTAGAAAGTTTATTGTTAGTCATGGTTTAGTTAATAGTTCATAGTTTTAGTTATACTTATAGTTCATTGTTTAAAAAAAAGAGGTATTTAGTATATACACAATAGTTAATATATATATATATATATATATATAGGGTTTTTTCTGTTACCTCTTAGACTAATATTAGAAATGCCGGGATCACCTGGTTTCAAAAAGTGCATAGAGTGCCACGATCCTATGCGTGCGTCAGACAGGCACGCGAGCTGAATCAAGTGCCTGGGTGAGGGACACATCCCTCAAAAATGCCCGCATTGTACCAAACAAACGGCACAGGCCAGAAGAGATCGCAAAATGTGATTAAAAATGCTGCTCTTTAATAAGGCCATGCAGCCGCCACAAACGGACTCCTCCAGACTGCCAAGATCACCAGACCGGGCGAGACCCTCTCTGGAACCGCCCGCGGCCAAGAAAAAGCCTTTCTCTCCCTGCCACTCATCTTCCAAGAGACTAAGTGTGGGAGATAGGCTGGGCATTTTGGGAATAGCCTCCAGTCGCCATACTGAGAGGCATAACCCGAGCCGAAGTACATCTGCGCCAAGTCTGGTGCTTTCCAGAGATTTGGCACTGGCTGTTTCAGCAGTGTCTAGGGCGGACTTGGCACCGAGCCAAGAAAACAAGCCCCAACATCGGCACTGTCTAATGTGGCACCGCTTCACATGGCACCGCAAATGATTTCAGCACCGAGTCCTCCGGCACTGACCATGGCACCGAGTCCATCAGCACCGGCTCCAGCCAAGTCCGCCATCACCAGTTCCCAGTTCAGCACCAAGCCTCACATCTCCACCCGTCACATCAGCACTGAGTCCCGCAGCACCGGGCTCACCTGCCGCCGCACCGGTATCCTGAGCAATGGTACCAACGCAGGCACCGCATCATCGGCAATCATCCCCGGCACTGGAGAAGGTGAGACGCAAGTCTAGGAGACTAATAACTCCATCTCCTAGCCCGGAACCAGCGTCTTTTTCCCCTCAGCCTCAATCTCCGTTTCCACCTCCCTCAGTGCAATCGGCACATGTCGATCATACAACACAACACCACAGCCACTCTCATCAATATCCACCATCGCCTTACCGACACTATAGATGTTCTCGATCTCCAACATATTCAAGGGGTAGATCTTGCTCACCTAGATCACCCACCAGATCATCCTACTCCAGACACTACCATCCGACCGGGAGGAGGTACTTTCCTTATTATTCCCCCAGGAGGTACTACCACGATCGCTATTCTGAACAGCGTGACTATCATAGGTGACACCACTATTCAGTGGAGCATTCCTACTCAGAATCATCTCACCACCAGGAACATCACCGCTCTCATAGCACTGACAGATTATGCACACCTTCAGAGGCAGCTACAAGACTGCCTACCCCCTCAGGGGACATACCATTACCAGCACATCAGCCCAAACCACAGGACACCCAGACGTCACAGCAACCACAACTGAGTGCAGAGTCACCTACGGACCAGTTCTTCTCTTCCCCGGACAACGTGGTTTTTCCCAGTGACTCATCACCAACAGATGATATTCGACAGTTTCTTGAACTGTTCAGATGAGTCACTGACACACAGGAGGTGCAACTTGTTGAACTGCAGCAGAAACATCGACTGCTGAAGAATCTCCAGCCATCACAAAAATCTAAGATTGTGTTACCGCTCAATGATATGATCCTTGAGATTGCTAACGAGCTATGGCAAAATCCAGCTTCCTCTTAACCAATGAATAAGAGGGCGGACAAGAAATATTTCATGCCCTCAAAGGGCATGGAGTTTCTATTTACGCATCCTCAACCCAATTCACTACTGATGGATGCAGCCCAACAGCCAAAACCCCCCAATACAAGAATCCAGCTTCTGACAAAGAGGGCAAACGACTGGATTTGTTCGAGAGAAAGGTTTACTCTTCCGTGACATTGACTCTCAGAATGGCGAATTACATGGCTTTCTTGTCCAACCACAACTTTGACAATTATATGAAATTGGTGACACTTTTGGAACACCTTCCTGAGGACAAACTTCAACTACTGAAGTCCATAGTACAAGAGGGTTATACGTCATCTAGGGTGGCATTACAGATCACCTTAGACAGCGGATACGGCAGCACGAACCACAGCGACGTCAGTGGTGATGTGCAGATCATCATGGCTCCAGATGGCCGCCGTCCCCAAGGAATTGCAATCTAAGGTAGAGGACTTGCCTTTCGACAGACAGAGTCTGTGTGCAGAAAAAACAGACCAAGTACTGTACTTGGGCAAGGACTCAAGGACAACCCTCAAAACCCTAGGGGTGTACACACCACCATATCACCGCAAGCCACACAACCTTCTCTTATGCCACATCAAGGCCTAGACAATATGACCAGCAACAACGCGTGAGACCAAGGCAACAGAAACGGTGCCCTCAGCCCAACAGAGCGCCCAATTCCCAAAATAACAGTTGGCCAATTTGATGGCATGGTCGAGGGACTACAGACCATCCCCCTCAAATACCAACCAGAGTTGCGGAAGCTATTTCACGACAGACCACGACCGTACCAGCAAAGGTGGTTCACCATCACCACTGACCGGTGGGTCCGGGAGCTAGTGTCATCTGGCTACATGATTCCTTTCCTTTCTCTCCCCCTAACCACCCCACTGTCCCCATCCCTCTTCAGGGACACATCTCACAGGGCCCTCCTAATGCAGGAGGTCCTGCACCTAATACATATTGGCGCCGTGGAGAGAGTTCCACACCAGTTTCAGGGCAAGGGGTTCTATTCTTGCTACTTTCTGAACGAGAAAAAATCTGGGGGTTGGAGACCGATTCTGGATCTGCGAAGACTCAATCGCTATCTTTGCAAACACAGATTCAAGATGGTGACGTTAGCTTCCATTATTCCGGCACTCAACAGCGGAGATTGGTTTACATCCCTTGACTTACAAGACGTGTACTTTCACGTGACAATACACCCAGCACACAGACATTTTCTAAGATTTCTCATAGGTACGGAGCACTTTCAATACAGAGTCCTCCCATTTGGTCTCTCATCAGCACCCAGAGTCTTCTCAAAGACACTCTCAGTGGTAGCAGGGCACCTACACAGGCACGGCATCATGATATTTCCGTACCTAGATGATTGCCTGATCAAGGTGCGTTCTTTTGAAAATGCCATGAGCGCTACAGACACTACGAGAACCCTATTCGAAACGCTCGGGCTACTGATCAACTTCCCAAAGTCATCCCTCACGCCCCAAAAGTCCCTTGAGTTCATTGGGGCACGGTTAGATTCTACAACTGCCAAGGCTTACCTTCCACTAGCCAGATTTCATACAATACAAAACCTCGTTCAAATTCTTTGCATCAGCCCGAGTCCCCATACTGATCTGCTTACACCTCATGGGACACATGGCAGCCACAACTTACGTAGTCCAACACGCAACATTACACCTCAGGTGCCTTCAACATTGGTTAGCTTCCATCTATCAGACAGGCAATCCTGACGTACACAGAACAGTGTCAGTGCCTACGATAGTAAAGGGCTCCCTCGCATGGTGGGCCTCTCCCAACAACATGCTCAATGGCGTTCCATTTCACCGTCCACAATCTATGATACAGGTTACTACAGATGCATCCCTTTTGGGATGGGGAGCCCACTGTGTGGGATCCCACGTTCAGGGAATGTGGACCCCACAAGAATCTCTCCAGCATATCAATTTACTAGAGCTGAGAGCAGTATTCAACACTTGCAAGCGGTTCTTCTCCATTATTCGCAATCACTTCATCCAAGTCCTTACCGACAACATAACCTCGGTTTATTACATCAACCGTCAAGGCGGAGCCCGGTCCAGAACCCTATGTGCAGAGGCTACGAAATTATGGAACTGGTCCATTCATCACGAGATCACCATACTAGCTACATACCTTCCCGGCAAGGACAACATCATTGCTGACATGCTTAGCAGACATTTTTTTTCCCCAAGACGAATGGGAACTCAATCAGGACATAACATGGCATATCTTCCAGTGGTGGGGGTACCCCACTATAGACGTATTCGCAACACACCACAATGCAAAGTGCCCCAAATACTGCTTCAGAGCGGGCGTCGGACCGATGTTCCTTGGGATGCATTCCTATTGGATTGGAGCGGCAACCTACTTTATGCCTTCCCTCCCATTTCTCTTCTTCTGAGAGTGATAGAGAAGATTTCAACAGACAGGGCCAAAGTCATACTAATAGCTCCTTTTTGGCCCAGACAGACATGGCTCCCAATCCTTTTTCAAATGTCTTTGCGCCCTCCATACCATCTACCGGAACGACCGACCTTCTGACACAGCGAGGGTTATCCATGATGCACCCTCAAATTGACCAACTAAACCTTACGGCATGGCTCCTAGCTGGTTCCAACACATAGAACTTCTCTGTTCCCAGGAAGTACATGTATTAATGCACAGTAGACACGATTCTACACGAACGACTTACCTGCCAAAATGGCGTCGTTTCCACACCTGGTGTGTTGCTAATGACCTTGATTCATTCTCTATTCCTATCCATTGCATCCTCAAGTACATCTTGCACCTTCAACAGTCGGGCTTGCCAACACTCACCATGAAACTTATCTTTTTGCTAGCAATTACATCCGCACGTCGGGTAGGTGAGCTGGTGGCGCTCTTGGCCACACCGCCATACACCTGTTCACCAGTCATGGGGTCATACTATGCCCGCACCCTAGCTTCTTGCTGAAAGTCAATTTGGAGTTCCATATTAATGAACCATAGTACTGACAACATTTTATCCCAAGCCCCACTCCTCTAACCACGAAGCATGTCCACGTACATTAGATGTCTGTAGAGCTCTAGCCTTCTACATCGAGAGAACACATCCCTGTAGGCAGTCTCAACGATTGCTAATCTCTACGGTAGAACATTTTAAGGGCCAACAGTTGTCAGCTCAACGCATCTCCAACCTTGTCGTGAACTTCATTTCTCGCTGCTACTCATTGCGCAACAAGTCCCCTCCGAGCACGATGAGAGCTCACTTGACCAGGGCAATGGCGACATCAAGAGCATTCCTCGAAGGGGTCCCATTGCAAGACATCCGTAGCATGGCAACGTGGGCCTCGGACTTAACATTTGCTAAGCACTATGCCATCAATGCCCTCATACGTGACTCGGCAGTGCCTCTGCAGTACTCTCTACGGTGAATAGATTATAATGGAGATTCCCACCTCCATAGCACAGGCTACTGCTCTGTAGTCACCTGTAGTGGAGCACCCACAGGGACACTCCCCAAAGAAGAGGAAGTTACTCACCTTGTGCAGTAACAACGGTTCTTCGAGATGGGTGTCCTTGGGAGTGCTCCACGACCCGCCCTCCTTCCCGCTTCGGTCTCTTCCTTTTGTGTTTTTCAGATATGAACCACTTAGGAAGAACTGGCGGGAGCCGGACCACGCACACGCTCAGAAATGGCGCGAAAGGCAGACGACGCCTGCAGCGCATGCATGGTCTGGCTGGACTATGGCTGATGAGTCTCTGACCTGCGGCACCGGGACAACCCCCAACACCTATAGTGGAGCACCCATGGAGACACCCACCTCGAAGAACCGCCGTTACTGCACAAGGTGAGTAACTTCCTCGTATGTTTACAGACGCTCTGCCGGCATGTCCCCAAACAATGGTAGCTAGGTTGAGGAGAAGCATTCTTCCATCAACCTCACTGCATTTATTCTAGGGCAGTTCCCAAATGGTGAAAATAAGGGTTCCGCGAGAAAATTCCATTACAATAACATTTTATGATTTAAAAAATAATAATAATTAATATTATGTGATTTTTGTTTTTAAATATGTGCAATTAAAGTAAATATTGATCTCATGACCTTGTTTAGCATTTGTTTATTATTATCCTTACTTATTTGTGGTCTACTTTTTCAGCTCCATATATTAGACTGTTATTAGAGGTTCCACAAAATTCCTTCGAGTTTAAAAGTGTTCCGTGGCCAAATAAAATTGGGAAACACTGCTCTAGGGACAGTTCGCTATGTTGATGGGAAGCCCTCTTCTGCTGCCATAGCTGTGTCTACACTGAGAGTTATGCTGGCATGGTGTTTTATTTGTGTATGAGCTTCACAGTGCTGATCTAAGCTAGTTCAAAGGCTCAGGATCATCATAGTGCAGCATGCTCTGTCTCCACTCTCTGGACTGCTTCTGCAGAGAAAAGAAGGGAGTGGAGGAATATGGGTCATTTCTCATCTGATACAGGAATCACCAGCTATCCTTTTAGGGCAGGTTTAAACAGAACAGTGCTGGAACATTTAGACAAAACCGTTTTTTCATTGGAAAGGTTTCTGGTGTCCAGGATGGAATTTCTGGTTAAATGCAGAAAGAGAGAGCAAGAGACCCCAGGAAACATTACAGGTCAGGGCCCTCACTGGGATGTGGGAGAGCCAAGGTCATGTTCCTGCCCCAAATCAGACTAAACAGGGCCTTGTAATTCCTTCACATCTCAGCTGAGTGCCCTAACCACCACACCATAAAGTCAGAAATGGAGCCAGTGTTTTCTGTCCAGCCCTAGATTTAAGTCCCCACCACAACACTGAAGGTGGCAGTCTTGTCACAGGCCAGTTCCTCAAATCAAATCCACAGGGAAAGCTTGGAATTACAATACATATGCAAATTCAATTCAATTAATTATGGACTTAATCAAGATATGGGGTGGTGGAACCTTTATCAATGAAGGTGCTAACTACTTTCTGAATGGTATCCTTCCTGCCTTATCCATCCACTGACTTTGATCTTTATCTACTCAGGTTTAGCTTTCTCCTGATACTTTATGCATAGAGGTAGGGGGATGGGCTCAGGGGCGGCCCGTGACTATAGGCCGACTCGGCCATCGCCTAGGGCGCCACCTTCAATGGGGCACCCGGGGCGCCTGATGATGACATCACTCCATTGACAGCCGTGCAGGCGGGGGCGCTGATCACACGTTCCGCCTGGGGCGCCAGCTGCCTCAGCCCGCCTTGAGCCACTCCTGGGTGGGCGACAGAACATCTTTCCCCCCCCTTCTCCTCCCCCCGCCCTTCCCTTTTCCTATTTATTTCGAGTTTCCTTATCCTCTAATCATAACTCCGGTCATCTGAAGAAGTGGGCTGTGCCCACGAAAAGCTCATGATGCCATCTACATGTTTTGTTAGTCTATAAAGTGCTACCAGACCATCTGCTTGCTGTTTTTACCACACCACTGAAGTGGCATACGGGAGGGAGAGAGGGGACAGTCTGTGCAGAGCCAGATATCTGCTGCATAGGTGGTGGGTGTAGTGGGGGTGGGGTGGAGAAAATGAATGTGGGGTTGATGTTCTCTTTGATCCCCAGGTGCCCTTGTTATGTGGAAGCTGCACAGATTGGCCTCTATACTAGATAGGATGGTGCAGTGGAACCATCCTCCATCTCATATATGCACTATGAAGCACGATTTCATTTCACTCTGGGGCAGGGGAGGAAGATGTGTTCCCTCCGATGTAATGGTGTATTTCTCTGGAGAAAATGGTCTTTTAAATTGTCCTTTAAGGTTTTTACAGGTTTAGAACATGTTTTTTTGTTCCCTTCTTGGCTGCTTGTTCCCATCCATCTGTCGGCTGCGTTATCTAGCATCTCTTATCTCCAGCACATTTTGCTTCACCTCCTGCTCATTTTCATTTTATGGCCAGGCTAATCTCATTCTCTTGCTTTTCTTCTAACTGCTTTGCCCCCAACCCTCCCAATCTTCTGGAATTGAAACCCCTTCCCTTTGTCTGGTGCAACTCAGAATTCTTTCGCTTCACTTGCCCTCTGTGGCACGTCTCCAAACTCTTGCTCTGGCTGCACAGTGCCGTTTGTCAGGTACAAAGGTCTCTCATCATCTCCTGTCCCACTTTACCCAGACACAGGGGCCTCCTGCTGTCTTCATCCTTGCACTAGTGCCTGGATCCGTTGGTGCAGCTGAGTTTGGGTTGGTGCGTGACCCATTGTGGGGGAGGTGGCTGTATACCTCTGAGCTCTAGCGGAATCTACAGCTGTCCCATGTAAGAGAGCGTTGGGGCTGCAACTGTACCAACAATCCCATTATTAATAGTGGAGATGGCCCCAAACAAAAACCGCAGAGTAGAACATCTCCATGGTCTGGAGAAGTTTGGAGCCAGATCCCAGCTTGCAACTTGGATCGGGCTGTACTTAATGACTTCATTCAGTGTTTCAACGGGATCACAAGGATTATCGCCTCTTGAATGTGTGTGTCACAGAAGCAGGGGGAACCCCTGATCACAGTCAAGGCCCCGTTGTACCTCACATTTCACAGGATTCTCTCAGCGCCAAGGACAGTGTCACCACCTGCAGAAAAGCGTCCGTTCTGGAAGCCTCCTGATCAGCTGCATGACAAGAAAGGGTTTCTTTGGTAATTCGTGGCTCTGCAGAGCAGGCACATGCAGCCTGCCATAATCAGAAAAACAGATTGCAAAGAACACCAGGATTGAACATAAATACCCAGGAGGCCTTGTCTGCGCTAGGATTTTCCACACCCCTCTGTCCCACTGGGACTGAGTCCATCAGGGGTAGCTGCAGCAGAGTAGATAAGGCTCAGACAAGAGCAAACATTTTTCCACCATGCCATTGAATCCAGTCCAGAGCCTGTCCTGAACCTTGTGTAGGTGACAGCTCAGGGACCAGGGATCAGTGCCTCTCCCAGAGTTGTCTCATGGAATGTCTCAGGACCTAGGCCAAAGCCCACTGAAGTCAGTGGGAGGCAGACCCTTAAATTACACCTTGTGGTTTCTGGATGGGCCATTTCCTGGTCTCACTTTTTGCAGCCCTGTTTGTGACACCTCTGTGCGGGGAAGGATTTATCATATCTTCCATGCAGAACCTGCCACAAATAGTCTGCTTGCTGACCCTGGATGCCTCTTGTACAGAGCTTTCCATTAAGAAGAGATCCATATCTCTCCAGCAAAGAGACTGCCACTCTGTCTGTTCCCAGAACTGGCGCAAGAAGCCTTGTACCCATCACAGATATTACCTTTCCCATTTGCTGGGTTGAAAAAATGTGTCAAGCTGGACCATTCAGTCAATGTATTTATGGTCCCCAGAAGAGACCTCCCTCCTGTTTGCCTTACTCCTGTGCGTAACTCCGTTTGCCTGAGTTAGTTGGCCAGAATTTGGACCTTAGATAGCAGAAATCGATAGAACACAGCCAAGCACTAGTATCCTTGTAGTTTTTTTAACTGGAGCATCTGTCAGGATACATACTGCACAGGGGGGCCATTATTGCTCTCTTGTTGTTTGTATTGCATTAGCACCCAAAAGACCTCATCAGGCTCAGTGCACAGCACCATACCCACATATAATAGGAAGGCGTGGCTGAGACACACTGCCAACGCGCGTACAATCTCAGCCTCTGACCAGAGACGACAGCTGGAGAAAAGCAAACAAGGCAGGTGAAGGACATGGTCACACTGAGAATGATTATGAGCAATACAACAGGCAGCAGACTTAAAACACCAGCTGCTTGTCCTTGTGCAGTGTTTTGTAGGTATTAAAGGGATCCTCTCTAACTTTGGGGAACACTAGTGCACGGGGCCATCCCGAGAGGGGTACGGGGCCTGGGGCAACACTCTCCCCTCTCCCCCAGTGCTCTAGGTGTGGGGTCCAGGACAACCCCCTGCTGCAGACCCCACCCCTCCCCCAACCAGCTCCACCCCTTCCCCAAGCCCACCCCCATTCCAACCCCACCCTGCCTCCTTACCCCCTCCCCTGAGCAACATGGCCCAGGGGATTATGGTGGCATGGTGTGGTGGCAGCGGGAGTTGCCTGGCAACCTTCTCTGACCCACGGCGCCACTCTCTCCTGGTCTGCTGTGCCTTGCTTCTCCATGGCAGTGGGAAGTGGAGCACCCTGGGGTGGCTGAGAAGCCAAGCGCAGGAGGCCGGAAGGGCAGTGGGGTGGAGCAGAGTAGGCCGCTCCACAGCCCACCTGGTGAGTGGGGGGATGACTCCTGCTGCCGCTGCGCCAGGCTCCTGGAATTCCCCAGGTCCTTCCCATCCATAGGAAGGTTGGGGCGGCTGCCATGGGGCTTAAAAGTGCGGGGCCTGGAGCAGCCTCTACGTGCACGGGATGGCTCTGCTAGTGCATGTAGAGCCATGCCAAGCTCCGCCCTTTGAATTCCCAATGCAAAACTAGCTCTACTAGCAGGTTGTTCCACCTCCAGCATTTTGCCAGAAGTTCCGGATTGGAACTTGAAACCAACCCCCACAACCAAAGCACAATGGCTGAGTTTGACCAGGTTTGGTGTCAGAACGGCTGAACGTGTGCTGAAAGTGGATTTTCAGAGCGGCTGCTTGGCAATCCCTGGCATGCTTGCACATCTCCACAACTGTGATGGGGCTGGGGAGTGCTTCTCAGTGAATCCTGCCATTTTACCAATACTCCATGTCTAAGGATGTCCAGATTAGGGCACCCAGGCACTGATCCTGACCTCACCCCTATTTTACATGGTGCAATTCCACTGACTTCAGATCAGAATTGAGACCAGAGGATGCATCCGCCATTAGAATGCATGACGGAAGCAAGAGACTTTCAAGGTTGCTTTCAGGTGACGACTCAGGAGCATTGCTCCAGGAGCAGGAATGGGGAAACTCGCATAATCTCTGGAATAGGACAGAGGACTTCCCTCCCCAGAACTGCCAGTCCAGTATCCTGCACACTAATTCTATTGTGTTGGTTTCGTAGAGCTACAATGGTAAAAATACCAGAATGTTGAACTCACATAGCCAAACTCTGAAGTCCTTACTCAAATAAAATTCTCTTAACTTCAGTGAGAGGTTTTTCCTTGAGCCAAATCTAAGCAAAACCTTTGATATCTGATCCAGGATGACTCAGAGTATATTCCGGGGAGCATTTAGGTACTTTTCCTTGCACTGGTTACCTACCCCCTCCCTAATTCTCAGCTTGCACTGCCAAGCTTGCTGCATTTAGCCTATCTCTTCTCTCTGCTTTTATCTGCCAATGTGTTTAAAATAAGTTTAAGTGTCTGAGTGCTGAAAAAAATGCAGGCAGCTTAAGAGAAAAGCCAGCCGTGTGCTTTTAAAAATAGACTTTCCAGCGCCGCTGGAAGTGCCAAGTAATGGGTGCTCAGCAGAGGGATGGAGCAGATGTAAAAGACACTGTTTAAACAGAAGATAAATAAGTGGTAGGAGGAGCTGCCATCCATTTTTTCCCCCCGTAGGCATTGCTCAGATATTGCAAAGTATTTGTGGGTAAACCCCTTATAAAAATGGATGGGACTCTTGGCGTTCCATGGGTGACACTCAGAACCCAGCTCTAGCACATGCTCCCATGAAGCATCCCCAGGAGCAAAGCAAGCGCATGCTAATGAAATGCACACAGAGGCATTAAGTGTTCAAAACCAGCAGTCACGCTAGCCCCTGATACTTGCACTTTCTCAAAAGGCTGCCCTTTGCAGTGAGCAACGTATGCCGTCGCATTCGCCCGAGCTGTGTGGCGCAGGAGCAGTAGCATAGACATCTGAGTGCTCTGGCAAACATGTCGCTGAAACACCCCTTCTTGCCAGGGCACAAAATCGGCAACCTTCCGACACTAACAATTACGGCCCATTGGCAATTTAGTTTTGAAATCTACAGTCCGGTGTTTAATTTTGCGGAGGCAGAACTTCTGAATGGCCTTAGGTTGATGTAACAGAACAAGTATCTAGAGAGTTTCCTTGGTATTGTATTGTGTTTTCTGTTAGCTAAACACACTGCAGAGGACGAGAGGAAATTTAGCCCTGAGCAGAGTTGTAAATAGGACTGGGGGAAGGTAGAAGGAACCTTTTCTGCTCCACCTATTGGGCACTTGTCCTGGAGAGGGAGCACTTATATAGTCCCATGGTGAACATGTACTCATATCCTCTGGATTGGTATTGGGTATGTGTGTGTGGGGGGGGGGGGCTGTAACACTCACTCACCAGTGGGGTACAGTAGTCACAGCTGCTCCTTGCATGCTCCAGGATGGTGTTGCTGGTAGCTCCAGCTTTCCCAGCGGTGGAGCTGGGGTGAGGAGGTAAGAGGGCTTGAACTTTGGACATCTCATCCAACGATTCTCCTGGAAAGCCAAGCCATCTTTACCATACACCGAATATACAGCTGCGTAGGACACTCAGAAATTTGGGGCACCACTGGGTGTTAATGTCCACCCTTCTACCTCTTCCTATCCCTGTTTTGTGGCTCTGCTTTCTCCAGAGAGGATCTAGTTAGCCAACATGCCAGACCTACTAGCAGAACATTGAACCTGAACACAAAAGAATGGCCATCCTGGGTGAGACCAAAGGTCCATCTAGCCCAGTATTTTGTCTTCTGACAGTGGCCAATGTCAGGTGCCCCAGAGGGAATGAACAGAACAGGTCATCACCAAGTGATCCCTCCCCTGTCACCCATTCCCAGCTTCTGACAAACAGAGGCCAGGGACACCAACCCCATCCACTGGCTAATAAGCATTGAGGGACCTGTTCTCCATGAATATATCTAGTTCTTTTTTGAACCTTGTTAAAGTCCTGGCCTTCACAACATCCTCTGGCAAGGAGTTCCACAGGTTGACTATGTATTGCATGAAGAAATACTTTTGTTTGGTTTAAACCTGCTGCCTATTGATTTTATTTGGTGACCCCTAGTTCTTATGTTATGGGAACAAGTAAATAACAGTTCCTTATTCATTTTCTCCACACCACTCATGATTTTATAGACCTCTATCATATCCCCCCCCTTAGTCTCCTCTTTTCTAAGCTGAAAAGTCCCAGAAAAAGAGCCATTGAAGTGGCAACCAAGCCATTTAATAGGCATTTGCCAGCACCAGGTATATACTGTCCACTTCTGATGTGCTGGTTGACAAGATCTGAGTTTAAAATTTGCTTTAAAAATATTTCATTAGTGTGTGGCTGAAGATTATAAAATCACATCTCTAAAAAATTGCCCTCCCCCCTCCCAGCTGCTGTCAGGCCTAGGGGCACCAGTTTAATGGCATTGCGCAGGGCCCCATAAATCCTAAGGATAGCCCCACCAGACAGGCTATGTTTGCATCAAAAATGTGTTGTTCAAAGACACTGAAAAGTCTCGATTTCCTGGCCAAGCTGAGCTCCTTCCTCTTTCTTGTAACTATAGGATTCTGATGACCATGGTCTACTTTCCGCCCCAGACAGTCTTGGTGACGTAGCTTTGCTGTTCTTCAAAGGGTTGCCCGTCCACCTGTCTGTTCAGTAGAGACCAGGGAATGTCGCTTTCTCTAGCAGCTGTTCTTTGAAACAGTTCTCGCCTAGTCAAGGATAATGACCCATAAGAGCTTTGCTAGAGAAGCCAGAATAAATACTTGTAATAAGTACGCCACATTCAGGTTTTGGTTGGCTTCGGTTTGGTGTCCATATTGAATAGGACAGTGCTAGGATCTGAGAACCCAGCTGTATTTTCCTTTCTCCATCTTTCATTTTTACGTGTCAAGAAGTAAATATAGCCTGACCCGAGTGTTGTGGCTCCTTGAAAAGCATGCCTGAACAAAGGCACAACATTGTCTAATCTTTTTCAGACACCCGCAACCTCATTTAAGAGTAGGCAACTTTACCCAACTCCATAAAGTTCACCCCACTTGCTGCAGATCTGACTTTGACCCACTGTGATTATGGACATGTAAAACTGCTGTTAAGCCAAGAAATGAGAGAAAAGTGACCCGTGTTCCTAATATAGCAAGTGCTCTGAGCCCCAGGTCCAACCTGGCAGCATCACAACAGTCTATTCAACAAAGTGCGGTCCTCTTTGATCCCGCTACTCAGGAAAGTACTTAAGCACATGCTTAATTTTAAGCATGTGCTTAAATCTCAATGAAGTCAGTGGGTCACTCTTAAGCCTGAACTTATATGATTTCTGCAAAAGGGGCTTTTGCCTTCACAGCTCATCATAGTCTTGTTATTAGCAGGGCATTCCATTTCCTGCCCTGGCTTTTCCTTTGGTCTTCCTTAGCTTTCCCTGGCTTTTTCCATCTTCTCCCCTCACCCAGGGGTACTGATTTGTCTTCTCTATGGGTTTTTCAGCATCTCTGAAATGCAGTTTCAAATGAAATGGTTTTCCCTCTCTGCAGAACCTTCTCCTTGTTGATTAAGGACAGATGGTCAATGAGTTTGACTGTAATGGCATATCCGGGCACTGTGTGTTCTGAAGAGGGAAGTTTATGTCTCTCTTAGTTCATGTCTATAAAAACATTCTTGCCCACTGGGATCAAATATCGCAAGGTCTCCTAAAGCACATTTATGGGCATCCTGTAATATACAGAATAATGTTTTTTATCTCCAGTGTTTGTTTTTCAGTATCCTGCTTTGGCAATTTTTCCAGATTCTACTGTCTCCAAATTATTCCTATAAAATTTGCCATGGAATATTTCTGGTGCCAAATGCCATGAAGAAACATGGGGTGGTATCAGTGTTAAGGGCATGAGTGTCATGTTGTTCTAGTTAAACTCAGCGGAGGGCATTACTATGATTACGCAGGATCATCCAAAGACTTTTCCTGTATATATAGAAGCAAAAATGTATGTTGATGTAATCTGACTTTGGACATTCAATAAAAGCACAGTCTGAGACCTCTTCAAGGTTTGTTAGACATTTCCCTTTCAAGCCAAAAGCTGAAACCAAGGGATTTTCTATACTGTTAGGGCTCAGCCCAACAGCCTTTAGCTCTTGTAGGCACTCTTGGACATCAATGGCAATAATACTTTGAGAGTGCCCCGGAGTTCATCATGGCCCCCTCCAGCAAAGCATTTGCTTCCCTGTAAGTACGGAAGTCATCCCACTGAAGTCAATGGGATGACTCACATGCATAAAGTCACTTGTGTGTGTTTACAAGTTTTGTTGGATTGGGGCCTGATTTGAAGATTCGCTCCTTCTCTTGATGGTGCAATTTGGGTGTCAACCCCAAACTTTGAGACGCAGGCACTTATGCTGCATGCTCTGGGAAGGTAACTGTTGCTGGTTTGCCTTGGGAAAACATAAAGGGACAGCCATGGTAAGCCCCAAGCTGGCTCTGTTGCTTTAAATTGTCCTTCCGCAATGAATAAGAGCCAGATTTTCAGAAGGACTCAGCCTGTTTTCAACAGGAGCTGCTAGATGTTGAGTCCTTGTGAAAGCGGCGAGGAGTCCTGTGGCACCTTATAGACTAACCGAAGTGTTGGAGCATAAGCTTTCGTGGGCAAAGACCCACTTCGTCAGATGCATGTAGTGGAAATTTCCAGAGGCAGGTATAAATATGCAGGCCAGAATCAGGCTAGAGATGATGAGGTGGATCCAATCAGGGAGGATGAGGCCCACTTCTAGTAGCTGATCTGGAGGTGTGAATACCAAGAGAAGAGAAGCTGCTTTTGTAGCTAGCGAGCCATTCACAGTCTTTGTTTAATCCTGAGTTGATTGTGTCAAACTTGAAGATGAACTGTAGCTCAGCAGTTTCTCTTTGAAGTCTGGTCCTGAAGTTTTTTTGCTGCAGGATGGCTACCTTTAGATCTGCAATTGTGTGTCATGGGAGATTGAAGTGTTCTCCTACAGGTGAACTCCTCGCCGCTTTTGCAGATTCAGACTAACACGGCTACTCCTCTGATACTTGAGTCCTTGTGAAAATCTGCCCGCTTCTCTTCGGTGTCTCAATGGGACCTGAGTGCATAATTCCTGCTAAAGTGCGTGCCTGCGCGGCCGCATACAAAAAATTCTTCCCCCACCCGCCTCCTCTGGAAAGCCATGCAGCAGCACTCACGCGAGAGGTGGCTACTCCAGTGGGCAGGGCCCACTGAGACGATGTGGTGAGGGAGCCACTGGGGTGGGGGGTTGGGACCTGCCATGGCCATGTGGTGGGGGAGGGTATGCGAAGGCCTGCTCCAGTGACCAGGGCTGCCACGTGGTGGGGGAGCCTGTTCTGGGAGCTGGGTACAGGACCTGCCACATGGCGGAAGTGGGGATGTCTGCTCCAGCAGCCAGGAACGGGACATGCTGCATGGCGGGGGAGGAAGGGGTTCTACTCCAGCAGCCAGGAATGTGTGAGTGTTAATAAACTGGGTGCCATGGTGGCACACATCCAAACCAGCACACATGACCTCAGTACTGGTGCACAAGCCAAAACTCACTCCGCTCATGGTTGGAAAATCTTAGAGGGAACACTGGACTGAGGGTATGTCTACACTACAAAGTTAATTTGAAGTAACAGCCATTAGTTTGAATCGACTTTAATAGGGGGCTACACATACAAACCACTAGTTTGAATTTAATTCGAACTAGCGGCGCGCTTAATTCGAACTAGGTAAACCTCATTCTACGAGGAGTAACGCCTAGTTCGAATTAAGTAGTTCGAATTAAGGGCTGTGTAGCCACTTAATTCGAACTAGTTGGAGGCTAGCCCTTCCCAGGTTGCCCTGGTGGCCACTCTGGGCCAAGCCAGGGAAACTCTTCTGCCCCCCTCCCAGCCCCAGAGCCCTTAAAGGGCCACGGTCTGGCTACGGTGCTTGTGCCAGCTGCAAGCCTGCCAGTACCCAGCCAGCAGACCCTGCACCTGGTACAAGATGAGCCAGCCACCCGCTTCCACCCAGCCCTCCACCTCTTCCCAATACCAGGCTGGCGGCTCACAGGAGCCTGCCTGGGGCCACAAGAGGCGGGCACCCGCCTGGTCTAGTGCGGAGATCGTGGACCTCATTGAGGTTTGGGGGGAGGCCTCCAACGCCCACGATCTCCGCACTAGCCACAGGAATGCAGCTGTCTACAGCCGCATGGCTGCCAGTCTGGCCACCAGAGGCTACATGCGGACCCAGGAGCAGGTTTGCATGAAAATCAAGTTGGTCCAGTGAGACCCCCGACCCTGAACCCTGAGCTTAGAACAGAAGAACAGAAGAATGGCCGTACTGGGTCAGACCAAAGGTCCATCTAGCCCAGTAGCCTGTCTGCTGACAGCGGCCAGCACCAGGTACCCCAGAGGGGGTGGACCGAAGACAATGACCAAGCGATTTGTCTTCTGCCATCCATCTCCAGCCTTCCACAAACAGAGGCCAGGGACACTATTCCTACCCCCTGGCTAATAGCACTCCATGGACCCAACCTCCATGAATTTATCTAACTTCTCTTTAAACTCTGTTATAGTTCTAGCCTTCACAGCCTCCTGTGGCAAGGAGTTCCACAGGTTGACTATGTGCTGCGTGAAGAAGAACTTACGCTTATTAGTTTTAAACCTGCTGCCCATTAATTTCATTTGGTGTCCTCTAGTCCTTATATTATGGGAACTAATGAAGAACTTTTCTTTATGCACCCTCTCCACACCACTCATGATTTTATATACCTCTATCATATCCCTCCTCAGTCTCCTCTTTTCTAACCTGAAAAGTCCCAGTCTCTTTAGCCTCTCTTCATATGGGACCTGTTCCAAACCCCTAATCATTTTAGTTGCCCTTTTCTGAACCCTTTCCAAGGCCAAAATATCTTTTCTGAGGTTAGGAGACCACATCTGTACACAGTACTGAAGATATGGTGTACCATAGTTTTATACTTCCCCTCCTCCTTCTTCCCCTGGCTTCCCCCTTCCAGCTCCCTCCTCCCAGGTTTCCCCTCCCCTCTCCCACCCTCTCTCTTCCCCTCTCCCACCTCCTTTTCCCAGTCTCCCGAGAGGTTAATCCCCCCCCCCAGTTTTGTTAAATAAAGAGAGTTTCTATTTTTGAACACCCGTGTCCTTTATTTTTTACATCAGGAAGGGGGGCTAGGGAGGGGTAAGTGGAAGGAGGTGAGGGAGGAATGGGGCACGAGCCCCTGATGTGGAGGACTGGGGTGGCTCTGCGGGCTCCTCGGGGTGGAAGCTCTCCTGCAGGGCCTCCTGGATCCTGACAACCCCCCGATTGACCCCCCTGGATGGCAGCCTGTGGCAAGTGCAGCCGGGCTGATGGCCGAGTACTGTGATGTGCTGCGTGCGGGCACTCAGGGCACTCCAAGACAGGACTGTTTTGCTGTCCCTCATCAAGTTAGACAAGCAAGCGGGGAACCCTGAGAACTGTCTGTCCGGGGTGGGGGTGGGGTCCCTTTAAGCACAGCCCTCGGCTAGCCTGAGGCAGCAGCTCCACACTCTAAGTCCTAACCTGATGCCCTGCCGGCACTGGTTCCGGCCAGCCTTAACTTCGGTTCAGGGTCCACTCAATGTGGACATGCTATTTCAAATTAGCAAAACGCTAATTTGAATTAGTTTTTAGGTCTAGATGCACTAATTCGAATTAGCTTATTTCGAATTAACTAATTCAAATTAAGTTAGTTCGAATTAGTGCTGTAATGTAGACATACCCTGAGTGATTTTGAAAATCTGTCCCTAGTGATGCATTTGGAAGGATGGCCTTGTCCATACTAATTTCTCCCCCACGGCTCCTCCCAGTGCAGTCACAGTGATGATAACAGCAGTAAAAGCACCAGCAATGTTTAATCACTACATCATCAAGAACAACTCGGAAGAAGATTTGTGACACTGTGGCCAACAGGCTGGTGTCTCGCCCACAGTCAGGTTCCCATCTTTGGTCACGCCAGTAGAGCTGCAACTGTGGTGGCAACAGGAGGCAGGGTTTTAAAAAACAAAACTTGAGTGCAGACAGCCTGGTTTAGGGGAGGCTGTAGAATCCAGCTGAGCTTTTAGCCCAGGTGTCGGGATTTCCCCACAGCTCTTCACAAGGCTTCCAAGTCTCTGTTCTGCAAGAAAGGGCTTCATTTTCATGCAGCATGAATGAACATTTTTAGCAAGCTGAGGAGAGGGGGAAGGGGGAAGCACCGGCCTTTATGTAACCATTGCTCCACGGAAGGCTTCTGTAACTTTGGATCCTGGAAGGCTCACATCCCATCCCAGCAGTCTTGGCAGCAAGACACTGAGCCACATGTCAGAAATCCTGGGAGTCTGGATGCTGCAAACAAAAGGACGGGAAGGAGCCTAAAGAAACGCAGAGCCTGGAGTGATGCTCGCAGGTGTCAGCCAGAAGGAGATTAACAGAGCTCTTTGGAATGTGGATCCTCATTAGCCACTCCAAACAGAACTGCAGCCTGTAAAGGGCCCTCACACTCCTGTTTGAGCTATTGAATGGGAGAGTGGGAAAAGCAACGTGTGGAATAATCACAGGGATTGTGCTGTTGTCGTGTGTCTCTCGTGTCCCTCTACGTGTTGAAATGCACGTGTCTGTACAGTATTGCGTGCTGTGGTGTGGTAGCTGTGTCAGTCCCAGGATGTCAGAGAAACCAAATGGGCAAGGAATTACTCAGGGACGGTGGGTATAATAGGTGGGGGAAGGCTTTGCCTTCCCAAGCCGCCAGTCTGGCCCCACCCACACTCCATTCCCAAAACACCTACTGTAGGTGTACTGGGGGTGGAGTGTTGCTGCCCCCAAATGGGTACCCTCCCCATGCTCTGGGGCCAGGGAGACTAAGGCTGTGTGCCGCCCACCCTCCCTGTGGTGCTCTTGGCGTTAGGGGCTAAGCTCCTTTGGGGGGTTGGGCCTGGGCAGAAGGGGCGGGGTTGGGGGCGGGGTCGGGGGCTGGCCTCCCCCACCCTTACCTTCACCCACCGTCCATGGAAATACTTTTTATTGGACCAGAGAGAGAGACAAGCTTGTGTTGGTGAGAGAGACAAGGTTTCCAGTCCCAGAGCCTGAAGTAGAGCTCTGTGTGGCTCGAAAGCTTGTCTCTGATTATTTCACTTGTTGCTTTTTCACATTCTTCTGTGTCTGAATTAGAGCTCTGTGTGTCTTTCTCAAAGAGAAGTTGATCCAATAAAAGATTCACAAACCTTGTCTCTCTCTACGGTATCGACATTTTCCTTTGTGACATAAAAATTCAGCAATTTGACTGTAGCATTGCTAATGGGAGGCCAATGCATTGCCAAATCCTACAGGAACATCTTTGTCAAAACTCAGCCTGCAGCTCTGTGCAATCCAGCTATTCGTTTACACAAGGCCCAGGCAATAAGGGCCTTATTTGGTCGTGTCCTGACTATTGCTAGCTTTGCATTCGGCTTCTGTGTCACTCTGGTTTTTGTGTGTGCTTGTGTCTTTGCTGCTTCAGTTTGGGGCTCTTTGGGACTGTATTCATTAGGGCTCAGCCTGTATCCATGGTCAGGTTCCCTTGTTATGTTTCCTTTTTAAAACAATGCCCATTCGCTGGAGGGTGGAATGAATAAAAAAGACAACTGTGAGATATGCAAGGCTCCCATGCAAACTTACGTTGAGTGAAGGTGGAGAAATAATGCATTCTCTGTTCTGCAAACACTCTTCTGGGCCTGGGAATGCCCCAGCTTTTCTCTATATATGGCATGCAGTACCTCACTGAGTATTGTTTAAAGAGGGTATGTGGCAGTGGGCATCAAGTAGGATTCTTGTAAAATCCTGGCACAAGAAGTTGTTTGACAGAGTCTGACAAAGCAAAGCCTTTACAAGAAAGAAAGAGCAAAGAGGGAAAAGAGAGAGAGTGGTTGGGACCACAGCTTGTGCAAAGCCAAGCACACATTCTGTTTGGCACATAGGGTAAAGGGTTCACTTAGCACTACGTCATATGGTAAGCATGTTGGAAGAAGGGTATCAGTCATTGGTGGTCCTGAATTCAAAGCTGTGCCAGTCAGCAGTCATGCTGTTATAATCAGCAGATTAGGATCCACTGACCTACAACATGGGACTGTCGATTTTCCCTGTTTTGTTTTTTTAAAGGAGAATACTGCCCCACTTAGCTGCTCTTCTGACACTGTTGTGCACTGTTAAACAGCAGCCATGTTCCAACCAAGAAGTAGCTGCATTCCAACATTGGATCAATGAGTTTCAGTTTTTAAAAATCCACTGGTAACTATTGTAAACCAGGTAACTATTATTATGACTGTTTACTATTTTTAGCTTAGTAGCAGCCAAAGGTCAACACTCAGAACAGGGACACCCACTGTGCAGGCGTAACCTGCTGGTCAGAGTTCACTGTGTCCCTCTCTGTGCCTGTTCCATACACTATGGGACTCTGTTACAGGCTGAGAGTGAGGATCTGCTCAAGCTGGAGCAGTTCTCCAGTGGCGAAGGTTCCCATTTGCTCCTGCATGGAGGCTGTGATATACATGGAGGCTTTTCTAGGATTCAACCTGCTGCTGTGGGCCTCAGCTCATAGACTTTAAGGTCAGAAGGGACCATTATGATCATCTAGTCTGACCCCCTGCACAATGCAGGCCATAGAATCTCACCCACCCTCTCCTAGAATAATCTTCTCACCTATATCTCAGATATTGAAGTCCTCAAATGGTTTAAGGACCCCAAGATGCAGAGAATCCTCCAGCAAGTGATCCATGCCCCATGCTACAGAGGAAGGCGAAAAACCTCCAGGGCCTCTGCCAATCTACCCTGGAGGAAAATTCCTTCCCAATCCCAAATATGGCGATCAGCTGAACCCTGAGCATGTGGGCAAGACTCACCAGCTAGACAACCAGGACCAATCCCAACTAGATCAACCCAGTCAGGGCTTTGTCAAGCCGAGACTTAAATACCTCTAGAGATGGAGACTCCACTACTTCCCTAGTAACCCATTCCAGTGTTTCACCACTCTCCTAGTGAAATAGTTTTTCCTAATATCCAACCTGGACCTCTCCCACCACAACTTAAGACCATTGCTCCTTGTTCTGCCATCCGTCGCTACTGAGAACAGCCTTTCTCCATCCTCTTTGGAACCTCCCTTCAGGAAGTTGAAGGCTGCTATCAAATCCCCCCTCACTCTTCGCTTCTGCAGACTAAACAGACCCAACTCCCTCAGCCTGTCCTCATAGGTCATATGCTCCAGCCCCCTAATCATTTTGGTTGCCCTCCGCTGGACCCTCTCCAATGCGTCCACATCCTTTTTGTAGTGGGGGGCCCAGAACTGGACACAATACTCCAGATATGGCCTCACCAGAGCCGAATAAAGGGGAATAATCACATCTCTGGATCTGCTGGCAATGCTCCTCTTAATGCAACCTAATATGCCATTAGCCTTCTTGGCTACAAGGGGACACTGTTGACTCATATCCAGCTTCTCATCCACTGTAACCCCCAGGTCCTTTTCTGCAGAACTACTACTTAGCTGGTTGGTCCCCAGCCTGTAACAATGCTTGGGATTCTTCCGTCCCAAGTGCAGGACTCTGCACTTGTCCTTGTTGAACCTCACCAGATTTCTTGTGGCCCAATCCTCCAATTTGTCTAAGTCACTCTGGACTCTATCCCTGCCCTCCAGCGTATCTACCTCTCACCCTAGCTTAGTGTCATCCTCAAACTTGCTGAGGGTGCAATCCATCCCCTCATCCAGGTCATTAATAAAGATATTGAACAAAACCGGTCCCAGAACCGAACCTAGGGGCACTCCGCTAGAAACCGACCACCATCCTGACATCGAGCCATTGATCACTACCCGCTGGGCCCGGCCTTCTAGCCAGCTTTCTATCCATCTTACCGTCCATTTATCCAATCCACATTCCCTTAACTTGCTGGCAAGAATATTGTGGGAGACCGTATCAAAAGCCTTGCTAAAGTCAAGGTATATCACATCCACTGACTTTCCCACATCCACAGAGCCAGTTACCTTATCATAGAAGCTAATCAGATTGGTCAGGCACGACTTGCCCTTTGTGAATCCATGCTGACTATTCCTAATCACTTTCCTCTCCTCCAAGTGCCTCAAAATAGATTCCTTAAGGATCCCTTCCATGATTTTTCCAGGAACCGAGGTAAGACTGACCGGCCTGTAGTTCCCTGGATCGTCCTTCTTCCCTTTTTTGAAGATGGGCACTACATTTGCCTTTTTCCAATCATCCGGGATCTCTTCCAATCTCCACGACTTTTCAAAGATAATGGCCAAAGGCTCCTCAATGACATTTGCCAACTCCCTCAGTACCCTCGGATGCATTAAGTCCGGACCCATGGATTTGTGTACATTTAGCTTTTCTAAATAGTTCCTAACCTGTTCTTTACCCACTAAGGGCTGTCGATCTTCATCCCATCGTGCATCACTCAGCGCATTAGTCCGGGAACCCACTTTGTCCGTGTATACAGAGGCAAAGAAAGCATTGAGTACTTCAGCTTTCCCCACATCATCTGTCACTAGGTTACCTCCTTCATCCAGTAGGGGCCGCACACCCTCTCTGATCACCTTCTTCTTGTTAACACGCCTGTAGAAACCTTTCTTGTTATCCTTCACATCCTTAGCCAGTCGCAATTCCATTTGCGCTTTCGCCTTCCTGATAACCCCCCGGCATTCTCGAGCTATATATTTAAACCCCTCCCTGGTCATTTGTCCCTGTCTCCACTTTTTGTAAGCTTCCTTTTTGTGCTTAAGTTCACCAAGGATTTCCCCCGTAAGCCAATCCGGTCTCCTACCATGTTTGCCTCTCTTGCTACGCATCGGGGTGGTTTCTTTCTGTGCCTTCAATAAGGCTTCTTTAAAATACTGCCAGTTGTCCTGGACTCCTTTCCCCTTCATGTTAGCATCCCAGGGGATTCTGCCCATCAGGTCTCTGAGGGAGTCAAAATCTGCTTTTCTGAAGTCCAAAGTGTGTATTTTACTACTCTCTTTTCTTCCTTTGGTCAGGATCCTGAAATCTACCATCTCATGATCACTGCTTCCCATGTCGCCCCCCACAGCTACTTCCCTTACCAATTCCTCCCTGTTTGTGAGCAGCAGGTTGAGCTGTGCATGGTCCCTGGTTGGTTCCTTCAACACTTGCACCAGGAAGTTGTCCCCAATATTCTTCAAAAACTTCCTGGATTGCCTGTGTACTGCCGTATTGGTTTCCCAACAGATGTCAGGGTGATTAAAGTCCCCTACAAGAACCAGGGCCTGCACTCTGGAAGCTTCTCTCAGTTGTCCGAAGAAAGCCTCATCTACCTCATCCACCTGATTCGGTGGCCTGTAGCAGACACCAACCACAACATCACTGCTGTTGTTTGCACCTCTAAACCTAACCCATAGACTCTCAACAGGTTTTTCTCCCTCTATATACTGGAGTTCAGAGCAATCATAGTGCTCTCTTACGTATAGTGCAACTCCTCCTCCTTTTCTCCCCTGCCTGTTCTTCCTGAACAGTCTATACCCTTCCATGACAGCGCTCCAGTCATGCGAGTCATCCCACCAAGTCTCTGTTATCCCAATTAAATCATATTTCTTGGACTGGGCCAGGGCCTCCAGTTCCTCCTGTTTGTTGCCCAGGCTTCTCACATTAGTGTACAAACACCTCAGATAACCAGCTGATCGCCCCATCTTCTCCATTCGAATCAGGGGTCCTCCTTTCTTGATAGTTCCTCTTTGCATTCCTTCCCGGTATCCAACTTTCCCACTCTCCTCAGCGTGTTGGGTCACCGTCCCCCAACGAACCTAGTTTAAAGCCCTCCTCACTAGGTTTGCAAGCCTGCCCGCGAAGATGCTCCTTCCTCTCTTCGTTAGGTGGATCCCATCTCTTCCTAACAATCCTTGTGCCCGGAACAGAGTCTCATGGTCGAAGAAACCAAAGCCCTCTTTGCGACACCACCTGCGTAACCACGCATTTATGTCCTCAATTCGACGATCCCTACCCAGTCCTTTCCCTTCAACAGGGAGGATGGACGAGAACACCACTTGCGCTCCGAATTCTTGGGTCCTTCTTCCCAGCGCTACATAATCTGCAGTAACCCGCAGCTGCCTGAGGTGAGCTTCCACTACCCAGCATAGATACATAACTCACTGGTCATAACATGTAACGCAACCCCCTCTATGGCCAAGCTGCAATGAACACACACCTGTGTTAGCCTCCCTCAACTGAGCCTGGCTAGTTAGCTCAAGCTGTTGAGATTTATGCGCTCAGCTGCAGAGGTTCGCAATTCAGTCTCAGGTGTGTGAGCCGAGATAGCCCATCCCTTAGGTACTGTCCCCATGCAGTCACCTGCTCCTTCCCTGGAAGACTTTACACCTAGGCTACGTCTAGACTACATTCCTTTTTCGTAAAAGGGATGTAAATTAGACGTATCGCAATTGCTAATGAAGCGGGGATTTAAATCTCCCCAGCTTCATTAGCATAAAAATGGCTGCTGCTTTTTTTCCTCACGGAGCTTTGCCAGAAAAAAGCGCCAGTCTAGACGCTGATCTTGTGGAAAATAAAGCCTTTTCCGAAAGATCCTTTATCCCTTATTTCATAGAGGGACAAGGGAATCTTTCGGAAAAGGCTTTATTTTCCGCAAGATCAGCGTCTAGACTGGCGCTTTTTTCCGGCAAAGCTCCGTGCGGAAAAAAAGTGGCAGCCATTTTTATGCTAATGAAGCTGGGGAGATTTAAATCCCCGCTTCATTAGCAATTGCGATACGTCTAATTTACATCCCTTTTACAAAAAAGGGATGTAGTCTAGATGTAGCCCTAGATTGTTCAGATTGGAAGATGCTGCACCAATGTAGGATCGTTATCATATATTTGTTAGGATGTTTTCATAAAGTTCATTGCACCCAAAGACAAGATTTATTTTAAAACAGAATTCCAACAAATGGTAGCTGCACTCCCTTCTAGCCCTGTGGTTCTATGGCTTGCTTGTTTGCAGATTGTGTTTATTTATTTTCTGGGGTTTGGTTTGGTTTTTTGAGGTACACCACTATATTTTCTCTTAAGTTCATTAAGTATTTATTACGGAGGGATGATGTCATGCCTATTTTAAGTACCATAAAAATGAAGGTATTTCATTTAGGTGCGTTTGTTTAATTTTAAATTGTGTAATATATTCTATACTAGGAGACTTACCTGTCATTGTCTGGGTCCTTCGGGGCAGGGAGCCAGTGATGTGGGGGTACAGGAGTCAGGGCAGGTGTTTGGTAATGTGCGGGGGGTGGGGGAGTGCAGGAGGCTGGCAGAGGGGGTGAGTTGGGGGTGAGGAGAAGCTCAGGGCAGGGGGTCCCATATGCCATGGGCCTTTTTCTCCCCTCACTACCCTCCCCCAGCCACCAAGGGCCTTTTCTCTCCCCACCCTCTTTGGTGCTGCAGCCAAGAATGAGGGAAAGGGTTTGGGGCAGGGGGGCTACTTATCTGGTGTGCTGACAGGCAAAATGGTGGCACCCCAGCCCTGCTGGCCACTCCCTTGGTGGTATGGCTACCCGCAGTGGACACCCTGCTGGATAGCTCTCCCCTGCAGGCTTGCACTGGACAATCTCAGTATTGTATCCCTCCGAACAGCCCCTCCCTTTCCATGTTATGGAAAACATGGCATTTTCCTGGCATTTCTGGTTGTCCTGGCACAACCAAACCCTGGCCTTGCTTTAAGTTAGGAGACGAGGAAGCTGCATACCAAATTTGGTAGTCCTAGCTCTTACCATTTAGGAGGAGTTCTTGAGCAAACTGACTCGCAGAGAGACACACAGACAGACAGACAAATGCACAAATCTCTAAAATAGATTTAGCTGAACCTGCTCTGCTTAGTGGGAAGTGGGAAAATGCTTCCAATTTATCCCATCTCTTGTTCAAAGAGTTCAATACAAGAGAGAACTTTTACCAAGCAAATGAGTGCTCCAGCCAGTGTTTGTTGTGCGCTGGAACTATTTAAAAGGTTTGGAAACGACCGTACGATTGTAAAATATGTCTTGCTTTGGTCTCACAAACTTTGAACGTAGCTCGTTTTATTCCAAAGTTTGCAGTGCGTTGGCTGACGGTATTGTTTTGATTTTGCTGTGCAGCTTGAACAGTGATGTAACAGGTCACGACCCTATATTAGTCATGATGCTGGAAACTAGGCACTCGCCAAGATGGAATGTGGGAAGAAAGAACCAAAGGTTCTTCATCTGCCACTTCTCATCACTATTAAACTCCATGCAACAACCAAAGCCCAAACATAATTGGAGTCTCCAGAATTGGAGTCTCCCCAGTGCAAAGGTATTTTATAAAGGAAACATCCCAAGATGATATATAGGTCTGGTCCATACCTTGCTGTGTGTAGGAGGCTCATGGAGTAAACCCATAATTAGTGTATATTGCACATCAGTTCCATGGCTCCTGAAATTTCATAGTCAGATAATATAAAAAGGGCCAAATTCTGCTTTGTAACTGAGAGACAACTCCATAGTATATTTTAATTCTTCTCACCATAAAATAAAATCCCTCAAAGGAATGGAATCAGAGCTTCTGTTTTGCTTTTGCTCTATCAGAGCATTTGCTGAGCTCAGAGTCTCAGAGCCTACTGAGGGTATGTCTACACTATGAAGCTCTTAGAAACATTGCATTCGCTTGCTCCCCCAACTTTCACTTGTTGCGGCAAAACTTTGTCATTCACAGGAGGAGGGGATGTTAAGCACCCACGAATGACAAAAGTTGTGTTGATCAAATGCAAGTGTAGACACACCCTAAATCTAGGTGATGTTTTCCCTCTCATGGGCTTTTTAAAATTCTAACAAGAATGGCAGCCCAAACCTATCAATGCAAATATTTAACATCTCCCATCCAGTAACAACCAACCGCCTGCCCACCCACCTGGTCACCATTAACAAAGCAGGCCAGGACAGAAAATAAATAGCAACAACTCTATAGGCTTTGTAGTCCGTTTCACGAAGGAACAAATGCAGAGGCAAGAGAGCAAACAACACCTGCTCAGAAGGAATTAAAAGCAAAGAGGCTGGTTAAACAAAGAAAGCAAAGCATGGCAGGCAAAGATTGTTTGTGCATCCATTAATTTGTGGTGTGAGTCACCTGGGAAAGGCAGGAGGGAGCTGGCACTCATGTTTTTAAAAGCCATTTTGAATGTTGTGCTCCTGAAAGGGGACCCTGGGAGTCTAGGACAGGTGCAGCAGAGATGCTTTTGTGATTAAGGCACTCAGGAGACATGGGTTCAGTTACTGTCCCTGTGTGATGTTGGCCAACTTGTTGGCCTCTCCATGCCCCTCTTTGTAACTAGGGGTAACAATCCTTATTTTTAATGAAAGCTGTAATTCTCCGTGTATCTCTAGATCTTAAATTCATAGAGAAATGGCTGCCTTTAAGGTGAGTGAGATAATTTTTCCATGATGAATCTGACTTTTGTTTTCTGAAGAGTTAGTAAAAAAACAAACCAAGGCCACCCAAAGCTGATAACTCAGGCCCTGGGCATGTTGGCATGTGCATGTATTTCTAGCAGGAACAGCTAAAATATTTTAACATGTCACTTATTTTCTAGTTCAAAGAGTATGACTCTTGTTTTCCCAGTGGCACCCACAGCTGTGAGATCCTCTGGATAGTTTACAGTGTCCCTAAAACTAGTCATGTTTGAATATAATGACCTTGTGGCTTAGTGGTTTGCAACACCACATGAACCACATGGTTATCAGACTCGCCCTCTGGCTCCCCAAGCCTGTGGGGGCTGAGGACACTGTGGGAATTGTATTGTTCAGCTGCTTGTATGTAGGGAGGAGGAGAGAGGAATGAGCCTCATTTCACCGTGTAGCAACTTCTCAAAGTGGAGTGCAGATGTCAAGGCAGGAATGGGATCACTAAGCCGTCCAATCCCACAGAGCTTGAATGCTCTGCTGCTTTTCTCTGTGCTCGCTCTCTCTCTCTGCAGGGAATGCTTCTGCCCTTCTTTCTCACTATATATTTCCCAAGCATCTTGCTCACATGTTCTGTGAAAGGCAGTAGCTGTAGGCTACAGGGCAGTGGGCTAGTTTTCTTACACTGCAGGGGATGCCTGTTAAAATGGAAGGAATTCACCTCTTCCATTCATTTACAGGGTTTTTTGCTTTGTTCCTCAGAGGTCTATAGAGGGACTGAAGGAAATACCTCCCATGCTCTAGAATAGGGGCGGGCAATAATACAGTGGCGGTTCGCTAGGCCACCACCACTATATTTACCTACATGGCCGCAGGTGCCGGCGATCGCCACTCCCATTGATCGCAGATCTTCATTCCCGGCCAATGGGAGCTGCGGGAAGTGGCATGGACCGGGAGACTGCTTCCTGCAGTTCTCATTGGTCGTGAATGGCGATCCACATCCAACGGGAGCTGCGATCACTGGCACCCGTGGTTGTATGAAAGTAAATATAGCACTGGGGGCCTGCCAGGAGTTAACCCTGATGGACTGGCTCCAGCCCGCAGGCCAGTATTTGCCCACCCCTGGCCTAGAAGGTACCCTAAAAACAGTCTCTGGTAACCTCACTCCTAAGGATCAAGGCCCATTGACCAGACAGAGTGAAGGAAGCTTGGCCGGCTGCTGCCTATCCTGCTATTCTATTATTATTTGTACTCTGCATAATCTAGAGGCCCGAATGAAGATCAGGGCTCCACTCTTGTAGGTATTGCACAGACAGCCCCTGGCCCACAGGGCTTATGCTCAAATAGACAAGGCAGTTGAAGGAAGGGCAAGTTTCTAGCTTTTGTGTTAGCAGAGAAAAGCTCGGCAATGTGACTCTTAAAAGCTCCGAAAATAGCAGGCAAAGAGCCCTGACCACAGAGCACTGAAACTAAGGCCAGGTCTACACTAGACTGGAAGATTCAGTTAAGATACGCAACTCTAGCTACGTAAAATATGTAGCTGGAGTCAGCTTGCCTTAACCAGAGCTTGGTGCTGTCTTCACAGAGGGAGACCAAAGGGAGAGTTTGCTCCTGTCAGCTTTCCTTACGCCTCATGTCTGCCAGGAGTACCGGTGCCAGCCAGAGCCATCCTCAGCGTTCAGTTTAGTGGGTCTTAACTATACCTGCTAAATCGAACACCAGAAGACCAATCTCTGACATGGTAAGAAAAGACGTAGCAGGTGAGTTTGTAGTTTCTGGCTTGAAGTAATAATAAATACTGAATGCATGACTTCCAATGCCTTCAGCAAGCATCCCCACTCCAAAAATTGTTCCAGCCCCCTGACCCAACATTTATTATTTTTAAACCTTGTGCTGTTAAAGTCAGCCTCATGATTTTTGGGATACCCAGTGTTATCTTTCAATTCTTGAAGTTGGCAATGCTGATAAAGTACTAGTATTGTCCTAGTAACTTTGGGTTTGTATTCTAGGGACCACAATTGGCATTTTATTTATACTAGTTCCTTGGAAAAATAAAGAAGCAAACCCACAGAAATGAATTATCAATATGCCTAAACTTTTCATTTGTTTGAGTAGAAATTCTTTCCTACCTCCTCTCTCAGTTTCTGTGTCTCTCTTGTAAATGCTTTACACAACCAGAAACCTAGCTTTAGTGAGTGGAATACCATATCGTTATTACAAAGCAAGGAGTAACTTGGCACCTCTTCAAGGAAAGCTTTTTATCAATTGCTTAGTGTTACGTGACAAGCTAGAGAAGGAAGCTGTTACTTGGATACTTCCAGATCCTCCCAGATCTACCTTGAGTCAACTTGTAAGAGAGAATTCTTGCCAGTATGACCAAACTGTGCTAGTGTGGGTCTTGTTTACAGTTATACTGTATGTTGTGTGTTTTCCTGTGCACGACAGTAATGGGGCACTCCCAGTTTATGCCAATAACAAAGCCCCATCTCAGATGGTGAGGGACATACCTGCCTTCTGGAGTCAATGGAGACACTAAAGTGCTTAAAGTTAAGCATGTACCTACAAGGCCAGATCCTCCAGACTAACACGGCTACATCTCTACTATTAGTCAATAAAAACATTGTTCATATTGTGCATAGCCCCGGCCAAATACATGAAAGGAACCATTTCCTGCCCCCTTCAGTAGATTCTTCCTATGGTTTGTTCTTCCTGTAATTCCCTGCCCATTGAATTATCTACCACCCCAGCCTTCCCAGCTTCTTCTTGCTGTTCCATTTTGGCCAGCTTTTTATTTGCACACAAGACACTAAAAGAATCCGATTCAGTCATGGAAAAAATCAAAATTATGATGTCAACGGAGCTGACTCATTCTTTGTGCATGATTATCCTGTTGATCTCCAAAGTCCTTCACAGCACTGACCATAACAGTAGGCCACAGATAAGCAGCTTGACTCTGAGCCATGACACCAAATAATTATACACGATTATTTGTCTCTATGGTCATATACCAAGGGTGGCTGAACTTACTGACCCTCCGAGCCGAATATGACAATCTCAAGATGTTCAAGAGCCAGGGCGCATCTGGTGGGCTTTGAGGCTTCAGCCTTGCATCAAGATGGCAGGGCTAGGAGCTTCTGCCCTATGGGGTTGGGAGTCTCGGGGCCCCGCTGCTGATCTCAGCCCTGCCAGATGCCTCCTGTGGGCAGAAGCCCTGAGCTCTTCCACCCAGTATGGTAAGCAGAGAAGGGAAGGGGCATGAGGTGCTCCGAGAACTGCACTTTCCCTGCAGAGGAGCCATATGAGGCTCGTGAGCCCTGGTTTGGCCACCCCTGGCATACACCCACAGACAGCATGAGGCTAATACGTAGAGTCACTGTGTTACACAGGAAATAGGGCTTCAAGAATATACATAGAAATAGGTTCTTCCAGCAAAGATCCCGGGTGCTGAGGCAGAGTCAGATTCAGATCTTCTCTTGCTTTGTGCCCCCCTCCCCCACTGCACTGAGGACACTCTTTGACGAATGACCTGCCTAATCTAGGTGGGAGCTTTCTGAGAGAAGAACCTTTTGCAGATTTCTACACTCATGTGTTTCCACTGGCTTTGGCCATGGCCCAGAGGAAAGCAGGGATACAATGTCCGGGGTCGCCCCTTTTGTCCACCCCACTTTATGCTGGGGTGCCTTATTTCTGGGGCGATCCCCGGATTTCTCTAGTCCCACCAGGGAGTCCACTTCTGACCACACCATGGAAAGACCGCCCTCCAGGGACCTCACATTATTGCCGTCCAATCCCGGCCCAATCCTCGGTTTTAGGAATCACCCTGGGGTGGGGGAAGAGGGGCCCGGGCCCACCCACGCTCCGAGCCCCAGCCCAGGGCCTTAAGACAAGGGATCTGTTCATCATTGTCTAGACTGGCGGGGCTGTAGCCCACAACTCGCCAGTCCTCGGGTTTCTACACCCGCCCTGGGCCTCTTCCTTCCTCCATCACCTCAGTGGTCTCTGTTCCTGGGTCCTGGGGTCTCCGGAGTCCCCCCGGGACGTTACCTCACGCCCGCGGGGTCTCTCGGCATCCTGCCTCAGTGGGGGCCCTTCCTCCTTTGTACTTGCTGCCTCCGCGTCGCTCCTCCCCTCGGAGTGATGTAGGGATCCGTCACTTCCTGCGGGCGCCTGGCCCGCTTCCCTGTGGTCCTCTTCGGGCTGCCACTGACCCAACACACTGCGCAGCACTGGCTGTAGTTCAGAGGCGCCGTGCAGCGCCGGCCACCGATCAGCTGATCGGGGCCGCGGCGCCGGCTCTCTGCCGCTTGCCGCGAGAGTGTGGGGCCACGCTGCCCCATCACACACACCAAAATATGCCTTGTGTGAAAAGATTCCTACTGATGATTCCACCCAGGATGTCCCGCTTGGCTGAGCCGTAGAGGATTCCGAAGGTTCTCGCACAAGCTGTTTCCTTGCTTGTTCATCATGGAAGCCACATAACAAAGGCACCCCTCCCCCCGGCTCCCAGCCAGAGCTGTGAATGCTGGGCTGGAACGTTCACCTGTCTCAGTGCCCTCGTTTGATTATTTGGGCTGCAGTGGATGATAATTTTTAATCCCTCTTTTTGCACTGCTCCATGGAACAGGAGGCAGAACATATGGTCTGTGCTCCACTCTCCTGCCAGGCCTCGCAAACTGCTCGGTCCTCACAGCTGCTCAGGGTTACTCTCTGATGCATCCATGCCAGAGAGTTGTGCTGGGATGATAGCTATATTACAGTACAAAGGGCAGGGCTGTGCAGTGCTTGTCCCTCGTGTGGGAATGCAGAGGGGAGAAGACAAAAATCCTTGCACCCTCAGCAGAGCCATAGACATCCTAGAGCTCCCAGATGTTCCTGCACACTGCCCCAAAAACCATGGGTGTAGCAAGGAGCCACTGACCCCTGGACCAGGGGTGCCAGGTTTGTATAATTTTGGTGGTGTCCAGAATAGCCTTGTGCTTTGAGGGCGGGGAGGGAGGAGGTGTTTCAGGGGGGATGCAGGTTCCAGGGCGGCCTGGGGATTAGAGGGAGCCTGGCACTGGCAGTAGTGAGTGACCTGCCCGCCCCACCCAGCCTCTTTCTGCCCCTGTTCCACCTCTTTCTGGCTTCCATCTCCTCCTTATGCCTCCTGCAAGGACGTTTACAGGATCGGTTGAAAAAAGCTTTCTTTCTCAACAGATCCCCCTCTAGACTGCCACTTTTTGCAGACAAAATGCTGAGTCGGCAAAACGCGGCGGCCATTTTTACGCAAATTAGGCACTGGATATTTAAATCCCTGCTTCATTTGCAATGTCGACCTGCCTAATCTGCAACCCTCTGCTGACAGAGGGATGCAGTCTAGACATACCTTGGGAGCCTGCAGAGCAGAGCAGAGTGCATTGGGATTATGCTGCTCGCTGCTGCCAATGCCAGGGCCCCTGCTAGCCCCCCAGGTCACACTGGATTCCACATGCCCCTGAAACACACAGTCCCCAAAAGTGTAGGACCTAGGGTGGTTGCTCTGGCCCATTCTATGGGTGGGACAGCTCTGGACATTGGTGGAGCCAGGCCCACGTTCCTGAATATTGGTGGCTGTAGTGAGCAGGGGTGGCCACTCACTGACCCAGAGGAGGAGGAACCGCTCTCCGGGCCCAGATGGGCTGAGCCTGGCCCTGCCCCTTTAGCTCCCAGGAAACCAAGGGGTGGGGCAAATAGTATAAAATCCCAGTCCAGGAGCTCAGTAAGGCCCCAGCTGGTGGAGGAGGCAGAGGCCTGCCCTGAGCTCCTGAGCAGGGAGGCCACTAATGACCTTGCTAAGGCTGAGGACCCCACACAGAAGAGGAGACCCTTTTTACCCTGCCAGAGGGTACAAACTCCAATGACCCCGAGAACCTGCAGTAAACTGTGGAGCAAGATAGATGCTGAAGGGGAGTTAGGAAGTGGCCCAGGGGAAGCTGACTACGGTCAGGCTGACCTCATTATATCTGAGAGAGTCAGCATGTTGCGGGCCAGATCCCCACTGACCCCAGTGGCAGCCAGGCCTGCCCCTACTAGGGCCCTGGGCCAGGATGCGGTAGAGTCGTGAGGGCCTGCATCCCCCCTTCCCTCCCACACACTGGGAGGCAGTCTCCCCTTCCAGTCTCCCAGTGATCTACTGTTTGTTTGCCTGCCCAACCTGCACCAGGGCCTGGGCTTACGTAAACTGTGAACGACATCTGTTTGTTTGCCCTGCCCTGAACCAGGGCCTGGGTCTACCTGGAACTATGTTTGTTTACCTGCCCCGCCGTGCCCCAGCACCCGGGCCTGGTTAGACTGTTAACTGTTTGTCTGCCTTGCCCTGTACTCAGGGCCTGGGCTTAAAGAGGACCACTGGGTGTTAGTTTACGGGCCTGAGCTCAGGACTGAGCCAAGTGGCCTACAGTGGCCCACGGGCCCATATAACTCGCTGCCTGTGCCCTGGACACCAGGTTCTCTGAAGCACAGCCTCTCCCTGAGTTCCTCTAGGCAAGGGCAGTGCAGCTCCATATCTAGGGTTGCCAGATGGTTGAAACAAAAATACCACCCCCCCCCCAAAAAAACCACCGGGAAAAAATTCCGTTGAAGGGGAAAAAAAGGCGGGGGGGGGGGGGTGGAGACCAAGGACTTATTAAGCCAAAAAAAATTCAAAATAAAACAGCATTAAAACAGCATGTCCCCTTTAAGTGCAGGGATAGGAACACGGGAGCTGTTGAGCACTAAGACCCAGGGAAATTGCTTCCCCTAGGTCTTTTGGTTGGCAGCCATTTTGCGCCGGCAGCTTTGGGGAGCCAGGTAAGCATGGAGGTGGGGGTCAGGGGGTTAGGGGGACTTGAAGTGGGGAGGCTGGGTGCTGAGTGTTTGTAGGGTTGCCAGGTGCCTGGCATTTTCGCCTCCTGGCTGGGGAAAAATTCAGAAAATACCGGACATTTTAGGTGTCCAATATTCTCTGAATTTTTTTACTGGACAGGAGCCGAAAATACTGGACTGTTCGTGTGAATACCGGACACCTGGCAACCCTATACAGAAATGGCTAATAGGCACAGTCTAGCCCCTGATAGTCAGGCTGCAAACTCTGCTGGACAGAGACGGAGGGGGGACCAGTTCATGTGAACCTGGTGCAATGTGCAAGGTGCTGTGGGCTGATCTTTAGCCCACCAGGCAGAGCTCAGCTGTAATTGATGATTGACCCCAGGGTCTCAGCTGTCTGAGCAGTGCTTGGTGGAAGCACTAAGGTCCCTGTGTACCTTTTGCAGCTACTCACCATAACATTGTTTCCTTGGACACTCGATGTCTTCCTGTTCCATTACATCTGCATGTTGACTGATGGTCCTACAATGCTGTTTTTTCTTGGCCTGATCCTACCCCTCTTGAAATCAACAGGAATTGTGCCACTACCTTCAATGGGAGCAAGGGCTCCTTCTCTTTCCTCCTTTCCTTTCACCTTACTTCCCCCATCTCTTACAATAGCCGCTGCTCTCATTCTAGACACCATCTGCTGAGTTTCAGTTTGTCTCATCTCTCCAACTGTCACTCCTGTTGGTCACAGGCACAATGAACTAGCATTTTGCACTGAAGACCCCCTAAAATATTAGCTTTTGTAGACTAGCTGGGTTATAGGAGAGAAACCAAACAGTTGGCACTTTGTAAACCACAAGCATTAATGAAAGCATTGCAGTGAGTTTAGTGCCTCCTTAAAGTAATACTAACAAACTGCCTGTCTTCCAGAAGTATGATCTTTTAAAGTAATATTTCCTCCTCCTAATTTTATGTAAGAGTTCATCTTTCCAGGGGGGCAAGTATTCTGGGCAATTTCATCGGTTGTAGGACCAAGGCTGCAGTGGAGTTATGCTGGAATAATCTGCTGTTACTGAGAGTAGAACGTGGCTTACAGATTGCAATACCACAATACAAATAGTGGAGAAGAATATCGATAGCCCTATGTCACTAGAACGGCAATGCATTCAGTGCGCTGTATACTAAACACCGGGCCTGATTCTGACCTCACAACAAAATAACAAAATAAAACTGGTGTCTTCAACAGCGTCTGTCGTTGACTTCAGAACAGTTCTGGTTTGCACAGATTCAAATAAGAGCAAGATCAAGCCAACTTTTTTTAGATCTACTACCCGTGTGTTTGTGATGGGCCAAACCCTGACTCTGGATCCAAGTATCCTTAACTCTGGAGTGTTCAAACTCCAGCTCTAATCCAGTTATCTCCAACTAGCACATGGCCCCTACCAGAGCCAGCCAGCATTGACTGGGACAGCCTTTAGGATGTTCTGAGACCACAGCTAGCACAGCTTCAACCAGCTCTATTCACTGCAGTTCTCTTTTCAGTGGTGCCAGAAGCAGATGCAGCTGGGAATCTGGACCAAAGACTGTAAACTGTAATTGTAAAGATAAGCTGAAATAAAAGGAACTAAATCTCATGTTTTGCTGCCTGGATTTATCACCTATATATTGAGGAAGGAAGAATTGCCATGTTCCCTTTGCACTTGATCCAAAGCCCATTTCAATCAATGGAGTATCCTTGATGTCAGTCGTCTTAGGATCATATGGCATGTACAGTACTTAAGCATCGTCCCAGTGCATGAAGGGTTGGTTTGGGTGCTATGTATTTATGTGGTTTTGCCTTTCTCTCAAACATACGGCTGGGGCCATGCTAGAGGCGAGAGATCTGATCCCAGGAAACTTTGCTTTTATATGGTACTTCAGTTCAACAGTACATTTATAATCAGCTAGGTCCAGTCCTACAAAGTGCAGAGGCCACTCAATGTGAGAGTACAGAGCAGCTCAAGGACTGGGTCCCGCAATACAGATAAATCTGCAGCCACGCCACCAGGAGACATATGTAACAGTTTAAACGGTCATCAGTTCAATTGCTCGATTGCTATGAAGAAAATGTCTTGACTCTGTTTCTGGGCAAATATGCAGAGTGGTTCCTCATTGTCCCCAGTATCACCTTTGTTTATTGAATGTAAATGTCAAATGCATAGCAGGCACAAGGCAGACAAAGAGAAAATCTCTGTATCGTGATGACTTATTGTTGGGCAAGCAGGCTGGGGCATGTCCATGAAGAGTGGGTTAGTGTTCTGTATGTATCTATCAATGCAGGGAAAATAAAGGTGCCTGTCCGTTGAGAAGGTGCCAGAATGTCGTTTTAAAAATAAATAAAAGGAGCCAAACTGGATTGCAACATTCGGGAGTGACATGTTCTTGGCATGGAAAAGCAAAGCAATTGCCTCCCAGGGTGAGCTCGGATCTCCTTCGCTCCCATGTCATTTCCCACCACGGAATCTCTATTGGCACTGATAGCGTTACCCTGATTCACACGGGTGTAAGCTCCTGATCTTGCCAACTCTTATGTACATACTCTGTTTTCCCAGCAGGAGGAGTCCCACTGTATTCACAGTACCAAATGGAAGCACGTATCTTTGCAGGACTGGGACCTAACTGGGGGCAAATGAGGCCCAGGGGGCCCACAATGAAGGAAACATTTCACATGTGCCTCAGTGGAGCTGGACGCCATTCTTCAAAGGAAATATTTTGACTCAAAAAGGCTCTTTTTTAAAATCAGTATTTTTACTTTTTTTTTTTCAATAAAACTGGAAAATGAAAACATTTAGGGTGGGGTTTTTTTTTGGAAGGGTATTTATCATTTTTCTTTCAGCTCCCTTTTTTTCCTCCCTCTCATCTCTTTTTCAGTGGAAAAGTGGGGAAAGGCCGTAAAAGGAAACTGAAAAAATTGAGATGGAGGAAAAGATTGCAGCTGAAAATCTAATTTCTTCACAAAATTTGAATCACTACAAAATTGATCCTTTTTAAGTTTATGGGACAAACGTGACTTAATCTTTTCATGGACGACATTCTCCATTCTTGATTTTTGTTCACCTCACTAAAATTGCTAGATGCAGACACCAGAACTCAGGGATGTTGCCTGGTTCAGCTGCAGAATCAGAGAGTGGAGTCTGAACCCAGCTGCCCTGTTTTACCCCAAGGTGGCTCTGCTAGTGCATTCTCCGGCTGCCCTTCTCCAGTGCTTTCATGACAGTCACCACCCTCCATGTGAAAACTATCAGCCCACATGTTCCACTTCCTCTGTAGAAAGCATCTCCTCCTAGGAGGAGTCAAGCGAGCACTCAGTGCGACCTGGCCTCGGGTTTGTGCACATGTGATGCTGGTTTCTGTGTGCGCCCTGGCCACCCGTGTGTCCCCAGAGGTGCTAGTGTGAAATTGATTCTGGCTTTGAATTTGGGGAGGGGGGCAATTTGACCCTCAGACTTTGACTGAAACTTGACCTGTGAAAGGTCCCCACAAAGCCCATCCAGCATCTGGACAGCTCTAGCTGTCTTTCAACATGCGTTACAAAAGGTAAAAATGTTAGCATGGCATAAACCAAGGAGGGCTCCGATCCGAAACCCCAAACCCAACACGATCACCCCTCCCAAATTTCTGCTTCCCAGCTTGAATTGGAACTTTGCAGCTGGCTCCTACCTCTGTCACAGGGCAGAACGAAATGCCCCAGGACTGTGGGGAGGTATCTAGTACAGCTCTGAATCTGATCTGTGCAACTTGTCGGTCTAACTCAAGGACAAATGAGCCTGTGTGAGGAGAGAAAGTAAACTTCCTCAGGCTGTGGTCTTACGGTAACCTCAGATGCTGCCATTACCAAAAAAAAAAAAAAAAGAATAAAAAGGAAAGGCACCAACAAAAAACCCCACTGACTTGCCCGAGCGTAGTTCCGTTTCAACCCTCTGAGCTTTAGGAAACAGCAGGGGGATATCCTTAGCGTAAGTCTGCAGCTGCTTTGGGCTCCATCTGATTCAGACAGTTGCTGCAACAAGTCAAAAATAAGACAGAAGCACAGCACTGAGTTCATTATGACAACATGAGCTCCCCAGGGCACAGCAATGAAACAAGCTTCTAAATATAGGGGGAAACCATTTTTTTTCTCGGTTAAAGGAAATGGTATCTATTATTAAAGCATTGCACTGACTTCAGACCCTTCTTAAAACAATCCCCATCGGGTAATGAGGCATCCTAAAAAGAGCTGAACTGCTAGATGTAGATAGTAGTACCAAAGAGTGTTTCACTTTTGGACTGGATAAAAATTGGATGTGAATGGCAGAATCTGGTTTGATAGGAGATGGGCCGGGGCTGGATCTGGATTGAAATGGACCCAGCACTGGGCGATGTTTAGACACTTTGATTCAAGCCCATCTTTAGCATCAATGTGGTGTCCAAAGGTTCTGATTTTCCAAAGGCTGGGTCCAGGCACAAAAAGTGTGTGTGCTTATGCACTAGTGAGAGAGTGCAAGGTAACATGACAGAAGATCCCGAGCGAGGAGAGCTTCTGAGGTGGAGTCTGATCTCACACCTTTGTAATTCACGAGCAATTTCACTATCTGCAGTGAGATTACTGCAGTGTGGATGTTTTCTTTTTTGCACAAAAACCCCACCACAAAAACGGATTGGCAGAAAGTATGCAAATGAGATTGCGACTCATGCAAATGAATCCCTCATTAGCATATTTTTTGCAGAGAAAACTGGTAGTGTAGACGTAGCCTCAGAGTGCCATGTGAGCCAGACTGTGCAGCAGGCTCTACCTCTCCTGATACCTTATACCATGTTTATAAGGGAGTTCTTGGGGAAATTCTCTGGAACAAGTTCTAGATCCCAGCTGTCAACACCTGTGTCTGACCACACGTGGCGCTAACAGAATGGAGGCTGTAGGGTGTCACCTGGAATGCTGATCCCAGGTGAAGCTATTGGGTGAATCCACAGCAACAAGGGATTTAGCTCTCAGCACCTAAAACTCCCGAGGCTACTTTGAAAAGCTCAGCACCAGTGGCTGTGGTGAACTGGTTACGCTCACCTCTCTGAGTGACCCTGTACTGGCACTACACGGGTGAGAAATAGGAATGAAACTAGTAGGGCAGCATCTTGAAAAGTGCCTGAGTGACTTAGGAAACGTGATCCCATTGACTTTCAATAAGAGTTAGGGGCTTAAGTGCCTAAGTTCCTTTTAAAAATGGAACTTAGGCTCCCAAATCACTGAGCTGCTTTTGAAAAATTTACCCCCAGCCTAATTTGTTGTGCAGTGCCTTGTGTAATAGCTCTTTATTTGCATTTCCTTCTTGATCTTGTTCTTTGAACCAGACGCAAACTCCAGGAGAGTTAACACACTTTGCACATCCCCTGTTGTCTAAAAACTAACCACTTCAAACCTTGGGACGGTGTGAGAGGGGAGGTGGCGCATACTATGAAAATACAGGTGACTGACAGGAAAACTGGCTTCAGAGCTGGAGACTAGTGGGCTGTTTAGAGTATTTCAATAAGCCACAAAAATGAAGAAGTGACTAGGGGAAACCATGCATGACTCACAAACAGAAAACAATGGAGTGCTTACCAGAGGGACCTTCCTGCTCTTGCTTAACATTTGTTTGTTATTTATAGGTGTAGTAGCTATCAGATGCTTTAACCCACTTGTTCTCAAAAACTGTGGGTCAGGACCCCAAAGTGGGATGCGACTTATTTTAATGGGGTCACCAGGGCTGGCATTGGAATTGCTGAGTCCTGAGGTTGGGGTCTAAGACCAAGCCACATGATCTGGGGCCAAGTCCTCCCCCGCCTCCCGCCTGGAGTGGTGGGGATTGTGCAGGTTCAGGATTCAGTCCATCCTCCTAGGCTCATGTAGTCATTTCTGATGTCAGAAGGAGGTTACAATGCAATGATGTTTGAGAACCCAATAAGCTGCAGAGCCACACATCTGTGGGTTGACTCTCAGCCCCGGAGGGTAGCGTGTGTGCTCCTGCAGCTGCACTGCATGCAGAACTTACGTCAGGAGGAGCTCGGGTGTATTCAGAGCACCTCCAAAGCTCTGCAGATTCCAATCCTGTAGAGATTATTAAAGAGCCCCTTTAAACCCCTGCACAATCTCCTGTGAGCATAGTCCAGTGCATGGCCTTCTGGAGGAGGACGATTATCTGTTGCAGCAACTCCCAAGGTTTAGAGAGTTGTTTTTCTTCCACCCCGGAACAGAACAGAACAGAACTTTTGGATGTTTTCAGGCCCACAGAATTGTGTCAAAATGTCTGTTTTCAGGTTGAAACTTGAGCTTTTTGATTCAAAAAGTGCATGTGCTGGAGCCCAGGAGACCCAGGTTCAAGTCCTGGCTGGGTGATTTGGGATGAAAAGCTCAGCCCTAGATCAGGTGGAGCAGGGGGACTTGAATACAGGTCTCCCCCAGCCTAGGCTAATGCCCTCACCACCAGAAAGTGAAAGTCTTGTTCAAAAAACATGCAAATGAGAATATCATCAAACTCAATACCTCTCCATGAAACAGCATAAAAAATGGTCCAGCCAGCTCTAGTCTAGTATTTAAACAGTTCCATGGCTGTAAATAGCTGCCTTCTGGGTTGTGTGAGAAACTCAGCATTGTCCTGTAGCTTGTAAAATCAGAGGTTCATTTTACCTTTGGTCTTGGACCTGGATCTTACAATGCTGGCAGCCAGGCTGGCATTGCTGTGCAGTTGTAAAGTAAAAAGAAATTAGAGGTGATGAGTTACACAATTCACCTCTGCATTTCCAGGTGGTCCTGAGCAAATTCTAGAGCACAGGTCAAAAAGAGCAGCTGATAACTCCAGTGTCTTGCCCTTTATTCTCTTGTCCAACTGAACACATTTATCCAAGGCTGCATATGAATGCTTAGCTGTTGCTTGATTTACCTTCACAGTGTCAGCACTACTGGAATTTAACTCTTAGTTTTATAGGGTACTTTGTGATGCTTTGTTTTTGAAAAATGCTATAATGGAATCAAATTCTGTACATTTTAACCCTTGTTCCACGCATATATTTAGACTACAAATTGTTTGGAACACAGACATTTTTCTATCCGATAGGCTAGGTTCTGTCTCAGGCTATGTGCCCACACAAGGAATTAAGATGAAATAAGAAACTAGAACTGTGTGGGGTGTGCAAGTCCTCCCCCGGGAAGGATTTTGAATTTTGACTTTTTTCCAAATAGGAATGAAAACCGAAATTTTCTGCAAAGGATATTCAGTTTAAATTATTTTTTAAGATCAGTTTAGATTTTTTTGAATGTAGTGATATTTCATAACATGTAAAACAAAATAAAAACAAAAAATCTTTTCAAAATGAATAATCAAAATATTTCCTTCCAAAAGTATCAAAATAGGATATTTCAACACTCCCCCCCCCCCGTTTTTTCCCTGTTTTTCTTCCATAATGAAACCCTGATAAAATCAACCTGATTTCACAAAGCATTTTGACTTCAACAGAACGGTGTATCCCAAAGGAATATGGGTCCATCAGCATTTCTCTGACCAGCTATTTAAGAATGCTTTCATACCTCTGCATGGTCTACAGGGGCAGAAAGGCAGGGAATGTGCAGAACTTTGGCTCCACCCTCCAGTGGTTGACCAGTGTAGAAGAGCCTTTATATCACTACTGGCAATGATGGCAAAAGTCAGTGGTGGGCAACCTGCAGCCTGAGGGCCACATGTGGCCCATCGGGGTTCTATGTGTGACTCACAAGACATTGTATTCACCGTTGAAGGTTGTCATATTCCGCTGGTTTCCATCCATGTCGTTTTTTTCATACCTGTATTACTAAAGCGAAGTGCACGTAAAGCAAGGGCACATAAAGCGAGGTGCGTTCTGATTGCACACAACATTGGCTGTAAAAAGGCTCCCTCTCCATCCAGTCAAAGCGCTGCTTTGGTTCAGTCAGCACACCCAGCAAATTCTAAGTACGCAAGCGCAGGGAGCAAAACTACCCTGTCCTAGGAGACCATCTTGGCTTTATGACAATTTTTCAGCCCACCAAGATGGAAGGCCACTCATGTGGCCCACTCACTCGCCTCGGTTGCCCATCTCTGGCAAAGGTGCACAGTGCTGAAAAATGGGAGACTTGCTTTTTAGGCATTGAGAAACTCCAGATGATTGGATGTGACATCTATACATTTCTGTTTTATGTTATGTAATAAAAGCAAAATGGATTTTCCTTTCTACTGGTAAAAAATATTCATTCAAAGTAATAGAGGTGTTTAGCAGCTTGAGGAAAAACAACACAGTCCTCTCTGTAGAACTTTTAGGGGCTTAATTAGCTTTATTATTTGTATTGTGGATTAACTTTGGAGCATCAGCTATAGACCAGGATGCTACTGTACTAGGAACCACATTAAAAATAGCAGCGCCGTTCTGACTGTGGGCAGTAGGAAGGGCTAGCTGTCCTGTGTACATGTGTCAGGTTTTGGACAGGATTGTACTCAGGGTTGCTAACTCATCCCACAGCACATGGAGCCATCACAACATTGCTATTTTTAGCACGTACGAATAGCCATCCTGAGTCAGATCAATGCCCAGTATCCTCTCTTGTGACAGTGGCCAGTGCCGGGTGCTTTGGAGGGATCAAACAGAACAAGCACTCATCAAAGGATCCAACCCAGTCGTCCAGTCCTAGAGCATGGAGTGGCATCCCTGACCATCTTGGCTAATAGTTTTGATGGGCCTATTTTCCATGAACTTATCTAATCCTTTTTTGAACCCCATTATAGTTATGGCCTATACAACATCCTCTGGCAATGAGTTCCACAGATTGACTGTGTGTTATGTGAAGAAGTATTTATTTTTGTTTGTTTTAAACATGGTCCCTATTAATTTCATAGTGTGACCTCTGGTTCTTTTGTGATGAGAAGGTCTAAATAACACTTCCTTATTGACCTTTTCCACACCATTCAAGATTTTGGAGATCTTTATCATAACTCCCTTTAGTTGTCTGTATTCCAAGCTGAACAGATCTAGTCTTTTTAAACTTACAAAACAACAAATGGTCTTGTAGCACTTTATAAACTAACAAAATACATAGATGGTATCATGAGCTTTCGTGGGCACAGCCCACTTCTTCAGATGACCGGAATTTTGAGTTTAGGATGTGCAGACCCAAAATAAATAGGGGAGAAGGGAGAGAGGGGGCCAGCACCCCCTTCCTTTATTTTCCTTCCCCCCTTTCCCTTCTCCCCTATTTATTTTGTGTCTGCACATCCTAAACTCAAAACTCTGGCAATCTGAAGAAGTGGGCTGTGCCCACGAAAGCTCATGATACCATCTACATGTTTTGTTAGTCTATAAAGTGCTGCCAGACCATTCGTTGCTTTTTATGTTTATCCTGTACAGACCAACTCGGCTAGCTGCTGAAGCTTCTAGTCTTTTTAATCTCTCCTCATATGGCAGCTGTTTCATACTCCCTCATGGGAGCTGACAGCTTCCGCAGGCCCCTGGGCAATGAGGGGGGTGACTCCGTGCTCCTGGAAGGGGCAGGGTCTCATGCAGAAGGGGTAGGGCTGGGGCAGCCAGCCCTCCATGCCACACGGAGCATGTCATGACCCCTCCTCAGCCCAGAGCTGTACAAAGCGCATGGCACTGGGCTCCAGCAGTGATTTAAGTGTCCCAGGGCTCCGGCCGCTACCGCGGCCACAATAGTAGTGGCGGTGGCTGGGAGCCCCAAGCCCCTTTGAATTGCTGGGTCCCAGAGCAACTGCCCCCTTTCCCGATCATTGATGGGCTTGCGTGTCACTCATTTTTGTTGCCCTTCTCTGTACCTTTTTTAATTCTAATATATCATTTTTGAGATGGGACCACCAGAATTACAAGCAGTATTCAAGTCGTAGGAGTATCATGGATTTATACTCTGGCCTTAGGATATTAGGATATTTTCTGTCTTCTGTCCCTTTCCTAAACCGATCCAGCACAGTTATGTCAACTGATCTGGAAATTACACCGGTCAGATTTTTGTTACAGTCTACTGGATCTGTATGGCCTATTTTGGTGCATGTATCATTCTTGAATGTAGAGTTAGAAATAGGAAGTACTAGCAGACTTACTTGGCATTTCCCAGGTCCCTTAGGGCAGGGGGCTGGTGATGTGGGGTGTGCAGGACTCTTCCCGTTCTCTCCCCCCCAGCCCTCCCAGCCCCCCCTCCCCTAGCTGCCGGGGTCCTTTTCTCTTCCCCCCCCAATACCCACCCCAGCCTCCTGGCCACCAGGGGCCCTTTTCTTACCCCCCCAGCTCCTCCCCCTCCCCCCAGTTGCCAGGGGCCCTTTTCTCTCCCCCCAACCCTCCATCCACCAGGGGCCCTTTCCTCTCCCGCAAGCTCCTCCCAGCACTCTGGTTGCCAGGGTCGCTTTTCTTTCCCCACAGCACCCCCAGCTGCAAGGGGCCCTTACTTGGTATGCTGTCAGTCAAGATGGAAGAGCCCCAGCACTGCTGGCAGGTCCCTTGGTGGTACCGCTATCCCCACTGGGCACTCTGCAGGATAGCTCTCCTCCTCACTGCCCCCAGTGGCCACTCTCATATCCTATCTCTCCAAACAGTAGCCCCTCCAATTGCATGTTATGGAAAGCAGTCCTTTTCCCAGGGCTTCCGGTGGTCCTGGCACAACCAAACCCTGGCCTTGCTTTAAGTTAGGAGAAGAGGAAGCTGCATACCAAATGTAGTGGTCCTAGCTCTTACCATTTAGGAGGAGTTCTTGAACAAATGCACTCACAGCCAGACACAACCAGACAGACGTACTCTAAAATATACATAGAGAGATGAGACTGTTTATAGCTTTAAATGTGCTAACGAGAGCTATTACTGATGCCCACCCCAGAAGCCCTTAAAGACTTGGTGATCAACTTAATGACTTGTAAACAGGCTTGTTTGTCCTGTAAGTCTAAGCAGTGGTTAGTTCTAGGAAAGCATGTGATTATATCACTGGTACTGAATTCCATTTTGACTCTGGTATTTTTCTATGGAATGGGGGGTATAGAACAAAAGGTTCCTGCCCTGGGGAAAAATCTATTTAAGCAATGGGAAGCTATCAGCCTTTTGTCTTCGTTTGGCCTGGGATACTCCAAAAAGATACAAAGAGGGCGGGAGACCCAAGTCAGAGTAAAAGAGTTTGTCTCTGACTTGAAGATTATGTTTGAAATAACAAAAGCTCTTTATGGTAAGAATCTGCTTGCAATAAGTTTTTTAGAACTAGCTATGCATTTTATTTTCATTTTAATTTAGCAACTTACTTTGAGCTGTCTGTTTTCACTTGCAACCACTTATATCTTACTGTTCGTACCTAATAAAATCACTTTTGTTTACTAGTGTAAATAATTGTTACCTGGGACAAATAACCAGAGTGCATATCTCTCTGTCATTGATAAAGAGGATGAGCTTTAAAGATGGATTTTTTTGAGATTTTGATCCCTTTTGGGGGTTGGTTTCCTGGGTGCTGTGCCCTAGAACTGCATCCTCCCAGAGCTGAAGTGATTCAGTGTCTCTGCATTGCCCTTCAGGGGGGAGGTAACCCCAATATTGTGCCTTGTCTGTGGGACACCAGAGGATCTGGCCCAGTAGGACAGGGTGGTGGAGAGCCCTAGAGAGTACGAAGGTGGGTGACTACACCTCTTTACACCCCCATCCTCCCAAATATGTAAAATGCTGTGAAGCATCAAACCCTGCAAAAAAATTTTCCAGCCAGCTCTAATTGACATTGTATCAGGAGCCAGCATGGGAGTCTGAGTGACAGGCTAGGATTCAGTATACAGCTGTATCCTCAGCCCTGTCTACACTGGCAAGTTTTGTTGCCAAAAAACTCTTTTTGGTGATAAAATCTGGAGAGCATTCATATGCAATGTGACAAAAGTTGTGACAAACACCCTGTTTTGGTGACAAAAAAGTTCCACCTCCGCACAAGACTTTTGCCTCTTCCCCCCTTCCTTTATTGTCAACAATCATGTCATGTGTACTACATTAGGGTTTTGTTGAGTTTATTGACCTCCAGAATGTTTCCCACAATGTCTGATTAGCCATTCTGGCCAATGCTTTGAACTCTGCTGTTCCACAGCCATGTAAACAGGTAAAGAGGTGTGTCCTTCCCAACTGCAAACCCAGGTGACTGGCTCATTGTATAGTGGTCCTCATGTCTCTTCTCAGGGAAACAGGGGTGGCTATTGCGCAAAATGCTCTCCTGCTTTCTCTCTCATCAATGTGTGTGGTGAAGAATCAGTGCGATCAAGACACCTTGCAATGCAGAGCCAAGATCAAGGAGCTCCAGCAGTCATACCAGAAGGTGAAAGAGGCAAATAGCCATCTAGTGCTGCACCCAATACATGCCGTTTTTATAAAGAACTGGACATCTCACATCCACCCCCAAGGAGAATGTGGATAATTCCTATAGTACAGAATCAAAAACAGGAGTTGTCCCAGAGACAGAAGCTATTAATGAAGAGGTGGAAGTGGACGAGTGGGTTAGGCTCAGTCTGAGGACAACCAATGCGCCAGGCACCCTTACCATTCCTTACCACCGAGCATCCTGATTGAAAGACATCAATAAAGAGAAATGTTTCCATGAGTTTATTTTGTGTGACACAACCCATGCCAATCACTCTGCCCCTTGTTGAAGCCTGAATTATCACTTGGGTTTCATGGAAATGCCTCTCTCAGGTTACGTCTAGACTGCAGGCTTCTTTCGGAAGAAGCTTTATTCAGAAGAGATCTTCTGAAAAAACTTCTTCCAAAAGAGAACATCCACACAGCAAAAGTGCATAGAAAAAGCGATCTGTTTTTTCGAAAGAGAGCGTCCAGACTGAATGGACACTCTTTCACATGTAAGCTGTGATTACTATGGTCGGAAAGGGCACCTGTGCTTTTTCCTCTTTCCTCTTCTTCTGAAAGAACTCCCTCTTCCCCGTCCACATACACCTGTTTGTGAAAGAGCTCTTTTGCAAAAAGACTTCTTCCTCATAGAATGAGGATTACCAATGCTGGAAAAACCCCTCTGTTCTTTCGATTTTCTTGTGGAAGAACGCAATTGCAGTGTGGATGTTCCTCAAGTTTTGTCAGAAAAATAGCCGTTTTTTCAGCAAAACTCTGTAGTGTAGACATACACCCAGGGTGAGCAGTGGGATGACGCAGGGAAGCAACCCCAACACACAGAAATGTTAGCACCCCTCATTGTTGAAGGGGTTCCTCACAGCCTCCCTGATATTGATGGCCAACTTCTGGGCTCCTCTGACAGCACAGGTGTCTGGCTGTTCAAACTGTGCATTCAGGCGCTGTGCCTCATTGTTTCACCCACAGCCAAATGCGTCACCCTTACCCTCACACAAATTATGTAAGCAACAGCATGCGGCTACCACCTGGGTATATGATCCTCCAAAAGGCCTAGCCTGCCATAGAGATACCTCCATCTCACTTTCAACCTGCCAATGGCACATTCAACGACCATGTGGCATTGGCTTAGCCTGTTGTTGAACCACTCCTTACTGCTGTCCGGGTGCCCCATGTAAGGCTTCATGAGCCAGGGCTCTAAGGGGTAAGCTGTTTCACCAAGGATCACTGTGAGCATTTTCACATTCCTCACCATAATTTTCTGGTCTGGAAAGAAAGTCCCTTCTTGACGATGCATGCATTGTACACCTTTCCTCACCACCCTGCATTTATGACTGTGAAATGCCCATGGTAGTCCACAAGCACCTGACACACCATTGAGAAGTACCCCTTCCAGTTACTGTACTCTGGGGCAAGGTGGGGTGGCGCTACGGTGGGAATGTGTGCGCCATTGATTGTCCCACTGGTTTGGAAAGCCCATTTCTGCAAAGCCAGCCACTGGGTCATCCACATTGCCCAGAGTCACAGACCTATGCATAAATGGGATTTATTGCCCTGCACACTTGCAGACGTGCTGCCCCAGTGGTGGCCTGCCCCACTCCAAACTGATTTGCATCTGAACAGCAGCAATTGGGAATCGCCAGCTTCCACAAAGCAATCACAACATGCTTCTCTTCCGAGCAAGCAGCTCTCATGTAGGTGTCCTTGTGCCGCAGTTCAGGGGCCAGCTCAGCGAAGAGATCCAGGAAGGTTGCTTTACTCATCCAAATGTTCTGTAGCCACGGCTCTTCATCCCACACCTGCACAACAGCGCGATCCCATCACTCAGTGCTGGTTTTCCGAGCCCGAAAGCAAAGGTTTACAGTGCACAGCTGATCTGTAACAGCCCGATGCAATGCCACTGCACTGCTATCCCTGCCACTCACATTATCATCCCCATCCGAGTCTTCATCCTCTGCTTTTATCTGCACAAGTAGCTCTGCTGAGACGTGTGATGTCCTAAGCACATTGAACACAACATGGGAGAGAATTGTGGGATCCATGATTTCTCATGACAGATGCTGGAATTTGCAGCAAGGACTGTCATTCAAGTTGCACGAAAGCCCCACAAAGACTGGGAAGCAAAGAGGTGGCTATGGGATGTTTTCCACCTTTCCAAAATGCATAGCACTACGTTGCACATTCCCACAGTGCTTAGTGACTGAAGGTGATGCCAGACACTCTGGGGTTCTTACCCACATTGCTTTGCTCTTTCTGTCAACAGAGAAGCAAACAATGTGGCCATGAAATGTCAACAAAGGGTGGCAGAAAAACAGTTTGACAAGTTTTCCATTTTAGCGATTTTTGCATGTCAACAACACTTCCATCACCAAACCTTTCCAGTGTCTAAGTATTCCTGCAGCACCCAGCTAAAAAGTGAGGAAGACTCATTTGTTATGCAAATGTCTCCTTGGGGCTATCATAGGCAGTAGAAAGTGCTTGAATTATTTTAAACAAAGGACCAAAGTTCTTTCCCCTCCCCTCTCATCGTGGATCCCTGAACAAAGAAAATAATAATAATAATAATAATAATAAAACTCCTAGCTTTGTGTACCATCTGAAAATGATAATCTCTCTGCTTTCCTGGCAAGAGTCCGTACAGCCAAGGATACACAAGAGGTTGAAAAAATAGAACAATTAAAAAATGTATTGGAGGCGGTCTGGGTTTCTTTTTCATAATGACAGCACAAATGAATCATCCTACAGCTTCATCTCCAGGATTATGCTGGGGCAGATCAAATATTGGGTAATTTAAAGAGACATTCCAGTGCTAACAGGAAGACAGTCACTTCCTGACTACACATCCACTGCACACCCACCTGAATGTTTCTAGGCTTGTTGTCAGCTTGGATAAATGAAAAGCGCTGGATTAATATTCCAGTTTTGCAGCCTAACAGCTGCCAACGATCCACATTTGCATGTGGCACCCACAAAGTGCCCATTTGCAAATAAGTACAAGAGAAATTTGAGTGACTAAGTTCAATTCTTTTGCACCAAAGTTCCCTTCTGTGCCAGCAAACCCCTTGTTTGAACATGCAGATGAATGGGTTATGGGTGCCATGGCTGCATGTTGTTGCTCCTTGTACAGTGTGATGACTGTGCCTGGCATCTAAAACTGACATGTTTCCCTTTTGGAGCAGTTACAAGCTGCAGGCCTGATCCCGCTCCCATTGGACTCATGAGCAGAGCTACAGTTCATAGAATCATAGAATCATAGAGCTGGAAGAGACTCAGGAGGTCATCAAGTCCAGCCCCCTGCTCTAGGCAGGACCAATCCCAACTAAATCAACCCAGCCAGGGCTCTGTCAAGCTGAGACTTAAAAACCTCTAGGGATAGAGATTCCACCACCTCCTTAGGTAACCCATTCCAGTGATTCACCACCTTCCTAGGGAAATAGTTTTTCTTAATATCCAACCTAGACCTTTCCCACTGTAACTTGAGACCATTGCTCCTGGTTCTGCCATCTGTCACTACTGTGAACAGCCTCTCTCCATCCTCTTTGGAACCTCCCTTCAGGAAATTGAAGGCTGCTATCAAATCCCCCCTCACTCTTCTCTTCTGCAGACTAAACAAACCCAAATCGCTCAGGGTAAGGCTACACTAGCTCGTTAGTTCGAGCTACGTAGTCTAATGAGGGCAATCGGAGTTGCAAATGAAGCCCGGGACTTAAATATCATTGCAGGAGGGGTAACGGTAGTTCGAATTAGGATCTTTAATTCGAACTACCTAGTCCGTGCCGCGTGTAGCCGCAGGCACAGAGTTCGGACTAAGGGGGATTTAAACATGGCGGCGCCCAGGAAGATGCAAATGAAGCCCGGGATATTTAAATCCCAGGCTTCATTTGCAACTCCGGTTGCCCTCATTAGACTACCTAGCTTGAACTAATGAGCTAGTGTAGCCTTACCCTCAGTCTCTCCTCATAGGTCATGCGCTCCAGCCCCCTTATCACACAAGGAATCAAATAAATGAGGCCAAGGCATAATCAGAGGCTGCAGGTCAGTGGCGTAGTACATTTGTGAGGTAGTACATGACAAGTGCCATAGCATGTTTACTCAGACTATATCCCCTCTAGTCTTCTCATCCATCTAGACTTGGCTGGAGTAGTATTTCAGGACCTGGTGGTTAAAAGAGCAGAAACTGCCCTGTGTGGACAGGTGTTCCCACTACTGAAGCCCAAAATAGCTGCAACAGTGGAGAACCAAAGGCCAAGGCAGACATAGCCTGGGTGCCCTGGAGTCAACCCTAACCCACTCTGCTGCTCCTCATGGCCGTGGATGCAACTCAATTGATGTCTGTGTAATAGGCCCTCAGAAAGTCCTGTTCTTCTTCAGGATGCCCCCTGCACATTCACGCTCTGGGGATGCTGACCGTAGAGGGGATCTTGAAGAGCTCTGGTTTCAAGTGAATAACCTTCATTTCTACAGCTGGGGAGGGACATAGGAGGGAAAGATGGAAGAGCCTAGAATGCCTCTCAAGCCCAGCACGGGCCCATAGGCTTTGGTTTAAATACTACATGATGTTTTCTGGTTTCCTCATCAGCCCCCAGCTTCCAGCTGGGCTGTGTTAGTTTTCTTAGTACTTTGCATGGTCTTGGCTGTGAAGTTTAGGGCTGGACAAACTGGTTTGGAGGAAGGAGAACTCCGGGGCTCCGTTCTCAACTCTGCTGCTGCCTTGGGCAAGTTATGGGTCAGCAATGATGCCCTTCTGCTTCACTCTCCCCATCTGCAAAATAGGAATAGTGAGATCCCCCTTGGAGTAGGACTGTGATGCTAGATGCATTTAGAGCAACATTCTGGCTGCTCTTGCATGAGTGAACAAGGTATGGAGAAGGACATAGCCACTCCTTAGCGTATGCCTTCACTGCAGAGTTACTGTAGCCAGACATGAACCCCATCTTGTTCTCCCCCCCCCCAAAGAGCAAGAGAAAGGCAGTCAGCCTTTGATGCCCTGGGAACGCAGGGGTGCTGCTTGTCTCTGACTCTAATAAACAGAAACCAGACAGTAAATGGGCTAGCTGACAACCAGGGGACCTCCTGCCGCCCTGATGGCTAGCACCAGTAATTGACACGCCTACACTGTCCCAGGAGAGGAATCTTCGCCCATCACATACCAGAGGTGCCCATTGTCTGCATTTTCCCAGGTGTGAATTATGCTTTGCACCCTTCGTGGGAAACTTGGCATTCAAAGCCATTTTCCCTAATTGGCCACTTGAGACCAGGAAGAAGCCTACGTGACCCAAGGGGTATAAAGAGGGGTTTAGTAGCCCACCCCATTTGAGCTCCAATCATCTACACCTGCTGGCAGGTATTGGTTGTCTCCCGAGGTCTGTGGGACGCCCAACCTTGCCCTACTTCTTCCCGAGGGATCGAGAGAAAGACGCTGGCCACGCCAAGTCTGGAACGCAGGGGTGAGAATATATACCTGCTAGGTGTCTATTTTGCATGCATTTAATAAGAGCTCAGAGAACCAAAAGGGTTTCATGGTACCTGTAAGTGACTTATTAGTGTAATTTCTGTCCTGTCCTTTGTAGTGGCTGTGTTATCTGTAACACAGTAGTAGCATTTAACAGCTAAGTTTACCCTGTAACAATAAAATAGTAACTGTTTAAGCTGTGACCTGACTTCTTCAGTTGCTGTAACAGAACCAAGCACAATTTTAAAAAGAACTCCAGCCGGTCATAAGGGACAGATATAGGAAGAGCTTGAGCGTTGGATCGTGTCGCTTCCAGGGGACAGATCCGTTGGGGCATCTCTCAGCCTCCCCAGGCTGCCCGCTGCGAAGGGATCGTGTATCCTAGCAGTCAAAATGTGAGGTGTAATAAGCTCTCCCTGTAACTCTTTGGGGCGCCCGTCAACCTCCTCCAGGTTGCCCGCTGCTAAAGGACCCCAGTCCTAGCAGTTGAAATCTCGGGTGTATAATACACACACACCACTCACTGCCCTGACCACCGGCTGACAGTTACCCAGGCTCTTACCTGGGTGTTGTCCTGTCCCTCTCCCATCCATACACAAATCTCTGTCCTCTGAGTTGAGTGGTGCCTTCAATCCACGGTGGGGGAGGGATTAGATCCTGGATGCGACTTTCATTCAGGCTGGGAACCCACCCATTCACTTTGCAGTCAGGATGCAGGCTCAGTCACTGCAGTGCTGACAGTCCTCGAGTCCAGCATTTCCCACCATTTCCCGGGTGCCCAGGAGAGCTGAGATATTATCCCACCATTCACAGGGAAACACTCAGGGTATGTCTACACTACAAAGTTAATTCGAACTAACAGCCGTTAGTTCAAATTAACTTTAATAGGGGCAACACATGCAAACCGCTATTTTGAATTTAATTCGAAATAGCGGAGTGCTTAATTCGAACTAGGTAAACCTCATTCTACGAGGAGTAACGCCTAGTTCGAATTAAGTAGTTCGAATTAAGGGCTGTGTAGCCACTTAATTCGAACTAGCTGGAGGCTAGCCCTTCCCAGGTTGCCCTGGTGGCCACTCTGGGCCAAACCAAGGAAATTCTTCTGTCCCCCTCCCGGCCCGGAGCCCTTAAAGGGCCACGGTCTGGCTACAGTGCTTGTGCCAGCTGCAAGCCTGCCAGCACCCAGCCAGCAGACCCTGCACCTGGCACAAGATGAGCCAGCCACCCGCTGCCACCCAGCCCTCCACCACTTCCTAGGACCAGGCTGGCGGCTCACAGGAGCCTGCCCGGGGCTGCAAGAGGCGGGAGCCCACCTGGTCTAGTGTGGAGATCGTGGACCTCATCGAGGTTTGGGGGGAGGCCTCCAATGTCCACGATCTCCGCACTAGCCACAGGAACACGGCCGTCTACAGCCGCATGGCTGCCAGCCTGGCCACCAGAGGCCACATGCGGACCCAGGAGCAGGTCCGCTGCAAAATAAAGGACCTGCGGCAGGCCTACTCCAGAGCCTCCCAGCCAGGGGCCGACCCGGAGGCATGCCCTCATTATGAGGCCCTGGACCACATCCTGGGGGCTCACGCAGTCCATGCCCCCTGGGTGGTGATCGACCCTGGGGCAGAGGGCCCCGTCCCTGACACAGAGAAGGAGGAGGAGGATGCCGAAAGCCAGGAGCCTGCAGGGAGCCTGCCCAGGACCCAGGACCCCCGAGGCATCCCACAGAGCACATCGGCTGTGTCGTCTGAGGCCAGGGAGGGCTCCACATGTGAGTGCCATCATGCTCCCCTTATGTGTATGGGGTGGGGGGGTGGAGAGGGAGCCCAAGGACCGTGCGCCTGGGCCTTGCCCACCATGGAGCAGCAACTGGGTGTCATGCAGGGGCCCTGGCCCGTTCCCCACAAGCCAACCTTGCCTTGCAGAGGGGGGCTGGGTTTCACCCACTGTGTCCCCAGGGAGAACTGACCACTTCTCTTGTTTCACCACAGCCACAGCACCTGGGACTGCAGGGCGCACCACCCCACCTGCAACAGCCACCCGCACCCGGGCCAGCAGGCGCACCCGCAACCTGGAGGACTATCAGCGGTGGCACCTGCGGCTACTGGAGCACCAGCTCTGCACCCAGGACCACTGGGTCCAGGAGGACCTGCGGCTGTGGCAGCGGAGCTTGGAGGCGCTGGAGGAGCAGGGCCGTATGCTCCGCGGCCACCTCCAGACCTTGGTGGACAGGTTCCTGCCTCCTCCTGCTCCAGCCCCTGCGGCCGCCCCAGCTCTCGCTCCTCCTCCCACCCCTGCTCCCCCTCCCGCTTCCTCCGCACCCCCCCATCCCTCCTGCCCCACCCTCCACACCCACTCCCCCCCAACACCCCCCGCACCCGCAGTGCTGCGAGATGGGAGAGCCAGCAGGACCCGAACCCTGAGCTTTCCCTCCCCTTCCTCCCCCTTCCAGCTCCCTCCTCCCAGGTTTCCCCCTCCCCTCTCCCACCCTCATTCTTCCCTCCCCCCACCCCAGTTATGTACAATAAAGAGAGGTTTTTTTGGCAAAACAGGTGTCTTTATTTAACATTAGGAAGGGGGGTTAGGGAGGGGAAAGGGGAAGGAAGTGAGGGTGCAAGAAGGCCCCAGTGGGGCATGTGGGGAGAGTTCAGTCCTCCTCCACATGGAAGCTCTCCTGCAGGGCTTCCCGGATCTGGACGGCCCCCCGCTGGGCCTCCCGGACGGCAGTGGTGTGGGGCTGTGCATACTGGCCAGCTATGCCGTCAGTCTCAGCCATCCAGGTTGTCAGGAAAGCCTCCCCCTTCCGCTCACATACATTCTGCAGCACACAACATGCTGCCACCACAGGAGGGATATTGTGCTCGGCGAGGTCGAGGCGGGTGAGGAGGCACCGGAATCGGGCTTTCAGACGTCCAAAGGCCCCCTCGACCACAATGCGGGCCCTGGTGAGCCTGGCATTGAAGGCCTGCCAGGAGGGGTTGAGGTGCCCCGTGTAGGGCTTCATCATCCAGGGCTGTAGGGGGTAGGCCACATCCCCCACCAGGCAGACAGGCATGTCCACGTCCCTGACCCTGATGTGACGGTCGGGGAAGAAGGTCCCGGTGTGCAGTCTCTGGCACACGGAGGAGCTGTGGAACACCCGTGCATCGTGTGCCTTGCCGGACCAGCCCACATTTATGTCCATGAAATGGCCCCGGTGGTCAAACACGGCCTGCAGGAGCACGGAGAAGTACCCCTTGCAGTTGATGTACTGGGAGGCCTGGTGTTCCGGGGCACGGATGGGGATGTGCGTCCTGTCGATGGCCCCCCTGCAGTTGGGGAAGCCGAGGGCGCCGAACCCCTGGATGACTGCGTCAGGGTCGGTGAGGCGGACCACCCTGTGGAGCAGCAGCTGGTTGATGGCCTTGACCACCTGCAGAGAGACACACCAAACCGCGAATCACTGGGGCGCCCGGGTGGCTGGGAGTGTTCGTTCCCTGGCACTGCCCCGCGCCACATTCCCAGAAGCAACCCCTGCTGCGATCCTGGCCACTGCAGGTGGCGTGCAGTACAGCTGGGACAGACCGAACCCTCCCATGCGGGGCACTGTCGCCTCCTCCCCCCCTGTTTTCCCTGGGGTGGCCCATTCCCTCCTTGCAGCCCCCCTCCCCCCCGGCCCAGTGGCCGGTGAGTGCCGTACCTGCATGAGCACTGCTCCGACAGTGGATTTCCCCACGCCAAATTGGTTCCCGATGGATCGGTAGCTGTCTGGCGTGGAGAGCTTCCACAGGGCGATGGCCACCCGCTTCTGGAGGGGGATGGCGGGCCTCATGCGTGTGTCCCGTCGCCGCAGAGCAGGGGCGAGCCACTCGCAGAGCTCCAGGAAGGTGTCCTTCTTCATCCTGAAGTTCTGGGTCCACTGTTGGTCTCCCCAGCACTCCAGGACGATGCAGTCCCACCAGTCGCTGCTGATGTACAGATGCCAGATGCGGCGGGGCACGCTGGCATCCGGGCGCTGCTGCAGCTCCTCCACAGCCCCCAGGGAGGCCAGGGGGAGGGGCAGGGGCTGACGTGCACCAGATTATGCCAGGCAGCCTCCAGCCATTGTTGGCAGGCTTGCAGCAGCAAGTCCAAAAACTGGAGCAGAATGCCCAGGGCGAGCTCTGGCTCCATGGTGCCAACTGCGGCGGCATCCCCAATGGGAACCACCGACACAGGCAGGCAGAGAGGAAAACACTTTGCTGTCCCTCGGTGAGGTAGGCAAGCAAGCGAAAAAGCTGAGACCCGGCTGTCCAGGGGGGTCCCTTTAAGCACGAGCCTCAGATAGCCTCACACAGCAGCCACACAAAGCAATTACTGACCTGATGCCCTGCCGGAACTGGTTTCAGCTGCCCTTAAATGCGACCCAGAGTCCAATCAGTGTGGACGCACTATTTCAAATTAGCAAAATGCTAATTCGAATTAGTTTTTGGGTCTAGACACGTTATTTCAAATTAGCTTATTTCGAATTAACTAATTCGAAATAAGTTAGTTCGAATTAGTGCTGTAGTGTAGACATACCCTCATAGAGCAGGTTGGCTCCTGCAGCACAGAGACCCATGGGCTTTGTCCCCACATTGCAAAGTAGCACCCATGGAGGAGTACACCACCGGGGAGCACATGCGATCTTGGGTCAGGCTTTGCAGTGGGGCTGCTCATGCCTGGGCAAGGCGAGGCTCACGCCTGGGTGCTAATCATCTGAGTTGACTCTGCAGCGAAGACATATCCTGCTCCTCCACCTGGCACTCTTAGACCAGAGCTGGTGCTTAGGGTAGGTCAAGGTGTGGTTACAGGCGGGTCATAGTCTCACGCATATTCTCCCCAGCCTACATCTGCCCTTCCTTGGCCTAGGGGAGAGAGGCTGTCAGTCCTCAGCATACTTCCGGCCTGTCTGGAAGCCTGAAAGTCTGCAGTTCTCATGAGGCAGCATGTTCCTATGAGTTTTCCTACCTTATACACTCCAGGGCATGTCAGAGTGGGGTTAGTGGCTGACCTTTTGGCCTGTTCTCCTAGCAGAATTTATGGAGTAATAATCAAAGGTGAAAGGAAGCGAGTTCGCTCTGGTGCATAGCTCCAGCAAGAGCTGGCTGAGCTGCGGCAAAAGCCAGCAGGGAGCTATTTAAACAATTGGCAGGGACCTGGGTTGCAATAGGACAGTACCTGTAAGAAATTTTAAGTTACTTTCATGCCGGTATTAATTATATGGAGGGGCGGGGGGAATAATATTTTTAAAAAGATATCTGCAACGGGGACCAGGACAGGAAGACTCCATTTCCCTGCATTCACACTTTCTGAAGGCTCATTATTGAATTCAGCTTCGCGATCCTCTGGGCGGTTGATAAGAATTAGTGTTTCCACCTGCAAATGGAGGAAGCAGAGGTACATAGCTCCTGCTGTGAGTTGTGGCAAAACCCCTGGGACGGATTCTTACCTCAGTTATGCCAGCAGAACAGAGCTCAGGATTTGGTTGCTGGGGTGGTATGAAGCTTAATTAATTGTTTGAGACTGTTGGAAGCAAGGTGCTTCGAAGTGCAAAGGGCTAGTTAGGCTATGTCTACACTAGGAAGGTTTGGCGACAAAAGTGCTATCGATATGCAAAAGTCAGCAAAAGTGAAAACTGGTTAAACTGGTTTTTCTGCCACCCATTGTCGACCTTCCATGGCCACATTGCTAGCACCCGGTCAACAGACAGAGCAAAGCAATGTGAGTAAGCATCCCACAGTGCAGTGTTGTGAGAAGGCAGAGCTGATACCTGCGCTTCTTGGGATTCTCTCCGAGTTCTCCTACAGCATTCTCAGCTGCTAGGCACAGTATTGTTATTATCTCTGTGAGCTCTCCGTGCTGAGGAATGTAAAAGCAGCACAGCAGTCTCTCCAGCCTTCCCCCTGCAGCGGCAATCTGCCTGCTGCTGTGTTTCTAGCAGAGCAGAATGGGATCATTCCAACGATTTGCTCTTTTTGTTTTTTCCCCAAACAGAGCAGCTCTCTCAGCTGTCAGATACTTCTCTGAGCTTTGAAAGGGGAGGGAGGCGCAAGCCTGCAGGATAGCAGAGATCACAAAACACTCAGCAGAGATCACAAACCGCTGAGTACGGCCACTAGGTTAGGCATAGTGGGATACCGGCAGAAGCCGGTTCTGTGACAAAATAAACAACAGAGTCCACACTGGCACTTTGTCGACAATGAAGGGAGGGAAAAAGACAAAAGTCTCTCACAGAGGTGGAAGTTTTTTGTTGCCAGAACTGGGTGTCCCTCCCCCCAAACAAAGGTTACATTGTAGTGTGTATGCTTTCACTGTTTTGTTAAGAAAAGGCAGATTTTGGTGACAAAACATGCCAGTGTAGACCAGGCCTCAGATCACTGTCTGGAGATGAGAGGAAAAAAAATCAGCCTCTCCTATCCTGTTGTTTTAATGCAAAAAACATTTTTCTGGATTTATACACCATGTAAGTAAAGTTAGGGCAAAAATGAGATTTCTCGCCCCCCGCTCCTCTGCTTTTTTTGTGGAAATTGTTTCCACTTTGTCAGATAAGCATCTTGTTTTTATAGCCACAGAGCCAAATGTGGATGTAGCAGAAATGATCTTTGTTAATGTCTTTGGCTGCACTCCCGAGTTAAATTTATGCTATTGTGAAGTAGCATCTTGCTGAATCCCCTTGGTAGAGAATTGCAGGCTACAAGGGGAAAGCCTCACTCTTTCTAGATGACAGGTATTATAATTATGGCCTTTTCTGGAAATTCCTGGGCCTGGTTTTCTCACACTTCAGTGAGCCTCTCTCAGTTTGCACTGCATGTGCACAGCTACATAGGCAGCCCATTGAATCTCTGGGAGACAGTCATCACCCAACAGAATCCCACAGCTGTGTGCTGTGGGGAGGAGCATTAGGAGCTCTGCTTATTTTACTGATTCTGTTAACTGGGGCAAACAAGGCCAATAGGTCAGTAGAAAACTCAGAAAAAGTCCCTGTCCATGCCAGCCTCCCAGCCTTGATTAAAAACCAAGTTTGAATGGAATGTGGTTTCTTCTCAATTAATTTATAACACAGTCACATGGGTTACACTGTAAAATTGTACCGTGCCTGAATGCTTCTGTTAGCTGGCATGATGCTGAATTTAGTTTCTGACCACAAACCTGTGCTCAGAGTTGTTATTATTATAGTTCTTCATTTGTGCTGAACAGTCCCAGTCATGGACCAGAACTGCCTTGTGCTAGGTGCAGTACAAACACAGAACAAAACAATTCCCTGTCCCAAAAAGTTTATCATATCCAGACATGGTAACATTTCATGCTGCATACCAGGCCTAAAGGCTGGTAGCAGCCAGTGTGGATGGGACAAACTATGTCAAACAGTTCATTGACCTTGTGTATTCTTGGAGGGAGAGGAGTTTAGAGTTTTTAAAAATATTTCTCGCTCTTCGTTTCTTGTCACCCTTTCACCAGAGTTATGAGTAGGGGATATGAAAACTCAAAATAAATAAGATAAATTCATATCCCCTACTCATAACTCCGGTCATCTGAAGAAGTGGGCTGTGCCCACGAAAGCTCATGATACCATCTACATGTTTTGTTAGTCTATAAAGTGCTACCAGAACATTTGTTGTTTTTTTCTGTAACAGACTAACTCGCTAACAGATGTCCCCTGAAGCTCCTAGAACTGGCTTGTAACCCAAATTTTGGTCTAGCATGCACCTGGCTGGTGTGAGGTACTTGTGATGTCTTTTGAAGCAGTTTCTAAATCACTGCTTCCAAAGCCAAGATCTAGAATAATGGAACTTTCCAGAACTTTCCAGCACCACAATCAGGGACTTTGCACTGTTCAGGTCTAGCTGGAAATAAAGCTGCAGCTTTGCCCATTTCTTTGCCAGAAATGAGTCCTGACTATACAGAGAGGTCAAGGCTCCGATTCAGAACAATGTTTTAGGCTCCTCGCTCCCACTGCTTAAAATACCTTTGAGGAGCTAGGTCTGGGAGTCCCTTCCCTCCTATCCAGGCACCCAGCAAAATCACTGACTCTTGTTTGTTTGGTGAAAGCCAGGTCCTGGGTGTTTTCATGTCATTGCTTCAGAGAGGGAAACCCTTGTCACATCTTGCAGGCGCTGTATGTCCAGCAGCTTTCTAACAGATACAGCCTTTCCCTTGTAGTTCAGATGAATTTCAATATCACTGGGCTCCACCTTCATGCCAGTTCTGAAGTGCACACATCACCCTAGGAGTGTAGAAGTGGGAAGGGGGGTTTCCAGCCCATGTTTCACGGGGAACAGGTGTCTATGTGATGCAATTTTTTTCTGCAGAAAATATGTAACAGAGTGAATAGACAGAACTAGGCAAACCCATTTTGCTTACCTTAAGAGGGCTAATTAGTAGTGAAACTCTCCCTTCCCTCCTCCAGCTTAGTGTAGAGATACCCAGGCAAGGGGGCGTGTCAGAAGGTAGCTGTGAGTAGACTAGGCTGAGCACCAATGTTTCTTCTGATCATTTCCATCCATGTACAGATTTTTTCCATCCATGTGCAGAATACATTTTTATGTGCTCTGAGACACGTGCAAGTGTGCACCACAGGTAGAAACAAAAAAACCTAGCTGTGGGCACTCTGCTAATCACTAGCCAGCATTTGAATCTCTCTTCAGAGGTTGTATGAGTGCCCAGCTTATAGGGAACACTGCCCAGCAACCTTGTGTCAGAGCAGGCTGGCCCAATTAAACAGGGCCAGGCTACACCTGGGGTTAGCAAGGGCTGTCAGAAGTCAGGAGCAGAGTTCCCTGAAAGCTATGCACCAGGAGAGATTCCAATGCCACCCAGAAATTAGCAGTGTGCCCACGGCTAGTTTTTTTTGTTTCTACTAGTGGTGCACATTCACACATGCCTTGGTGCACATACAAATTATTCTGCACATGGCTGGAAAAAATCTGCACATCAATGGAAAAGATACAGGGAACCTTGGTCAGGAGGCAGAATTATCAGTACAGGCCAAGCCTGTGTCAAGGAACCATGGAGGAGTGGAGGAAGGGAGCCCTGATGGAAGGGGGCAGGTACCCGGGGCCTGCTATTCCAGAAGCGTAACAGAGCCCATGGAGAGCAAAAGTGGCTGAGAAGTGTCTGTGTTTGTGTGGACAGAAAGCCTATTTAAAGGTGGCTGGGTGCATGGCAGCTGGGCCGAAGCCCTGCCCCGTGACACTGCACTATGCTATTTCTGACCATGATGAGGATGTGAGCAGCAGTCCCCCAGAAGGGCCTGCCAGGGAGTAGCAGTTCATGGCAGCTCTGAACAGCAATGAACGTGGCACATGTGGGGGAGAGCACAGGGCTAGTGGCAGAGCTACCGCTCTGCTGTGAACTGCTCCTGCTGCTACCTGCAGGGACAGCAGCTTCCTAGGGTTGCCAGATGGTTTAACCAAAAATGCTGAACACCTCCTCCCCCCAAAAAACAACACCAGGGGAAAAATTCTGTTGAGAAAAAAAGGGGGAGACCAAAGTTGTTGAGAAAAAAAAAGGACCCCGAGAGTTTTTAAGCAAAAAAATAAATTAAAAAAAAATAAATAAAAAACAGCATGGCCCCTTTAAGAAATGCTTTTGAGGCTTTTTGGCCCTAACAGGCTGCTGGCGGCCGTCCGCCATCTTGTCTTCCTGCTCCAGGCCAGACAGCTCCTGTGCGGAACCAGGTAAGCACCCGGGATTTTCGCCTCCTGGCCGGGAAAAAATCAGAAGATACCGGACATTTTAGGTGTCCAGTATTTTCCGAATTTTTTTACCGGACAGGAGGCAAAAATACCGGACTGTCCGGGTCAATACCGGACTGTCCGGGTCAATACCGGACTGTCCGGGTCAATACCGGACACCTGGCAACCCTACAGCTCCCTGAGGCTGGAGTAGCAACAAAGGAGGGGCAGGGAGCAACTGTGCTGCAGCCCCAGGTCTCCCTGTGAACTGGGGCCTGGATTTCATTTCCACAACCCCTTAGCATGAGACTCAACTACCTGGGCCTAATATGGACTTGCAGAACATCTCACTGCGAGTGTTAAATGGGGGCTGGTATAATATTAACACAAGCTAGCTTTTCTGTGGTGATCTCAATAGCAGTCAAATCTCATTATCCCCATTTTACAGGGGAAAACTGAGGCACAAGGGTGCTGCCCATAGGCAAACCACACCGTGGCAGGCGAGCTGTACTGAATCCCAGTATAATGGATTCTCAGCCAGGCCACAGTGCTGCACATAATACATAGAGCATGAATTTTTTGTTAACTAGAGGCAGAGAAGCTTTATTATATCGATGCTTTGATTTGATTATCTCACTATGAGACATGAAGAAGCTGAGGGAGTAACTGACCGACCCAGGGTCATTCAAAAAGCCAGTGGCAGAGAGGGGCCTAGGACCTCAGGCTACGTCTAGACTACAGGCTTCTTTCGGAAGAAGCTTTCTTTGGAAGAGCTCTTCTGAAAAAACTTCTTCCGAAGAGAGAGTGTCCCCGCTGCAAAAGTGCATCGAAAAAGCGATCTGCTTTTTCGAAAGAGAGCATCCAGGCTGAATGGACACGATCTTGCATGTAATCTGTGATTGCTATGGATGGAGCAGCCACCAGAGCACCTGTACTTTTCCCTCTTTCCTCTTCTTCTGAAAGAGCTCCCTCCTCCCTGTCCACACACGCCTTTTTGTGAAAGAGCTGTTTTGCAAAAAGGCTTCTTCCTCGTAGAATGAGGATTACCAATGCCAGAAAAAAAAACCCCCACTGTTCTTTCGATTTTCTTGCGGAAGAATGCCATTGCAGTGTGGACGTTCCTCAAGTGTTGTTGGAAAAACAGCTGTTTTTCCGACAAAACTCTGTAGTGTAGATATACCCTCCGGATTTCTAATTCCCATTGTGTGCTGTAGACACACGCGCTGGACTGGTGCAAAATCTCTAAGCAGTGTTGTTTGTATATGTTTTAGGAAGAGTCAGGAAAGATCCTGCCTAATAATCATGCAGCCAAATAAGAGTGAAAAGACTTGTTTCAGCTAATGTGAGATAATTGAAACAATGTGAAAATGCTTTTCATTTCTATTAAAATTAATTTAAGAGATTTTTCTGGCTGGCTGTAATGAGTTTAAAGAGTTTTCTGTTATAATGATGTATCTGGTGTAATACTATTGTGTGATATTACCATTCACGACTATAATTCCCCCTCATTATTAATGCCTCCCATGGTTCAGGGATGAAGTTTTATGGCTGGTGTAATAAGCAAGTCCCAGTGCATCAGTTTCAAAAATATCAAGGACCTTATATTAGTGGTATACGAAGGGGCTGCAGGTAGAGGCTTAGAAACAGATTTGTCTATATATTGTAATGTAGAAGCTTTAAAGCCAGAATTTTCATAAGCGCCCATCACTTCATTGAGAAATGCATGCAACGATCAGATATGCAACAGGACTCACTGTGACTTATTCCCAGACTTCAAAAAGACCAGGTTCTTTAGAAGATCTGCCGTCACTTGCGTTTCTAGTTATTCTCAGGCTATTCCCTCTCTGGGTTCAATTACAGCTGCTGTTTATATAGCAACATAAGCATAGCTGCTGATTCACAAATAGCTTTTCTGCCCCAAGGAGCTCAGACAGGCTGTCGGGACCCTGGTGACTCCTGAGAAGTCTCTGGGAAATGATCTGTGTGTATCCAGGGATAGCTAAGCCAGCCCCCGGCTATTTGTGTCTTGAATGTGTTTTTCAGGCTGCACAGGACTAAAAATGACCGTCAGGAGCCTGGCATAGGTCAGAAGCTCTATCTATGGGCAGCTCTTGAAATTCATTCTCCTGACTGCAGCAATCCTGCCTCATGTTCAGAGGGGCACAGTCCACTTGCAGCCTCACTTCCTGTCGTTACTGAAAGAGATGCACACATTGATCTCATTCCCGGCGTTCCCTCCCACAGGTCTGTCTCTCTGTTTCTGTCTCACATCATATAAATCGTCCAGCCAAGGCTGGAGGTTAAAGGGGAAGTTTGTTGGTTGAGAATGGACACCCAATGCAAGACATTCATTAGCATGAGTGACAGTACATACGGCATGGCCAACAAGTGGCCTTTCATCCAAAGCCCTCTGAAGTCAAAGGGAGTCTTTCCACTGATTTCAATGGGTTTTAGAGCTGGCCCTTAAACTCAGAGCCCTTTGAGGAAAGGATAATCTCAGACTACTTCTCAGAAAAGGGAGAAATATACATGGCCAAAAGTAGTCCTGTGGCACCTTAGAAACTAACGAAAATATATAGTATCATTAGCTTTCAAGAGCAAAATCCACTTCATCAGATGTGCTGGAGTGGAAATAACAGAACCAAGATATTTAGAAAAGAGGGGCAGGGGGAAGGGAGTACCTGTCAATTGTAGGACCGGTGCTAATTAAGGGGTCTGGAAGTGTCCCATTCTTAGCTTCTGATGTAAAAATGCAGTTTTTATAGGCAGGGGAGACTGGCTTTATAATGCAACATCCAGTTAATGTTTTTATTCAAGTCCAAGGAAACAGTGTCAAATGGACAGAAGAGATCATGGGACCGCAAGACCACCATGTGTGATCTTCCGACACACCTTGTGCTAGAGGTTTTATTCCCTAAGGGTATGTCTACACTACCACCCTAGTTCGAACTAGAGTGGTTAACGTAGGCATTCGAAGTTGCAAATGAAGCCTGGGATTTAAATATCCCAGGCTTCATTTGCATCTTGCCGGGCGGGCGCCATTTTTAAATCCCCTTAGGTCGAACTCCGTGCCCACGGCTACACGTGGCACAGAGTAGGTAGTTCGAATTAGGATCTCTAATTCGAACTACCATTACTCCTCGTGGAACGAGGTATACCGGTAGTTCGAATTAGAGATCCTAATTCGACCTACCTACTCCGTGCTGCGTGTAGCCGCGGGCACGGAGTTCGACCTAAGGGGATTTAAAAATGGCGCCCACCCGGCAAGATGCAAATGAAGCCCGGGATATTTAAATCCTGAGCTTCATTTGCAACTTCGAATGCCTACATTAACCACCCTAGTTCGAACTAGGGTGGTAGTGTAGACATACCCTAATACAGAAAGGCATGTCTTTGCTTGAGCTCACAGGCTATGTTAAAAAAATGGCATGGTGTTCTGGCAGACATGACATCAAATTGAACCCTCTTAAATGCTCTAAAGAAGGGAAAAATAAATGGCGATAACCAGTTAGGGTACTTAGGCCTTAAATTATTTACAGTCAAACAAAATCTAATGCTTTCGGATTTATGGTACATATCCACAATAGCAACACCAGCTGCTACCAGAATGCAACCGGCATCAGCCACTGTCTCCCATTTGCAAGTGTCAGGGCACAAAAGATTCGGATAGATAGCAGTGCAGAAGGGCTTATTTGTTGTTAAGGCTTCAGCCTAGTACAGCGAAGATCCACTGACTCATTTCATGAAAGCTACTGGGTAAGGGAGTGGCTGTGATTGACTGGAGGACAGTGGTGGGCCCGTGGATTGCATATGACCCATTGGGGTTCTATATGTAGCTCACAAGACATTTGGTTTACTGTTGCCCACGCACAGGGGTGCCAGAGTCCGCTGGTTTCCATCCACATAGTGTTTTTTCCTACTGGTATTATTAACGTGACAGCCACATAAAACAAGGGCACGTGAAGTGAGGTGCGTGTGATTGCTCACAATAGTGACTGTGACAGCCGTGTGCCCCCTCTGCTATGATTCACTCGGCACACCCCGCAAATTCTAGGTATGCACATGCCATGAGCAAAACTACCCTGTCCCAGGAGACCATTCTGGTTACAACAATCTCATGATGAAGATGAGATGGAGGGCCACTCATGCAGCCCACTCACTAGCCTAGGTTGCCCATCGCTGCTGTAGGGTGTTCCATGGACTAAACTATCCTGAGCAGTTTCTTATCTGTAAGCCACACAGAGTTCTGTAGTGTCTAGCAAACCCAGAGAAAAAGCAATACAGCACATTACCTCTGAAAAGTGGCTGTGGGAAAAATGGCAACTCCTTTCTCAACAGATCGGTTCCATTTGTTTCTTCAGGGTCACATCCGCTGAAGCTAGTGTCAAAAGCAAGTGCTTGCTGACTCTCATGCCTGCTAGCCTAGCAGAGCCAGCGTGCGATAGACAGAGGATTCTATTCCATCTCATGCCCCATCAATACAAATGTTTACCAAGTTCCAATCATGTAGGCCCAGCAAAGGCAATGAGAGTGCACAGATGTCACTGAGACATCATTTGAAGACAATGGGGGTACCCAGGTGTCTGTGAGCACCTTGGGCACAGGTGATGGTGAGTGGGATGAAAGAAACCAGCCTGACTGGCAGAGAAATATCTTCTGACTTTGAACTGATCACAGTCGAAATGCGACAGTGAGACCCAGTGAGCATAGTCACCTGTCAGAGCAGCATAAGGCTTTATGCAAAACCAGAGCACAAACACGGAGCTTCATTGGTGAGCTCCAGGTGCAATGATGCAGCTGGCCCACTAGCCTTATTGCAGAGATGAGCTGGCCACTTCCACTCATCACTGGAGATATTTAAATGTGAGACATTCTGCCCAGGCCAAACCCCACCTGGAGTGCCCCACTCACTTCAGAGCCCCATCCTGTGCTGTGAGTCCATAGGGAGAGGGCAGTTTCAAACGCCATCACTTGAAACAAAGGCCAGTTCACCTTGGGCATAATGAAAATGCGATACGCGGGAGTGTTGGCACGGGAGAATGACTTCATTTTCTTATGGTTGGGGCCAAGAAGTAATGTCATGAGGCAGGGGACAAGATACCATTGACTCCAGTGCTTTCTGGTTCAGACAGGAAGTGGACTTGGAGGGACTAACAGGTAGAATAAAAAGCATCTCTCTTTTTTTTCCCTGTTGTTCAGAACTTTGCTCTGTTGCTTCATCTGTAGGAAAATTTCTGCAGGTATGCAAACTAACCAGCTGCCTCCATGGGTTCAGAATAGGCTTCAGCTGTCTTGTTGCTACCATGGGTAAGAAATTATTATCCCTGTTGCACTGGAGGATTCAGAACACAGATCCCTGTTTGCAGGTGCAGGGAGTGATTTTGCTGACTCAGCCTGATTTCCAGACAATACGAGTAGCATCTTAATTCTGAACCATGAAAAGCTGGGAGTTTCTCTGAGGTAACACAGTGTGGAAGGAAACGTCCATATGTCATGCAGGGAGAATTCCTCATCCACATCCACATGGGTACAACATTGTTCCCCATAAGCCACGGGTGGGCAATAATTTTCGATGGAGGGCCACTCCAAGATTTTGGAAAGTGGTCGAGGGCTGCACTCTTCCATGGTATTAATGGGGGAGGTGCAAGGTCTGGGATGGAGGTTGGGTGCAGAAGGGAGCTTGGGGTCAGGGAATGAAGTCTGGGAGGGAGTTTGGGTGAAGAAGGCAGTTGTTACCTAGGGCAGGGAACTGGGGTGCAGGGGTTTGGGATATGACCTAGGGTAGGAGGGGTTTGTGAGCTCGGGCAGGAGACTGGGGTGTCAGATCTGGGAGGGGTATGGATCCATATGGAGTAGCAGGGCAGGAGTGGGGGGCAGAGCGCTGGGAAAGGAAGGGGCTGGGGAGCCAGAGGCAGATTCTGGCCAGGGGACTTACCAGCCAGCAGCCATACCAGCCTGCCTGCCTGCCTGCCTGCAGAGCTTAAAATGTTTCTGCCTGCTTGGCCATGTGCTTGAGTTTGTAACTGAGCGGGAGGGTTGTGTTTCATGGCTGCCTGTTATTCAAACAGACAGCTCTCATTGGCCGGTTTCTATCCAGAAACCAGCCAATGAGATTGTGCTGGGGGTGGGCACAGCATCTGAATCCTCCCTCTGGACTCATAAAGAGAAAGCACCCCGCTGCCGCATTTCTGAGCAGCAAGCAGGGCTTCAGGGCAAGCAGGGGAGCCTGCCTGGGGCTCCCCACTGCCTCTGCAAGCCAGATCTGGTGGCTTGGCGGACTGGATCCAGCCCGTGGGCCATATTTTGCCTGGTGTAAGCTGAGCGCTTGTGTGGCTATGCAGGAGAGATTCAAATGTCACCCAACTGATTAGCAGAGCGTCTACTGCTAGATTTTTTGTTTCTATAGGCACATGCCTCAGAACGTGGGAAAAAATCCATCCATGGATGGAAAAGATTAGAGGGAACATGGGTTCAAGGCATATGTTTAAGTCCTGTCTTGTCCTTGGAGGTGGGGAAATGTTTGGGTACGTCCATTGTCCTGGGCGCTGTGTCAGAAGTGGGATGGGGGATGCTGTCAGGATCTCACCCGCAGTGAGCAGGCAAGAACCAAATCATTGCAACAGATTTGGGTTGGACTCGTATCTCATGGTTGCCTTGGTGTAATTCTATTGTGGCAATTGCAAAATAAAGACAGTTAATAGCAGAATTTGAATTGCTCTTCATTCAACTAAGTCATGCTTTGGCCAAAGATCATCAAAATATGAGCTCTTTCTTCCTGAGAGGGAAGGAAGAAGGGAGGGAGGGAGGAAGAAAGGAAGGAAGAAAGGAGGGAAGAAAGGAAGGAAAGAAGGATCCCAGAGTAAATGAACTGTTTCACATACCCATGTGGAATGAGACAGCTAAGGAACCTCAGAGAACATGCCCCCGAGCTCCTCCTAAGGAGAGTGTTTAGCATTTACATCACATTCTGCTTTTGCAAACAATAATTTGGGATCATAAGGCTCTCATTTTTACACAGGGGAAACTGAATCAGAGAGGTTGGGTTGCAAACATGCCAAGAACATACAGGTGAAGTCATTGGGAGCTGTGGGTACTCAGAACCTCGGAAACTCAGGCCCTAAGTATCTCACCTAAATCCACATCATATATCATTAGATCCAGACTTAGAATTTGAGGTTTTCTGGCTGCTGGCTCCCTGCTGCCTCCTAGAATTTTACATGACCTGGCAAGTCAGTTCTCAGTATCACACTACAAAACAGTGTCTACAAAACTTTCCAAATCTCATGGAATTTGCTGCCTTTCCTTGCAGCATTCCATGATCAGAAGTCTTCCTCTACATATTTGTCCACGATGAAGTCCTGAACTAATTGTTTGTGACAGGTAGTTTTGCATAGCCGCAATATGCTACCTCAGAGGTGGCTGCTCTGAGTATCACACTGAGACAGATTTAAAAGTCCAATTTCATTTTTGCTAGTTAGGCTGTTTACTTGTGCCACGTCTTTCATTTTGGTCAGTGACATTTAATTAGGTCAGTTACATATTTTGTAACAGCACTTTGGTTGCCGACCCTCCAGGTTTGGCTTGGAGTCTACAGAAATTAATGATTAATCTTTAATTAAAGATTATGTCATGTGCTGAAATCTCCAGGAATACATCCAACCAAAATTGGCAGCCCTACTCACTGTCAGGTTCTTAGTGCTACAATAAGTGGGTTGCAGATTCCACTGGCAAATATTTATTTGTTCAAAAACAGCTGTTCTTCTGAGTTTTTTAAAAAATCATTAAAACATGCCTATGGGACCAAAATTTTTAATGGGCCCCCTTCTCTTCAAGTATTGGGCCAAATCTGACAGTTTTCCTTTCAATAACAACATATATTATTCTCAGAAAATGGAATGATAAGCAGTTTGTTTCTCAAAACCCTGTTTGGAAATTAACCAAACTGCCTAGCTCTGTTAATTGGTATAATGACACATAACATCTGATCTTAAAAAAGCAAACAAACAAAAAAACCCTCAAACAAACAATAATTTGTTCAGTTGGCAGCAAAGGGGTTAAAAATATGCTGCTCGTTTCAAGCAGAGTGAGGCTAGCCTTTCAAAGAGAGATGCTGGCTTCTGTCATCCACATTTTTCTCGGCTGCATCCAGCATCTGCAGTGGAACTGATGGGACCGGCAAACCAGGCCCCATTCCAGCTAACGTAAAGGAACTCCACTACTCAAAAAGTGCATGTGTGTGTTTGGGGAGGGTCGTGATTTTAACTTTTATGTAACGTAGCTTTTCACCATTGGTGAAAAGCTCTTTGAACAAGAGGCTCCCTTGTTCCCTCCCCCAGCCCCCACAGCACCCTGCTATTGGCTCTCTCTCATCTGGCATTCTCTGCTTTTGTTCTGTTTCAGTGGGACTGGCCAAATGACATTAGGCAGTAGCCAACACAGACACGGTAAACAGAATCCAGTGTTCTGCTTGGCACAGGCCAACTCTGTACTGCCTGCGGCTCCCAGGTACAAACACATTCAGTATTCTGCTATCTTCAGCAGCACGGTGACACCCCCCTCCCCATGACCACTTCTGCTGAGGTCTGGAGGAGACAGTGTGAGGAGGAGGAGTGGGGGAATGTGGGAAGAAAACAACCCACCATATAGAGGCAGGGGTTTTGCATTTCAGACATTGTTTAGTGCTGTGCTGCTTGGCATATAAGATGCTCTGTGACAGACCTGGCTCGGCACATTGAATAAAACTTTTTTATTTAAATTTGTAAAAATAAAAGGTAGCCCTGCTAGGGTGACCCTTTTTATGCCCAAAAAAGTGCCCGGAGGGTGCCAGCATGTGGAAAATGTAACAGCATGGGCACTAGCAAACATAACTACTAGTAAGAGAATGGGTGGTGGGTATGCTAGGGGGGGGAAGGCATTGCCTTCCCAAACTGCCAGCCTGACCCCTCCCACACTCTGTCCCCAGAACACCTGGGGCGGCATGTTGCTGCCCTCAGTGCTCATCTTCCCCATGCTCTTGGCCCGGGACTCTGGAGCCGTGCACTGCCGACCCTCCCTGTGCTATGGAGCAGATGGAGCCGTGCGCCACCCGCCCCCCACCCATGCTCCAGGCCGGGGAGGCTGGGGCGCACATGCCTGCCCTCCTCCCCTGCCCTCTCTGTTGTGGGGGAGGGAGGTGGCGCACTGCCCCACCTCCCTGTGGTAGGGGAGGCAGGGAAACAACTTGGCTCCCATGGGGGATGGGGCTTCAGCCGAAGGGGTGAGGTTCGGGGTGGGGCTGGGAGCTTACCAGTCACAAAAAGGCCTCGCAGCCCCTCAAGTATCCAAAAATCCAAGTCCAAATCAGCGCCTTACTGATTTAATCACCCAGCTTGACTGTGTGACCTTGTGAACCCAACTGACTAGGGTGAAATTAGTTTCAGCCTAGTAGTCAGACATACACATCACAACAAAACACAAAGCCATTTTGTACTAACTGGCCTCCTGACTGGTAATCACATCAGAGAGACCAAAGACTGTATGGAAATTCCCTGGTTGACGGTGTCTATCCAGACATCATAGGCATGCTTTTCCAAATGTTTCAGTGAAGGAGATAATCTGTTCTCTTGCTAAGCTTTGCATCTGATTTCTAATGTCCTTTGATTATTTTTCTGCAGACATGCTCTTTATAATTGTATCTATTAGTCATTTTTCAGAGACACAATATTATGGTCAGAAGGGGCTATTATGATCATCTACAGGTTGAACATCTCTAGTCTGGCACCCTTGGAACCTGACGGATGCCAAACCAGAGAATTTGCTAAAGCATGGGAGATAAATATTGTCTAACAGCATTTCCAACACTTCCAGGCTATGTCTACACTGGCAGCTTCTTGCTCAAGCACTGTTTTGCGGTCAAGTTCTTGTGCAAAAAAATCTTCCACAAGAGCGCGTCTGCACTGGCATGTGCTTTTGCACAAGAGATGTGCTTTTGCACAAGAGCATCCATGGCAGTGTGGACGCTCTCTTGCGCAAGAAATTCATGTTGCCTGTCTACACTGCCCTCTTGTGGAAGAGCTCTTGCGCAAGAGGGCTTATTCCTCATGGGGAGAGGAATAACTCTTCCGGAAGAAGCCCTGTTTTACAATGCTATACTGTAAATTTACTTGCGCAAGAATGCTCATACATTGTAGACAGCAGGCAAGTTTTTGCACAAGAACAGCTGCTCTTGCGCAAGAAGCTGCCAATATAGACATAGCCCCACTGTTTACTGGGCTCTTAGAAGACATTTAAGGGTAATTTAGAGCTAAATAACAGCACAGAACACTGAGAGTCAGGACTGGTGGCCGTAAATAAACTTTATGGGACCGCAGGAAACTTGGTCACACTCCTGATAAGTGGACATCCAGCTAACTAAAATCATGCCAGACCATGGAGGTTGCCAGACCAGAGAATGCTGGACTAGAGAGGTTCAACCTATAGTTTCAATTCCCACATGACACAGCCTCCAGAACCTCACTGGGTCATTTCTGCATCAAAACCATACCTTCTGGGAGAGCTAGAGCATATCTTCCCAAAAGATATCCAGTCTTGATACAAAGACTTCAAGTGAGGGAAAATCCCTTACATATTTGGTTAAATTATTCCAATGGTTAATTACTCTCAGTGTTAAAAATTGTCCCTTATTTCTAATCTGAATGTATTTAATTTGAGCTTCCAAACACTTGGTGGTCTTACACTTTTTTCTGCTAACTTACAGAGCTGTCTACTTCTTTAGATAATTTTTGTGGTGTTCACACATGCAAATATGGGAGAGTAATGCATAGATTACTCATGCATAGATTACTCATGAAAATAGCTTGCTTAAACATGGGTTTTTTTCTTGTCTTACACTGAAAAAGAATGTCACTTTACTCACTTCACCACCAATTCTTTGCTTCTCCCCATCTGCTTGTCTGTATTTTATACTGTTCTTGATTTCCTCTTTTTCGTTGCATGATTTAGTTGTCCACATCTGCTGAACACTATGGCTGTGTCTAGACTGGCCAGTTGAATCTGCGCAAGAGCACTGAGGTTCTAATGTAAGAAATCAGTGCTTCTTGTGCAAATACTTTGACGCTCCCTTTCGGGCAAAAGTCCTTTTGCGCAAAAGCTTTTGCACAAAAGGGCCAGTGTAGACAGCTCAGTTTTGTTTTGCGCAAAAAAGCCCCAATGGCTAAAATGGTGATCGTGGCTTTCTTGTGCAAAAGCGCGTCTAGATTGGCCACGGACGCTTTTGCGCAAAAAGTGCTTTTGCGCAAAAGCATCCGTGCCAATCTAGACGCTCTCTTGTGCAAATACTTTTAACAGAAAACTCTTCCGTTAAAAGCATTTGCGCAAAATCATGCCAGTCTAGATGTAGCCTATAACTCTTTTTGCATTGTCCATACCTTTCATGGGCATATGCTTACATTGTCAAAAAAGTGTGTTCTTTACTCGGATTGGATAATTCAGGCTGAAATAGCAGCGATGATGCAGCAACTTGACTTTTAACTCAGGTTAGTGACTTGAATTAAAGCCTACAGGGCAGCGAGGGGGTCAAGCTAAACTGCTAACCCACGTTAAAAGCAGAGATGTTGTGTCTTCACTGGTATTTTAACATGAATTTGCTAGCACAGGTTAATTACCCCATGTTAAGAATATAATTTTTGTTTGCAATGTAAATATACACCTGGGAATGATAGTAATCACTAACATGCAATATATGTTTTCTCTTTTAGGAAAAGTTAATACTACTTTTTTTAACTGCCAAACATTCACTTCACCTTGTTCTCCCCCTCTTTATCCCATTGTCCTACTTCTATGTAATCTTCACTCACTCGACTGCATGGCACATCAAAATAGAAATGACTTTCCCAAGCTCAGCTCTGCTCCAGTGGATTGAGTGGGAGAAAGGAGCCCTGCGCTATGTGACTGGCTTGCTGCATGATTGTCACCTCTCCGGATTGCTGCAAGTCATGTACTTTAGCCACCCTACCTGTAAAATGTCAGTAAAGCACTTTGTTAACCAGAGGAAAGCCTCAACACCACCTAAGAAAACATTCAGATTAATAATTTCGGGTACATTCCGCCCATATATCGGCTCCCTCCTTTGCTCAGATTGTATGGAAGAGACAAGCCAACCAGAAGAAAGTCCTCAACCACTAACACATGGTTCATTCCTCATTTCAGCACAGAGGAAAGCATTGGTGGGATATTTTCCAGGAGCGCGAACTGACTCTTACATATTTCATTGCAAGGTTTCCCCTCCAGCAGAACTTGTGTAAATCCTCTTGATCAGTCCCATAGGGGTGTCTAGGGATTATCAGTAGCTGATCATAGAGGTTGGGAATTCTATTGGTCTCCATCCAACACTCCAGGAGCCTTTTCTAATGTAACATGTTTAGGACACTGCAGTTTGGTGCCTTTTAACACTGCAGTTTAAAGATATAAAGATTTCTTCATTCATAGCATTTGCAATCTGGAGACCACAATACATTAAGCTTCGAAGTGTCTCTGAGAGGTCAATTGTCCAAGTCACATGGGAAGCTACTGACAGAAGAAAAGAATCTAAGAGACTCCTGACATCCCTGGACCACCCAGACCACAAACCCTTCTATATAGTATATACCTCTTGCTTAGGTTTCTCACTTATCAAGTGTGTGTTCTGCCCCTGCAATGTCACCAAGGCTGCGGTGACAGATGAGTGGTTGGGTGTTTAGCAATGCCACCCTAAAAAAATCTCTAATCCCTTTGTCCAACCTTTGAGGTTCAACATTGCTCCAGCATACAATTGATAGGAGACATGAGAAAGTACAATCAATACTGCCATGGCATCCTAATAGATGTATCTGGTTTCATGCTCTGTCTTGTTACATCATTCCCTGGTTCCACTCACTCAAACACTGGAGCATGGCATCACCTCACTTCCTTTGATCTCGGAGACATATGCAATCCAGTGGCTGTTTTAGGGCTTGTCTCCACTTACCCGGAGATTGATGCTGAGGAGACCAATTTCCCAAGGTTCGATTTAGCGGGTCTAGTAAGGACCCACTAAATCAATCACTGATTGCTCTCCTGTCAACTCAGGTACTCCAGTAGGTCATGAGTAGTAAGGGAAGTCAATGGAAGAGTTTCTCCCACTAACTTTCCATAGTGGGGACACCACAGAAATTTGACCTAAGGTATGTCAACTCCATCTATGCTATTCCTTTAGCTGGAGTTGTGTATCTTAGGTCAACTTTCTTCCCTAGTGTAGATCTGGCCTAATTTTCCTGTCTTTCATGTTCCCTTCCGTCTTCACCTCCCTGCCCCCATCCCTCCCTGCAGCCATTCTGCCACTGTGGAATCTCACGAGGAAATGGGGAGACCAGACTTAAGGTCTCTTCTGGGACCGTTTTGAGGGCTGTCCTAAGAACTGATCTGTAAGTGTGACCCAGCTATGTCTCCCTGCCGCGCCAAGCCATCCTACGTCACCTCTAATAGGGTATGTCTACGCTACCACCCTAGTTCGAACTAGGGTGGTTAATGTAGGCATTCGAAGTTGCAAATGAAGCCCGGGATTTAAATATCCCAGGCTTCATTTGCATCTTGCCAGGCGGGAGCCATTTTTAAATCCCCTTAGGTCGAACTCCGTGCCCGCGGCTACACGCGGCACGGAGTAGGTAGTTCGAATTAGGATCTCTAATTCGAACTACCGTTACTCCTCGTGGAACGAGGTGTACCAGTAGTTCGAATTAGAAATCCTAATTCGAACTACCTACTCCGTGCCGCGTGTAGCCGTGGGCACGGAGTTCGACCTAAGGGGATTTAAAAATGGCGCCCGCCCGGCAAGATGCAAATGAAGCCCGGGATATTTAAATCCCGGGCTTCATTTGCAACTTCGAATGCCTACATTAACCACCCTAGTTCGAACTAGGGTGGTAGTGTAGACATACCCATACAGACAGGTAGGGACCACTCCTCTGTCCAATATCACTAAGTCATTCCAGTCACCCAAGCGGCTGGACAGCCTACAGTCAGTGGGCCACTGGGATAGCCTCACTGGTTACCTGTATTGTGTTTCCACCCTGGAGCCACTGAGGTTTTTTTTATCTTCTTCTTCTCCTGCCTAAGAAGGGCTGACGTCAAGGCAAGTTTACAAACAGGCCAGTATGAAAGTATCTAAAAACATGCCATCCCGCGATGGAAGCAGAGGGTAATGCTTATTATCAGCGTCACCCAGTCGGCTGGAGTCGGAGATTAGGAAGCTGGTTCTTATCATCCTGGCTGCTTTACAGGCAAGACCCAGCAAGCAGCCTTTCACTTTGCAGCTAGAGGAGCCTACCAGAGAGTAGGTGGGTGAGTTTTAAAGTTGCAGCATAAGTAAATGGCAGCTGGGGGCTGTCTCACATGTTTACTCACTGCAGAAGTGAGTAAGTATCGGTGCTTTGGTTGTAACCGGATGGTACGTGGTAGATGGAGAACATTTTCTTTATTTTTTTACATCAGCTTATCACGCAACTCTTACAAAGTACCAAGCCAGGACAGGGCCCTGTAAGGATGCATGGAGGTAGCTGCAAGCGCTAGGAAGTGTGAAAACATTTCCCTCTGGTGTTTCATCTATTACACATCCCTGCTGGCAGCTGTTATAGTTGGAAAGAGGATGTTGTTGATGTGGGAATCTTAGGATCCAGATTTTCACCAATCTAAAGGGAGCTGCATTAAACAAAGAAATGGTAAAAACTTTAAACCTGTACGTTCGTAGGCTGCCATTTTCAAAAGAGACCTTTTGCTCTTGTGTATTACTTGTCTTAGGGTACCACCAGGAGGTCCCCAACCATTGTGCTAAGTGCTGTATGAACTCATAATAGGAAACAGTCCCTGTCACAGACAGCTAAACAAATGAGGTACAAGAGGAAACTGAGATGTTGTGGCCTGCCCGGGGTCACACAGCTAATCTGTGGCAGAAGCCAGAACAGACTTCAGGTCCCAAGTACCAGTCCTCTCCACTCCCCTGCCAGTACTTTTATTAAAAGTTGATCTTTTTTTTTCATTCAACGCACTTTGCAAAATATAATTAACCCCCAAAATAGCTTTGTGGCCTACGGGCTGTTTATAGTCCAGCTTATCAATAGACCCATTCAACAGGTGACACAATTGAGGTGTTCAATGAACTGGAAGTGCGTTGCCTATGTTCCTTATCAGTGGCAAAGCTAGGCTGAGAACCCAGGAACAGAGACTCCCAGTGCCCAGACCAGACTCCTTCTTACCAGGCATAATGTGGTGGGACTCTAATCCGCCTATATTTGTTGTGCAAAGTTATCTAGCACAAGGAAAAGAGAAGACAACACCTATAGTTCTGCACTGCTGTGCTCCTGACGCTTAGGTGACTCTTGAGAACCAGGGTGTAATAGAAAGCTTCAGGAATACTGTAGGCTGGTTGTGCCCACATCTGCACTTGTATAAGTAAATCACTTTTTAACAACAGTGCAGCATGTCACTGCGGGTATGTCTAGACTACATCCCTCTGTCGCCAGAGGGATGTAAATTAGACATACCGAAATTGCTAATGAAAAGGGGATTTAAATATCCCACGCTTTATTAGAATAAAAATGGCCACTGCTTTTTGCCAAAGCAGCAGTCTAGATGGGGATCGGTCAACAAGGAAAGCCTTTTCCGACTGATCCCTTATGCCTCGTGCAACGAGGTTTACAGGATCAGTCGGAAAAGGCTTTCCTTGTCGACCGATCCCCATCTAGACTGCCGCTTTTTGCCGGCAAAGTGCTACATCGGCAAAAAGCAGTGGCCATTTTTATTCTAATGAAGCGTGGGATGTTTAAATCCCTACTTTATTAGCAATTTCGGTATGTCTAATTTACATCCCTCTGGCGACAGAGGGATGTAGGCTAGACATACCCTGCCTGTGGTTGTGCTAGAGCAACTCTATTAGTGGAACTATCTTGGGTACAAAAAAAGTCCAAAGTAGGCAAAGTAGTCCATCTTTCTTTCTTTCTTTCTTATAGGTGCTGCTGGACACCTGCTGATCTGCAGAAGCCTTTGCAAAGCATCCTGCTCATTCACCTGCTACTCCTTCCATTCTTACCCAAAGCTGGGGCTTAGTGCCTTGCTTTTTCCTGCACATTGCCCACATGGCAACAGAGTGTATAGGAAGTGTTACAAAACTGTGCCTCCTCTGGAGTTGTCACTTTAAATGGCACTGACCCATACTCCTTCACTGGCCATTTGAAACCCAAGGAGGGTGACACATTAGTTCAGTCAGAATTTGGCATTTATTAGACACCAACTCATCAATGAAGGCAAATTTAAATGGTCATAAATGCTCTGTCTAGAACTGTCAACAGGATAGGGAACCTGCCCCAGGGATAGGTGCCAAGCACTTGGAAATCTAGCTGTGCCCGCTTTGGACAAATCTGGTTCTCTGGCTCTCAAACACTGCACTTTATTGCAGCTGCTGTTAGCCCCTCATTACTGATAACAGCTGCTTTGACCACAAATTGCTTCACTCTGCAACTAGCATCTGCTTCTGTGTCAAGTATGGCAAACCAGACTGTACAAGCAGGATTTACATATTTGGCTTCTCTCCTGCAAAATACTGAACTGGGTTCACAAGACAGAAAGGGCTGAAATCAGGGATGCCGGAACACTTGTACAGTGGGGGGGGTGCGAAGAGCCATTGAACCAGACTGTAAACTTTGTATATGATGGAAGCCACTTTGAGCCAGGCTGTGTGTGTGCAGCCTCCCCTCAACCCTAGTTCCAGCACTTATGGCCGAAACCTTAGACAGTTCAACTGTAATAGTTTGGAAAAGTCTGAAACCCTTTAAGTCTTAAGCCCTTTGGAGGAAGGGGAAAACCAAGCTGATTACGAACTATTAGTCTTACCCCCTATTTTGTGAATATAAAAAGGAAAAGCCCACAATACTGAGAGACTGAGACTATTGCCCACTTAGGAGCATTTCAAGGTATTTGCACCTTCGGATGAAGCATCCGACACTGGCCACTGTTGGAGCCAGGCTACCATTCCATGTTGTCTGTTGCTCAGGCCCAGTGTCCAGGCGCTCAGTGGATGCTGCAAACACTTTTTCATATGGACCTTGTCCCACCTTTGTGAACACGCTGCCTGTACAGCATTCCTAGCAGGATCGGCACCTACCTGAATATTACAGATGCTTGTTCAATAGCTGTTTACTGACAAGCTGGAATGATACCACAGACATCCCCATGGTCCCTTGGGGAAACAGACCATTTAGAACTGTATGACTATATAGTTCATGGGACACCACACTATACGCAGCCAAAGAACTGCCTAGATGTATGTTATACTGTAGACCAGAATGACGCCTTAGTGCAAAACTACTCAGGGCTTCTCACACCCAGAATGGGGAACTTTAATGGATCTGAGGTGACCAGTGATATCCTTGTAGGTTATGGGAGAAATATTTAAAAGCGTCGAAGATTCATTAACAAAAGTGCTTTTAGGGTCAAATCTCATTGATGTGCCCAGGTGCCAAAGTCACTACGGGCTCTCAGTCACTGAGGCAGTCTTGAGATTTTTAGCTGTTTTTATTAGAATGGGTTAATTTTTTTCATTAAAACATGGCTTCCTACTTTTAACCACCCCTCTTGGGTTTTTTCCCAACCCAACAACTGTTATTTAATCTTCCATATGCATTCATCATTTGCTATGTTCCACACCAGAAGTGGCTGCATTTCAGTGGTGCTGGGACTGTGCCTTTTCATGATAGTGTAGTACCTGGCACAGTGGAGCCCTAAGTCTTGACTGAGACCTCTAGATCGTAGTCCTCTCCCATGGAAATATTAAATATTAACACTGCAGTGATTCTGCCCAATCTATTGTACAGTGCTTAGACTAACAGGCACTATTATAAACATAAGCCACCACATGATTACCATGGCAAGGTCCTTTGGGCATCTTAAACAAGTATCCTTTAATGCAGCTATTCTGCCATGCCCATTTCCGCACTGTCAGCTCTGTCTAAAGCTCTTGGCGCCCTTACAGTGCTGCAAAGCCTTTGTAAACACCCTTTGTGGTTTTTGCTGTGGGCTAAGCAAGAGAAGAACTTTCTCCCATTTTGCCAAAAGAGGAACCTGAATGCATTCAACCTGCATGACTAACACTAACGCCACACTGACTACAGATTATGAGCACACTATTCACCCCATCTAGAGCAGGTGGAATGCTTGCAAACCCAGCCCGTCTGCCCTCTGTGTCATAGTGTGGTCCTGATTGTACCCATGTCAAAAGCTAACATATCTGTAACCAAGCGCCTGCAGTTACTAGAAGCCTGTTTTCAACAGTTCTGGGCTAATGCATGTGACGTGGATTAGCAACAGAAACTGAAAGGGAGCCATCTCGCGACACTGAGGGCTGGAGTCTAAGAGCCTTACCCGGGTTTAAACCTCTGGTTTAATCAAGTGTCTTTAATCAAGACACTCCACAGCATTAAAGAGGGTGGTGGTTCAAGGTCATTTTTCATTTGCCCAGGCTGAAATTCACCTTTACCTTGTGTTGAGTGAGTCAAAAATGGAAGAAAAATCTGCCTAACCTGTCAGCAGTGGACAGCTACCAATATTGCGGTAAACTAAAATTTTGAAACGTAACTTAAGAGCTAGATTTTTTAAAATACATATGTTGCTGCTATTTAGCTCACTAGAAGTTAAGCACCTATGTGCTTTTGAAAGATGCTGCTAAGCAGCTATTGCCATTTTCATAATCTAAATATAATTAAAAAGCTGGTTCTGGGTGCTTGGGGTTTCTTAAGATGAACAGATAGGAGGACGCGTATAAATCTACCTTGCATTAACTCTCCATATCACCCCAGCTGGGAATGACCATATTTTCCTGAAGGAAAAATGGGATATCACTGGGGTGGCCTGAGAGTCCCACCTGGCCTAAGACCTCCTGGAAAGACCCCCTCCCCACTGACACCCCGCGCTGACCTGAGCACTATTGCCCTCATGACCCTCCAAACATACATACAGGGCTGGCCCGAGCTCCTCACTTTATGATCCTCCAAGCCCAACCCCCATTCTCCACTGCCTAACTGTGCATGGGGCTGCCTGCCTGTCTGCAAACTCATCCCTCCCTCCCACTTCTCCTCCTGCCCAAGTGTGGGCCTAGTGGTTTGAGTCCCCGCCTTGCCACCTGTCTGTATGACTGCTCAAGCCCTGCCATAACACACTAAACGCATCCTAGCGCATATTGAGACACTCCCATGTTAAAGTGAGTTTGGGCACGTCCGCTAGGGAAGTTTTAGCATGCAGCAACATGGCCTCTATGAGGCGTTAGTGCTCCAGAGGCTGGGATGTAACTCTACCTTGTGGTACCATGCTGTGCATGAACACGTCATAAAAGAAGCACTGTCTTGCTGGTCACCAAGTTGCTGAGGGAAAAATTCCATCCACGGTGCTCTAACTTATTATGTCAAAGGACTGTGTACAAGAGCTTGAAAGCACATGCCAAATAGTAGTTTTTAAATGGCTGAGGGTTTCAGCATGAAATTTTCCTATGAATACTACTGATCCCTAGTGATTGCAAAATGCAGCAAACGTTAACAGCACATGCCAAACCAGCCCCAGACAACTGAGAGGTACTGCCTCCCTTGAAGACTAGCCAGACTCCATTTTGTAGCGTGTTATGGAAGGCGGGCTTTAATGTGGCACCAGCACACACCAGAGCATTAGGAAAGACTTTTGGGCCTCATTGAGGCCTAGGCTAATGTTCATGTGCTACCAGACTATAGCAGAATGGGCCAGTGCCGCTCGTGAAAGCGTATCTGATGCCCTTTTTATTTTAGTGTGAGGTGTGTGGAGCCTCAAAATTACTGCAGAGCCTCAGCAATTGGTGCCTGTGGGGCAAAGGGGTGCGGGAAGGGGGGGGGGGAATGCAAGTGCACCTCTCGAGTGCTACCACAAGTCCCCTCTGCTGCAGAGCTGGTTTCCATGTGTTGCTGGCTGAAGTTAGGACCCAAATGCCTGTGCTGTGTATCAGCAAAAGGACAGTGCACGTGAAACTTGCATACTCTCGTTTATTCAGGGCTCAGTGCCTTTTTGTTACCACTGATTTGTTTGTGACGCTGCCCTAAGTTTGGTTTCAGTCTGCAAGGCACAGAATGACTGGGCCTATGCTTAGTGTTCGCCAGTCGCCTGGAATGCCCCCGCCACCACTGTTTTGCAGAAGCTTCAGACAAGCTTTGGCTCGCCAGGCCAGAGGAAGGCTGTTTTCCGTGGCTTGCTTAGTGCCTTTGTCTGAGAAGTGATTACTTGCTCCACGGGCCTTGAGACTGTCTTGCGCATTTGCACTGGTATCACTCTGCATCTGACCAGCAAAAAGAGCAGAGGAAAGGGTCTGAGAGGGCGTGCAGAATAAGAGACATGCTCCCAGGAAGTCCCTGCATTCATTAAATCTTTGGCTGAAGTTATAATGCCAATCTCTTTGAACCAACCCCTCTGCTTTGGCTTCTTATCCGCCCTGTGAATTGGTTGCAGCAATTTAAAGGCAAGTTACTTTTCTGGAGGCCAGTGGAGAGAAAACTGACTGGGCCACATCCTGAGAGCATGGCTCAGTCCAAATTTCTATCGACGGCAGTGGGCGTTTTAGGTTAATAAGGGCCTGCTCTGGCTTTATTGCCCCGTTGCACATTCTAGTTTCATATTTACCATCCCCTTTATTTTAATCATCACAGGCTGTCAAAAGCCTTTCCTGTGTCGCAACGCAGAGCGGGCTGCATATACTTCAGATGAACCACATCCGGGACTCCATTGTGACGTCCGTGTAAGGGCGCCCCACAGATACAAGGATGTGGAGGTTTTCCGTCACTCTGCTGCCATGAGAAACCACGACTCCACCAACCATTTATTGCTAAATTGGTTGCTCACAGCTGGCTTATCGCATGGGTCTGCACTTGCCTGGATCTTTCTTCAGAAAATTCCTCACCTGCGCATTATCTCAGGTGTGATTCCCCGGGAGAGCAATGGTGGGAGCTCTAGTGAAGACATGATGCCAGGATTTTACCCATCCAACTTGGCAGGCTCCTACATTTACAGGTGTGTGCACAGGCATCGTAACTGTGAGTACAGGCTGGGTGGAAATTAGGCACCCAGTTGGATGCATGTTTCTTAACAAGCATGGGCCTCAAACTTTTATTCTTATCTGAGACAGCCTCTTCGCTTTGCCAGAGTTACCCAGGTTCTGGCTCATTTGCCTGCAGAGAGCTAGTCTGATCTTATTATTATACCAGGTCTACAGCAGACCTGGAAGGTCGGCTTAAGGTACGCAACCCCAGCTATATAAATGACATAGCTTGAGTTGACTCACCTTAAGCTGAGCTTGGCGCTGTCTTCACAGTGTGAGGTTGCTGGGAGCAAACTCTCTCATTGGCTTCCCTTACTCCTCACAACTTCTATGAGTACCGGTGCCGATGGGGGTGCCCTCAGCGTTCCAGTCAGCAGGTCTTTATTAGACCTACTAAATCAAACACCAGATCGATCTCCAGCACAGCAAGTGTAGACATGGCTTTTGTGGTGGTGCTACCAACAGACTCATGCTGCAAAATTCAGATCTTGTCAAACACCCCAAGTTTGGGGTCTGCTGTGTGGATTCAGCTCCCTGTAGTAAGAAGGGTCATTTGTGAAATTCAGATTTCCAAACCCCCTCCCTCTCCTCCATGCTTCCTCTCTGCAAGGTCAGTTACATCATTTGGGCCCATCTTTGTGAATGAGTATTGTAACCCATCTAAGAAAGGCTGGAAAAATTCCATGTTATTAATAAATAATACAAAGGTGGGGGAAACTGGATGAGAAGAGAGGTGTAATCCCTGGCCGCAGTGTCTCCCAGATAGGAGGGCTCAGCCCGTCTGCTCTGTTTTCAATAACAAACCAGGTGCCCCCCTATTCTCTTCCCCCCACCCCTCCCTGCCAGTAATGCTCATGTCATTCTAAATGTGTGTACTTTGAGGATTTGAAATAATGCACAGCTTGGATTACCATTTAGAGTTGTTTATTATTCAGGTCACAGGAAGCACCCATTTCTATTGTACCACAACAGGATTTTTTTTTTTTCAAGTTTAGGAAATTTTCCACCAGTACCATAGCTGGCAAGCAGACACAGCACATCCATTTAAGTGAAAGTGTAGAGATAACAGCAGCCAGGCATTCTATCAAGCTGAACAGAAACTTTTCCAGGAACCATCTAGTCAAACACATGACTGCCCCCCTCCCCCCGACTGTATCCTGATATGTGGCAGCCATTCAGTGCGCACCATGCAACAGAGTCAGTTGACTTTGTTATTCAACCTATTTTAGGGACGGTTTTTAATCCTGGCCTTTTTCTTTTTTAAACAAGGGAATCTCTGCATTGGCAGGATTCAGGGAGGCACAAAGGAAGGGAAAGCTAGTCCCAGCCAGAAAATGAAACAGATGGTGTTAGCATTCTTTGTGTGTCATGGGGGGAGGGGGGGGGGAAATATTACCACACACTCAAGCCTAAAGGGCAAAATGCAACAAACGTCCAGTTACCTCAGTTAACGTGAAAATAAATGCTCAACCTTTTCCTTTTTCCCCTTTGGATTCTGGTCTCTCAGGCTAAGCAAGGCTGGCTGTTCTCTGTGCTTGCCTAGGAGATGTCTAAGGAAGATTCACGGCACTGTGGAAAATGAGGTGGAGATAGAGTCACCAAGCACTTCTTTTCCCATGGAATCAATTCTGGAGCCCTGGCTCCAGCCAGATGAGAGCGGGCACCATCCTGTGTTTTTCCATGAAATTGATACCAAGGTCCTGACTCTTTGCACTCATCAAGACTCCCATAGTCCTTAAGGCTAGCATCCCGCCCCCGGTCAAGTGGAGATAACTAACTTCATTCTATCTGGCCACAGTACTCTGATTCACTTCCTGTCCTAAACTATGTCAGGTTAAAATGTTATTGTGTGCCATTTCTCAGTGGGCTCTGGTTAAGCTGTGGGCATCAGCATTGTTAGATAGGGCCAGATATTCCAAAGTGGGAACAGCTGCCCACAAAACCTATCCCTTCCCTGTGCAGGCACTCACTTGGTGATGCATGCATCCAGCTGCATGTGCAAAAGTGGAGAGAAGTTAACGGAGTCCCAGAAAGGTTACGTGAACTTAAGAGACTTGACTCTCAGTGCTCGCTTTAGCAATGGGATTATACCACTTTTAACACCCTCCCCCCCCCACACACACACAAAGCTGGCATTCCACAGCTCTTCAGTCCCCACTTTGTCTAGGCTCTGGTCTTATAATAGAAATTGCATCTGTTTCTCTTGGGGTGGCACCTCCAGGGCCTACTCAGTATTTGGCAGGCCAAGCCCCTAGCGACTGAAGTGCTGCAGGCAAATGGAACAAATTAGCAGAGATGGGAGCTGGCTGATTTCACATTTAACTGAATCATCTTGCTGCTGTGATTCTTCTCCACAGCACGTGAGGGCTCCCAAACCTGAGCCTGGTTTTCTTAGGCCAAGTCCACACTGCCACTTTGCTGTGCTGCAACTTTTTGGCCCAGAGGTGTGAAAAGACACCCTCCCTCCCCTAACCATAGCACACAACAGCGTTGTAAAGCACCAGTGTAAACGGGCTCCCAGCGCTGTTAGCTACTCCCTTGTGGAAAGGGAGTTCCCTGGGAGAACTCTCGCCCAGTGCTTCAGCCTTGGCCACACTTTCACTTAGAAGTGTAGACATTTTTTCCGAAAAAACTTCACGTACGTACACCCTGCAATCACGTTCTTTCAAAAAAAAAAAAAAAAAAAACCCCAACAGAACAAACATTGGTAAACCTCTTTATACAAGAAAGAAGCCATTTTCCAAAAGACCTCTTTTGGAAAAAGGCGTGTGGGGATGGGGAAAGGGAGTTCTTTCGAAAGAAGAGGAAAAAGCACAGGTCCATTCAGTGTGGACACTATCTTTCAAAAGCAGATCACTTCTTCGATGCGCTTTGGCAGTGTGGATGCTTTCCTTCGGAAGAAGGTTTTTCGGAAGATCTCTTCGGGAAAAGCTTCTTCCAAAAGAAGCCTGCAGTCTAGACGTAGCCTGAGTCTCCCAAGTTCAGGAGAGGTGAGAAAGTGAAACCAGGGAATGGGTTAATGCCGTGTGGCAGGGATTGCTGACATGCTGGGGAGTGGGGAAAGTCATTCATTTAGTTGCAGCAGTTGCTCTCAATGTTTCTAGGCTGAGCTGCAAACCTCGGGCCTCCAGCAGGAACCATTAAGTCTCCACAAGTGTGTCAACCTGATAAAATCCGGTGACTGCAGAGACTTCAGGTCCCTGTCTGCACCATGCAGTTTATCAAGATGAGCAAATGTTTTAAAATGAGACTCAGTAGCAGCCAGTCACCTGGTTGGCCTCACATGTTAAAGCTAGAGGGGCAGGGCAAGGATGCATCTTTCTTTAGTAAAGGAGACAGTCCAGTGGGATTTGAGCCTTGAGGAGGATGCCAGCCTACAGCTGGGAGAAACTGCATGAAAACTGAGCTCCCAGAATATCTAGCAGCTGGGACTAAAATCTCACAAGACAAGCAGCGAGATCTCAGTGCTGTTCAGTCCAAAGCTTTGAACTGGCCTGGCCTCTAGCCCCCTGACACCCTGCAAATATTTCTCTATTAGTCCCCGTGTTTTGCACCATGCACTTTGTCGCACAATCCAGGAGCATGGTCTCATTTTAATCCCTCGATTGTTTAGTGGACTCTTAGGTTCAAAGAGTTTTGATGACTGAAATATTCCATCATATAATTCTGCCCCTCTCCCTAGTCAGGGGAAAGTGCTGCAGCCATTTATACCCACCCAGCTGAGCTCACACCTCTAAAGTTGCTAGTTCCTCCTAGACACACAGAGCATGGATCTTTCATGTAAGTTGTCAGGCATGTGACATTCTGACATGGACTATGATGGGAGAGGAGATGTGGCAGGAGTCAATGTAGGGAGGGAGCAAAGATCACCAAAAAAGGGTGCAAGAGTTAGAAGGCAAGTTAGCACACCCCTCGAGCTTCCTTTAATTCTCAGCATTCAACTGCACTTGTCAACTCTGAGCATAAGCTTCCCCAACCAGCCTTGAACAAGTGGTGTAACCCCTTAGCTCCACTGAAAAATAGCTCCAGTGCAGCTTCCGCCTAGCATTGTCTTCTCCTCATACCCTCCATCCCTGCACTCTTGTGGGCCCCCCATCAAGCCTGCCAAAAGGGGAGGGCAAAGTGGGGGGGCAGTTGCCCTGGGGCCCAGTGATTCAAAGAGGCCCAGGGCTCTCAAGCTACCTCCTCTGCTAAGCAGTGGCAGCCGTAGTCCTGGGCTTCTTTAAGTCGCTGCTGGAGTACTGCACCGCTTTGAGAGTGGGGGTGGGAGACATCATGGGTGAGGCTGAGGGCTTGCTGCCCCTGCTACTGCCCCTTCCACCCGTGGCCCTGCCCCTTGTGGGGGCACAGAGACAGCCCCCCCCATGCTTTGCTGGGGCCCTGCAGACGCTGTCGGCCCCTTTACCCCCATCTTCCATTTTAAAACTCCTTTAATACTTAGTAGTACGCCTCCATTCTCCATTTGCATGCTGGCTTATTAATACACACATCAGATTCTTCCCAGAGGTTTTCAGAATGGCAAAGCGGGGGGGGGGGGGGGGGGGCTGGGAAACACACACATCTGTCCTGCCACTTTTAAAGTGTCTTGGTTTGGCACACATTGCTCTTAGCGCCTGTTGGCTCTACCAGATACTTTTGTTAATCTACATACACAGCAGGGTAGATTTTGTTGAACAGGCTGCCCAAAGAATAACTTGCCTCAAACAGAGGAAGCCACTGCCCAGTTTCAGCATGCCCTTATTCACTTCAGCTGCATTGGTCCTAGGTTTGCTCTGCATTGCAACCCCGTCATCCCAAAAGGACGGGGGAGAGGAAAAGTCATTCTTCGTGTGTGAGGCTTCCAAGCAAACGTTACATTAGACACTGGTAATGTTCTAGGCCCGGGTCTTGTCAAATGCGCGGAATAGTCCTTGTGCAGATCCCGGTAATAGTCAAGAGGCGGAAATTTCTTATTCCTCCATCAGCATTAGCTGATTGCATTTTGAACTGGCTCCTCCAGGGGGCTTTCAGCGTTCTAGCCTGTGACTGGACAAGAGACATATTTTGTTCTCTTACTAAAAGGCTTACGTGTCACTTTCCATTGTATGGGTCACTGCTCCATTTCCACCTGGAAAGCTCTACAGTGTGGCGGGGTCATTGTTATTCCACTGAGCCACTGCTGGGTTTGTACAAACAGGAAGCTGGCAACTTAAAACCATTGTTCTGATGTGGCTTTTTCTAGAAATAAGCCTGGGGCAAAACTCATGTGGATCCAGAAATCTGTTTCTATAATAATGGGCTGAATATTTGTTGGAAGAGACATCTGGGTCAATTTTCTCTTGTAGCCATTTCTTCCAGTTTTGTGCACCTGCTAGGAAGTTATATCTAACAGGAAAATCTCTCTTTTTTAACAAAGCTCAACAAAGTACAGCTTTTTCACCGAGCAGTTAATCTTTAGGGACCTTAATCTTCCTTCTAGCTCCCATTTAAGCCAATAGGAAGACAGAAGATTTTTAGCACGCCTAATAATGAGTTAAAGAAGCTTTACTTGAGTAAGGAACAAGGAATGCTGACAAGAGTAGCAGGGAGCGTCATTTGCACATCCCCTCAGACTAGTGTTTTATAGCCACTAAAAATGTTAAACACAAAAGCTTGAGGGAGAAAAATGTTGCCAAATAATCCACTGCCCTTATAGTATTTTTAAGATGATGGTCTGGGAACTATCATCCTCATAAGAGTGGAATCATATTGAGCATGTAGTCAATGATGTACTTTGCTGTCACTTCTACATAAAGTCCTAGGGCAGCCAAAGAACCTAATTAGTTAAAAAACACCTTCTAGCCTTATGTTTCCCCACCCCCAGTGCTCCCAGTTACATTGTATGAAATGTATCTGCAGCTTGAAACAGCAGCTGTGAGAGAGGAGTAAAATAATGTCTGTTTGAAAAAAGAGGGTGTTTACTCTGAAGCATAATGATAGCGTTGTATGTGTCAATATTATTCCTATTTTACTGCTGAAAATTTACAGCAAAAGTTAGCCAGCTACTCTAGGATAATGGGTGGGCGCTAGGATTGTGGGTAAAGTACAACTACTTCTTTCATCCCCTAACCTGACCCTCCCCCCCACGCACTAATGTGTTTGTCCATTAGCATCTTAGCAGCAGCAGATGGTGACACTAAAACATACATGGATAGTTTAGTCTCACTTTCAATGACCAACAACAGAAAAAAAAATCAAGAAAAAAAAAATTACGAAAAAAGTTGTTATCTAGGAGGTGAAATAGACCAAAAATTAAATATGTTTAAATAGATTCATTTTATTTACCTTTAAAGACAGCTTTTTTAAGTGTCAAAAATTGAAAACCAAATTACTAAAGAAAACTCAAAGGAAGATAAAATGGAACCACATGAGGGAGGCACAGGGCCGTAGAACCAGCTTATGCCCAGCCTGAAGAGGCCCTCAGAAACTCAGCACTTCCCTGAGACAGCATTTTGGCAGATAAGTCTTTTGGATGGATGGATGGAATCAGTTGCACAAATTGTCACCTTTAAACAACTTCCATGCGAAGAAGTGTGTGGGTTTTTTTGTGATACCATGAACCGCCTCACCCCATCCCCCAGGACAACTCTGAGCCTGAGCCCGGATGCCGTGTGAATCTCTACTGCTCAGCACCTTGCATCATCATTTACCTCAGCACCTGGTGGGGGCAAAGTGCTACCAGCTTAGAATGGGAGCACTAAAGACCCACTTCACACTGGACTCAATGACCCGCCTAGGGTATGTCTACATTGCAAGCTTCTTTCAGAATAAGCTTTTCCAGAAGACATCTTCGGAAAAGCTTTTTTCAAAATCGAGCGTCCCTACTAAAGGGAAGCCACAAAATTAGTCCGACAGGCTCCCTAATGTGGACGCGCTATCTCAACTTAGAGCCCCAGGAGACACTTTAGCATGGCCCTGGCAAGGAGCTATTTCGACATAGCAGCAGTGGAGCGTCCACACACACCCTCTTCCCAAAAAACTTTTGTTTTTTGTGGAATGAGGCTTACCAACATCGGAAAAAGCCCTCACTTATTTTGATTATCTTTCGAAATAATGCAATTGCTGTGTGGACGCTAGTATTGTTTTTCCGGAATAACAGCCATTATTCCGGAAAAATGGTGCAGTGTCGACATACCCCCTAGTGTGTAGGGCAAGGAAGAGCCAGGTGCCTTAAAGCAGATATTTAAGAACAGGTTGGATAGACATCAGGGATGATCTAGATGGTGCTTGGTCCTGCTGTGAGGGCAGGGGACTGGACTCGATGACCTCTTGAGGTCCCTTCCAGTTCTAGTGTTCTATGACTCTATGGGATTCCATTGGAAGTTGCTAGAAATTGTAGAACGGCCCAGGAGACTTGAAGATGGCTCAGAATCTCTCAGGATGAAGTCCACAACAGCTGCAGGGATAGGCCTGGTGTATCCAATTCAGGTCAGTTTAATTTTGTCTTTAATACCATATTTGACTGGAGCATACAACATAGTATTGAGTGTTTTTTTTTTAATCAATAATTTATTGCTCCTTTCTGTAAAAATGCACTTATCTTATTTTGTCATTTTCTCTCTTTATTTGGCTGTTGCACCGTAGGCATAAAAATGTTACATTTACCCATTTGTTCAATTATGTAAAACATTTTAATCCATTCCTGACATTCTCCTAAGCTTTGCCAGCCAACAGCCTGAAAACTGTCTAACTTTTACTTAAATACTGTCAATTTCTCCATAAGTTGCAGCATTATAACAAAAGATCTATCAAAGTAGCCAATATGCTCATTATTCTAGGTGGGGGGATTTTTGTTTTTGATTTTTTTGCATTTTAAAAATATACCTAAGTCTGAGATAATCTTAAGAGTAACAATTACAATTATAAGAAAATATTACAGTGCGTTGACTAAAGGAATATTCTGCTTTCCTTAAAGCCAGTATTCCCTTTTGCATGTTGAAGTGATTCAGCAATTACTTAGGAACTTTTACCTACATACAATAATTTAGTAAAATGAGAATTAAACAAGGCAGATACTCACTACTATTCTTCTGTCTGCAATTCACAGCTCATGCGAATAAAATCGCAATAAATATTTAAAAAATAGTTTCTCTTTCTTTTTTCTGTAAGGCATCTCTGAGTATTACAAAGTTTTTGTACAACCAAAAAATAAGATTGCTTTTTATCCATGTTCTCCGAGTACCTTGTATATCTCGACAGTAAATGAGAGGATTGCAGATTTGAGTGGGGAGAGTGGAGGAAACAACTGATGGCAGGGTGGGAAGGGGTGGAGGGGGAGGGAGAAGATGACAGGCAATGGAAGCAGACCACTAAGTGTGCAAGAAATTGTAGTTTTCCTTTTAACATTTCAGTCACTTTAAGTCCATCTTCAAGACAATATTTGCTCTGATTGAAAGAAACTTACCGGAAGTCCTTTTCCATGAGCGTAGTCAGACAGTAAAGGTTTAGGCTCATCCTTAACACTATAAATAGCTTAGGTATTCGTATGCACCTAATAAGGTTGGGTGGTTTTGCTTTTGCTTGGTTTTTGTGTTTGTATCCTTCCACTGTAAAAGATTGTCCTACATGGCGAACGCATGGGCAGGGCCCTTACTGCATACGGTCGGGCTGCAGCTGTTGGGGCTGATACTGAACAAAAGCCGTGGTGTGTGCTGCCGGATTGCTAGCTGTGATGGGCTGCTGAAGGGTGCTTGTGTAGCCGTATCCCACAAAGCCAGCAGCAGGAGAAGCGGCGTAGGGGTACTGGTCGTAGGCAGCTGTGGTATACTGGGTATAGGCTTGGCTTGCAGAGGTGTAGTCTATGTAGGGAGACGTGATGGACTGCACGGGGGTTGGGATGACCACGCTCGGCTGAACAATTGCTTGAGGGTAAATATAGTGAGGGGTGAGCCTGTGGAAGCAAACACACAAAGTCAGTCAGGTTTCCCCTCCATAAGCACAGTGATAACAGAGACAGTGCTGCCTGCCAACACCAGCCAGGGCGAGGGGAGCCAGCCTAATCAAAAAGGTGGGCAAACTGAAAGAAGGGCAAAGCCTGAAGACTTAAAGTAGCATCAGGTGAATCTCCTAATGCTTATCACTGCTCCTGTATTCTTGCCCTTCCACCACAGCGCCCACCACTGAACTGCAGTTTCAGGGAAAGAAACCTGATGGGTTGTCTCTAGGGAGAAACACCCCCTCCCCCCGCTTCACTGATATGGTTCTTGTCAGATTCTCCATCTAGTCTTGGGGACTCTGTTCTGTCTTCCATCTGCCCCATTCACTCGCACGGTCTTGCTTCCCTGACCTTCCCCTTCACGATCTTGCTGCCTCCTTCGGCAGTGCCTCCTCCTGGTGTCCTCAGAGTCCTATTCTTGGTCACAGCCTCCTCTCCCTGCCCTGGGTGATTTCATCTGCTCTCATGGCCTCTACTCTCTCCATGCTGGTGACTCACAAATCTCTCCCTCCAGCCAGCCAGAGCATCTGACTCCCTCCGGATGACATGTTGACTGGTTGCCAGCTCAAGTTAAAACCAGGGCCCAGTCTCAGTCAGCTGACTTCCTAATCCCTTTGTACTTTCCCCACTGCATTTTAACAGCATCACCCTCCACCTCACACTTCCCTTGTCACCAGGAACTCCCTCCCTGTACAGCTACGCTGCCGTTCTTCTCTCTTTTCTCCTTTTAATAATCTGACCAACCCCATTTGTCCCAGGCACGCTTGACTGTGGCACCCTTTCATCTCCTGCTCTGACTGCTGCAACCACCTCCCTTGCCTCCCAGCAGCCTGCATCAGCCTCACCTGTCTCTGTCCCAGTCCTTCCATGCCACCACAGCCAAAATGGCCTCCCATGACCATCAGTCAGTGTCACCTGATCTAGTGGATCTTACTTACCCACCATGTTCTTGCACCTTTGCAATCCCAAACAACCCTGGCCTGGTCTATGTTTATTGTGCTCCCTTCAACAGTACTAGCCTCACTCTCTTCTTTGTTCACTTCTCCTACCCAGTATTTTGTGCCTGGAGTAACTGCCTGCTCCTGGGGCACCAGGCCCTCTGCCCTGCCAGCCAAACCCTCCTAGGGTACGTCTACACTAGCCCCCTAGATCGATCTAGGGAGGCTAATGAGGGCGACCAGAATTGCAAATCAAGCCCGGGATTTAAATATCCCGCGCTTGATTTGCATGTTCCCAGCCGGTCACCATTTTAGAAATTGACTAGCCCGAAGTAACTGCCCGCGTCTACACGCGGCAGTGAAATGGGATTCTGGAATAAAGCCCTAAATCGAATTAGGTGGTATTCCTCGTGGAATGAGGTTATAAAACTATGGCACACCCACATCTTGAATACTGTGTACAGATGTGGTCTCCTCACCTCAAAAAAGATATTTTGGCCTTGGAAAGGGTTCAGAAAAGAGCAACTAAAATAATGAGAGGTTTGGAACGGGTCCCATATGAAGAGAGGTTAAAACGACTGGGACTTTTCAGTCTAGAAAAGAGGAGACTGAGGGGGGATATGATAGAGGTATATAAAATCATGAGTGGTGTGGAGAGGGCGAATAAAGAAAAGTTATTTATTAGTTCCCATAATAGAAGAACTAGAGGATACCAAATGAAGTTAATGAGTAGCAGGTTTAAAACTAATAAAAGAAAGTTCTTCTTCATACAGCGTGTAGTCAACCTGTGGAACTCCTTGCCAGAGGAGGCTGTGAAGGCTAGGACTATAACAGAATTTAAAGAGAAGCTAGATAATTTCATGGAGGTTAGGTCCATAAAAGGCTATTAGCCAGGGGATAGAAATGGTGTCCCTGGCCTCTGTTTGTCAGAGGCTGGAGAGGGATGGCACGAGACAAATCGCTTGATCACTGTCTTCGGTCCACCCTCTCTGGGGCACCTGGTGCTGGCCACTGTCGGCAGACAGGCTACTGGGCTAGATGGACCTTTGGTCTGACCCAGTACGGCTGTTCTTATGTTCACCTAATTCAATTTAGAGGCTTTATTCCGGAATCCCGTTTCACTGCCGCGTGTAGACGCGGGCAGTTACTTCGGGCTAGTCAATTTCTAAAATGGCGACCGGCCAGGAATATGCAAATCAAGCGTGGGATATTTAAATCCTGGGCTTGATTTGCAATTCTGGTTGCCCTCATTAGCCTCCCTAGATTGATCTGGGGTCTAGTGTAGACGTACCCTTTGAGGTTTGCTCCATTCACCAGAAGAGTGCAGTAAGAAGCAAAGCTAACTGCCTTCTCCGGGGTTCCTGGCTCCATGCTCTAAGGGGGAAAGACTCCTGCTGTGGGTCTTATACAACACCAGGCACAATGGTGGTGCTTAAATAATAGCATGGGGGATGGTCCATCTTGGGCTGGCATCCCACAGCTGCTCCGGACTCAGCTCCTGTGCTTTCGCTCAGTTCTTAGCACCCCTTCTCCCAACTCTGTGGGCCAGTCCCATGGCTTCTGCACTTCCCAAGGAGCCATTACAATGGCAGGATCTCCTACTCCTGGGCAACTCCTCTAAACAGGGTGAAGAGGCGCTCCTGGGATGTGAGGCTAGCAGGAGGATTCTACTGTGTATGGACTAGTATCCCTAGCTTATACTAGCTTATCTACTACATATTTTCCTAGTGTTTCCATAATGCCAGCCTGCCTAGGGGCAATAGCTACATGGGGATTGTTGTAAAACATGAAGCATTAATGCTGTGTTGCCCTCCTTTGAGCAATACTTCCCAGCAGTTACTGGGTCTATGACCTGCTGCTGCTTCCCCTCCCCCCACAAACAAGCTGTGACTTGCATTATTTTCAGTATTTGTGACCTTTATGCTGCTTCCCTTTCAGCGAATGGTGTACCTAATGGGAGCTTCAGACATAAGAGCGCAGATGACAAAGGAAAGCTGCCTAGCTTTACGCAGTGCAAACCTCCCTTGGAAAAACAGACTCCCTTCTGGTGGGAAAACCAGTCGCTGGACTGGTCTTAGGGCTCCAGTTCATTACCATCACTGAGCCCCACTTCCATAAGAGAGCTAAAGTCTTTTACTGTGAATGGGGATCCAAACTTCAGAGCGAACCTCCTATCACCATCTACCTACCTACTTGCCGAGCTCAGCCCCTAGATAATCACTCTGCACTTCCAATTGGACACTGTAATCTTCACTTCGTGTCCTGAATGGTGATGTTGCTGTACACCAGTGGTGGGCAACCGGCAGCCCAGGACATGCGGCCCGTTGGGGTTCCATGGGTGGCCTGTGAGACAGTTCATTTACTGTTGCCCACACGCCGGGTTGCCAGATTCCGCTGGTTTCCTGCCATGTAGTTTTTTCCTACTGGTATTACTAAAGTGACAGGCACGTAAAGCAAGGGCATGTGAAATTGTGTGTGTGCTGATTGCACCCAAAGCCGTGTGCAGAGGGAGCGTGTGGCTCTCACAGACAGCTGGCACAAATGCTAGGTAGGCCAGCACAGTTAGAAAACAACCTTATCCTGTGAGACAGTCGTGGTTACGACAATCCCGTGGCCCACTGAGATGAAGGAGGGCCAATCATGCAGTCCACTCACTAGCCTTGGATGCCCATCACTGCTTTACACTGTTGAACAGCTGATATGTCACATCCTGTAATTGGCTACTTCTGAGGAGAACTCAGTGATGCTCTTATAAGAATCTTTGGGATTATTCCTACAGGAGCTCCTATTAATGAGCTAAAAGTTGCTGACTACAAAGAAGTAAAAAAAAAAAAAGGTCAGCTTCCTCCCCCCTCTCTCCCCAAGAAGTCACAAAACTGCTTGGCCTCAAACTGTGGAGAAGACTGCAAAACAGAAAACAGAAATCTGAACATGCAAACTGAACTGGCCCACAGGAGGGATGCAAGGAGACGTCCTCGTGTCTGGTCTGCAGCTACAAGGGATATTAGTCTAGGAAATTCCTGATTTTACATTTTAACATACTTTGGCTGCAGTTTCAGAGGCTACCTGAGAAAATTGTAGTAGAGTGCATTTCTTTGTGTGCCCAAAACTGTCAGCAGTAAAGATCATTCTTGAAAAATAAAAACCAAGAAAATGAGCTTTTGCTACACCAAGCTGGCATTACAGTAAACTTGTTACATAGAAATGCCCTCTTCTGTTGCACTAACGTATATTTAAAAAAGGTAGTCCTTTAAATCCGGCCAAACAGACTGTGGTAAAAGTTTTCAGAAAGTAACATAAGTGACTTCAGCCTAAGTCCCATGTTCCAAGGTCTCCCATTGATTCAATTAAACCTAGGAGCTGAAGTGCATCAACCACTTATAAAAATGGGTCTTTCAGAAATTTTACTCCTGGCCAATAAGTCACTGGATCACCACAGTCTCAGGTGAAAAAGGGCCATCAAACAACCCAATCCTTCCCTCTGCAAGGACAGGACAGACAGAGTCCCTTGCAAGAAGGTGTTTCACCAGGATTTGCGAACAAAAAGTAATTGGTTTGTGTTATTTCCTCTTACCTTGCCTGTACTGGGCACTGTTCAGTATCTACTAGACAGTTCTGTAACTACACTGTACTGGAGTTTACACAGAACAAGGTAGGGTTGCTGTAAATGCTCCTGCTATCTGGCATACACTGAACAACTGTTGTGGTCGTCAAAACATGGCATAGCCCTTTCCACATCTGAGTACCAGAGGATAAAACTCCTACAAGGTAAAGGGCTCATCTAAGCAGGGGCAACACTTCAGTTTCCCCCAGGTCCCTGAACTGCTTGTACAATCACTGCTGTTTTCCCACCACAGCTACCTCAGGAGTTATAGTTCTCATCAGCAAAACAAATCAGAACATCATTATCCCTTGAATGGGGGGAAGGGAGAGGCAGACTCAAAACCTCAAATCTCTGGAGGGCTAGGAGCAGCTACAAATCCAGTGGTCAGCCCATTCCTAGATCTACTGTGTGGAGCAATAACCTCATGGGCTTTAGGTCCATGAATGTCTCTATCCACGAGGGGTCTCCAGATGCTGGCACTTATCTAACTGAACAGAATAAAATAAGAACCTGCTTGGAATTCCCTGTCTTTTCGTTGGTTTTAAATCTGACCTGCATGAGGATTATGATGAAGTCTGAGGCTAAATCAGGGCTAAGGTGCAAATTCACAACCAATGGAATCAAATGCTCACAATCTCTCGCCAGGTTTCAGCTGTACCCAGCTCAGAACCAGGAACAAGGCCCTTCCTAGAGCTGAACCTAACCTGGAGCCATAAAGGTGGGTTCAGACTGGGAGATTTTAATCTAACCCATAGGCAGGGTTCTGGTGGCTGGTTTCAAATAGAGTTATAAAATAAAAAAATACATCAGATTTAGTCTTTCCCAATCCAAACAGTTGCTCTCCCCTGTACTAGCCTATATGACAAAGTTAGGGTCAGATCATCCCCCTCTCTTCTCCAAGTCTAACAGCCTTCTGTCAAGGAGTCCTCTTTAAAATAAAAAATTTGCTTTCAAAGGAGTGCTTCTCCTGGACAAGAGGGTGATCAGCAACCACTCATCTTCCCTACCCATTTCAGTAATGGTCCTTCTAACGCGTGCCCAGCGACTCTACGGAAAGGGGTTGGTATGATTTAAAAGACTCAAGTGTCCATTAGGGATGTAAAATCCCATTTAATCAATTAACTAGTTAAACATTAGATTAACCAGTTAAATGTTAGGTTAACCAACTAAGCGGGATCTCAGCTGGAGGACCCAGCTAGAGCAGTTCCCAGCCCCACCTGGGGCTCCTGGCCCTGCCTGGAACACTGCTCCTTGGCACCAGTTAACTGTTACCTGGAAAACATCACTGGGTAAGAGTGATGCTTTCCGAGCAACCAGTTTCCCAGTTTCCCGTTCACATCCCTACTATGCATAGAATTATTAAAAGTACTAAATGGGTAAAACTGAAAACAGACAAAAACCAAACCAAGTCTCATGTTTACACTCAATTCTAGGCATAACCATTTTTGTACATGTAAATTTACAAATGCTCACCAAGAGGCTGGTTCTATCAAGCACCTAGTAACTCCCATGGAGAACTCAGGGCCAAGCTGCTGACACCCCCCTACCTGTCTACACTCCAACATGTAAATCCACAGAATGCATAAAGCAGCAGAGTAGCATAAAAGCCTTTGAAATGGCCTGTGCTGGCAACAGGTGACATGAATATATTTGTCACCAGACACATCAATTCTCTTTGCTGCATTTCAGACGTATTTCAGGACAAATGTACAAGAGTAAATGCCTGCAATGCATGTGGAATGCATGTATGGAGAGAAAAACAGACAGGAATCATTCAGAATCAACAGACGTGCATGAGAACAATCTTTCATACTGCAGCAGAATTGCATGTTCTGTGCATGCATGTGTACAGCTTCCCTGTCTATTTGGCTGGATGCTTGTGCACTTACCTAGGAGAAAAAGGACACAATCCTGCAAAGCACTGAGCCCACAACTCCCAATAACTTTGGTGGGAGCTGAAGGTATTCAGTATCTGGTAGGACTGGTCTTAAAACAAACTTGCTCCCAAAACCTCAAACGTCTTTTTTTTCCTCTGACTACTTAGCTATACAAAACACTACAAACTTTTTAAAGCATTTCTTTTAAATTGTTGTTGACAAGATACACAAGTCAACAAACATACTTATATAACAACAAATGGTCTGGTAGCATTTTATAGACTAACAAAACATGCAGATGGTATCATGAGCTTTCGTGGGCACAGCCCATTCCTCATTTGAAGAAGTGGGCTGTGCCCATGAAAGCTCATGATACCGCCTACATGTTTAGTTAGTCTGTACAGGATAAACTTAAAAAACAACAAATGATCTGGTATAGACTAACTCAGCTATCCCCTGAAGCTTCTAAACATACTTATGACACTAACTTTGGCTATTTTCTTCCTGAGTATACACTTCTGTCAAGCAGTGCTGTTTGTCATACAGTATCCTAAGATCAGCCCTTATAGACACTCCAAAGACAAGTCCCAACCCAGCACATGTACTAATGCATGATAAAACATCTTATTTTATTATGTTAAAAAAAATCACACAGCAACTCCAAAATCCATTTCTATTTAATAGGGATCACTGGCAAGTTTTTAATTGCAGCCAGACATTTCAATCACAGTATTATGTTGATTGGACTTTTTAATTGGATGAACAGATAGCAACTCACTTATTGATCAAAACAAAACAAAAATTAAACCCCTTATAAACCAAAGTAAGGTCACCTTTAATTACTAGCAACTACAAAGAAAACACAACAAAACCAAGTGCAGTGTGATGAAGTTATATGCTGGCTGGGTTTACTACTCACAAGTGGTCTCAAGATGTATTTTCTGTTTTTAAGAAAGGCTGTTGATAGGCCTTTTAAAAACTTGGCTGAATCCAGAGAATTTGCATTGGATATCCATCTTTTCTGCAAGTAGCAACAGTCTGAGATCAAGGTAAAAATGGAACAAGCTCTGTAGTTTATTCAAAAGGTAATTAATTCTCCCAAAAAGCCTTTAAGTGATATTTTAAAGATTCCTATTTTCCTGCTGTAGAATTCTGTCATCTGGGAAAATCACTGTAGTTCTTTGGAAAAAAAATTGGTCAGTCAGACATTAGGGCCCCCCCAAAAGCTCTGAGAGCCAGCAAAGAACTTCATCCAGAATACACAGTGTGATTATAAAGTGTCAAGTGATCAGCAATTGTCATCACACATCAAGGTCATCCTGTGAATAGCACAATATGAGATGCTTCATGATATTATGATTAATCACTGGTAGAGGCCACAAACACTTGGAGAACACAATGAACAACTTGGTCAAACCTAAAATTAGAATCACTGGTGCCTGCTGAAGAGACTCATGAAGGGCTTTGCTTTGTGCCTTTGGCCAAAGGCAGCGTGAGATGGCTGGCGATCGGGATCAGGGCGTTAACTCAACGTTCCTAACTATGCGGCACGACGCCACACCTGCCCCACTAGCCAAAATTAAAAGACAAAATAAGACACATGGTTATAGAGTCATCAGGAGGTCACAGACTTATTTTATTTTGCAGAACCAGATCAAAAGCTAATATTAGGATGAATACACTTCTTTGCAATTCAGTTCAAGCTAAAAACACTTTATACATCTGAACATTTCAGGAAGGAATTAAAAATATAAAATATATTTAATTGGACAGAGTCAAGATGCAGCTTCCAATACATTCAAACAGGCTTTTAAAAAAAAACCCAAAACACAGGATGTGCTGGCAGGCTCATTTGGCCTTTACGAAGCTTATTTTTAAAGACTCGAGTTGTTGGATTTTCCCTAGGAGCATTTATAGTTACACTCAACCCACACACACCCTTGTTAGCATCAGCATGGAGATTGCTGTAGGTTGGGTTTGTTTTAGACAGCTGGCCATGACATTCCGAGGGTCATCCAGGAAAGATACAAGGCAGACACCTCTTATGCTGCTAGGGCAGAGGGCTGACTACGGTTGTTCAGGTGGGCAGGACTCTCCTAAACTCTTTCAGTCCCACTGCCAGCAGCCAGGCAGCAGGACTGCTACATGGCCATTCATAAGGCCTGTGTGCTGCACAGATTGAAGAGTAGGAGAGACAGGCTGAGGGGAAAAGCACTGAGGAAGTGCTCCCACTTCCTGCTCAGCTCTAGCTCCCAGAGCAGGTGTGAAGTTGGGCTTTGCTTGGTTGCTTTTGGGCAAGGGTAGCCCGACTGCTATTTTTCCACTCTCCTCCCCCTTTTCTAAGAACAGCCTCGCTACACAGCACTTTGTAAACAGACCAGAAATAAAAAAGGCAGATACAGTGAGCCTCCTGTTTAAACTGAGCATCATCCCTATAAATAAGACAAGCCACAGACTATGGGGCAGACAACAGTGCAGCTGACGCATTTAAGGAATCAGCAGTACGTGCAAAGGTCACGTCAGAGCCTGCTTTGGAGATCTGGCACAGAAATGCCAGGTTGCCTGTCACCTGAATACACAAATGTATAGGGTACCTGGCTGCGCAAAGATCAACACACAAATGCTCCTTATTCTTAGAGGGAAAAAAAAAAAAGAATGGACTAGAAGCTGGGGTGTTTGCCAGCAAGTGAAGGCACTAAAATATCTGGCCACTGGAACTGGGTCTCTACTTTGATTCCTGCTAACCGTTTGCAGCTAAGGGACATGTTTAAAGGATAAATCCTTTTGGCACCTTAATCGCACTAAACCCAGTGTGAGCACCTCCAGACTGAAGTATTTGTTCTAAATAGCCACAGAATGAAACTGAAGGCTTTCCTGCCTTCCCTGTACAGCAGCCTGGGTGTCAATGATCCTCATGCTTTAGCAGCTGTATTATACCTGACCTAGACACCTCCACTGAGAAACTGCCACACTATGCTAAGTGAGGAACGTATACCTAGTGAGTGACAGTCCAGGCTTTTAAAAGTTGGCAGGAATGTTCAATTCCCTTTTCTCATCAGTACAACAGAAGACATACAGGCCCTGGGCCATCAAGCACATGGGACCACTCCAGAGTTAAAATAAAGTATAAGCATTTGGGCCGATGTGCCTCATTCAAGGCTTCAAAGGAAGACTGGGGTGTAGCTAGGAAATGAACCTGCACATCATGAGTGCCTGTTCAGTGGAACAAGACTGTCCCTCCTCTGACTCGAATCTGGGTAAAACAATCTTCAGGGGGGAAAGCACAATTCAATCATCATACTTTAGTTTCTCGGCTGTGACTGCCAAGAAGGAATCCCATCTTTGGTGGGGATCTTGTCCGCAACGCTCCACCAGGAATTCAGCTGAGGCCAACCACCTCGTACCACACCGGCCATCAGAACAGTTATCAGATAGAAACAATTAGGCTCTACTGTTGTAGGATGGATTGGAATCAGAGCTCTTACACCCAACTCCAGAATACACCACTCTCCCACACAGAGCTTGCTAAAAGTTAGCACTGAGAAAGCCTAGGTCCATTCTCTTACTTTAATGTCTTCCATGCCACTAACTAGTTATTTCTGCCCTTCCCAAGTGAGAACCTGAGAGAGATGGGTATTCTACAAATGCTTCAACAATAATTCTCTCCTTATATGTCTATGATTTGCCTTATCATGCGCCCTCTAGGTGGCCTTACAAGAAGACGCCAGCTAACCTTGAACTCATTTGCCTTTAAAAAAATATAGAATATCTTAGAAAAAAAATCCATCTGGCCTCCTCCTCCTCTGTCTTACATTCTTCCTCCCCAGGTTCAGCAAGAAGATTTATGCAGCAGTCTTAGTTTGCTGTGTTTACTACTTCCTTGTAGGGACATGCTGTCACTCTGATGCTGGCATGTAGCCCTTTCCTGATTCACCCCCTCCCCACCCCTCCACAGAGTGGGATTGGGAGAGGAGAGCTCTACTTCCAAACCTTCTTGACTTCAAATATCTAAGATGCTTCTTTTTTTCCTGCTTCCAAAACCTCCTGTTTAGGACCAGGTAGTGGAACACCTCCTTTTGAACCATTTTTTCATCTATTCCAGAGCCCCTGGTTGACTAAGTGCGAGACTGCATCTCTGTGCAACTTGTATGCAAACACTCCTGAAGAACAAGTGGAGGTTCAGCATATTTCTGTTTCAGGAGAATATCCTTCGGCCTTGCTAGGGGCAGCCAGGATCCAGTTGTCAGATCTGAGGCGTATGGAATGGCTGGCTCAGAGGTTAACTATGGTGTTCCGAGTCTTTCCTCTCTAGTTTAAGAGATTAAATCCAGTCTAACTGTGATGGGATCAAAAGAATCATTACCATATCATGGCTGAGAAGCAAGTTCTTAGTCTGAGTACAACTCAGGAGTGAAGAAGTAACCTTGCTGCAAAATCACTACCAAGTCTGCTAATTAATACCCTTATTGGTATCTTTAGCATGAATTTATTAGGCCAGTATTCATCACACTTTCAGTACTAGCTCACAACAAGTTTGCAGGACACAATAGTGAAAACACCTCAGTGGCTTGCACCCAGAGCAGACACCCCACTTGGCCCACATGTATTACACACTATCAGAAGAATGGTTGAATCTTACACCTGGGCTAAGTGGTGTAAGTGTCTACACTAGGGTGAGAAGGCCCAATTCTCCACTGCTAAAGGGACAGCTCTCTTTTATGCTGGTGTAAACCAAGAGCAATTCCACTGAAGCCATTATGTCAATATGAAAAAGGAGACCAGATCCTCCACTCACATTTTAAGGAGGGGGGGTATTTATATTATAGATTAGATAGGTGGACTCTTTCAGTGAGTCAGTGGAGTAGCTTAGAGTATAGCTGAATAAAGAAATTGGCTCATGAAACATAACAGGCCAAATATGGCCTCGTGCTTTGAGCAGTCATTTACCCTAATGCAAAATAAGCACAAGATGCTATCGGAAGGGCAGTATTACGCATTCACTTTGCACTAAGGTAACAATGAACTGGGTCCAACAGAACAGCATGGTGCTCAAGTCCACTCTGAATCTTTGCTCTTTAATACCCAAGTCTCAGTAAAATTGGTAAAGAAACAAACATTCTACGTGTGTATTTCCAGGCATTCAGTTCAAGAGGATCCTCACAGGCAGTAGTTTGGCAGTGCTTTAACAGCCATGCTTTGAAATTCACAGCTGAAGTCATTTGGATTTGACTATTTCTTTGGAAATCCCCAAAAAGCTTGTGTTACTGGCACGAACAGGCAGCAGGTGCGATGAGAGCCCCCCACAAGAGCCACTTGTGACTGACAGAGCAGCCTGGAGTCTTGCAACAGAATGTTTTGGGGTTTTTTTGATGGGTTGGGCGGCACCACAGTAAAGAATGTGTGTCACTTTTTAAACAAAAAAAAAGTTCACAAAGAAGAAAATTCCCTCCTTTTATTTGCACCCCAAAGGAACAGCATTAAGGATAACAGCTGCCAGGGAACTTTCATAATCTGCTGCTACAACCAGGAAGTGATGAAAGATTTTTTTTTTTAAAGAGAGTTAATCATTTCAATGCAAAAGTGATGGCTGTCTGGGGCCACATGCTGATCAGGGTGAGTAGGCCCAACACAACCGGACTCAGCATGCCTGGTTTTCCATTAGCCTCTATCTTGCTTCGACACTTTGAAGTGCTATAATGACCACATAGGGGCAATGAAGAATCAGGCTCAGTGGCCCCATGTCGACTTATGACCTGTGTTCCCTCTAAGATTTTCCATCCACAAGCGGAATGAGTTTTGTCTTGTGTACCAATATTGGGGTCGTGCACTTGTTTGGATGTGTGCCACTGTAGCACCCAAGTTATTAACAAATAGCATATATTTTTAGATATCTATATTTATATACAGAGAGTGTGCTTTTTTTTGTGACGGCCTGCCCTGCTGCCCTGGGACGGTGTACTGGCACCTATTTTCCCATCATAGTTGAACTGAATGGGATTCCCCTCTGGGTCGGCTTGGTGGCTCCCAACAAAAGCCCTTAAAGGGGCTGCAACTGCATTTCACCCCCCCACCCCCGCCCCCCCGTTGCGGCCTTTTTTTTTGCTCAACAGTGCTGAGCCTGGAGTACTGGCACCTTTTTTCTTACAAAAAAAGCACACCGTGTGTGTGTGTGTGTATATATATATATATATATAAATAAAGAATGGAAGAAAGAATACTAAAATAAGGGATAATTAACAAGGTGCAGGACTTTAAATGTTTATTTAATATGAAGTCAAATAAAAAAATTAATAGTGCAAAGTTTTCAGTATGTTAGATTAGCCTCAAGGCTGCTCTAAATCTGCACTGTCCACAGCTCCAGAGAAGTCATAGGAGGCCAAGAATAAGCACAGTGCAGCACAGCTCTACTTTTCCTCCAGAATGCCCCTATTGCAGGAGCTTGGGGGGGAGGCACCACAGAGCCATTTCATTGGCTTTAAGCAAGATAAAGAGTCCCCTACCTATGCTGGGAATAAGACCCAAGTCGGGAAGTGAGATCACTGTCTTTAGGATACCTTTGTACCACTGGAGTGCAAAATGGTTCTAGGGCACGAGAGAATCAAGCCCATTATTCATTGTTTTATCTGTACTGTGAGGCTTGTAAGGATACACAGAGCACTGGCACATCATAAACAGTGTCTGTCAATGTTGTTTTACAAACATTAACCCATATATTGCCTGACTTTGGAGAATCTCTATATCTAGTAGAGTGCTGGTAAGAGAATATCAGGGAGGTCATAACATTTAAATAGTTGGTGTGGCAGAATGCAATAATTTACATTACATAGCTAAGTATGCAGGCACTCTAGAATTCACAATATTTAAGAATAACTGAGGCTGTAAACAGGCCCGTTGCCTATTGCAGTGAATAGTTTTTAATCTAATGGAGCTGTTCATGTGACTACACATAATGCTCACTAACATATGCTGACAGATTGGGCCGTTGGCCCCCTAACCCAGCCATCTGATCCATGTTTGCAGACCCTGCACATGTGGCATTCCTAAGGCCCCTCCTTGTGATGCATGTATCTATAAAACACCATGCACACCTGTATGTCTGACTAACAAAATCAACAACCCAGTCATGACAAATGTTGTCCGTGCATTTGGCCAAGTGTATAATCAAATAGTGCAGTTGGGCACACTTTACCCGTGCTCTTCTGAGGGGGCTACCTGGCTTCCTCCCCTCTCCCCCCCCCCCAGTGTCAGAGCCACACAGTCCCAGTCCCTGTAAGTAGCCACCCACCTGCCACAAACCCCAGCGGTAGCCACCTTCCACCAGCCACGTGACCCCCATTCTGGCTTCCGGAGCAGCTGCCTAAACATATGACCTCAGCCACCGGAGCAGCCACCAGCCATAGCCCCGGCCACCAAAGCAGCCACGCCACTCACCTTCCAGGTCCAGCAGGAAGGTGAGAGCTGCTGTGGGGCTGTGCAAAGGAGGTGGGAGGGTTTAGAATTTTTTGTGCACGGCCGCGCAACTCTGCTTATGACAGGTGTTTTACTCATTGGCTGCATGCACTTGCATTAAGCCACCTTTGTAAAATTCGGACAGTACACAAAACAGCCCTAAAACTAGTTTACTTAGCCAGAGGACAAATCCCTCTCAACAGAGGACTCCGTAGGGAGGTAGAGCAGCTGTAGAAGTGACTATGCCACACACTGCAGGTGACCAGTCTTCCCTGTAAGCTGAGAGCTTGGGTGGCTGCCCAGGAGAGATTCAAATGCCTGCCAGCTGATTATCAGAGCACCCACAGATGACAGGGATTTGTTTCTGTGGGTGATGCACATCTGCACATGCCTTGGTGCACTAACAAAATTTATTCTGGATGGAAAAATATTAGAGAGAACATTGCAGGTGACCCAGAGCTTGAGGCATGGCTGCAGATCGAGAAGCAGTCAGGGATTCCCTGTGCCCTGTTTTAGTTTATGCCAGATGACAGGCTGGTTCACATAGGAACACAGCAGCACAGGAACACAAAAGACATTTTTGCATATACCACACTGCAGCTGCACCAAATGTTCCTGGTCAGACAATGTACACACCTGCCCCTCTTTGCTTCTGTGAGGTCTCAGATGTTCTTGGGAAATTTTTTAAGGGCCACTATAGCAACCAGAAACCGCTCCAATTGTTGCTTCACCTCATGTATAGGTCACACTGGCGCAATTGCATGCCTTCAAAGTAATTATGCTCACAAATAACTGCAAACACAATTTGGGGTACTCAGACATCTAGCTTCCTGACTGTCCGCTATATGTGTCAATTCTACAAATTATGCCCCCAGTTAGTGCAGGAACAATCGGTGGGTCCAAAATTGTGCCTACAAGTTCAGAGTATCTCTCAAAAATTAGGAAGATACCACTATGCCTGTGTTATTAAAGTCTTAGGTTAGAATTTGAAGGGTTTTTTTTAAACCCTTGCTTTCCCCTCTTTTTTATGGGTTTACTTCACTGCTTCAGCAGAGTGAAGAGCTCAGTAGATCATTTAGTTTCACTTTCTCTTCTTTAGGTCCTGGCCCAATGCTGCAGCTGCATTTGCGTTCCCAGCAGTGCCGGGAAAGGTTTATATTTAAATCCAGCAAAATAGTACCTATCACAGATATTTGGAGATTTTAACCAGCATTGACACATGTCTATTTATTTTAGCTTCTGTAAGCTCCTGCCCAAATATCAGCCTCCATTTTGGGCCTTAGCTATTCAGTGTCAGCTTCCTAAGCGTGATTTTGAGGTTCTTTCTTTTTAAGTCGTTTAATTCATTGTGTAGCACTTCATAAATTATTCATTAACCACTTCATTGCTGTGTTCTGCAGCAGCAAGGACCGCTGCAGCTGTCTACTAAGTGCCAGTGTGGAACATTAGCACTTTAATAGGGATGTTCCTGGGTTGACTATAGGAAGTGTTTTGCCCCATGTACCTGGTATGCAGTTAGCCTAGAAGCACATTGCTTATTTAGGTAATATTTGTAAGTAACTGAACAGCAGACAAGCCCATGGCCTAAGAAAGAGAGTGGGAGATGACAAAATTAAACTTGAAGTGAAGCAAACTGGGCCTGATTCTACAAGCATAACAGATCCAAAAATGTCACTGAAGGTGGATGAAGCCCTGGGTGACCAAGGAATGCAGGGTCAGAACCTATACTGTTTTTACTTTGCTGACTGCTTTGAAAAAAAGACAAAAATGGAACTGGCAGACTTTGTTACTCCAGTGTATAAGTGACGCTCTGGCTTGCAAGTATGGCAGAATTCATGGCACCAACGTAAATGGTACAATATTTTTGGCCAAGCCATGTTTCCCGTGATGAAGTCATTGCTGGAAAAGAACACAGTGAAATTCTTGCTTACTGATGCTTGCAAATAATGAGATATAAAAATCTCCTCCCTCATCCTCCCTGTCTCTTGGCAACTGATAAATAATTTGCCGTGCTCATTGTCATGTGTACTAAATGTACCCCTGTTGGTTTTAATGATGAAACTGATGCCTAAGAACTGGAACATTAACTGTGGGTCTCAATGAAAATTTACTAAGTCTTAGACTTCTTAATGCATGAAGCTAAAAGGAAGTTATAAAAAATCTCTGCAAATATTTTTTTTTTTTTTTGCCCCACCTATACAGCTGAAATTGCTGTGTACAAAGTCAGGATAGGAATGACGGGAGGGTGTTTGCATGAGTTAGGGCTTGATCTAAAGCTGACTGAAGTCAATGGGAACCTAGTCTGTTCCACTATATTCTTCTCTTTACACTTCACATGGGAAGAGAATCTTGTTGAGTGCAGTTTAAGAGCTACATTAATTATGCGCTTGTGCGCACTTTAGAAAAGGCCTGGAGCATTCATGTGCCAGAAACACCAAGGTTACTGTTTGTCTCGTAGGCTGAGAAAGCTGTTGTATTTCACATGCAAACAACACTTTAAAGGACAAGAACAAAAATATTGTCTACCCGAAACACTCCTGCTCTTTGCACCTCAGAAGACAGACTTCTTTTCACAACAAATGTTACTCCAGTCCTTCCAGCACAAACTTAACTATTTACGAAACCTAGCATGTTTCAATAATACACACCAAGCATGTGGTATGAGCACTATTATGGCAACACTGCCTCTTACATCCATACACTGGTTTGAATTATAAATACCAAGACATTTGTGGGACTATGAGTGTGAGGGGACAGGAATGAAAGAAGGAGACTATGAATTAAGGGCAAGGAAGGAATGAAATTGTTTAGTTAAACCAAAACAGAAAAAAAAAATCATATTGTCATATAAAGTTACAAAATGACCGTGCACAAGAACTTCAAAAAAGTGCATCCATTTGCTTAATGCTCTAAACAAAAAAACCCTCTATTAATATTCATTTTCTGAAATGAAGTGAAAAAAAGAACTGCATCAATCATTAAACAGTTAAATGAAGGCAGTATGACAGTAGCTATTGTTCTCTTGAAGCACACTTGTCTTTTCCAGAGCAGCTGCCAGATCCTATTAGATATATAAAAAGAGGACTTCTGATTGAGTAGGGATGGTATAAGCTATTGAAAGCAGCAGACAAAAGCCCACTTTTGCAGACTATTCAAGCCCTGTATAACATCTGTCCAGAATCAATTTTTGACCTAATGTTGCTTTCATTAAGTATTAGACTTTGTTTCCAATGCAGCTTGTTTCCCCGACTAAAACCGTAACCCAAGTGTGATTCCATGGGAAACAAGATGGAGAGAGCAGATCTTATGAAAGAAACATGTTATTTCCCCCACTGTTTTGACAGCTTAAATATTATGACAAGAAAAATACTTCTTTGGATTCTTCTGCATTCTTGAAATTGCTAAAGCAGGAATAAATGTATTACAAAACAAGTCTCTCGTGATTTATTATGACTGACTCGATGATCGCTAGGAATCATATGAAAACTGAAAATTAGAAAAAAGCCACCACCTTTCCAGTGCGCACCTAAAAGTACTATAAAGCTGAATTACAGATGCTGAAGCTTCACTCCTCGTCTTTATGACTTAAGAGTTCCCCCCCACACACACACAAAAAGAGGAAGTTGATTCAAGCATTTGAATTGAAACTGACTGTTAAATTAACTAGTTAAAAATACTTCCACTTACCCATATGGTCTCTGAATAAAGGCTGGATGTAGCTGCTGCACACCTATGGTAAAACCTGAAAAAAATATTGGGAAAGCATTAATATTACACACTACAATTAATGCTTTTGTTTAGTTAACATAAGGCATACAGCCACAAATACAAAGTGAGAGAGAAAGAACAACTTCCTAACTGAACATTGTTTAAGGGCACAATAATATTAATATACTCGTGGGACATCCATACAGATCAGGCTGGAATTCTGAACAAGGAGCACATGGGAAACTCACTCATCTAAAGAGTGAAACACAAATACTCATTTGCTATGATGCGCAGTCAACCTATATATTAAAAAAGTGGCATGCTAGGTGCAATTATACTTCAGTATTTGTAGGAATAAAAATATTAAATACACAGTGTATTACACACCTATTTCTGGAGACAATATCATTACCCCAAACCATGGGAGGTTGGATGTACATGCATGTGTAATTTTGGCATAGAGGGTTCAAGTAAGGAAATAGGGAGCAGAGAAAGCTAAATTACACAGTACACTAATAGACAAGAAAAACTGAGGGGCTAGTGTGGCTCTTAAGATGAATTACCAACACATTTCCCATTCTGCAACTAAGGCTTATTCTAACAGAGAGAGCTGAAAAACTCACCAGTTTGAATACTCCTTGGTTTTGCTCCCAGATATGCCAGGTTCACATTTGCTTTTCTGCCATCAATGATGGGGTTGGGATCTTTGCATGCTCTCTCAGCTGCAGCTCTGTCTGCCATGGTCACCTGAAGTGAAGCACAACCCATTGTGTAGCAATGATTGAAGCTTGATGAAGTTTATTTGGGGTGAGAAGTTAAATGTGCTTTCTTGAAATCTCAGTTGCGGGGGAAAGGGAGAAGGGAGAATGGGTCCTGTTCTCTGGGTTGAAAAACAAAAAGCTCCAACAAGTTTCTCTCCTGGGGATCTGCCAGCAATTCTTCCCCTCCCCGTCCCCCAGCACACACACAAGTTTGGTAGAGTAACTTAAACCTCACCCCTCCCCCAACAAAAAAAACCCAAAAAACCCTCCCCCCAGCAGAGGTTGTTCAAGGAAACTTGAAGCAAAGAACACACTCATGAATCATACAGAAGATGCAGCCATTGAAGGCTGCACAGAATATGCTTCACTGAAGCACTCTAAAGAAACAAGCCAGCAAGGCGTGGGGGAAGGGGTATTGAAATGAACTACAGAACAAACAGCACAGGAGGTTCTTAGCCCAGTGCTCTCAATCAAGGGCCTCTCCTGTCTTTGAAGAGAAAAAAAAAAAATACCCAGCCCACTCTCTGCCTCACCCCCTCGCCCAAGTTTTCCTGCATTCAGCTGTCTCCCCTGCAAGAAGAAAAACAGATCTGAGCAATGATGAAGTGGGAAACAAACAACTTTCTAGCAAGAGGGTGGCCGTGTGGGGGCAGGGGGGAGGCATAACTTTTTATAGTGGGGGCACTGCGATCCATGGAATCAAACTGTAAACCCTGTACACAATGGGAACCACTTCAAGGGAGGGGGGGAGACGTGCAGTACCCTCCGAACATCTACTTCCAGCACCGATGGCTATGTACAGAAGAGATCTCACAACCCATCCAGCCCATGTAATCCCCAAGCTAGCTAGATGGTGCAAGAGCAGGGCAATGCAGGGGGCGGTGTAGGCCTGAAAGTCATATCTTGCCCAGGGACACTGGAGGGAGGGGGAGGGGGGCACAGACAAAGGGATTCTGCCGGCTTTAGCGAGAAGCCCGGAGAAAGGGCTGCAAGGAACGACGCCTGGCAGCCTGGGGAGGCTACATAGGACGCGGGGAGGATAAGAGGGACCGGAGTCGGGGGCATCGCAGCCTCCCACGCGCTTTAACCAACCACTGCATCCTGGTACATAGCAAGATCCTGTCACCGCTCCAGAGCCCGGGCTCCCATGGGACACGCCTGAGCCGGGCTCCCCCCCCCACCAGCCTCAGCCCGGCTGATCCCCCCCCCCCCGCCGCCCCGCCTGCTCTGCGCGCCCATCCCCGTGGCACCTGCCCGGGCCGAGGGTTGGGGAGGGGCGGGCGGCCGCACTTACAAAGCCATATCCCCGGGATTTGCCCGTCTGCCGGTCGGTGATCACCACCGCCTCCTCGATGTCCCCGAAGCCCTCGAAGTACTTCCTCAGGGAGCAGTCGGTGGTGTGGTAGGGCAGCCCCCCGACGAAGATCTTGGTGAAGGTAGTGTCCTTCTGCACGGTGTGCATGGCGCGGCGGGCGCGGGGCCAGGCGCGGGGCGGCCAAACGCATCCAAACGCCACCGCGGGCCGGGAGCGAGCTTCTCACACACCCGCGGCCCGGGGCATCCTCCGGCTCAGCGGGGGGCAGAGGGAGGCGGGGCCGCCCCCACGCGGCAGCAGGAGGCGGCGGCGGCGGCGGCGGCGGCGGCAGCAGCAGCTGCGGCTTTGTCCCCCATGCAGCGGCTGCAGCCTCCCCCCCCCAGCCTTTGGCAGGCACCTCCCGCAGGGCGCGGGGCAAGAGAGGCGGCCGCTGGCAGCGAGCAGCCGCGCCGGGCTTTGTACCCATCCTCTCCCCCCCCCCGCCGCCGGGCTCCTGCCCCGCCTCCCCACGAGGGGACAAACCCCGCAAGCGCAGAGGCCCACGGGGCTTGTAGTCCCCACCCGCGGCGGGGCGGCGAGTGGCGGGGGGGGGGGAGCGTTGGGTGGGCAGGAGGCCAGCAGCCGCTGAGCTCCTCGCGGGCCCGCTCTCGAGGGCTGCAAGCTGCGCGGCCCGCGGCCGGGACAAAGGACGCGAAACCAGGTCAGATGGAGAGGGACGCGCCTGGCTCCCGCGACTCCATTGTCCGCGCCTGTGGCGGATGCGCCTTTGTGTCGCCCCCGGCTCCCCGCGCGTCCGCAGCTGTAGCCCTGGCGGGAGCGGGGGGAGCGGGGGGGGGAAATGCGCGTGTTCCCGCACGCTTTGGGGGTGAACGACGTTTGCTTGTGTAGCGGAGACAGGCTGGGTGCGCAGGCAAGGGCGGGGAGGGGAGAGCTGGAACCGTGTTGATAGTGGGGGGGCGGGGGGGGTGCTGACAGCCAGCGGGCCCAACTGCATCTGGAAACCACTTCAAGTCAGTGCCCTCCACAGCCTAGTTCCAGAGAGAGTGCGCCCAGGAAAGCTCATTCCACCATCTACATGTTTTGTTCGTCTATAAAGTGCGACCAGACCATTTGCTTGCTGTTTTTTTTTTTTTCCAGAGAGCGTGAGTGTGCGTGTGTGCATCCCATCCGAACAGGGTAACTCATAATTTTAAAATATAGTATGCTAGGACCCAAAGGCCCCATCTGGCCCCATCATGCTGGGGGGGGGGGGGTTGTTCTCCTTGGCCTCAGATGATGGCACAAGAAGCAATGGGCTTAAACTGCAGCAAGAGAGATTTAGATGGGATATTAGGAAAAGCTTCCTGTCAGGGTGGTTACACACTGGAATAAATTGCTGAGGGAGGTTGGGGAATCTCCATCACTAGAGATATTTAAGAGCAGGTTAGACAGACACCTAGCAGGGATGATCTAGATGGGCTTGGTCCTGCTGTGCGGGCAAGGGACTGCACTTGATGACCTCTCAAGGTCCCTTCCAGTTCTAGTATTCTATGATGCTATGCTGGCTGCTGGACAAAAGGGAGACAGTCCCTGGGTTTATAATCTAAAGACATAAACAAAGAATAAGGAACGGGGATGCAACATAAAAGAAATAAATGCTTTCTAGCTTTCCAGTAGCAGAGACACACAGAGTGACTGACTGTGTGTTTTATAATCTTCTTCTAGACTGAGATTTCCCTGGGACTCCAATGCACACATGGTTAGGGAATAGTACTTTTTGTATGCACTGTTGTACTTGAGTCCGGAGTCACCTCCTGGAAGAGTCTTTAAAATTCCCACGGAAAATCTCCCAAAGGCCTGCTTCCTTTTGATGTAGACCAGTGTTTCTCAACCTTTTTTTATAAAGTTTTATAAATTTAAAAAAAAATTATAAGTATCCCCCAGTACCTACAGTTTTCAGACACACACTTTTTTTTTTTTCCTATGGTTGCAACATATTTGTTTAAACAACTTAATCATAGCTGGGCGGGCGATGAAATTTTTGGATGTAAAAAGTACAAAAATAATAAAATGCTGTAAAACATAAAACAAAATTCAGTTTTCTCCAAATTTCAGTTGTGTTAATGTACCCCTCCCCTTCCCCCCAACTTCTCTCAAGTATCCCTAAGGCTACTCCTACCACTGGTTGAGAAACACTGATGTAGACTACAAGTCCCAGCAGTCTCAGCAGGAGCCTTCTGCTGGGTGAAAGCTGTATGCAAAGCAACGCAGGACAACAGGGGCAGGCTGAATACGGTGGAGTGATAGGGGAGCAGACTGCACTGAATTGGAGTAGGAAACAGACGTTTTCAAAACAAATGTTTGTGCCCAGGAGCCCGCCAGTAAAAGCCGCTTAAAAACGAGGTTTTATTTTTTTTAAACTTTGCAGCAGTTGTGAGTGTAAATATTTAATCACTGGCATACGTTGATATATTCATCAAAGAGTTCATGGTGCGTTGGCTAGCTGGCTTAGTGTCCTTAGGGGCTATAATAGACCACAAAGGGGTGCAAGTAGGAGAAGGCAGGGACAGATTGTTCTCTTTTATCACGTAGCACAGAGAGCAAGCTCAATGTTTTAGCTCCAAGCACTGGAAAAATTAAATATGGAAATGAGGGACTAGGTGCCTTTATCAACCCCATTTCTAAACTGGCTCTTTTACATAGCACCTGGCCAGATGGTGATTATATGAATGGATGTTTGCATGTGCAAAGCAGGCATTTGAGCATGCAAATGCAATGTGTCCCCGTTAGGCACGGGCACATGTTTTGTGGGTGCAGTTTAGGCATGCCCTCCCCCGTATCTGAATCTGAATGTTTCCTGTACCATCAGCTGTCAGCTGTGGCACAAATGTGGTTCCACCATCCCAGGCTGTCCCAGGCAATGTTCCCTTTAATCTTTTCCATCCATGTGCAGATTTTTTTCCATCTGGGTGTGGAATAAATGTTGTGTGTAAATGTGCACCACCAGTAGAAACAAAAAACTGACCTGGGGACGCTCTGCTAATCAGTTGGGTGTCATTTGAATCTCTTCTGAGCAGCTGCACAATCACACAGCTTACAGGGAAGACTGCTCCTGGGTAGGAATGTGAACGACTAGTCGAGTAGTCGATGATCCGATAAGCAAAAGGGAGAGGTGCTGCCGCTTTGAAAAACACCACATGCAGCCCAGGGCCAGCTGGGGTGTCCCCAGGCTGCATACAGCGTTTCAAAGTGGCAGCGCCCCGGGGAGCCCAGGATCAGCTGGGGACTCCCCCATGCAGCGCTGCTGCTTTGAAATGCCGTGAGGAGCCTGACACTGGGCTCCCTGCAGTGTTTCAGAGTGGCGCCGCCACATGGAGCCCGGGGTCAGCTGGGGACTGCCCCCACTGGTCCCATGCTCCCTGCAGCACTTTTGCCTTTGAAGCATAGCAATAGCTCTAGGGCTGTTTCTACACTTCAAAGGCGGAGGCGCCCTTATCGACTATTTGATTAGACAGTTAATTGAAATTTAACATCCCTAATCCTGGGTACTTCTTTTCCTATTTCCTGTTCTTCTATGTTACTAAATCCCATAGGGATTGGCTGTGTCTAGACTGGCCAGTTTTTCCAGAAAATCAGCCGCTTTTCCGGAAAAACTTGCCAGCTGTCTACACTGGCCGCTTGAATTTGCGCAAGAACACTGACAATCTAATGTATGATCGTCAGTGTTCTTGCGCAAATACTATGACGCTCCCATTCGGGCAAAAGCCCTCTTGCGCAAATGCTTTTGCACAAGAGGGCCAGTGTAGACAGCCCAGAATTGTTTTGCGCAAAAAAGCCCCGATGGCTAAAATGGCAATCGGGGCTTTCTTGCGCAAAAACGCGACTAGATTGGCCAGGGACGCTTTTCCGCAAAAAGTGCTTTTGCGGAAAAGCATCCGTGCCAATCTACACGCTCTTTTCTGCAAATGCTTTTAACGGAAAACTTTTCCGTTAAAAGCATTTCCAGAAAATCATGCCAATCTAGACGCAGCCATAAGGTTTCCCTCTTGAGTACAGTATGACAAAGGGATTCTTTTGGTGGGCCTTTTTTGGGGGGGAGGGGAGGTATGCCTTATAATTAAGGACATTTTGGGCAACACCACAAGGGAGACTGTGAGAGCCCACTCCTCTGGTGAGATTCAAGACCTATCCAGAATGGATTAGGTGGGGAGGAAATGTGTTCTGCCATCCACTAGCAGTTCCTCCTTAGCTCCCCCAATTCAGGTTATGGCCCTCAATCTTTAGGTTTCCAGATAAGCAATTTGACATGTCTCCAACATAGTGCTTTCAGGCGCACCTTCGTACATGAACCCAGGAATACGCGGGCACTGCCTCAAGAGCTGTAAAAATCTCCCACAGCTGTACTGCCCAGTGCTAGTAAAATACTGGCAGCTGATCTCCACTAGCACTTTCACCTCTGCTACAACAAGTGGAATTATAAAGCTAAGAGATTTTAAAAGAAAAGCCAGAGCAGACACGGTCGGGAGAATACAGTCTGACTTCGAGAAACAGTACACAGTCTACATTAGGGCTCTGTCTCACAGCAGGACAAACAGACAGAATTTTCTATTGGTAAAGACTTTGTCAGAAAAGTGTGTTTTAAGCCAGAGTCGCGTTGAAGGGAAAATGATACTAGTCCTATGCTTCACGTTCCACCCACAAAATAAGCTCCACCCACACAAGTGGCCAAAAAGAGTGTTCACAGTAGATTGTACAGATGTTTAAAATATGATAATGTGGGTTCTCTGAGCTTCACTGGGCTGCTTGAGTTGGCTCCCCATGGGAGGGACAAGGATATGCCCCTGGGCTCTGCTAGACTCCTTTAGCTATGTTCCTTCATGATGGGAGAAAAGTAAGTGATGGTATCTCTCAAACACCAGCCACTTGCGGCACCAAAAGGAGCCATGACTAAGTAAATGATACAGTACTGTGAATCTCCCTCTGCTTTCTGACATCAGCAGTGAAATAATTAACAGTATGTATATCATCATCACTAGGCATGAGACTTGACACATCACACAGGGCAGTTCCAACCTCTCTCACAGATGATGTTCCAGACTCTCTCATAGGGTGTGTCTACACAAGAGATCAGATGTGTCATTCCCCAGTGTAGGTAGACATGTGCCAACTAGTTCGCCTTAGGTTAGCACCTAAAAATATCCATGTGGCCTGACAGGTTGGGCTAGTTGCCCTGTCTAACCTCACAGATATGTACTTGGGCAACTAGCCCAAGCCGCTGCCTGTGCTACCGTGGCCATGCTGCTATTTTGAGGGCATTAGCTCAAGCGGAACTAGTACATATATATGTTCCTACATTGGGCTTTACACCTCCCGGCCACTGTGCAGACATAACCATACGTATCTCTTGCATCTGTTACACTTGGGTCACAGCTCTTGAGGCATTTATCTCAACCATGAGAACCAGAGATGTTGTTATTGTTGTTGCTATTTCGAAATGAAAACTGACTGTGTGGAAAACAAGAGAGTCATTCCAGAGAGCTGTCAGTATGCTATACTATTGCATACCCCTGAACCCCAACCCTGCTTTTAGGAAAGAAGGGAAGGTGATCATTAACCATAGCTATTGTTGCAGATCTGTAATACTACTTCATCAATTAGATTATTTTCCAAAATATTACTTTGTTCCCATGCACATAGAAGAGTAACTGGTCTCATTCTACAATACTTAAAAGTTAGTATTTTGACAAGAACAATCTATTTCTGTTTTTTCCTATAGATTATCGTAGTGAAGCATAAGACAGTAGAAACACTGGAAACAGGACAAGTCATATTACCCACAAACCTTCCTTAATATGTTCTTGACACTGGTATGATAGTTCTTCAGCCATCTTTTGGGAGTCTATCCTGTTGCTTACTTGATCCTGTTGCTATGACCTTGTAGAAGTAAAGCAAGCAAACAGTTTTTACCTTATGTGTGTATGGCTGGAAGGAAGAGGGTTCTGTACTAGGGTCCATTACTGGATGTAAAATTTGTCCACAATACATAGCTCTTCTTCGTCTGTCTTACTGTTGTAGGATGAACACTTGGGAAAAACAGGCTTAGACTAGCAGTTTTCTAAAGATTCTTTTTTTATAAAAGCCCCCAAGCCAAAACTAGTTGTTTTAAGGCAAACAAAATATTCTGAAATCTGAACTCCACACTTGTCCATTTATGTATTTTATTGCATTGATTCCATTACTCCACACATTCCAGGCTTTGTGCATGATGAAGGAGAGAGCAGTCCACCTTCCTTTTTCTCAAAGTGTCATGTTCCCCTTCATTGACTACAGTGGGGGGCAGGATCATGCCTCATGTCAATAGTCCTAGTTGAGTATTTTGCAGCATAACTGCAGGAATGAGAAGCTCATGCCACTTTGCAATAAAAAGAGTCAGTGTTTGAAAAATTGTATGTCAGATGCGATCTTGTATTTTGTGACTTGCTTGTGTTGGGGAGGGAGGGTCATGAGCCATTGCTGACCCACCCCAATGGATAGTCCAGAGAGCCCCTGGATTGTTGCACATTTTCCCTGCCGTATGACCAGTTCCTGTTGGAATTCAGCAGCCCAGAGTCTTCGTTATCATTGATTTGTGCCATTTACACCTGTCTTATTTCTGCCATTAGAGGTGGGTGAGCCCCTTCTTGGATTACTAAAGTATAATTACCAAACTCATTGATTTCACTTACTCTCCTTCCAAACGTGTAGATGGAATCATGAGCTTTCATGGGCATAGCCCACATCTTCAGATGACGGGAGTGTTGGAGGTCCAGAACCAAGAATAAAAAAAGGAAGGGTGGGGGGGGAAGGGAGAAAAGGCAACACACAAAAACCTGTTGGGGAACACTTTAACCTCCCTGAACACTCATTAAGGGATCTCCAAGTTGCTGTTTTGTTTCAGACCAATTCCACAAGCCAAATACACAGAGGATTGGAACTCCACTTCATTCTCAAGTTTAACTCTCATGCTAATGAATTAAATCACGATATCGGTTGTCTCGCACATTATCAACCAACCAACCAACCAATGAAGGTGCCAATGGTTCTTGATGTCTGTGTAGAATCTGATGTGAGTATTCTTCCTTTCCTAATACTAAACTAATGGTTCTTATCAGCCTCTTAACTATTTAGTCTTTAAGATGCTAATAGACTATTTTTTGTTGTTTTTTAGTTTTTCCTGTTACAGACTGGCTTGGCTAAACCTTTGAAAGTTATCTACCCAATTCCCCCCCCCCCTTTTTTTATTCTTGGTTCTGGACCTCCAACACTCCGGTCATCTGAAGAAGTGGGCTGTGCCCACGAAAGCTCATGATACCATCTACATGTTTTGTTAGTCTTTAACGTGCTACCAGACTATTCGTTGTTTTTTAAGTTTTTCGTGTTACAGACTAACTCGGCTACCCCTCTGAAACCTCCTTCCTTAGTATTTCATCCTGCTCCAGTTGATGGCACTAGCTAATCTCCACAGGACTTATAGGCTACATCTAGACTACATCCCTTTTTCGGAAAAGGGATGTAAATTAGACGTATCGCAATTGCTAATGAAGCGGGGATTTAAATCTCCCCCGTTTCATTAGCATAAAAATGGCTGCCGCTTTTTTTCCGCACGGAGCTTTGCCGGAAAAAAGCGCCAGTCTAGACGCTGATCTTGCGGAAAATAAAGCCTTTTCCGAAAGATCCCTTATCCCTTTTCCGCAAGATCAGCGTCTAGACTGGCACTTTTTTCCGGCAAAGCTCCGTGCGGAAAAAAAGCGGCAGCCATTTTTATGCTAATGAAGCGGGGGAGATTTAAATCCCCGCTTCATTAGCAATTGCGATACGTCTAATTTACATCCCTTTTCCGAAAAAGGGATGTAGTCTAGACGTAGCCCTATTGTGCAGGGACAGGCTCATAAAAGATTCCTTGCTCCTCCACAAGAACAGGAAGCTAATACTCCTACCCTCCTTTGAAAGCTACACAAATGGTTACCCACATGTCAGCCGGCAGGAAATATTTGTAGAGAACAATAGAACAATATCACTGAGAGCAGACAGAGCACCTCTTATGACATGTCTGAACTCCGGTTCCTTTCTCCTTGCATTCAGGCAAGCTCCACCAGCAGAGTACTTCCAGAACTGGCAGGGGAGGGGGAAATCATGGGTAGCCTCTACTTACTTTGATTTCCCAGTGACTCTGTCAAAGCAGGCTCAACTGCTGGCGTGACCTGAGTGAACTACATCCCAGAGCACAGAACTGTGAGAGAACTGTGTTGTCCCATGACATACGATCACAAAATAGCCCGATGACCGGGGATCACATCAGACTAAATATGGAGAAAAGAAAGTGGGCTCGACTACCTTTATGGGAGTTGAGAATGAGGGAGAAAGACCAGTCAGAGCCCATTCGGGTGAGTGGACTTCTTCCCAAAAACAGCAATTCTAGGTCTGCTGTAGAAGAACACTCCTACCGGCAGCCCATGAGCTTCTCCAAGCAATTTCCCATCTTAAACTGGTTTCTCCTTGGGTGAGAACTGTGAAGCATGTACATATCCAAAAGCTACGGAATGTCCTCATTTCAGCAGGCTTTGGATCAGGCCCCATCACAGGAAACTTATGATTTCTATTTTTAAAACTGAGCAGAGCTACTTTGGAGCTTTGACCTATTTCAGTTAATGCTGCTGCTTTGCCAGCTTCTAAGGGCTTTGCATTTGGATTTGCTATGGAGACCTTGCCTGTTGGTTACTGCAGGCAACATTGGATGGGACATGACTTTTGGATGCTCTGTGCTTAAGGTAGTTATCTGAAGAACAAGAAAATATACTGTGGGAATTGTCCCACTTGTTAGTTTTACTAACGCTTAGTCTGGATGCTGGCCTCTCTCCAGGCTGAGAGCGGCAGGAGGGTTGAAACATCCTGGGGGAAGTAGCACCGAGTCACATTTGGTTTGATTTGTAGGAGGAAATATAATCTCCAACCCTTTCTCTGTGTTTTAATTTTTCAGCTTTGGTGGCCTGAATGGTGACCTTGGTTCATCTCTGTGCTCCTATTACAGACCTGCTTTTATAATCCTTTGTCTGTCATCCTTTTAATGCAACATCCATTCAACATCCATTGAAATAGAGGCCCTCTCCTTTGCTCGAGGTGTGTTGCTTCAGTTGGAAGTCTTTTGATGGGAACAGCTTTCAATTTCTGAACATTTCAAACCCAGGTGGGTCACAACAGACATTGCACAGCACTTTGAAAATAGGTATTGGGCCAGCTTCTGTATTCTCCAACACTGTCACCTCTCCTTGGGTTTACTTAGTTACAGCTTACTTTAACCTTCTCAGGAATGTCAGTTGGCAGCAGCATGTGACCCTTAGGCTACTGATAACACTAGGAAAAGAGATCATGTTTAATGCTGTTAGGAAAGCATCCTCCTTGGGTCAATCATGACCCACTATTTATTGATTTAGTATTGTTAATTACTAGTATTATTACTTCCACTGTGGTAACAAGTAGGATCCCCAGTCATAGATTCCAAAGCCAGAAGGGGCCATTGTGATACAAGGCAGAGTAGATGATAACACAGGCCAGAGAACTTCCCCAAAATAATTCCTATGGCAGATCTTTTAGAAAAACCGCCAAGCTTGACTTTAAAATGGTCAATGGTGGAGAAATCACCATGACCCTTGGTAAGTTGTTCTGATGGTTAATTACATGTCCTGGATGGACCTGTTGTACTAGGTGCTGCACACACACAGAATGAGGAGCTTATTGTTTAATAGCTATCTCGACTATGGGCAAAGTCTTGGTAGTCCATGTGCTAGGCAGTATAGTGCCAATCACAATCTCTTGTCCTAGCGTGACAAAGGCCTCATCGGATAGGTTTACACTGCTACTGGGAGCGTGCCTCCTAGGCATTGGGTAGGCAGACCCAATAATAGCCATGTGGATGTTGCAACTGGGTTATCAACCTGAGTATGGACCCAAGGGTTGAGGTGGGCTTGTGCTCAGATGACTAGCCTGTGATACTGCTGGTGCTGCAAATCCATACTGCTATTTTCAGCATGCTAGCTCAAGTAGTGTTAGTGTGTATCTGTCGATTGGGGCTGGAAGGCACGCCCTCTGGTGTAAACTCATTAAGATGTGCCAGGCCTGGCTCTTGTGACCACCTGTTAGCCTATAGAGGTACTCTGCTTGCAGATCACTTAGAGACGGTATTGCAAAAGATCCCCGATGTTCAAACTGCAAAGGCAGGTCATTCAAAAGCCTTCCACAGCAAGCCAGGCTTCTCTTGTCATAGCTATCAGCCTGCCAAGACCCAAATACTGGAGGCAATCAATAATAAAGACCTTCAAGGAGGAACACAAAAATTATACACACATGAAACTTAAAATGCTGTGGGATTCAGCCTAGTGTGAACAGCTTTTCACCTGAGTTCTACAATTGTTTATTTTTAATGATGCAAATCATTTACATCAGTAAAAATTAAGGGGACATGAAATTTGGGTGGACTGTAGGTAATTTTGGGACTGACAGGAAAGGCACGTGGGAGGCACACTTCTAAAACTCTGATACCTCCCGAGCATGCTTTACATCTCTTTCCCAGAACTCTGTGAGAGAAAGAAAGAAAGAAAGAAAAAGAAAGGGGTGTGTGAGTGTGAGAGAGAGATCAGAAAGGCTATTTCTGTTCTGCAGGAAGTTTCTCATTTGTGCCACAACTAGACACATTTTATTACACCTACTGACAATTATGTGCCCCAAATTAATGCCTGTTTAGAGGAGAAATCACAGAGCTCCTGCTTTCTTGTGCATTCCTGCCCCAGAGACTGAATTGCCATGCATACCTAGGAAAGCTAGGTGGGGTCAATGTGGAAATGAAGTGCCACTTCTTAAATGAAGAAGCCTTGCCACCTGGGTTCTTCCCACCCCCACAGCTGCCACTACAAATAATCTGCATAACTAGGAGCTTTGTGTTTTGCTATTTATTGAACCCAGTGTGTCCTGAGAGCACCACAGAATAGCAGAGAATGCCTTTTGTGCTATTCCCACCCAGCTAGTTCAGGTCTCTTTGGGTAAACCAGGCATCAGAATCCTATCCATGCCAGGAATTGAAGTCGGCTGGGTGGTAATTCCAGTTGGATGGCACCTTCACTTGCTCATGTTAGGTGGTGCTGTATCAGAACCTCCTCTTGTCATGTCTGCCAGGAGAGGTGTATTGTGGATTAAGCTGGCGCCATCACTGCTTCCTGCCAGCTTCTCATAGTCTGGGCTCAGCTGCAGAGTGCTCGCTTGGTGTTTTCTTTCCCAGATACTCTTGCGTTGTGGGTGGGTGTCACAGAGAACCTGCCCTCTTGGGCCTTGGTTGGAACTTTCCCAGGTGTGGCCAACAGATACCCGGTTTGCCAATGTGTCCTTGACTAAGATGGTGCGAGATGCCGAGAAGGGGCGGGAGGTCCGTTCAGGGGTGTGCTCTGAGCCGAGAGGCTGTGGGTTGACGAGATAGATGTAAACTTCGGCTCGTGGAGCCTGTGGCAAGCTCTGGTGAAATTCGGTCCTAGGATGGTGCTCAGGATTCCTCTGACGTGCCTGAGGCACGGAGTGGGGGTAATCATTGTTGAGACAAGTTCTTGACTCTGGGGTGGGAGTCAGGGCAGAGTACACTACCCGCTTGGGGCCTGAGAGGATTGGGCTGGGGATGAAGTGTGCCTCACTGACTTGGGGATGAACGTGAACAGCAGAGCACTCTGAACGGAGGCTGATGGGTTCCTCTGTGCTGGGAACAGCAGATTGGTGCAGGAAACTCTGCCCTTGCATAGTTTCTCCTGCACTGTCCAGGTGGAGCTCTTTATCCCCAGTGGCCCTCTGGGGGTTGCGTATGTAAATGCCCCAGTCAACCAAGCTGCCTCTGGCCTTGGCAACCTGCTCTGGGGACCTGGTATGAAAATGCACTGATGACACAGTGGATCCAGCTGGGCACGCTGGCTGGGGACTGTCACTGCCTGAGTGACGGGAGCTGGACTGGCTCTCCCAGTCATGGTAATGCTGAGCTTGGTTAGGCCGGTTGTTTGCCTGACGGTGTTGCTGCTGGTGCCCATACCAACTGGCTTTCTCATCATCAGTGTCCTGATGGGTTGGCCAGGAACCATGGTAACTCTTGTCCTTCCTGTGATCCTGCGGACAGTGGCTTTTCAGACCAGTTAGGTTGTTCATGTTCACGGTTAGCCTCAGAGGATCCAGAGTGCAGTGAAAGCGCAACATGGAGACGTTCTTGTGGCCTTTGTTCAGCACCACCTCCTTCCAAGTGCTGGATTTCTTGTTACAGGAAATAGCTGTTAGTGCTTTGATCCATCTGTATGCTTCAGGGGAATGAAGAGGAATAATAATAAAAAAAAGAAATGAATCCAAGGAAGTACAATATCTATGTCAGCTAACTTATAGGAATAAATTCATGTAATCTCTGGCCAGACAATATCTGGTTCCTTTCTTCCTTCTTCTCAGACCTGCCTATAAGGTGACCTTGAAGAGACAGAGAGGGACAGTAGTGGACATAAACAGAAAGAGAGAAAGGGACAGACCACATCTACATGAAGATTTTGTTCTCAAGTTTCCCACTGCTGCTAATCCGGGTGCAGCTCTGCTGGTGGTAGTTATGGTGCATGGGAGCCCTGGTGTAGACAGGGCTCCTGCAGATACCAGTGTTTAGGACACAATGTCATCTAATTAGCACTGGCCAAAAACAGTTTAGAACAAACCAAAATTGAACGTTCCCTCATCTTCTCCACTTTACCTTTGGTGACGAAATACTGGGAGATTCTCTTCAGAAACTGACACAGGTAAATCCAGATCTGTGAGAAGGAGAAAAAAAAGCAGTGGCCATTGGGGTTAGCAACTTCTCTCTAGTACACATACTTCTGCCTGCCTGAATTACTGACCCTTTTCCCCCCCAATGGGAGTTTTGTCATTGACCTCAATAGAATGAGGCTATTGCCTCTGACCTTAGAGTGGAGCAGCAACTGGCTTTCCTATTCCATAAGTATTTTCAAGATTTTGAAGAATTTTCCCATTTTTGAACTGGGAGAAAAAGTGAGTCTCAAATTTTTTCATGAACTGAAATTTTTTTTAAAAAAGGTTTTGGTTTGGGTCAATCAAAACTTTCCATTTTGGTTTTGGCTTATTTTAAACTGTAAGATAACTTATACTTTGAATACCCAAATAACTTTCCATTTCAAAAACACCCCTTCATTGCAATGCTCTCCCACAAACAGCTTCAGTTCCAATGAACTGACATTTTCTGATGAAATACATTTAGTCGGAAAAATTCTTGACCTATCTGTACCTGAACTACAAGTGCAAGAGCCTTCAAAAATTCAGTATCCACTGAGCAAACAACTTGTAATGTGATCACATCTTATATTTCAAGGGCAAACTCACTAGGAATTGCCCACCGACTCTTGCTATAGAAAAAAAAACAATTTTCAAGATGCTTTGGCCCTGGTATAACATGGGAGAAATTTGGACAGTCATACCTCAATGGACATTATTAACAGCAATAGAACAGAACTGTATTCAGAACAGGATTATATCCACAGTGGATCAGATTGTGAGTCTTTTTATCATATATCCCCACATCCTGCTAAATTAGGTCACTCCACTGGTCCACTTATTTTCCTCTCCCCAACCTGCTGTATTAATTCAGGCCACGGGTCTATTTGGCCTAGAATCTCAGCTCCTCACTTATCAAATCACTAGTCCAGCTAATCTGTCTCTCCTCCAGCAGTGACCAGTATCTCATACCCGTAGAAGAAAGTGTTAAAATCCCTAATGCCGCTGGCCAACTGTGAAATGCCATTCAAGGGGAGGAGATTCCCTTTTGCTCACTGCTACGGGAGATCGGCGTAACAGCTAATTACCCTTCTCTCAGGGGCATAACTACAAATGTTATTAGCTATAACCTCCTTTTTCAAATACACCAGATGAACAGGGATCATTCACTGCAAAGGAACAGCCAGCTATGGAGTGGATTGTGGCAGGCAGCTAACAACAGAGGACCATTTTAGGATAGGAAATAAAGGCTCTTAGGAGAGGAGACTCAGCAGTTACCGAGACTAGAATTTGAGTAGGAGACAATGATTAAACTCTTAGCTTTTACATAAACTGCCGTGTGATCTTAGATGATCGTAAGTGCTCAGAAGACCTGTTCTGTCTTATCCAGGAGGCTCAATCAGCACAGCAGCACCTACTACTATATCAGGGCACTAGATTAGTTGTGTCTCCAGGAAGAATGGCCGTACTGAGTCATCCACAGCATTCCATGCAGCACAGCTCCCTCTAGCACCACACTGGTATTACTACAGAATGGGAGAAAGGCCCAGTGAATCACCCATGGCAATACAGTGCCCTCTAACATCACACTGTGGCAGTGGCGTCAATACTGACTCACAGGAGAGAATGTCCCCCAATTAGTAACCCACGCCACTCCGCCCAACACAGCCCTGCTTTAGGAGATAAGCACCCAGAGTAAGGGATGAAATCCTACAGATATCTGTATTAATTCCAGTAAAGACAAATCTTGGACATAGGGGTCAGTATTGATCCAGGAGAGGAGCACTTCACGAGGGCACTATGGTTAGTAATGACTCAAGGAGAAGTGTCAGAGGTCTAAGGGTACGTCTAGACTGCAGGCTTCTTTTGAAAGAAGCTTTTTTGGAAGAGATCTTCTGAAAAAACTTCTTCCGAAAGAGAGCGTCCACACTTCAAAGGCGCATCGAAAAAGCGATCTGCTTTTTCAAAAGAGAGCATCCACACTCATTGGATTTGCTCTCTTGCATGTAAGCTGTGATTACTATGGGCAGAATGGCCACCAGGGCACTTGTGCTTTTTCCTGGAGGACTCTTCTTTCAAAAAAACTCCCTCTTCCCCGTCCACACATGCCTTTTTTCAGAAGAGCTTTTTGGGGAAAGGCGTTCTTCGTAGAATGAGGTTTACCAATGTCGGAAAAACCCCTGCATTCTTTCAATTTTCTTTTGAAAGAACACGATTGCAGTGTGGATGTAGTTGAAGTTTTTTTTGAAAAATGGCCATTTTTCTGAAAAAACCCTGTAGTCTAGACGCACCCTAATAGAAGAAGCAGCCCTCCCCACCTAACAACACTGTTTGCTTACCAGGAGTACAGTTTTGATGGTATTATCCAGTAAGGCAAAAAGTCCCAACAAGAGTAGGATGGTAGCTAGAACATTCTGGTAGTACTCGCTGATGGAGAGGCAGCTATTGGGAATCTTCTCTCCTAGCAGAACCATTATTAGAAAAGGTTAGCATGGGGTTAGTACACCATCTTTTTGCTTGTCTTCCCAGTGGTGCTGATCATGGCAAGAGCAGCACTGAAGCCAGGTGCTCAGGTAGTGAGATGGATGAGCTAGGCTAGACCATTGTGATGATGGACCTATGTCAGTCTTGGATGTGACTCAGATGGTAATATGGACCAAATACCTCAACAGCCTCTCAAGGACCCCAGGCCAACCAAGACTTAGTAGAAGGCTCCAGTGAAATAGATTTTCTTAAGTAATTCTATGGATCCCTCCCATGTCATCCCTATATATAATCTTTGTCTGCAATCTTTAGCTGCCTTCTCGCTTTCATTTCTTTTATATTTCGATATACAGAGATGTACGTTATTATATTATGAAACATTAGGCTTATATAACTCATTTACATCAAGTCTCTCTTTTGAATGAACTACACTGCTTCAACTGTCCCCAAAAAGATCTGTACTTATAGGTCTGGTTCAGTTTTTGGGGTCTGAATTCTATCTTGACCTTCTGGAATTTCTGAAGAGGTGGGTTTTGCCCATGCAAGCTCATGATACTATATATACTCTTGCTAGTCTCTAAGTAGGGTTGCCAGATGGTTTCAACAAAAATACTGTACACACATGACATTACATCACAATCTACATTACATCTTATTTAGAAAATACTGGACATTTATATTTTCTCAATTTGTTTCCCGAACAGACAGCTCAAATATACTGGACTGTCCGGTTCAAAACCGGACACCTGGCAACCCTATCTCTCAGGTGCCACAGGCCTACTTTTTGTTTCTGGAATTTATGTTGGAGTTAAAAGATAATGGCTTGGTTTCTGTTTTGGTATGGAAATTAGGGGAATCTTATGCTTATGTAGAAAGTCCCAGGTAGCTTTCAGTTGTTAGGGATGGTTTGACAAATTTTGTAGCCAGAAGGTTTTAAAGGTTTGAAAATACGTTTGGAATGGAGAGGTGAGGGGTTAACTAGCATTTGAGGGTTCAGATTTAGGGCCAAATTCTCTGCTAGTGTAATTCCACTGATATCTCTGCAGGTGTAATTGGTGAATGTAGCTCTCTGAGCCACATCTTATTTTACCCAAAGTGCTTTGGACTACTCTCTGGTATCTTTGATAGCTATCCTACTTTATTATTAAAGGGAGAATGTAAACTAACAGCCAAACGTTTAGATTTTGTAATCAACTTTTTTATAAAATGCTCAAGACAACAGAAATGTTTCCACCATAAATATAAAAGCAATCCTAACAGACCAAACAAAAGTGGAGATAGCTATTTGAAGACACGTTACTTCTTTCCAGTGTTAGATCTTCTACCTTCACTGATTTTCATTATGGCTAGGTCTAACACTACAGTCCTTTGTCGGAAAAAGCTACGCAAATTGTGCTCCGCAATTTGCATACCTTTTTCTGATCGCTTTCCCTGAAGACGCTTTTCCACCATTTGGCCCAATCTAGACGGGGCCAAATGGCGGAAAAGCTCCTCTTTCGGCGGAGCCCTTATCCCTCTTATAATGAGGTATGCAGGGCTCCCTAAAAGAGCATGTTTGCTCTTCCGCAAAAAAAAGCGGAAGAACAAACATGTTCCTTGGACATGGTGGAGTTTTTCCAGAATACCTCTGGTATCCTGGAAAACCACAGCAGTGTAGACATACCCATGTGAGCTGCGAAATATGCAGAAGAAAGAAAAGCAGAAATAATTGTGACATATTTTGAAATTTCATGTTTAATAATTATTATGTAACAGGTAAATAAAGGCTTGTTTACAGCACATGATTTTTTTAAAACTTATGTAGGCTTTTAAATTGGTGCCCACAGCAATATGCAAGTTAACAGACTGTCACCTTTGTACACAAGAACTGTGAGAGAGGTTAGCAGAGTGGAGTGTATCCCGCCATCCTAAAACTGCAGCTCAAAACAGGAGCTGGAAAAATATGCAGTCCCATTTCTAGATAAACCCCATTTGTGCATAATCCAATTCAGGGCAATGCTATTGCTGTTGGCTCCAGCAAAGAGGAGCTTGGCAGCCATCAATGGAAGCTGCTACTGCCCTTCCCCTGCCAAGATCCAAAAAATGAAGTGATGCTGGCCACACTTTAAAGTCAGTTGATCGTAATGTTTTTGACAATCAGTTGCTAATAACCTCTTGACATTAATGTGGGTCACCTTCTATAAATGGATAAGCACAGCAAAGATTCTAAACTCCTAGGGGATACAGCCAAAGCACTTGGGAAACAGGATCAGTATAAAATAGCTAAATTTACAGTTAAGCATTGAAGCACATCATGCAAGTTATCTAATATATTGCTACAAGCTTTAGAGGTTATAATGTACCAAACTAGCTACACAGACACAGTAGGCCCACCTCCAATAGGCAGTGGAGACCAGTAACTAGAGCAGTAATACTCAGCCCTTAGTGGTTCAGGAGCCAAATTAGCAATCAGCTTTACCCAAGAGCCACAGTAGTGCGGATTCATTGTTTTATTTACTATTCATATTTAACCAGCATTCCAGGAAATATTTAGTTTATATATATACATATTCCCACAGCATAGACTCATAAAACACTAGAACTGGAAGGGACCTTGAGAGGTCATCAAGTCCAGTGCCCTACCCTTGCCCTCATAGCAGGACCCAGTACCATCTAGACCATCCCTGATAGAGGTCTATCTAACCTGCTCTTAAATATCGTCAGAGATGGAGATTCCACAACCTCCGTAGGCAATTTATTCCAGTGTTTAACCACCCTGACAGGAAGTTTTTCCTAATGTCCAACCTAAACCTCCCTTGCTGCAGTGTAAGCCCATTGCTTCTTGTCCTATCCTCAGAGGCTAAGGAGAACAATTCTTCTCCCTCTTCCTTGTGACACCCTTTTAGATACCTGAAAACTGCTATCATGTCCCTTCTCCGTCTTCTCCTTTCCAAACTAAACAAGCCCAGTTCTTTCAGTCTTCCTTCATAGGTCATGTTCTCTAGACCTTTAATCATTCTTGTTGCTCTTCTCTGGACATTCTCCAATTTCTCCATATCTTCTTTGAAATGTGGTACCCAGAATTGAACACAATACTCCAATTGAGGCCTAATCAGTGCAGAGTAGAGCAGAAGAATAAATTCTTGTGTCTTGCTCACAACACTCGTGTTAATACATCCCAGAATGATGTTTGCTTTTTTGGCAATAGTGTCACACTGTTGACTCATATTTAGCTTGTGGTCCACTATGACCCCTAGATCCCTTTCTGCAGTACTCCTTCCTAGACAGTTGCTTCCCATTCTGTATGCGTGAGACTGATTGTTCTTTCCTAAGTGAAGCATTTTGCATTTGTCCTTATTAAACTTCATATTTACCTCAGACCATTTCTCCAGTTTGGAAGATAGGGTGATAATTCAGAATGATCTGGACAAAGAAGTTGCAACCTCTCCCAGCTTCATATCATCTGCAAACTTAATAAGCGTACTCTCTATGCCAACATCTAAATTGTTGATGAAGATATTGAACAGAACCGGTCCCAAAACAGACCCCTGTGGAAACCTACTTGTTATGCCCTTCCAGGAAGATTGTGAACCATTAATAAATACTCTCTGAGAACGGTTATCCAGCCAGTTATGCACCCACCTTATAGTGGCCCCATCTAAGTTGTATTTGCCTAGTTTATTGAGAAGAATATCATGCGAGACCATATCAAATGCCTTACTAAAGTCTAGGTATGCCTCGGCATATAAGTGCAAATTGATAACTGAATTGGTAATCACATAGTAAAAGCATCCTGACTGGTAACTAACTTTAATATAATGAGCTACAAAGAGCTATAGGAGACACCTTGGCCATATCTACATTATGCTGAAGATCAGTGCTACTGTGGTTGATCTTCTGTGGATCGATTTTTAATGAGGAACACCAAGGATTTTTGTTGTTGTTGAGGCAAAAAAAAAAAAAAAAAAAAAAAAAAAAAGTTGGGGGAAAAAAGGGGGAAAGTTAGTGAGAAAAAAAAAAGGATTGGGGGAAAGTTATTGAGGGGAAAAAAGGTCGCCTGCCCCTTTAAGGGTAGCCATTTTGAATTCCGTTGTTCTCCGTGGCAACACAGTTTAAGAAACGCTGCGCTAAATCAAACTCATAGGGCATCTACATTGGCGCTGGTACTCCTGCTCCTCATGAGGAGTAAGTGAAGCCAACAGGAACATTTGCTCCTGTCAACCTCCCACTGTATTGGCAGTGTGGAAACGTGACTTAAGATACATTGACTCCAGCTATATAATTGCATATCTTACAAACTTCTGAATAGCTTCCGTGGGTTCTGCTCTCTCTGTTGTCCACATGGATCTATTTACTACAGTTGCTTTGTATCGCAATTTGGCCTCTCAAATTCCATTCAGGCACCATCCTGCTGTAGTGTAGACCAGGCCATTAAAGCGTTGTTTGAAGGCCATGAGCCTCAGTCTGAGTATCACTGAATTGGAGCATAAAACTGGAAGGCAGGATTCCAAAGTTCTACTTCCAGTTAGTCACTGACTCACTACGCCTTTAAGCAAGCCATTATTTCTGTGTTTCAGTTTACCTGTCTGTAAATTGGAGATAATGCTACCGAAGGTAAATTACCAAAGGGTTTGGACTGGTTTGTAAAGCACTATGAGTGCAAAGTATCATAAATATGATATTCAAAATAGTTCTGGAATATTTCCAGACTGATGGCTATAGTCATTCCAAATGTTTACTTTGTAGTGGTTGTACAAACAAACAGAAAAGAAGATGCAATATTCATCAGCATCAGCTTCCTAAAGCGAAAGCTGCTCTCCTACTGACTAATTATTCTGTGCATACACTCAGCTAGAAGAGACACTTCAATAATTCAGTAGGAGAGGACCAGGTAGCTTAGGAGCTTTTGTCTTGGTTGACAGTCTTTTAAATCAGGTGAAATCTAATCGATAGTTTGTATATATACTTCCTTGCACTGCCTGCATCAAACACTACTGATGAACAGAGAAAAAAAGATAGAGGTAACTGTAGCTATAAGAAGAGAGAGTTTACAGCTGCTTTGTATGCATAAAGTAGATATGAGTAAAAGTACAGGATTCTGCTAGGTGTAATAAAAGGAAAATGTTGAAGGTTGCCAGCAGAGAAAAAAATAACAGGGGAGGGGAGTTGAGCATCTCTTTTTACATTATGATGATGTAAAAGCCTGACAAGGGTGTGTGCTTGGATGTGGGTTTGTAGTTGTTGTTTTGTTTTATACCTTAGAAATTCCTTCTTAATTTCTGGCCCCCCTTTTTTGTTAGTGATTGAGAGGGGAAATGATAGGACTGTGATAGAGATGCCATACAAGTGAAACCTGATTAATAAAGAGTAGTTTCATGAACAATATTTTAAATCATATTTAACACAAATTGAGAAACACTTGGAAGAAAACCAATTTTGAATTTGTTCAAAGTTCAAGCATCTTCCAACATGAATTTTCTGGTAGTGTTGAAGGATGCCCTCATTTAGTTCAGTGTTTTGACAAACTCCTTAAAAGCAGGGGGCCATTTTTGCATCACAGACAGTGAAATCTTGTGTGTGCTTTAATCCTACACTATGCAGATTTTGTGGAGTGGGGAAACCAGCATTCCTCAAATTGAGGATCCTGATCAAACGGGAGTTGTGGTGAGATCACAAAAGTTATTTTAGGGATGTTGTGATTAAGAATGTTAAATAGCGGTTAGTAAGCTAATCAATGGAATTTCCATTGACTACTTGATTAGTCGATAAGAGGGTTAGCTCTAAGGGTGGCATGAGTTGGGACTGAGCAGTCATGATTCGCTCTGTCTCTGGGACCACTGTGGCTCTCCTTTTTAAATGTAGCAAGAGCTGCCAGGCTCTTACTACATTTAAAAGGCAGAGGTGCAACAGGGGGCCCAGCACGATCTGGGACTCAGTTGTCCAGGCTCATGCCCGGTCCCAGACCCTGGCGGCTCTTACTATATTTAAAAAGCAGAGCTGCAGCGTCTGGGACCCAGTGTAAGCCGGGATCATGCTAGGTCCCCTGCTGTAACTCTGCCTCCCCTACCCCCCACAGAGATGGTGCCGGGGGAACTGGCTTTTAAGCCAGCTCCTGCCCTTGCTGCCTCTGATGCAGAGGCAGCAGGTGGGGGCGGGAAGCGAGTAAAGTAGCGACTAGGCTTATCAGATAGTCGATTATTCGACTAGTCACTTACATCCCTAGTTGTGATATTACCACCCTTATTTCTGCACTGCCATTAGAGCTTGGTGGCTGGAGAGTGGCAGCTGTTGGCCGGTTGTCCAGCTCTGAAGGCAGTGTCCTGTCAGCAGCAGCACAGAAGTAAGGGTGGCAATACAATACCATGCCATCTTTGGTTCTGCACTGCTGCCTTCAGAGCTAGGCAGCCAGAGAGTGGTATCTGCTGATAGCCCATCTCTGCACACAGCAGGGGAACTGGAAGGAACCTTGAGAGGTCATTAAGTCCAGTCCTCTGCATTTATGGCAAGACCACGCACCATCTAGACCAGGGGTCACCAACCAGTAGATCGGGATCTACCGGTAGCTCTTGGAGCCTCTGATAAGTGATCCTGACTGGTTTGGCCAAGAGGCTATCCAGTGCCAGCACTTCAGCTGTCCCTCCCCATACTGCTGCACAGCTCCTGCCCTTTGCCTTGGAGCTGCCTCCCCCCCGCCCCCAAGAACCTCCTGCTTGAGGTACAGAACAGGGAAGGGAGAGGAGGGGGCACTGATGTCAGGGTACCCCACTCCTACCATGCATTCTATCTCCACAGAATGGAAAAGGGCACACAACAGAGTTTGGGATGGAGTTTGCTGGTTGCTTTTGAGAGTGGTGCAGGTGCAGGTGCAGGTGCAGGTGCAGGTGCAGGTGCAGGTGCAGGGCCAGGGCTGAGCCTGCCTTAGCCCCACTGCACCACCACCTTGGAGCCCCCTGAGGTAAGCAGTGCCCAGCTAGAGCCAGCTCCGAATCCCTGCCCCAGTCATGTACCCCTTCCTACACCCCCAGCCCATCCTACCCCTGCGTACCTGGGTCCAAACTCCCTTACAGAGCCTGCACCCCCGCTCCCTGCCTCAGGTTTAGCTCAGAGCCCCTCTCACTCTCCAAATCCCTTAACCCAAGACCAGAGCCTGTGCCCCAATCCTCTGCCCCTGCCTGGTGAAAAAAAGGGAGAATGGAGGAGGGAGGGAGGACGGAGTGAACAGAGGCAGGGCCTCAGAGAAGAGGCACGAAAGAGGTGGGGCAAGGGTATTTGGGTTTGAGGTGGATCCTAGGCTGCATTTAAATTCAAAAACTGATCTTGTGCTTAAAAAGGTTGGGGGCTACTGATCTAGACCATCCCTGACTGGTGTTTGTCTAATGTGTTCTTAAAAATCTCCAATAATGGAGATTCTACCACCTCCCCAGGCAATTTATTCAAGTGGTTAGCCACCCTGACAGGAAGTTCTTCCTAATGTCTAGTCTAAACCTACCTAGCTCAAGTCCATTGCTTCTTATCCTATCCTCTCAGGTTCAGGTGAATATTTTTTCCTCACTCCTCCATGCAGCAATGTTTTAGGTACTTCAAAGCTGTTATGTACCCTCTCCGTCATCTCTTTTCTAGACTAAACCCAATTTTTTTCCAATCTTCCTTCATAGGTCATGTTTTCTTGACGTTTAATCATTTTTGCTCTTCTCTGGACTTTTCCAATTTGTCCACATCTTACCTACAATGTGGCACCCAGAACAGGACACAACACTGCAGATGAGGCTTTATCAGTGCTGAGTAGAGTGGAAGAATTACTTCTTCTGTTTTGTTTACAATACTCCTGCTAATACATACCAGAATCTCTACGCTTTTAAATATTTTTTTTGCAACTGTGTTACCATAACAGCCCATCCTTACTTTTACACTGCTTCCGGTGGCACCTCTGCCTTTAGAGCTGGGCTCTCAACCAGCAGCTGCCTAATTCTAAAGGCAGAGCCGCTGTCAGCAGAAGCAAGGGTAGCAGTTCTGCAATCCCCCTCAATCTTGCAAACCCCCCTCCCAAATCCTTTCTGCGTTAAGACAGGACCCCTACAATTACAACATTGAAATTTAAGATTGTAAATAGTAACTTCCATTATTTTGAATTTTTTATATATATATAAAAATAAAAATAAATCTCACTTCTATATAGGGGTTCACGGAATGGCCTTTTGGGAGCAGCCAGGAAGTAGTCAAGGTAACCTCGTTCCACCTCCAAGATACTGACTAATTTGCAACAGTGGAAAATAATTTTTTGTATATAAAATAGAAGGCATAAATAATAAAATTAATTTTTATGCCTTTAGGAGAATGCCTCCTACTTTATATACAAAAGATTTAATTACACTTCAGAAATGTCTTCAAGTCAACCTCATCAGGGATCATTTAATGGTAGCTGGAGACAGGGACAGAACCCAAAAGCAGCAGGAAAGTTGTATACAAAGCCCAACTTTGGGACTACAGAGGAAGTGCCACAAACCCCAATTTGATCATCTCTTTTGCTAGAATTGTTCCTTATTGTATATTCTCCAGTGCTTTCTCCTGGCCAATTTTTATATGAGGCAAGTGACCTTCTGGAGGCTATTTACTATCCAATACATCCCGCTGAATAACACGTTTCCCCCCAGATATCAAGTCCAAACTATGCAAGCAAGAAGTTTGACACTTTTTAAAAAGCATGGGTTATCAGTAATACTCTTAGAACATTGTTACAGTGAAGAATCTCACAGCACTATATCCACCTAATCCTAATTTCTGGGGTAAAACACTACACAAAAGCCTGGGATAGGCCATAAATACTGTAGCCAATTAAAACAGCAGCAAGAATGAAGTTTCTCAATGGAAATCTGGGAAAGAGAGCAGAGTAAATACTCCTCCTCTTGCCTCCATATCTTGAATGATCAAAACCTGTTTTATGTTTCATTTGAAAGCAGCCTGTCCCTTCACACTGTGCTGTAGATCTGATTCTGTCTGGACTGAAAAGGATGTGTATCACTTGGTAATTCACCTTCAGCACCTGCTGCAGGAATCTGGTTTAAGGACATTTTCAGGACCAAACAGGCCTCCAGATTATCTTATAAATTTAAAGCAGATTTTTCCTTATTTTGCTTAAATCTTTGTTCACAGCCAAAAGTGGTATAGCAGCAGACTGTAATTAGTTGTTTATGAATTAATATACTTGTTTTTATGAAATGTAGCATATAAGTTTGCAAAGACCAAGAATGATCTTTGTATCTATTAAGAGCTATCAAACTTTTAGTGTTAGTATATAGCACTTAGAGGGCATATTCCTTTGGCTGTTACTGCTCCTCACAGAAGATACAAATCTTGAAGGCCCCAAGTGAAATTCTGTGTGCTCCATATTAGAAGAGTTGATCAGACAAAACCTCCTAATATTAAAGTAATTATTTACAAGAGAAAAACCTGGACTCAAAGGCCTCAGCTTCATGCAGTTTTGCCATTAGAAATTTAGCAGATACATATTTACACTTTCAATTTCCTACAGAAGTTTTAAAGTATAGTGGGGGTTTGTATGTGACAATTATCCATAACTATATTTAAACATTTCCTGGAAGGCATCATCAATAGTGCCACCTTCTGGCATAAACAGATATTTACAACAGCAAGTATAAATAGAAGGAACTCTTTAAAGTTGAAGTACAGAGCCTTTATTCATAACATAACCAGTGAGCAAGCACGCAGAATTAGCAAAATGTGCATTCATAACCATTGTGTAAATATTTTATGATGCAGCATTAACAGGGGAAGTGGGTTCCCAAATGGATAGAAAGATTAGCTAACTTTCTGGTTAAACATATTGCACAAGGAAGTCCCACCAAAATGGTTCACCCTTTTAAAATAAAAAAATAAGGAAGACAGGATTTGTAATTCGTATGTGTTGAGAAAGCATACCTATCCTACAAGTGAAATTTCATTTGCTGAACAAATAAAACAGCCATTGGTTCCCAGTCCTCAGCAATCGCAAGTACCTTCCATCCCAAATGGTTACCAAATGTCAAATAGCCGTACTCCAGATTACTCAAATGCAACCTAATACAACAGACAAGCAGATAATAAATTGCCTTGGAAGAAAGAACAAGTAGATTTGTTATCTTCATCTGTTGACATCCTTTTAGTTCATTAAATTCAAAATACAAATCTAAGACCTGGTTTCAGGATAACACGATAAACTTTAAACATACAGTTAAGTTTCATCAACTTCAGTGAGACTAATGCACATGCCTAAATACTCTTCCTGAATCTAAATGGTTTCCTGAATCAGAGCCTAAAGTATGAAGTTTGTCATACAAAAATGATCTCCTCCCCTCCCCCGGTGCAACACAATTTTTACTGGTTGTTTAGTATAAATTCAGATCATAGGGGCATTCTGTATAGTGTCACACTTAGCACATTTGGAAAAAAAGATTAGACAGAAAAACAGATCACCTTAATGATGATAATGATTTATCATGTAATTAACAAGGAATGTATATTCATTTGGAAGATTTTAATTTTATTTTTAATGGAAACAAACACAACTAGATACCATACTATATTTGATAATTAGTTATGAATTAGAGGGAGTGCAAAAGGGTATTTCCACATCCCAATATAGGGTCATTAGTACGATAATCTCTTTCACAAAGCATCAGACCTCTTGGGTGCAAATTCTATAATCCTTACTGCTTACTATCAGTTTTGTAGAATTGGTTTATGATTTCCTGGGTTGTTGTCTACACTTGCAATCTTCCCATCACTGCCACTGCTGGATCTGAACCAGAGATGACAACGGTGGGAAATTTTATCAAGAGCGTGTTTAAGGCCTAGTCTACAATAGAATGGAAGGTTGACTTAAGATACGTAACTCCAGCTACATTACCTACATAACTGGAGTCAATGTATTTTAAATCTTGTTTCTGTACCATCCACACAATGGGAAGTCGATGGAAACATTTGCTCCCATCGGCTTCCCTTACTCCTCATGAGGAACAGGAGTACTGGCACCGATGGGGACGCCATTTGAGCTTGATTTATTGGTTCTTTGCTAAATCAAACCCCAGAAGATCGACCATGGCAATGTAGATCTTCCACGTAGTGTAGACATGGCCTTAGAGTGCATGCAATGCTAATAAATTAAACTGACAACTTTTTAAAAGACCACTCTGTGTAAGATCTGGCAGACTTGGGACCTAAGATCACTCAAGATTCATTCATTTTAACTCATCACGCAGCTCTTCTGTGCAAAGTAGAGCTAACCAGTTTTGTTGTCAAAACATTACCATATTTTGAAGATAATTTTTTTTTGTTTGGCTCTGAATGAAAATTTTCCTTTTTTTGATTGAAAGACCAGAAATTCTCATGAGAAATGTCATTAGCATTTTTTAGACCAGTTCTAATGCAGCGTAGAGGCACTATTTCAGTTACTGTTCCTGTTAGTGACTCAACGCCATGCAATCTAAATCCGAATGAGGTTCAGAAATATATCAGTCTGGCTGCATCATGGCTGTGTGTTTGATACTATTAACTTTGCCTTTGTATGCTGTTGTTCCATCCTAGAAAATCCTGCCATTCTAATTTCATGATCTGATAGGGACATTCTTTATAACAAGACTTTAAAATCAAGATTAGACCAAATAATTACACTGGAGTGTCAATACTTGAAGTCTAATCTTTAAGGATGGTTCATGATGTCCTTTAAATATCAAGGCTATGACAAGTGAATTTGGTACATACCATCACCCACCACAATCAAACTTTGTAATTTTTTTTAATATACTTTTGGCACACAACTACACGTTTATACGTGTATTAACTGGACACAGCTGCTTTTATTTCAAATATGCAGCTACTCAATTTACATGTACCTAATTACCTGATTTGTGTGAACAAACATGGCCATTACATATGGTAATTAGGTACAAATAAACAATTAAAATAGTAAGCAAATCTGATCATATTCTTATGCCAACTGTTTTAGTTCTCTAGACCTACTTTATTAAGTAACACCTTTGAATAGCACAAGTTCAACTCCTTAGCCTCGATAGTTATCTGGTTGCTTTTGTAAAGGTTTCTTTGTACACAGTTATGTCACGTGGCTTTTGATAACAGAGCTGTTGAATATTCTTAGATATAATTTCTTCTGCTCTCCTTAAAATGTGAGCAATATAAACAAAGAATATAGCCACGTAAAAGTGCACTTAGAAATTTCAATTAGACATTATCTATAAAATATATATATGATTAACTTTAGCTACAGACCACTTCCCTTATGTATATTGTCCAGAAATAAATGAGATAGTATAGACTGGGTAAGTTTCCAGAAGTAATGTTGAGTTCTGAGTAAATAAGGTCTTCTTACATGTGTGAATTTGGCTGGAGTAGGGGTCGAGCTGTGGGTACTTTAGATGATCCCAGAGCACCTCAAGCAGTAGTAACATATTTTGGGATCTTTACTGATGGGCAGAAGAAATTAATTCCTACAGGAATATGTTTCTAACATATTAACATGCAGCTAATTGCCAAATAAAGGGAGTATCACTGCTGGTTCCTCACACCATAATGAAAATATTACTTGCCCAAATTTACCACTCACATAAACAGCCACAATTCTATTTAAGATGCACTTGTTTAAGAGACAAATTAATTTCTTTTCTATATATGCTAAAAAACAGATATTTGAAGAATCAGAGTTTTAAACTCCGAAAAGACGATAGTCCATTCAGGCTCCCTCCCACCTTCCTGCCATGGTACCAGCAGGAGTTGTGTACACAGAAGGTCAGAATAAATATTTTTGCCATCAATACCACTTAACTTTCATCCACATTCATGAGATAACATTGAATCCCACAAGCACATCTGTTGCAATAACTCGTGGAGTAGTGGCCCTCTAGCTAAGTTGTTTTAGGATGCTGTCAACTAAGCACATGTTCACAACAGAGCAAAAAAAAAATTAGAATGAAAATATTTTTATATTTATAAAAATACTCCAGATGTATTGCACAATTATCCTGTGTTAGTAGTTTTATGTACATGTTTGTTTCAAGTGAGAATATCTTGTGTGCTAGCCAACATTTGCCAACTGATAATGCACTGCACTGACAGTGGTTACTATATGTAGTTACCCTAAGGTAGAAGATACCCCAGGGAAGTTGGTCTGTTCAAATACAGGCTTGTTAAACACGAAGTCGAATGATGCAGGCTCTCTCTGCCTAATATTCTATGGGGATTTGGAGGTACTGCCCTCCAAACACTGCAGACTTAGGGGATTTTTGAGGGAACTTTTGTGTTGCACTCAATTCATGATGGCAAATGATGAACACAATATTCTTCCTCTTACCGTGTAAAAATGGTTTGCAACTCCGAATGCGAGTTTTCATGAGATGTCAACGTATTAGGTGATAATGCTTGTGCACCAGATTTTGTTTACTGTTGTTCACCAAGTTGGTCTTCAGGCCATGAGGATTTTATGTTCAGCCTGGTACAAATTCATATGATACATAGTTGGGTATAACTTCTTCATCAGCATTCAGCATACTGAAGATCTCCTAAACAACAAGTGGACCTATGCTTGGACAATCCAATGCACTAAGATATACTCAAGGAGAAGCATCAATATTCTTGGCATTGTAAGTTTCATTCTTTTTGTCAGAAACTGTTCTGGTTGGCACCCCACTCATCCAAAACAAAGAAGGTGCTTGTTCCTTTCAAATGTAAGAACAATTTGTAGATGCACATATGAAGAATCCTTGATATCTCTTATCTCACCATGCTCAAGGAAGCAGCACTCTTCTCCCTTGCCTCCCTTCATAAACCAGCCACCATGGGAGCACCTAACAAACTCAGCAGTGGACACTGCTACGTTTATCCAAAGTGAGATGACTAGAATGAATGAATTTGTATATGGCTGATCACTCCGTATCAATGCTGATGTGTGAAAACTGCATATATGCTTACACTAGAAGATTTACCCAGCATTCCTCAGGTGCTTAACACAAATTTGTTTTGTTTTTCTTCATTTAAATCATTGTTCTGGGGTAGAGCTGGAGATGAGGGGTTCAGTATACAAGCTGCCCCAGGGAGAGAGAACAACCCCAGCCCTCTCTCACCACAGCAGTGTGGGCCAGGTGAGATGTGCCTGTCCATGGCCACTACAGCAGGCACAGTCAGGGGAGGGATGCATGTCCCTCAGCTGGGGGACAAACACAGAAAAACAGACACAAACGGACGAACTCTCTGAAGTATGTAGTAGATAGCTGTCCTTTTCTCTACCACTATCCCCTGCTGACCCAATGGGGTTATAGCTATCCTGGTACCCTTGTTGCTCCCCTGCGGGTCATTCTGCAATATAACTATCCCTATTACCAGATCCCTCCCTTTCTATTTTATGAGAAACAATTAAATTCCAAGTACATCCCATTATCTTAGCAAAACCAAACGTAGACCTTTCTTTAATTTATGATGAGAGGAAACTGCAAACCAAATTTGGTGTTCCTAGCGCTTACCGTTTAGGAGTTCTTGAATAAACAGACTCACAGACGGACAGACACAGATTTCTAAAATATACAGTAAGACTGAATGAGACTACTGCTAGTTCTTTTAACTTGCTAGCTAAATATATTTTTGCCTAATATATTAAAGAATTGTTCTTAATTTCTGAATGCATTTGGGGGACAAAAGTTCCCCACAACACAGTTAATATAACTTTTTTCTTGACACTGGATTAACATGACCCTCAGCGTACATTAGCATTCATAAAATTAATTCAACCATAAAAACTTTATAAGTACTTAGCACCAAAGACTACAATATTCTATTTTTCTTTCAGAATCCATATGCAAACTTAAAAAATGACATTCAACAAAATAATAAAAACTGCTCAAGCAAAACAACCAGTCACTACTAAACAGTTGGAAATTCTCTTCTATAACAAAAAAAATGGAAAACGAACTACTTCATTCTGTGTACCTGAACACCAAAACCAGACAAATATAGCAGCACAGAGTAGAAACCTTTCTTGGGTAATTAACCAAAATAAAGAGCACTCTTGAGAAATAGTGGCATGTTGCATGATTATTCCTCAAAATGTCCAAACAGCTATAAAATCAATGTTGAAAAGATTGGAGTTGATATTAAATTTAAGTACCATCGAGCAAGTGATTTTAATGATAGCATGATTCATTTTTAGCAAAGACAAGCTGTCAGGTGTTTAACTGTTGAGATACCAAAGAACTCAATTAAATCCATTAAATAAAAGGCTGATACATTTAATGAATGAAAAGGAGTAATGCTGAGACAAAACCCACAGGGTTGATTCATAATGAAGTGACAAATGAGGTAGATTTCCAATTCAGGATATTTTTTGTGCAACTGCAGTTAGTTGTTGTTTTAATATTAGAAAAGAAATCTGAAATTGCAATTGAAAGGCCAAAAAAGCCACTTTGGGAAGCGTAACACAAATATTCTGGCCTGATGCATTCTGTTCATATTATTAAAGTATATTTAGAATCACTGAATACTCAAAATCATTTAGTAAAAAATTTATTTTAAATGTAGCTATGAATCAGTAATCACAAGTATTACAATGTAATTTTTACAGAGATTTTTTTTACAATATGACAGGTCTTTGTGGACATGCAAGATCCATTCCCCCCCCCCCCCCCCCAAAATAATGAGAAGTCAGCTCCAAAAAGAAAACTTTGGCATGTGTACAACATGCAGTTAACAAAAATAGCGGATTCAAGTCAGAAAAAAAAATAACACCATTTTTGCTTAATGTCACAGCACTGTTTAATCAGGGATGAAGCCTATCTGCATTATTTACTATTCCAGTATTAAAAAAAAAAAAAAAAAAAAAAAAATCAAGCTTATTTCAGCCTGACAAAAATGTTCTGGGAAAATTGTTGGCACTCTCAGCTAAAAGAACAACCTTTCAACTCTGGAGACATATGGGTTATCAAACAATTTAGGCCACAAGTGAAAATCAGTTTGGTGCTCACATTTTAAACATTAGCAGTTTGTCCAGGCTACTGAACTATACCACTTGATGCAATTGGCAATTTCTAGAAAAAGGAAGGGCACTGCAAATCAGGACTGAAGTGCATTGTTGGATTCACGGAAAGAGAAAAGGGAAATTTTTACAAGGCCCCTCTGTTCTACCTTGGGTCTTTGTCACTGCTTTTGGTTACGTATATAAATACGGAATTCATTCAAACCCTGAGGAAAACCAAAATTTTCAATGCTCTTCTTTCTGCTATACAGTCACTAATGCTTCTATATTAAAATAAGAATCCGTGAAAACGATGAATAACCAATAATGGCCAGCGCCCTTTGAGAAAAATTATTCATAATTCCCCAAATAGTTAAAAGAAACAGCATCTACAATTTTTCCAGAACTACTGTAAATGAGCGTTTTATTGTAGTAATGGTAAAATACTGCCATAGACACACTTGCATTTCTGAACGGTAGAGTAATATCACTCTTGAATTTAGAGATTTTACAGCAATTACTGCAGAAGAACAGTTGTATGGTAAGTCATCCTGCAAATATCAGACACTCCTGTACACGTCAGAATACATAATTTGAATGATGTTTTCCAGCAAATCAGAATACACTTTGGTATTATTTATAGGGTTTCCAGCTAAATGTTAGCGATCCAAAACTGACAACTTCAAGGGAGTAGCGTGGCAGAAAAGTACTGCTGTAACGTCAGTCAGAATTACACTCACTACTTCTTATTCCTGGGCTTTAACTCTTCTGCCGCATTACGCAGAAAAATGTAATTTTTCTTTTGTGGATTATAAAATTCATGTCCCTAAAAAGAGAAAGAGTTAACTATATTTATCTGAAAGTATCAGCTTAATCCTGAAGTACAAGAATCTGAACATTGTTAACTTAATGATAATTTACTATTTAAAAACAGGGACTTTTAAAGATCAGACTTACTATGCAACCCAAGGAAAATATTGGTGGGCATGTACTACAATTAGAAACAGTTAAAAGGCAATTTTCAAAATCCGGGTTTTTTCAGCTTAAAGCAAGTGAACACCACTTAAAACTTTTGTTTTACATGCAAAATTCAAGTATTTTGAGAGTTAAGGAAAGTAAAAGGAGTGTTTTAGCCAGGGTTAAGAATGGAGAAGAGAGCGCATGATAAAAGGTACTACAGACTCACTGTACATTGTCTTTTGAGCCAAACAAAAGAAGGCCAAATTTTCCATGTAGTGAAGCGCAAGGTCCACACTATTCTACAATTATCATTCTAAACCTAATATTCTGCACATGAAAGTGAATAACCGTCAATAATTGTTTGCATATACAAGTGCCCAGTGCACATACCCATTGCAATATCATGAATAATCCATGTGTTAAAAGACTATTTTCAAAGAGACCTAAGGTCTCTTTTGGCATCTGGATTTTTTTGGGTTTTCTTAATTCAGAGACTGATATATAACTATTACAACCCAATGCACAATTTAGAAATTATGAACTTTCACTTGACAGATTAACACAATCTAGAAAGACGACTTACTGCCTACCAGCTCCAGATTCACTACTAAATATTGTTTCATAATCTACTGAGCTGAAAGACCAGTTAGTTCATATATGCCAATATTCCCCATTAATGAAAGTAAAATACTTTTATCTTTGGACTGTAACAATAAAAGTTAAATTATAGTGTTTTCTATCCAGCAGGAACATAAAGCACATTAGTAAACTTAACATATCGAGATCACTTTATCCACAAATGAACTCCTAAGATTGACATGCCAGTGTTTAACAATAAACTAACAGTTTACAACAGGAAATGAAAGTTATTTTAAATTTTAAGTACAAGGCATAATAAGAAAAATAGCATTACTGTAAGCTAGGTATGTTAAAATACGTTTAACCATGTAACCGCTGAAAATTTCAGTGGTTGCACAGTTACACATGGGGTAGCAGTCAGCTCCCCAGGAGCCGGTGTGCTAGGGAAGCTGACTTAAGTGGTGCATACCAGCCTGCCTCCCTGCACTGCTGCCTATATATAAGCAGTAGGTGGCTTCCCCAGCAGCTGGTGTGCATGGGGAGCTGGCTTTTAAGCCACCTCCCTCCACGTACCAGGAGGCTGTGTGTAACCATGAACACTAATCGATGAGCCTTGGCATCAGTTACAATTTCACATCCCTACTGTAAACAACTAATTAGTATTGGTTAGATTTGAACATTCCTTTTTTCAGACTACTAATTGTATTTTCTTGCACTGTGATCCTTTGTATCTTAGCATCAAGTGTATACTGGGAAGAAAGATCTCAAACCATCACAACAGAGCTCCAGGAAGTGGTACTGGAAATTAAATACATGGCACTCACTCACTTGAGTAATAGAAGCAACAGTGTTGCAGCATGTTTTTAATCAGTGCTTTAAGTATGTTCTCTTTGGAAGAAATGGAATCACCATATCAATTTTACTTATATAATCCAACAGCACTCTAACAGTAGGTGTGTTAGCAATCATATATGGAACAAATTCCAAAATCAGGTAACTCTGTTTAGCCTATATTCAGTTGGGCAAGATATTCTTTGTTTCATGGCCTAAATCGGGGTGGGGAACTTTTTTGGGTCAGGGGCTGCTGGCCCACAGAAAAATCAGTCGGGGGCTGCACACGAGTGAGAAGCAAACAAACAACATCCTCCTCCAAAACACATACACACCCCTCACTGATGGGGTCCCTGACTAATGAGAAAGACACTCCCTTCATTCCCCTCGCACACCAGAGCCTGGGGGGGACCAGCACCGGGCTCCCCAATGCTGGGGTAGGGGAAGAAGGTCTGAGCCTTGGGGGCTGGATCCAGGCAAGCCGGGGTCTGCATACGGGCCCCGGGCCTTAGGCTCCCCATCCCTGGCCTAAACAATTACTGATTTAATGCTGTGTTTCATCAGAGAGTAGGCTAAAGTGATCCTTAAATCAACCTTTTCTCCCAGAGGTATTTGGAATACTTTATTAATACCTGTAAAGAACTTTGAGAGTCTCAGATGAAATGGACTATTGAAATAGTGTCATCTTAGTTCACAATCACCGATGGAAATGTAATACTTCTTACCTTAGACCAGTCATAACTAGAAGCATATGCAAAAATATTCCCATTGTGATTAAAACAACAGGCAGATATTGGCTGGTCAAGCTGTTCTGATGTTTTTAGCTTTGTTCGTGCATCTTTATCCCAAAAGCTGAATCTACCATCAGATCCTACAGTTGCAAGGGTGCCATGGGCAGGATGAAATGCTATCCCATTCACCTGCAGTCATAGAAACCATCACATAAAATAACCAACAATGCAGATGAGATGGAGTTTCACAATACATACACTGAACTCATGTGCAGATTTATCTAATTTAAATTAGAACTAGTTGTATTTTAGTCTTGACAAAGAACTTTTTGCAAAAAATCTGTTTTTCCTGAGTGAAAATAATACATTTCCTATTATTTAAATACAAATTCCCATTTGAGAACATAGTAATTCCCTTGTTGTTGAACAGAATCTTGAGCAGACACTTAATGAGCAGTATGTTTTTCCATAAACAAAAACTTGGGTATATGCTTTCTGTCTGTCTATCTGTTAAAGTCAGGCAAATGGTAGGGGTTTTTGGTTATTTTTAATGAAGAGCAGAATACTTTGCCTGCTACTATTTTAATATTTGCATTTGATAATTTTTCCCTAAGCATAAGCAAAACTCTTTACATGGAAGAAAAGGTCAAAGAACAGAGAATTTATGGTAGATTTCACACAAAACTGTACATTAGGTGTATGTAGCTTCTAACTTCACGACAAAAATGATGCAGTGGTATGTGTTGAATACTTACAGCATAGATATCCTGAGGTGCTGATGTGTTTGTTCCATTGGAGCGATGACATTTAAAAGTGAAGTTATCTTTGGCTCTGAAAAGAAAGATATTTTTTCACATTTTCTTAATTTTAAAATGAACTATTGCAAAATATTTAACAAACAAAAAATCACACTTACGGATTTGGTGGGTTGATATAGTGAATAGCTACCCTTCCTTCAATGCTTCCAAGGGCAAATCCAGTAGGTTTGTTCACTTTGTCTTTAAAAATAGCAACACAACGATGCTAAATTTGAAAATGATACAAAGCATTTTAGACAGAAGCTCAATGGCCAGATTTTCTAAACATTGCCTTTTTATGGAGGCACAACACACTGCATATATTAACACACCTCGGAGAAAAGCACATGCAATATTAGACGAGTCAAAACCCCTCTACTTATTCACGTCTGAATTTGCAAATTTCTTAATTCACTTGGGGATCAGCAGCAGACATTTCCTCTAAACAAACAACAGCTTTCTTCCTCTTTCACCAAGGAATTAAACATACAAAAATCTTTTGCATGTTAGGTGACATGACTGATTATGAAAGATTTCTCTCTCAATTCTACGTCCCAAAAATGTACATTAATATAGTGAGAATAAAATTACTAAAGTCTACCCACCAATAATCCTGCTTCTCTGGAAGAATTACTTGTTCTACAAATACAACACTGGATAACAGGCTTGTTAAGAACAAGCACAAAGAAGAATGGCATTTTGACCAAAATTAAAAACAATAGAGAAACTGAGGTGTGAGCCTGATACTGCAAGTCTTCCTCTCCATGGATGCCAACTGAGCTTGCAGGATTTGTTCCATTAAGCTGAACTGTAAAGTTTGTTTTAGTATCAAACTAAAACAGTCTCTGATTTTAGTTGTAAATATTGAGATATATTTCATTAAAATATTTTTATGTATAGTTTTTCCACTGTTCCTTATTCCTGTAAAGAAAGCCAAATTACTCCGTGTGAAGTAAATCCATGGGGATGGGCACTAAATCTTAATAACTTTCCTAAATTCCGTGTGTTTTCAAGAAAATGTTTTCAAACCAAGCCGTTCACTTGGATGGATATATTACTCCTGGGGGAATTCTGCGATGAATTCTGCATGTGTGCAGTATTCATATCCCTTGCAGATTTCTTTGTTTCCACAAAGAAAAATTATTTCTGATGAGGAAGCAAAACAAAAGCATCAAAAGAGGTGACATATCCCTCCCTAAGAGTGTGGAGGCTTTGTTTTGTTTTAGAAGCATAGAGCAGCTGGCAGAGAAGTAAATCACTCTGGGGTCCCCCCTGCACCTGAAACACCCTGAGAAATCTTCCAACCAGAGTGAGCCATAACTAGGTGTATGTGGACTTCCACCTCATCAAGCCCCACTCTCCCAGCATCTGGACCCTCCTCTTCTGATGAGCCCCAACCTCCTTAACCTGGACCCCCCTACCAAGTTCCATTCCTCTTAAATATGGAGCACCCCCCCCCATGAGTCTCTGTGCATCCAGACCCCCCACCAAGCCACCCACACTCAGATTCCCCCACACAAAGCCCTCTGACCCCATGTCTGGATCCAGCCACCCTAGCCCCTCCACACTTGGATCCTGCCAGACTAAATCTGTCTGCCCCACACCTAGATCATGAAGCAAAACTCTTGCTTGCTATCTTGGTGGTCCTGGCACAGAGGGGCAGAGCCTCAGGAAGCATGTCTCTTGCACTGTCAAGGTCAGGTGCACAGCTAAGTCCATATCTGTGGGTGAAAAAAGGAAAGGCCTGCAGGGTGACCTTCCACATCCATGCAGCTAGTGCCCTGTGCTCACCATTGCCGTATGGCAGCCTGCATATTTATTTATTGACAAATATTGAGTACATTTAATTTTTTATGAAGAAATGTTAATTATGTGGCACAAAATTCCCCTCCGGAATCCAATATGTACTACAAAGATGGAGACAATTTGCTATATTGAAAGTGCAGGTGTATTTAGGATCATACGCTATATTAAGCAAAGAGAATGTTGTTTTAAAATATTAAGTTTTTTGGTAAAATATCTAACCCACCATTTTTATATGCTGCATTAATAATCTTCTAGTAAGTGTAATCAATTATTTACCTGGTGTTTAAGTGGAGATTCTATTCTTCTAAATTCAGAAGGCTGATTCTCTAACTGGTACACTATCAAACCCCTTTCTGCAGTAGCCACAACTGCCATGGGATGTACCTGGATAAGGATGAGAAGTGCAGGTTGAAAAGAGACTAGACTATGTTAACTTCACAACAGAAAAGTCTAAACTCCTTCCAGTTACTTGTTTTATCTAAACCCCTCAAACAATCAACTTAAAGGGGCAAGACTGTTAGTTCTGGTAAAAGGTAACCAATAGACTGAAAATTGTATCTGAATAGTATGTACAGTAGGGGCAGTAGTAGCACAAGCTTTTTCCAACATGAAGCATAAATTCTGATATGGGCAAGGAAGCAAGCGCAATTCCATTTGTATCAATTCTATTTTTGGTTCCTCTACTCTCAATGACAACAAGACCACGAATAGTGCTTTAGAGGATGGGATTCTCTCTTTGGCAGGAACTAGATTGAGACCAAACAAGCCATCAAACATAACCAAACATTTTATTTATTTAATACTAATCTGGACTGGTTTCAAATAAAATAGGTATCATGGGATCTGATACTATTAATCCTTTGAACCATCGAAGTTTGCACACATTTCATTGTTCTGAAACATGTTTCATTTTGCAAAACATATTTATTGGCTTACCACATCAGCACAATAGCATCTTTCAGGTAGCTGTAATGTCATCATAGGAGTTGGTGATCGTGTATCCCAGAACTATGGGAATAATGAAAATCAATGTATTTAAAAGACCCGAAGAATTCCTTTTGCTACTGGAAATGTGGCATATTTAGTATCAGGAAATATTGCAACAGATTATTTGGCACAAATGAGTCTGGTCACATTTTCATTTTGAGTTTTTTTTAGCCCCTGGCCAGAGGGAAATAACACTCACTTCCTTAGTGCTACAAATCACCACCTATAAAAGTGATTTATTGATTTTTCAAATTAGTGTAGTTCAGCAAAGTTTATAGTAAACATTTCCAATTTCACATATATTAGCATAGTATAATTCCTGTTTACCAGGAATAATTTTCATACCTTCAAAGTTTTATCCCAACTTCCTGTCATCACACAGCTATAGTTTGGTGCTTTAATCCAATGGACAGTCTTAACAGGGGCTTCATGCTGAAGGAAAACAGCCAAGAACAATGCATATAAGTTTTTTAAAATGACAGTCAGTATCACTTTTTGGCTATGCATAGCAAAAGAATGCTACAAAAATAGGGTATTTGTTATGAAATCACCACTATAATCAAAATATGTATGCTTCACCACAACTAAAGAGAAAACAGTGAACATTTTCACATATTTAATTTCACATACAATAGAGACTTACATTAAGCAACAGAAATAATTGTTTCATATTAGACTAAAAATTCGCATTGAAGTTGAAAATAGATGTCAGACTATTAACAATGCACTTAAGAAGTCAATACTCTCATGAAAAAGAACCTAACAATTACATATAAAACTCTATTTTCCTATGATATTAGTGCTCATCCAAAATCTATGTTAAAAAGATTGTGGAGTGGAATAAACTATTAGTGAAACAGAGCAAGAAAGCAACACAGGGTAACAAACAAAGTGTGTAAAAGGGAGTCAAAATGGGGTGGAGAAGCAACACTGAGTAATCATGTCTGCTGCTCAGTGCTACTGTGAGGTCATAGATGATGGGAAGTCTCTTGGGGATAACACAGGGCTTTTGCCTACGGTCTGAATTACCTAAGTCCCACTTAGTTACCACCACCTTAAAATTTAGCTAGCAATTTGACAGGCATCTTTCTCACACTATTCTTCATATAACAGTATCTAACTGGAAAACGCTGAATGCTATTTTAAATTGGCTTGTAAAGAATTTTTTTAAGATTTATTTAAAAGAAGTGATATATTAGTGCAGGCAACAGTGCTGCTCAAAGCAGGTGGCTGCTCCCTGTGGTGTTCTATGTTAAGGGGAGTGGGGCTTCACGCACTGCCCCCACCCCCAGCAAAATCTTTCAGCTTCTGTTGGCCGGCCAATATGAGCTGAGAGATTTTGCTGAGGGTGGGGGCAGCGTGTGAAGCCTCCCCTCTCAATGCAGAGAGCCACAGGGAACAGAGCAGTCTGTGGAAGCCTGCCAGAGAATGCTGCTGGCTGAGAGTTGCTTAGGTAAGTGCCTCCTGGCCAGAGCCTGCCTCTGACACCCCACCCCATCCCACACCTCAACTCCCTCCCAGATCCTGCATTCCCTTCTACATCTCTCCCGCAGGTCAGAATGCTCACCTGCACCCATACCTCCTCCCTGCACCCCAATCCCCTGCTCCAGATCACCGCCCAAACCCTCCGAATCTCTCCCCCCCCCCAAACACTAGGTCACAATTCCCTCCTTCAACCAAACTCCCTCTCAGATCCCACTCCCTCTCCTGCATCCCAGTCCCCTATCCTGAGCCCTTGTCTTCACTGAACCTCAATCCCAGACCCCACAGCCCTCCATAGAAAAGTGCAGCCCTTGATCCCTAACCAAAATCTTGGAGTGACCCCACCGCCCCCTTAAAAATTGTCTACCCCTGCTTTAGTGTCTCTCTGGGGGAAATAACTTGGGGATTACTTACCTGTGCAATTTGTATGGCCTGGTTACTGTTGAGATCCCACATTTTGGCAGTTTTATCACAAGAAGCAGTAAATACTTTACTTCCATCCTACAAGAAGAAAAAAAGTCATTAAGTTTCATAATTTTAAAAGATTACATATTATAGTAAACTTCCGATAATCCGGCACCTTTAGGACCCAGGGGGTGCCGGATTATCAAATATGCCGGACTATCGGAAAGGGGGGGGGGCCTATGACGGGTCTGGGGTGGAGTGGGGGGGGGGGGATGCGCCCCTCGGCGCTGCAGGACCAACACGGCAGCACCCCAGCTGCTCTGCCCCGGGCTTCCCGGAGTCAGCCGCTGGTCAGTTTCAGCAGCGGCTGACTTGGGGAAGTCTGGGGCAGAGCAGCTAGGGTGCTGCCAGGTTGGTCCCACAGCGCTGAGGGGCGGTGCTAGGGGACCAACCCGGCAGCACCCCAGCTGCTCTGCCCCCGGCTTCCCCGAGTCAGCCGCTGGTCAGTTTCAGCAGCGGCTGAATCAGGGAAGCCAGGGGCAGAGCAGCTCCAATTGTTCGGCTGCCCGGAGCACTTCCGGGTTCCAGATGGTGCCGGACCATCAGGAGTGCCGGACCATTGGATGCCAGACCACTGGAGTTTTACTGTAATTGGAACATGTAATTTATGTTTGCAATATTCACTGCCCATTAAAGAATTGCTGGGCCTGATTCTTCATTACCTAGTACTTGTGTAGTCATTTAATAAACTAGATATGTAAAATAATGCTCTTCTGAGAGTATATTTGGTGCAAGATAATGGAGAATTAGGACAACTGCCTACAAAACCATCATACAAAACAGGATTTTGACTAATGAATCACTATCACAATACATATATTTGAACTGACAATTAGAAACACACTGAGGGTGCATCTACACAGCACCCTATACTCAAAATAAGATATGCAATTTGCACATGCAAATTGCATATCTTATTTTGAATCTATTTCGAAATAGCTTATTTTGAAATTTGGCACATCTACACATCACCAAATTTCAAAACAACACGCTATTTCGAGCTTTCCTTATTTCTTGTGCAACAAGACTTACCGGGATGACAAAACAGTGTGCCCGTTATTTCGAAAAAATATTTTGAAATAACGGGCGGCTCGTGTAAACACAGGGTAGCTATTTCAGGATACCTCCAGTATCCTGAAATAGCCGTGTAGAGCAGATGTACCAAGACTGCTATCCAGCTGAATAGACTGATATTGCCCTCTTCTTACTGCTTAACATCAGTCCAAAATTCTACTTCAAATCTTTCTCCTAATTGTTTTCTATAGTTTTATAATATGCAGTCCTTTCCCTAAGGAAAGAGTGGGCACACAAGATGCCTCAAAAATGGTAAAGCATCTTAGATCACAAAAGATATGTAAAAAAAAAATGTGAATTTTACACCGATACCGGTATTTACTAAATTTAACAAATAGTTTTGATTGATCAAATCATAACCATGTAGTTTCAAATAGCCACAATAGTCTACTCTTGTGTAAGGGTTTTGTTTAAATTAACATTTGACTTCCTAAAAGTAATTTGCACTAAAAAAAAAAAAAAACCAACAAAAAAAAAACCACCAGAGGAAAAGCCCCCCAAAAAGTGTGGATTAAAACTGAAATTGTACAAAATTAAAACTATGGGAATGAAACAAAGCAAATTCTGCAATTTTGCTTAATGTAGTTATATTGTAGGGTGAAATTCACTTCAATATAAGATTTCTGCAAGGCCTTTTGTACTACCAGAAATTAATGAAAACTGTACTAGCTAATAACAGCTTTAAAAAACCTCCTGCCGTTGCATCTTCACATCCAAGTGGTACTCTTACTAAAACAAAGCAATCTCAGGATTTAAATGTTACATCTTATGATTGTAGCATAGAATTTTATCTACAATTTAAGTCAGTATTTGAAACTAGAAGATATTTGTTTCCTGGATAAAGTTACCAATTTCCTTGAAAATACTTTTTGAAACAAACAAAGGAACATACATCACTCCAGCATACATCTAGTACAGGCCCTGTGTGCATCTGCTGAGCTTTCGGAATAGTCTGTCCATTATCTTGAACTTCCCAACACCGAACCTATGAGATAAGATGCACATATCAATTCTGTAAATATATAAAAATTGTTTGATTACCTAGGAATGTGCTAGGGGTCTCTCAGAAACAAGGCATGTCCACACCCTAAAGAAATTACTTAACACACTGAATTAAGATGGAGGGGAAGAAGGGAGAGGAAAGACAACAATTACAATAATCTCTCTATGTTGCACAGTCACACAGCTGCCTAATAAGCTCCATGCAGGGACTCAGAGCACTCACAACTGTGGAAGAGGCCCCTCTCCCTTGGCTGAGGTAGCTTCTTGCTGAGGCCGGGGAAGAGGTGCATTCCCCTCTGACAGTTCCTTGCTGGAGCCAGAGGAGCATGCCTCTGGCCCCAGCAAGGGCAGCAGGAAGCTGCCATGGCTGGGGGAATAGCACCTTCTCAAAGTTCTCCTCCAACCATCCCCATCAACATGGATCTGCAGTAGCCGGAAGAGAGGCATTCCTCCCCCCAGCCCAACCTAGTCTCAGCGGAGCTGCATGGCCAGCAGACACAACTTTCAGCTTGCCTGGAGCTGCTGCAGTGAGGGGACTGGAGGGAGCCCGCTCTCCTAGGGAAACCTGTACCCAAAACCTTTCATCCTCAGCCCCATCATAGATCCCGCACCCCCAGCCACAGCCACAGCCTTCCCCCCTGCACCCTAACCCTCTGCCCCACCCATAGACCCCTCACATATCCCAAACCCTTCATTCCCAGCCCCACCTCAGAACCTGAATCCCCAGCCAGAGCCCACATACCCCGAGCCCCCCCCACCAAACTCCTTGGCCCCACCTCTAACACAGACCATCCATGTACAGAATGAATTTTGTTAAGTGCACTATATGGAGATGATATGTGACGCACCATCTCCATGCCGGTGCACATAAAATTCATTCTGCACATGATGTAAAAAATTAGAACACTGCTTGCAACCCTTTCTAATTTGCCTTTGATGTCAGCAATATGAAGCATTCCCTATATTTAGCAGCATACATTTAATTATGGGACATCTTATTATCCACGTAAGTGGATAATCCTTTTTCTAATTTTACCAGATTTTTGGTTTAAACAATATCTTGTAGCAATGAGTTTAGATTAAGCACTGTGTAAAAGAAATGTTTCCTATAGTTTCTTTTGCCTTTACAATTATACTGACTATCCTGTAGTTCTTGAATGATGAGAAACGATAAATGTTATGAATTAAAATGCTACAAGAGATTCATTAATTGTTTTTATTAACTGAAAGTGTTCTGGAATATCATTAGTGTAAGTACTTTGCTCAGTACTTCTTGTTTAACCTAAGTTAAACAAGATCTTTGATATTGGATTGAACTTTCATCTAGTTTAGGGCACCCTGAAGTTTTTAATATTGGGGTCTACTTCTTAACAGAGAGACTGACTTATGGAATATGTTCTCTCCCATTCACAATTGCACAGTCCACATCACTTCCTATTGGAAATAAAATAGTATCCAAACAACAACTACACCCATGGTCACCAACTGGTTGATCGCGATCAACTGGTCGATCACAAGGCCTCGACCAGTCTATCACAAAGCGTTCGCCCCCCCCCCCCATTTTCCCCCCCACCCCCGAGAAGCCCCACTACCTACCTCCAGCGACAATGGAGGTAGTGCTGGCTTCCCACAGGGTGGACGGAAGTCCTCCAGCTTCACGCCACTTCCGGGGGTTCCGGAAGTGCGCTGGTTGCTCCCCCTCCCACAGGTCTGTGGCATGCTGCGGGAGGGGGCGTCGGCCCCAGAGGAGGAGCGCGGTGGCTTCCCTGTGCTGCAGGAGGGGTGCGTTGGCCCCGGGGGGAGGCATGCGCAGGGGGAGGCGTGCGCGGGGGTATCCCTGCACCGCCGGGGGGGGGGGGTGTTAGCCCCTGGGGAGGTGCGCGCAGGGGTTTCCCTGTGCCGCGGGAGGGGGGAGTCGGGCCCGGAGGAGGCACACGCCGGCTTCCCTCTGGGGGGGGAGAATCCTGGGAGGAGGCGGGTGCAGGAGACTCTTGGTCCCCTGCCCCCCGTTCCCTGCGCCCCCTGTTCCCTCTTCCCTGCCCCCTCTTCCCACTCCCCAGCCACAGAACTCTGTCGCCACTCCTCTGTCCCCAGCCACAGAACTCTGTCCCCAGGGGCACCCTGTCCCCTGCTGCAGAACCCTGTCCTCTCCCCTCCCAGCACCCTGTTACCTCTCCCCTGTCCCCTGCTGCAGAACCCTGTCCCCACTGGCACCCTGTCCCCTGCCGAAGCACCCACTAGCACTCTTCCCCAACACTATGTCCCCTACTCCCACCAACACAGTTGGGGCCACATTAGCGAAGCCTGGGGGGGGGGGGCGTTGGAGGAGGGTTTTTTTGCATCTCACTTGTGTGGCCCCAACAGACTTTTCTGTGAGTCAGTGACCCCTGACTCAAAACAGGTTCCCTGCCCTTCACAGAAATAAAGACAATGCAGAAACTTTGTGTGTTTGACGTAGTATTTTATTTAAAAATGAAGCCTGGCCAACAAACCTCCAAATGGGGCCAAGCCCCCATCTGGCCACAACATCATAACACTCCTGCACTCCCCTTTCCCTCAGACCCTACATCTGAGCCTATCATACACTGGAACCCCCTGCCCTGAACCCCTCACATCCAGAAGTCTGTGGCTTGCTTAGTACCCTAACCCTACATCTGGCCCCAACACTGCCCGGCCTGGAGCCCGCTCCCCGAGCCAGCGTCCCCTTATCCACCTCCTCTTGCATCCAGATTTCCTCCCAGAGCTTGCACTTCTCACCCCTTCCCACACCCAAATCCCTCATTCCTACCCCAGAGCCTACACATCCTGTCTCAACCGAGCAAGAGTATGGCTAGACTGCAGGAGTTTTTCAGGATTCCGGAGATATCCCAGAAAAACTCTTCTGCATCCAGGGATGCGTTTGTTCTTCTGCTTCTTTTAGTGGAAGAGCAAACATGATCTTTTGGTCACTCCTATATTCCTCTTTCCACGAGGAATAAGGGGGCTTCCAAAAGAAGGGGTTTTTCTGACATTTGGTCCAGTCTAGACAGGCCAAATGTTGGAAAAACCTCTTCCTACAGAACAATTGGGGGAAAAAAAGCAGCAGTATAAGGGTTGGGGATAGCAAGTGATGGAGAGGAGGAGAATAGAGAGGGCGGGGTTTCAAGGAAGGAGAGGGGCTGTAGATCTTGGCTTGTTCTGTCATTTAAAAAGTGATCTTGGGTGTAAAAAGGTTGGAGACCACCGAACTACACCAATTTTTTCACTCTGAAAATAAATATTAGGAAAGTTTTTTGGCTGTAAGTCAGCGCCACCTCACTGTGAACTAGGGATGTAAGCAACTAGTTGAGTGACTACTCAACTGCTTGCTTTCCCTCTCCCCCGCTGCCTCTGTATCAGAGACAGCAAAGGGGGAGGGCAGAGCCCCAGCGGTCCCGGAGCCGGTGCGAGCCAGAACTACTCAGTCCCGGCTTGTGCCGGCCCCAGGAGTTAATCCCACTATACTTAAATGCAGAGCTGCAGCGGTGGTTGTGAGCGCCCCACCCCCCTTTATGAACTAATCGAGTAGTCAATGGAAATTCCATCGACTACTTGATTGGCCAGTTAACCGTTACTAACATCCCTACTATAAACCAGTGGCTGCCCACAGACCAGAGTTTGAAAATCTATGTGTCAGCTGAAATTCCCATCTCTTACAACAACACTTTGAATCATAACCTATATCTGCATACCATACAACTGTATGAGGAAGAGATATGGAGACAAAGGAATTATTTTTCTTCTCTATAGTGAAAGTAGCAGACAAATGTAACAAATACTTGTGCTGCAAAAACTATTCCTCTTTACAGATATACAAACTAGACTAGCTGTTATAAAGCACAGAATCAAGTAGTACAAATCACTCCCTTAAACTGAAGTTTAAATGATGCTGTCAGCTTGAAATGCTGTTAATTTCAACAAATTAATTAAAAGTGGTTGCAGGTACTATGCCTGCCCCTTACCAATTTATCGGGTTCCAGAACCATATTTCTGGTTTCTAAAAATTATTTTCTGTGCCCTAGTGCTATACAAAGACACAGAGAAAATAAGGGGAAAAATAACTTTTCAGATGAAACAACAAAACCTGTATTAGGTAAACTTTTATCAATTAGATAAAGTAAGGAAAAAGAAAACAACGGTTCTTTTCCCTCAAGCTTTAAAGTTCAGTAATCTTAGATATAACTTGTAACAGAATTAGGTAAGTATGTATCAGGGAAAAGAGATTTATACTGTCCTTTTTACAGACCATATTCACTAAACACTTACATCATTTGCCCAGGATCCTGCAATAAGGAAATTACCAGGCAAGGTTAGTGGACTGAAGGCTAAACAACCAATGCTGTCATCAGGTGGAGATGTTACTTCAATATCCTGCAAAGGCCAAAGAAAGTTACAAATATCCATACATCTTAAAACTACACAGTGTGTCTTTTAGTCATAGATCAAGTTAACAAAGTACTGAGTTTCTCAAACTGTAGTACATGAAAAAATATGAAAATGCCAACAATAATGGACTAAAAGTGGTGCTTTATTCTGACAAATATTGTTTGTTATAATTAATAATAAAGTAATAAGTTTACTGCTGATATAAATAAGGAAGAAATCACTTGCATGTATAACAGTGAGACTGCTAGAGTACAATTTATTTCTCTTGTAGTTGGCTCTTATTCTTTGCCTTTAACTTCAAGGTCTTTTGAATGTATGTTGGGCAAGTTTCCAAAAGACCATACCTTTATAACACATATAATCATCGGAAGTGTATACACAATCGAGTTAACTGTATACATAGCCATGTACCAAACTTACCTGAAAATCAGGCCAAGTTCATTGAATAACTATCACATTAGATTGCTAGAATCCTCTAATGCAATGGTTCTCAACAGAGGTCCGGGGCTCCTATGGAGCCGTGAGCAGGTTTCAGGGGGTCCACCAAGAAGGGGCAGCAGGTGCTGGAGTCGAGAAAGAAGGCTGAAGTCCCAGTACATGGGGCTGAATCCTGGGGGCCAAGCTGCGCCATGTAGAATTGAAGCCTGAGCAACTGGGGGCCCCAGTCAGTTGCCCAGCTTGCTACCTCCTAACTCTGGTCCTGGTTTTCATATGCAGAAAAACAGTTGTTGTGGCACAAATGGGCCAGGATTTTGTACAGCATATTGGGTCACTCTCAGAAAGAAAAAGGTTGAGAACTAGGGATGTGAATGCTTAACCAGTAAGCATTACACTTAACCAGGTGACGCTTACAGGTTATGGTTAACAGGCGACCCAGCTGGGCCGGAACACCCTGTTGCGCCACAGGTGGTGTGTGTGGGGGAGGCACACTCCAGCCTGGCCGAAGCAGCCCGCATCTGCAACAGGGGAGAGGGCGACCCCTCGCCTGCTCCCATTTAAGTAGTTGATCAGTTAAAACATAAGGTTTTACTAGTTAACAGGATTTTACATACCTATTGAGAACCCCTTCTCTAATGAACACAAAAATCAACCACCATACCATTTCATGAACCATGGCAGAAGTGTGTTTGTGAACTATTTTTCAATGCTACTATCGGCAGCATATTTTCCTGCGAACGTACAGGGAATTAACACCATTCCTCATTATAAGGGATGCTAGTCAAGACTGTTATACTGACTATGCCCATGCCTCACACATAATCCATATCACTGTGTGTTAAATTCAATTGCAAATCATGTTAGGTTATAAATAGGTTTGACAGTTTGGGCCTAAGTCTTCCTAGTGAAATAGAAAGAGGGATATTCATAACAGCATTTGCTCACAAACCCTGAAACTTTTCAATAGTTAGGAAGAATGAGTTTGGGGGAAAAAAGAAAAATAAATACATGCTAATTTTCACTCCTGATTCACAGAAAAGAGACTGTTTACATGTAGCTTAAGACAAGTACCTTCATGGGGTTGTGATTATCTGTTGCTGTACTTCCAAACATGCTGGTTCCACCAGTTCCAAACCCTGAGGTTGATCCAAACAAACTCATCTTGGCCCTTCAAAGAAGAATGCCTGTTAAAGACACAGACCTTTACTTAGGGATACAGGAAGTACTGTACTAGATTAGAGTGGTCCGCTGACTTCAGTATCCTGACTCTGACAACAGCCAGCACCAGATACTCTACAGAAAGGTGGAAAAACCCATAGGGGACAATTATAAAATAACCTTAGCATTCCTATCCCTGTTAGAGGTTTAACGTTTTATTGCAAGTTTCTACAATGCTTATTCAATTTAATTGCTGGCCTTGGCCTCAGCTTCACTTTCCTCAGAATATCTGAGTTTGGAGGGACAACAATTCCTTCAATTAACAATGAACAATGAGATTAAGATGATATGTGGTTTTGCCTCTGCACAAACCCAGAAAGATTTGGAAAACATTGCGGAATTTCAGTCTCTCCCCCCTTTTTTTTTTAAAATGGTATTTTTGATTATGCGACTTCCCAAACACTCACTGGAAACAAAGAGAAGAAATTTCATAAATAAAAGCTACCACGTTAGGGAAGAGTACACAGTGAGAGGGAGGAGGACCTATTCAGTAGAACCACGTGCTCAGGGGCTGGATGATAAACACTTCAGGGCTCCTTCAATGACATGTGCACAAAGCAAGAGATGGGGAGGTATCAAATTGTTTTAATTAGGGATATTAAATATTGGTTAATTGAATAATTGATTAACCTCATGAACTCTTATTGGTTACTCGACTATTTTATAGTCCCTGGGTGTAGGGCTGGCAGCTGGTGCGCTTTGGCCCCACTCCTGAGGAGCCCCCTGCCACTCCGTGCTGCTGCCTCGGACACCCTACTAGGGTGTTCAAGTAACAGAGGCAGCATCGTGGGGTGATGTTCGGGAGCTGGTTCATGAGGGGAGCCAGTTTAAAAACCAGCTCCTCTTGCAGAATGGCTGCCTGTCAGCCCATGCTGCCTCTGATATAGAGGTGGCAGCAGCCCCTGTCCAAGGCGGATCTGAACTCCTGGACCAGGCGCAAGCTGGAACTGAGTCAGGCTGCCTGCTTGCCTGGCTCCTAATACACTTTAAATGTAGAGCCACAGTGGGAGTTGGTCTCGGACCCAGCGCAAGCCGGGACTGAGCAGGGCTGCTGGCCAGCCTGCTAAACAATTTACTGCAGGGCGGAATGTGTGCAGTCTATAGAATTAGCCAATAAGCTTTTGCTTATTGATTAATCGACTATACTATTACAATCCCAATTTCAATTAGTTTACATGTCTGTGGAGCAGTTTAGATTGAGGTAGAGAGTATTAGGAGGAAAATCTGGGGAATTTGGATGGAGAGGAAAGGACAGGCTGCTGGGTGCAAGGGAGCCAGTTGCTGGCTGACAGGAGACAGCTGGGGCAGTTGGTGAGGAACGGGGCCAGTCACTGGCTGACAGGAGGGAGATGGACCAGTGACTGAGGGACCGGGTCAGTCACCCACTGACAGGCAAAGGTGAAAGTAAGCTGGTGCACCCCAGTGTGGTGCTCCGGTAAGAGACTGGCTGGCTGGGAGCGGAGCTCTGGATATTGTCAGCACTTTGGGCTCTGCGGCCACAGTGCACCAGGCTCCAGCTCTGGTGCGGGGGCAGCTGGGTAATGCAATTCCCGCCTTCCTGGACAACTCATGGGATCTATCAGCTGGGCAAGTGCAGTCCATGCCATGCCACCCAATCAGGCTCTTTGGATGTGATGAGGCACCTGGTACAACTGGGAGAGGGGCTCCCAGCGGGATGTGGGTTGGCCAGAATAAGCCGAATGGGCCCTTTCTTACTTGCGCCACACCTACTCCATCAGCCCTGGGTCCTGCTGAGGCAGACTAGCAGTGTCTCCATAGTGATGGGACCCTGCGTGGCCTTGAAGGACCAGGTGCTGCCACCTCTGAGCCTGGCCATAGAGGAGCTGCTGAGCCACTGTATACCCCCACTGAGTCCCTATAAGACTCGGGAGAAGGCATCGCCACCGGCTGAGCTCTGCAGCATGGAGTTGGTGTGCTCCTACAGGGCCCTGGAGTCTGGACCCTGACAGGAGGAGCTCCTGGTCTGCCTGACTCAGGACTTCAGCACTTCCACAGTAGGGTGTCCAAGGTGCTGCAGGCTTGGGAGTAGCAGAAGGAATCAGGCGCCCTGTTTTGGGCTGAAGACTGGTTCTGCTACCTCAGAGGCCAGGGCCTCTTCCAACCTGGGTTGGCTGGAAGACAGGCTGTGCTTCCTGGTGAAGCTCAGGGGTGACATGATGGAGGCACTGGCAGCATGGCATGCAGAGGGCCGCACCTTAGGGTAAGAGGTGTATCCAGCAGTCAAGCAGCCCTGAGCTCCCTCCACATCACTAAACCCTTGCCCTGAGCCTCTCCCCACCATAACCTCCTGCCTTAACTCCTGCATCTCTCCACTCCTGCCTTGATTCCTGCAACCACCACAATCCAGCCACCTGCCCTGACTCCTGCACCCCTTCACCCCTCGCCCTGAGGCTCTCCCCACACTCCCAGCCCCATGCCCTGACACCTGCACCCGCACTAGGGACGTAAGTGACTAGCTGACTATCCGATAAACGTGCTTATTGGATAGTCAACTAGTGACTTGACTAATCGCTTCCCCCGCACCTTGCTGTCTCTATCAGAGAGAGGCAGCAAAGAAGGAGGGGGGAGATCAGGAGCTGGTGCTGGAAGGAGCCGGCTTAAAATCCGGTTTCCCTCCAGCACCGTATCTGCGAGGCGCAAAGGAGGCAGAGGCGTAGCGGGGACCTGTACGAGCCAGGAATAAGCTGTCCTGGCTCACACCTGGTCCCCCTGCTGTGCTTCTTGATACAGGCGACCCCCAACTTACAACCCCCTGCACTTACAACCATTTTTTTCCATGTGAGATAGCTCCTAACCCCCCCCCCAATTTATGTCCGCAGCTCGCATTTATGACAATGCTGTCCCTGTCCCTGGCTGTGGGGGGTGGGGGAACGGGCGAGGGGAGCCACTGGCTGACGTGGAGAAAGCTGGGCCAGCTGCTGGCTGACATGGGGGAGGGGAGGGAGCTGGGCCAGTCGCTAAGGGACAGGGCCAGTCTCTAGCTGATGTGGGGGGAAGAGCTGGGCCAGTCACTGAGGGGACAGGGGGAGGGTAGAAGGGAGGAGCGGAGCTAGTGGCTGATGGCCAGGGCCAGTCCTGAGTGATGGGAGGGGGCAGGGGGAGAGGAGCTGGGCTAGTCACTGAGAAATGGGGGGGGGGGGAAGAGAACTGGGCCAGTGGCTATGCGGATGCAGGGGGGCGAAGGAGGAGTTGGGCCAGTCGCTGAGGGATTGGGGGGGGCGGGGGGAGAGAAGAGGAGCTGGGCCAGTCGCTGAGGGACGGGAAGGGAAGGGAGCTATGCCAGTCACTGAGGGATGGTTGGGGGCGGGAGAGCTGGACTGAAGGAAGGGGCCAGTCACTGAGGGGGGGAAGAGGAACTGGACCAGTCACTGAGGAATGTGGGGGGGGGGGGAGAGGGAGAGAGGAACTGGGCCAGTGGCGATGCAGACACAGGTGGGTGGAGGAGGAGCTGGGCCAGTAGCTGAGGGGCAGGGCCAGTCCTGAGGGATGGGGGGCGGGGAGGAGGAGCTGGGCCAGTGGCTGAGGGGCAGGGCCAGTCCTGAGGGATGGGGGGCGGGGAGGAGGAGCTGGGCCAGTGGCTGAGGGGCAGGGCCAGTCCTGAGGGATGGGGGGCGGGGAAGAGGAGCTGGGCCAGTGGCTGAGGGGCAGGGCCAGTCCTGAGGGATGGGGGGCGGGGAGGAGGAGCTGGGCCAGTCGCTGAGGGGACGGGCCAGTGTCTAGCTGATGCAGGGGGAGGGGAACTGGGCCAGTCGCTGGCTGACAGGAGACCGCGGGGCAGCTGCTGGGGGCAGCAGGGCAAGGGCAGCGGCCGGCCGGCACCCATCGGGAGCGCTCCAGAGGCGAGCGTGGACGGCAGGGGAGGGACGCGCTGAGGGGCAGAGCAGCGGGGTCTCCGGGGAGCGGCTGAGCGCAGACACCGGACTCGGCCTGCCCGGGGAGGGCCGCTCCGCACTCACCCAAGAGCCGGGTCCGAGGCTGTTCGGCGGGGAGCGCGCTCCGGGAGGGAGGGCGGCACGAAGGCGAGTCAGACGCAGCACAACCAGCTCCCACACGGCCGAGCCGGAACAGGCCGCTTTCCACCGCGCATGCGCCACCTGTAGCTGAGCTCACAGAGGGCACCCGCCTCCGTTCCGGGAAAAGGGGCGGGGCGCGGGAGAGTAGCGCGGCCTCGCGTGCCCATAGGGAGCATGGGAGCAGTAACAGGGTCATGTGACCGACACATGGCACATGCTTGTCTAGGGACCGCTCTATGGGGATGGGGGTGGTAGTCGCAGAGCTAGTAACAAAGCAGATTGCTGGGTGCATCGTGCAGAGAGCCCGGAGCAATTCTCTGTTGCTTTTCCCCACCAAGACGGAAGAAACTTATTCATAACAAAGATAAGTGCATCTGTTCACTTAAATTATTTTGCCAAAAGGCTGAAACTAATATTTAAAGATTACAAAGCTAGAAATATTATGCGAACGTGCTTAAATAATTAACACCTTAAGAAGAGTCTCGTTATGTTATACTACATTGTGGTGGTGCAATAGGACCAACTCAGGTTACATTTAAACTGGCACTTTGTAGCTTGGGGTAGGGATGTTAAAATGTGTTTAAAATGTTAAAATTTCAGCAGTTACATGGGTATGTACAGGGTAGCAGATGGATCCCCAGGAACCAGTGCCTAGGGGAAGCCAGTGTCCTGTCTCCCCCCCCCCCCTTTTCCCCACCTCTGATATAGAGGCAGCAGCGTAGGGGGGAGGGGCTGCACCCTTGATGCAAGGATTAAGCTGACTCCCCGTGCACCCTGGGCGGGCATCTACACTGCACTGTTATTTCAAAATAATTTTGAAATAATGGACAGCTTATTCTTAAATCTGTAAACCTCATTCTATGAGGAATAATGTCTATTCTGAAATAGCTATTTCAAAATAAAGAATGTGTGTGTTCCACTTCTGCTATTTCAAAATAGCCCCTCGCTAGGGCCATTCTAAGTTATCCTCCCCAGTGCTTCCTGGGGCTCTAAATTGAGATACCACATCTACATTAGGGAAGCCTGCCTCAGACTAATGTTGAGGCTTCCCTGCAGTATAGATGTGCGATTTCAAAATAAGCTATTTCAGAATAACTATTCTGGAATAGCTTATTTTGAAATAAGTGTGCAGTGTAGACATATCCTGGGTGTTTGCATGTAACTTTGAAGGTTAAGCTTAGGCTAATTGGTTAATCGTACACGGTTACACTTTCACATCCCTACTCAGGCTGTGAAAAAACAGCCCTGCCAGCGCAGCAAGTTGCAGCCATACTGCCGGCTCTGTTAGCTGTTCCCCTTTCATAGTTGGTTTATATAAACCCGTGGTCACCAACCCGTAGATCAGGATCTACTGGTAGATCTTGGAGCCTCTGACAGGGTGATCCTGACTGGTCTGTCTGGTAGGCTATCGAGTACAAGCCCTTCAGCTGGCCTTCCCCACACTGTCCTGCTGCTTCTGCCGAGTCTGAGAGCTGCCCCTGGGAGCCTCCTGCTTGTTGTGCAGGGTGGGGGAGACAGAGGCAGGGGGGCGCTGATGTCATTCTGTTCCCCTCTCCTGTACCCCATCTTGACAGAGTGAGGAAGGCAGGGCCTCAGCGAAGGGGTGGAGCAGGGACCGGGCCTTGGAGAAGGGGTAGGGCAGGAGTATTTGGGTTTGATGTAGATCCTGGACTGACTTAAATTAAAAAAGTGATCTTGTGCTTAAAAAGGTTGGAGACCACTGATATAAACTATAGAGCATTTGGAGAGCTCATTCCCAGCCCTCTTGCCATGACCACATTTCATTTTAAAGTGCTGTCCTGGCTGAGCTTTAAACTGTTAAGTATAGACAAAGCCTGAGCTGTGACACTTATATCAATACAGGACAAGAAGTGTGTCATGTAAGTTACCAGCTAGAGAAAAATGGAATTTTAATTATCATAAGAATTATTCAATTTAAGCTTCTAATTATCTTGTACTGACAAAAATGAATCACTTGCCAAATAAATTAGGAAACAGACTAAAGTTGCCATTAACTAGCACAATAACGTGAAAAGGTGACATTATTTTCTGAATTTGAAACATGAAAGCTCAAAAATGTGTATTTCAAATTCAATTACACTTGACAGTTTTATGAGGAATGCTTATCAGAGAACTGCCCTGTAGACTTAGGTGAAACTTTGTCTACAGTGATGACAGGTTTCAGAGGTAGCCATGTTAGTCTATTTCAGCAAAAACAAAAAGTCCGGTAGCACCTTAAAGACTAAATGTTATTATGGCATAAACTTTCATGAGTTGCGACTCACTTCATCAGATGCATGAAGTGAAAGAAAAAGAAACAGAGTAGGGATACAGAGGTGGGAGTGTTATATTAGAGCTATGACCATTCTTGTAACATTAATAGGATGGATTCTCTGGGTTTGCATTGTTCAATGGCATGGTGGAAATATTCTCTGAATCAGAGATGGTGAAAGTAGGCTTCCACGTCACCACAGAAATGTATCATGCGTGGAGGTGGAGGGAAGAGAGTCCCTGAGATAGGACAGGCTTTTCTACTGGGCTAGGTATGTACCTTCTGATATTCTTGTAACTTCTTGTATTCTCACTTTATCGACATCTCCTCTGATTGAATTAGCTCTGATGTAACACTCCCATGTCTGTATCCCTGCTATCTATTTCTTTTTCTTTCACATCATGCATCTGATGAAGTGAGTAACTCTCATGAAAGTTTATGCCACAATAAAATTGGTAGTCTTTTAAGGTGTCACTGGACTCCTTGTTGATCTTGTCTACAATCTCTTGCAGGTGAATGGATCAACATTTAAACCTCTCCTAAGCTATGAGTATGCAAATGCTTATATCTTTAACTGTGAGCATATGAGTTTAACTTTAGGCATGTGCCTAAGGCTATATCTGCATTGCCCTTTGATCCATAATATGGTCTAGGGTGTGAAAAAACACACCCCTGAACATCAACATTTTATTGACAGAAAGCATTGCTGTACACAGCACTTTGTAAGTGGGGAGATGCTCTCCTGCCAACAAAGCAACCACTGCTCTTTGGGTTGGTTTTGTTTTGTTGGTAGGAGAGCTCTTCCTGCTAACAAAGAGAAGCTACACTGGTAACGGGAAAGGTGTAGATATAGCCTACAGCTGTGCCACTGTAAGATCTCCCATGTAGCTGCTCTTTACCACTAAGAGAGAGCGCTGTCACTGGCATAATTAAACCATCCACAATAAACAGCTGTAGATATGTTGGCAAGACAGCATCTTCCAGCAACATAGCACTGGCCACACTGACATTTTTGTTGGGCCTTCTCAGGGATATATGCGTGGCCCAGAACCAGAGGTGAAAGTAAGGTGTGCCCCAGTGTGCAGCTCAGGTAAGTTTGGGCTGCGCTCCAGCAAGAGCTGAGGTGCTGCTCTGCAGAAGGCAGGTAGGAAATGTAAAGGGTGGGCTGGGGACGCGCTGTAGGGGAGGTGTTCATGCTCCCAGGCGGGCTACTGGGAAGGGCTGGCAGCTCCCATCTGGCCACAGTGTCAGGCCCCACTCCTGGCAGAGATGGGGTATAAAATCAACCTCTTTCCAGTTGGGCCACGAGTGTGGCAGCACAGCCCTAGCCCTGACCCCTGAATTGGCCCCTGTCTGGCTGTGGCTGCAGTTGCAGCTGTGGCAGTCCAGCCCGGGTACCAGTCTTGGAGCAGGTCCCACCATAAACATTGTAGCACCATCAAAACTAATAGTGGTCTATGGATTCTAATGTCATATAAATCATCAACATGAATACTAAATTCTAATCAATTAAAAATGTTTGCTCACATATGCATTTTGCAATGGGGATGTAGTAACTGAGGGCATAATTTGGCCTGCAGAACCTTATTATTGTTGTAAATATATAAGAATCAAAGAACCCGTCTTGACTTTCTGATCTCAGCTTGGGTTTATAGAGCTGGCAGTTAAAAATCCACTTTTATCTGCAAGGTAAGCAAATTTGTTACTGATACTTTATAAGGAACATGAAATGCCATAAACTTAAAAAAACCAACAAATAGTCTGGTAGCACTCCAAAGACTAACAAAACATGTAGATGGTATCATGAGCTTTCGTGGGCACAGCCCACTTCTTCAGATGACCGGAATGTTGATGTCTCTTTCATCAGATTACCTTTCCAGAGTGTATTTACCAAACAAACTGCAATTTGGTGGATGGATATGAATATCTGTTTGTAAATCAACAGCTGTGTCCTGATGTGGATTTATTTTGGAGCTATTATTACCACTCTGGAAAGGTAATCTGATGAAAGAGACATCAAAGCTTGAATTTCAGCTTTCATTTTAGATGCTGCCATAATTTCCATCTGAAAAAGAAAAAAACAGTGCAAATTAATGTACTATTGAGAAAGGCCTGACCCATAGGGTGAGGCCATTACATTAGGTTTTACTAGTATTTTCAAACTATGTGCTGCACACCAGAGAGCACACATTAGAAGCAAAATCATAGCAAATCATATACCAGGACAATGTAAAGAGAAGGGGAAAACACACAGTGTTTTCCCACTATGTAACCACTATATATTATTTCTGCATGAAGTGTGCTTTGTGTTCTAAAATATTCAGGCCACACCAAACCAATGTCATCAACACTCCGGTCATCTGAAGAAGTGGGCTGTGCCCACGAAAGCTCATGATACTATCTACATGTTTTGTTAGTCTTTAAAGTGCTACCAGACTATTTGTTGTTTTTTTAAGTTTATCCTGTACAGACTAACTCAGCTACCTCCTGAAGCTTCATGAAATGCCATGTTTATAATAACTTTTCAGGTAAGGATTGTACCATAAAATATTACAGTAATTTAAACTATTTCAGTCTTCAAAAGTAAAACATACAAGAAGACAGACTGAGTTTGATTGTGCTTTAATGTAGCTTGTGTATTAACTCTTTGACACAAATTTAAGCAAATATAACTTTACTTTCTGCCCTCAAATGTCAGTATCTTTTTAAAGGCTAATGCTTTTACAGCTGGAAATATTGTTATAGTTATTTACAGCAGCTACATTGGAAAGCAAATATTATATTTAAATGTTTTCAGGTCCTTATGGTACGCTAGTGGAAAAACAATCAAAATTGCAAAGAAATTAAACTATAGATATTAAAAAATTGAACAGAATAATGAAACAAACCTCTATATCTCTTCACTGACTATATAGAACAATTGTCAGAAATAATGCAATTGTATGCAATTTTTGTAAATAGTGGCTTATAATAGCTCCAGAATAAATCCACATCAGGACACAGCTGTTGATTTACAAACAGATATTCATATCCATCCACCAAATTGCAGTTTGTTTGGTAAATACACTCTGGAAAGGTAATCTGATGAAAGAGACATCAAAGCTTGAATTTCAGCCTTCATTTTAGATGCTGCCATAATTTCCATCTGAAAAAGAAAAAAACAGTGCAAATTAATGTACTATTGAGAAAGGTCTGACCCATAGGGTGAGGCCATTACATTTTTTAATTACATTAGGTTTTACTAGTATTTTCATACTATGTGCTGCACACCAGAGAGCACACATTAGTAGCAAAATCATAGCAAATCATATACCAGGACAATGTAAAGAGAAGAGGAAAACACACAGGGTACGTCTAGACTGGCATGATTTTCTGCAAATGCTTTTAATGGAAAAGTTTTTCCGTTAAAAGCATTTGCGGAAAAGAGCGTCTAGATTGGCATGGACGCTTTTCCGCAAAAGCACTTTTTGCGGAAAAGCGTCCGTGCCAGTCTAGACGCGGTTTTGCGCAAGAAAGCCCTGATCGCCATTTTCGCGATCAGGGCTTTTTTGCGCAAAACAAATCTGAGCTGTCTACACTGGCCCCTTTGCGCAAAAGGACTTTTGCCCGAACAGGAGCGTCAAAGTATTTGCGCAAGAAGCACCGATTTCTTACATTAGAACATCGGTGCTTTTGCGCAAATTCAAGCGGCCAGTGTAGACAGCTGTCAAGTTTTTGCGCAAAAGCGGCCACTTTTGCGCAAAATCATGCAAGTCTAGACGCAGCCACAATGTTTTCCCACTATGTAACCACTGTATATTATTTCTGCATGAAGTGTGCTTTGTGTTCTAAAATATTCAGGCCAAACCAAACCGGTAGGTGGAAGCTAAGTAATTGTTCCACATGGCATGTTCTCCCTCTTCAAGAGATGTAATGTATTCTGTGATATTCAGAACTGTAGCAAACCTCCTCCATAACATATAATTGTCAGATGGCCAATGGCAGAAAGCCTGCCATGAGGCTAGTCCTGTGTTGGGGAGGGAACTACTAGGCACAATGATACAGCGACTGCCTGCACTGCTGTCAATCCTGACTTCTCCAGGTGAAGTGCAGCAAAACTTTATTGGTTCTGCTGTGTTCAGAGCTCACCGTAGCCAGGAGGTATGGGATTGAGGTGGATAGGATTTGTTCTTTAGGAATTAAGAAACAGAAAACAATATAATTTATGCTTACTTCTTTTTTCCACATTGGTTGGCAAGCCACATAAGGTCTCTTCTGCATACTAGCAAGTTTATTTTGATCTCGTTTAGTAAGTGGAATCAAGGCATCTTTGGGTATATTTAATCTGAGAAAGCAGATAAAAATTTTAGCCTGCTTAATATTTTTTTAAAACTACAATATCATTTTCACCTTAAATTCTTATTTCTAACCATCAAAATTCTCTATAAAAATAACAGTAAATTTATTGAGAGCAGAATCAACAGTGAATTGTCCTTTTTGTGTGGATTTAACAGACAAATGTTACATTTCCTTTTTTGTGATAGAATAGAAGGATAATAATACTTTTAGAAAACAACGAACCTTTCAATATCAGATGGAAGGAGACCAAGCCATCTTATAGCAGGAACTGTGAGATGATGAGCTTCAAAAGACATTGACTACAATGCAAATGTCATATATTATGTTCAGTGTCTTTAACTAGTATTATTTATATTTGTTTCTGAGAAAATATTTATGTGTTAGGTCAAATTTTGAAAAAATGATGCTAACTAGAATTCTCTGTGAAACTCAGGCTTGTAGAAATTGAGACAAGTAGCTGTAATAGGTAAACCACAACACAAGAAAGGAAAAGGGGGAACATTAAAATCCAGCTGGGTGTACCACTTCTTGCATTCCCTTGCCCAGAGAACTGTGCAGCGGACAGTCTGCCCCCTTCGGCCATGAGAGCTTGAGAAGAGCCTGTCAAAAACTCAAGTCAGTTGGAGCTGAGACAAGCAGCTAATGTATGTATTTGGACACTGATGACATTCTCTCCCCTCTGCTGATTTTCTGTCCAGCTCACTTCTACCTCCTCCCTTAGCCTGTCTTTGCCTAATTCCACTTGACCTCTATACTCTTCCTCTCTCTCTTCTCCTCTCCCTTCTTATCTCTTGCAGTATGATATGCCCTTTCCTTTCCTTTCCTTCCCTTCCTCTTTCTGTTAGATAATCTTTTCCCAAAAAGCCTTAATAAATAATGGAAATAATACCAATAACAATAATAATACCAATACCAAATCTGGGACCATAACATATTTTTTTAGACTATCCTGTTGTTCACTGTGCTTACATGCTATAGCTCCTTCTTTCGTTCTATACACATCTTTTCTATATAGACTGTCAACTCTCTTTCTAGGAAGGACTGGGACTTGGTATATAAACTATGTTGTTTAGAACAGTGTAGCACAGGTCTTACTTGGGACCTCCTTAGTACTACTTGTACCATAAATAATACATAATAATATTGACAATTTTGTATAGCAGGAAAAACTCACGTCAGATTTTTTTTAAAAAATGAAAAATCTGCCATTTTCACACAATTTTTTAAAACTTTTTTTAAAAGCACCCTTGGCCCCAAAGGTGCTTCCTAATCTTAAAACAAGACAAAAAAGGAAAAAAATACTGATCCTAACCAGTGCTCCCTTTGTGATTTTTCAACCATGAGCAGAGTAAGTTTTGGCTTGTGCACCAGTATTGAGGTCACGTGCTCTGGTTTGAATGTGTGCCACTGTGACACCCAATTTATGAATACAAACATTCCCAGTCACTGGAGCAGAATCCCCCCCACACCCTCCATGCAGCATGTCCCATTCTCAGCCGCCAGAGCAGACCCCTCCCCCCCCCCCCCCCATCCATGTGGCATATCCCATACCTGGCCACCAGAGCAGACACTTCCCCCGCCATGCGGCAGGTCCTGTTCCTGGCCCCAGCCACCAGAACAGGCCCCAGCCCCCCCACCACATGGCAGCCCCAGCCACCGGAGCAGGCCTTTGCCCCCCGCCATGCAGCCATGGCAGGTCCTGGCCCCTCGCCCCAGTGGCTCCCTCATCATGCCATTTCAGTGGGACCTGCCCGCCAGAGCAGCCACCTGCCACACGAGTGCTGCTGCGCAGCTCTCCAGAGGAGGTGTGGGGCAGGAGAATTTTTTGTGTGCAGCTGCACCTTAGCAGGAATTATGATCCTAACTAGACTTGAACAGTTTTCACATTCTAGTTCCAAAGCTGAATGACAAAATAATAAAGAAGACCTGAAGTAGAAAACAACTACACTCACCACAGATCCATACTTGTAGATGCACATTATTTCTATACCTAATTTACAGAAGACCAAATGTCACATATCTGTTTGTGTACATTTTTGAGCATGATTCATCACTGTGTTATTTCAGTTTCATGCATGTGTAAGCCCTTTTGAGTTACATTGGTGTAAAAATGAACTGATGAATCAGGTCCTTTAATCTTTAAAATTAGCTTTGCAGCATATTGTCAAAAGTTATAGAATCAACATTTTTGAAGATGTGACACTTACCTCAATAAATGTTAGTATTTCATACCTGTTAAGTATAGGCATCATGCAAAAGTAATCTTGTTTTTCTATATTATGTACCATGTCTGTCACAAAAAAACCAACATCTCTTACTTCGTCCTATGGCAACTTAATAGAATTCAACATTGATGGTTAAAACTATTATTCTGAATTTTCATACTTTTCATTTGACAGTATATATCATATTTTAATGATTTTATGTACTAATTGTTCAGGTAATTTATTAGCATTTTTACTTTCACAGTATGATAAAGAAACATTATCAGTGTTTTCAAGTCTACAATTTTCCCTTTTAAATCTGGTTTATGCAACAGACGTCTGTTGGTATAAGTGTTACTCGGGGATGTGAAAAATCCGCATCCATTAAGTGACACAGTAATACTGACCTAATCTACTGCTATAGACAGTGCTATGTCGGTAGGAGAGCTTCTTCCATCGACATAGCTACCACATTGGTATAGAGCATCTTCAGTATAGCACTACAGGAAAACAGTGGTGCATCTGTACTGATGCAGCATTTTAAAAGTAGACATCCCCTTACTGTTCCCTTAAGTAACAACATTTAGATAACTGCCTCTCAGATAATATCTTCCATTGTTGTTTGCAATGATGTATCCATGTTAGACCCAGGATCCGTGAGAGACAAGGCCGGTGAAGTAATATCTTTTATTGGACCCATTGTGTTGGTAAAGGGACAAGCTTTTGAGTTTCACAGAATTCTTTTTTAGGTCTGGAAAAGTAACCAGCGGGCATGGCTACGCTACCTGCCAAATTGACAGACAGTGATCGAGCTATGTGATAAATCAACCACCGAGTGCTCTTCCATCAACTCCAGTACTCCACCAGTACGAGAAGTATAGACAGAGGTGACAGAAGAGTATTAAGCTGTCTACTTACTGTGATGAAGACAGCGCAGTAAGTAGATCTAAGTACGTTGATTTCAGCTCCATTATTCACATAGCTAAAGTTGCATAACTTGGATGGATGGTCTGCAGTAGAGAAGACAAGGCCAGAGTCTCCTAGCTCAATACAAGGTAGGACATGTTGTTACCTAAAAGTTATTAACACATGTTGCAAGAACACACTATAATGAAGGAGGCAATTAACACCTCTGCAGTCATTGGATGAAGGAGGGTTAGTGAGCTATAGGGATCATCATGCTTATTTCCACAGATGCAGAGCTATCTCAGATGCACCAGTACATCTGTTTTCTATAGCCAGACACTCAAATATCACAGAATATGCTCTGGGGAGAATGTCTGGGATACACACCTTATCACAAAACCACCTTCACCAAACAAGGACACTCCATCAGAGAAGAGATCATGTCATGTAACCAGAGGGCACCCAAATACCCTGAGAGGACATTCTTCACTCCAGAAAAAGAACCTGCACCTACTGTACATTGTTTGCTGTCTCATTCTGCCCCTCAGTGAAAACCATGAGTATCATCAGTTACAATCCATACTTGATGAGGATCACATCCTGAAAGAAATATTTCCTGAACTAAGGATGTTAAAATGTGCTTAATCAATTAAACATGTAACTGCTGAAATTTTCAGTGGTTGCATGGTTACACTCAGAGAAGAAGGCAGCTCCTTGAGAACCAGTGAGTGCAGGGAGCCAAAAGCCAGCTCCCTGTGCATACCAGGAGCCTGCGTGTAACTGTGAAGGTTAAATGATGAGCCCAAACTCATATACACGGTTACACTTTCACATCCCTATCCTTAACACCATCCTCTGGCCTTCAAACAGCCTCCCAACTGTGCCAAGCTCATTAGTAGAAAGAAATTTCCCACAGACCAGGAGAAAACAACTCAAAGTGGCATCACACCATTCAGAACAACAGATGCAAAACCTGCAGCCATATCTCCATCAGTACACTGATCAATACCTGCCACAAAACATCTTTCAGGATCTGTGGGTTTTACTCATGCCTATCACAATTTGTGGTGTACCTCATTCAATGCTTCAAATGCCCCAAAAAGCATTATATGGATGAAACCAGACAATCAATATACTCTTGAATGAAAAATGGTAAAAGACAACAAAAAATCTGTTACCCATGGGGGAATAATTTCACAAACTGATCACTCCATAACTCACCTATCAGTCCTTATCCTCAAAGGCAACCTCAAAAAGACAAGCAAGGAAACTTAAATTCATAACTCTGCTAGATATTATCATGGTCTCAACAGAGACAATGCTTTTCAGGCTCATTGCAATTATTTGTAACTACTAATCCTCCTTTGTCCTGTAATTGTAGATGTGTTAGTAGCCTACTTCAGTTTTAAGTGGCTTCTTGCAGCTGATTGTGTTTAATAATCTGTTCCACCTTATATTTAGCTGAGGCTTGGTTTTGATTTCCAGACTTGAAGAGAGTTCTGTCAAGCTCACAAGCTTGTCTCTCCCATCAACAGAAGTGAGGGCTTGTCTACACTGGCAAGTTACTGCACTATGACTTTCTCATTCAAGATGTGAACCCCTCCCCTCCTCGTCCCCTGCTCGAATGCAGCAAGTTACAGTGCTGTAAAGCATCAGTGTAAACAGGCTCCTAGCACTGTTAACTACTCCCCTCATGGAAGTGGTTTACCTGTCATGTTAAAGCGCTGCCGCAGTTCTGAGTGTAGACAGCTTTAGTCCAATTAAAGATAATACTTTACCCATATTGTCATCCTCAGACAATATTGAGAATCACCCAGCTCTCAAAGAGAAAGCTGTAACTGTAAAATAGGAGATGCTCATTTGCACTGTCATTGGATGAATTCCTGAGGCCATTGAAGTGAATGGTAAAAAATTCACTGATTGTCTGTGGGAATACATGAAACCTCTTCTCTGTTCTTCCAAAACAGAATTATACCGTTATGCAGTCAGGCTATGTTAAAATAGATATCTAGATGGCTAAGAAAAACTTTTTCTTAGCTAAATCATATTTTAATTTTAGATCATTCTCAACAGTCAATCTCAAGCATACTTAATATATATGGTTCTTTATTGTCCTAAGGAATATTTTCTGAATTTCCCTTCACTATAGAAGGAAAGTTAACTAGTGGCAGTCAGAGCATTTTAATAAAATGAAATTCTGTCTGTCCAATTTACTTTCTGATTCAGTTAATCAAGTTTGAAGCTAAACTGGGTTGTTTAGAGTTCAACATTTTTTGTTTTTCTTTATAAACTGAGTTGCTCTGCTATTCACAACATTAATATATGACATTAGTCAAATTTGAATTATTAAACATTTTAATGTCACATTTTAATCAAAGGCCTTTTTCATTGAGAATGCTGCTGAGAGAAAATTGACCTTAATTTACATTACACCTTGGTTTTCAAATTCTAATTAATTATATTGTATTATTATTGGTAATGAAGACTACTACATAATTAAAATGTATACCAACAGCTCCTAATTTACAGATTTTTTTAAAAAACAGGATTCCATGATCACACATAGGTCTGAGCAAAAGCCTGTTCAACACAGAGGGTGTCAAGCTCTTTTTCAATGTCTTGGTTTTTGCCCTAGTTTTTCCATAGTACCTTCTTTTAAGTTTAATTATCAGCATTCTAAGTATTCTTAATCACAGATTTGTTAAACAAAGCTATACATATGTTTAGAAAAAAATCACATTTCAGAAAGTAATGACAAAATTACACATCAATTATATGTACAGAATCAAGTATGTTCTGCAGCTGAATCATCAGATGAAGCTCCTTAAAGCTTGCTTCCCCCTCCAGCAATGAGTTACCTTCTACCAGCTCTCAGCTTCGTAGTTTCCCCCTTCCTACATAATTGTCTCAGAAATATGGAGACAGCAAAAATGTTGTCATCCACTAGGTCTGATCCTGCCTGCCTGCCACCTAACAGTGGGAGAGAGACTGCAAAGCCTATGATGGCAACTGGAGTAATTCCTCATGCTCCATCTTCAGTATTATTTGTACAAGTGAAGATGCAAAATGTCACTGTCTGTGGCATCTCTATCAAAGTATAGGGAAAATTTAAAGATAAACAACAACAAAATTCACCTTTCACCAGGAAATGTTATAAACTTGTGAACAAATCTATATTCAGAATTCAAATTTTAGCTATAGAAAACATTGAGCTAAATTTTTATTTTACTTAGAACATGATACTACTTTCTTAGGGCTAAATCCAGTAGGCCTTACTTTGACAAAACTCCCATTAGAGTTCATCGGAATTTTATATGAGTTGTGACTAGAACATTGGACCTGCAGTACATAACAATTTGTCTATGAGAAGAAAACAAAATTATGACATTTTAAAATATTTTCTTCTTTTTGCTTTTTCCAATGGAATAATACCCAAAGAACCATTCTGAGATGAGTCACCATACTAGTAGCTCTAAGCCAGTTTTTTTAAACTTTTTAAGACCGAGGAACACCAAACAATAATTTTTTTTTTTTAATGAGGAACACCAAGGATATTTTTGTTGAGCAAAAAAAAAAAAGGGTCGGGGGGGAAAGTTATTGAGGAAAAAAAAGGTCGCCTGCCCCTTTAAGGGTGGCCATTTTGAATTTTGTTGTTCTCCATGGCACACCTCCGACTGCCTCGAGGCACACTGGTATGCCGTGGAACACAGTTTAAGAAACACTGCTCTAAGTGATCCCACGTTAAAAGAAGTGTCTGCCATTTTAGATTAAAATTGGTTTTAACCAACATCTCTTTTGTAGTACAGTAAAAATTGTTTTATCCATCAGTTCACCAACTGGAATGTTCTATAAACTGGTGTTTCTGATCTTCTTGGAAAGTCCAGATTACAGACCAGATGGCATGGGGCCAGCAGTCTTCCTACCCGGCTCCATATGGCTCCCCAGAAGCAGCAATATGTCCCTGCTGCTTCTAGGCAGAGGAATAGCCACAGAACCTCCATGCACTGCCTCCGCCCTGTTTCAAGCACGGGCTTCACAGCTCCCATTGGTCAGAACTGCAGCCAATGAGAGCTGCGTGGGCAGCACCTGCAGATGGAGGCAACGCGCTGTGCTGCCTACCCACACCTGTGACTATGAGCAGCAGGGATATGTCTCTGCTTGTAGAGAGTGCCTGAGGTGAGTGTTGCTTGGATCTGATACCCTGAAACTCTGACTGTGCCCCAACCCATGCTCTGAGTCCCCACACACATCCAACTCCTTCCCAGTGTCCTCTCCAACTACCCCCTCTCACGCCCCAGCCCAGAGCCCCCTCCTGCACCTCAACCCCTCATCCTTGGCTCTGCCCTGGAGCCTGGATCCCCAGCTGGAGCCTTCACCTTTTCCCGCACTTATTCTGGTAAACTCTTAATTAACTAGGAATATTTGACCAACCTGCACCTCCTATATACCTAAAATGTTGAATAACAAAGCTTTTACTGACTCTAGCTTTTAGAATGATAAACTACAGATACTGACACAAGTGTTGGATTATGAGGGTGGAGATACAGAGAATGTTGGTTACCCTATCATGTTGAAACCATTTTATACTATTTTTTCCATGTCTATTATTTTTGCATTTGCCTCACCTTTGGGCCTTGGCTGAGAAGTGTATGCAATGCATCACAGTATATATAAAGTTCTGTTGACAGTATGTGGTTAGCTTTCCTCTACTGCCAAATTGGGGAAAGGATGCATAGAGCCTTATTCCAAACTCCCATACACCTGTCAAGAGGCAGCTATAGTCTAAGGGTGGAATACTCAAAAATTCCTAAGATTTTCAAAGGTATTTAGGTTCCTAAAGATGCAGATAGGCATCTAATAGGCTTTTCAAAAGCCCCAAGGCACTTAAGTTCCTTTGATATACATGAGTTAGGTGCCTAAGCATTCTCGAAAATCCCACTAGGTGCCTATTTGTACCTTTGAAAATCTGACCCTACGTGACTTTGACTCTCAAGTCCTATGAAAAATCCTTTTACTCCTTAGGCACAGGGTCCAGGGTTTCCTAAAGCCAACAGCTCTGTTAGTCACCTCAGAGGATAAGGGAGGATGCCCCACTTCTGTATGGAGGAAGACCAGCATAGATGTCATCGCACTCCTCAGTACTCCTGCAGGCATTCGGGTTGATTTGAGAAATTTCTGCTTTGATGGGGAACCTCCATTCACATTCCCATACCTTGAACTCTGCTTTTAAAATTCAGTGAATAAGGTTCTGTTCTGCTGTTAGCATGAAATTACCATGTGGATCTGCATCCATGAGGGTGAAGATAGGAATATGACATGTGTCCCACAACTTTCTGACTAGAAGTCTTGTGTTCAGATCTGGTACTCCTTTTCCCTAAAGGCAAATAAAATAAAATAAGTTTTGGAATTACCTAAGACAAAGTCTGACTAGGCACATGCTTAGGTATGCCATAAAAAACAGAAAACATTTTTCCTGCAGTTATTGTATAGGGAGAAGGTGGTTGATCCTATTCTGGCTCCAAGATCAGTTTACAAAGCAGCATGGCAGATGTCCTGTATGGTAGGCATGAATGCTGGAGGGGAAAGAAAGGAGTAACAGGCATGCAACCAAGCATAAACAGATGCCCATATGTATCCATGCTCACAATAAAAAAAGCTTGTGTTTTTTTCATATTAATGGCAAAAAAAGAGTTCGCAAGGTGTCTATAAATATGGATGGAGTTCATCTGGATTAGGGCACACATTCTGCACATATATTGCAAAAGTTGTATTAATGTGTGTGTTTCTGGAGGGGAGGGGGTAAGTAAACTACTTTCCTCATAGTAGCCAGAATTTTCACCTTTGTTCTTTCATGACAAACTCAAAAAGCCTCAACAACAACCACTGTGATCTGTTCTGTTTGTGCTTCTCTACCATTAGGAAATCATCTGTACTTGCTTTTACTATATCTTTTTGTTTCTAGCTTTTTTTAATGTTTTTTCTCTTTTTTTAATGTAATTAAGACTGTCTCAAAATTGTCACGAGACTCTTCATTATTATTACAGTACTTTATCACACTGAGGCTATGTCTACACTGCAAGTTTTTTTCGGAAAATGATAACGCAAATTCCGAACCGCAATTTGCATATCTTTTTCCGATTCTTTTTTTTTCGGAAGAGGCTTTTCTGACATTTGGCCCATATACACTGGGCCAAATGTCGGGAAAAAACCCTTTATCAGAACATCCCTTCTTCCTCGTAAAACGAGTTTGTAGGGATGCCGAAAAAACGCGTCTGCTTTTCCAAAACATTTTCCGGAAAAGCAGACGCATTCCAGTCTAGACATAGCCTGAGAAACGATGGATTTGTGAAGTCTCAAAAAACCTTAATCCATGGATTATTAATTTAATCAATTGTAATACCTTTTTAAAACACCGTTCATGTCATTGATTGTTTGCATGTTTTTTAAAAAATTCTAAACTACATATTCCAAATTCCATTCTGTTATATGGCAAAATCAAGAGTACTAATTACAACCTTATTTGAATGTTTTTGGAAAAGATTATAACGTGTATATGTAAATATGTATAAAAACACAAAATGCATTTTACTCTTCAATATGATTCTATTTTTCTCCATTTTATGGTACTATAAAAATGGACAAAATTCTTTCAGGTAAACATATCTTCATTATAATATATTTTAAAACTAGAAGACTCACCTGGCATTACCTGTGTCCTTCAGGGCAGGGGGCTGGTGGTATAAGGGGTGTAGGAGTCAGGCAGGAGGGTCGAGGAGTGGCTATGGGCTGGGGGCTGGAGATGTGGGGTGGAGTGTTAGAGTGAGGAGGGCCGCAGGGTTGGGGGGGGGGTCCCATCCAGCAGGGCTTCTCCCCTGCAAATGGCAGTGACTTTCTCTCCCCTCCCCCAGCACCCACCCATCTGGTATGGGCTTTCTGTCTCCCCACAACCTCCCTAGCCAGCAGGGGCCTTTTCTCTCTGCTGAGCCCCCAGCCAACAGAAACCATTCTCAGTATCATATCCTTTCTCTCTGTGCTCTCTCAATTTCCATGTTATGGAAAACAGTCCCATTTTCCTGGCACAACCATACCCTGATCTTGCTTTAAATTAGAATATGAGGAAGTTGCATACCCAACAGACTCATGGACAGACAGACAGATGCTCATTTCTAAAATATATGATTGATGTTTTTGGAAATCACCACATTGTTGCTATATTATACACACTCCCAGAAGTAGAGGTGCAGTGTGAAATGTCAGGTGCGTACCGTAATCATTATGCATGGAGACAATTTATTGCAGAAGTCATCATCCAGGAGCCTCTGAAAAGTTGCATCTTTTTCTACAATTAGTATAAATTTTGCATCTGTGATCACATCTTTGCTATTAAGGCTAGTGGCATGTAAAATAAAATTTGTAGCATTGTGTTATAGTAATCAAGCGTCAAACTAATGAACTAACATATACGTGTATTCAAGCCAAAGGCAGTGCTCCTAAGTCAGTTTCAAAGCCAAGAAGTAGAGAAAAAATTACAAAAACATTGTTTAACTTGGAATATACTTTGTTTATACTTTTAAAAAAAATCTACAACTGGACTTCTTGTTTAAAGGATACTTCTAATTCCTTGAACATTAGATGGCACAATGACTGCCTAAAACAACAAAAACAAAATTAATCATTTTAAATAGAGATGGTGATATATTTTAAAATGACATGAGGTAATGAAGGTAAAATTACATCCTAAAACAACCATCTTTTTATATATAGCATCACCTTTGACACCTTCACTGCTTTACGGGCATACTTTATCCTGTATAATCTGCTGTGAAGCAAAGGTATAAAGGAATCCTACAACCATGAGGCATCGTTCAAAAATATCTGTTGCTACTTGTATGTAGAGTCACCCATCACACAGTCACTAAACAATAATGCAGCTCTCCATTTTTCTTTGTTTTAGCCAGGGAAAAAAGCCATTGGAGGTGAGACTGCAAGTTTAAAGCAAGTTTTAAAATATAATTGAATGCTTGTTAAAGATGTTTACAAAAGACCTTTAAACTCCTTCTTTTGATAACCTGTATTTGGAGTTTGTTTTATATTTTTAACTGTTTTGCAACAGATTATTTGAGATATGGTAATGCTTATTTCACATCCCAGATTAGGATTTGGCTCAGTCTGGCAAACATATGGATGAGATAGCAGGAAATGGAAGAAGAACTTGGCAAAAAAGTCTGTATATATTGACATGTGTGGTCTGTTTAATTTCTTACTCCTGTATCATCTCAGGTGCCAGTGTGGACCAGCTCTATAAATAGAAACGTGGGGCCCTGTAGCAGAGCGTTGATAGTGGAGATCTTTAAAGTTCTGATTTAGATGAAAAACAAAGTAAAGAAAGATACAATTTTCTTTCCATTTTTAAATCATTCACTTTTATTTAGAATGGAAACTTTATAGGGAATAATAGCAGAAGTCAGAAAATCAGTTTTATTCCAGCTTTCTACTCCCTAACAGCATGGTGTTGAGCAAATCTGTTAGGATTAGACTTTCAAAAGAACTCCGCTTCCATTTACATGCCTTAAGGTAGTGCACAGATTTTCAAAATCTCAGTCCAACTACTGGTGTTGAACACTTGAAAATCTGGCTCTTAACTTCTGTTTACCTCAGTTTTCTCAACTGTAAAATGGGGTTGATGATAGAACCCTTTCTGTAGAGCCCTGTAAATCTGCGAATATCTGCTTTATATCCACACCTATCCGCATATGTGGATGAGGATGCAGATATCTGCAGCTCATTTTTGTGGCTACGGATGCAGATACAAATTTTTGTATCTAGAACCCTGCAAATTTGCAGACATTTGCTATATATCTGTGGGTATCTGCAGATTATTTTTGCAGATGCGGATGCAGATATCAATTTTATATCTGTGCAGGGCTTTATCTTTCTGGTGTTTGTAAGTGTCAAGTGGTACGATTATAAATAGTTCCTTCTAATATGTGAGATCCTATTATAAGCCATAATGCGTCATAATATTTTGATATGAGTGAATTAAAGACTTGCTTAAATTGTTGGAAATCAGTAGTACCTCCACTGAACTCAGTGGTTTTTCATTGGGGTGTAATACTTGTGTAAGTGAGAAGAGAATCAAGTCGTTACGTACATTTTGTATCTGAATAATATGGCTTAATTCACTCACTGTTTGTACTTTTACTAATACAAATCATAGTGGTGGCCCATTGCATGGAAAGGTGCACGCAGAAGACAGGGTCAGAATATGGCAAAGGGATTGTTCTCTGTCAGAAACACACATGGTCATAAATTGTGTGTTTTCATGCACCTAAGACACTCAAATTCAGAGCACTGCTTGGACAGAAGAATGTTATAGAAAACGTCAACCACAAATTAAATAAACTTAAAAAACAACAAATAGTCTGGTAGCACTTTAAAGACTAACAAAACATGTAGATGGTATCATGGCACAGGCCACGAAAGCTCATGATACCATCTACATGTTTTGTTAGTCTTTAAAGTGCTACCAGACTATTTGTTGTTCTTTAAGTTTATCCTGTAGTGTACAGATTAACTTGGCTATCCCCTGAAGCTTTTGCACAAATTAAATGTCTTCCACTGCAGAACTTCCCATGGTAGAAGGTAATGTGAGCAGAGTCTGCTCTTTCCAAGTAGTAAGTGTTTTTGTTGATTCTATAGCTATCCCACAAATTTACAACATATAAAGTACACAGAGATTACATTCAAAATATATGGAGGCTCTGATCTTACAGTCCTTACTCATGCAAAACTTTTGTTGCATTCCTTAAGACTTTGGAATACATATAATTTGCAGGAACGGGGTATTACTAGCGAGATTTTAAAAGTACAGTAATGTCTAAAAACAACAAAGTTTGCCACAGGCACAAGTGTACATACGTTAATAAATTTGTTCACAACAAATACAGGAAATCACACAAACATGGACATAAAAGGTTAATATTAGTAATACATACCGTTGCATTGCATGTACAATTCACTTTTGTACCATCTTCCTCAGTATAACTTAAGTTACCAGAAATGCAACCTTTAGTTGTAGACAGCTGGGGGGAAAATTACAGTAACTCAAGTGTTATACATTAAATTGTGTACATTGGATAGGAAAAGATTAAATCAGCTACAAAAGACTTCTGACAGTAAACAAACTGTTATTGACCATTATTATCATAATAAAATACAGATTTTTTTTTTAGTTCATTCATCCTACATGACAACATATGCTACTAACCAACCGTGTTTACAGAGAAAAAAAATGTTTCAAATTTCAAGGCAGGAAACAAGTCCAAAATTTGAAAGGATGCCATGTTCCTATGTAAGTATGTTAAACACTCATGTAGACCCCAAATCAACAAACCACTTAAACACAAATTACTCAATCAAGGCCTTAGATTGTAAGGCTGAAATTCTGGCTTAATAGAAGTCAATTGCAAAACTCCCATCAGCTTCAGTAGAGCCAGCATTTTATCTCAAGTGCTAGTATATCTGTAAGTGATATGAAAATAGTAAAGTATATATTTTATTTACAAAATTGTAATTTTTAATTTTTGCTACATACGTACTTTCTACCAATCATTTTCTAACTTTTTCAGTTGTTCATATAATGCAATATATATGATTTAATAATCATAAACAACTACTTACTATGTGTAGACTTCTTCTCGGTATCTTAAGCATGCAGGAAATGTCATTGACTATATTGTCCACAACACTCTGGCTACCAAACAGTAGTGTATCGCTATAATATATATCTCTATCAAGATAAAAATATTATACTTGTAAAAACAAACTAATTTTAATACAATACTGATTGAGTCATATGGTCCTGAAATTGTAAAATCGTTTTAATGAAAGCATGAATAAATAAATAATTTTACATGCAGAAATGTGTTGTGGTATTTGGTAAGCTTAATAGCTAGGTTCTTTTTTTATCTATATAAAATTCTTAAAATATATTTTTGATTTGCAATTAGACTACATTTCTCTATTACCTTTTCGTTGCATACGTATTGTCCTGCACCATCTTGTAGATCACAGATAACATTTTAAGAATTAGAGCTGAAAAACAGAATAGATTGCAGTAATAATGTAAACTTATCTAGTGTTAAGCTATAGAACAAATATACTAAATTATATTATAAATGAAAACATAGGATCTTTGGTTTTTGGTTTGTTTTTTGCAAGTAACACATTTATTGTTAACAATTTAGTAATTGTATCCTACATATTCAAAACTGCCTGTACATTTACCTTGTTGTGCACACCAGTACCCAATTTACATACACCATTCTCAGAACCAGTATTCTTAATTGCATGTGCAAATTAGACACATAATATTTGTTTAAAAATGTACCAATGCAAACATATAATGGGGTGGATTTTTTGATTAAATGACTGTCATTGACAGCACAATTCCTATAGGCAGTGATAAAACAACAAAGCATAAAATATTACTCAAAAATGTGTCTCTCTTAAGTATATTTCTAGAGACCCTTCTTAACATTTTGGTTCCTGATCCAGTTGATATCTAGCAATCATAAAAGGTGCAGAAGTCCACAGGTGCTAAATTTGTTCACTTTGACCTAGATAAGGTCTCCCGTCTTATCAAAGCCAAATTGCCACACTATGCATGACAAATACAAATGAGTTCTTCATTTCTCTTTGGTCCAGATTCTGAAGGTAATCATTTTCCTGCCTGTCAGGGTCACCATTGTGATTAGTGAGTCCGTCTGGCTTTGGGAATGGCATTATGTAATTCTGAAACCTGTCTGGATCATCCGTCAGCTGGTGGGGAAGGTGCATCTACCTCCTTTTCTCCAACCCCACAGAATGTTAGCTTCCTGGGACATAAGGTAGAAGGCTCTCTCCTTCCCCATCACCTTTTTAAAAAGAGGTGTTATCTTTGACTTGAGGCCCTCTTAAAACATTTCTCTGCTGATTAATACTCAGTCAGGCAGAAAATAATTAGCACTGAATTAGGACACAGGATACTAACTAGACATGCTCAGGTTATCTTTAAATTTTATTCTCATAAACCTCGGGAAAGGGCATCTGGAGAATAGCTAATCTAGCATGAATTTTTTATAGAGACCATCAGCTGTGGAAACTAATTTCTACTGGATCAATTCTTTAATAGAAAGGTTCTGTATTAATTGTTAACTATTCCTATTGCAATTAGTATTACAATTTAAAAGAGACGGAAGAGGCTGGGTGAGGACTGGGTCTTAGAAGATAGATCTGGGTTTTATTTTATTTACATACGTTTAAGGACACAAAGTATGTTTTATTTCTTAGAATACTGTGCACTGATAAACCTAAAACAAAAGAAAAAACTAATATAGAACTACTGCTATATTTTTAGCTTACCAAATTTTGTTGCTGACTTAGGGCAGTCACTTTTTATTTTTCTTGTGGTATGATGAGATATCATCTGTAGACCTACTGAATCTTTAAACCTGACATTTTGTGAACAAATACAATAAAAATGTAAGCTAATGAAGGGAAAGAACAGTTAGTTATTTTGTGCCATGTAGTTCAGACTCAGCCTCTATTCTTGCAATCAGAACTGCTAGTGCAATTTTCAGGACCTATGAAGTGCCCTATTAACGTCATCTGTGAGACAGCTGAAACCATCTGGAAAGCCACCTGGGCATCCACTTTGTTGTTTTATTCCACCCCACCTCCTGGAACATAGAGAGAATGTCCAAGGGAAAGAGGCTCCCAGCAATTCCCATCTATTAGAATCAATGCTGAGATTTCTCTGTATTGCACTGTGTAGTGAATCAGCCCCTGGCTGGTCCCCAGATTGAAAACAATAAGAAGTTGCCTGAGTAAAGCTCTCAAAACTAAACCCCAAATTAAAATGTATATGTTCCCAAGTGAAAAGTAGCTCCAAGTACATGCCAATTTTCTATATGTTTTTTCTAAGCAGATATTTATTAATACATCAGCATTCTTAGGTATAATAAAAGCAAAAGAATACCTGAAACAGGAAAAAAATAATTAGATATGTGTTTGATGTGATAATATATAGTCAAAATTAACTCTGTGCATGGTAAAATGCAGAATAAAAAGAGAAGCATAACTTTATTGTCAAGCCAGGGAATTTAAATTATAATAGAAACTCTGCTCTTTTCCAATTATGTCCACTTGAGACCCATACATTCAATAAGATGTTTATATTTTCCTAATATGAAGTATTTTACTAATAATTTCATATTAGTAAAATACTAACAATATTTATTTTAAATGCCTTTGACAATTTTAGCTAACTGCATCAACTTTGTTTATAATACTTTGTGGAGCAAACATCTTATGTTCCCTATTGCCTCAAAAATTGTTTCATCAGGATGTTTTTTTAATCAGTTTCACAGTTGTAGGATTAACAGTCACCAAATCCATTTAAATACAGTCAGAACAAAACTCTTCCTAGAACCATTTATTTATTTTTAGATAAGAATGATTTCTATAATTATTATTGTTATTGATAATTTTTGTTCCTAAAGCACATTGTTCCTACAAGAGTTTTGCATCTATTTACCATGTGTTTTAATAACTGATCTTTTACGCTTTTAAAAAAGATCAATATTAAAATCACAATAATAATTTCTAATACACCAACATAACACGGTTCTAGTTCTTTACTTGTCACATGTATTGCCTTATGCATCCTTTGGGTGGCAGAACACACCACACAGCACAGTATGAGAATGTGCACAGTGTTACAACGGACAAGCACAACATCCTAAATAAATAAAAGAAAAACTACATCATTGAAGAGATCTTAGAGCAACAACGTTTTTGTTCATTGTTATTTTGTAATATCAAAGATACATCAAAGTATTTTGACATATGTTACATGCATCGTCTTCAAATCTGATGCAACATATATTGATAACCTTTTTCAAAAGGGCCATTGTAGTAATAATTATATATTTTTATTGAGTATAATCGTTGTATATCATCATAACTGTATATGGTGCTTTATAGACAATACATATGAGAATAAAAAGAACAGAAATGAAAGCCTTCTGTCAAATCCATTGTATTTTTTTTTTTTTTTAATTTTTTTTTTGCACTTGGGCTGCGGAAAAGTGTTCCACCTTTTCAGATTGATGTACCCTATAGTGTACCTACACATTGTAAGTCATGAAAAGGGCTATGCCAAAATATCAACAAACAGCATTCACACATGCCATCTTTTAGTGATAGGGTTATGTCAACACAACCTTGTTGCTAAAAGCTGCATACATAGCCATTGGATAGTAGAAACTAATGGTACTACTGTTGGAACAAATACTACTTATTTTCAGAGATATGCACCTGGATATCTACCAGCAAGGAACATGCAAAATATGGAGTTGTTCCCTAAGTTTCACCTCCTGCTCTGCAGGTTTGGAATAGAGAGGCTTCTGGGTAAAGGAAAATCATGCCCATTGACTCTACCATCACTTCACACATGGTGGCTTGAGGCTTTCTGCTCCTACTTATTTTTATTTGCTCTCTTCTAGGCTTCACAGGTGCCTTAGTTAGTAGGAACTACTTCTCCAAGACTGAAATCTGGCCCATCATAGATAAGGGTGTAATTATTTTATTTAATTACTAAAACCTTACTTTAACACTACAATATTCATTTATTTTGATTTGAACATATTTTTCTTCCTATGTGATCTGATGGCAGATAGTATCTCATATTTAGTCCCCTAGCCTGCAATATCAGTGCCCCTAACATTGCCAAAGATTGTTATACTGTTTTAATTTTATTGCCATCCAAGAAAAACATATTTTGAAACTATCAGGACATAAACCATTAAATCCACTGGACCATACAAAGTCCTTTGGTTAACTGAATATCTTCCGGCTATTCAGTTTTTCACTGACAGAAGTTTCTTATTCTCATTATATAAGAATTCCTTATATAATAATTTCCTGCACGTGCACTCTCAGCCATAAAGAAACAGCTGGAAGGGGAGGAAAGACTGTGAAATAAGAGGTCCAGAAAGGAGAGAGAATAGTAAAAAGGTAAAAACTTACATATCAAAAGATAGATGCAAATAACAGAAATTGACAGCATAAAGGAGAACAGACAGAAGAAACTGAGAAAACTGAGACAATGGACAGGAGAAATAGCTTGAGGCCAGAGTTCCCACTAAGGTGCGCGCTTGTGCACAAAAAATTCTTCCCCAGCCCACCTCCTCTGGAGAGCCGTGCAGCAGTATTTGTGTGGCAGGCAGCTGCTCTGGTGGGTGGGGCCAGCTGAGACAGTGTGTTGAGGGAGCTGCTGGAGTGGGGGGCCAGGACCTGCTGATGCTGCAGGGCAGTGACGAAGCCTGTTCTGGTGGCTGGGGCTGCCATGTGGCAGGGGGTCCAGGGCTTGTTCTGGCAGCTGGTGCCAGAAACAGGACCTGCTACATGGCAGGGGGGTGTCTGCTCTGGAGGCCGGGAACAGGACCTGCTGCATGGCCGGGTGGAGTGGGGTCTGTTCCAGCAGCTGGGAACGGGACATGCTGCATGGCGGGGGAGGGGGGGGTTTCTGCTCCGGTAGCTGGGAACGTGTGAGTGTTAATAAATTGGGTGGCACACATCCAAACCAGCACACATGACCTCAATATTGGTGCACAAGCCAAAACTCACTCCGCTCATGGTTGGAAAATCTTAGAGGGAACACTGCCCTAGGCTGGACCAGGTTTTTGATCACAAGCAAGCCATTATATCTGTGTTTTCTCTTCCCGCCAGAAGATTATATCTTAATATCCTCTTTATGACATTTCTCTCCTTTCTTCTCCTTTTACAGTGGTGTTACTCTCTCTTGCACATGGTGTTCCTCTGTTGCGGTACATAATATCATGCTGTCTCTTTGTGCATATGAATTATTAAAGGTCACTTCTGTTTTTTAACACAACAGCTTCTAAGGTTGGTGGTTGCTTTTTGTTTTTTGAAGAAATAAAGTTATAATCATAGACTTTAAGATGAGAAGGAACCACCAGATCATCTAGTCTGACCTCCTGAACTTCACAGGCCTAGTCACACCCCCCCACACACACACACACCCACCAAGCCTAACCATCAGAATTGGATCAAAGTATTACAGCCCTCATGAGAATAACCTATTGTGTGCCACAAGTAAAGACCAGGAGACACTGAGGTGCACCAATGTCAGAGGCCCCTGCAATGGGAGGAATTTCATTAAGTAACAGATACTCAGATAATCCCAGCAAGCAACCCATATTCCATGCTGCAGAGGAATGTGAATTCCATGTTCCCAAGGTCATTGTCAATCTGACCTGAGCGAAAATTCCTGCATGACCCCACATGTTTTTAGTGATCAGTAAGATCATGGGAATGTGAGCAGGATCACAAGCCAAGCACCTAAGAAAGAGACTTTTCAGAATCATCTCCCAGCACTGGTCCACCCTACGTTGTCCCAACTCCATTTGTGGCAATCGCTGATGATTCAGATAAAGGAGACAAACCCACACCCCAAAACCTGGAGTACATTGGGGAAAAATTTCATTCGTTCCTGTCCTTAGAATTGATCAGCTGAAGCCATGAAATTATTTACTAAATCTGTGGTTCATCAGATTTCATAAGGTGGATTCATTTGAAAATATTTAATGGAGAAAATAACTATTTCTGGTATTTATAATAATCGAACATACACATGAGTAATACTTACTGTATATTTCTCCAATCTGATCTGTTAACCAAGGTGAGAACAGGTGCTTTGTTTCTGGCCAGACTTGTAACTATATCTTGTATAACATTTTCTATTGCTCCAAGGATCTCAGAACTGAAACAATGAATAAAATTTTATGTGATTAGCCATAATTCACTGTCAATTCTTACATTAGGAAGGATCCCCTCCTGTAAAATCTATAACAAATATTTAAAATCTTAATTGCTGCTATGTATGTATTCATTTTAAAGATGCAGAATACCAGTTTCTCCCACTACTATTTTACTGAAATTTGTCTTGCTTAGTTTCCTAGAATCCTTGATTTGTCATTTTACATGCATGACTGAGTTGAACAAGTTAAAAATACATTTCCACCCACTCCTCATACGATCAGATTTTCAACCAGCTGAACTTTCTGACCAACCGGTTGGTTTGAGACAAATGATTAATGTTTTAGTTTAAATGATGTAATATTGGTTTTGGCTATGATTTGGGTTAATTTGTTTTTAAATGCTGTAAATTGCAAAAATATTCAAGAGTACAAATAATTCCTGTTGTACCATATCACATTAACCTTTTGATCTGCTGCCCTGAATGAACTGCTGAGGTTTTATGTTTCATAAAACATAAAATAAAACATGTTTAATTACATGAAGGATTTGACACAAAAGATGCACAGTGAAAAGGACAAAATCTATGCTTTTTACCTAAGCGGACAAACTAACTATGCAACAAATCACCTATAGCAAAATAGTATGTTGGTCCAAGTGTTGTGACAGATGCTTTTTATTTTCATAAGTAGTCGGATTCCAAACTGAGTTGTCCTTAAAATTACAAGTGCACACTGTTCCAGTATAAATCTGGGTAAGGACTAGAAAACACATTCAATATATATATGTTAGCTCAAAGTTCTATCTGGAAGCCCAGTTTTGTCACTGACTAAAGCCAAATAGCAACACAGTTGAAGAGTCAATAAAAAGGCTTCATCATACAGCCTTTGCATAAGTTCATTTGCCATTGTGAAACAGCTGCATAATTGAGTCCTCTATCTTTTGACTGCAGACGCTACTCCTTAAAACTTAGTATCTTTCTTTTAGAGAAGTCATGAAGTGCAGGAAAAAAAAAAGGACAAAAGGTAAAGTGCAGAGAAGGCAAACTACGTCTACACTGGCAGCTTCTTGCGCAAGAACTCTTTTGCGGAAGAGTTCCTGTGCAAAAACTCTTCCACAAGAGAGCATCTAGACTGGCATGTGCTTTTGCGCAAGAGATGTGCTTTTGCACAAGACCATCTTTGGCAGTGTAGACGCTCTCTTGCGCAAGAAAGCTCTGATGGCCATTTTAACCATAGGGGGCTTCTTGCGCAAGAAATTCATGTTGACTGTCTACACTGGCCTCTTCTGGAAGAGCTCTTGTGCAAGAGGGCTTCTTCCTGAGGGGGAGCATCAGAGTTCTCGCACAAGAAGCCCTGATTTTCTACAGTACAACGTCAGTTTACTTGCGCAAGAACGCGTGGCCAGTGTAGACAGGCGGCATGTTTTTGCGCAAGAGCAGCCGTTTTCACGCAAGAACGCGCCAGTGTAGACACAGCAGTAAAGTAGGAAAGCAAAACCAAATACAGCTGTTCTTTAGGTAAGATGCATTCTCCAATACTATAGTGATGAGAGACATATGAATGCCTAGACTAGCTCAGTAGACAAAGCATCCAAATTTTGCCTTTTATAGATACTTTTATTGTTCGGCACTTCTGACTGTTTCTTGAGCTACCAGTTATCTTTTATGTTCCAGATGTATCTTGAAGTGTGCCTCAGAGCTGCACAACTCAAACTGTTTTGTCAGGTTCTGTAATAAAACACATAGTCTGAGCTACACTGCCAAATGGAAGGTCCAGGCTTCATTCTTATCCTGATTTTTTCCTTTCTGGGACATCAGAAGCTGGGAGGGCTGCAACGTTCTACCAACTTACATATATTATTTTCTCTGGTCCATATTCTTTTCAAGAGATTAACTCAATTTTAGTAAGTAAACATACCGTGCTGGCTGACTGTACGTATTTAAAATATACTTTGAGTTAATAATAATGAAATCTGGGCTAAGCAGTGCTAGGTACTCTAGATCTTATATCAGGATACAACCTGTTAGCTCATTTCTAACAGGTCTCACATAAACTGTTAGTAGTTTTGGCATAGGACATGGAATGCACTTAAATAATTATGTCATAAATGAGAAAACTGATAAAGAATTAATCTTCTAGTACTTTTCACAAACAATGATATGTGGACACAAGAGTAAAACTATTCCAAATGCAATTTTGCAGTTTGTGAGTCTAGTTTGGCATGGTTCCGTCAGTACACTGTATGGGTACATCTACACAGCAAGGCTAAAGCTGAATTAAGCTATGCAACTTGAGCTACGTCAATTGCATAACTGAAGTCGAAATTGCTTAATTTGGCTTTTGGTGCTATCTACACAGCAGAAAGTCGAAGGAAGAACACTTCCCTTGCTTTCCTTTACTCCTCATGAAATAAGAGTTACAATGAGTCAGAGTAAGAAGTCCTCCAGCTCAACATTATTTCAAAATAAAGGCTTGTAGTGTAGATGCACCCTATGTTATTTCGGAATAATGTCAGCTGCTGTATAGACACAGTCTATCTGTATAGCGGCACACAGGTACTTATTTTCCTCAAGCTAATGGGGTATTTGGGGGACATCCTCCTTCCATCTTAGTATGAATAGTCAAGGCACTGTGTGTGCAGTGGTGCAGATACCTGGTATTGCCAATGCCAATGGGCATTGGGGAGTATTATTTTCCACACTGCCATTACTGAATTACAGCACTGTATATGTGCAGAGTCACAGGCCATGTTCCCTCTAATTTTTTCCATACATGTGTGGAATAAATTTTGTTATGTGCACAGGCATGTGCTGATGTGCACCACAGTATAAACACATGCTGCCAGCTGTGAGTGGCTGTAGGCACTCTGCCAATCAGCTGGACAGCATATGAATCTGTCCTGGGCATCGCCCAAGTGCACAGCCTACAGGAACCCTTTTTACCTGGGTCAATAGCATATTTTTGTAGGGGAACTTGGGTCTTATATTGGCACAGAAGACATGCGATGCTGTGCGTGTGTGTATGCACACGTGTGCAATGGTGCAGGTGCCTGCTATGCCCACACCAGTGGCAGATTGCATGAGCGCCCTTTGTGACTTCACCCTGTCATTATTTACCAAGTGATTTCACGAATGTTATTGGAGGGGCCAGTTTCCCCAATTCTAGTCTCTTCTCTGCTTTCTTCCTTGATGGACTGCAGCAGGGCAGCCCTGTGGTGGTCCAGGAAGGTGAATGCCGACCAGTCTGTCTCCCCGGGAAGGGACAGAGACATTTTGAAGAAGAGGTGACACCCTCTGCAAAGGATTAAAATGGGTTATTGTGGGCCTCAGACATCACATTCCTACTCTCTCCAGCTCACTGATGGAGCAGCAGAGAGCCAGTCAGTGAGGAGGAGGAAGAGATCCCTGAAGAAGCAGTAGTGTGAGACCAATGGCTTTTCCCCTCCCTCTCTGACTGGCACCTTTTTTCCCACCTTTTTTGATGACCAACGGCTTTTCCCGCCCTTTTTGGCTGACCAATGGCTTTTCCCCCCCTCTCTGACTGGCACCTCTTTTCCCGCCTTTTTTGATGACCAACGGCTTTTCCCGCCCTTTCTGACTGAACAATAGCTTTCCCCCACCCTTTCTGACAGACACACCTTTCCCTGCCCTTTCTGACAAACCAATGTTTTTTCACACCCTCAGTGACTAGTCACTTGCCCAAAAGCACTCATTGAGCCTTGATTGCTCTACTAGCTGAGTCAGGTTGCCAACAAGAACTGAGGTTTTTAAACAGGATGCTGATTTTAAACAGCATAATAATAGCTGCCAGGTAGAAAGAGCACCACATGTGGAGGGAATAATGACTCCTTAGCAGGGACAAAGAGTGAGTGGCCCAGATGTGCACCTGTGAGCAAGGAGTGGGGGAGTCTAGTCTGAAGAAAAGAGGGTGCCAGGGTGGCACATATGTTGAGTGCTGAGAGGAAAGTTTAGGGGCAGGTACTCAGGTCTGTGGCAGGCAGCCTACGTCTGTGTCTGGCCAACTTCCAGAGGTATTGGAAGTACAAGGCACTGAAAAATATTCATACCCTGGTCCCTACACAAGCAGAAGGGAAGGGGCTAGGTGAGGACCTCCTACGATTATTAGAGAAGAGAAAAGAGGAAGTGCAAATCAAGAGAGGATCTGAAAACTGCAGTGCAATATTTTATCAATCCCAAGTATCATGAATCATAAATCAACCCTCCCCAATAGAGACTGACATAAAATTATGGGATTTGAAAAATAATAACTATTTTGCGTTTTATTTGTCTTCTGTTTGAGATTCTGGATCACCAGATTCCAGGAGCTTTTTTGAAAAAGAAAAAACAACAAACAACCCACTAACTATTGCATGATAAAACCATGGGAATTGGCAGCACTGCATATCCTTAGTCAGAGAGCCTCTTCCTGTGTCACTACAAATGGGATGCCAGGATGCCAGAAGTGGGAAACTCTGTGCATTTGCAGGAATAAATACAATAGATTTGATTTTTATTATATTGAAGCATTTTCAGTTAGTAAGACTTTTAGTTCTTTCTCTCTCTAAAAAACAGACATGCCATCTTTAAAAAGAGATGGCCTGGCTTAAAGAGAACTTCTGAAACCCTATAGTCTGCAACACTGTATGGGATAATTTCTTCTTTTACACTAGTGCAATCTGATCACAGTTTCCACTGAGCCCTATTGGTGTTTCATGCATAAGGAAGCAGAAATCTGTTCTCTGTTTCTTTAGTAATGGCTGTTGTGGCAAAATTATCGCTTACTTTTTGGAGAAGCCCAACTGCGGAAGAGAAAACAAAGTTGGAGAATTTATTTTATGCAGTCTTCCCTTTACAGTTTTTGATATACCAAAGATTTTTGTATTGTCAACTCATAACAGCATCATACTAAATTGTCAGGCTGAAAGTGATGGTTTAGAAACTTGGTTAGAGAGTAAATTGGGGAATAGGCACATTAAACATATGTTTACATTTTTTCAAAACTTTTCCATTTTTGCTAAACACCAGTTTTGTTGCACTGTAATTAGCAATACTGTGAGCTGCCTAACATCTAATTGTGTTGCTTAGACTTGCCCTAGCAGAAATTGATGTTGTTGTGCTTAAAGTGTTGGCATCCACTAGCACCTGATCTTCACTGGGGTTTCCAGTGTTGCTTCCATCACTGAACCTTGTTCCCTACACTTATTAGAGGAAGCAGCCCAAATCCAGCCTGGACCGAGAGTAGCAATTCCACAAATGTACTCATTCAAGGAAAACCTCGGGCATGGATAACATGAAAACAAAGTGCTGCAATTATCAGACGCAAACAAAAGACTGGAGAATTAATAAATCCTTAAAATTCTCAAATATTTAAACTTGACTCTTTGGCCTTCACATCACTCAGGAAATATTTATGCAATGCCCTCTCTTTTCAGTAACTACATGTCAAAATCAACAGAGTCACAGAGTTTTGTTTGATAAAGAACTGACAAAATTATACAATGCCTTGAGCAACAGATTGCAAATAAAACTGAATATGAGAATTTGCAGGCAGGTATTTTAATGACTTATTTCTTCCAGCAAAGCAGTAAACCTCAATTTAAAAAAGCATGACCTAAATACTGAATGCCTCTTTCAGTGTTAGCTAAGTGCAAGCAGGAATTGAGAGCAATAAACAACAATAATAAAATAATAATAATCAAGAAATAAATAATAAAAATCCTCTTTGCCTCAATCTTTATTCAAAACAAACAAAAACTCATATAAAACTAGCACCCAGAAAATTATCAGTTAATCTAAAAACATTGGGCTTATTTCTTGAGATCCTAATTCATTTTTTTACTTGGCAAACCTCTGACAGATCTCAATAAAAAATGGAATAAAAAATGAGTTAGAGCTTCAAGTATTGGCTCAGTGTTTTCCACTTATATGACTGAAAGAACAAATAACTACCTGTTATATATGCTGAAATGGAAAGAGAAGGAGGCAGCAAAAGATGCATAGGTGATGCAATTACTCACCACTGTGTCTGTAAGCTTCAGAGGACACCAGAGACAGCAGACATAAGAAAAAGTAAATGCTTCAAGTTTTACCCTATGGATACGCTACTCCTTGGCTAAAGTACACAAGGTAGATATTTGTTAGCACAATTAAAAAATAGCCTTGTACCAAAAAGTTCCCTTCATTAGGTTCTGTGTGTTTTTACAAATGTATGCTTTATTTAATTAAGGATATTTTTGAAAGGCCCTTATAGTGTAAAACAGTCTATCAAATTTTAAAATAATTTCTGTAAATGACTAATGAGACTTTTCTGTTTAGATACTCAGTATATTACTGTGGATTGTAGGTCCAGTAAAAAGTATTACATTAAATTAAAGTGCATGGATAGCTTAATGCCACATTTTTAACTGACCACAGACCTACAAGTTATTCATATATTAATAGAAGTATCCAGCAAAGTAGCCCATAAACTAATATGTCAAAGTATGTGGGCTTTAGATGCTTTTTTTTCTTGTTGATTATCTGAGGAGAATTTTTTTTAACTTTGATATGATCAGTCTCTTTCCTACTGTGATTTTTTCCCCATGATTGTGATGATACTCCTCACTCACTATGTAGGCCTTAATTAATTACTTTAATGAACCAATAACCATAGTAAGGGAATTGAGACTACTCACAGTTATTTTCAAACGGTGTGTGAAAAACACTTTAAATCTAAACAGAGAGAGAGGCCTATATACAATGTCACACAGCAGTGTACAAGCAAGACTGGTTGGCTTCCTTCTGTCATCCTTATATTCCTATTTACACTTACCACATTTGGAAACTTGCTGCTCTTTTGATCTCATAGAAGGGAGAGCCCTTTTGGTCTGTGATAAAATGAGACCTTGTGACAGTAACTGAGCCAGTTAAGAATACTTAGTAGGTTGGTGGAAGCTGGCATACCAGTTGCTTCTGCTGAGCAATACTTTAAACAACAACAAAACCAGAACATTTCATGTAAGAGGTTCATGGGAGTGCAGCCAGTAAGTTACATCAAGTTTCCAACCTCTTTTCAGCTTCCTAATACGATGATTTGGATAAAACTGGAAAAATAGACCTTCTGTGAATCCGCAGATTTAATTGTGAACAAGTTAGAGGAGGAGAGGAGCCAAATCCATCACCTACCATGTACACGAACAAAGCCCAAGGAAATAGGAGATGAAAAGTCATGCATGGCTGATAGTTTAACAATGGTATAACCTTTCCTATTTGACATGATTTGAGAAAAAAAGAAAATCTAATACATGCTTTTATCTTGCATAATGTTTGAGTGAGAAACACCTGCAAGTAATTTACTATCCAGTTAGCCAAGCCCATGATAGGAGGATTTTAGTTTTTGACCCTTTTCTTTGTCTTGAATCATTTAGCCATATATAAATTCTGACAGGTCTTGTCATTTGTGTAAAGGAATCTTGCACCTACTCTCTGCTACACTGATTTTCAGACCTAATGTTTTCTAATGCCTTTTTGGAGATGTTAATACTGTTTTTAGGGAGTGTAAGGACTGAGAGCAAGAACGGTAATGGAGAAAAAGCAAGACTGACAAAGTAGTATTAACAAAATGTTCCTGATCTCTTGCTGTATGAATGCCCTGTATACGTTGTTTTTTCACAATAAATGAGCAGTAGGCAGGCAAAGTAGTAGGAAAAATGTCTTTATTGAGCATGCATAGAAGCATGAATTACATCAGGGATGGGCAAAAGGGCCTCCATGGGCCATATCTGGCCCACCAAGTGGGTTGATCTGGACTGCAGAGGCCCTGCCGTTCCCCCGCCGCTCCCCCGCCCCCAAGGCCAATCAGGGCCTTGGGACCGGGGAGTGTGTAGCACTTAGAATCAACCCTGGTGGTTCACTCTACGCTCTGTGCGCCCAAGTGCAGGGAGCAAGAGACTTCGCACTCCCCCACCCCCAGGCCAATCAGAGTTTGGGGGTAGGGAGAAGCGCACAAAGTCTCCTCCCACCCTGCTCCTGTCCTGTAGGGAGTGCGCAGTGCTTAGAAGCTCCATGCACTCCTTGCAGGAAAGGGGCAGGGCAAGAGGAGACTTTGCGTGTCCTTCCACCCCCAAACTCTGATTGGCCTGGGGGAAGGGGAGCACGCGAAGACTCTTCCCGCCCTGCAAGGGGCAGGGTGCTTTTAAGCTTCTAAGTGCTGCGTGCTCCTTGCAGGACAGGCACAAGGCGGGAGGAGACTTTGTGTGCTCCCCCAACTCTCAAGCCCTGACTGGCCAGGGGCAGAGGGCCAAGTCTCCTCCCACTGTCAGGAGCATGGGCATCTAGAGGCAACCGCCAGCTGTTTGGAACAGCTAGTGGTTCTCTGGGGAAGGCAGCGGGGTGGGATAGCAAACTAGAGCACCCCTGAAACCTGACTTTTTCTTCAGCCCCACCTATAGTGCCAAGTACTTACATGGGTAACAATTTTAAGGCGGGGGGGGGAGTGAAAACCCCTGTCTAGACTGCTTTAAAAAAAACTCTCCCAAAAAAGGGATCAGAAGAAGATATGCAAATTCGCGCTGGGGTAGTCTAGATGTGCCCTAGGTGTGTGGTTTACACTATGTTAAAATAAGTTGAAAAAACATTATTAAGGTTGCACAATCAAGCAGTCAAAAGATAGGAAATATGAGCATTAAGATTGTCTCAGAAAGCTTAATTTGACCCTTATGCATATGCATCATGGAGAAATCATTCACACAAACATCCACCTACCTCCACCACCAATAAAAAACAAATAGGAACAAATAAATTCTATTGTCTTGTATCACATTGACACCCACATGAGTCACCACAAGGATAGAACCTTTATATCCATCACACAGATATCTGCTTCTTGAACTTACAGTGTAACTGATAGCAATAGTAGGCTGTCATCCTCTAAGTGGGCCAGCTCTAGAGGGAGATGGGACACTTTGCCAGTGGATTTCACAGATATTTGCTTGCCCATTCTGCCCAGACTTAACTCCTGCTACCATGCCCCTCCCAACCTGTTCCTGCCCCAGCCCCTCTCTTCTCCAGTCTTTGCTCCTCACCCTGGACATTTTCTCAATCAGTTCCATTTCCACTCCACAGTCTTCTCACCTTAGCTCCAATTTGTTTGCTTAGGCTGTCCTGGTCTTACCCATCTGGATTCATCCTTCCAGCCTATGTCTGCCCCTGTTCCCACTGTCCTTGCCCAGCTCCTGGAGCTAGCAGAGTGGTGGGGGGGGAAAACAAGAGAGAAGCTCCCTGCTTTCAGTTCTGATGCCTATGCCTAGACCTAGCCCAGCAGTGAAAGACCTACTGAGCCCTGTGGTGGAGCCTGCCCAGAGAAGATGGAATCTTTGGGGATTTAGCTCCAAAACTCTAGCAATTCTCTTTTGAGCATACTGGTTTCCATCACCCTTAATCTCCCTGCCCGGCTCAGCCCAATTCCCCTCATCCCAGTTACTCATTCAATGCCTTTCCTCTCCCATCCCACATTCATAGAATCATAGGGTTAGAAGGTGATTAATCAGCCCTGCCCAGTCAGTCAGCTCCATGCACAGAGCCCTAAGCCTCTGACTGGGTCGGGCTGATTAATCACCTCCCTAGGTAATCCATTCCACTGCTTCTCCACCCTCCTAGTGAAATAGTTTTTCCTAATAGCCAACCTAGACCTTCCCCACTGCAACTTGAAACCATTGCTCCTCATTTTGCCATCTGTCACTTCTGAGAACAGCCTCTCTCCATCCTCTTTGGAATCTCCCTTCAGGTAGTTAAAGGCTGCTATCAAATCCCCCCTCATTCTTCTTTTCTATAAACTAAGCAAGCCCAAATTCTTCAGCCTCTCCTCATAAGTCATGTGCTCCAGCCCCCTAATCATTTTGGTTGCCCTCTGCTGGACCCTCTCCAGTGCATCCATATCCTTTCTATAGTCGGGGGGGGGGGGGAGGCCCAGAACTGGACGCAATACTCCAGATGTGGCCTCACTAGTGCCAAATAAAGGGGAATAATAACTTCTCTAGATCTGCTGGAAATGCTATTCCTAATGCACCCTACCAACCATTAGCCTTCTTGATTACAAGGGCACACTATTGACTCATATCCAGCTTCTCATCCACTGTAATCCCCAGGTCCTCTTCTGCCAAACTGCTGCTTAGCCAGTTGGTCCCTACTGTTCCAGAATAGTTATTCTGAAATAGCTTATTTCGAAATAGCACATCTACACTGCAGGGAAGCCTCAAAATTAGTCCAAGGCAGGCTTCCCTAATGTAGACATGCTATCTCGATTTAGAGCCCCAGGAGGAATACCTTAGAATGCCCTGGTGAGAGGCTATTTTGAAATAACAGTAGTGGAGTGTTTACACATGCCTTATTTCAAAATAGCTATTTCGGAATAGGTGTTATTCTTCATAAAATGAGGTTTACAGAAGTCGGAATAAGCTGTCTGTTATTTCAAAATCATGGAATTGCTGTGTAGACGCTCGCATAGTTATTTCAGAATATTCTGAAATAACTGTGCAGTGTAGACATAGCCTAACAATGCTTGGGATTCTTCCATCCCAAGTACAGGACTCCGCACTTGTCCTTGTTGAACCTCATCAGATTTCTTTTTGCCCAATCCTCCAATTTGTCTAGGTCACTCTGGACCCTATCCCTACCCTCCGACATATCTACCTCTCTCCCTAGCTTAGTGTCATCTGCAAACTTGCTGAGGGTGCAATCTATCCCCTCATCCAGGTCATTAATAAAGCTGTTGAACAAAACCAGCCCTAGAACTGACCCTTGGGGCACGCCAATTGATACCGACCACCAACCAGACATCAAGCCATTGATTACTACCCACAGAGCCCGACAATCTAGCCAGTTTTCTATCCACCTTGCAGTTCATTTGTCCAATCCATACTTCCTTAACTTGCGGGAAGAATACTGTGGGAGACCGTATCAAAAGCTTTGCATGTCCACCAACTTTCCCATATCCCCATATCCCCAACTTTCCCATATCCCCATATCCACAGAGCCAGTTACCTCATCATAGAAGACAATCAGGTTGGTCAGGCGTGACTTGCCCTTGGTGAATCCATATTGACTGTTCCTTCCAAGTGCTTCAAAATGGATTCCTTGAGGATCCCCCTCCATGATTTTTCTGGGGACTGAGGTGAGGCTGATTGGTCTGTAGTTCTCTAGATTGTTCTTCTTCCCTTCTTTAAATATGGGCACTACATTTGCTTTTTTCCAGTTGTCCGGGACCTTCCCCGATTGCCAGGAGTTTTCAGAGATAATGGCTAATGGCTCTGCAATCACATTCCCTGTCCCCAATGGCTCTCAGTCACAGTCTCCTTCCGCAGGCTTGTTGTCCAATCTCAATGTTGCCACTGGCTCCAAGCCTTTTTGCTCAGCCAGTGCCAGTTCTTTCACTGCAGCCCAGCTCCTCATCAGTCTGTCTCCTTCCCCCGATCCCTTTGGTTCCTAGTCTCAGTCTCTTTACCTGGCTAATCCCACTCTTCCTTGATGGCTCCTCATCCAGTATGTTGTCTCCCACTCACTGTGATCCAGTTTATGCCTTCCCCCATTTCCCTGCCTTGTTCCTGTACTAGTATCCTTACCCATCCAGTCCCAGTCTCCCCACCAGGCCAATTCCCAGTCTCAGTTTTGCTCTGTCCCTCCTGCCAGCCTCTGGTGCCAAATCCCCTTTCCCAGGCTCCTTTTCCCAATCTATGCCCCTCCTAAATCTTGGTCTTATCCCATCTGTATTCAAACCAGGAAGCTTCCTTGTCCACACTACTTAGCGCTACTAGGGTGAGGTGGGGCACCAGGGGGTGCTCCCAGCTTTCAGTTCTAGTGCTTGAACCTGGTTCAAGAGTGAAAGTCCTACTCAGCCCTGTGGAGGAGATGGAATCTTTGGAAGTTTAGCTCCAAAACTCTAGCTAGTCTCTACTGAGTAAGTGCAAAGTATGATTTCCCAAAGGTTTATAATATGGACAAATCTAGGCAGATTTTCATGGGGATGGCACATATCTGACCTGAGAGACACCCATTTGCTCCACAGAAAGGGGTGCTTCTCAAATAAAATGTTGCCACAATTCATTAACATAGACACAAAAACCCCAACCAAAAAAAAAAAATTGTTTCCTTTACCTCGTGCTTGGAAATGGTGAACTGTTTTAACTGAAATTTTCTACAAAACAACAACAACAACAACACCAGCCTGAAGCAGACATCTGGTATGAAAAATTTCTTCCCAAATGGTTAAAGTTTGGCAAAGTTGTAAGCAACAAGGTCTTATAATGGGAAATGTTGGGTAACCTTAATAATAGGCAGTGCTATCAGCCTCAGCTATAATTACTATTTTTATCTTTTTAAGACTATATTGTTATAGGGTTTAAAGAATACAAGTAGAGTCAGCACATCTAATAAATGCCTCAAATCTCCACATTATGATGAAAGCAAAACAAAGAGTCGATTTTGTAGTTGAATAGACGTATTTTGTGATATGTAAATAATATAATATATTGTCCTAATATCTTCCAGACAAGACACTAAAGTATGTCTTCTCATGCTGATCTGCTGGGTTTCCTCGATAAGAGTTACAAAAGATTGTGGCACTTTGATAATCCCAATGATGTGGCTAATGTTCATTCTCTCAGTTGTTGTTCAATAAATGTCTGTATAACAGTTTAAAAAATAATAAAATGGGTTCTTGCATCCGAGGGATTATGAATGAATAATAGGCAAACAATCTCTCCCCTGTTCCCCGAAATGGCTGCTTTAGTTGTCTGCACAATAAAGGCTGGATCTAAACCACTGTGGAAGTTTTTTAACAGCCTTTGAACCAGGCACTGTCTTCTGTAAAAATATTTATTTCAGAATGTCTTTTATATCTTGTTCATGTCACAACTTGAATCTAACAATCGGTGACTGAGCCTATCCCCAACAACAGCTGCATCATTTTTGTCTAGCTTCAAAATATCTTGTTCCTTTGCTATTTTCCTTATGTTGGCTAAATCCGAAAAAACATGCCAGCTCAAGTGTGATTTTGCTCTTTGAACACACAATGGCAGGTGCTGTGCATTGTTTGGGCCAAAATCTGTTCTCAGTTGTACTCATGCCATGCCACTGAAGTCATGGGTGTGACCCCATTGATGATAACAGGTATAACTCAGGACAGAATTTAGACCCTTGTAATTAACCACCTAATAATGCCTAGGGAAAGCGAAGTAAAAGGATGATGTGGCAGCCTATACTGACACTAGGCACTGTGAGCCTAACAAATAATAAGCTAGGTGGGGCAGTTGATTAATAGACCAGTCTTTCATCTCTGAAAAATCTAGTCTCAAAACAGCTTTATATCACCATTTAAAATGCATTTGGAGATTTAGCCAAGTTTCTAATGTTAATTAGTCCACAGGACAAAAACACCACACATATATGCTTTTGGATAAATGGCAAGTGTTGCATTAAAGAGTTATAGGACTGAAATAAAAAGGATGTAAAATAAAAGATTAGGACAGAGGGAATATTGTCAGTGATTATACGATAGATTTCTTGTCTTTGGGAAGAGGGACAGAGATCAGAGGAGGAGAGAAAACTTTGTGATGGGATTTCCTGGGTGCAGTCTGGGACTTTGGGACCATAGTACCCACTTAATATTTCAGCTTGAGCTGTCTCTCACAGTGCTTTGCAAGTGACAAGCAGCAAACCCCTCCAGGTGTCAGCACAACAGCATGTGAAGCCCCATGCCCAGCTAGATTGCATGACTGTTCCCAGAGCCACCCAGGAATTACGCAAAAGCACCAGCCAAATTCCCCAGGTCCTAGCACTGAACCTCAGAAATACACCACCTTGTGCTGCTCAAGATAAGCAGTGGAAATTTCTGAATTGGTTCCCCACTTCATCAATGGAAAGTAGACATACACCAGCCTTTGTAAAATCTGAGCAAATTTACCAAGTAGGCAAACTCACTGGTAAAAATAAACGGTAGAACAAGTTTATTGATTATAATTGATAGATTTTAAATTACTATAAATGATAGGCAAAAAGTTAGAAATAAAATATAAGGATGCTGTCTAACCCTACTTGGCTGAGCACCAACTAGATTAAGCAGTTTTTCTCTCCCCACTGGATGTTTATTGCAGTTCATACAACACAGATTTCACACTTAAAATCTGAGACAGTCTCCTCTGATGGAGTTTTCAGTCTCCTCTATTTCAATTTCCAATAGCCATGGGGAAGGCCAGGACAACCCCCCCTTCCAGCCCACGACTCACCTCTCTCTGCCTCTGCCCCACTTCTTCCGCAGGCTCCTCCCAGCAACACTGCCCAGAGGACTAGTGGGGGTCTGGCACCAGCTGTAGGAGGGGTTCCTCCCTGCACTCACTGGCAGTGGTGTGTGCCAGGGAAGCAGAGTGATGTGGCCACGGCCTCCTCCAGGTGCTGGCCACATTACTCCACTTCTTGCCAGTGAGTGTGTGCATGGGGGGAGGGACGGGAATTTCCATCCCTCCCCTGAGTGATGTGGCAGGGAGCAGGGGGAGTGGAGTTGTGTTACTCTGCTTCCCCACACCACTGCCGGTGAGTGTGTGTGTGTGGGGGGGAGAATCCCTGCTGCAGGTACAGGACCCCCCACTAGTCCCCTGGTCCACCCATAAGTTCTGACCCTTTACCCCTCTCACCCACGGCCTTTGGGGGTCACATGCCCCTTTGGCCGCCCTCACGTTTCACCCCTAAATACACCACTTCTGCATGTGTAGGTCACTCTTCTTTCTGTGCTCTGAACAAACCCAGATGACTCAGATGGATGCATTGTGGTGAGCCACCCTCCATCTTTGAGCAGGAAGAAAGATATAACTTTTGCTTCTCAGTTGGCAATGAAAACTGCTAATGAACTTGATTCCTGGCTCCATGGATCTGCTTCCAAACAACTTTTTGGCTCTTGGGTCAAGATTGGGCTCTGAAAGGTATTAGGCCAGACAAGCACTAAGGGCACCCAAAAGAGCATATAGCTCATAGTTATAAGAACGTGTTAATTAAATATTCTTTATATAAAATTATAGTACCAGAGCAAATAAAGGCAAATTACAAGCATGCAAAACTCTCTCTTAGCTGACCTCAGAAACCATCATTATTGTTAGGACCTCAAAGGTATGAATAGAATGTACTTACTATGCCCTCTAAGGACAAAATCCTTTGTCCCAAGTTAGAGTCTGAAAGACTGTGGACTAAGTACTTGTCTACATACGGAAATTGATGGGAATAACTATTGTGGAATAAGCTACAGCCAGTCCCCGAGTTACGAACGCATCGACTTACGACCGTTCATATTTACGACCAACCTCCTATACAGCCGGTCCCTGACTTACGAACGAAATCCGCACTTACGAACAGCACGGCCATACGTAAGTGAATGTAATCCGACTTACGAACAGATCGAGTTATGACCTAGTGTTTGGTACGTAACTCGTTTGTAAGTCGGGGACCGGCTGTATTCCATAATTCCCTATGGCCAACTCTACACTAATTGGAAGATTAATTCTGCAGCAGTCGATCTTCCAGGGTTTGAATTAGTGGGTCTAGTGAAGAGCTGCTAATTCGAACTCAGAGGCACGGGTAGTCCTGCTCCTCACAAGGAGTAAGGCAAGCCAATGGGAGCATTTGCTCCCATTCACCTCTCATTGTGTGGATGGCCAGAAAACACTATTTAAGATACGTTGACTCCAGCTACATAATTAATGTAACTAGAGTTGAGTATCTTAAGTTGATTTTCCCCTTTAGTGTAGACCTGGCCTTATAGAATAAGAGTACTTTATTCTGTAACAATTAATGCACTTTGTGAATGTACAAATTATTCCAGAATAAAATTATTTTATATTCCAGACTAGAGTGTTTCAGGGAGACTCATAGGCTAGGTCTACACAAAAGGGGAAAGTCAACTTAAGATGCGCAACTCCAACTACATTAATTACATAGCTAGAGTTGACATATCTTAAATCACATTTTTGCACTGCCCATACAGCAGGAGGTCTACAGGAGCAAACACTCCCATCAGCTTCCCTTACTCCTCATGAGGATCAGGGCTACCAGTACCAACGGGGATGCACTCTCAGTTCAAATTAGCAGGTCTTCATTAGACCCACTAAATCAAACCCTGGAAGACTGACAGCGGTAGCATCGATCTTCTGCATAGTGTAAACATGCCCTAACAGAGTATCAATATGGGGAGCTATTCTGGAATAGCTGTTGTGGAAAAAAAAGCTTTTTCTAATAGGTATTCTGGTCAATTTCCCTTGTAGACAAGTTCAGAGAGGCCATGTTTACACTTGGAAAAATATATTTTTTTACAATGAAACATCTCACAGATGATAATGAATTAATTATAAAAACCCAGAGTAGGTAGGGAGGTAGTAGTCTTACCAAGGCCCTTTATTAAATTTACTAAAACAAGCTAGACCAGTATAACATACTGAAAGCAAATATATAGGTGTAAATTCTTGTATACTGGTATAAACGCCTTTATATCACTGTAAATGGATTCTCATTAGGGGATTGCACCAATGTAACTATTTTTTTCTACTGATTTAGTTAAATTAATGCAAAAGCTGTGTGTTGTCAAGCCTCTGACTGAAGGATCTCACATCTCAGCAGACAGTGTCAAGATTGCTTCACACAAGCTGTTACGAATATGGTGTCAAATAAATACATGTTAATGCCATGTTGCTGCAAAAGCCTAACTTCTTTTGCATTTGGATGTTTAAAAGAAACACAGAGATTTAACTGAATATGGTGTAACCTTTGTTAAGACAAACCACAAAGTAGCACTGTGTTGTGTATAGTCTATAGTTATTTTGGAATAACTATCAACAGTTAACAGTTTGTAAACAGACAGATGCTTGGAAAATCAGGCTGAATTAAAGTCAGTTGTTTGTAGCCTTAGAGAAAATGAACCAGAAGCTGGCTACAGAAATCTGTTATAATAAATCATTACATTCTATCAGAGGTACCTCTTCCAGAATAAGAATATTCCTTTGTGCCTGAGGCACAAGTTGATAAGCAGTAAGGGGTTCTAATGCCCACATCATGAGTACAATAGATCTTGCTTAAGAATCAGATAGCATACATTAATTTATTGTAAGTCATTCTATTTTTTTTCTTCAGACATTCTTCTGTGTATCATTAAAGCTTCCCCCATTGTTTGTGCTGGAATAAGAGCATAAGAACATAAGAACGGCCGTACTGGGTCAGACCAAAGGTCCATCTAGCCCAGTAGCCTGTCTGCCGACAGTGGCCAGCACCAGGTGCCCCAGAGAGGGTGGACCGAAGACAATGATCAAGCAATTTGTCTCCTGCCATCCTTCTCCAGCCTCTGACAAACAGAGGCCAGGGACACCATTTCTATCCCCTGGCTAATAGCCTTTTATGGACTTAACCTCCATGAAATTATCTAGCTTCTCTTTAAGCTCTGTTATAGTCCTAGCCTTCACAGCCTCCTCTGGCAAGGAGTTCCACAGGTTGACTACACGCTTTGTGAGGAAGGACTTTCTTTTATTAGTTTTAAACCTGCTACCTATTAACTTCATTTGGTGTCCTCTAGTTCTTCTATTATGGGAACTAATAAATAACTTTTCTTTATTTGCCCTCTCCACACCACTCATGATTTTATATACCTCTATCATATCCCCCCTCAGTCTCCTCTTTTCTAAACTGAAAAGTCCCAGTCGTTTTAACCTCTCTTCATATGGGACCCGTTCCATACCCCTAATCATTTTAGTTGCCCTTTTCTGAATCCTTTCCAAGGCCAAAATATCTTTTTTGAGGTGAGGAGACCACATCTGTACACAGTATTCAAGATGTGGGCGTACCATAGTTTTATACAGGGGCAGTAAGATATTCTGTGTCTTATTTTCTATCCTTTTCTTAATAATTCCTAGCATCCTATTTGCCTTTTTGACCGCCACTGCACACTGTGTGGAAGTTTTCAGGGAATTATCCACGATAACTCCAAGATCTCTTTCCTGATTTGTCGTAGCCAAATTAGTCCCCATCATACTGTACGTATAGTTGGGGTTATTTTTCCCAATGTGCATTACTTTACACTTATCCACATTAAATTTCATTTGCCATTTTGTTGCCCAATCACTCAGTTTGGTGAGACCTTTTTGGAGTCCCTCACAGTCTGCATCTATCTTGACTATCCTAAACAGTTTGGTATCATCCGCAAACTTTACCACCTCACTGCTTACCCCTTTCTCCAGATCATTTATGAATAAGTTGAACAGGATTGGTCCCAGGACTGACCCTTGGGGGACACCACTAGTTACCCCTCTCTATTCTGAAAATTTACCATTTATTCCCACCCTTTGTTTCCTGTCTTTTAACCAGTTCTCAATCCATGAAAGGACCTTCCCTCTTATCCCATGGCAATGTAATTTACACAAGAGCCTTTGGTGAGGGACCTTGTCAAAGGCTTTCTGAAAATCTAAGTATACTATATCTACTGGATCCCCCTTGATATCTACTGTCTCCAAATCTGGATCATTCCTTCACTGAGAGTTCTGAGTGTGCACAGAATGCCAGACTGGGACCAACATGGCAAAGAGAAATCAGAAATATTTGGGGCTGTGATGGGGTTGGTAAAAATGCTATATAATCCCACCATTAATACATTAGTTCTGAGATAATCAGTTGTTCAGCAGCACCCTTTCCAACTAATTAGACTGCAGCTTTTCTTAATAAAGTCTGACGTCCCACCAGAAGCAAGGATAACAAACATTCCAGTCCGCCAATCCAGATTCCCCTTCTGTGTAGAGCTGGACGAGAGCACAGTCTCAGCAAAATTGTAGAACTCTCAGAAGTGAATCAGGGAAGCCAACTGCTAACCTTCTCATTTTAACTTCAGAGTGCCTCATGTTAGTGATGTAACAAAAACAAATAATAGCTGTTGCCTAACAGTCATTATTACACTACGTAAGCCATTCCGTTTTCTGGGATTGGAACAGAAAGGAATTGTTCATTTAAATTTAAATACAGTTGATTTTCTAGATGTCTGTTTGTCATACTATTGGCTTGTTGTTCATTCAACTGGGTTTCTAAATACTAAAATAACTTGTTCTAAGAGCTACACGCAGGTAGCCATTTGAAGTACATAAAAATGGCTCTCATAACAACTTTTCCAAAGCCATTCAGCCCATTTCAGAGGTAGAATAGAATCTAGGTTACACAACTCCCTTCTTCAGTGTTCTAGTCACTAGGCCTTGATGCTTTCCATAATTCTTACTAAAACAAGTATGATGAGGGGCCTAAATTGGAGTCCAGCTCACAATGGTTTGCTCTATCATCTCTGTATGCCTTTCTAAAGATGGACCCCCAAATGTTCTAAAACATATTAATACCAGTTTTCACATTAAGGCTACATCTACACTGCAGCACTATTTTGGGATACTGAAGTATCCTGAAATAGCTATCCTGCGTCTTCACAACAAGCCCGTTATTTCGGGCTCTCTATTCCGATGTCTCTGTAAACCTCTTTCTATGAGGAGTAAGGGACGTTTCGGAATAGCGCTTTATTTCAAAATTTGGTGCTGTGTAGACAGCACCAAATGACAAAATAAGCTACTTACCAATGACTTGTCAATGATTTGCCAGTGACTTTCACTTGCCAGTGAAATTCAGAAGTTTTACCGCAAAAAGCCACCGCCATGAGAGGCATATATATCTCTTACCACCAATGTTTTTCATAGAATCACAGAACTGGAAGGAACCTTGAGAGGTCATCAAATCCTGACCCCTATACTCGTGGCAGGACCAAGCACCATCTAGACCAGGAGTGTGCAGTAATTTTTGATGGGGGCCACTCCAAGAATTTGGTAAGTGGTCAAGGGCTGCGCTCTTCCATGATATTAATAGAGGAGGTACAGTGTCTGGGATGGAGATTGGGTGCAGAAGGGAGGTTGGGGTATGGAATTTGGGTGTAGGAGGGGGTGTGGGATTTGGGAGAGAGTTTGGGTGAAGGAGAGTGCTGAGGCCTGCGGCAGAGGACTGGGGTGCAGGAGGTGGTGCAAAATCTGGGAAGGGGTTCTGGGAAGGATTGGAGTGCAGGAGAGGATTCTGACCTGGAGGAGTGTTGTGACTTAGGGTAAGGGTACAGGAGGGGGCAGAGGTTTGAGTTGTGACCAGGGGCAGGGGATTGGGGTTCAGGGTCTGGGAAGCATATGGGTGCAGGAGAGGATTATGACATGGAGGAGGGGTGCAGGAGGGAGTACAGGGTCTAGGAAGGGATTGTGACCAGGGGTAGGAGATTAGGGTGCAAGTTCTGTTAGGGGGTTGTGACCTGGGACAGGGGTATAGGAAGGGGGTTGTGACCTGGGGTAGAGGATTGGGGTGCAGGGTCTTGGAGAGCGTATGGGTGCAAGAGTGAGGATGCAGATAGTTTGTGTTACATGGGCTAGGGGTGCAGGAGGGGGAGCAGAGGGTCGGGAGGAGTGTGTGGCTGGGGTTCCAGAGGCAGGCTCTGGCTGGGAGGCACTTACCTCTTCCTGCCTGTCCCACCCCCACACACTGCTCAGAGCAGCTAGCTGTGGGGGTTATGTGCTTCTCTGAAGGCTGCGAGTCTGAGGAGAGGAGGGAAGAGTACTTCATGCACCTGGATACTGGCCAATGGGAACTGTGAGATTGCATTGGGGGTAGGGGTAGTGCATGAGGCCTCTCTCGTTATCCCAAGGCCTGCAGCATTCAGAGAACCTCATGGCCCTGGCAGCCGGCTACTCTGAGTGGCATGTGGGGACAGGGCAGGCAGGGAGCCTAGCTGAGGTTCCTGCTGGGCTGTGAGCTGGATCCGGTGTTTTGACAGGCTGGATCCAGCCCATGGGCCATATTTTGCCTTCCCCTGATCTAGACCACCCCTGACAGCTATTTGTCTACCCTGCCCTTTCCGCAGTACTCTTTCTAAGGTAGTAATTTCCCATTTTGTATGTTGTTATGGATTGTTTCTTCCTAAGCGGAGTAATTTGCATTTGTCCATACTGAATTTCATCCTATTTACTGCAGACCATTTCTCCAGTTTGTCCAGATCACTTTGAATTTTCATCCTATCCTCCGAAGCACTTGCAACCCTCCCCACCCTGCAACTTGGTATCATCTGCAAATGTTAAAAGCTTACTCTCTGTGACATTATCTAAACAATTGATGAAGATATTGAATAGAACTGGTCCCTGACGTGATCCATGCAAAACCCCATTTGTTATGCCCTTCCAGCATAACTGTGAACGACTGGTAACGATTTTCTGAGAACAGTTTTTCAACCAGTGATGTACCTGCCTAATAGGAGCTCCATCGAGGATGTATTTCCCTAGTTTGTCAATGAGAAGGTCATGTGAGACTGTATCAGAGGCTTTACTAATACTACATATACCACTTCTCCTATATCCCCCCTATCCTATTTTGATTTGGAAACACTGAAACACCTTTAGCAAAAACAAAAGATAATTATGTTAAAATGTTTCATTTCAGTAATGCTGATATGTTTCATTTAGATGCGAAAATCTTATAATAGAGACAAAAGAAGGTGAGCTATTATCTTCTTTTGGAACTTCTATTGGTGGTAGGGGCAAGTTTTGAACTTTACAGAGCTCTTCTTCAACAAACCTTATAAATTGCCTGCCTCTCCAAACCACAGTGCTCTTACATATATATTTTAGGAACTTTATAAAAAGGCTGTGTCCTGCATCACTGTCCCTACTCTTCTCTGTTCTCCTGCCATGGATCAAAATGCTAATATGTTCAGTGCAATGTTTTTGTCCTTACATAATTTGCTCACACATTACTTCATTCAGGAATTAATGAGCATCTTTCTGTCATAATCCAATACCCATACCTAGAGCCCTGCAAATCCATGGATATCTGCTTAATATCCACAGGTATCTGCATCCATGGATGTCAATGAGGATATCCACAGCTCATTGTGGATACAGATGTGGATGCTGATACAAATTTTGTATCCATGCAGGACTCAACCCATCCCTCTCCAGAACACCTGAAAAAAGGATTAAATCTGGTTAGGAAAACCACCCAAAATTATCAGCATTGACTTTCAGGTTTCATATGTACAGGAAAGCTGGAAGATATATTAATCATCTGTCATCTCCCCTCCCCTCCCCCCCCAAAAAAGCAGACATGGCTAGGAATGTTATAACGACTTGCAGAAAGACAAGGTAGATGACGTAATATATTTTACTGGCAACTTCATTACCTCTCTCACCTTGTCTTTCTAATATCCTGGGACCAACCTGGCTACAACTATTCTACATAAAGACCTGCACATTATTGTAGTTTTTCCAGGTGTCACAGAAGGAATTTAAAATATATTCCTTATAACCTACACAAAATGCAGCCAGACTTTTTAAACACTGAAAGCTAGGTTCACCAAACAAATCACATCATGCCACATAAACAGGCTAGTAAAATATAAAATATTGCTGACTGGATTTTTTTATATTTTTATCCTAATTATATTTGCATGATGTGCTCAGAGGATTTTGGGTATGAAGCAGTGAAATAAAAAGAAAATATACATATAAGTGAAAATAAATGAGCACCTAAGAGAGGGAGAAAGACAGCATTTTTACATGGATTTTAAAATCATTTTAACACAAAACAAAGTAATTAGTTACAAAAAAGTGTTAGATTTACACATATGCATAATACAAATGATAATTAGAATAATTATGAGTTGCAAGAAAATTATACCACCTCTATTATCTGGAAAGTTTCTGAAGTGCTTTATAAACTTGTAGGGATCACTCATGTATCATTGAATGCAGCCACTTCCGGCATGAAATGTGGAAGTAATTCCATTCCAGTAACATAACACAGCAGTTTCTTCAAAAAGGACAGTAAAGAGCTATTGTGATGGCATTAGAGCTTATAGATTCATGGGGCCAGATTGCCTCCTCCCATGGATAAAACTAATGTTACAGGCGCTAAGGGAAAAGAAAACTCTATGAAGACCTCAAGAAGAGAAAATCAGTGCAGTTTATGGTAGGACAAAGAATACTGAAAGAGGAGAAATGGGGAATTATGTAAATCCCTTCATGTCATAGCAAGGCTGGGGCAAATCAGAAGAGGGTGAGGAGCAAAGAGAAAAGTGAAAAAATGAATCAGGATAAAAACCAAAGTAGCAGGAGAAGTTTTAGAGATTGGCAGAAAGAGAAGATGGGAAGCCTGAAATAAGACAAGTTTTGAAATGAGTGGGAGGGACAATAAGCAATGAGTGTCCTATGCTTTATAGAGTAAAATAGGGGACAGATAATCAGAGAAAATGATGATGTGCGTTGGTGTATGTGTGCTTTAAACAGGTCACTTTCGGCTAAGGGCACAACTTTAAAAATGTCACTCTCCTTTCTCCTCTATGCTTTTCTTTCCCTCCCTTCCCAGATATTTAGTTTTTTGTTCTTTTTTCCTATTCTTGCCTTATTTTAAGAAAGAAAGAAAGAGAATTTAGTGGAGTCCAGGTCTCAAAGATTCAAGTGCTTTCAAATTGCTTTTCAAGCCTACCTTTTATTCTAGCAACATGACTTTCTCCGGAAACCCTTGCGACATCTGTACTTTACTTCAGTCCATGGTGCGGAGGGAATAAATACTGCCACCAGCACTGGCCAGACAACTGAGGCCATGAGATGGTTTTGGTCACTGATTTTGTGTAAATTGAAAAAAAAATCTGAATGATGCCCAAAGTCAATATTTATGAGGGGATGAAATTGGCAGGAGAGTTGAGCCTTTATTGCCATGTGAAAGAAAACTTCATATTTCAGAAAGTAAGTATTGCCTGTCTCAATAAAAGGGGAGCTTGCATAACATATGTTCAGATTTTCCTTCCTTTCCTACTCATCTGACAGAGAAATTAAATACAAAATTCTATTTTCCTCCCTACTTCACAGCTCATGCAGTGTCATGTTGCAATCAATAATTTTTGAGTTAATTGAAAGTAGGTGTTTGTTTAAATTGTGAAATCTGATATCTTTGTAATAAATATATTCAGCAATAGATTGAGGTATTGCATGATAAACATTGGTAAAACAAATAGGCTAAACTTATCAGAAGGAAAATATACTCGCATTAATTTCTTGTTTACCCAAAGGCTTCAAAATATTTTAATAATAAATCTAAGAATAATATTACTTCAAATGTTCTTTAACTTTCGTGGTTATGCAGATAGAATTCAAACCTGCATGCGTTATTTGGGCCAAAACTTCCATTGCTTTCAAGCAGGCCCCAAACCCTTAAAACCAGATTGAGGATAATTGGCTGTAAATAAAAATCTATAGCCTACACTAGCACTCATTTTTAGACTTGGTAGCATAATTCAATGATTGTGCTTCCTAACTGTTTCATTGTATGGACATTGTGCAAGATCTTTAGCTGATGTAAATGAGCATATTCATGGGTGGTAGTTCAATAAGTGGCCCACAGACCAGACATGGTTTGCCAGAGTTAGTGCCTGGCAGGCCACGAGATGCTTTATTTACCTGTGTACCCACAAGTATTGCTGCTAGCAGCTCCCATTGGCCGTGGTTCACTGTTCTAGGCCAATGAAAGCTGCAGGAAGAGTTGTGGGCCGGGACATCACTTCCTGCAGTTCCCATTGGCTGGGAACAGCAAACTGCAGCCAATGGGAGCTGTGAGCAGCCCTAGGTTGCAGATGCACAAGAGCTAACCCTGAGGAACTGAATCCAGCCCACAGGTAGCTTATTGCGCACCCTGGCATAGTGCCACTAGGGTTGCCAACTTACTAATAACCTTCCTCATCCGTTCACTGAGGGTATGTCTACACTACAGAGTTTTGTTGGAAAAACGGCCTCCAGGTTATGAGCCCCCCTCCCTCTCCAGGTTATGAGCCTCCCTCCCCCTGCCCATCTTTTCTTAATGTTACATCAATACAGTCTTTGTTTTTTTTTCAAAAGCAAACAGGTGTGTTTATGGAGAGGTCAGGGAAAGGGCGAAGGGAGGGGGTGTGGTGGCGAGGGATAGGGCTGCAAGCCAGAGGCCCCTGTTGTGGAGGCCCTCGGGTGAGTTACGGGGTCCTTGAGAGAACCTCTCCTTCAGGGCCTCCCGGATGTGCACCCCCACCTGATGGGACTATTGAATGGCAGCTGTCCTTGACTGCTTGAACACTCACCCCTCGCCACCGGTGTCAGCCCTCCACCCCGGGAGGAAGGCCTCCCCCTTCCTCTCCACAATGTTGTGGAGGACACAACATGCCACAACCACCTCGGGGATATTGTGCTCCCTCACATCCAGGAGGGTCAGCAGGCACTGGAAATGTACCTTGAGGTGGCCAAAGGCACACCTGACCTGGATCCAGGCCCGGTTCAGGTGGGCATAGAATTGGTCCCTGCTGGGGTCCAGGTGGCCGGTGTATGGCTTCATAAGCCATGGCATGAGAGTGTAGGCCGTGTCCCCCACGATGCACAGTGGCATCTGCACGTCCCCACCGGCAAAGTCCCGGCGGGGAAAAATGTGCCTGCCTCCAGCTTGTGGTACAGGCTGGAGTTTCTGAACACTCGGGCATTGTGTGCCTTGCCCGACCACCCAACAAAAATGTTCGTGAAGTGTCCATGGTGGTCGACCAGGGCAGGGCTGGCCTTACCATGAGGCAAACTGAGGCGGCCGCCTCAGGTGTCAGACAGTGGGGGGGCGCCACTAGGACCCAGAGTGTAGAAAATTGTGTCTGCTGCAGGTGCATATGTATTCTCTCCTCTCTAGATGCACAGAGATGGTGGAGTGCTGTGCTGGAGGAAGGACGGCATAAGAGACATAACAGGCAGGCAGGAGAACAGGTGGCATGGGGGCATCATTTGAGCTCCCCACCTCAGGTGCCAAAATGTTGTGGGCCAGCCCTGGATCAGGGCCTGCAGCACCATTGAATAGTAGCCCCTCTGATTAATGTACTGGGATGCTCAATGGTCCGGTGCACAGATCGGGATGTGGGTCCCATCTATGGCTCTGCAGCAGTTTGGGAACCCCAGGGCAGCAAATCCAGCCATGACTGAGTCCAGGTCTCCCAGACAGATGACCCTCCACAGCAGGATTGACTTGATGGCCCTCACAACCTGCAGAAGGAGACAAACACACAAAACAGAGAATGAGAGAGGGAGTGCCTGAGCCCTTGGGAGGTGGCCAACCCCCCTTTCATCCCCTCTCCCCACTCAAACACCTGAAGAGCCACCCCCTCTGAGGCCAAACCCCCAGCAGCAGGGCTGTGTGAGGGTAGGATGGCACAACACTCCAGGGACAGGTCTTCTGCTCCCCACTCACCCCCCACAGCACCCAACCTCCCTTTCCCTAAGGTCCCCCTTTAAAGGACTCCCCTCCCCTGCTGGGACTACAGCCTGAGAGTGTCTTACCTCCATGAGGACGGCCCCGCCGGTGGACTTCCCCACGCCGAATTGGTTGCCCACCAAACGGTAGCTGTCAGGGGTGGCGAGCTTCCAGAGGGCAATTGCGACCCGCTTTTCCAGGGGGCTGGCAGGTTGTAGGTGGGTGTTGCGTCTTTGGAGGGTGGGGGCGAGCCAGGTACATAGCTCCAAAAAGGTGGCCTTCCACATGTGGAAGTTTTGGAGCCACTGCTGGTCATCCCACTCCTCCATGATCAGCCGGTCCCACAAGTCCGAACTGGTGTCAAGCCTCCAAAAATGCCTCTCCACAGTGAGTTACGGTTGCCAGAATGTAGCTCCTGCACCGAGGGAGAGGGTCCCCAGAATGAGCTCAGGGTCCAGCTCGGTCAGGACCAGGAAGGCAGCTTGCACAAAGTGCTGCAAAAACTGCAGCATGGCCGTGGGGAGCCATCGCATGCCATGGGGTAGCTCCAGCTCCATGGCACAAAGAACAAAGCTGTGGCATCCAAAAAAGAACAGGGCAACTACAGCAGGCATTGCAAGAGCTCTGCTGTCCCTCGAAGAGGTAGCAAGCATGCAGCAGAAGCAGAGAAACAGCTGTCTGGGGCAGGGCCCTTTAAGCGTGTGTCTCTGCAAGGCTCTGGCACCGGCACTGGGAACCAACTGGTGACCTAAAGCCCTGCCTGAAATGGTTCCCGGTGGCCTTTTATGCAATAGAGTGTCCAATCAGTCTGGACGCTCTCTTTCGAAAAAGCACATCGCTTTCTTGATGCGCTTTTGTGTGTGGATGCTCTCTTTTGGAGGAAGTTTTTTTGGAAAATCGCTTCTGAAAAAAGCTTCTTCCGAAAGAAGCCTGTAGCTTAGACATAGCCTGAGATGTCGACCATGCCCCACCTTCTCCTGAGGCCCTGACCCTGCTCACACCTTCCCTCCCTCTTTCTATTGTTTGCTCTCTCCACCCTTGCTCATGTGGTCATTTTTAAAGAAATGCTGAAACAGGCATATTTATTGTTTGGACAGATGTATTATAATAAATTCAAGTTTTATTTGTTACAGGACACCGGCAGCAAAATAATCAGAAAGGATTTTTTTTTTAAAAAGCCATTTCACAAAGGTTTTTATGATTCTTTCCCTCCCCTCCTCCCATTTTTCATAACCGGGTCCATGTTTTTTGTTTATTGACGTTATTATAATTTTATGGGCGAAATTAGAACCACACTTTATCATAGTAGCAATGGGTCCATTAAAGGACCACTCCTAAAGCCCAAATACAAAACCATAGGGCACAGAAATGCACTTGTCCAGATACCTATATAATTAAATCTGTAGAAACTGATTCCCACACATACATGCAACTAGACATGTGTATTTATGTATACACATCTAGCATGCACTAACACATATACCTCCACATTATTACAAGTGTTGTTTAGTGCCTAGAGACCCCAACAGATCAGGACTCCAGAATGGCAGATGCTACACATACACATAAAAGAGTCTGCAACAATGAGTTTTTAATATAACTAGACAAAGGTGGTGAGAAATTAATGATACATTGGCTCTTTTGCAATTACTAGACAACAACACTCATGAGATGGGGAAACACATACATCGAACTCCAGAGTGCTGACCCATGGGCTACAGCTCAAATGCCCCCAGAAGAGGAATGGCGGCAGGTAGCAGCAGGAAAAATGTGCGCACTGCCGCTATGCCACCTCTAAGGATGCCAGCCGTGCACTTGAGTGGTGCTCCTTTCCTGCCCTGACCCAGCCAATGGGAGCTGTGCCTGCAGGCAGGAGACAGGACAGTCCACAGTACCCCCGCCATGCAGCCCCTAAGGTTAGGAGTCAGACATGCCGGCTCGTGGGCTCTGCTGCTTCCCTGCAGGCTGCACAGCGGCTAGCAGGGAGTCTGTCAGTCTTGCTGGGGCTGCAAATTGTACATTCAACTGCCCGGCCAGTGTTGCTGAACAGAGCCTCCAGGATTCCTTTTTGACAAGGTGTTCTGATCACCCAAGTTCCACTGAATTAAAAGATTTCTTTCAGACAGGACAAATACTTCTAGGGCCAGATTCTTGGTGGTAGCTAGCTAAAGAGAATGCAAGCAGGAGGGTGCAAAAGCAGGTGGAAACTCATTTTTGTGCTTTCCTGATTCTGGGGCCACTGTCTGCAGGACTAGAACCTCCAAATATGTTAGAGTAATCTGAGAGCTGCTCTGATTTATGTCAACTGCTAGCAGTCCCAGGCATCAGTGATATATAGAAAAGTCTGTCATGGTCCTCTTTATTCCAGCCATGCCCTGTACGTGGGAAGCAAGGAGGTGGCTGATGTACACCACTGGTGTACCTTCTGCACTAAGGTGATCCTCACAAGAATTAGATGCACTAGTGGCTGTACAGTCAGATTTTATTGGTGTAACTGTGTAAAGTGATCTCATTGCACCTATGTATCAACATACAAGCTCTACTCAGAGTTCTACTATCCACCTGTTCTGGAAAAAGGATTTTTTTCTCCAGATCTGATTTCATTTCTGTATCACACAGCTCATAATAGGCTCTATCCTTCAGTCCTTTTAGGTACAACACACATTTAAGTCAATGGATGGTTTCCAGCATGGAAGAGCTGAAGGAATGGTATTACAGCTGTACTCACAGGTACTTTTTTTTTCCCCAAGAAACATATTATGCCATTGTCTTTTATGCAAAACACTCCTCTGTATTCAAGACAGAGTGCTGCTTAAAAATTAATGGTGCAACATAGTTATGGCCATTACATTTTCAAATAAACACAAGAAAAATATTTTTAAACAATTAAACAGTCTAATTTAAGATCTAATTTTTCCTTCTCTGTATTTTAACTCTTCTGATTTTCTCTAGCTGGAATATTGTAAATATTTACCATAAATATTTTGCAAAATGTTTACTTATGTTTCTGCATCATAAAGAATTTCTAATTGAGAATATTACAGCCTTGGTAACAAAGAAAAAATATCTGTATGAATGAGCAATAGGAAGATTTTATTCCAAATGTAATTTTAGTTGAAATATTCTTAAAATTATAATTTGAAAAATGTAATTAATCAACATTCTAAAAGTGTCACTGGAAAAGGTTGGAATTTCTTTCAATTGGTTAGATGCTTTTGCTGTACTCAGGTATGGATTCATTCCAAAGTTTTCATATGAATAGCTTTTAAATTAGCATATTAATTCAGTTAGCTGTTTGCACTTGTTATTCTTGCAAATGTAATTAATTTGCAAGAACAGAAAGCTATCCTGAGAGTATTCCAAACTGATTTGGTCTAAAACCTTAAGTAACCTTAATAGTTGGCTACTACAATACAATAAGTATTGCTGCCCAGACATCACATCAATAAAGATATTTATTGAATAGTGTATTTAGAACATTTCATGTGCCATGTACTGAAACATATTCATTCACATGTACAGCAGAACCTAAGTTTCACTTTGCCAAATTAAGCTGTACACAAAAAATTACCACTCTTTGAAATCCAACAACAGTTCAGAAGTAGCATATAACCAACAAAGCTGCTCTTCATTTCACAGTGTGAGAAACAGTTTCCTTACCTCATTGTTTCAGTACATATCTTTCACTTTTTAGATGCAAGTTTACCACTCTCCCATAGCCCTGTGATTAATCTCTCTCTCTTTTTTTTTTTTTTGTAACAGCAGATGTGACATAGTTATGTCTCAATACTGGAGAACTTTGCAGTTTTGAAACACGTTCTATCTAGGGATCTCTTTACAACTGGGAGTGAGATTATCAGCTCTATTTGAAAGTTGGAGAAACTGAGAAACAGATTTGCCTAAAATCACAATGAAAGTTAGACCCAGATCTTCTTGCTCTGCTCTAATCATTAACCATGCTGTCTTCTGCATGTAGTATATGATAGTCATCATAAAAAGACAGCTTTGAAATATATGTATATTGATCTACATTTTATGACATCATCCAGTGTTTGAACACACATATTCCTGTTACGGCATTCCGGGGAGTTCATCTCCAGATACTAAAGTCATCAGTTTCGGTCTGACCTAATGAAATACCTCTGTACTTTGCTGGAACATTAAAAGGACTCAAATAACATTTTCAGTCTGATGGCATAATTGAAAATTGTAATAAAACCCCCAAAGGCCAGTTAACCAAACAGATATGCCATCATTGTAGTGCATAAAGTATCTACATTCCCAAGACAGATGTGATATAGAATTTTAACAGCACATTTTCTGTGTTTGCCTACCTGTAGTTTCTTTGTGTTCTTTGGTATCATATCCACATTTAGGGCTAGATTGTAAATACAGTGGTATATATAATGAAAATCAGGTACGTGCACTGTCCCAGGAGCAGACCAGAAAGGAAATTATGACTCTTGGTTTGTGAACTGGACCAGTATGCTTTTCCATTGTTAGGTTCAGGGACAACAAAGATGGTTGGATTCCTCTAAAAAATTACACGCACTGGAAAAAGACACTCTGTGTGGGTGGAACCCTACAAACCATACTTTCCATCTCTGATATTTTGTACTTGAGCCAGTTCTTCAGCTGAGCTAGGAACACTAGAACGTAAGTATTGCCATGTGGTCCAATGTCCTGTCTCCAATGCTGGCTAGTACTAGAAGTTTCAGAGTAAAGTATAAGAGCTCTGCAATAGGCAGACATGGGATAATCTGCCCAGCACATTAATTCTCATCCTAATCTCTAATAGTAAATCCTAAAGCACAAAGTTGAATGAGATGAGTTTCCTCTGCCTTTCTTAGGAGAGAGGAGTTTATGTATTAACTGCCTGGGGCACCAAGGCAATAGGACTCTGAAACAACCTGCATTGGTCCAGGAGATGGAGGAATCAGGGGAAAAATATATAGCTTTTGTTCCTAGAGTTTGCTGCTGGCCACTTGGGGCTTAATAGTCTTTTGTTCTCCTTTCCCCCTCCCCCATTACACTCTCTGCCAACTGCTGTCCTAGAACAGTGAGCAAGAAAGGAGGAACAGTGAGAGATAGTCAGGAGGGTTAGGGCCTGTGGCAAAGAAGAGAATCTGTTGCCTCAGACCTATGGAAGTTAATTCTTTGAAGTAGAGAGTAAAGTCAGATATACCCTACGGGGTTAAGTCAACGTAAGATGCGTGGAAGTATCTTCACTTAAATTTGGTACCACTATCATAAATACCTCTCTCCTCTGATTTAGTAAGATTACCTTCTCAAGAAATGTAGAGTCACAATCAATGTAATTAGGTTGATGTGGTGTCAGTGTCGATTATTACTAAATGCTCCAGGTGACGATGCACACTGCCAACACAAGAAGCCAACTGTGCATGCACATAAGTGATTTCATAATTGTGATGGCTGTATGCCAACATAAATTAGGTTGACATCATTTTGTAGTATGAGTGGGTAGAGGGCTGGAAATGAAGTCCACATGAGGAAAAGAAGAAGTTGCTATGTGGAGGGAACTAAAGCTGTGTCTACACTGACTATGTTACAGTGCTGCCACAGCAGTGCTACCACCATAGCACTGTGATGTGGACAATGTAGTCACACTATATGACTGCAGGAGAGCTCTCCCAGTGATATAAAAGACCGCCCCGACTGAGGGGTAGTGGTGCTTCCAGAGATAAAGCGCAGTCTGTACTGGTACTTTTCAGCACTACAACTTTTATCGCTTAAGGGGTGTTTTTTCACATCCCAGAACAACTAAAGTTTTAGTGCTCAAAGTGACAATCCACATATAGTTCAGCTCTGCCTCTGTACCAAGACTGGAAATCACATTCTTAAATTCACTGATATATGGATAGATATAACCAAGTTTTACTTTAATTTACTTCCTATGCAATGCCACTGACATCAATGCATGGGATCTGAGGTGAGAACTGGCCCCCAGAACATTCAAATAAAGTAGAAAAATAAATAAGTAGATGTCCCATCATTTCACTTCCACCCATCGGAGATAATTTTTTTGCCCCAATTTAAAAAATAGCTTGAGTATGTTTAAGAAAAAACAGATCATAGAGAATCTGAGCTGTAAATTTCTCTGATATTTAATCACAGGGAAGCAATGGAACAGATATGCACCACCTACTAGCTGATTGAACCTTCTCTGATAAAACTCGTCTGGGCTGTAGATACCATTCAGAATCCATTCTTCTGGAACTTCTTATGGGCAGCTACATGGAGGAGACTTTATTAGAATTGAATAGTCCATGCCATAAAAGCTATTGCACTGGTACACAAGAAAATATTCTGAATGGCCATTGAAGTTTTACCTACTTATTTTAATCCTTGAATATTAAAATTGCACAAATCTTCAAATTATATTGGATTTGGCTCAGGAAAATCTGTGGGAAATCCTCCCTAGGAGTCCTACTATGTGCACAGACATGAAGATGGCTGCCCAACTTGTATAAAATAAAATGTGGGATGGCACAGTGCTTGCTGTAGAAAAGACTGAACTATGGGGCTTTGTGCCAGGCAACGACAAATTTAATCAATGGGGTGGGTCTACAGGGAATGCAGAAACCACTCCTCTTAGAAACTGCTTCAGCAAAAAATCACTCATGCAGGCAACAATTTCTGCATAAGTACTATACTTTTATTTCTTATCTTATATTTGCTTTGGTGTATGGTACTGTTTCACTCAAGCAAACATATTGCCACATTTTTTGGTTATGAATCGTTACGGGATAGAAATTAGAAGATCAATGGATAATTGTAATGGCTATTTGAAATGATAATTGGTCAGCATAGAAAATGAGATGATACAGCTTCATACATTTTAAATAATTAAGATCTTAAAACCTAAATGAAAAAGTAAAAGAGCTACCCTAGCACAAGGGCTTTTAGATGGGAAGATTATTTTTTTTTTCTTCTTCAATATAAAATCTTTATTTGTTTTTTCTTTTACAAGAGTGAATAAGAAGAGGCCTATGGCACATATTAAGAACAAAATTCAAAAGATCCCTATATATAAATACAATAAGGGGAGGAAAGAAACTACATTCTAGAAGTGTGTGCATAGAACTGGGAAACAACCACTCTTGAACTTTACTGCTGCCTCGGATACTAACCTCTCTCTATTCAAACCTCTTCATCTATAAAACGGATATATTAATATTTTTGTTAATCTCAGATGGCTGTTCTGAACTTTAAATATTGAATATTTGCAAAGTACATTGAAGAAGTGTACTGTTACTATCATCAATACTACTGAACCAGAAAAAAAAACAAAACCCAAACCCAAAAAACCCAACCAACCATTCAGCCAGACAATAAACTGTTGGTCCAGGAAGCAAGATCTAATTTCATAGATAGAAAAAAATGTATTAACGTGAGCCACTTTTCTCGCAAGTAGCATTTACATATTGAAGAAACTCGGAGCAACTATTATTAAATAAAATAAGTGTCACTAAAGAAAAAAGAAGCTGCTATCTTACCACTATGCCATGGATTGAAGTTGCAACTTCCAGGTACACCAAATGGACAATTGGTTCAACTTTGTACAATGTTGAATCTCATCCTGCACCAGACATAAGTTCAGTTATGGAAAATTTTGTTTAATAACGGATCTACAGAAGAAGTACACCATATGAGCCTATGAACTCCCTGCTTTCCCAGAAGCTCTTGCTGCTTAGCTGACTCTTGAAGTGTGAAAAGAGTTCACTGAGAGGCAACAGGATTAGCCTTCCCTTCCCCCGCTTTGCTGAGGGGAAATAAAAGGGTTTGCCCATGACAAGCTCTGCTCAGAACACTTTAGATTTGAAACACAAAACAGAGAAACATAGGCATGTGCATTCATGTACAAAGTTCACAAAGCTGCCATCTTGGCAGTTTAGGGATCAGAAACTTCAAAATTGCTATGTAAAACTATATATCTCAAAAGTCTCAGGCTATGTCTACACTACAATGATCTATTTGCGTACCTATTTGCGTAGTTTTTTTCAGAAGTGGCTTTTCCAAAATTTGGTCCGTCTACACTGGGACTAACAAATAAATAGGATCATGAGTTTTCATGAGTAAAACCCCTTCTGAAGTGGGTTTTACCCACAAAAGCTCATGATCCTATATATTTTTAGAAGCTTCAGGGGGTAGCCAAGTTAGTCTGTTACAGAAAAAAACAACAAATGGTCTAATAGCACTTTATAGACTAACAAAACATGCAGATGGTATCGTGAGCTTTCGTGGGCACAGCCCACTTCTCCGGTCATCTGAAGAAGTGGGCTGTGCCCACGAAAGCTCATGATACCATCTACATGTTTTGTTAGTCTATAAAGTGCTACCAGACCATTTGTTGTTTTTTTCTACATAGTTTTGTTAGTCTCTCAGGTGTCACAGGACTACTTGTTGTTTATATATATCAAGTACATTTAGGGGTAGATTCCACTGCCATTTAAATGAGCAGAAAGATTCCCCATGACTTCGATGAGAGTTGGATTGGGACCTGAGATCTTTCCAATTTTTAGTTTCTTGTGAAAAACCGTGCGAGTAGTCATCATGACACCTCCACCCTTTCACCCCTGACACCACTGCCAGTTCCAGGTCATGCAAATTAACTTTTCACATAAACACACTTTTTCTTATTTGAAATGTCAAAGCCTCCTTCCTGGAAGGTTAAAGTCTGTCTAATGACAGAATCCCTTAGCGTGTTAATTAAACAGGACAATAATAATCCACCAGTGATTTATAGTTAGATGGATTACTAACCCATAGAGGCTGGTCTGATAGGCATTTATTGCCTACTTAACCATTTAAGTATAACAAAAAAAATCATTGTGGCACAAAAGGTGATGAATGTTTCTGCTAAAACAGTCCATTAAGATGATTCATTAACATTACAAAGAGGTCTGAGGCCTGTGTACCACTTGGTGCCTGTAAAAGTCTGGGAAAGTGAGAGGCATTACCATAGGAAATGTTTTATGCTGATATAACCTAACACCCACTTTCCGTAGATAACACGCTTTTTCATTTTACATAACAAGGTCTATGGACACTTTGTACTTTTCATTTCTTCATCTAGAGAGCTTATCTTTATACAGTGACACACAGGAGGAAAGGGGTAATAAAATTTAAAATGCTTAGGAATCCCTTCAAACCTTGCAGACTACTCTTTGAACTGGTGTCATCAGAATGTCAAATTGCTGGTTTCAACACTGAGGAATGAGAATGAGAGTCATGAATTATGGCTAAGAAGGCCTCAACTTTATTAAACACACATAAAATAAAGACTTTTCAGGTCAAATAACAGCACAGAGTGTGGGAGCATAACCGTGAGGAAGAATACCATCTATTCAGCTGAACTGATCGTGGGAGTTTAAGGATATTAGAATTTAAGCTGAAATTTGCCCAGGATTCCAGAGCGAACATATCTATTCTTAAAAAGCATGGGGGCGATGTTAATGGCCGTGAGTTGTCAGAACCTTGGTTTTATATTTAATCTAAAATACAGGACCACAAAGGCACAACACCTCCTAACACTATTAGTTCAAGTGTGGTGTGATAAATGAAAACATCACAGATCACTGTAAATGGAATGGAACCCAGTATCACATTCAGCATCAAAGATGGTTGTATAAGTTTTGTCTGCCAGGTTAGATGGGCTCAAACCACGTGCAGGACCATGTTCAACAGTTCAGAAATCAGAACTGCTCTCTTCTTCTAGGCATTGACCCTGCACAATATTTTTTGTTACACTGGATGCTGAACTTAATTGCTTTCCTCCACAGCAGTGGTACAACCATTTTCAAAACTAGTAGCGAAGAGGTTGGCAGACACAGTCACTGAATTAGCAATATTTTCCATCGAAGGCTCCCATTCAAACACTGATCTGATAATCTCTGTTCCTGCTCAGATTATGACCTGAGGGATTGTCTTCACTGTCCTGGAGATTGACACTGCAGCGGTTGATCTTCCAGCATTCAATTTAGCAGGTCTAGTATAGATTCACTAAATCGAATGCTGATGGTACCCCTATTGAGTGTGGTAATCCTTGCAGTCATAAGGAGTAAGAGAAGTCAATGGGCGCATTTCTCCTGTCGGCCTTCCACTATGGGGCTGGTTCCAAAACTTGGCTTAAGCTACGTCAACTCCAGCTACGTTATTTACGTTATTAATGTAGTTGGAGCTGCGTACCTTAAGCCAACTTTCCAACTGTAGTACAGACCTGCCCTCAACTTACATCTACAGGAATGCTTGAGGTAAGTGTCACCAGATTTGTACATCATACTTTTCTCCTTAGCATGTTCAAGCCCAAGTTTGCTGACTTTTGGGGAATGCTGGAAGGCACAGCCATTATTTGAGTCTTTTCAGAAGATAGAGACTAAGGGTATGTCTAGGCTGCATCCCTCTGTCGGCAGAGGGATGCAGATTAGGCAGGTCAACATTGCAAATGAGGCAGGGATTTAAATATCCCACGCCTAATTTGCATAAAAATGGCCACCGCGTTTTGCTGACTTAGCACAAATCTGCAAGGAGGTTTACAGGATCTGTCGAAAAAGGCTTTCTTTCTCGACAGATCCCCCTCTAGACTGTCGCTTTTTGCCAACAAAGTGCTGAGTCGGCAAAACGTGGCAGCCATTTTTATGCAAATTAGGCGTGGGATATTTAAATCCCTGCCTCATTTGCAGTGTTGACCTGCCTAATCTGCATCCCTCTGCTGACAGAGGGATGCAGTCTAGACATACCCTAAGTGGGGGAAGTTCTGCTCTATGAGGCAGTTTTGATTTCAAGAGTCTGTACTGCTGTATACCAATATGTTTGTATTTTGCTATTATTGTTAATAGGCACAGAGATTGCAATAGACTACTACATCAATCAGAATAAAAAATACTTAAAAATGTGATGAAATGACAGCTTAAGCTAGTATGAAAGACTGTTTCCATTATCCTCTGTTACACTGTAGTGTTTCTGTTTAAGAACTCCCTATCTTAAGGGATTAAAATTAATACACGTCTTGCATCACACAAAATATGTTATAATGCAAATTTATACAAATTAGTCTTTACTTTTTGTGTCATAATGAGTTCACAAGAAAATCAGAAAAAATGACATTTAGAAAGTATTTGATAAAAAAAAAGAAACTCTCAAAACCAAACAGAGTTATCAATATTATATATTCACTACAAGACTTATCCAGTGTTGCCCAGGTCCTTCAGAACAGGGGGCTGGTGATGTGGGGGGTGTGGGAATCTGGGCAGGGCCTTTGAGGCTCAGGACAGGAGACTGGGGGTGTGGGGAGTGCAAGAGTCTGGGGGGCGGGGTTGAGGAGGGGCTCAGGACAAGGTGCTGGGGATGTGGGGTGTGTGTGCGAGAGTGAGGGTTGGGGGCTGAGGAGAGGCTCAGGGAAGGATGTGGGGGTGTAGGAATCAGGGCAGGGGATTCCAGGCACTTTCCATTTTCCTGGCACAACCAACCCCTGGCCTTGCTTTAAGTTAGGAGAAGAGGAAGCTCAGGCCTATACACAGGGGGATGTGTAAAGGGTGCGAAAGCACCCCCCATGTTCCCCTAAGTAAGCATGCTCTGGCCAGCCAGGGGAAGGCAGGAGTGATTCACTACCTGAGCCTCCCTCCCCCATCCTCTGAGCAGCCACTTACTTGGGGGGTGCAGTCACACCCTTGTGGTCCACATTTACAAAAAAAAGCACACAAATTCCTGTGTATGGGCCTGAAGCTGTATACCAAATGTGATGGTCCTAGCTCTTACTGTTTAGGAGCTCTTGAACAAATGGACTCACAGCTGGACGGACGTTCAGAGAGACAAACAGATGCACATTTCTAAACTATATAGATAGATGTGGCCTCTAAACATGAGAACAACTGACAACTAATCAAATAATTCAATAAAATATATTTTAACTGACATTGAATACCATTACAAAAGCATCTGTTCATTTTATTCTGGACAAATTAATTCCCATATGTTGCTGTAGGTGGGTTCAGAGAGTAAGGTGTTTTAGCAGTTTATCTCTCTGGAAGTCCCAAGCAGAGTCTCTTTGAAGTTTTAGCCAGAAAATGGTAAACAGTTGTTGTTAATCATTTATCAGAATACGTCACTGAAAACAATACACTTTGAGTTCAGACTTTTTGTGAAACTGAGACAACATATGACATAATTTAATAGTAAACAGTAGTTTTAATACAATAAGCAATGAGCATATTTCATCCTGGAATCCATGTCCCTCCAGAGCCATTTAGACTGTGTACACACTCACACAAACTATGTGTAAGACATGAAATTAATGGAACACAGAATTATATTACATATCTAGAAATGCCTCACAATAGGCCCAATCAATTCATTGATGTTCTATTTCAAAATTATCCCTTACATGGCAGTACTATAATATTTTTCACTCATGGTCCCAAAAATGCAGCTTACAACAGTTAGGTGCAAATAGGACTCTGTAACCAACTGGCTTTCCTAATTTCCAGACTATGCCCCTATAATGTTCCAAAATACAGCAACTAATAATATTTTCCATGGCCAGTCAGTCCTTCATTGACCACTTTAAATTCCTGTAGTGGCTTTCCCTCACTCACCATATCAAGTTCAATTTCTTGATTTTTATCTTCAAGGCTCTACACTACTCAATCCAGCCTACATAGCAAAGCTCATTTCATACTGTGCCTCCATTTGTCCACTTAGCTTTGGTAACAACACTAGATTTACAGTCAACTTTATGTCCCTTTACCACTAGTTTCTTTATGTCTTCTTCCACATTGTCTTCTCCAATGTGGGGAAAATACCGTCAAATCCAGCAAACCAGGCCCTCATCCTACCATTCAAATTCTCTTAAAAACTCATCTCTCCCACATAACATACACACACACATTAACCCTCCATTCTACCGTTAGATAAGGGGAGCTATGACCAGCGGATCCATGACTACTCTACCATTGCACAGTGACCCAATTCTGTGAGCTTCTAAGGACTTCCTACCTCAGCTCTCACTAACCACAGAGGGAATTGAAGGTGTTCAACATCTTGTGGGAGGGATTAGCTGTTGACATTATTTGGTTCTGGTCTCAGAAATGTATATATTTAATGGCCATTCTTGTTTCCCCTCTAATGGTCTCTTACCAGCTGTTTCCAGGAACACTTAACCTATGTAAAAACCCATGTTTTTTTTTATTTATATACGTTAGCAGTTACCCTACTAAATCAGATGACAGAGTACACAAAAACTCCAGACTCTTTCAGAAAAGCTTGGCAGCTTTACTGGCAAGTGCAATCAGTGTCAGTTCAAAATCATCAAATTATGGGCTTGTACTGTCTGACCTATCATCGCTTCCTAATTACATACAACCCAAGAAGCTCTGTAAATAGGTTTTTGTTTCAATGGAAGATCTTCTGTTCTATTGTTCAGATGTATGCAGCACATCGAAATAGAGAAGAAACCAATCACAAAGTGATTTCTAACCTCCATAACCCTCCTTTGTGTGTGAAAGCACACTGTTTATGAAATTGATTGCCATATGGAATATCCTACAAGAATATGTCTTTGGCATTTAGTGACTACAGTTCATCATCAGATCTTGAATTTCTTCATAATCTAAACAACAAAAGCCTGGGAGCTCTGTTGTAAATTTTCCCCCAGCGGCTCAGACTATGAACATTATGACCCAAAGGAGATTTTTATTCCAAAAGGAAAAGTGAAGATTTTTCTGAATCTCCAAAATGTTTGCTCTCTTGGCACCTACTATTTGTATTGTCATGACAGGTGGGCAGCATACACTTCCTCCACTGCTTATTTAGGATTTATACATAATTTATTTTACAGTCCTTTAGTTTAAACTAGATAAACAAACACCCTGACATCCCAAATATTTAGAACTCTTTACAGTATCCTGTTATGGAAATTCATGCTTTTAAATGTTTCTGGGGGTGATTAACCAATAAACAAAAACAACAGATTATTTCCTGTGGCAAAACCCCCAAAGCAGAATGAAATGCACTAACTCTCTGTGAGTTTCAGACCCATGTTCTGCTCTGCTTGTCCTTTTGAAAGGGGTCTCAATGAGGTGCCTTGTTGAAACCTCTGCTGGTGCCACTGTTTATAGAGGGAATCATTAGGAACAGTTTAGTCAGAACAAAAGGGGGTTTGTTTCCATTGTCCTCCTTGCAGTTTGACATCTTAACTGAAAAATTATCTTAATCGTCTAACAATATATATTTTGCCTGTGGAGTTCAGACAATTGTAAAAGATTCTGGATGACTGTGGAAAAGAGCATGCTGAATACCATTTAGGTTTCACAAATGTTTCCTACTAAAAATCTGCAGGAAAATCCTCCCCAGGAACTACAGCTTTGATCTCAAGACTGTATGTGATTACTTTGTAAGCATTTGTGACTGCAGCATCCTCTAAAAAGGTTTTTAAGATATTACTCTAATAATGAGTCTGCTTCTGTATTTTGATAAGCCGATAGCTTAGGTTAGATCCTCAGCTAGTATAAATCAGCATAATTCTGTTGACCTGAATGGAAATATGACAATTTACTTTAGGGATGTAAAATCCTGTTTAATCAGTTAACCCGTTAAATGTTACATTTAACAGGTTAAGTGCTTAAATGGGATCCCATGGGAGGGAGGACGCTCTAACCCAGCCAGGTCTTCTGCGCCACAGGTTGCTGCAGCCAGACCGGGCCCACCGCAGGTGGCTTCGGCTGGGCATACTGCATGCACACTGGGTGGGTGGCTGCTCTGGTTGGATCAGGCTCACCGCACCATACCTTGCCGTGGGTGGGTGGGGAGCTGCTCTAGCCCGGCTGGACTGGACTGCCCCCCTGCCCATAGTGTAGTATGGCGGGCCCGGCCAGACTGGAGTGCCCCCAGCCCACGGTATGGCACAGTGGGGCTGGCTGGGCCTCAGGGTAACAAGTTAACCAGTGACATCCCTAATTTACATCAGTGGCAGATCTGGACCCTTAACTTTATTTTAAAAGCCTCCAGCATAAGCCTGGTTACTAATGGTTTTCTGCTACTGAAACTCTAGCAGATTGCTTGATGCAGGCACTTGCAATGTGGCAAACCTCCTTTCTCATTCAGACAGGGAGCTGGAATGTTCCTTAAACCATGGAGAATTGGTCCCAAAGCATAATCATTTGTGTAATTCTGGAGGGGATTTTTGTGGCCAGAGCTCTGGCAAGTCAAATGAATTCTCAGTTTCAATCTGTTTCCACGTCAGTTCTCAGACTTTTATAGAAACCTTTATATGGAGGAAGAGAGATTTTTTAGAGACAGGATCTGAGACAAAAATGCACATAGCACCTCTTTAGCTCTCTAATCCCACACAGTTCAAAAAAGTTGCCAATTAGAGTCATTTTAATACGTATTCAAAATAAACTACTAACATGATTGTTTCTTGGGAAATTAAACATAAACAACACCAGAATTGATATTGAATTAAGATAACATTGGGCCAAAGACAGCTTTTCCTTATGCATATGCATGAGCAAGATAAGCCTCAGGTCAGAAGTTTTGACTCCCCATGAAAAGTCAGTCTTGACTCTGCACAAACCCTCGAAGAGTTCACCACCACTTCCCCAGTTCCCTAACTCTAGTAACAGAGGATTGTACAGTTGGGGGATGATCCATATGGTTTTGCTTACATACCCCAATTTTCCATTCAACCTCCCCACTCAGGTTACTAATGCTTGTGGCACAAGTCGTTTCTGAAGCAGCTGTGCAGGGGTTATGCAAGCACCGGTCAGAATAAAGGCACAAAATAATGGCTCTTTTGAAGGATTATTTTGAACCAGCCTAAAGAGCAAAAGTGAAGGCATTCAATATTTGGCCTGTTGTATTGCAAGTTAAATCCCATTATTGCTGTAAACACTGGAGAACAAAGGTCAAATTTTAAAGGGAGCCCTCACATAACTGAATGTAAAAATATGACAAATATTACATTTTCAGTGATTACACAGTGGAAATGACAAAAAATATTAAAAAAAATATATAAAATGGCTTGAATAGAACTAAAAAGAGCAATTAACAATCCCATAAAAATGCATAATAAAGCTAGAGACCTTCAGAGTCAAATTTTCAAAGGGATCGCAACACAGACTAAGGCTTTGTCTACACTATTAAAATTACAGCACAGCTGCAGCAGCACAATGTGGCTACCGCAAGAGTGTGCTGGGAGAGAGATCTCCCAGTGCTCTATGTAAACCACCTCCACAAGCGGAATAGCTAACAGCCCTGGGAATGTAGCTCGCAGAACCAGGAGCCCATTTACACAGTGCTTTACAGTGCTGTAACTTGCTGCAATCGGGGTGTGGGTGTGTGTTTTTTCACACCCTGGAGCCAGAAAGTTGCAGGGCAGTAAAATACAGTGTAGATTTAGCCTTAAGATTGCACCTACAATATGGCATATAAGAGCGCTGCCTATGCATTTTCTTCACTAATGTGAACCTCAGGTTTGAGATGCACAGAGTGTACTTTTGCCCACAAAGACAATTTACTGCATATTGCCAAAATATTATCTCCATCACTGTTCATGCAGTAATTAGAGAGTGCAAAATTAGAGATTAAATTGTAGAAGCTTCTTTGGAAAATCTGGACCTCAAAATCGTTGAATGGTAAATTATATTTAAAACTATATTATTGTGGCTGGAACAATGATATATAGTTCACAACAGCGACTTGCCCCTAAAATGGTATACATCTAGTGCAGTCAGTGATAGGCAATCTAGGCTAGCGAGTGGGCCATCCTTATCTCCAGGGCTCGACAAATTAGTCAATCTACTCGCCCGGGGCAAGTAGATTTTAAGCCAGCATGGTGCCGCAGCACGATCAGCGCATGCGCAGCGCCGTCTGCGCATGCGCAGTGTGCCAAACCGTGCGGCTGGCGAGCGGGGCTCGCCACCGTTTGTCAAGCCCTGCTCATCTCAGTGTGTTGCAAAATTGTTGTAACCAAGACTGTCTCCTGGGATAAGGTAGTTTTGCCAACTATGTTTGCATGCCTAGAATTTATGGAGTGTGTCAGTTGAACCGGGGCAGCGCTTTGGTTGGATTCAGAGGGATTGCACAGCTCTCACTAGGGATGTTAAATATGAGTTAATTGAATAGTCGATTAACCGCATGAATTCTTATCGGTTAGTCGACTATTCTATAGTCCTTGGGGGTGGGGCCAGCAGCCAGTGTGCTCTGGCCCCACTCCTGAGGAGCCCCCTGCCACCGCGCTGCTGCCTCTTTATTAGAGGCAGCAGCATGGCGTGTCAGGCAGCAGCCCCTGGCCGGTGTGGGGAAGAGGGGTTTGAGCTCCCAGACCCGGCGCAAGCCAGAACTGAGTCGGGATATCTGCCCACCCAGCTCCTAATACACTTTAAATGCAGAGCCACAGAAGGGATAGGTCCCGGACCCGGTGCAAGCCAGGACTGAATCAGGCTGCTGGCCACCCTGCTAAAAAATTTACTGGCAAGAAAAGGGGGGGAGGGAATGTGTGTGGTCTATAGCATTAACCTATAAGCTTTTGCTTATTGGTTAATCAACTATACTATTACATCCCTAGCTCTCACAGTTAATGTGTGCAATCAACATACACCTCACTTCAGATGTCCTTGCTTTACATGCGGGTCACTTTAGTAATACCAGCAGGAATGAAACTATGCAGATGGAAACTAGTGGAATCTGGCAACCCTGAGCATGGGCAATAGTAAACAAAATGTCTTGTGAGCCACACACAGAACCCTGATGGGCTGCAGGTTGCCCACCATTGATCTAGTGTCTGGCGTCAATCAACAGTAACTCCAGTGAAATCTGTGGTGATCTAGACCAACTTTATATGTCAATCTGCAGAACTCCTTGCCAGAGGATGTTGTGAAGACTAGGACAAAAAAGAGCTAGATGACTTCATGAAGGTTAGGTCCATTAATGGCTATTAGCCAGGATGGGTAGGAATGGCATCCTTAGCCTCTGTTTGTCTGGAAATGGATGACAGGCGAGGGATCACGTGATGATTACCTGTTTGTTCACTTCCTCTGGGGCATCTGACATTGACCACTGTCAGCAGACAGGATACTGGGCTAGATGGACCTTTGGTCTGACCCAGTATGGCCATTCTTATGTTCTTATACATTTACAATTAAAATTTAGTTGTCTTATTCAAGCACTCAGCATTTGTCAGGATTCATCCCCATGATACCATTTACATTTTAGAATTCAAAGGTCCCTACTGTTCCAAAACTATTTAGTCAAGGCTTCCCCAGAGGAGTAACAGTTCCCTTCAAATCTGTGTGCACAGCTTCCATCACTGTGTCTTCTCTGATCAGTAAACCAGGGCAACCAGAGCTATGGTTTAATTAATATAATGTGATTAACACGGTCCAGATCCAGATTAGTTCAAATTCTTGGAACAGTGCTAACATGTAGCTTATCCATAATGTGATTACTTTCATGTTAAGGAATACGTTTGCGATAATGGTGTTAAAGGGAATGAATAGAAACTTTGATAAGTATAATCCAATGTGGTGTAATGCAATGTGCAAGCTGTTTATGTAATCTTATAAAATAATACTGTTTTTCTTATTGTTAGAATTTGAGTCACAGGTACAGGGGATGGGGGCGGCAGGAAATGGAAACAATCCAAAGGACCCTGATGATACAATCAGCATTGACAAGATTCCTAAAAGACATTTATTTTAGTAGAAGCATTTGGAGGAAGAAGGAAAAGATGCTCAGCAGTGTTCAGAAAGAGAATTTTGTTCCAAGCATTAGAAATGGCAATCGAAAAGTGCAAAGCTCAAAATGGGAAAATGGGTAAGAAATAGAAATAGTGGAAGAGGGCACTGAGCTGTAAGAATGAAAAGTTGAACTTGATGTAGACAAAAAAAGGAGGAGGGAAAATAATATATTTTGGGCCTGATTTTAAAACAAGTTAGGCGTGAAACTACTTACCTAATCTGTATGTAGTTACTGAGGAGAAATTTGCATGGAAATAACCAGAATTAGCCATTGGAAGATCTCTGCCCAATTTATATTTATGATCATGGCAATAATACATGCAAACTAGGCACATGCAATTGGGTGCCTATATTTTTTGGGGAGGGATAGGCCCTTTTATTTTTAAAGTTGTCTCTTCCACTCATCAGGAATGTGCAGTTGCCTGCACCAACAAAAAGATCAGTAGGTAATACACAAAACAGATAAAAGGGTTCAATTCATTAAGACACCAAAAAGTAGCTAATCTAGTAACTTAGCCTGCATGTAACCCTCAAGAAAGAGGCAATTGGTTGGAATTTTGTTATCTAAAGAAATTATCTAAAACAACAACTGTCAACATGCAGGCATTGCTTCATCACAAGCATTTAGCTCTCCCTTGCTAACAAGGAGTAGGAGAAAGAGAGTCTAGAGAAGAGGAGAACAGTAAGAGGAAAAACTGGTTTCTTAATTGACCCGTGAAGGAGGAGGAGAAAGAGGATGATGACATGGGCTGCCTATATTTCCAGCAATATGTCTGCAGTGCTTAGGAGCTGAGCTTGCAGGGAACAGATGAAATGAGTTTAAATAGCATGCAATCAGGGCTGGATTAGGCAGACTAAGCACGTGCTTAGGGCACCAGCAAAGCAGGGGCACCAAAAAAAAAAAAAGAGATTTTACGGTATAGTAGTGTTTTTATTTTGAATTACATATGGGGGGGCACCATAATCTTTTCAGTGCTTAGGGCCTCTAAAGGTCTTAATCTGGCCCTGCATGCAATACATGATTGTGGGGGGGGGAGGAGGGAAGGATGAAATCTATACTAATGATAAAATTCTCAGAGGGGTAGCCATGTTAGTCTGTAACTTTAAAAACAAGTCTTGGGGCATGAGAGATTAACAAAAATATATAGAATCATGAGCTTTAATGGGTAAAACCCATTGCAACTTATCTGATGAAGTGGGTGTTACTCATGAAAGCTCATGGTTCTATATATTTTTGTTATTCTTTAAGGTGTCACAGGACCACTTGTTTTTATACTAAAGATAGTACAGACTATATAATCTATATAGATTGGTGAGTGTTTCAAACCCAAAACTGGACCCTAATAATGAAGCTTGAGCCCATTTCAGTCCATATAGAATTATCCTTTTTTTGCACATACTGGGAGAGATTCTGCTCTTGTTTAAAACCTATAACTCCACTGACATCAATGTGGGATAAGCTTGTGATGTGAGAAGAATTCTCTAATAGCTTCCCTTTCTTAACCCACACTCATACAGAATCCCCTTAATATCATTTGTTACAGGTAGAGAAGCAATGGCATATACATATAAATCTGGCATGCATCTATTTCATATTGCACTTACTAGCTTACAACCACAAACCAGACATTTTATGAGGGAGGGAAAAAGTGTGGAGGCATTACCTGCACAGCTGCTTCAAAGAAAGAGTTTGGCTCACTGATTCTTATCATAACCCCCTTTCATAAAAACCCAATTGCTTATTCACAATGTCATCTCTCTACTTCATTCTCAATGTCTGTCACATCATGCGCCTTCCTTTTCAATTTAGGCAGGAAATGAAGAATAGGACCATAGAAGAAAGCAATACAATTATATAATTTAATGAATGAAATCATTAAATCATCTGGTTTGTTCCCAGACAAGTGCTGCATATTCCCTACCTCTCAAGAAAGGACATAGCCAACATTAAACGGATGCACTTGCTCAAAGTCAAAATAGGCAACTTAAACCAACTAAAATTATAGGAAAACTTAAATAGAGAACAAAGAGATATAAATAACCTCTTAGGCAACCAGAAAAGCTCACCAAGTCTAAAATTTCATCTCCCATAAAAATGATAAACTAAGTCTTAGCAACCAGTTTCCTGACAAACTGGAGTTCAAATCTTATACAACGACTTTTCTTCCCCAAACAGGCAAAATTAAAGGGACACTGTCAACTTGAAAACTAAATGAGCTACAAGTAGTTTCAGATACCACACCCATTCTTGAGTCCCCTTTGCCAATTCTGACGGTTGACTATCATTTTTAAGATGTTTTTCTTTCTCCTGTGCTGAGTGAAAAACCCACAAACAAATAACATGGGAACCAATTGGCCATATAAGAGGAACAGTGGAAGTGAGATGGTGCTGTAAATGTACAAAGGCAACAAAGTAAAACAAAACAAAATAAAAACCTGTCAAATTTCTCTTAGTTATACACTTGACAAGCATTTTCACACACAGAAAGGGCCTGATTCTGAGAGGTAATGTGGGTACCAGCACTTCTCAGGATCAAGCCCAAGATTTCTATAAAAGGCGTAACACACAAAAAAAGTTGTGTTGTGTATAGAATTGCAGGCAGTTGAAATCACAGTTAAGCCAGAATAAAGGGACTCTGAAAGATTAGAAGCAAGAGACAAGCTTTATGTAAACTACCCACTCCTTCCCCTGGCTTTACAGCTGGCTAGTAGTGCTTGTATACAAGATTTTGGGAACTCATTCTTGTTGCTTCCAATGGGCACCCAACCCCCACACTGACGGTATGTCTAGACTACATGCCTCTGTCAACAGAGGCATGTAAAATAGGCTACCTGACATAGTCAATGAAGCGGGGATTTAAATATCCCCGGCTTCATTAAAATAAAAATGGCCGCCACGCTGTGCCGGATCAGCTGATCATCAGCACAGCATGGCAGTCAAGACGCCGATCGGTCGACAGGGGAAGCCTCTGTCGACCGCTCCTGTAAACCTTGTTTCACGAGGCATAAGGGAATGGTCAACAAAGGCTTCCCCTGTCGACCAATCCGCGTCTTGACTACTGCGCTGTGCCAACAATTAGCTGATCAGGCACAGCGCAGTGGCCATTTTTATTTTAACGAAGCCGGGGATATTTAAATCCCCGCTTCATTGACTATGTCAGGTAGCCTATTTTACATGCCTCTGCTGACAGAGGCATGTAGCCTAGACATACCCAGATTTACGAGTTTTGAGAAGCATTATGGATAAGAGGAATGAGAACAGGGCATGGTTAGGAGTTTTCTGGCTATATCACTTACTCAGTGGGTGGCCATAAGGAAATTGACTACATGCCTCAGTTTCCCCTTTTATTCAGTCTACCACCTTCTCATAGGCTTCGAGATGAATAGCTAGTTATTGCTTATATGATGTTTTAAATTAACAGAGCGATGTAAGTGCTGAGTGTTTGTGGGTGCAGAAGATGTGCAAGATTAGGTGTTGAGACTTTTGCATATGATAGACTCATCTGGATACATCAAAGACATGGGACTGTCAAAATTAGTGTGACTGACCCATTTTCTTCAGTCCCCCTTTCTTCCCAAGATTCAATTAGAAAGTCAGCACCTAGTGTGAATTATTTTCACTCCTCTCTTTTCAAGGAAATCTTGGGAAGCAGTAGTTAAAAGTTGGTGAGTAACTCTTCTTATTTTTTATAACACCGTAGATCCCAAAGGGCCCAGTCATGGGCCCCATTGTACTAGGGGGTTGGGAACCTTTCTTGAGTTGGGGGCCACTGACCCACAGAAAAATCAGCTGGGGGCCACACACAAGTGAGAAGCAAAGTGAGAAGCCCCTGACTGAGAAGGAAAAAGATACTCCCACATTTCCCTCACACACCAGAGCCAGGGAGGCCCAGGCTACTAAGTTTTGTGTGCTCCAGGCCTGTGGGTGAGTTGCAGGGGGGCTGGAGCATCAGCACGGGCTCCCCAATGTGGAGGGATCCCTGAGCCTTGGGGGCCAGATCCAGGTAAGCCAGGGCCCGCATCTGGCCCCTAGGCCTGAGGTTCTCCACCCCTGTGCTAGACGTTGTACAGACAGGTAGTAAAAGAGAGTCGGGACTCCCTGCTTTTCAACTTGATAAATCAGTTCAAGACAAGATTCAACAAGCGAGTGTCACAGACAGCAGAATGGCAGCGGGTGACAGGAGCGTTGAGGGTAACAGTTATGAGAGAATATAGTGACATAAACTAGCAATCTGCACAAGTACATGGTTGAAAATCATTTAAATGTTATTGTTAGTATTTTAAAGTTTCCTCTATCACCCCACAGTGTCCAGTCTTCCCTGACACTTCCTTACTAACCCCACTTATTCGCCCCCTCCCCCCCCATTCCACAGCTGCCCTTGGAAAAAGTGACCCTAGTTTCAATGACTATCCTATTTATATCATGAAATTGTAAATCTATTCATTTATTGGGTTTCCTCTCTGGACAGTATGTGAATATTTATTTCTCCCAAAGAATTGCCCCCTCCCCCAACCTCTCCTTCTCTCTTGGGCGCTTTCTCCTTAACCATGTTTACATGATAAAACAAAAAAGCAGTCATGTAGCACTTTAAAGACTAACCAAATAGTTCATTAGGTGATGAGCTTTCCTGGGGCAGAACCACTTCTTCAGATAGAATGCAACTACTTCGAAATGGCTCACCCTTTCTTCCAATCCAGCCGCTTCCATAACATCCTGAAAAGCAACCTGATCAGATGTTCCTCCTCTAGGCAGGAACATGGATTTTCTTTCTAAGCAGTTTGGAGAAAGAAAGGGGGGGTGGGGGGTGGTGAGAGGCAGAGAGAGAGAGAGAGAGAGAATGTGTTGAGTTTTGCTGCCTGCTCCTCCCACAAGATACAACCTCCTGCTGCCAGTGCTGTCTGCAAAGCAGCATTTCAAACAGTGCTTAGGCTTGGCTTGTGAGGAGTGAAGAGAAAGAAAGAGAGACTCTGAAGGAAGAGGGTGGAAAGCAGCACTCAAGATTTTCTCTCTCCTATCGTATGGATTTTACAAACTAGACTCCCCCCCCCCCCCCGCCCAGCCAGACTTTTATCATGAGTGCACTGCCGCTGGATCTCCCGAGGAGCCCTCTATCCCAGTGAGCACAACTTTGCGGGGCAGGCATTTCCCCTCCCCAGCTGTCTTTCATGGTAAAGTATTTAGCCCTGCTCTCCAGCCCACGGGGGCTCTTTCTCTCCCCTCCACAGGGAGCTGCGTGAAGGAGGAGAGGAGAGAGAGATGCATGTGGGGTGGTTCAGGCAGGCTGCCTCCTGGCTGCTGGTCCTGTGGGCTGCTGCTCCCTGCCTGTGGCTGCGCTGCATCCTGGCCGATTTCACCTTGGACAATGAGGTGCACTCGAGTTTCATCCACCGGAGGCTGCGGAGCCAGGAGCGCCGGGAGATTCAGCGGGAGATCCTCTCCATCCTGGGCTTGCCCCACCGGCCCCGACCCCATCTGCACGGCAAGCAGAACTCTGCCCCCATGTTCATGCTGGATCTCTACAATGCCATGTCGGTGGAGGAGGAGACTGCAGGAGCAGCCGGGGAGGAGGGAGAGGGATTCTCCTACCCTTACAAGCCCATCTTCAGCACCCAGGGGCCACCCCTGGCCAGCCTGCAGGACAGCAACTTCCTCACGGAGGCAGACATGGTGATGAGCTTCGTGAATCTGGGTGAGTCTCTAACCCCCATCCCGGGGGAGTCTGGGGTGGGATTTTTTGGCGGGGTGGGGGGGGGGTGTGGTGGGGGGTGCCTGAGTGTTGGGATTAGTGCCTGGGGAGGGGGGTTGAGATGGGAAGATCCCTCCGATGGGCAAGAATCTGATAGCCCAAGTGTTGCTGATAGGGCCACGTGTCTCTCCTGGTGGCCACAGGTGGCCCTGGTGGCAGGTGGCTCCAATGGCGGGAAAGGGGAAATAAGTAGCCCCAGAAAAGGTACTCTTTTGCTACATTATATGTAAATGGCAGTAATCTTGAAATTCAGCTGGGCAGAGCTCAGACACTATTTCACATCATTAGGGTTTTTAGAAGTTTATTTATTGTGCTGATTCAGCGCTTACCTCTCATGAGAATTCTTCCTCCTCCTTCCGCTAAACTCCTTATTTTCCCAGTCCCAGAAATGAGGTTCTCAGAGGTGAAGGAATCATTAGCGGGCCTGGCCTGCCTCTCGAACCTCCAAGGAAGATGTGAAACCTACCAGCACAAGATCACGAGCTGCCTTGTAGTTCAAAGCACTGAGCTTAGAGTCATCTAATGCGGCTAGAGCAGCTGAAAATGGATGGATTCCAGTGCAGCAGGGAAGACAGCATTAACTGAATTGAAAGGGCCAAGCTGCTGAGAGTCTGTTTTCTTAATTGCTTTTGAGGGTGTCAGTGGCAAATCCTTATTTATTCCTGCAGTGCTTTCTACTTTCTCTACATAGTCTTTCTTTCTAGTTTTAGGCAGCTAGTTTCTTTCTTTCACAAGCACATGTGGATGGGTTTATGCAAACGACCTAAAAGTTGCCACACTTTGAATGCAGCTTACTAGGCCCCTAATTGGATGCCATGGTCCAATCTGAGTTCTATTTGTGTGCTGTAGATTGTATATCCCTTTGGACTAACTTGTCTGGATTTGAGTAAAATGCTGTCAGGGCCAGCGTTCTATTTTAAATATGTAATTATAGGTCCCAGTTCGCTGTATCCAGTTTTAGCACTCATCACGTGTGGCACAGAAACCACCGAATGTACAGATTGGGTGCCTGCAATTTCAAGACCAAATCGGAACCATAGTTTCAAAACAAGTTCAACTCAAAGTTACTTTGGGACAAGGAGCAAGAGGCATAGACCCAATGCACATAAAATGGTGCAGATTGCACCCTTACATTTAATACTGTAAAAAAATAATCATTTAGGGCTTAATGGTTGTCACTATCTTTCACCCCATGGCCACCTAGAACTTCATGGTGGCAACAGAAATTGAACTATCATCCTTCTGGCACTGTACCTAAGGGAGAATCACTAATAGCAGTATAAGCTCTATGTTACACAGTTGAATAGTTATGACTATATACATTAGCATTTTAAAAGTAAGATTTTATTAAAGGAATAAATAACTAACAGAATCAACTCCAGACAGAGAAATGTTTTTCTCCAGGGGAATAATTATATCCTTTGTAAAAAAGCAAAAATTAATTCCAACAAAGCTTTCATAAGTACTGCTCTAGGACCCCAGTCTTATACTCATTGTGTAAGGAAAAGTCTCTTTGAAGTCCATGGGAGTTTTATGTAAAACCTATTAAGGTGCAGGCCCTAAAGTAAATTATATTTTCCAAAGTGTGATTTTAGTGAAATTAGTCAACGTATTAAAAAACAAAGACAAAACATTTTTTGGATAGCTCCTATAAGAGTATCACAGAACACATCAAAGCAATTGCATATATGTAAACAGAGATTAAAGTGTAACATTAAGATTATTATGCACTCCATCAAAACTATTGGCTTCTGTAGTCAGTTAAGAAAGTATAAAAGTATTCTCTAAGCAAAATGGTCCTTTATAGTTTTATTTAATTGCTGTCAGGATGGTCATTAGTCAGAAAGTAGGCAATAGTCAATGGTTTTATATAGACAGGTGAAATTATTACCAACAAGGCACTTTTGAGAGGTTTATCTGTACTGTTTTGTTCCCCTGTCAACAGTGCATGCCAGGACAAGTTTAAAAAAGACATAGATCTGGAATAGCTTTCTTCATCACTGTGCACACCTTTCATCCCATTATAGTCATCGTTCTTTCATCTGTATAGGACAAAGCTTGGCTTGTTTATGGACTTCTTAATGATTTAGACTAGCCACTAGCTCTCATATATAGTCAAAGATGACACCTGCTTTAGTATGAACAGTTTTCTATAGCATACAGTGAAAATTAGATCTATAATAGGACTGATTTTTTTAAGGTTTCTACAATGATTCCATTTAAACCAGAGCTGAATTACTAAACACAGTCTGTATTAAACTGTGTCCTGGTTTTGTAAGAGATACTCTGTGGGCATTGAATTGCACAGGTAGGCTTTTATTACATTCTAAAGCTAGCACAATGAGGAAGTGTCACGGTATTATAAAATGTGCATCTTAGTAATGGGGGAAGTGAGAGTAACTAGAGAAGTCGTCACTGAATCTAAACTTCAGTAAACAAGCTATGTTATTGCAAATCTGTATGACTTCCAAAAGATGGTCTACTGATATCTGTTCTCTTTTTGAACATCTTTTTCCATCCATCTAGAAAGATGTTTTTTGTTGAGATTAAAAGACTTTACAGATGATATATTACACGCTATGAAAGAGGAGACCAATTCATTGATTTTCTGTGGACTGAATTTGCTCAAAGAGGTTACATTTTACCTTATGGTACATCTATACAACAGAGGAAGAGTGAAGCTGCCGCTGTTGATCTTCCAGGGTTCAAATTAGCAGTCTAGTTAAGACACCTAATTCGAAGTGAGAGAGGCACCTCAGTCGATGCTGGTAACCCTGCTTTCACGAGGATAAGGGCAGTCTTCCTTCCTTCGACTTCCTGCAGTGTAGACAGCGCCAAAAGCCAAGTTAAGGTACTTCGACTTCACCTACACAATTAAGGTAACTGAAGTTGCATATCTTAATTCGACTTTGTTCTATAGTGTAGACGTACCCTTAATGATTAGGAATCAGAATACAGATGCTTTATTTCAAGGGTAGTTTGAAACAAACTAGGTTTATATTGAGCCAGTAGCATTATCAATCTACCCCTCTGACGCTTTGTAATAGCTTGATAATTAACTAGATACATCGCTAGATCCAGTGAACTCATGGGCCAGTTTCTGTTCTCTGTTACACCTGTACTAAGATGGATGAGGAATGGGGCTGTGTTAGGAATAGGCTTGGATGTAAAACAGAATTTGCCTCTGGATTTCATTTAAAAGAAAAAGTGTTTTCTTCCCCAACCTTTATTTTAAAAGTCATAAACAGCAACTAATGAGAAAACATCTCCTAGGCTGCATGGACCTTCTCCCCTCCCCTAAAAAGAATTGGATTGTCTTTATGTTTATAGTCTTGACTTAGTGTAAATAGTCCTTCCTTGACTTTTTTTTAAAGATCCTGCATGAGTAATGTGCAATTAATTTGTCTCATGGCATTTTATAATTTTATTATAAAATGGATAAAATTATTTAATCCTTTAAAAAATGAGATTAAAAAATAGAAAGTTAGTCATTCTTGGAAGGAACCTGTAAAAGTGGCTTTTTAAAAATGTAAATCAAGAAGCTGAAGAGCCCCTAAGTTTCATTTTATTTCATACCATCTGGCTATCCTTTTTGTTGACAAGTGTTTGGCAGAGAGAACCATCTCTTTGCCCTTTAATAACAGGCTTTAACACTGTAGGGTATTAGAAAAAGATTCTATAACAGTTAAAAAATTTCCTTTGGGAAATACTTTATAAAGTGAGCATGGGCTGCAGGCATTTGCAGCTGTAACCTGGCTTGTGTTAAAATTTGGAAGGGGCTGCCTTGCATTCCAGCTCACTACAGGCCTTCACTGGTGTACAGCCAAAGGTTAATATAGATGTCACACGGTTTTTCTTTGGAGAGCCTTAGATATAAGAGTACGTGTACAGCTGTGTTTTTAGTAACCCTTTCATAATCAGTTCTTTTAAACCTCATTTTCTTGGCTTATATAAATCAAAGATTTTTTCAGGGATCTGTGACCTGGATTTGAACTTATTTGATCTTCATATATCTCCTACTTGAAACAAAGCAGATTAAATCTTGGTCCTGAATGTCTGCTCATGATCAGATGATTTGGTCCATATATTAGGCCAAACCTTCAGATACTTCCATCTTCACCCCATTTAGTATTGTTACAGTTCTCCAGCCAGAACAGGTACAACTTGTGATTGTTTCAGACAGTATGGTTTCGTTAAAGTTTTGGTGGTGTGGAATTACCTTATGGGAAAAAGTTTGTAGCAAATGACCTCAAACAAAAATAACGAAATACTGTTTCTATGTGGCAAGTAGCTATCCAGTATTCTTGGAATGTACAGACCAATCCTGCAGGAAAACACTAATTTAATTCTAGCTTCCTCATCTATAAAATGCAAAATGAAGCTAGCGGATAGTTACCTGCTTCATAATGGAGTTGTGCAGACTGACTATTTAGGATACAGGCTGTAGCTAGCCCTGTGGAGGGAGAAGGAAAGGGAAGGTAAAAGCCTCTCATACCCCTGTACAGTCCCAGTTCTTGTGCTTCCAATGATTGGTAAGCTGGTATGGATAAAACTGGAAGACTGGTTCATTCTATTTGCTTCTCGTCAGAGGATATAGCTGTGGCCACAAGCAGCATGCTTTCTTCAGTGCTCTCATACATAATATTCCTGGAAGCTGAAGTCCTAACAGGACCTGTAGTTTCAACAACCACTATGTATTGTAAAGTAAGGTCATTGGAAGAAAACTAGCCCTGAGGGCCAGATCTTCCGATCCCACAGTGGGAGGTTTTTTTCCCCTCTGTAAGGACTTCAGTACCTTGCTTTATATAAGTGCTAAACACTGTACTAACCATTGTTTTAGGTTATGGTGCCTCTCTCCTTACCCCCTTTTGCTTGTGCAAGAATTTTCTACCAGTTGCTTCAGAATCAGTTTAACAATCTGTTAGCATGCAGCATGAAAATCAACCCTTAAGTTTTCTTTTGTAAATAAGCTTGTGTACAGATTGGAATACTTTTGTGGGTAAGGAAGGTTGCACAAGTGATTGGAAACATTAATTAAAAAAATTGATTTTAACTATTAAGGCTTATTCAGGACTGCTGACAGGCCTCTTTTAAATCAGACATTGCTATGCTTTAGTTTAATACATTCTGGCAGTGTCACTGGGGTTAAGGCTAATACAGGGATGTGTGGATCGTGTCATGTTATTGTCAGGAGGAATGTGAGGATTAGGTTTAAAAGTGGTGAGGGTGAGTGGTGCAGCTGTGTACACTTATTATAAAAGATTTAAATCCCACTGGTAAAATCAGTATATTAAATTGCAAGAGCCTCTGTTTTTGGTTAGTTTCAATCAAATATGTTGGTAGTGCTAATATGGTTTCTATCCTTGGACCAAGTGAAGAAATGCTAATATTTATATAGAAACTGCTAATTTGTGGTTAAAATATAACACATTTAGTTTTACATATCAAAGTTATCCTAACTTGATGAATCCCAGCGAGATACTGAGATGATGGATGAAGTCATCTGAGTGAGTGAGTGAATAAATTAAGGAAATATTAATAGTGGCCACATAGAGAGGTTACCTGGTGATATGTAGCATTAGAAGGACATAGTATTTTTAATTCCTTTACAAATACAGTCAGCTCCTTCCAACTCAGAGTCAAAACATTCAGTTAGATTAAAAATACATATGCATTATTAATTGTAAAAAATATAATCTTTTAAAAGAAATTAGTGAACTGTTTTTGTTAAAGTTAGTTTCAGGACTAAGGTTATGATCCTGTAAACATCTGAAATCTGGGACTACTCAATAGGACAAGTCACATGAATAACATTAAGGACAAGCATAAATGTTTGTATAATTGGGGCCTATGAGCAGATTTTTGGCCAGATCCTTAGCTGTGTAAATTGGCATAGCTCCAGTGGATCTGCCCTCTTAAAATCATTTATACCAATGTAAATCTAAAGTAACCGCACTAAACTCACTCCAGATTTACACCAGTGTAACTGAATTCTGAAGTGTCCCTGTATGGAAATAATCATCATGCAGTATTTTATTTGGGGGCTTCAAATACCATAGTTTTCTTTCCTAATCTTGAAAATTAGTCACTTATCATTATTAGGTTGTTAAACTACCATTGAATTCATGTCTTTGCAACAAGCAGAATTTAACTAATATTTTATTTGGCAAAAATGTGATCTAATGTATTTTAATACAAAACATGTTTCATATGGAGAACCCACAGTGATGAAAGATTACTAGTATGAAAATATCTGAACCTCAGCACAAATAAACACTATGGTGTAAAGACTGTAGAGCCAGATTCTCTGCTGTCATAACTCCACTGAAATCATAGAGTTATGCCATCAGATTATCTGTCACCTAGATTTTTTTTTGTATAAATGTAAAACCAGGAAGCATTATGATTTTGTCAATATCTTTCCTAAAAATGTAGCTTGACATATTTATGAAAATTTGGGTGCTCATTTTTGAAACCTGTGCTCTCTCTCTCATGAGTAGAACTTCACGACTGTATTCAGGATGTGCGGTTGATCTGACTTACATCAGCGTTAAAATCAGTGAAACTCTGGGCATGTCTACACTAGGGAGTTATTTCGAAATAACTCCCCTTATTTTGAAATAAGGTGAGAGTCCACACTAATAAGCCTGTTATTTCAAAATAAAGGCCTTGTTATTTAAAATAATAACTCCTGCTTGCAAAGAGGAATAGTGCTGTTTCAAAATTATTTCAGAAGTTATTATCCAGAATCAGGCCCATTGGTTTCTACAGGAATGCCTATGAGTAAGAATACAAAATTGGGCTTCAAGTAACATTCTCATTCTTTTAAACATTTGTATGAGTGCAGTGAAAATCCATTAGAGATCCAGATTGAGTGGATTGAATTAATGGCAACTCTGAGACTACAAGTTTTAGTGTAATTGCTTTATTGTTTTGGAACCAAGATGCTTACAATCTAGTTCCTGTGCAAACATATTTAATGTGTGTTAATGTGTTTCAAACCCAGACCCTCCCCGCAAAATTCTGCTTTTCATTAATTGACATCAGTAGCATGGTACAGTATTTCAAAGTGCTGGCCAAATATAAACTGTGTTTCTAATTTCCTTACTTTCCTGTGTTTGGAATGCCAATGTTAATTTGTTCCCATGGAAGAGTGAGAGCTGCCAACCACAGTTTTATATAAATGGTTTTACAGTGCAGAGCTGCCAACATTAAATGATACTCAGGAATTTTCATGACATTTTGTACCTAATTCTCTCATTTGTGTATGTACGAGAGAGAACGAGGTGGGGAGGAAAGGAGAAAGAGATGTATGGGTTGTTGCACAATAGAAACTAATCATTGGGAGAAATGTTTGAAGTGATTTATCCTTTGTTTAGCTATCAGTTAATGTTCCTTCTCATTTAGGATCCAGTTTTGCTTTCTGTCAGATGTTATACAGCATATTACTTGTGCACCAGAGATAATCCTTACATAGCAAATTTCGCTGATAACCATCAAGGGTGATTTTGTGCATGCAATTATTCCCATAGTGTTTTATTTATTTATTGGTAGCTTAAAACTGATGTTTTTGTTACCTGATCATTATGAACTAGATTCTGTCATCTGTACTTGCAAAAATAGTACCTTCTTCATGAGTAGCCCCATTCATTTTGAGACAAGCCAGTGAAGTACTGCTCATCGTGAATAAGGGTGATAGAATTTGGCTGTATATTTAGATTGTCAGTTTGATTAAAAATACCAATAAAGTGTTCTTGTTTAAACCTAAACCAGATTATTTGCTTTTAAAAAAAACTAAGTTAGAGGTATTCATATTTACCTGAAGAACATGTGTTGTCTCTTACACAAGAGAGAGCTAAACATGGATTAAACCTGTCTATTTTATTTTAAATTTAACATGATAAAAACAAGAGGTTTTTTTTTCTTTCCAGGAAAGTATTCAAAAAGTACTAACTGTCCATGTTTCAGTAAATTTGTGTTAATGAGTGGCTATGGCTTTGTATCACACAAATTTTCCATTTTATTGGAACAGGTGCAGTGTTCTACCATCTGTGCCAGTGTTGCATTATACCAACAACAAAGTGTTGTTTTGGTTCAGTGGATTTAAAAGTCTCCTGAGAGTAAAGAAATGAAAGAGAAAGAATTTAGAAAGTGCCTAGTGAAGGAAAGGCATTTCAAGTAATGTGCTTTGTCACTCAAGTCTTTCTCGTAAATTAACTTCAACTATTTCCAAACTGTCTGAAAAATTCTGTCCATAGAGTATTAGGTTTCCATTGCATCTCTGAGGTCAAATGTTATTCTTTACAATCTTTATCATCTTGGAACAACTTCCAAGTTAGATTTCTTTTGTTGTTAGGTTGAATTTTATGCTGAGTAAAAACTCTGCCTTGTTTTGAAAGTAAAAGAGCTGTGCATTTCAATGTTCAGATTTTGAGTTTTGCTGATTCAGCCTTTTTAAAGATGATACAAATATTGCTCAAAGTTTGTTAAAGCTCATTTTGCAATTAGATCAACAAGCTCATATTTAGCTGATGGCTAAAATAACAACTACCACCACCACCCTTCTAGGTTCATCTTGAAAGTATTTAGTCAGTGTGTCTGGAAAGGCTTACAGTTAAAGTGCCTGAAGGGTGGGGATGAGATATTTCAGCATGCAGCCAGTACTATCAAGTCCACCTGGCTTGGGAAACTATGCAGGCTTTGTAATAGAGAAAATCCTTTTACTTATATCTCCATGGGAAGTTCTTAAAAGTATATGTTGCCATCCTCTTTTTTAAAACGTTAGCGTGACCCTGTTTGACTATGTACCTAATGAGGAAACAACTTGACATAGACCAAGTCAATTACCATATCGTGGGTGGGCTTTTTTTTAAGTTGTCTGTCCATGAACGATTGTTTTCAAGTAGGCAAAAAGTTTCTCTTCTTTAGCCTTGGTCTTAACAGTGAATCAGGTTCTGCTGTGAATTACACCTCCATGCATCCCTGTCCATGTAATCGGGCCAAGATCCTCAGTTAAACTGGCACGGCTCCATTGAAGTCAGTGGAGTCAAAACAATGCACAACAGCTGCGGAGCTGGCACGGCATTTTCATCACCTTTGATGGGGTTGTAAATCAGGTCATGATTTGACTCCATAGATGCAGCCATGGAGTCCATCCAGGTATTGCATCTTGTTGGAGTCTGTGGAATTGTGTTCATCCTTTGATTTTACCAATCTGTTGCCTCTATAGCCCAATGGCAGTGAAATAAATAAGTGACCTGGACAAAATCGCCCAAAATACTTGTAAAATAACATTGCATTAATACTTGTGAGTAGTAATTTAAGTTAAGTGAGACATTTATTTTATTTGGGGTCTAATCCATTATTTCTTGCATGTCTGAAACTCCAATTGACTGTAATGGGAGTTTTGCTTCCAAGAAGAGATGCAAGATCTGCTGTATCATATTAATAGCATTGTATAAGAATTAAAAGTGATAAATAATAAATTTTATTTCTTACACCTTATTAGGGTTGGAATGGTTATTTTAATATGTGAGCTTTATCTTGACACATGCCTAGTGTGTATAAAAAAAAATCAAATGTCAAATATTCCTAACTAGCAGGATTTGAACACCAGTGGTACACATTACGCTGGCATGCAGGAAGCTAACAGAAAAAAATCAATTTTCAAGAAGTTTAAAACTAATTGCTGCTACCATGCCAAAGACTCTGAACATTTCACTTTAATTTAATGTATTTATTTATTACTGTGCAATAATTATAACCCTATAGGGTCTCTTGAGAGATTAGTAAAGAATACTGTCCATCACTTTTCCTGAACCTTGTGTGGTGCAACAAGCATTTTGCTGGGTTTTAAGTTCCGCTTCCTGACCATAGACTTAAAAATTCAGCAATTGTTAAGAGAAGGGAAGGTTTTTGTTGCTGTTTAAGGGGAAAAATGTAACTTTAGCCTCACAGTCTGTTAGCTACATGGAGCAATAAATGTTTATTTGAAACTGGGAAAATCCAGGGCTGCTGGTTGGTTGTTTCCTTTTAGAGGAAACAATAAATGTGCCCACTTGTATTTTTACTACTTTACCATTGGGCCCCCTAATGACATAAATATACTTGTAGTAAGCTGCAGTAAGGAATAGCTGAAAATAATCAATATTGATCTCACCATCCTTGACAGTGGAAAGAGAAGCTTTTGACTAAATAGTCATTTAATCCTGGGACTAGGTCACTACAAGATCAAGATTTTTCAATATTTGAGGCCAAGTGCAATCTCTTATCCTATATGGTAAAACAGTCTGCCCAATGAGACAGGTGAAAAAGGGATGTTAATCACACATATGGTCAAATCTTGTTCCCATTGAAGTGAATGGGATTTTGGTAATTGACTACAATAGCTTTTTCAACTCAGTGGCATGGAATATATTAAACACTGCAAGAATATTTGAGTACATGACCCACAGAAACCTGTCAATGATTGTGCCATATTAAAGCCAACCCAAAGAATAAAGAATCAGGCATGAATTAAAGAATCCAGAATAAAAAATGCTCCAGCAGATGCAAATCTCTTTTAGGTATCAGTAGTCTTTGCTTTGCTGATAAATCCAGGAGCATAAGCTGAAAATACATTTTGCTATAAATTATGTAGTATTCATGACTGCATTAAGTAAGCATGTTCAAAGTTTCTGTGATTTTGCCTTTCTGCAGTGATAATTGGCACTTAAAGTCCTAAGGCAAAATCATATAGCTCTTGAACATGACATGTTGCCAACAGACCAAGATGGAGAACTCTCTGTGTCCTCTGAGGGACACGTGACTCACTCCTGCATAAATGCCATGGCCTCATTTGTGCACTGTTTTGAATAATGCAACACACCAGAGTGTGAATTATATTACATTTATACATTCCTTCATTTCATTCATATCCAAATAACTTGGGGAAAATAGTGTACTAATGCAGCTAATATAATACGAAAGTACAACAACAACAAAATGCATCTGAAAAAAAATTAATTACTATTTGTTTGATTCCAGGAGACCACTGTGGTCCAATGTTAGTATATGTATACAGGTCGTCCTCACTGTAAGTCCAAGATACATTCCAAAAAACTTGGACTTACAGCGAAACAACTTAAAGTGGGGAATTTTTTCCCCCGCAGCTGACTTCTATTTGTGCAAATGGAGGGGGGAGGGGGGAAGGTGCCCAACTTAAGAGCAGGGAATGGGAGGACTTATAATGCATCAGTTCCTACCAGCATCAACGACTTTAGTGAGGAACGGATGTATACCGAGGCGACTTATAGCAGGGACGCCCTATAGTAGGTGAGTTAAACTGTTAGCAAATATGTCTATCCCTGTCCACGGATGACCTTAGGAATGGAGAGCAGGCCAACAAAATCTGAACTGTAAAATACACGTGGCCTTATTTCTGAAGTAAAACCCGCAAAATGACCATCCATGTGGGAAATCACTGTCACTCCATACACAATGCCCCAGCAAAACTATGCATATTTTGTATTCTTAATTTGCCCATCTCAAAATTCCTGAGCACGTATACGAAATTATTAAAATAACTCATAATTCATTGCTCTTTGCCAATGAAAATACTTAAATCTTACTTTTAGCCTCCCTTCCCACAAAGGAATAAGCTATATGAATATGCCCCACGTACCATCTCAGACAAAAGCATGGGTCTTAGACTGAATTGTTAAAGTCTGCTGACTCTAAGCCAAGGGCTTTCTTCAGTTTCCAGCTTTTGAAATCCAGAAAGCTCTGAGCAAGCGCAGCCCAGCTGATCTGAATTGGCATGGGGCACACTAGAAGATGGAGTCTCAAATTAAAATGAGCGCGACTTGCAGGGGTGAAGAAGGCTGACCCCTCCAGACGGAATAACTAAAATGACATTTTGCTTTAAAAACATCATCTTTAAGATCTTGTGTAGAACAAAACACTGTATTCGGCATGCTATGTTTGATCCCAACAGATAAATCACATTAACATCAGTGGACTTTTCACATACAGAATATGTGGAAATACGCAGCAGAACTCCACAGAATGGGTCTAAAAGAAGATCTTTACTCTTACTAAGCTTTCACCTCCAGGCTAGATTTACCTTTCCCCTGAATAGTTTGCCATCCCCCTGGCACAACAAGGATCTGTAATCTTCCAGAGACTGCTTAACCTAGAAAAGTACAGATATTTGTTGCTGCATAAAGAGGCTCAAAAGGTCTAATCTATTATTCGGTCATAGCGCAGCTCAGAATGTATACATTCCAAGCTGTAAATTCTACCGATTGCAATCAAGGGCTGAGATTCTCATCAGTCACATCTCTTATCTCTTCTGCTTATTCTGTAATGTCACATGAACTACATTGTCAGCAACACAGGAATTTGGGATCCATGCTAGGAAACCAAGCAAGCTGCATGATTTAAAATTTGGCAAACTGGTTCTTGGGTTTTATTTTGCATAACCGTATAAAACATCAAAAGGTCCTAATCCAGCAAATCCTCAATGCTTGCATGCCCTCTGTGCTCCTCCCAGAAGGTCTGTAGTGTTGGGCCCAAAGTTTGGAAGTATGACAATAAAACATTTAAGAAAGATCTGTCTTATTTATCTGGACAGGTGTTTGGAAGATGAAAGGAAAACATATGAAAATGAGATTAACAAATATTTTAATATAAAGAGGCCTGTTGCCATTACACAACTTAGTCAATATCAGTGCAGAAATGGGCATAGTCCATTGACAGAAATAAGGCATATAAAGATTCCATCGATTTCTTTTAAGGCTTGCCAATAGATATACAAGATATATATGTGTGCTTTTAAAAGACTTTTATTTTGAACTCATGATGTGAATCCGTGGTATTAAAGAAATCAGAACAATTCTTTATTTAGCTGCACCTGCACCTTAATGCCTAATGAGTTTAGTCTGATGGAATCCAGACCTCAGGAAGGATTATAAATTCTCATTTGATTTCATTTACTTCTAAAATACCTTAAACCAGCTGTACCAGTCCAGAAGCCAGTCCTCCTTTCTATACCAGTTTGCAAATGTTGTGGCTTGCTTTAGTATGTAACTTTATGCTATATAATAATATATACATAGTAATAAGAAACAGAAGACCGTTTGAAAAAAAATAATCTACTTCTTGTGGGAAGATAATTAGAGGTATATGAACTTGAAAACCACTACCTTCTGAGTAAAGTTCTTTAAAATTTCTTCATGCTCAGCAAGAAGGATGGAGAAGAAATTAAAAAATCATAGGTCTGAAAATGATATTCTCTCCAGTGGGTCCAATAGTAAATACACTAGAATAGAGAGATGGCCTCAAGACATAGTGTTTAAATGTAATGATCCCAAGTTTCCTTGAGTTTGTTGCAAGATAACTTTTTTTTGTATTTGTCAGTAGCAAAATGTTTGTAATAATTGCAAGCTTTTGTGGCTAGAAGCTTAATAAGAGTTTATATGCTCTAATAGAGAATGACCATTTTCCATATATGGTAAGTGGTACTTTCAAACACGTCAGTCACTCTTTTGTATAAACTTAAATACAGCAGTAAGTTAGGGCAGCACCCTCACAAAGACTTCCAGGTCAGGCTGTTTAGCGTGAACAATATCTAACCATTGAATACATTTGAAACTTTCGGAATTTGTCCCAATTTAGCTATTACCACACTGCCACAATAAATTAATGACATTCCATCGGACAGGCAATCAACACATTCCAGCAAATTGTGATTACATTGCAATGCTTGGGTTTCTGAGGGTATAGAAAGAGGAGTGGTCCCAACTCTTCCTCAGTTCCTTTCAGCTGCTGAAAGAGAGTGGTTGAAAAGGACACTGCCCTCTTGAAAATTTTGAAAGCTTGTAGTGTGGGCCTCTTTACCCTACATGTCTGAATGTGCAGAGATTTGTCATTCATAAAAAACCTTCATTTTCCTGGGTCTTGAGTTCAGAATTTCATAAATCTTCCAGAAATTTCAATGCCATATTTTCATCATTCTTATTGCCTCCATGGTTCATTAAAGGGGGAACAGCTTAATGAATTAACACACACTGGGTAGCAAAGTTGGTTTATTTATAGTTGCAGATCCTGAGTTCAATTCCCTATTGGGGCATTCTTCAGCTGTACAATCTCCTATACCACTTTCTTTCCTTTACCATCCCAATATTGCTGATGTTCAAAAACTCCTGGGTAACATGTGAGCTGACAGGATGTGCTGGTTTCCAGTACCATCTGAACTCATCTCTTCCTGTTGCTGCAGCAGTTCTAGGAAGCCAGGTGGGTTAGCCCCATTCTTCTGAAATCAGACAGGTATAGTTAGGTTTGCTAATGGGTGAATATGAGAAAGGGCATAAACGCTTTGTTTTAATGTCAATCTCCAGTTTATGCATCTTTGCTTGATGGAGTTCAACTCCATTTAGGAAGAACTTGCTGCTCCTCTCAACATAATTAAACCCATCTTCCCTCAGCCTCCCTTTTGGTACATGTACAATGACACTATTGTTCAGAGTCCTGCTGCACATATGCTGACATTATAGTGTTTAATCTTGTAGTACAGTATTCCATTATTTCTTGGACATCTGTACATAATAGAAATAGTCTGTTTTAAGGGATTTGTTGACAAAGAAATGGCTAGTGCTGATGCATGTGCAGACTGAAAACATCTTTCCCAATTCCATCCAGAAGTAGGGAGGGTTGCTTCTTTCCAGTCCTGAAGCCTGGTACAGATGTGATATGCACCACTGAGATTAGCAATCTTGAATGTATAACAAGGAGTCAGTGTCTGGAAGAACTTTGGAAGCTCCCTGTTTGGTTTTCAGCTAGGTAATATTGTTGGCAACACTATTTTTATGATGGAAAGCTGAAAAAATGAAGTTATGAGTAAGGGGGAAACATTAACACCAGAGGTTTGTTTCCCCATAGCACAAATACTGAATCTTCTGAATTTACAGCAATAAGTATTAAGTACTGCTTAACCTCCTGTTTCTAAATGATGACACTCAAAGTTCGAAATCAGTGGAAATTGAGATTTGAGGGTGGAAGTCTGTTCTGATCTTATTTTATTCAATTGAATTACACCAGTGAGAGCAGAATCAAGCCCCTGGTTTCATCCATTGATTTACTGTGATTTCAGATAAGTCACTTACGCAGTGTCTCACTTTACCCACATGTATAATGGATGTAACAATAAACTACTTTCCTCAAAGGGGTATTATGATGCTTACTTGTTGCAGTATACTTTGGGTGTGTCTACACTGCACCCATAGCTTGAAATAAACTACACAATTTGAGCTACGCAAATTGGGTAGCTTATTTTGAGTCATTTTCGCAATAGTTTATTTTGTAATTTAGTGCCATTTACACAGCACCAAATTTCTAAATAACCCACTGTTCTGAAACATCCCTTACTCCTCATGGAATGAAGTTTACAGGGATGTCAGAATAGTGAGCCCATTATATTTCGAAATAATGGGCTTGCTGTTAAGACGTGGGATAGCTATTTTGGGATACCGGTGCTGCAGTGGAGACACAGACTTTGAGATTCTAAGATGAGAAGACAAATTCTTCTTGCAATGCATAAGTAAATACTGGCAAATGATGAGCTCCTCACAGAGCCTCCTGCAAAGGGCAGTATAGACACACTGTCCTAGTGGGCGCACCAGGAGAGAACATGCCTCAGGAGTCACAATCACTTTCTGTGACTGTTCAGTGTGCAGAGGGGTTGCTCTGTGGCTGTGCTGGTCCTAGCCCAGGAGCTAATGCAGAAAGGGCACATGACAGCGCTCCTCTCACCTCTTTTTCGGTGACTTGCTCTCCCAAAAGGTGCAGGCACTACGGTTGTGATCTGCCCTGTGCAGGCTGCTCAAGAAGGAAGTAGGTTCCATTTGTAAACTCTCTCTCCTTTGCTCATTTAGGCAAAGACAAGTCAGAGCCAGGCCATGGAAAAAGAAGCTGAGGGTATTTGCAAGTATTTGTGACGGTATTTGGCCCAGCACTCAGCACATTGCAGGTGCTACAAGGATGACAGTGATAAATGTTAGAGGGAACTTGGGATTTTAAAAGTGGCAGGATACTGGCAGTTGCCAATGATATGATGTCTGACAGAATTAGATATAAGACACAGAGTATTTTTCTAGTAAACTTATCTCAACTACTAAATACATTCATCTTTTAGCCAAGAGGACTGACTAAATTGAAACCAATCAGATTTAATTCTTGCTGCTGCAAATTTACTGCAATAGCCCTGAAACTCTTGCTGTGAAGCACAGTGTACAGAAGGGTCCAACCTATTTAAAATTGGCTGGTGATTTTTGTGCACCTCATCATCACCATCATCAACCATGGACTCAACGCCCATTGGTGTCCGATGCCTCCTTCACTATTTCCTTCCACCTTTCCCTGTCCAGTACGGAGTGGCTTTGTTTCTGTAGACTAGCTCTGCACCAATCTACTATATCATCTACCCGTTCTCTGTGGGGTCTGCCTCTCCTATTTGGACTGCCATGAAGCCTCTAGGGCAGGGGTGGCCAACCTACAGCTCTTCTCCCCCAGAAGTGCGGCTCGCAAAGCCACTACTGCACCCCCCCAAACGGCCCCCGCTGCCCCTGGCTCTCCCCCCCGATCCCCCCTGTGCTCACCAGTGCGGCGATTCAAAATGGCACCCAAGATGGTGGCAGTCGATGGGCGCCTGATATGGCCAAAAAGCCTAAGCTTGTTTCTTAAAGGGGCGGCCTACTTTTTTTGCTTGACAATTCTGGGGGAGGGAAGGGCTTTCCTTCTTTTTGTTTTTGTTTTTGTTTTTGTTTTTGTTTGCTTGACACTTCTGGAGGGCTTTCCTTTTTTCCCGCTGCTGTTTTGGCTCTCTTTGTTAAATGGGTTGGCCACCCCTGCTCTAGGGGTTTCATGCCAGTCCCAAGCCTGGATAAAGGAGGAGGGTTGGTCAGATGAGTATTGATGCACCGATTTTAAAACAACAATACGAATGAAATCTGATGCCAGTATGACTAACTGATAAGGGATGCCGGCTCGGACGTCGCCCGGATAAACAAAGTCTACAATACCAATTGAGTGATCAGGGTTGGGTCGATAAATTTGTGCACCTGGCTTAAGATAATTTAAAAGGATTCTCATTTACAGAGAGAGCACCCAGTTTCTGAACATCCAGCCGGTTAAGGTGTCTCCCGTTGACCATTTGGAAACAGAGGCACCCAAATCAATCAGTCACATTTGAAAATGCAGGCCTTAGATCTTTTTTAAAATGAAGTCAATGTAAGAAAGATTCTGCTATGTACACAGTATTTTGTTGATTAAAGTGTTTGGTATTAAAATTATGCAAGTGAGCACAAAATGGTGTATGCAAAACTAACGTAGCTGTATTAATGTATACAAAGTACCTGGTTGCATGTGCAGTTAGCCGGTTTGTGCACTCCATCACCTTAAGTGCTTGTACTGATAAGACAAGAGAATGTGTACCAAAACAGTATGAAAATCTTAACTGCGGTGATCACCTTAGAAACAATTTCTATTGCTCATAGATCTGAAATTGCTAAAAGATTTCTCCTTCACATTTTAGTCTACACCTACTTCTTCTGTCAGCCAGGTCAAAAGCCTTAGTTATACATAGTATATGGAAGGATATTAAGCAAGGTGCCTGATGCCAAGACATAGCAGGGTTTTTTTTTCATAGGTCTGTGTCTGAATCCCTGGTGTGTTTCACAGGCAACTAGGTTGACAACTCTGGAGCTGAGAAAATTACATTTCTCATAGGCTGGTGGTGGGCTGGTGGTGTCTTTTGGAATCTATTTTCCTTTGACTTATCTTTCAGCCTCAGGAATTCAGAACCTTTAATCTACTTGAGATTAAAGTCTTTCACAAATCTCTAGTGGCCTTTTTGGGGATAAAAGAAGCACATTCCTTTTGGCACTTTATTTTTTTTTAAACTTTGTGAATTGGAAATAAGCAACATTCTAATTTCTCCTTACAATAGAAAGTTGTCATTATATTTAGAGATCAGTGAGAGATTAGAGACTTTAATAAAATGTCTCGTACAAACATAATAGCAAACAAATAGCAAATGCATTTTCTAGTGATAATTTTGCCATATATGTTTAAATATTCAAAATACTTTGCTAATGCACTATCAAAACATTCCAAGAAGAGTAAAATTTGGATTTACTAACTCATGTGGAAAATCTACTATTACTAATTACTATTATAATAATAATACCTAGCTCTGACATAACTCTTTACATTGGTGATGAAAAGCTGAGCACAACTATCTAGTGTGTTTTCATTTAACTGTTCCACTGTCATTTAATGTTATGCCATGTTGCCTCACTTTGTATCACTGCAATGCAGCAACATAGCAGGTCTGAAGAAACATAAATAATCAAGACTTTGCAAAGCACAGACCCTTTCTGTACTGGACGGTCACACAAGCTATTGTTCAAATTGTTAATAGAAAATCAAAGGCCAGATTTTCAAACAAACTAGGCTTACTCCTGTGTTGCCAACCAAACTTGACTAGGGGCATCGTTTGCTATGGAACAAGGGGGATGGGGAGCAGTGTCTGCTCAGCCCCCAATTTCTCATATGGTCCACTTGTTACCCTCAGACACTGCAGGATATAATGTAATCACAATAACATTGGATATGCTGACACAACTGCCACTACCTTTCGCCCTCAAATTTTTCTGAAATTATCCTTCTGGGCCCCCCATATTTGCCTGCTACCATGTCAATTAAACCTGCTGCTCTGTCCTGCTTTGCTCCCCCATCTCCAGACACTCCACTGTTGTCCTGCTCCTTCTGTCATGACCCACTGCTCCTCACCTCACTGCTGTTAGCATTTCCTCTGCCCCTCAGCATCTTTTCCCGCTCAGACTAGATCTAAATTACAGTCCTTTGTCAGAAAAAGCTACACAAATTGTGCTCCGCAATTTGCATAGCCTTTTCCGATCGCTTTTCCGGAAGAGGCTTTTCTGCCATTTGGCCCAGTCTAGATGGGGCCAAATGGCAGAAAAGTCTCCTCTTTTGAAGGAGCCCTTATTCCCCATAGAACGAGATATACAGGGCTCCCTGAAAGAGCACGTTTTCTCTTCTGCAACAAAAAACGGAAGAGCAAACGCATTCTCTGGATGCGGCGGAGTTTTTCTGGGATAGGAAAAACATGCCAGTCTAGACGTACCCTCAGACAAAGGCATATGTCAAAGGAGTAGAGGGTTCCTCATGTTGCAATAAACTGCAACATGAGTACTCTTGAAGCCATTACAATGCAGGCACCTGGGGTTCGTCTTAGCCCACCATTCAACTCACTCTAGGGGTACGTCTACACAGCAGGGCTAACGTCAATTGTGTAGCTTAAGTTGAAATAGCTTAACTCAGCTTTAGGTGATGTCTACGTAGCAGGAAGTGGAAGGAAGAACACTCTTCCTTCGACTTCCCTTACTCCTCGTGAAATAAGGTTACAGAAGGTGGCGTAAGAAGCCCGTTATTTCAAAATTATTTATATCATGAGTTATTTCAAAATAAGCATGCAGTGTAGACATAGCCTAGATGAGTGGATTTTGAGCTCCACATTTAATCAAACATCTAATTTGCACATGTAATTTAAATAAAATGAGTATATGCACATAGAAATTGAGAGAGAGAGTTGCATTTGTATATGCAGTTACCTGAATTTAATACATAATTTTGTGCACAATTTTTTTTTTTTTTTTTGCCTAGCTTACTGTGCACTTAACATGTTTTAAAATCTGGTCCCAAATGTATTTAATGGCAGAGGGTACTACTACTTCTCTTTTTTAAAAAAGCAGATATTGCCATAGTTTTCACATAGTTACTAGGGTACATTCTCCCATTTTCTTTTATATGCGCTGTGTCCTCTTATTTTATGTCCTTTGTGTGACCCACAGCAGGTGCAGCAAGGAGAGTGGCACTGTCTGCTTCCTCTCACATTGTCCTGCCAATATGTCATGGCCGTTCCATCATTTGTGCCCCTGCTGAGATTTCCAACCAGGGGGCCAGTGGTTATGATTGGGCATTTGTCCATTAGGAAGTTGACAGAGCAACAGCTAAACAGCTTTGGGATAGAAATGATTTTCCCTCACTACTGACCTTGGATGAATGTAAACTCTACATCTCTAGGTGAAAACCTGTATTTTGTTAACTATATTCAACAAATTTCCACAGACAAGGTAGGCCACTGTGACTTCCAAGACAGCCACTGAAATATAATGGCTCATGAACCCCTTCAATTAAATCCTCTCAGAATGACTCAAAGCTTCTCGTTATGGTCTGTTGTGTCAGCAGGTATCACTGATATTTTATGGGCCTAAAAGAGAAACTACAGTCACATGCACAAGAGCTATAACAATTCTTTTGTCTCATGTTTCAGTGAACACCTTTCAAATATAATTAGACCATTTTTTTCTTTCTTTTTCTTAACAAAATACTTCCAGCTAACAGTTCCCAGGCAATTAGTTAAAAACAGCCAAATTGCAGTATTGTCAAAGGTCTAACACTCACCAAAAAGAGGAAACTCAGAATTCCCCTGCTCACCTCATGCCATTGTGCTTATGGTATTGCTGGGGTATAACAAACAATGCATAATATTCTATACTGTACCACATGTGCACAAATATCAAAGCACAGCAGCATGAATTAAGGATAGGGTTTCAGCCTTCATTTGGGAATCCCTTGCACTTATGAGATTAAGTCAGAACCATAGCATTATTTTAGCATAGATTTTCGGTGTTTAATTATGTAATAAGATTTACTGCAGTCACTTAACAGATTTTGATTCAGGGTCAACGTTTCTCATAAATTAGTTCTGAAAGGATTTGTTACTTTTGGTTCAGCAAATACATCCAGAGTGCAAAGAAAAAGGGGGGGGAACCAATAAACTCTGAGTTGATGGGTTTCTTGGGATTCTTTCTTCAGTTACATATCCACATATTTCATGATTTTAATGACTATGTAGCCATAGGAATGTTTCTCTTAACACAAGAGATGGCCCAAAACAAAACCCAATATCCAAACATCCCCAAAGTTTGGGAAAGTTCAAAGTTTGAGGATTTTAACTTCATGGCTCTGGCCCATTCATTTTTCATAGTAGTGGGACATAATCGTCATAGGACTCAACAGTGGAGGTTACTGAAATGCATGCTTTAGTTGCAGCCGTAAGAATTTTATTTTCTGTTTGTATCTAGTGAGACAGGCATCAAACAGCCATTTTTGCACCCACATGGATGATTGTCCCAGGCTTTGAACAGCCATATTCCTCCAACATTCAGGACAAGCTTGTTCTGGGGCAGAGTAAGTAAGTACTGCTGCTCACTCTGGGTACATCTATATTGCAACACTATTTTGAAATAACTAGCGCTATTCCGAAATAACTTAGTCTGCGTCTACACAGTTATTTCGAAATAATATCCGACTCCTGTAACCCTCATTGTATGAGGAATAAGGGAAGTCAGAGGAAGAGTGCTCTATTTCGAAATAAGCTGTTTCAAAATAAGATACGCAATTGATATAGCTCAATTTGCGTAGCTTATTTCGAGTTAAGACCTGCAGTGTAGACACACCCTCTGTGTATTCACTCTGACCACCAAACCCAATTCACACTGGTTTGTTATAATTCCTAGCTACAGAGCCTGGCTCTTTAGCTCAAGCTATAAAGACCGATGCTTCAGATCTAGACTCTCCAGTTCACACTCTGAAGTGTTGGCTAAGATGATGGCCATCACACATACATCTTCAAAAAGTGCTTGGGTGTGATACACAGTACTCCTACCTAAAAAACATACCTATTGCATCTTCCTTTGAAAAAAATCATCCGTAAGTGTTTTTGGAAGCAGGTATAACTGTAGATTCTGTCGTTGGAATTCTCTGAAAGACACTCTACCAGTGATGTTATCCAGAAATACAATTTAAAACACCCAATAACTATCATGATAGAGATGCAGCCATGTTAGTTTGCTCTAGCTGAAACAAAAGACAGGACTATGCAGCACTTTAAAGACTAACAAGATGGTTTATTAGGTGATGAGCTTTCGTGGGCTAGACCCACTTCCTCAGTGAGTCAATAGTTGTGGTTACAGAGATCCATTCTGTTCTAACATCTCTTTTTTTAAAAAAACTTCCCTTATAATTTATGCACAAACAAATTTCTTCGGGGCTGAAATTATACTCTGTCAGTTTAACAGTGAACTCCATTTTGCTGGGAATAGTTTCGAGGAAACCAGGCAAGGCATTTTTAATAATCTTGTACTTAGCACTCATGTGGCACTTTTCATCTTCAAAGAGTTTTAGATCGTTAATGAATTCTCACACCACACCCTGTGTTCAGCTATAGGGAGACCAAGTGACCTATAAAAGGCTACACTGGGAGTCAGCAGCAGAGATGGGATTAGAATGAGTGACTTTGGAGCAATAACTGTGTTCATTCAAGGCATGCTTAGAATACTAAAGCATTTACTGAAATTCATTGCCTCTGTCTTGGAGAGGTTAGAAGTAGAGAAGGGTAGATACATAAAAGCCTGCATTAAGATGAATCCCAATTATTACTGTCAATTGTAATGGTGTGTCCCTTAAAGGCTACCATATCACAGTAAATTGAGCATCATCAAACTGTTAGTAGATATAATGTAAGAGTGAAGAGGAATGTAAAATCAACTGTAAAACAGTATTGAACCCACTTCTGTGCATGTGTATTTGATTCCACAAGACTATCCACAGCCCATTCCCTTTGCAAGAGAGTGCCTCATTAGTGCTTCATCGGTAACTATAATATTATTAAACATTTGTGCAATGTAGCACTGTGAATTTAAATAGTAATTTTTACACTGATGACTGGATCTCTCACTTTGGCAGGAATAAGGATATCAGTGTAAAAACTGCTGTCAGAAGAGAATAGGGCCCATAGACCTTCCTTGCCAAGAAAATGTTAAAGTTAATTACCAAGGTTGTGCATTTAAATGCAGTGATGTTTAGTGGACAGAGCATTGGACTAATGGCTAGGAGGTCCTAGTTCTAATCTCAGCTCTCCCATTAACAAGCTCTGTAAACTTCGGCAAGTCACTTCACCTCCTTGTGCCTATTTCCCCAAACTTCCTTCGTCTGCCTTGTCTATTTAGACATCAGTTCTTCTGAATAGGGACAGCTTCTTACTCTGTTTGTACAGCGCCCAAGCACAGCGTAACCCTTATCTTAGTCAGCGTCTCTAGACATCACCATAGTACAGATAATAAACATTTGTCATCACTATTGCTATATCAGTACAATATACATTGCAAGTGAATATTAGCTGTGGTCCTATGTAGTCTGTACCAAGTCGGACCTAAGTTCTGCAGCAAGGCTCCTGCTTTTATTTTCTAGTGGCAAGTTCTTTAGCAGCTCCAAGTAGTAAAAAAAAAAAAGGGGGGAGGAGGGAGGAGACAATGCTTTAAGTATGAAAATTAATGATAAAATAGGCATACTGCACACATTTTGAAATTAAACTCACTTATGCTGCCCTCACATATTGAGTCTGCAAAGTGTCACACACTGAAAACCTATTACTGCAACGTAAGAACTGCTGTGAAAAAGCCAGAGGTTTGGACAGTGAAGTAGTATGAAATGGAGATTTGACATTCGAAGGTTTGGAAGTGATTTGCATTATTGGTGCTTCAGAATCAGATGTTCACACCCGGGAGGGGACGTGTCTCCACTTTTCCTCCCCTTTGCTGGAAGAGATGGAGGTAAAAGGCTTGTTGAGGGAGAAGCTTGAAATCTTCAGAGTTAACATTCTGATGATGATTTTGATACTTTACACATCTCAAACCTATGGTCACAGGGTGTCACTTTGCAAACTTAGGAATCACTCACATTGCAGGGTTTTGTCACATCCTTGAAGGGCTGGAATGGGTACAAATGAAAGCTTAAGACATTGTGGAACAGAATTCTATATCTTCACTGACTAACAAAATCCACTGGCACAGAATATTGGGTACTCACATGAGAAAGGTCTTACGTGCCGGAACATCTGCTGGGATTTCCAGAAACACTCAGTGTTGGCCTCACTCTGCTCCTATTTTTTCAACAGTCAGTGCTTCTGAAAAATCTCAGCCTCCCCTTTCAGATCTTTCACACTGCAGATTGTGCCATGTTAGTGACAAATGCCCAGAAAGCATTATCAAGCAGAGCTCTGCCAAAAATCATTACAAGACAAAAGTTAGCATCACTGAACACACTGCCTGATAGCAAAACTGTTTCAGAGACAATGAAATCACTAGTTTCATATGCCAAGTGTGCTAAAACTACAAAGGCAATTTCCCATGCCTTTGACATTCATATTTCACATCAATAGCTATGAATGGGACACACCCAGCCTACTTACTTAGCTTCATTAACAAGGGTCCTACAATTGACAGGCAACTATTTTTGCTGTTATATATATCTTGGATTCTATATTTCCACTCCAACCCATCTGATGAAGTGGGTTTTTTTACCCACAAAAGCTCATGATCCTATACCTTTTAGTCTCTAAGGACTACCCGTTTTTAAACCTAGTACAACATTAACAGCAGAATGTAGTGAGGTAGTCAAATATTCATGCCTCCTTCTGTAATGGGTACTTGCAAGTGACTTGATAGAGAAACTGAACAAAACAGAGAGGCTAATAGTCTGATTTTCTGTTTCAGTGGAGCATGACAGAGAGTTCCATCATCAGCAGTATCACCACCGGGAATTCAGGTTTGATCTCTCCAGGATCCCAGAAGGGGAAGCAGTGACTGCTGCCGAGTTCAGGATATATAAGGATTACATCCGAGAACGGTTTGATAATGAAACATTCCAGATAAGTGTCTACCAGGTACTGCAGGAGCACCCAGGAAGGTGAGTGATTGGACGGGAGCATACTGAGTATATTGCATAACTTTCAGTGCATTTACCGGGCTAGGTTCTGCTGCTCCTAATTAATACCAGTGGAAATTCAGAGCAACTGTACCAAAGTGAAGTAAGCTACTGAAGTGAAGTAACTCTCGATTAAAATAATGGAGGTAACCATGAGCAGAAATTTCTGCCTTTAGGAAGTAAGTATTTGTTCCATTTTAGAGATTATTAGTGCCAGAGCTTCAGGAAAAGTGTATTTATATAATTTTATAGTTTTGCTTTGGAGATCACTCGTGCTTGAATGCCAACAAATCTTAATTGGCTAGAGCCTGTCACCACTCAGTATTCTCTTAACAGAATTCTCAAGGGTATCTAATGCTGAAGGGTATCTTATTTACTCATCTTTATGACAAGAAGCATTTGAGACCTCTAATTTACACAAGCAGATGCTCTTCATATCAACTGATTGTTATTGTGTGTGCAAAACTTCAGAATGAACTATTTATTTCAGGGGTGGGAAACCTTTCTTTTGGATTGAGCGCTATTGGCCCACAGAAAAATCAGTAGTGGTCCCTGGTTAATAAGAAAAAAAAGACACGAATGGAAATCAGGGTGCCAGGGTTCCCCTCACAGTCCCGCCCCATGTTGGGGGAGGGGTGCACCAAGACTCCCCCCCCAGGACTTGATTAACTCTTTGGGAGCCTGGGGCTAATAGATTTTGTGGGGCTCCCTTAGGCTGTAGGGTGGGACCAAAAATGAGGGGCTCAATTCGTGGGAGGGAAATGCTGTGGAGCAAGCTAGAGACGGGAGAGCTAGGGGTGCAGGGTCGGGGGCAGGAGGGGAGGAGGAGGAGGCTGGAGGTGGAGGTATGGATACAGGGTGGAAGGTAGGATGCAGAAGCGAGCTGGAGATGGGCGTGTGGGTGGGAGCAAGGGTGCCTGAGGGGGCTGAGGGTGCAGGGTCTGGGCAGGAGGTGGGTACAGGAGCAAGGTGGGGGTGCACGGTCTGGGCAGGAAGGGGATGCAGGATTGGGGTAGGGGTATGTGGTCTGGACAGGAGGGGGTGCAGGAGCAGCATGGGAGTGGGGTGCAAGAGGGGACAGGGATGGGAGTGCCTACCTGGCACAGTTCCCAGGGGGGCACAGGTGGTTCTGTCCCATGCTGGCCAGCACCGCCCCTTGCCAGGTAGGTTCCCCACCCCTGATTTAATCCCTTCCAAGCAGTTATTAATGTACGCCACACTCCCTGACAAATGGAGGCAGAGCCTGCAAGCCAGCCCTGGGGACAGAGCTTCCCTGCACTGCAGTTCCTGGCGCAGAGTCCCTTCCTTCCCCACCAGGCAGAGCTCGTGAGTCAGATGGTGCCCCCAGCTTGCCTTGATCTCACCCGCGAGTCTCAGGGCTCCCTCCACCAGTCGTGGGGAGCCGATGCTGGTGCTAAAGCCACACAGAGGAGGGAGGACACCGAACCTCTGCACCCATGCTGCCTGACTGTAGCATGCACACTGGCTCGCCCTACTGTGGAATGGCAGCCTCGCAGGCTGTAGGTTCCCCAACCCTGATTTAATCCCTTCCAAGCAGTTATTAATGTATGCCATGCTCCCTGGCAAATTCTCCAGAAGACTTGAACAAGAAACTGTGTTTAATTTTCTCACCTGTTTTTAGTCTCAGTTAATCAGAAACCTCAAAACCATTTATCAGTAACACTTAGCCAGCTGCATTTGCACCTTTCTTTTACACATGAATCCCACTGACAGTAGCAAAATCCTTCCTGCAGCTATGCACATACAAAATCACTTCACAGATATTGGTCAGAAAGTAATTCTCCAGAATGACTTAGTGTGTATCGATAACAGAGCTATTACATCACCAGACAACAGATCTCAAAACAAGATGAACAAAAAATAATCCAATGCGCATGGCTTTGTGTTTTTTCAGTGTTTATGACAGCTGGTCAAAAATGCAGGGAAAAATAACACAAAGAAACTTGATGTCATTCAGCTGTATTCTAAACACAAAAGTTCTTTCAAATTCTCGCTTGCAATGTGCAATCCAAAAAGGGTGCTAGCACTAGTTGGAGGATATGTTTGCTACTCCAGATTTACTCAGTCACCCATGACTTGAAGAATGGCATCTCCAAAGGTTTTTTGTGACTGACTTTGCAGAGGGGCTGTAACTAGACATGGCTAATGTGAACGGGGGGTGATTAATATGTACACGTATTTACCTATGGGGAGCAACTTGGCTTGAGCAATGGTCCTTTCAAACGATCCCCGGCACAAATTGTTCTTATTCCTATAAGCAAAGAATGCAAGAGAGTGCATGCACTGCCCATATTTGAATCCATTCGGTGGGGGAGATGGGTTTGGGAAGCAATGATGATCTTGTGGTTAACACATGTTACTGCAGATTGAACCTCTCTAATCCAGGCTCCTCTAGTCCAGCCACACTCCTAGTCCAGCGTCTTTGGTGAACCTGGGGCTGGAGCACTCCTGGGAAAAAACTGCATGCTGGGATCAGGAGCCTTGCAGGACTGGGGAAAAATGGAGCCCTGGAACGCAGGAGCAGAGCCTCTGCACCCTAGTGGGGCTACAGCAGTAGAGTTTCAGAGCTCTGTGGAGGGGTGCCCCAAGTGGACTGGAGCAGTGGAGCTCCAGGGGGTGGGGAGATGAGCAGCAGCACCCTGGGAAGCTGGCAGCCAGGAGTAGAAGGGCAAAGTTGACTTTCCCTAGTCGGACAAATTCCCTGGTTCGGGACCAGTCCCGAACGTGCTGTACCAGGGAGGTTCAATCTCTACTGTAATACGCAAGGCAAAATACATAAGATGAGATGCACACTGAGGATTAAGGATGATGATCAATGGCTAAACCCAGTCCAGGGTGCATTCCAATGAAGTCAATAGATCTCACCTACTGAGAAAATGGTTAGAAAATGGCTTTGAGTGTTTTGAGCTGTTGGTGATCAGCAGAATGGCAACTTTTTGAAAAGTACCGGTCAGTATCTCTTTTGGAAGGTAGATTTGTAACTACAGAACATGGATGCATCTGGGCTGGAAATTCTACATTCCATGTCCCGTTTGCTCTTGTTGCTTGCAGGGGTGATGATCTGCAGCTTGGGCTTTCTCTTTTATCTCCTGTTGCAACAAGATGAGCTTTTTTTAGCCACAGTCGATATGCATGGAGGACATGTGACTGACATGCATAGCTGTGTGATCTGTTTTTCTAGCTGAACATCTGGCTCTTTAAGTAGCATTTACAGGGGCTCCATAAAAAGTCTTTGGGATACTTGAGACATAGGCAGCCATGGATCTTGAATTGTCTGTTTCTGTGGGAGAACCATTTCCTGTTGACTTTTCTTGAGTAGAGGTGGCCAGAAAGCAAAAGTATTTTCACAAGAATTGGTGAAAATATTTTCTCTGCTTTACATTGAAAATATATTTCAATTAAACTTTTCCAACCTGCTCTGCTTATGACCCTCCATCCAGATTAAAGCTGTATAAACAATCCACGCTATCAGGTTATTGTGACTCTGAGCAGGTGGACAGAAAAAGCAAACGCTCTCCAATGTGGATGCATAAATAGAGCCCTGCAAATCTGTGGATATCCACTTTATAACCATGAGTATCTGTGACTCATTTTTGTGGATACAGGGCTCTACGTATAGACCCATTCTTGTGCAGGGCTCTATGGGTGTGTCTAGACTACATGGCTCCGTCGACAGAGCCATGTAGATGAGTTTACTAGACATAGCAAAATGAAGCGGCAATTTAAATAATCGCCGCTTCATTTACATCAAAATGGCCGCCGCACTGTGCCGACGATCAGCTGATCTGGCACAGCGGGCAGTCTAGACGCTCTGCGGTTGACAAGGGAAGCCTTTGTTGACCGCCCTGGTAAACCTTGTTTCACAAGGCATACTGGAGCGGTCGACAAAGGATTCCCTTGTCGACCGCAGAGCGTCTAGGCTGCCCGCTGTGCCGGATCAGCTGATTGTCAGCACAGCGCGGCGGCCATTTTGATGTAAATGAAGCGGCGATTATTTAAATCGCCACTTCATTTTGCTATGTCTAGTAAACTCATCTACATGGCTCCGTTGACGGAGCCATGTAGTCTAGACACACCCTATGTATAAACACTCTTACTCGTTTGTTTCCTTAGTTGTCTGTTTCTATCTTTCTAACCATGTTAGAGGACTATACCAGTCTCATGTACTTAGCATTTAAAAAAAACCTGAGAAAATCTACACATGTAAGCAAAGGGTCTTTTACTTATAGCTTGACAAGTACAGTGTCCTTCTAAAGGAAAACACAGAAAATGACCTGGCCTTTTCCTCTTCCAATACTGCTGGAGTCTCCATAATTCCACATTGACCTTTACGTAGCATGTGAGAGTGAATAAAATGGGACATTTAATAGCATATTCTCCAGTCTTTTGCCCCACTATGACTTGCCTCACACATACTAGTGTGCTAGAGCCCACTTCCATACTATACAGACAATCTGCAGCCTTCAGCATCCTATCATGTTTCTAATACAGTGGAACTACACCAATTAAACTCCACAGCTACAAAAGCAAATATCTTGGATTGAGGCCCCATAAAATTTCTCCTTTCCAAAGTACTCTAGGTATGTATGATAAAGACTCGGTTTTCAGTTAGGCCCCAACCTCCATTCTTATGGATGCAGTTTTTCTCCCTGCATTTGTTCACCCACAATGCAGATAAGAGTGAACATAGTAGGTCAGACCAGTGGTCCAGCTAACTCAGAATCCAGTCTTCTGAGTGGCCTTTTCTAGATGCTTCAGAGGCAATGACCTTTACAGGGTCACCCGGGTTCTGTTCTAGTATCTGGCAATGAGAGGCTTAAGGACACCCAGAACAAGGATACAGACTAGTAGCTGAGCAATTCATTACCTTCTGTAAGCTCAGAGAGGTTGGTAGCTATCTGGTAATTAGTAACATTTGTATCTGCAGTTCATTGTGGGTACAAAATAAAGGCACAGTTCTTTGTGATTGAATACATCTGCACTCACGAACTAGAACTCATATCTGAGATTCTGGGCCTTAGTAATATTATTAACATTTGAATTTACTAGGGGAAGTCTGTCATTTATTCATACTCTATATAATGTGCATACAACAATCATATCAGTAAAAATGAGATCACAGCTATATTCTTTGAATCAAGACTGGATGCCTTTTGGGAAGTTACGCTTTAGCCAAACATAAGTTATGATTTAGTAAAACACAAGTTATTGGGCTCAAGACAGGGGTAACTGGGTGAAATTTAATGGCCTGTGATATACAGGAGGTCAGACTGAATGATCTAATGGTCCCTTCTGGCCTTAAACTCTATGAATCTAATAATTCATTGCAAGTTGCAGTTTCAGTGTTGGCACAATTCCCTCTACAAAAGTATATAAAATGTTCTTCACTCTCAAAACATCAGGCACTGACCTGAAGCAATGTCTTGAATTTCATAAACACTGTGAAAGCAGTTGACCCTTTGACTGATATAACAATGTCTCAAAAAGTTTCTTTGGGCATAATTTAGTGTCCAGTGATTCATGTCCAACTCCCATTTGGTCTTCATGGTTCACTCACCTAAGAACTTGGGAAAGAGTTTTGTAAATGCAAGAAATTGGATCAAGTAACATGCTGCACAGCATTACCTAAAGTCTCAATTTCTGGTTGCATTGACAGTGCTAGTGGAAACTAAAGTTTACAACCAGAGTATCCCCAATTATATAAGCAGAGTTCTAGCTCTTTGTTAGCATCAAAGGAAAAACATAGTAACTCCTTTCGTCTCTGAGTGCTAGAGAGCATGCATTGGTAAAATGTATAGGAGTGGATAAGAGGTGAGGAACATAGTTTATTATAGCTATTAATATGGGAAATGTTTTCAGATAAAGCCACTCTCCCTAGTACATTGGAGTCAAGACTATATCTGCAAATAAGGCTCAAATGGAGGATATTAGTTTATTGGTTTGTTGACTCCTGGGAGAATCCTCCTGCACCCAACTTTGAAAAAAGTCTTCTGATGCTGTTTACAGGTCACATTCTAGTAGAATGTGGATTTAAAAGTCTGCACTGTGTTGCATTTATATTGATACTATGCAAATTTTTTTTCTAAATTATCTGTTCCCCAAATGCTCTCCTTCCCAGGTATATATTATATAGTGTAAAGGTCAAGAGCCACATTTTCGAAGGAGCTTCAGTGCTAAAAGACACACATAAGGCACCAAGTGGGACTTTCAAAAGCACTTAAATTAACTAGGCATATAACTCTAATTGAAGTAAATGGGAGTTAGGCACCTAATCTTCTTAGTTGCTTTTTAAAATCCCAGTAGCTGTCCATTGTGTCTTAGGCCCCTAAATACCCTTGAAAATTGTGGCCCCGGTTTCGCCACTGTTGTCACGGGGCCATAATTTGTCATTGTGGGGAGAAATCCCAGCCCTATTGAATTCAGCAGCAGTTTTGCGACTGATATTAGTACAGCTTGGGTTTTACCATATGTGAACAATGTTTGGTAATTAAAACAATAATGGTTACATATTCACTTTGCTGGTAGCTGTTCAGTCATTTCCAATAGCTGCATAGCAGACTAGCCCCACAGACTTGCATGAAAAATAAAGGGTTGCTTCATTCCTTTGTTTGACACGCAACTGAAACATTTTAGCATGTGTTTTAAAATATGCCAACCTTTCTTCCACCCCTGCGCAATGGAGCATGTTCCATCAGGCCATAATTTAAACATATAACTTTAGTAACCATTAAAGCAGGGCTACTCAACTTTGGAAGCCCTGGGGGCCACAGTGATACTCACAGCACATGCCGAGGGCCGCAACTTAAGTGTGGTTGCATATACATATGCAAATATATGTAAATAGCTTCTTTCACACTGACGGGCATGAATACAAATATTAAGGCAAGCCTACACAACACAAAGGCCCCATTTAAGTCAGTTCTGCTGATATTAATAAAATGCAATATTTACCCGATTTCCACCCATATGACAGCACTTTTAATGAGCAATGACAGTCCAGGAACTTAGCTACTAAAAAGCAACAGAAGACCATTATATTGACTACTTTTTTGTTTTGGCTCACACACGTGGGCCACGTGTTGAGCCCTGCATAAACCCAAACTGCACCGCGGTCCGCCAACAAATGGGCCGAGGGCTGCATGTGGCCCGTGGGCTGCGTGTTGAGTAGCCCGGCATTAAAGCCTTTGACTCTCACAAAAACTTAGTGGGCATGTATATGAAAATAACCAGTGTGATTTCTCAACAGATCTGAAGTCTGGTGGGAAGGTGGCATCACACTGTGAAATTGAAGGGGATTTTAATTGTACAGCTGCTCCCCGAGTTACGACCACCTCCACTTAAGACCATCCGCACTTACAACCAAAGCAGTCGTAAATGCAGATCCGAGTTACGAACGGTGATCCGCACTTACGAACAGCGTGGTCGCCATGTAACTCTATGGGATCCGAGTTACGAACACTTCGAGTTACGGACCAAGTGTTGGTCCGTAACTTGTTCGTAACTCGGGGAGTGGCTGTAGAGCTTTATGTCTCTCACAGAGTTGTCCAACTTCTGGAACGAAGGCTTCCAAAAGTTTACCTATAGTATTTGGAGGTGCAACTGCTGCAATCATGTAAAAAGCCCATCATTTATGCATACAGATTGAGTAGTACCTTTGCGTGCTGATAAGTGCACTAATGCACTTAGGCCTGTTGGCAATATTGATGAGTTTGGTTCGCTATTAACGAACACTTCCATCTGAGCAGCTGCAACCTGCAAAGCCAGGATAAATCTTGGTGTCACAAAGACAAAGCTCTTCACAGGCATTCGGACTAGCTGCAGGAAGCATTTTCGTATCATGGTGGAGTCCTACTCAGCCAAGTGATTCACAAACTCCATTGCTGAACAGCAGCCTTTGCATTTAAAATATGAACTTTTTATAGGGTGTTTTTGTTGCACTATTCCTATTATGTGTGTGTGTGGTAAATATGTTGTGCCTCTCCACAAGATAACTGCTGCAAATTTCAAGTTGTGTTTTTGGACAGCCAGATTTTATGTGGTACCCACATCATTTTTATAAACAATGAATACAAAAACAGCTAGGAATAACATCTCATAGCAATAGAATGGATAAAATTGGAACCTGCTGAAATCTTAATTGGAACTATTTCTGAGGTGCTAAGATGTTTGGCAAGTTGAGTTAAAAACAACCTACCACTACCGTGCAAACACCTTTTTCATATTTTTGCACTTGCTGACTCAGACTGAAATATCAGAAAAGGCTAGCAGGTAGTGTCTGCAGTATTACACAGAGACACCTTTCTAGCCTCAGGAAGTACATCTAGGCCACGTCTTCACTTGTCTTGCCGGAGATCGATCGATCTGACTTTTGATTTAGCGGGTCTATTTAAGACCTGCTAAATCGAACACTGAGGGCAGCTCTGGTTGGCACTAGTACTCCTGGCTGTCGCGAGGAGTAGGGGAAGCCGATAGGAGCATTTGCTCCTGTCAGCCTCCTTCTGTGAAGATGGCTCCAGCTATGTATTTTAAGTAGCTGGAGTTGCATACCTTAACCCAACCTTCCAGGTCTAGTGTAGGCCTGGCCTAAGCATATGTATTTAGGTAGCATGTCTAGTGGGCAGATTATAAATCAGGAGACTGAGGTTCTAGTCCTGGCTCTGTTGCTGACTCACCAGCTGAACTGCAGTTCGTCATTGAACTTACCTGTACCTCATTTTCCCCTTTGTACAATAGGCTTAGCAGTCCCTTTTACAGGGAAATTAGGAGGCTTGATCCCTATGGGCCCATCTACACAGCAGTGCTAAACTCAAAACAAGCTACACAACGTGAGCTATGCTAATTGCATAGCTTGAGTTGAAATGGCTTATTTTGACTTTTTGGCGTTGTCTACACAGCAGATATTTCGAAACAGAGCACTCTTCCCTGACTTCCCTTACTCCTCATGCAATGAAGGTTACAGGAGTCAGAGTAATAAGCCCGTTATTTCGAATTTATTTCAAAATAACAGATTTGCTGTGTAAACATGCACTACATCATTTAGGAATAACTGATGCTATTCCAAAATAACGCTGCTGTGTAGACATAGCCTATTTGTGAAGTGATCTGAAGATGCTACAGCAGTGGTCCCCAACGCGGTGCCCACGGGCACCATGGTGCCCGCCGGGGCATTTATGTGCACCCACCTAGTGACCAGGGCTGGCCTCAGCCATTCTTGCACCCCAGGCCCCGGGCGCCCGGCGCATGCGCGGCCCCCGCCCTGGGCACATGGCACATGTGCGGTGCCGCCCCCGTGCGTGTGGTGCATGTGTGGCCCCATCCTCGGGCTCCTGGCAGCCCCAAAAGGTTGGGAACCACTGTGCTACAGGATTGCAAAGCTTTGTTTCTGTACCATTTGAATTCCCGCTTATCTCTAAGGCAGTGGTAAATTGTGTCTGTGATGGCTAATTCTCTGGATCAGTTATGGACTGGAAAATGTGATAAGAGAGTATTATCACTGGGGCTCTTCAGACTAGCCAGCTTCGCTCAGAACATATCGGTGCTGTGTACAGCAGGATTTGTTTGCCCTTGCCTGGAGTATTACACTATCAGGAAATGTTCAGGTAAGTTGTCAGGGCCCCTGCCTTACCAAACGAGCACAATTTCAGCCAGTTACACAAATCACCTGTGGTGTCACACCACACTGAAAGCTAACAACATTCCCTGTTTCTTTCCTGCTCCCTCTCCCACTTGTACATTCACCCTCTTGTCCAAGGTTCCCCCTAAGCTGCATGGCAGCCCAGCCTCACAGCTGCTTCATGAGCCCCTCCAAGCCAGGGGCTCATGGCTTGTGCATGGAGCTGCCTGGCTGGGGAAGGGGTGCTTTTCCCTCAGCGACAGCAGCAGCTCCCTGCTGAGGACAGAGCAGCGAATCTCTCCCAGCACCACAGGGACACATCCCCTCCTGTAGGGACACATTCCCTCCTTACTGGCTAGGAGAAACTCGCTGCGCTGTTCTCAGCAGGGAGCTGCCGCTGTCACTGATGGAAAAGAAGTGCCCCTCCCTCAGTCAGCAGTTCCATGCCTGAGCCTCTGGATGGGCAGGGATCATTAAGTAGCTGCGGGGCCATGCCACCGCACAGCTTAGAGGGAACCTTGCATCTTGTCCATTTTCTTGTTCAGTTTGGAAATGTGCATTAGCGTTTACTAACACATACTAACGCATCTTGAAAGTATGAGTGACGAACAGAGAGAGGGATGGGGAGGTTGAAAGAAGACAAGGGAAGAGAGGCATCATTCAATATAATTTATAGCTATCCCTCTATTTTAGAGTGTTTGACTCTATAATTGTAAGATTTTTATAATGCTATTGCAGAGCTGCCAACTCACATTTTCACTTAAACAATTAGTGTTTTTCTGAGAGTCCCAGCTCATAGAATCAAGGTGATTATATGAGACCGGGATCTTTAATTTTATTTAAAAATAAGTTCCTAATATTCATGCTTGCTGAAAAAAGCTGGAAAACATGCCCTGAGTGTACCCTAAAAGTTCAAAAGAAAGAATGAGAAAAAAACCCCAAACTTGTTATTAAAAACCCCCTCATAATTTAAGCCAGTCTCATGATCTTTCAATTCTTGGCATTGGAAATACTAAGGACATGTATTTGGGAGGAAGTATCATATCTTTAGATAGTTGCCACTTGTCCAAGAGTCTAATTTCTTTGCTATGTTTGGTTAGATGTTGAAGGCAGGGGAGAGGACAACCAATATCAAGGGCAACATGAAAGCTTGGAGATAAGGGAGAATACATTCAAGGGCGCCATTTCAGAAGAGCGAGGGGGCCAGCAACTGTGCGTACCAGGTCACTTCTTGCTTTTTTTTCCCCATTCCCCTGATAAGGGAGTGAGGGGAAAGTACTTGTATTCCATGAATTACTCCTCTGCTCCTTCCCTTCAGCAGCCAGGAGTGAGGCATGCACAGAATCCAAGTACTTTCCCCTCGCTCCCTTGTCATCAGGAGAACGGGAAGAAAAGCAAGTCTCATCCCGGTATGCACGGCTGCAGCCCCCCACTTTCCTGAAATGGCACTCTTGAATGCATTGTTTGTTAATTAGAGAATGGAAATGAGTCTCACGTTCTGAGGTGTGTTCAGTGCACCACTGCTATCTTGCTGTATGATTTGCTGCAAGCAGCCTTGGCAATATCTTTGAGTAGTCAAAACATAAGGGCGGGAGTTTCCTTTATGCTTATGAAAATTCCCTCCCAAGGGTACATCTTCACTCACTGTGCTGGAGATGGATGTTTTAGCATTTGATTTGGTGGGTCTAGTAGAGATCTGTAAATCAAACACTGAGGACAGCTCCTACTGGTATCTGTACTCGTCCTAGTCACAAGGAGTAAGGGTAACTGGTGGGAGTGTTTGCTCCCATCGGTCTCTGACAGTGGAGATGGCACCAAGCTCAACTAAAGATTAGCTGTCTCTAGCTATGTAATACTTAGCTGGAGTTGCGTACCTTAAGCCAACCTTCCAGATCTAGTGTAGACCTGGCCTAAGTTACTTGCCAGAGTGGGGGAATCTAGGTTATAGTTTTAGGTGAAACACTTTAAGAAGGCATGCTATTTGGTGCATTCCACAGACAAGCAGAACCCAACATTGTTCACTTGCATTGTATTTAAGAGTAACATTGGCAATTGAATTTCTAATGAATAATACTTTAAAATGTAACTTGCTTGTTTCCCTTGTTTTTCTTTTCACTCCATTTTCTGCTTCTTTTCCATGGGATCAAAAGCCATAGTATATTTTTCCTCCCGTGGTTACTTCTTTGTCTCCCTCCATCATATGAGTTCTAGCCCAACATTGTGTTCTCTTCCTACTTCCCTATATTTTTGTTTCTCACTTTTCCCTCAAATCTCACTCCTGCCCATCGTCTTTTGTTTTCTGATGCACCCCTCAATCACACACTCACCCATCCATCTGTATCCTAGGTCACTCACATCCTCATCCATTTGCCCACCAACATCTACCTCTCCTCATATGTACATATTCTTCTAGTCCCTCACATAAGACTTCTCACTTTCTGTTCCTTACTTTTACAGCAGTAAGCAGCAATACAAAGGCAGTTGTGCTAGTCAGCACAAGCAGGCTCTCAAGTCCAGAAAATAAAAGACTTACTAAGGGAATTTCCTGGACTATCAGGCAACCCTCTAGGTCTGGGGGAAAGTCACCTCTAGACAGATTTTCGAATTTTGGATGCCTCAGCTTTCTTGTATCTAGCCTCAGATGCATTAAAATGTCTAATTTTTCTGAGAGTACTTCCACTCTCAGGGTACGTCTACACAGCAGCATTTTGGAATAACTGACATTATTTTGAAATAACAAAATGCGTGTCTACACAGCAAGTTATGATTTCGAAATAATGTCGAGCGGGAAGACTTCTTCCTATAACTCATGGTAACCCTCATTTCACAAGGAGTAAGGGAAGTCAAAGGAAGAGGGTTCTTCCTTTGACTTCCTGCTGTGTAGGCAGCGCCAAAAGCCAAATTAAGCTATTTCGACTTCAGCTACGCAATCGACATAGCTGAAGTTGCGTAGCTTAATTTGACTTTAGCTCTGCTGTGCAGATGTTCTCTCATAGAAGTAGGGTTCTTTAAAGGAGTCTCAGATTAGGCTCTTCAGCATGCTAGCACTTAAGTCAATAGTCCCTTGCGAGCTGCAGGTCCTGAGTTTTAGAATTGCTATGTGTTTGCCACTCCCATGGACTTCATATGGAGCTGTGGGTGTTCAGCACTTCTGAAAAATCTAGACTATAACTCTTCTGTGCCCCAGTTTATCTTTTTTGATAACTGGGGACAATCCCATTTCCTGTCCCTCAGGCATGGTTTTTTGTATGTTGAGCTCTGCATGAATACACATGCCTACCCATGGAGGCTGAAAGCCGTGGATAGAAATCGGCTGATCCTGTCTGGGGTCATACTGGCCTGCTAGGGCTGGTGTAGCTGCATGACCGGGAGCAAGGAATGCCACTTGAGGAGGGTGGGGGGCAGAAGCCATGAGTACCAGGACACTGCTTGCTTTTCTTCCCATTCTTCTATCAGGGAGCAAGGGCAAAGTACACGGCTTCTGTGCATACCTGTCAGTCCTGGCTGGTGAGGAGAGGGGGGCAGAGAAGTAATTGACAAAATCCATATACTTTCTCCTTGCTCCCTGATCGTCATAGCAAAATGGTGAGGAGCTGCTAGCGCAGGGCGCTGGCTTCTGAAAGCAGCAGCACTACGCTCTTCTCCTTTGACCGCAGTGTCTCCTGGGAGTAGAGCCCTGTGAATCAGCAGATACTGATTTCTATCCATGAATATCTGCATCTGCAGGTAGACACTTGTATCTCTGCAGGGCTCTATTTGTAAGGCCCTTTGAAATCCTCAGATAAGCATAGCTATGGCAGGGCAGAGAATATAAGCAATTTCTTTCAGGCCTGACTATAGAAACTTAGTTTACAGAATTATGAGGTTGTTCTAGATCAGAAGACAGAGTTTTAGGAGATGGCACTGAAGATGTAGCATAGTTCCCAGGCTTTGTAAGTCTGATAAAACATACTGTGTACAGCCAATGGTTGCCTCTGTGTAGCTCTTAACACATGAGCTGCGGACTGAGGTTACATTGAACTGGTTCTAAATCATGTGATAACACTTCATGTTGGAGTATAGAAAGAGAGCTCTCCACCTTCCAAAAGGAAAGAATTATAAAAAGGACAAGTTTGGGAAGCCCACAGAATTGGTGCCTCAGAATGCAAACTGTGAATGCTTGCTGTGAAACTGTTTCTGTCTTTTAATATAACTTGTTTAGCAATTGTGTTTAAAGAATGTGCCTTGCCATCTGCTACTTGCTGCTCTGATTTTAGTTTGCTGTGTCTCTTTGGTAAGCAGGCCATTTTTTTTTAAAGGGCAGTTCTTTTAAAAAGAACAAGCAGTTTCTTTTAATTGGAACAAGCTCTGCACTCTGAGCCTGTGGTGCATCCCATTTTTCACCATTGGTTGCAGATTTGAATGAACAGCACTAATCCATTAACGCTGTGAATCTCTCCAGAGAATATTTGACATAAGCCCTTTTTGGGTCTCTAAGTTCCAGCTGTGTGTGGGAAGGATGGTTCCCTTCAGCATGTCCCTTTGATCTCTCTTCAGTGAGGATTTCCCCTCCAGGCCTATTGTTTGCACACTGCTGTAAATACAGGCAAACAAATACTTCATACAATTTCCCAGACTGACTCATCCCTGCACTTGATGCGTCATGTTGTCTGGTTAGCCTGCTTGCATCACATCGGCACGGGAAGCTTAAAGGCAGCTTTTTTAAAGTAATAATATTACAGGACGACAGTAAATTATTATCACTTATCTTCAAACTGCAGTCCACAATAAAGAAAAATTGAGCAGGCTACATCTCTGTTAAGTAAACCATTTGTGAATCGTGGGCTGGAGGCATGGGGTATAGTTCAATCCAGCAGTGTATTAACATACAATTCAGGCCCATATGCAGGGGTGATGCAAAGGGTTCAAATGCACCCCTCCGTCGTCCTCCAAGTAAGCATGAGGCTGGGATGGCGCATTGCTCCAGCCTCCTTTCCCCTGTGCTCCAGCAGGCCGAGGGGAGGCAGGAGCAGATTTTCCCTCTCCTCTCCCAGGAGTGCATCCACCAGCCCCTCCCATGGCTCAAACTCCTCCACAGAAATTCCTGTGTATGGGCCTGCAAGTCTTGCGCCTCTAGAGCCTTCACATCAGATGTTGGTTTGGGACACAAAAAATGAACAAAAGTGCAGTGTTCTCACCTCTGTCATCTGTGTATTTTTACTTAACTTTGTTAACAGCTCTAGGACTGTCTCACATTGATTCTTACAAGCCTAGGTGACTGGACAACAAAATGGCAAATGAATTTTAATGTTGAAAAATGCAAAGTAATGTATATTGGAAAACATAATCCCAACTAGATGTATAAAATGATAGGGACTAAATTAGTGATTACCACTTGAGAAATCTTGGAGTCACAGTAGAGAGTTCTCTGAAAACATTCGTTCAATGTGCTGCAGCAGTCAAAAAAAGCAAACACAATGTTAGGAATCGTTACAACGGGATAGAGTGTAAGATGGAAAATATCTTATTGCCTCTTTATAAAACCATGGTACACCCACATCTTGAATACTGTGTGCAGATGTAGTCGCCTCATCTCAAAAAAAGTATCTTGGCATTGGAAAAGGCTCCGAAATGAGCAACTAAATGATTAGGGGTTTGGAACGGGTACCATATGAAGAGAGATTAAAAAGACTGGGACTTTTCATTTTAGAAAAGAGGAGACTATGGGGAAATACGATGGAGATGTACAAAATCATGACTGGTGTAGAGAAAGTAAATAAGGAAAAATTATTTACTTGTTCCTATGACACAAGAACCAGGCGTCACCAAATGAAATTAATAGGTAGCATGTTTAAAACAAACAAAAGGAAGTATTTCTTCCCACAACACAGTCAACCTGTGGAATTCCTTGCCAGAGAATATTGTGAGGTCCAGAACTTTAACAGGTTAAAAAAAGAACTAGATAATTTTATGGACAATAGGTAGGGTGGGTAGGAATTATGTTTCTAGCCTCTATTTCTCAGAAACTGGGAATTGGTGACAGGGGAGGGATCACTTGATGACGACCTGTTCTGTTCATTCCCTCTGGGACACTTGGCATCAGGCATGGTCTGAAGACAGGACACAGGTCTAGATGGATCTTTAGTCTGACCCAGTATGGCTGTTTTTGTTATGTCCATACTATGATCCTCTCTATACAGGCAAGAAACAGCATTGTAGCACAGTGATGTATGGACAGAGCCTAAATCCTGTTTTTTTCCATGAGCAAAAACATTGTTTAAAAGAATAAAAGGTTAAGTGACATCTTCTGAACCCTCAACAGCATTGAAACTCCAAGTCATGGGACCCATCTGAAGAGCACCCTGAGGGCTCATCTTCACTTACGCTGAGATCAACACTCTGGAGATCGATCTCCCAGGGTTGGATTTAGAGGGTCTGTTAAGGACAAAGGATGTTAAATTGCGGTTAATTGACTAGTTGAATAGTCTATGGAATTTCCATCGACTACTCAACTAGTCGATAGGCACTTCCACATTCCTCCTTTAAAATGTACAAGAGCCCCTGCTGGGGAAGGAGGAATGAGGAACCCTGCGTGCAGCCCAGGACCTGCAGGAAGACCCACTGACCCCGGGCTCCACAGCGCTGCCCCTTTGAAACACATTGGCTACCCCTTTGAAATGCTGCCTCGGCATTGCAAAGGGGCAGTGCTGTGGAGCCCAGGATCAGCTGATAGAGGCAGGAAGGGGGGAGGGGAAATCAGCTAGTCAACTGACTATCCGATAAGCATTTGCTTATCAGATAGTCGACTAGACCTTAACATCCTTAGTAAGAACCCGCTAAATCAACCACTGATGACACCCCTGTCAGCCAGGTTGAGAGGTATAAGGGAAGTTGATGCAAGAGTTTGTATTGTTGGCCTCCCACAGTCATGATGCCGCAGAAATTCTACGTTAGGTACATCAACTCCAGCTACGCTATGCTTGTAGCTGAAGTTGCATATTTTAAGTTGACTTTCTCCCCTCGTATAGACATGGCATAAGGCGTACAAGTAGCACACTTCCACTGAGAGTAACAGATTCTGCATCTTCACAAGGAATTTCCTTCTGCTGCCTGCTGATAAGATCTCCCTCACTGCATATCATGTATTATTAGCAACATTTGCAAATATTCCACATTAACACATGCACTGGTTTAGAGTGTTGTGCATTTGTGGGGGAAATATGAAATTGTACTTCCATTGGCATTTGCTGATGTGGTCACTAGTCCTTCAGGGACTGGACTTGGATATTTAATTTCATAAACAGCTATCAGGTGGTCACTACTGACACTTCTGTTATTCATACCAGTGTCTTAGATTAAAGCCATTACTTATTAATGGCTTGACCTATCTAGGTTGGAAGGAGAGCAATATGGTCAAGATACTGGAATGGGACTCAGGTGAATGAGATTCATTTCGTGCTTTGCTAGACTCTTATCTGGGGCAAATCATTGCCCTTTTTGGTGTCTGTTTCCAATTTGTAAAATGTGAAGGATAACTGTACTTCCCTACCAGAGGGTGGTGAAATTCATATACGTTTTTGAGGCTTTGGGGGCCATATAAATCTTCTCATTTTAGATCTTTTGTTTCACACGATGTTGCAGGCAAACAAGGGGCCCTGCAGAAACTAAGGACATTAAAGTTTGTACTGAGAAGTCTATAAAACAGATTAAGCTGGCCTTCCTCGGGCTTATGAGACACAATAAAATAACTTCCCTTATCCCTTTGCAAGGTTTGTTTTTTTTTATAAACTCAAAAAGCTACAGTTACTCTCCTACATGTTGTCACATCTGCACATGACCAAATATAAAAGAATCTCCTACAGGGCTTGTCCAGACACTACTTGCTGTCTCCATCCTTCTTGTAAAAACTTTTTCCTTTTGGAGGTAGCTCAACCATTACCCACTTTGCTTCTTACCATCAACATCCAAATTACTTCTTTACGTTGGCTCCTGATGAAAGAGCTCCATTCCTTTTTAGAACCTTCATAATCCTTGTGTATTACTCGATTTTCAATTGCAGCTAATCAGTGGCAAATTATTGAAGACCCACAATGATTTCCAAAGCCCTGCCCGAGTCCTTCAAGTATTCTCCAATTCTGATTAGTTTTGATTTCTCGTTCTCAATTTTAGTCTAAAATAATTGGAGTGTGTCTATTTATTTAGCTTTTAAACTACAGATTCAGGGGACATTGCCACACAAGGCAATACTGCCTCATGATCCTTATTCAACTGTATGTAGCCTGAACAGAGCAGATTTTTAAAGACATTCGATATGTTAATATTTGCAAAAGGCATACAACCATGCTCCAATTTGATTGCACTATTACCATGTTTATGCACAACAGTCAGATTATTATGCATGGAAAAGGATATTTGCATGCCCGTTTACTAAGTTTAATGTGCACATATGTGCCTGGACATTTTTTTAATTGCATTAGCAGGATTAGCTGTAATAGTACAGCAATGTATACCCCTAAACCACATTAATTCTACTTTAATCTGCTCTCCCATTGTTCAGGAAAAAAAAAAAACCATTTAGGTTGGCATAGTTTTCCCACCTGTGGCATAACTTGTGTATTGTGATAAGAAATACCAGTTGTGTTGCTTTATTAACTTGAATGGTTATTTACTGTAAGTGATTTCTGTTTGAAAATCCAGGTAACTGAGATGTGTTTATTTTTCTTCAGGGATTCAGATCTGTTCCTGCTTGACACTCGAATAATCTGGGCAGCAGAGGAAGGTTGGCTGGTGTTTGATATTACAGCAACTAGTAACCACTGGGTGGTAAATCCACAACACAATCTCGGCCTGCAACTGTCTGTTGAGAGTATAGATGGTAAGTTTCAAAAGTAATGTCATCAAAAGAGTCTTCATTTTGGCTGTAGGAATCCAGTCTGAATGCAACTAATTCATTCATTTAAGTGGGATTTCTCAAGATTGTCTTGAATTTTCTTAAAATACAAATATTGGAAAAATGTTGTAAAATTATATTACCCATCATGCTATATATGAACTTAACTAAATAATCACCACCTGATTTCAAGACAAACATCTGTATCAGAATCTAGTAAAACCGTAAGAACATGCTTAGTTTTAAGTATCTCAAAAGAAACTGTTAAGATGCTTAAAGCTAAGCATGTGCATTAATGGATCTGAGCCCTAATTTGCACACACATTTATCATGATTGTATGTGCAACCATGTAAATCACTAATTTGCACATGTGTTTACTTTATTTGTATTTGAAGTCCTGGAAGCTAAATTACCATTATTTGGCACAACTGCACTTATAAATATTCCTGACTAGTGCTTCACTGTTTAAAACTGATTTTTTTTTGCTATTTAGTAAATACTGTTTTCCAGTGGGTGTCTGTGGGTGGGGAAGGAAATGTGAGAATAATTATAACAGCTTAATTTCTCCAGTTATATTACATTAGAAAGTGAAAAAACCCTAAGGTCTCAGCTGGTGGATCTAGTCCATGATTTTGCTTTAACACTAGCTAGAAATCATTAAAACATGACCTCCTTCCCCACCCACCCACAGACACCATTGTCCTCTTTCATTTAGCAAATATTTTCTCCCTTTCTCTTCAGCTGCATTAGTCCCAAACTGAAGCATCTGAAATGCTGGTCATGGTGACTGTACAATGCACTCAAGTGAATCAAGGAAAGAGTTATTCTGCACACAGCTTCCTCCCTGGTCTTCTGTGTTGTTTCTCCCTAACCAGGCCTTTTTTCTTTGCTCTGTACTGGCTAATTTATGCCTTCCCTCCTCCCCCCGCTCCCAACACAGCTCTAGATTTGCAGATCTAGTGATGAGAAGGAAATGCTTTCACGTAAACGGTCCAATCAGTTTTTAACAGTGAAACATGAGGCATGGCCTGACATACTATGTACTCCAAGTTCTTCAGCCACCCTGTGATGCAAGCCCAGGAGAGTTAGGAACGGGTCATGAGTAGCAGAGATACAATACTGGCCTGACCTTCGATCTGATCCAGTAAAGCAGTCTTTCTTCCTATGTTCATTTCAATTGACTGTGGCCTCCTTCTCAATCACCTTTCATAGTCCGCTTGAATCTCAGAGACTTAGCTCTTTATGAACAAGGAGAATTAATCCAACCATAAATGTAAAAGATTTCAATTGCTTAAGTTACCATGAATGCCTATGATATCAGAAAATACAAGTCATGTATCTTGGGGGGCAGAATGCATCACTTTGTCTCTATCTTCTGATTCTGTTGCCAGATTTTAGTGTTTAACAGTTGCAGTCTAGAAATATTTTCCGGGCTCTGTGTGTATTCCATGTGGAGTAAATCAGGGCTATAGGAAGTAGTAAAAAACCTTGGCAGAGGGAGCATACAAGGGAGCAATAGGACTTACACAGTCACAACTTATGTGGGCTACAATTCTGAATATAGTATAACTGAGGCAATAAGTTATTAACATAAATAATTTAAACACTAGAAAGGTGCATAGCATTTTATAACCAGATATGATGCTCTTAGGCCTATGGAATAAACGGTAAATAGGATCATAGCAGTTGCAGTAAGGGAACAGATGACTTGGACATCTTGCCCAGATTTTCAGAATCCTGGATGGAAAAACGTGCTACAACTGTGCATGCAGTTAGAGTAATTACTCAGACAAATCAGGCAGGTAGACTGTTAGAAGTGGGCCCTTATATAAGCCTGTCTCAGACAAAAAGATTGGGGAGAGATTTTCAAAGGCCTAGAATGACAATTTAGGGGCCTAACTCCCATCGACATTCAGTGGGAGTTAAACACCTAAATGCCAGCTGTGCCATTAAAAATCTCCTCATAGTTTACAAATAGGCTTGGGGGAAATAGGGTTGCAAGGTGTTCATTTTTAAACCGGACAGTCCAGTATTTGAGCTTTCTGCTCAGGAAACAAATTGAGAAAATAGAAATGAGAAAATATAAATGTCCGGTATTTTCTAAATAAGATGTAATGTGATTGTGATGTAATGTCAAGTGTGTCTGGTATTTTTGTTGAAAGCATCTGGCAACCCTAGGGGGAAAGAGGATTGTTTTAGAACACACACACACATACACACACACACACACCTCAAGGGTGCCATTTCAGGAAAGCCGGGGATGGGAAGCGCCTTGCTTTTCTTTCTGTTCCCCTGACTATTAGGGAGTGTGGGGAAAGTACATGGCTTCTGTTCATGCCTCTCACTCCTGACTGGTGAGGCAGAGGAGTAATTAACAAAATCTGTGTGCTTTCTCCTTGTGCCCTGATAGTCAGGGGAACAGGAAGAAAAGCAATCAGTGACCTGGTATGCATGGCTGCTGGTCCGTCCCTCCCCCCTGCTCTCCCAAAATGGCACCCTTGACACACACTGGAAAATAATTCTGTGCTTAATCAAAATAGATTGATGAAATATTTCACTAATTTGCCTTTAAAGTTAAAGAGCAAATTCATCCCTGAAAAAGTACCTCCAGGACTGAATTTGGCTGCTTGCATTTTAAAATTAAACCTGTAAGAGCCACAAATATTTGCAGTCTCACTTCTCCAGAATTCAAGCAAACATTTCCTTGCACTTTGAGCTGCAAGGTTAAGTCCTTCTGCCATTCCCAAGTTTCATTTGGGGTTCAAACAAACTGCACAGTCCCAACAAAGCTGCAGTTTCTTCAGCTGGTTTTCATGTCAGAACTGTAGGCTTGCAAACATAGCATGATTTTGGTGAAAAGCTATATATTTTTGAACATAGCAAATCTTTCAGTTTTTCAAAACTTTGGCCTGAATTTAATGTATGTAGTAAAACTGAAAACCTGTCAAATTTTGCTTTTTTAAAAAATTAATACCAGTAATTGTTAGAGATTCTCTATACATGAATAAAAAGGCAACTAGGATAGAAGAAAATGGAGTCAAAATACTGTTCAGATACAATGATTCAAAACAGATTGGTTCATTTAACTGCTCTTCATATTCCTTTACAATCGTGCCAGATAAGTGCATCAACAATAGCAACTAGTGGGGAATTAAAGGATGTTTGTTTACGCTTAGAAAGTTGGGATAAGCTCAAACAACAGAGAAATGTGATTCATTAGCCTTAGGCATCCTGTCACCCTAAGCCCTGAATCACTTCACGCCCTCATAATACATAAGAACAACAGCTGACTATTTAACTTTACTTAGCCTATTTCTTATTGCTTCATATCCTGTTTTTCTCAGTTAAAAAAGCAGCTTCTTAAAGACAAATTGTCTGCATTCTCTGATTTGAGAATATAGCTGTTTTGTTAGATAAATACATAATTGGTGAATTAGAAATAGGCCGATATCTTAAAACAACCACATATTTTCCTTGAAATTTGGTCCCTGGCTGTATGTGGAGATTGAATTATTTAGTTCTGGTCACTTAAGTGTTTTTTTCACAATGTAATTAAGGAGGAACATGATAGCTCTCTGGTATGGGTCTTACTCAGAAGATTTAAAGCCAAAAAGTTGTATTCTTTTAAAAAGAGAGAAAGATTTGCTACAGCAAAGTAACTTTTTCTTTTAGTCACCCAAAAACTCAGCCCTTTCCCAAATTGATACATTGGCCAAATTCTGCTCTCTTACCCTCATGTAAACACATCAAATCAAGTTGGAGTAGATCTGGAGTCACTAGCAGCAACCTGCTGAGGCTCTTGTTAGCGAGATGATGCAACTAGCAATAATTTACCCCCTCAAAACCATGTCCCTTTTTAAATGGCACTGCAGTCAGAAAAACATTCATGCTGATGACAGGGGGAAAGAATCAAAGCAGTGCTAGATGAATTTTTTTGCTTAATTTTGGCTAAACTTAACATGGAATAAGGCCCTGATGCAGAAAAGTATATGTGTAGCTTTTAAGACCATGAGTAGTGCCATGCAATTCAGTAGGACTATCCACATACTTAGAGTTACAAACATATTTAACTGTCCTGTGGGATCAGCCTAGCTGTGTAAAAAGATGACAATGTGGTCAAGTTACAAAGAACAGGGCCTAACAGAGGATAAAAGTGATAGTCAGATGGAGGGTACTCATACTCACCAAAATGCTGCCCCAAGCCCACCTTTGCATATGTAAACAGGTAATTGTATGAATCAGCAGATTTCTCTGGTACAATATACAATTTAGGCCTCATTGATAAAAAGCCTGACTCAGTGTCCTATCCTTAGGATATATGTTTTTCTTGATCCCATTCTGTGTATCTACGGGTATGTCTACACTTGCACCCTCTTTCGAGAGAGGGATGCAAATGAAGACTTTCGAAATGGCAAATGAAGCCGGGATTTAAATATCCTGTGCTTCATTTGCATATTCGCATTCTGGCACTATTTTGAAATAACAGACGCTGTTAAGATGCGGTTATTTCGAGAGAAAACCCTTCTCTTGAAATAACTGGTAAACCTCATTGTATGAGGAATAAGGGTTATTTCGAGAGAAGGGTTTTCTCTTGAAATAACCGCATCTTAACAGCGTCTGTCATTTTGAAATAGCGCTATTTCAAAATAGCGCTATAATGCAAATATGCAAATGAAGCGCGGGATATTTAAATCCTGGCTTCATTTGCAATTTTGAATGTCTTAATTTGCATCCCTCTCTCGAAAGAGGGCGCAAGTGTAGACATTACAGTTCTAACCCTACCTCCTCCCCACATAGGAACCCATAAGGGGTTGTAGCCAGGAGATGTAGGCTTAATTGCCAAAATGTCATGCTCATATTACAACACTTTGAGCCTCTGTGCAACTCTCATGTATACCAGCTTTCCACAGGGAAAGAATTTGTCCTTTTAATTTGTCTTTAAAAATTCACAACATAGGAGAGAGAAGCAGTTATAAATTGAGGGTCGTTGTCACTCTTGAGTAGGGTTGCCAGGTATTTGAGCTTTCTGTTAGGGAAACAAATTGAGAAAATATAAATGGGAAAATATAAATATCCGGTATTTTCTAAATAAGATGTAATGTAGATTGTGATGTAATGTCAAGTGTGTCCGGTATTTTTGTTGAAACCACCTGGCAACCCTAGTCTTGAGCTGTGATCACAGGCAATTCTTTTCATCCCTTCAGCTATGTCTACACAGCAGAGTTATTTCGGAATACACACAAGCAGTTATTTTGACATTGTCAAAATAATGTTGAGCTGGAGGACTTCTTACTCTGACTCCTGTAACCCTCATTGTATGAGGAGTAAGGGAAGTTAAAAGAAGAGTGCTCTCTTTCGAAATAACTGCTGTGTAGACAGCACCAAGAGTCGAAATAAGTTATTTTGACTTAAACTACACAATTAGCATAGCTCAAATTGAGTAACTTATTTCAGATTTAACCCTGCTGTGTAGACGTGCTCTTTGGCTGTGTCTAGACTGGCGCGATCTTGCGCCAGAGCTATGCAAATGATGCTCAGCGTGGAATATTGCCGAGCCTCATTTGCATAACTAATGAGCCGCCATTTTTGCAGAAGAGGCTCTTGCGCAAGACGGAGCTGTCTACACTGCCCCTTCTTGTGCAAGAAAAACCCTCTTGCGCAAAGCCGTTATGCTGATTATTTTCAGGCTTTTCTTGCGCAAGAAGGGGCAGTGTAGACAGCTCCGTCTTGCGCAAGAGCCTCTTCCGCAAAAATGGCGGCTCATTAGTTATGCAAATGAGGCTTGGCGATATTCCACGCTGAGTCTCATTTGCATAGCTCTGGCACAAGATCGCGCCAGTTTAGACACAGCCTTTATGTTTACCAGCTTTTGGAGTACATAAAAATGTTACGATGGAAAAGAGCTAATGGAGACAGTGGTTCTTAAGATACTGGTGTTGGCCTTGAAAACAGCGGTTATGGAAGTCACCTTAGGAAACCAAGTTCTTTTGTTGCCATTTTTTTCATATTGCACTTAGAAACCAGTAAGAACTGGAGGAACAAAGGGCTCAGTGGAATTCTAATGGAAAAACAGATCTTTTCACTTCTACAATGCCGGAGTGGTTCAACTTGTGACTGAGAGCTTGTCTATACTGACACTGCTTCAGTGAAGTTGCATTGGTGCAGCTGTGCCACTGCATTAGTTACTGAAGATGCATGCTACCTATAGCAATCAGAGAGCTTCCCCTTTGGTGTTACAACTCCCTCCCTAAGAACCAACAGCAATGTTGACAGGAATATTGTAGACCAGGCTCGGACTAGTACCAGCTGTTCTCTGACATGCTTGAAGTGTGGTGGCAAGTTCCAGTTCAGTTCCTAACAAACAACAGACAATACACTTATCAAAACTGGTATGAATTAACACTATTGTCATCACTGTCAAAGTCCTAAAGTTGGTTGGATATGGAGACCGAGGTGATCCCTTCACAACACAATTGAGACACATTGGGGTGGGGGGAGTGTGTGTACAGGGAAAAATTTGTACTGCCCCTATCCATACCTTATCTTTGTAAATAATTTACTTCAGTTTCCAGAACTACACACCAGGCATCTTTGACCAAAACTAAAGTTAATTTAAAAATCCTGCATAAGAAAAGGAATGAGCAATAGTCATAATGTATCTATAACCATATTATCGGATTCAGTACTGCTGCTGTGCATGACAGATGTAGCAGTTAACAAAATGCCTCTAAATAACTGAACTATTTGTTACTTTAAAATGCAATATATCTGGAGCCATGTCAACATTTAATACAAGGCATTTTTATTTTACGTTAACAGCCTTCAATGGGAATTTAGGGTTCCTATGGGCTGAATTTTATGGTTCCTTTTATGGGATTACTTCAAATTATAGGTTGGTGAACTTAAGGAAACCCCACTAAAGAATGCAGGAAAATCTAATGCAAAGTTGATTTTGGGTAAAATTATTGTTTGTAGGAGTATTTTATTTAACATTTACATTCACATATAAAAAGGAAGTTAGCTTTACTGAGATATTCCTTTCAGAAGTGGCTTTGCTTATTAATTTTAGGCCTGCTCCATCAGTTGATCCACGCATATGGGCCTCAATAGGAATTTTAGATGTGGGATATATAGGCCAGTTGTCTCAATCTTGTTGTCTTCAATATTGCTGGTAGAAATGGAAAGTTCTTTCAATTTCTCTTATTTGACTGTGGCATTCATGATATTTCCATTTAGGACAAAGCATCAATCCCAAACTGGCTGGTCTTATTGGAAGACATGGCCCACAAAATAAGCAGCCTTTCACGGTAGCATTCTTCAAAGCTACAGAAGTGCATCTCCGTAGCATTCGTTCCACAGGAGGCAAACAAAGGAGCCAAAATCGATCAAAAACACCAAAAAACCAGGAAGCCTTTCGGGTGTCCAACATTGCAGGTAAAATGAAGGCTGCCAAGTCAGTATTTCTGGGTACTGGATACTTCTGTTTTGTATAGAGACAAGAATGAAACAGTCTCTAGTGTGCTCAAGCAATATGCTCTACTTTTCTCTTGCATATTCAGCATCATCCAACTGTCACTAGCTTGAAGACTAGAAAATGCTCATTTGTCACAACAAATTTTTTTTTGTGGGAAAATGGCAGTTTACACAAATTTGACAGTTAAAAAAAATATGCTAGTTACAGTAAAAAAAATTTAAACATGATCAAAATAGAAACAATGTTTCAATTGACCTGGACTGAATTTATTTTAGATTTTCAAAATTGAGATTTGACTTTTCACCCCAACTTGTTCTAATTAAATATTAATTTGGACAGAGAAAGCCATTCTCACTCTATAGCCCAGTGGTTGAAGTGGGATGGCAGATCCCTGTTTAAATCCTTTCCCCTCAGGCAGAGAGGGAGCATCATCCAGGTAAGTGCTCAGCCACTACGCCAGTGGGAGGGCCTCTCCTTTCCTGGATGTTTGATGTAGATCTTGGCCCAAATACTAGTTATGTGGAAGAAAGCCCATCTTCCCCTGGTTTCTGAATCCCTCTGGGGCTTGAAAGGAGACAGGTGTCTGAAACCTAGCAGGGAGCTGTAGCATGCATGCTCAAAAGCAGAAACATGCACCTAGAAACAATTAGGTGCCAAAGTGAGCTTATGCCCCTACAGTGTTAGGCAGCAGCTAAGAGTTTTGAAAATGGCAGTGGCACTTAAAAATGGGACGTATTTGCCTAAGTCTGGAGGAGCGATACTTAGGGAAATCCTGCCCAATGGATCAACAGTCAGAACTTAGTTTGTGATGCACCAGATAATAGATTCTAGCTTCCTTTGCTGTGATTCTATTGCTTTTGCAGGACTACTGCAGGTCAGCTGCAGAGACCACTCAAACACAGGTTAGAGAGATTTTTAGAGTGCCACTCTTTAAAAATCACTTCACTATTCTGTTCTCTATAGAGTCTTATACCATAATCATCCCTGAATACATGAGAGTGCCTTCCTGGGTCTCTCGCTGGTTCCCTTGCCACACAGCAAAGGCATGATGAAAACAGATATTTTTTGTTTGGTTGGTTGTTTTTTGCAAACTTGAAGCCCATGCAAGACAGACAAGATCCTGAAAAATAAATTCCCAGGGCTTTCTTTGGAAACCAGATGGGCTTTATATGTTTGCTGAATCCTGCCAATCGTTTTGTCATTAAAAAACAAGACTGAAACAGCTAAAAGAAAATGACAAGTGCTGTAAAGCAGCAAATTGCTGCAGAAAGGGGGCCACACCTCATTTCCCATTGCAACGCTGCCAAAGATGGCAGCACCAGGGAGCTTTCATCTTTAAGGGATTAGTTTGAATGGGTCCCGCTTTCATTTGAAAATTGAACTGAAACAATCAGGTGGACAACACAAGCTCACTTGGTGGTTTCAATTTTTTTCACCCCTCCATTCAGAGAACAGTAGCAGTGATCAGCGGCAAGCCTGCAAGAAACATGAACTGTATGTCAGTTTCAGAGATCTAGGCTGGCAGGTAAGAATTCTGTGCTTAGGCTTAAGAGAGACAAGATGCTTTTTCCACCATTTTGCTGGTAGTGTTCACTCATGAACCACATTTTTTGGGTATGTCTACACTATGCAGCTCTAAGCAACAAGGCTGTGTCGACACAGCGCTTTCGCTATAAGTCTGTGTGTATGAACGCTGTTTGTCAGCCCTTTTGAGCCGACAAAATACTTCTAACTCCAAGTAGGTTTCACGTTGGCAGAAGAACACTAATGCCAACAAAACAGCATTCAGATGTGCACTTGCTGCAGCAAAACTTTGTCATTCACATTTGTGTGTGTGTGTGTGTGTGTGTATGTGGTGCGGGGGGGGGGGGGTGATAAAACACCAGTGAATGACAAACATTTTGTCAAGCAAGTGCAAGTGTAGACACAGCCTTAGCCTCTGAGTGTGTCCACGCTTGTGTGTAAATGTCTGTCCTTACAAGAATGGGGGTGCATTCACACATGTTGATTCACTGCTATTTGCATACACAAACGAGGTGTATGCCTATGTGTTGGCACAACTAGTTACATGCACAAAAGGGGACATGCAAATTAGAGGTCAGGTTAACAGTAGTGGAAATTTGATAATCCCACAGCTTTGTGGCTAATTTTAAATTTAGAGCATTACTTTCTGCCACTGTAAGTGCCTTCTGTAGTTTCAACAGGACACAAAGTTCTTCACTTTCTATTGTATATTTCCTTTAAATATTGGTAAACAGCTCCTACACTTTGCATTGGAGGAAGCTGCATTCCAGTAGTGCATGAAGTGATCATTCTGCTGTGTTCACAGTATTCACTTTGTAAAGTGCTGTGGGATCATTCAGGACAAACAGGTGTTGCAGACATGTTAAGAGTGACCATATTGTTGGAGCAGCTAATTTAACAGGAGACATTTTTTCATGACATTTTGGACTGCCTGCATATATTTGAATTGATTGAATAAATGTACAATGAAATTAAATCCATCTTTTCTCCATGATCTAACATCAATTTAATCCAGGACTGGATAATTGCTCCAGAAGGCTATGCTGCATATTACTGTGAAGGAGAATGTGCCTTCCCGTTGAACTCCTACATGAATGCTACAAACCATGCTATTGTACAGACACTGGTAGGTGCAATTTAAGTTGAATAATGAATGCTGTTAATTCCGATCAATATGTCCCTGCAAGCAGAACCCTCAGAACTAGCCAGAGAAGGAAGGTCTGTTAGCTCATCAGGCCTTCACCATCTGGCTAAACAGGTCTAGCGGAATGGCCTAAATTAGTAGTTGGCCTGGAAGTAATCTCTTTGTTGCAAACATTAGCATGCTCCATGAGAATGGAGGGGCCCTAGATGCCAACACAAATAGCACAGTTCCACTGCTTCAGAGGGGAAGGGCAGGAATAGAGGCCCCAAGTAGTGGAGACAGCATCACTTGTGCAAAATTCCCTTGAGATCCATTTCATGCAACTCAGTCAACTGGGGGGGGGGGGGCCTCTAGAGCCATAACTATACAGATCAGCTCTAGTTCTGCTTCCTTTCCCATATGCTTAGAGAGTGGAGTGGGGTAGAGGAATCCTTGATCCCCTTCAGTATCACCTGATTAGTGGGCTTATGTGCTGGGAGTAGGCTCAGTGCATGAAATGCCTGCTCTAAAGCCCATTGAAGCCAATATGAATCTTTAGCATTGGCTTCAGTGGATTGGATCCGTTCACAAGAATGGATTGAAAGGAATAGCTGCAGCACCTTAACACCTCCAGATTTAAACTGGAACGTGTCATCAAGCATCTGCAAGCCTAGATAGCTACCACCTGTTTGCAACACTTGAGACCTTCACCACCCTGCCTTATACTCCTGCAGTCTGGTAGCTACCCTGCTAACTGGCTGGAAATGCAGTTGAAACATATTTTTCAATTTTTTAATAATGTTGAAGTTGCCTATTTTTAAGGGGGGAGGAGAATATTCAGAAAAGTAAAAAATGTCTCCATCACTTCCCTATCCTCCCCCCATCCAGTTTCAGTTGAAACTGATCTCCACGGCCCTGGGGAAAAAAAACCTGAGCTCAATTCAAGTTATGGGCCAGTGCTATTTTAAAGCTAATCAGTTTTTCCAAATGTTTTTGTGACAGGCTCTTCTGCCCCCATTTCCTTACTACTAATGTTTATTCTCTCCAGCACAGGGTTACAACAATACAAAAGAAACAGGCACTTGAGTCCTTCCTGTATCCAGTGCCCAAGTATTCACTGGACATAGAAAGGACTTTAATATCTAGGCCTGTCAGCTGAATAGATTTCATTAGCACTACCCTTACATGGGAAAAAACCCTCAGGACCAATTTTCCTGCTTTAGGCATGCCCCCTGTACCTGTAAATCTTACCTTGTGTGTGCATACATTGAGTTATTTGTGTACCCAATCAATGTCCCAGAGACTTTCATGCAAGTTGCAAGGTTTGCCCCTGAAAGGGGGAAAAAATATCTTAACATTCTTCTTTTCCCCCTCCCCCAGGTTCACTTTATAAACCCAGAGACTGTGCCAAAGCCATGCTGCGCTCCTACACAACTCAATGCCATCTCAGTGCTCTATTTTGATGACAGCTCCAATGTTATCTTAAAAAAATACAGGAACATGGTGGTACGGGCATGTGGCTGCCATTAGGTTTGCAGGAAGGAAAACAGTGGTTGTAAAGTGTTTTTATATGGATTTACAAAGATTTAAGTTTCCTGCAGTGGACTGCCTTTAAAAAAAAAAGTAAGTTGTAGAGACCATGCTTCTGAAGGTGCAGAATCAACTGGAGATAGAGGAACAAATTCTGGATTCCACATGGCATTTGAATAAAGTTTGTTTTAGTTTATTATAGACGTGATTCTGCAAACTGGTGCTAAGTGAAACAAGCCAGAGGAACCATTTGAAATCAAACCTGTCCAAAATAATTGCTCCTACATCTGCAAATGAGCCTTTCAGAAGATGGCTAACTTACCAGTGTTGATTGTGAACATCGTTTTTAAACAAATCCATCCATGGTGAGAATCTGGTGTGTTTATGCAAAAAAGTAATAAACCTTTGTAGTTCCTGTAATAATTTGTTCACAATAAAATGTGCCTGAAAGATATTTTGTAAAAGAATTACCTCCAACCCTTGGCTTATCCAACTTCATAATCGGGGGAAAAGACTACGTACATGAACTTCCAGTATTAAATTTTGCACTAGCAAAAATATCTGGATTGACTCTAATATGGACAAATAAGTCTAGAAATCTCTTTTGGAATTAAAAGCATGGAAGAAAATAACTCCAAAGAACAAGATTTTATCATATTATCCCCAACATACAAAATATCTATTTCAACTACCAACAAGAATTTGCATTTACTATGGACTAAACCAGCCAAGAGCAATAGTGAATAAAGCTCCAACAATTTTGCAACCCAGCTCTCATCTTGGACATTCCAAACACTTACAGGGTTAGGAAACGTAAACTCAACGTTCCGCTCCCATACGAGAAATATCCATTAAAATCAGTGGGTGACCGATCTGATCCCTGGAATTTTGCAAGTATCTAGGGTGTTGAAAACTCACAGATGCTACTGAACAAACAGCTAGCACTGTGCAGGATCAGGTCCTTAATATGGAAAAGAAACCATTACTTTGTAATCCTGGTCCCCTGGATGTGTATTTCCTGGGCGACTCTTATCTTACTGTCAGTTTCATCAATAGTAAGAGAACTGCATGGCTCCATGAATAAGTAACTGCTCTTTTACTTTTAAGCCACAGTTAAAATCCAGACAAGATGTTTGGGTTTCTTTGGAAAGCTCTACATGAAATGAGTTGGAGCTTGTATCTTGTGGCCTGAGTCTTCATTCCATTTTAGTAGGTGTGGTTTTACCACTGACTTCCAATGGCAGCAAGATTAGGCTGCTGAGGAATAGGAAGAATCCCATGGTTTACACAAGAATCACACTATCAAAGTTAATATGGTTACACCAGATTTAACTGAAATCAGAATCTGGCCCAATATTTACTAGGTCAAGTTCCAAAAGAGTGGCTGAAATTCTCTTTCAGCCATTTCTGAAAGGGCCTAAGACAAGCAATTAAAGATAAATGGTTGGGCTGTCACTGCTGCAGTGAATCCATAGTTTTAAAGACTCAAAGTCATGTAAATCATAAATGCCACTCAATGTTGTAGGTGTATAAGCCACCAATGAAACATATTCTAGGCGTCTGTGAACCTTGTAAAAGGAGTTAAGGTGCTACCTATGAAGTTAACGATGGATGGTCAGAGCTGATTATTTTTTAGTGTAATCAAGGGTTAGTTTTTGCCACTAGTGCCTAAGAGTACTGGCCTATTGCAGTTCACTCTCTCTGTAGTGGGTCCATATATTACATATCCTGTGGTTGTTGTTTTTTTAAAAACACGACTGTGTAATCTGTTGCTAGGCTAAAACATCGCCTCCATTGTTTTGTACATTTTTATGTAAATAATTGTCACAAAAGTGGGAAAAATTATTTATTTCCATCCCTGAATTCCTTTTCAATCACGCATTCAGGAAAATGATTCTCATCTCTTCCAAACACATTTGTTTCCTTATTTAAGAAAATATTTATTTCTGGTTCTTTTCATAGAGCAGTTAGAAGCATTTTGTACAAACTAGTTGAATAAATCGTTGTGACTTTTCAAAAGATATTCTACTAACTTTGTGTATGTCTGGTTATTCCCACAGAATCTAAAGGATATTTTGTTGTGAATAATATTTCCTGGTGCGTGTCTGCTATTCTGCAACAATGCTTCCATGTCGATCAGTCTCTGTATATTGGCCTTATGGGCACATGGTCAATATCTGCGGCAGCTGCCCAAGTATAAATACAGCACAGGGAAGAATGAAAAATATGAATATATTTTGCAGGCTGCATTGCAAAAGTCCATGATTGAATTATAGTGCAGCTGTCAGCAGCTGTTTCAAAGAAGCAGGGGGTAAATTAGTTCTGTTTACTGCTAACATAGTTCAGAGTTTAGTCATCCCAATAAAATTATAGAGGCACAAGAAAGGGGAAAAAAACCCATCAGCCAAGAAACTGACATTTTCTAATTGAGATTGTTTTAGCATATTTCAGAGATGCTGCTGGCATGATGTTTCCTACTGTTGATACCATGCTGCATTGCAATAGACGTAACTGAAAAAAAAATCAAGGTCCACATTAAAGAATCATTATACCTTAAGGGCACAACAACGTTTCTGGGGTTTTGTTTACTTTGAACTATGTACAGCATTATGCCATCTTATGTAAATATATTTGCTGGCCTGTCTGATGAAATCACTAAGATCTTGAAATAATCTACCATCTTCCAAAGAGTCTCACATGGATGCAGACACAAAAAGTGGAACCTCTCAATCCTTAATAGCCAAATCCAACACCCAGTGAAGAGTCAGCAGAAAAGATTCCTTTTGAATTCAGTGGGCTTTGGATCAGGGCTTAAATACCCAGAATGTATTTAGAAAGATTCTTCATTTTCTTTCATTAGTTCAAAATATGGGCCTGATTCCCTCATTTAAAATTAATAAATCCAGTGAGAGGAGACTCTGACCCTACTAGAAGTTTTTGCATAGCTTAACTGAGAGGAGGATCCAGCCTATAAGTTTAAATGCCACTTTCCTTCAGCATTGCCATACACACATGCCTTATTGCAGGGTTTTGCAAAGTTCACTGCACTGCAACCCCCTTCTGATAACAAAAATTACTATGGGCACATCTACACAGCCGGGCTAGAGTCAAATTAGGCTACGTCAATTGTGTAGCTTAAATTGAAATAGCTTAATTCAGCTTTTGGCACTATCTACACAGCAGGAAGTCAAAGGAAGAGCACTCTTTCTTCAGCTTCCCTTACTCCTCGTAAAATGAGGGTTACAGGAGTCAGAGTAAGAAGTCCTCCAGCTTGACATTATTTCGAAATAAAGGCTGGCAGTGTAGACATGCACTATGTTATTTTGGAATAACTGTGTACCCTCTTCCTGGGTTCATATAGGAGAACCAAAGCCTATCAGAGCCCCATCATCCAGGGCAGAGGGGCCCAAAGCCCAAGCCCCACTGCCCCATGCCAGGGGACCAAAGCCCACGGGCTTCAGCCCCAGGTGAGGGGCCTGTAATCTGAACCCTGCCATCCAGGCCTGAAGCCTTTGGGGCTTAGGCTTCAGCTCCAGGCCCCAGCAAGTCTAACACCAGTGTTGGCAACCCCATTAAAACAGGCTTGCAACCTACTTTGGGGTCCCAACCCACAGTTTGAGAACCAGACTTACTGGCTACGCTCAGCAGCAACCGCCGCCCCGTCAGGAAGCTAAAAACTCACTTCTCAATTTGTCAGCCTCCCATCAGTCCCCAGTGCTACAGCATCTTTTTCTCAGAACCTACTGGTTTGGAAAGGGAATTCTTGACACAAATATGAAACCCCAATGAGCACAGGCTTCAGAATGGTTAGATTTACCTGACTAACAACATTATAAATCACATTTAGAACACTTATATTGATCGATTATTGTAAATTAGTTTCTCACTGAGCTTACAGGGTGTTATTTTTTGCTTCATGACAATTCATTAGTTCTGCTCCATTACGGTCAGTCACTGTGATTAGGGCGGTAAGATGCTACAATCCTCACTCAGGAAACGTCCTCACTGCTGCCAAAGATTTCAGAATTTCATCCAGAGTTCTCTATTTCAGTCTTTTCAGCTTTGCCTGCAATTGGAAGAGACACTTTTGGAAGGAAGAAAGCCAGAAATAGTCTGCCTTTGAGTCAGCGATTTGCAACCACTGCTCGTCCAACTTCTTCTATTGACAACTTCCATTGTTGCCATGGACACATTAGTCTCTATATATTAGCTATTCCTCTTGGAGAGAAAGTTCGCCCAATTAAGCAAAAAGAAACCTGTTTGAAATTTTTATTTATCAGGTAATGACTGACAAGAGCTTGAGGCAACAACTATGGGAACTTAACACTATGGCCATTCATTACTCAGGTACAAAGAGAGCCAAAAGTGGGTCATTGTAGTTACTTTAAGCGTTACGTTTTAAAGAAAAATAACTTATCTACATCTAAAAAAAAAGTGTGCTATTTTCCCCCTCTCTATTTTTATGCTCATCACCTGACACCTAAATAATCTCAGAAATGGTAAAGAGTAGAACACAAAGGCTTATTGCAACACACTCGTTACTTTAGGTTTTGTCATTTGAATTCCTTTGTTTCTAGGTGTCTTGTTTGCTGACAGTAAGTGCAACATGGTTTAAAATTTAAAAATGTGAGTATTTTTGACTAGCTAAATGCAGGCACCAGGATCTCAGTTTTACCTAATGAATGCCCCTTTTTCCACTGAGGACTGTAATATGGTCACATTAAGTAGTAAAATACAGAGACTAAATAGAGGATTAGTCGTCACTTAGGTTCATTCATTTTTTCCTGCCTCGAGTCCTCTTCCTGCTAACTCCTAAATATGTGCTTAGTTTTGCTTACAAATGGTTTTACTGGAGCTAATGGCAATGCTCATATGAGGACACAGTTATATGCTTAGCTGCCTCCTGGATTAGGTCCTCTGTTAATTGTCAGTTGGTTTGCTTGAATCAACCTGGTCCCAAAAAAACCTCAGCTTTGGTGTCTACAAGGAATGCCTATGCTGCTGGATTGGATGAGGGGGAATTTGGGAGCTTGGCTGTATACCACATGGTGCATGGACTGCCATATAATCAGAAACATGTACTGCTCTATTTCCAGTGGAGGAAGTAAAGTGATTGCAGAGGCTGTCACAATAGCGTTCTGTGTTAATAGGCTCTCCGTAGCTTAGATAAAACCTGAGTGCTAGGCTAATGGTCTTATTTTAGGCAACTCTTAAAGAAAGTGGGGACTATGGGAGCATTAACACATCAGTCATATTTTGCTTTGTCAGCACTTAGTTAAATCAAGCCCGGGCTGTTGGGTTTTGTTACATTTTTAGTCCAAGACATGCAACTTCCATTTCACAGTTAGGCTGACTATAGAATATGATGGTATAGGGCCTGAATACACTTCTTGGAGTGCATGTTTTCCCCTGTTTTAGGGGGAGAAATCATGTTGATGGTGAGAGCTTCAGAGCAGGAAGTAACAACACACAGCAGGCAAAGGGGTATGAACTTTGGTCAGATTAATGAAGGCAAACTGTTCAGTGCTGCTGGACTTATTCCTATGTTATTTGCCACCAGTGTGTTAGCTGATGAGCTCTTCTGAAAAATCCAGCAGCTTATTTTGGTACCTGATTGGTAGTAGAGTGCTCTTGTAGATGTTGGGCCTACTGATTAGACTGACTATCAGCAAGGCTGTTTTATTTCTGAAATTAAAAAAAAAAAAATCAGTTGCACCACCAATTCCAGGTACAGCCTGTCAGCTGTTTTGGTTTTATGTTACTACTGAGAGGTTAGCTGTAAAAGCTGGTGCAGTACTAGGAAACACACACCATGCACAGAACATGTTACCATAACTACTGGCAGAGTGTCTGGTTTATACAGCCTCTGGCAGGGGGTGTTGTGGAGCAGTAGGTGGGAAGGTATTAGCACAGACTCTCAGAGTTGCTGAGAGTGCATGGGAGGGGTGCATTTCCTCCCCTCCCCCATCTGTGAGAATGGTACAGATGTCCCCAAAGCCAGGTCTATACTGGTGGAGAGAAAAAAAACAAACAAACCGATGCAAGCTATGCAACTCCAGCTACGCAAATTGTGAGGTTAATGGGAGAAATGCTCCCATTGACTTCCCTTACTCCTGGCAACAGCAAGGAGTTGAAATCGAACCTTGGAGGATTGGTCGCCAAAGCATTGATACTCCGGTAATTGGAAACAAGGCCTCAGGTACTGCTACAGCCCCCATTATAGTAATACCCAAGTGCCTCACTGTCTTAATGGATTTATCTTCACAAACCCCTTGAAGTACATCAGTGCCATTGTTCCCACTTTCACAGAGGCACAAAGAGCCGATAAATGACTTGCTCAAGATCACACAGTTCTCTCTCCCAGGTGTACAGCTCCTGCTCTGAAAGCCAGTGCAAGGGAGGGGCAGCAGGGTATTTCCAGCAGCTCTGCAAGGTGCTGAGGTTGTTTGACAGTATTGGGGACACATTCAGCATACATCTAATTGCAAACAAAAGAGGCACCATAGTCAGAGCCATCTGATTTCAGCTCATGAAGCTCACTCTATGGAGCTGTCTTTTTAAAGAAAGCTTTAAAAAAAAAAAAAAAAAAAAAAAAAAAAGCAAGTGGAGACATTCAGACTCCAGTTGGATCCTGGCTCCAAGACCTTCTCCTCTCGCCAGTCTCCAACCTTTGTTTTTAGCCCCATGGCATGATCCTGAGTCGGTTGACCCCACAACCCTCCACCCTTTCCTAGGCCCATTGCCAGGGGCTTAATAGCCTTGATGGTTTCCTCTCTGCACCTTGATGACTGCTGAATACAAACCTTCAAATGCTCTGGGGAGTGCAAGCAACTCTGCCCCATGTGACACCTGCCTTCCAAATGCCTAATTACAACAGCAACAGCTATGCCCAAGCATAGCTGTTGCTAGAATTACCAGGCCTTGTGATGGGGCAAACCCACTGGTGGTTTGGGAGTAGTGAAGGATACTCATGGGGTTAGCATAGGGTTATCTGGAGGGGGAAAAAAAAGGAGGAAAAAAAAGTAGAATGGAGCTACTAGAGGAGGAAGGAAAAGGTAAGGGAGGGAGCTTCAAAGAGCCAGCTCTTTTGTTGCTTATCTAAAGCAAAGCCAGCTTCTGAATCTTTGATGTTTGTTTGCCAGGCAGTGATTTCAAGTTCGTCTTCTTGTGCCACTGCCTAGAATTTTCCAGCTCCTAGGGGGCTGTGGCAAGTCCTAACCACTGCTGTGGTTTGAGTACACTTGTAGCCATGCTGCCTTTTAGAAGTGTGGTGGCTTGACCACTTACCCAGAGAGCAGGCGAGTCAGACCATTTGCTTTCTTTGGAAAACCACTTAACCGCTTAGAGTAGGCTCATTGGAAGGAGAAAGCAAAAAGGATGGAATCTACCCCGCTGGATATTTACATCATGTTTGCGCACAGAGCAGAACTGCTTGATTTTTCTGTTAACATCACTAACCTGGGTGACATTCTGCCCTTGTTATACAGGTACAAAACCCATGATAGTCAATTGTTGTTTCCCACCTCCTCTCCCCCACAGAAATGCACACATCCATAGATTCACTGATACATGCAAAGCCACACCAGAACTGAAACTCTTCTGCTCGTATTGTGAGCCTCAGAATCTCTGAGGTTTTCCTTAAAGCCCCAGCTCCTGCCATCAGGTGACTTTGTGAGGATCTGAAGTTTTGTTTCAGTTTGCCTTTATCCTGCCAGATTCCTAAGAGGGTCAGGAACAATGCTGTATATAAAATTACCAGGCAGTGAGTCTGTTGGTGCCTAAAACTGCCCTTTCCCACATATGGATTCAGAATTATAATTTTAAACCGGGCCTGGAGTCTCCCACCTCTGAGGTAGGTGTCCTAACCACAGGACTAGAGTCATTTCCATTCTCTCCCTCAGTCCCAGTGACTATTTTGGTACCTATTGTGGAACAGGCACTAGGCCAGCAACAGACTATGTAGCCCACCCATTCTCTGTGGGTCTAGCTGAATGACTCCCGTGTGGCAGGCCCCTCTCACACCTTCCTCAAGAAGTCAAGTCAGGCCTCCTGCTCCAGTCATACTTCTGTACTCACCATGCACCAAGAGAGGCAGAGGTAATCCAACATCAGCCCCTGTTCAAACCCTTACACCCCACATCTAGCAGGAACTGAACCTGGGTTTTCCTCATCCCAGGGGAGTGCTCTAACCACTGGGCAACAGTTATAAGGTGGGCACTGCCACCATCACAGGGTGGCCAACAGCCTTTGCCAGGCCCAGGGCAAGGAGTGGGGGACCAGCTCCAGAGCCCTGGAAGGAGGCATTGCTGGAGGATAGCCTCCCCCAGTCAATCCTTCAGCACCACCCACAACTCTGGCAGGGATTTAAAGGACTCAGAGCTCACTGCTGCTCTTCCACTGTCCCATTGTGTGTGGAGTGTGGCTAGAAATTCCTTAGGCATCTAAACCATCTGATGTCAGGCAATTTGTGGATCGTTAGTCGAGCTAGGTGACTCTGCAGCCCATGCTTAGGCACTTCTCTCAGAGAGGGGCAGGACTTTGCACACAGCCCTCACCTCAGCATCTTCCACTGTCTGGCGTAGGCAGGTCCTCACCTGGCATGCTGACTTGTGGATTGCATTCTAAGGGGGCACCTGGCACCCCAGGCGGAATGCACGATCGGTGCCTCCGCCTCCACAGCCCTCAATGGCGTGACGTCATCATTGGGTGCCCCATTTAACGCAGCGCCCTAGGCGATGGCCGAGTCGGCCTATACGCACGGGCCACCCCACTCTCTCCCCATTCATTGTACATGGAATTTAACTCGGGCCTTGTGGATCTCAGAAAAAAATCACAGAAAAGACGCTAAGTGCCATGGTGCTCAGCACTGCAACGGTTCTGTCCCTTTCCAGATCCCACCCTAAGAGGTTTTTCCCAAGGTCACAAAAGAAGTGTGCAGTAAAGACACACAGAACCCAGATCTGCTATATATCAGGCTACTACCTTACCCACAAGGCCATTTTCCTCATCAGACAAGCTGACTTCCTTTTCTTTACTGTAAAGTCACAAGCCCTTTCCCCACATGACAAATCCTGAGAGATTAAATTACAGTCCCCCCCCCCCCCCACTTCCAACAGTGAACTTCTGGATTGATATTTTTGCAGCAGTAATTGATAATCACACTGTCCCACACTTTACATCCATGTCTACAACCTCTGCCTTAAGTGCTTTTTTTGCCTGCTTGGGCTGCCATCAAAGCAAACAGAAGACCAGTTCATCACCAGTTTTACACTGGTCACTCTGATGTTGTCAGTGGTTTAGCTCTTAATTTACCCTGGCGCGAGTGATAACCGCTTCACACTCCAGGTATCTTCAGAAAATTGAATAAGGATTTGTCATTCAGTATGTGAATCTAAAAAGCTGGCACATTTTTTGCCTACAATGCAGCACAGTTGTGGGCTTAGTGCTGTAGGCTTGCATTTAAGGAGTCAGCCCTCTGCATTGCTATGTTCCCTTTCAGAGAACTAAGCTCCATCCCCTCTGTAAATCTGCCTTAACATAGGAGGGGCAGAATGAACCATCCAATGTTCTTTTCCCATGGATTGACATTGGTCCTGTCTCCACAGCTTTGCCTGTAAGTTAACATTCAACCAGAGCCATGTCTTCTCCAGAAAGAATCCTCCCCAAGGCACCTACTGTTGCCCACTCTGGGACTTAAACTTCATAGTCTCCTGATGAGGATGATTTCCTTACATTTCCCCACCTCTGTCTGTGTTTCTCAGGTTTGAGGGAGGAGGGAACGAACAAAACTCAAACAGGCCACAACGTTCAGAGCAGTAAGGGAGGGGAATTTTCTTGTTCCCCTAAAGAAATAAGTGCAGTGATTTATCTGGAGAGAACTAATCAGCTTTCCTGAGATTCTACCCATCCAATACCTTCATTTTCTTAACGCATTTACATGACTGCATTTACATAAAGAGAGGTACTATCAGAAAACACTTGTGGTAATGGGAGTGGAACTTCAGGCAAGTTTATTTTAAGTGATGCATTTAGAATGTCTAGATAGCCACAGAGCTATATATAGATATGGCTAAATTACAGAAAAAAACCCTATACTTCTGAAAACCACAATGCCACAAGGACAGATTATATGAATTACCGTCATTACTGAAATTGCTAGCTAAAGAAGAAACATCCAAACACCATACAGTGCTCTAACAGTTTGACTGGAGGAACCCCTATAATTACATACAGTATTTTAAACCAGGCCAGTACAAACAAGATCTGGAAATGGAAAATACCATGCTAATCATTACGTCTGAAGATGGAAGTGCATTGAACTAGTTACTCAAGACCAAGCAGTAGGTATGATGAAGTCATGGTCACCACCTCTGACTACAGGCAAAAGGACTAGTGCCACACTATTACCCACAATGCATTGTGCTTTTACTAGACTTTTTTGGCAGTCCTTTCAACCAGTCTCAATCACTAGCAGACATGCCCTGCATCCTCGATTAAGGGAGCAGCCAGCAGTGACACTAAACTTCATGAGTTTCAAGAAAGTTACAACATGCAAACAACAGGGCCCATATCACATGGATTCTTATCTGGGAACTTCCTCCCTTCTGGCAACTTACATGGAATGGCCTTGTAATGGGGTTGGCACCTACCTCACGCAAGCACCCCCATTTGGCCGCGTGTGGGTTCCTGCACTCTCAGATGCCGAAAGCAACTCAGCCCTCCAGCCAAGTCACACTCCTGCATACCACAAGCCTCTTCCGAGTTACACCTCTAACGGGCCCATCCTGGTGCCCTCTGTAAACTGTCTCTATCTCTCAGTCTGTTGCCCCACTACAGACAAGAGTGGTGTCTCCAGAGCTTTGCCTCCTGGAAACAACTTCTTTGCTCTTATCTCAGGGCTTTAGCCCAGTTTCAACATATAGTCCACACTAGCTTCCCATGCTGCTGCTGCTGCTGCTGCCGCCGCCGCCGCCGCCATAACTACCTGGTCTACACTGTTCAAAGCTCCAGAGACACTGAGCTTTGCTGCTCCTTTTGTTGGCCTCCCTGGCTCCTGATTGGCCAGTTTCTTCTGTCCCCATTCTAGCCTTCTGGAGGATTTCTCTATGGCCCTTTCTGCCATATTACAGGCCTATTATATATTAGAGAATAGATGGTAAGAAGGCTCCCACAATGCTTGACAGGCCCACAAAGGCCCTCAGCCATCCTTGTGTTGTACTATCAGCTTTCTTTCTAGAGCTGCTTAGATTTTTTCATGCAGAAGTTTTCCAGAGCCAAAACTAATTTCATAGCTGACAGAATTTTTCCTGGGAATAAGGCAATTTCCTTAACATTTGGAAATTTTAGTTTCAAATTGTTTTTTAAAGCTTGTTTTGACCGTGTGAAAAGCAAGTTTGTGTTCCAGAAGGGTCAATCTGAAATGAAATTTCTTGTTCTGAGGTTGCCTCTCAGCAAAGAACACATTTTCCCCCTAAGATTTTCATTCAACATTTTTCCATGGGGGAAAAAAATAGTTTCCTGATCAGCCCCACCATTCTGTGCCCTTCCCCTATTATATGGAATTTTCCCTCACATCCCTTCCTCAGGACAGGCACCCTGGAAGAGTCATTCAGCTGGAGGTTTTTAACTGCCTTGGAGATTCTATCTGTTCTGCAAAACTGGACTAATACTCACAAGAAAAAGCCTGTTTCTTGTGATATTTCATCCCAAGGCCCTGATCCTTCCAGCTGATCCTGACTGGTCAGAACAGAGGCCTTAAACTGTGGGGTCACAGCCCAGTTAGATATATCCAGATGCCCTCCTGCTGATTAGCTGAAGGTGCCATAAGAACATCTATCCTTCTATTTCATCACTTGTCCTCGTGGTTTCATTCTTGAAACACTATTCTTGCTGTAATTTACAGTAATAGCTTACAGCATTGGGACTGCCATTAGCTGTACTGTGATATTTTGGGCGTCACAGTAAAGCTAATACTATAGCATTTTTAAATTTTCCAAGGTTAGGCGCAGAACCATGCTTCAGCTTTTTCCCTTTTTTCCTCAGCTTCACAAAGAATCTTCCCCGGTATGGTAGGATGATTTGAGTGCTTTGACCTTCCAGATAGAGGAAAAGTCCTTCCACTTCCAGGATAAATAAAAATACAACAGTAAATCTTTGTGCGTCCACAAACCACAGCCTTCATCCCTCAGCACAGGGCTCCTCTGATCACCCTCTGCCCACCACAGGGTAAGCAGTTCAGTAGTAATTTGTCCCTCAGTGCACAACTCTAAGATCTTCAGTACAGTCCCCTTTTCAAGGCCCCAACCTTCAGCACCATCCAGCAGCAATTTACTATAGTCTTGTGCCCCTCAATGACTACTGATTATCAGCTTACTCCTCCAGGTGGAACAACTGAAGCATAAGGGAGCCCCTGCCCTCACTGTATCAGGCTCTGGCCCCAAAGAAATCTACTTATAAATATATATATACGTATATATATAAGAAATTAAATGTCTGTCTGTCTTGGTGCAAGAACTCCTCCTAAATGGCAACAGCTAGGGCCACCAAATTTGGCGTCCTCTTACCCTAACTTAAAACAAGGTCAGGGTTTGATTGTGCCAGGAACATGGGAAGTGGAGGGAATGGCGCTGGTTTCTACAACATGGAGAGGGAGGGGCAGAGAGAGGAGGGTCGTGATCCTCACACTCACCACTGGGGGCAGGGAGCGGGGATGGGATACTGCAGAGTGAGAACTGGGGACAGCTACACAAGCATGAGACTGACCAGCTGGGGATGGGGCTCTGCATGTTGCTGGCAAGGCCACACACCCCTCCCCCCATGGGGGGCCTGCACATTCCCCCTCCCCTGCTGCTCCACACAGGCGCATGGAGATTCCCCACCCTGCTGTGAGACTCCTATGGGGCCTAGCAATTTCTTCCTCCCCCTGCCACTTCACCCAGGCCACAGAGATTCCCCTCCTTCCTCCCTGCAGCTGCTTCACCTGGGGCCTGGGGATTCCCTTCCCTTCCCTCCCACCTCGGCTCCTCATGGGACCTATGGATATCTTGCCCCCCACCCCCACTCTGCTTTTCTTGGGGCCTGGGGATTCCCTGCCCCCCATGCATCTTGTCAAGGGGCCAGGATATGCCCCTCACGCGGCTCCTCATAGGGCCTAGGGGTGCTGTCCTTCCTCCTCCTCTGCACCATTCCTCTAGGGGCCTGGAGACATCCCTCCCTCCCCCGTGCTGCTCTTCCCTGTCCCTCCCACACAGCTCCGTCTGGGACTTAGGGATGCTGTCCTTCCCCACACCGCTTCTCTTGGGGCTTGGGCTTTCCCCCCCTACCCCTGTGACTTCACCTGCACAGTGGGGATTCCTGATCCCCGCCCCTCCTTCACCTAGAGCCGCTTCACCTGGAGCCTGGGGATTTCCCTCTCCCCCACACTCACAGGTCCTGGGCATGCCCTTACACACCCGAGCAATGCCAGGTAGATCTGCTAGCAACTGATAAAAATAGCTATCCACACCCATCACCACACTCCCCTTCACTTCACTGTTTGCCAGAGTTAATTCCTATTTTGCCTTGCATGTATCCTAGGCCTTACAAACTCCCTTTCAATAGGGAACAACAGCAGGTCTAGCCTCTGTAGAGCTCCCTGTCTTTCCAGGCTGTCTCCCCAGCTCCTGCATTGCACAGAATTACCAACAGTCTTTGTCCAGCCACTGGAAAACCACTCTCACTGTTACCTCCTTCTGCGGCTAAGTCTGCCAGGATCTGCCTTTTATCATTTTGCTAGCAGACTTTGCTGCTAGAGACATGGTCCAGAGGGAGTGGGAGAAACCAAGCACAGACCTCCTAAAGCAGGGGTGGGGAATGTAAGGCTTGTCTGGATCCAGCTCCCAAGGCTCGAGACCTGTCTCAGAATTGGAGAGCCTGCACTAGTGCTCCGGATCTCCAGTGCCCCAGTGTGGGGCTGGAGCACACAGAATCTGGGCTCCCATAGGCTCTGGTGTATGAGGGGAATGTCTTTCTGCTTCTCAGTCGGGGCTGTTTGGGGGAGGGGGGGTTGGTTTTTTCCTTCTCACTTGTCCCACAACACAAAAAAGTTTCCCACCTCTGTCCTAAAGGTACAGCTTCCCCCCAACAGAGTTGTGTGTACTATTAAGTGCACAGCTCTGTAATAACTTATATATAGAAATGCAGGATGGGAAAGGATCTTGCTTGGGCCATCCTGTCCAATTCCTTGCACTGAGGCAGGACAAGTATTATCTTTTCTAGACCATCCGTGATAGGTGCTTATCTAACCTGGTCTTAAAAACCTCCAATGACTGAGATTCCACAAACACCCTGGGTAATTTGTTCCACTGCTTAACTACTCTGACAGTTAAAAAGTGTTTTCTAATGTCTAACCTAAATCTCCCTTGCTTTAATTTAAGCTAATTAGTTCTTGTCCTGTTTTCAGCGACTAAGAAGAGCAATTTATCACCTTCCTCTTTATAAAAACCTTTTACATACTTGAAGACTTTTATTATGTCCTCCCTCAGTCTTCTCTTCTTCAGACTAAACAAACCCATATTTTCAATGTTTCCTCAGAGGTCATGTTTTCTAGACCTGTAATTATTTTTGTTGCTCTCTTCTGGATTTTCTCCAATTTGTTCACATCTTTCCTGGAGTGTGATGCTTAGACCTGGACACAACACTCCAGCTGAGGTCTTGTCAGCGCAGAGTAGAATGGAAGAATTATTTCTCATGTCTTGATGACAACACGCCTGCTAATAGGTTGGGATAAGTTCATATTTGGAGAAAGCAATAAAACAGAGCTGACCAACTAATTAAGGAGGTCGCCATATTTCTGCAAGAATGGTATGTTAGCCCCAGCATTCTGGCTTACTTGTGCTTGGGATCATTACATTCTCCCAACTTAAAATGTCCTTGTCATTTTAGTTGGATATAGTTTTCTATTATACTCCCTGTCCTGCATTGCTGTGCACTGTTGAACTATTGCCAGAGTTTTGGAGTTTAAGCACATTATTGCATATGCAATTGCATATCTAATTGTGTACGCTTAATTTGCAACAGTGAATGGAGATTTCAGTCATTTGCATTCATTTCTGTGGAAATGTTGTGTGAGAATTATGTGTGAAATTGAACATGCTTTGCAGTGGGTGCAATTGCATACCTTTTGAAAATCTCACTCTTGCTGTTGTTCACTGTCAGAGTAGGTGCATTCAGTGAAGGCTAAAATAATTTGTCTTTCTATGGCTAGGAATGCTTTTGGGATACTTTTTAGTAAGAGACATTAGGTAAATGGGAGCCACGGTTGTTTTGTGAGAATTGGCTTGCCTGCCACTAGTAAAGGCAAAACTTACATTTCTTTCCTGATTTATGATCAGGATTGTTCTTGAGATATTCACCTGCCAAGTTGTCTGATAAGTGCTATGGTGCCACACTGGCAAAGAGAGCAGTGGGACTACTCACATGGTTAAACACATATGTGTCTGCGGGATTGGGGCCTAACCTTGGAAAGCTGAAGCAAACACTAGCAACCATGTCCTCTCTTTCACATTCTCTGAAAATATGATTGTGGCTGCATTATCTTTCACCCACTTCTCTATCAGCCTTCCGTGTGCTTCCTCATTTTCCTCTAGATCCAAAGCTTATACAATTAAGGTTACTTTGATGAGGTCTTTGTCATTTTTGCATCTGGATGCCACATTTAGGAGTTCAGACTTTGAGGTCGATGGGGACAGAGTGTTAGTAGTATTCTGGTTATGAACTGCTTACCTATTTGTTCACCACGTTTCCCAATACCTATCTGTCACAGGGCACAGTCACCACCATGGCGCCTCTAGCTGGCAGTCCTGGGAATTAGCTCGCCGGCTCACTGGACGCCTCCCTCTAGCTGGCCTCTCCCCATGTTCCTCTTTGACCACTGCACCCTCTTCAGGACACTGTCCTCCGGCAGTGCCCACTCCAGTCTCTCAGAGCCCCCTTCTGAGGGGTGTTGTTTATCCTCCCCTCCCAAGGGGCACCCAGTTCTTCTCCCAGGGAACACCCAGTTCCCTTGTACCCACCTTGCCTCAGTGACCCCCTGCCAGTCTTCATCTAGCCCCTGCCTCAGGGGCAAACTGCAGTCTGTAATGGCCACTCATCACTGGCAAAGGGGTGTGGATCAGCTGCCCCTGCCTACCATAGCTGCCCCTCACAGCCCCAGTAGCTTCAGGCCTTGCAGCCTGGGTGCTTACTTGGCCAGAGCTCCCCCAGTCCTGCCTTCCTTCCCAAGCACTACTTTACCTTCAGGAAGCCTCCTGCTTCCCAGGTCCCTCCTGCTCTCTAGCCAGAGCCAGAGTAACCTTCCCCCTCTGCCTCAAGGAGCCCTTCTTTACATAGACCCCAGCTGGGCCCTCATTAGCCATAGCTGGGGCTTCACTTACAGCCCTCACTCAGGGCTGGGTTTTTGCCCTTAAAGGGCCAGTGCAGGGCAATTGCCCTGTCACACTATCTTATCGTGCACTATGGATTTTCCTCTGGCTTACTAGGCAGACTAGATATTCCAAATTCCGAACCTTTTTGTTTTTTAATTTTTGAAATTGTCGTTTTGTGAGGATAAAGACTGAGTGAAAACCCCATATGTCCTTTCAGCCGATAATGAATACAATAGACCGTTTCCAAGGCTCTGATACAAATTGCTGCTGCACCAAGCACTAATAATAACACCTTGCCTGTTCACAATAGTCTTCTTTACATTGGTGTTTATGAAGCCAATAGATTAAGGAACACATGATAAATCTTAAGGTAGAGGGAAAAGGCCCTTAGGTCTGCTGTTTAGGATACGTCTAGATTACAGAGCTTTTCCAGGATACTGGAGATCTCCCAGAAAAGCTCAGCTGCATCCAAGGAACACGTCTGCTTTTCTGGGAAAAAAATGCAGAAAAGAAGACTCGTTTTTTCGGTATCCCTGTAAACCTCGTTGTGCGAGGAAGAAGGGATGTTCCAAAAGAGGGGTTTTTTCCGACATTTGGCCCTGTGTAGATGGGCCAAATGTCGGAAAGGCCTCTTCTGGAAGAAAAGCGGAAAAAGATACGCAAATTGCGGTTTGCAAGTTGCGTATCTTTTTCCAACTTTTCTTTGCAGTGTGTCAGTCCTATCCCCCTCCCACCACAATGTAAAATGAAGGAGATCCTCCATTTCACCAGGGTATTGGAAGTGTATGCTATTGAATTAATATGTTAAAAGGCCTTTGGGTTCTGACAACACATGTTATTGTAAGTGCAAAAGTATTAGTATTATGTGTAGTAAGTCAGAACATGCAGTTACCAGACACTATTGTTGTGAATATGAATTTGCTGACAACCAATCATGTAGCACTGAAAAGCACAGCAAGCCATTTAAGAAGGAAAGACCAACACCCAATAAGCCAGGAGCCTTATGAATAATTAGACAGGAGACCAAGCATTAAGTGTCTCTAGGCATAGGTGCTGGAATTAGAGATTCTGGGGGTGCTGCCTGGCTTGAAGTGTTTTCCATCATATCTGGGCTTTACAATTTGGTGCAATGGCTCTCAGCAACCCCACTATGTACATTGTTCCACCACCACTATCTAGGTCTTGATAATTCAGTGATACCCTCACTCCCTGGAATATGTGACATAAATCATGGCATTTGGAAGAAAAAAATTTAGACACACTCAAAAATTCCACCTAACCAGGACCACCTAACCAGGACAGTGATAGTGATGCTGAAATGATAAGGGAGATTAGAGAGGCTACCAAAATAAAAAACACAGTAATAATAGGAGATTTCAATTATCCCCATATTGATTGGGTGCATGTCACCTCAGGACGGGATTCAGAGATTAAATTTCTTGATGCCTTAAATGACTGCTTCTTGGAGCAGCTAGTACAGGAACCCACAAGGGGAGAGTCGATTCTCGACCTAGTCTTGACTGGAACGCAGGATCTGGTCCAAGAGGTAACTGTTACTGGACCGCTTGGAAATAGTGACCACAATATAATAACTTTTAATATTCCTGTGTTGGGAAGAACACCGCAGCGGTCAAACACTCTGGCATTTAATTTCAAAAAGGGGAATTACACTAAAATGAGGAAGCTAGTTAAACAGAAACTAAAAGGGAGAGTAATTAAACTAAAATCCCTGGAAGCTGCATGGGAACTGTTTAAAGACACCATACTAGAGGCCCAACTTAAATGTATACCCCAAATAAAAAAACACAGTAAGAGACCTAACAAAGAACCACCATGGCTAAACAGCCATGTTAAAAAGGCAGTGAGAGAGAAAAGGGCAGCTTTTAAAAAGTGGAAGTCAAATCCTAGTGAGGAAAATAGAAAGGAACATAAACACTCCCAAATTAAGTGTCATAATGTAGTAAGAAAAGCCAAAAAAGAGTTTGAGGAACAGCTAGCCAAAAATTCAAAAAATGATAGTAAAATGTTTTTTAAATACATTAGAAGCCGGAAGCCCGCTAAAAAAGCAGTGGGGCCCTTGGATGATAAAGATATAAAAGGAGCGATCAAGGAAGACAGTGCCATTGCGGAGCGATTAAATGATTTCTTTGCTTCAGTCTTCACGGCTGAGGATGTTACAGAGGTTCCTAAATCTGAGCCAGCCTTTTTAAGTGACAAATCTGAGGAACTCACTCAGATTGAAGTGACATTAGAGGAGGTTATGGAATTAATTGATAAACTGAATAGAAACAAGTCTCCAGGACCAGACGGCATTCACCCAAGGGTTCTGAAAGAACTCAAATGTGAAATTGCGGAGTTATTAACAGTGGTTTGTAACCTATCCTTTAAATCCACTTTGGTACCAAATGACTGGAAGATGGCCAATATAACACCAATATTTAAAAAAGGCTCCAGAGGAGATCCTGGCAATTATAGACCGATAAGTTTAACATCAGTACCAGGCAAATTAGTAGAAACACTAGTAAAGAGTAAAATTGCAAGGCACATAGAAGAGCACGAATTGTTGGGCAAAAGTCAGCATGGTTTCTGCAGAGGGAAGTCGTGTCTAACTAATCTGTTAGAATTCTTTGAAGGGGTTAATAAACATGCGGACAAGGGGCACCCAGTGGATATAATATACCTAGATTTCCAGAAAGCCTTTGACACGGTCCCACACCAAAGGCTTTTACATAAATTAGGTGGTCATGGGATAGGAGGAAAGGTCCTTTCATGGATCAAGAATTGGTTAAAAGACAGAAAACAAAGGGTGGGAATAAATGGTAAATTTTCACAATGGAGGAGGGTAACTAGTGGTGTTCCCCAGGGGTCAGTACTGGGACCAATCCTGTTCAACTTGTTCATCAATGATCTAGAAAATGAGGTAAGCAGTGAGGTGGCCAAGTCTGCAGATGACACAAAGTTGTTCAGGACAGTCAAAAGCAAAAGGGATTGTGAAGAACTACAAAAAGATCTCAGCAAACTGAGTGATTGGGCAGCAAAATGGCTAATGAAATTTAATGTGGGTAAGTGTAAGGTAATGCATGTTGGAAAAAATAACCCAAATTACACGTACTACATGATGGGGTCAAATTTAGCTACGACAGATCAGGAAAGGGATCTTGGAGTTATAGTGGATAGTTCTATGAAGACATCCACGCAGTGTGCAGCGGCAGTTAGTAAGGCAAATAGGATGTTAGGAATTATTAAAAAAGGGATAGATAATAAGACGAAAGATATCATACTTCCCCTATATAAATCTATGGTACGCCCACATCTCGAGTACTGCGTGCAGATGTGGTCTCCTCACCTCAAAAAAGATATATTGGCATTAGAAAAGGTTCAGAAAAGGGCGACTAAGATGATTAGGGGCTTGGAAAGGGTCCCATATGGGGAGAGGCTAGAGAGACTGGGACTTTTCAGTTTGGAAAAAAGGCGATTGAGGGGCGATATGATAGAGGTATATAAAATCATGAATGGTGTGGAGAAAGTGATTATAGAAAAATTATTTACCTTTTCCCATAATACAAGAACTAGGGGACACCAAATGAAATTGATGGGTAGTAGGTTCAAAACTAATAAAAGGAAATTTTTCTTCACACAGCGCACAGTCAACCTGTGGAACTCCTTGCCCGAGGAGGCTGTGAAGGCCAGGACTCTATTAGGGTTTAAAAAAGAGCTTGATAAATTTTTGCAGGTTAGGTCCATAAATGGCTATTAGCCAGGGATAAAGTATGGTGCCCTAGCCTTCATAACAAGGGCAGGAGATGGATGGCAGGAGATAAATCACTTGATCATTGTCTTCTGTTCTCCTTCTCTGGGGCACCTGGCGTTGGCCGCCGTCGGCAGATGGGATGCTGGGCTCGATGGACCTTTGGTCTGACCCAATATGGCCATTCTTATGTTCTTATGTTCTTATTCCAAACCATTTGGCTGCAGTCCCATAATCCCACAGGTCCTCCACAGCCAATGAGGATGCTTTCTCTGTTATTTAAATTTGTATAGTGAGTAATTGCTCTCTCTATTGGAAATATGACGCATCCTATAGCCTGGCAAGCTGTGTAGCAATTGCTTCTGTAATGGCAAGATGGCCATTAGGCATGACTCTTCTCATTTTTATTAGCTTTATTGTAAAGAGAGGAGGGACTGTGGTCATCGTGAGTCAACATTTGCCAATAGTTACCGTGCTGTGGCACCAGAGCCACCACACTGATTTGTATTCAAAGAATGTGGGAATATATGGTATCTCTTAGCCCTTGTCTACACTAGGGAGTTATTTCAAAATAACCCCCCTTCTTCTGAAATAACAAGTGGAGCATCCTCACTACCAAGCTTGTTATTTCGAAATAATGGGCTGGCGCTTTTGAAATAACAACTCCTGCTTTCCCCAAGGAATAATGCTTATTTCGAAGTAGTTATTTGGAAATAGCGGTAAGTGTGGACACTCCTCTGCTGCTATTTAGAAATAACTACTCCCCACAGTCATTCAAAGTAATTGCTCCCTGGTGCTTCCTGGGGCACTAAGTCGAGGTAGTGTGTTCACATTAAGGGAGACTATCTCGGACTGTTTTCAAGGCTTCCCTGTAGTGTGGATACGCTATTTTGAAATAGTTATTTCAGGAGTTATTATTTTGAAATAAGTTATTTCAAAATAATTTCCTAGTGTGGACATGCTTTTAGAGACCACCGGGTAAGTAAGCATTAGTGAATGATAGCTTTTTAAATGATGGTGACCACAATAGACTTCAGATTCATTTACAGTAGGATCTTTTTACAGTATAAAAGGGGCCATAGCCTAAAAGATAAGACCCTTTATGCTCACTTGTGCTCTCATTTATGACAGGGTAGAATTTAGCTCACACGTTTCTATTTCTAGCAATATATGTTTTCTCTGGAGCTTAGTGAAATGCTGCTTTTTTGCTGAGTGGAATGTAGGGAGTGGCAAATTAGAGCTGGCTGAATTTTTTTCTTTAAAACATTTGCTTCCATGAAAAATGGCTTTCTGACCAAAATTAACATTTTCAATTTTGTCAACATTTTCTGATTTCAATGGAAATTGAAAATGTTTCAGTAAAAGCGTTCCATTTTCTTTAAAAATGTATTTTTGTGATTTGGTTGGGGGTTTTTTTCAGCAGTATTTTTAACCAAAAATAGCAGTCCAAATAAAAAGAAAAGGACGTTAGATTGGGTTTTACATCAGAAACAAAATGTTTTAAGAATCATTTTGGAAAAAAATACCCACTTTTTGTTGCTTCCCAAATTTCCCACAGACATCAAATTTATGATTTTTTTCTACCAGATTGCCATAAAATACACTACTGAGATCCCCCACTACTGCAGGCTTAAGGTGCTTGGTTTAAATATAAGAAAATGATAGCAAAAATAGCAAGATGGAAAAGTGGCTTGGGGACCAGGGTCTGTTAGTAAGGAGGTTGTTTTCACACATTTTACCAAAAATGTTACCTCATGTTTGATTCAATTTGGGGATGGGAGAAAGTTACAGGTTTTTCTTAAACTGTTTTGAACTGTTTGGCCTGCTTTATCCATTTATATAAACCATCAGATCATGGGCAGTGACACCAGTGGGTGAACCTAGGGCTGGGGGAGGCAAGTCCCCAACCCTGTCCCTTCTGCCCAGGGGCACATGGGAGTCAAGTGCTCCCCCGCACACACGCTATAGGGGCAGGCCACCCCTCCCACAGTGGGCAGCAAGCAGCCCCAACCTCAGTGGGAATGGCAGGGGGAAAGGCAGGCAGGTGGCCCAGCCCGCAGCCCCAGCCCTCCCTGGCCCTGGAAGAAGAATGGGGGGAGGGGAGCAGTGCGGGTGGTGCATGGTCCCAGCCCCAGAGCAAGCCTGAGCCTTCTCCAGTCCCTTGTGGGAGCATGGAGTGGGGAAGCACAGGCGGCATGTAGACCCAGCTCCCCTCCCCCCCCCACCAGAACTCAGAAGGGGAAGGTGAGCGGTTTGCAGCCCCAAGCTTCCCTGGAGCATGTGGAAGGAGGGCTTCTGGCCCAGGAAGGCGTGCAGGCCCCCCGACCCTGGAGGGCACATGGTAGGTGGCTCCCCTTGCCCTGGAGTGCAGGCGATGCCCGACCCCAGCTTCCCTGGCCCTGGGAGGGCTGGCAGCACGGCCCCAGCATTGATGGGGCTAAAGCCCAGATCACCCTGGGAGACTAGAGAAGCCCCACTGAATGGGAGAGAGGCAGGGGGCAAGGTTTGGGCATGGCAGGGTGGGCAGTTTGGGAAGGCATTGCCTTCCCCTGCCTCTTATATCCACTGCCCATGCATGAGGTGCATCTAGCACAGAGACTGGAAATGGAGAGTATGAAAGCCAAGAAGCCGATGGTAGCTAAATGATGCAACTTGGACTATGATTGACTCAAAGTACTCAGAGCCCTGCACAAGATGTACTGAGTATCTGGAAAATGTAAGAACAAGAGGATCTAACAGACTGTTGAATAGGCTCCTAGGGACTAGATGGCATAACAGGATTTTCCCATCTCTCCTTTCCCTTATGCTCTGGAATGGACCTATAGGATCTCTACAGATTCCAACTACCCCAAAATGTTACTAAAGTCTCTTTTGTCCAAAAATCCTGACAATGCTTTGAAACGTGTCTTGTTTTCTCTAATTCTACCCAGGAAACGTTCATAATAGTATCAGCAGATACTGCCAACACACAGATCCAAAAAATGAGTGTTTCCAGTGGTCAGATTAGCTGCGGCTGGAAGTAATGCAAGATGCATTAAAATCTAACAGACTGTGATTGTCCAGGGGCATTATCTTGCAGCATAACACTTCACTTTAGTTTTTCAGAGATATTTCTTGGAATCTTTTCAATTACTCTTCTGCTTAAAATATATGCCAAGCTTCAGACATTTCCATCCATGGCAAAAGAGCATGAGCTAAAAGTTCATCAACAGCCTATGGCAATGTCTTGATAGAGAAAGCTGAAGTTATTTCTTAATGCCATTACTTATTAACTATCAGTATTCTGTAAAAGTTGAGAGAGTGCAAGAAAGCAAAGATCTGCTCTTAATGATGAAACTGGGTTTACCACTCAGTAGTTAAATCTATCAAGTTGCCCCATTCCTTTAAACATATCTAATCTCAGCTTGTCAAAGTTCTAGTAAGTATTACTGTGCCCTCTTAACTCACCACCAGCTTTCTTAGTTAGTTAGTCAGTTACATTTTCTGTTTAAAAATAAGTTCTTTCTCCCCCTCCTGCAATCTGGTTATGATTACTGGTTACTGCCACCCGCAGACTGATAAACTTATAACAGCTGCACTGCAGGAAATCACCTCCAATTCAACCCTGATGTTGTATGGATGTCTTTAGTTAACGTAAATAGGCTTTTAACATTCATTTTTGTTTTTGTGCAAAACACCTATCATTAATTTTGACTCAAGAGATCAAACCGTTAACAATGTGTTGATCCTTGCTTACTTTCAAGTGATGTATTGTATCATTTCTGAGAGTTATGAGGGGTTGATACTTTCTTCTACTAATGCATCAAAGTTGATAAGTGAGCGGGGTAAACCGCGTCCTGGGAAAGGAAGCTATTAACAGCCATACTCTGAAGGTTCTGAGGGCTACATTGCATCATAGCTCTTGGGTTTATTGAACGTGAACTTTTTTTTAAACCAAAGGAAATGAGTTTCTATAATCCTCTGCTTTGAGCTACATCCTCAGTGGGGCAATGAAAAATGACCTACACCATTAGATAGCACACTGCTTTACACAACATCGATCTTCACAAGGCTGAATGCAATTTAATTTATGATTTTTCTTTTCCTTAATGCTGAACTGTAGGCATCCACAATGAATTTATTTATCACAAATCTACAAGGCACTAGGACAGAATGGGCACAGAGGGAGGGAAAAAGCTCAAATTTAACTTGGCATAATAAGAAAGCAATCCCAGAGAAAATGACCAACATTTATATCAGGGAGAGTAGAACATTTTTATAAGGAAGATCTTGAAATGATACAGATACATAATAAGCAAGATACATAATAAGCAAGGCAAATGGGTTCCAAGAACAAGGCATCTGCTTCCTTGAAAACTTTTTTTGGGGGGGAAGTGGGGGCAGGAAAGAGAAGAATTTGTATGAGTTGGGCATGTTGAGTGATTTATGGAACCATTAAACATACACTAAATCAATCCCTATTAGGGGGCAAAAAAGCAATGTACTTAAAAAAAGGCCCTCAAGCTATATTTCTGAACCCAAAGCCTGACATTGCAAGGCAAATGGCCCTTAGTACTTTGGGGGGTGTAACGTGAACTCAGTCAATTTGGATATGATAGCTTTTAATGTTCATGAATCTAGCAAAAATGTGTATCCAATTAGCTACCATGAACAAACCTTATTTATAAAATAATACTTATGTGGTCGGGTTGCACTTTTTCCAGTCATTTCTGCACACAGTTCAGGTCACAGATTGCATGTGTGTGTGTGATTAAATAAAGACATGCTAGCCTGCACTGGTACATTACAGAGGAGTTAGGTGGTAGGACTGTGAAAATTAAATAGTTTCTATGCTCATTATTACAGCCTTTTCCTGGAAGTTAAATTAAAAGATTTGCTTGGTGGACCTATCATATTCTGACATAGGAGCTTGTTCTTTAATGAAAGTTGCTCTCTACAGTGTAGACATAAGTGATTCAGAACATGCACTGGTAAATCGTAATTTCTTAACACTGCTTTGGATCTGAAGAGTTTTGTGGCTGGAATGGAACTGTCCTTTACTACAGCACCGCAAGTATTCTCCTTTGAAAAAAAAGTCTGTACACACACACACACACACACACACACACGGTAACAACCATACCCCTGCTTTCTCTTTCCTTTGCTAGTTCATTTTTAAGCCATGTACTGGGAGGTCCTTCTCAAGTGCAGGCAAAAAGAAGTTTTATGAGCTGCAGGCCTGCATGCTTGATGTCTTGACGATGCAAACAAGCTTGACAGTCACAAGGAAAGAGGCCAACTCGATTTTATTAACAGATATTTTCTTCTTGCCATGGTTAGGATTGGAAACTCTGTTGCAAACAAATTGTAAATCTATAGTTTGTTGTATCACATGCTCCTGCTATGTGTGTGTGACTGATATGGTTAACTTCCATTAACACCAATGGGCAGGTGGGAGGGTGTGGACATAGAGCCTGAAAGCTGCAGTGTTTTCAGTAATCTGGGTGCTTGCGCAGCTGCTCAGGAGAGATTCAGATGCCGCCCAGCCAATTAGCAGAGCACCCACGGCTAGGCTTTTTGTTTCTACTGGTGGTGCACATTCATACATGCCTCAGTGCACATAAAAATGTATTCTGCACTTGGATGGAAAAAATCCACACATGGGTGGAGAAGATTAAGAAGGAACACTGGCTGGTGGAAAAATGAGAACATTTCTGCAGAATGTTTTGCAAATTCAAGAACATTTTTCATCCCATCACATTTGGTAAGTGTCTTTTTCATGTTCCAAATATCCTGCAGAATAGTTTTAAAAAAATGAATATTTCAGTTTCAAAACTAAAAATCAGACTTATTGTTCTGATTTCAAGACAGAAATATTCCATTCTGAAATCTTCCAATTTCATCACTGAAAAAAGAATCAATTTTTAAAACCTGAAGTGGAAATGCTACTGCAACCGTTTTAAAGACCCCGGCCCCACTGAAATCAAACCTCTAGTGGCAGTGATGGAAAAGGAGGAAAAGAGAGGAAATAGAATATATTAGATACCAGAGGTAAAATAAGCTAGCTGAAATGAGGCGGGGGTCAGATGGCATTAGCTCAGTAAATACCCAACACATGGGAGGAATTTCACCTTCATGAATATTCATTAATCCACACACACATGCGGCGAAGGAGTTCCCCAGTTGTTTTTGCAAATATGGATTACATGGTTACCCCTCTGAGGTGATACAAAGGCACTTACTACCTGTGGAGGAGCTTGTACCTGTTACTGTCCCAGATTCTTCTGATAGGAAACATTGTAAGGGACTATGAATGAATAATTCCTGCATAGATATGGACACAGAGATGGAAGAACCTGGAACTGCATTTTCATAGTCCTTTTATGAAAATATGACAGCTGTGCAATAACTGTGAGCCAGAGGAGACTCTACACTTCTCCAGAAGATGGGATGTGTACTGGCAGACAAGAGGACAGGGGAAGAAATCTGAGGAGACTCGGGGAACATAAGAACGGTCATACTGGGTCAGACCAAAGGTCCATCTAGCCCAGTATCCTGTCTGCCGACAGTGGCCAATACCAGATGCCCCAGAGGGAGGGATCACAACAGGTAATCCTACGTGATCCCGCCCCTGTCACCCGCCGCCAGAGAAACAGAGGCTAGGAACACCATTCCTACCTATCCTGGCTAATAGCCATTGATGGACCTAACCTCCATGAATCTATCTAGCTCTTTTTTGAACCCTGTTAAAGTCCTAGTCTTCACAACATCCTTTGACAAGGAGTTCCACAGGTTGACTGTGTATCGAGTGAAGAAAAACTTCCTTTTGTTTGTTTTAAACCTGCTGCCTATTAATTTCATTTGGTGATCCCTAATTCTTATATTGTGGGAATAAGTAAATAACTTTTCCTTATTCACTTTTTCCACACCAGTCATAATTTTATACACCTCTATCATATCCTCCCTTAGTCTCCTTTTTTCTAAGCTGAAAAGTCCAAGTCTTTTTAATCTCTCTTCATATGGGACCTGTTCCAAACCTGTAATAATTTTTGTTGCCCTTTTCTGAACCTTTTCCAATGCCAGTATATCTTTTTTGAGATGAGGCGACCACATCTGTAATATTCAAGACGTGGGCATACCATGGTTTTATATAGAGGCAATAAGATATTTTCTGTCTTATTCTTTATTCCTTTTTTAATGATTCCTAACATTCTATTTGGTTTGGCTTGGTAAGGTTGTTGGGTTGTTGGGGTTTTTTTTATTTGAGGCAGTGTTGTTATATGCAGGGCAGGATTGGATACATGCAATTCCCAGTTTGGAAACCTAGGTGGGAACTTAGGGATGTTGGAGAGAATGGCATTTCAGGCATTAAGGCAAGAAGAGAGAGCGCCTGGAGGAGGATTTGAGCAGAAGTAGACCTAAGGCAGTGAAAGTGGGGACAGTAGATTTGTTGACAAGGGTGATATAGGAGCAGAATTGAGTGGATGGCAAGATTATGGGAACTAGATACAAATGGGAACTCCGAGGAGGAGCAGAAGGAATGGATGGAGCTATGTACCTCCCACTTAACAATGCCTAAGAACAGGATTAAGGTTCTCATTAGGGAGCAGTGTGAGCTGGAGAAAGGGAGAAAGGACTGGTCTCAGAACAGAATACACCCTTTATATGATGCTTTAATGTTTTATGTACCCTGGCATCGTGTCAGTGTCCAGTGCAGCCTCACCCATGAGTCCATGTCACCAGAGGAGGAGGGGGAAGGAGAGCCTCTATATTTATTTATTGACAGATAACATTTCCTGAATTCTCTCTCGCACTGAGAAAAAAGAGTTTTCCTTGGGAACCAGGTTGTTGTCCCACTGAACAGCAGTACCTGCATGCCTATTTGTGAGAAGTACAATTGGCTTTCCTCTATACAAAATCCTAAGTGGGTGTCTCTTTCTGATCTCAGCCAGTCTCTCACCAAGTCCACACTGTTTTTGAGACAGGTGAGAGAGCTGCCTGTAGGAACATCAAGAGAAACGCTTTACTGTGCATCCCAGATATATGAAGCAATGGGATGAAGAAATGCCCTATCCAGTGGCAGCCTGCCTTCCATTTTCATGGCCCTGCCTCTTAAGTAAATGAATCTGTAGTGACAGCCTGACCAGCAGAATCCAATCAGCATCTGGAGAGAATCAGTGTGTTCCCTCAGGGAATGTCTACACTGCAGTTTTTCTGGAAAAACCACCATTTTTCTGGAAAAACAATTCTTACGTCCATACTGCTATTGCGTTCTTTCAACAGAAAGTCAAAAGAACAGAGGGGTTTTTCTGACAGTGGTAAACCTTATTCTATGAGGAAGAAGCCTTTCTCCAAAAAAGCTTTTTTGGAAAAAAGCGTGTGTGGACATGGAAGAGAGTGTCTTTTCAAAAGAAGAGGCCTCCAGGAAAAAGAAGTTACTCACCTTGTACAGTAACAATGGTTCTTCGAGGTGTGTGTTCCCATGGGTGCTCCACTGTGGGTGTCAGGCTCGTCCCGGTGCCACAGATCGGAGATCTTCTAGCTGTTGTTCTCCGGACTGCGCATGTGTGGCGGCCATCTTGTGGCTTTTCGCACAGTTTCCAGTCACGCAATCCAGCCCCGCCAGTTCCTCCTGATCATCGAGGTCTGAAAGACATAAAGAACAGACTCTGAAGTGGGGAGGAGGGCGGGTAGTGGAGCACCCACAGGGACACACACCTCGAAGAACCATTGTTACTGCACAAAGTGAGTACCTTCTTCTTCAGGTAGTGTCCCCGTGGGTGCTCCACTGTGGGTGACTTCACAGCAGTAGCTTTAGTAAGGCGGCGGGTTTGGAGTCGGTGGGTTATCACCGTGGATAGCACTGCAGTGGCTACAGCTGCGTCAGTCATAAGAATGTTTTGTAGCACGTAGTGTTTTGCGAATGTGAAGTCTGAGGACCAGGTGGCTGCTTGGCAAATGTCCTTCAGGGGAACTCCCTTGAGAAAAGCCACTGAGGAGGCCATTGTTCTGGTGGAGTGGGCCGTGAGAGTATGTGGAAGTGGTACATTCCTTAACTCATAGCAGCGGCTTATGCAGGAGATGATTATTCTGGAAATTCATTGCGAAGAGAGTGGGCAACCCTTGGAACGATAGTCCATTGAGATTAGCAAATGTTGTGACTTTTGCAACTCACGAGTCCTTTCATTGAAAAAGGCCAGGGTCCTGCGGACGTCAAGGGAGTGTAGTCTTGATTGACGCTCTGAGTCATGAGGTTTCGGTTAGAATACTGGTAATATAATTGGTTCATTTATGTGGAAGGCGGAATTAACCTTCAGTAGAAATGACGGTTGGGGCCACAGGATAACCGCTTGTGGTGTAAAGATGGTGTAGGGGGGATTAGCTGCAAGAGCCGCCAATTCCTCCACTCTCTGAGTGGATGTAATAGCCATAAGAAATATGACTTTCATTGTTAAAGTATTGAAGTCACATGTAGCTAAGGGCTCGAACGGTGGCCGCATTAGCTTATCTAGTACTAACTCTAAATTCCACGCGTCCGGAGGTCGTCTATGTTCGGGAAAAAGGTTGGTAAGGCCTTTAAGGAATCTTTTTGCAGTTGGGTGAGAGAAGGGGGTAAATCCTCCTATAGGGTATGTCTAGACTACATCCCTCTGACAACAGAGGGATGTAAATTAGACATACCGAAATTGCTAATGAAGTGTGGATTTAAATATCCCGTGCTTCATTAGAATAAAAACGGCTGCCATTTTTTGCCGATGCGGCACTTTGCCGGCAACAAGCAGCAGTGTAGACGAGGATCGGTCAACAAGGAAAGCCTTTTCCAACCGATCCCTTATGCCTTGTGCAACGAGGTTTACAGGATCGGTCGGAAAAGGCTTTCCTTGTCGACCAATCCCCGTCTAGACTGCCGCTTGTTGCCGGCAAAGTGCCGCGGCGGCAAAAAGTGGTGGCCATTTTTATTTTAATGAAGCACAGGATATTTAAATCCATGCTTCATTAGCAATTTCAGTATGTCTAATTTACATCCCTCTGGTGACAGAGGGATGTAGTCTAGACATACCCATAGGGTGGTGAAAGGTTGTAATGGCGGCTAAATGCACCTTCAGTGATGAGAGGGCGAGTCCACCTTGTTTAAGATGCAAGATATACTCCAATATTGCTTGCAGTGGAGCTCTGGTGTGATCTAGATTGTGTGTTGAGCACCACTGTTGGAATCTTTGCCATTTTTGCAGGTAAGTAGTGTGTGTCGAGGATTTTCTGCTATGTAAGAGAACGTTTTTGACTTCCTGGGAGCAAGTCATCTCTATCTGCTTGAACCAGTTAGGAGCCATGCGGAAAGAGCGAGGTGGTGTGGTTGCAGGTGTAGTATTCGCCTGTGATCCTGAGTGAGAAGATCGGGTCGATTGGGAAGATGGAATGAAGGATGAGGAGATATTCGGAACAGGTAAGGAAACCAGGTCTGACGTGGCCAGAATGGTACTACTAAAATCAGTGTGGCATTGTCCCTGATTATCTTCTCCAGGACCCTCGAGATTAGTGGAATAGGAGGGAATGCATACATGAGACGATGGCCCTAGTCATAGAGGAAGGCATCGCCTCTGGATGCTAGGCCAATGCCCACTCTCGAGCAATAGTGTACGCATTTGGCGCTGTACTGGGTAACAAAGAGATCGACTGTTGGGTGACCCCACTTGTCGAAAACAGTACACAGAACGTGCGGATGTATTTCCCATTCATGTTGTTGTTGGGCAAATCGCCTGCTGAGTGCATCTGCCATGATGTTGTCCTCCCCTGGCAGGTAAGCAGCTGAGAGGGTCACGTTGTGGTGGTTGCAGAAATTCCACAGTCAGACCGCTTCCCTGCAAAGGGAGTGGGAGCGAGCTCCTCCCTGTCTGTTTATATAATAAACTGTTGTGATATTGTCCGTTAGTATCCTCACCACTTGGTTGTGAATAAGGGGGAGGAAGTGCCTGCAGGCATTGGAGACCGCCTGTAGCTCCAATAGGTTTATATGGAGGAGGGACTCCTCGGGGGACCAGCGGCCTTGAACTTGACTGTCTTGCATGTGCGCTCCCCATCCAAGTAGGGAGGCATCTGTTGTGAGTTGAACCACAGGCTGAAGTTTGTGAAAAGGTATACCTGCTAGCATGTTGCCAGGAATAGTCCACCAGGTGAGGGATTGCCTGATCGTGATGGGTACTATTACCATCCTGTGTACGTCACGCCTGCCAAGGGCATATATCTTGGACACCCCAGTGCTGAAGGCAGCGAAGGTGGAGTCTTGTGTTGGCCACAACGTATGTAGTTGCCGCCATATGCCCTAAGAGTTGTAGGCATGGAAGAATGGCTACGGTGGGGCTCGTAGTAATGACCTGTACAAGATCTTGAATGGCAAAGAATCTGGCAGCAAGTAGGTAGGCGCGCGCCATGGTGGAATCAAGGCGGGCTCCTATGAACTCCATGGATTGTTGTGGGACAAGGGAAGACTTTTGTATGTTGACTATGAGTCCCAAAGCATTGAAGAGAGACCTTGTGGTAGTGACGGCTTGTGAGGCTTCCTCAAAAGAACGGGCTCTGAGGAGGCAATCATCTAGATATGGAAAAATGATGATTACTAGCCGACAAAGAAATGCCACCACCACAGCAAGTGTCTTGGAGAAAACTCTCGGGGCTGACGACAGTCCAAATGGAAGGATCTTGTATTGGTAGTGGGTGTTGCCTACTAAGAAGCGCAGGAATCTCCTGTGGGCCGGGTAAATGGTAATATGGAAGTAGGTGTCCTGTAAATCGAGGGATGCAAACCAGTCGTCTTACTCCAGTGCCGGTATAATGGTTGCTAGTGTCACCATTTTGAAGTGCTGTTTGCAGATATATTGATTCAACTGTTGAAGGTCGAAAATAGGCCTCCAGCCCCCTGACTTTTTCTGTTAGAAAATAGTGGGAGTAAAAACCCCTGCCCTCAAATGCCTTTGGAACCCTCTCTATCGCTCCTATGTTGAGTAGGTGGGCCACCTCTTGAGTGAGAAGAGATTCGTGAGATGGGTCCCTGAAGAGGGGGGAGGGGGATGGGTGGAAGGGGGCGGGGATACGAATGGAATCACATAGCCTTATGTTATGAGCTACATGACCCATCGATCTGATGTTATTGTGGCCCAACGATTTTGAAAGGGCCTCAAATGATGGTGGAAAAGTGCTTTGGTGACATTGCAGCTGGGCAACAACTGGATGGTTTGCAGTCCCTCAATGTTCCCGTCAAACCTGCTGTTTGTTTGACTGCTGATGGGTTGATCTAGGCAGTTGTGGACAACGCCTCTGGGGACGCTGTCTTCCTCTCTGAGGTTCGTATTGTCTCCCCTGAGATGGCGCATAGGGGAAAGGCCTCTGCCTCTGGTAGGGCATATACCGTCTATGTCTGACGGGTGGCATATACATCCCTAATGTCCTCAGAGTGGTACGGGTATCCTTCCCAGAGTGTAGGACCTGGTCTGTCTTGTCTGCAAATAAGTTTTGCCTATTGAAGGGCAAGTCCTCAACTTTGTTCTGAAGCTCCTTGGGGACTGCTGCCATATGGAGCCATGAAGCCCTCCGCGTGACCACGGATGTTGCTGTGGTCCGGGCTGCTGCATTGGCTGCGTCTAAGGCAATATGGAGTGCCGAGCAGGAAGAGGTGTAACCTTCCTGTATGACAGCCTTTAGTATTTGTCGCTTGACCTCTGGGAGGTGTTCAAGGAGAGGGACAATCTTGGCGTAATTGTCAAAACTATGATTGGCCAGTAAGGCCGAATAGTGCGCCATGCGGAGTGACAGCGTGGCAGAGGAATATACCTCCCTGCCTAACAAGTCAAGCCTCTTAACATCCTTGTCTCCGGAGAAGTTTTTATATTGAGGTGCCTTAGCTCTTTGCTGAGCCTCATCCAATATGAGGGAGTTCGGCTGGGGATGATTAAACAAGAACTCCATACCGTTGGCCAGGATAAAGTACTTTTTGTCCGCCTTCTTGTTGGTGGGTGGAGCTGAGGCTGGAGTTTGCCAGATGCCGTCGGCTATCTCCAATATCGCCTCGTCTAGCAGGAGGGCAATTTTTGACGAATGGGATGGATTCAGGTTCCTCAGCAGGTGAAGTTGTTTCTGCTGGACCTCTCCCAGTTGGACTCTCTGGCTCTTGGCAACCCTTTTAAAAAGCTCTTGGAAGTCCTTTAGGTCATCAGTTGGTGAGGTGTCTCCCTGGAATACGGCATCATTGGGGAAGATGAGGCCACATCTGCTGGGGACTGGTGGTGAGAGTCCTCCGTATCCAAGAGATGGGCACTCTCCACTACGATGGTCTGGGGCACCACTGGTTGGTCGCCGGAAGGCGTAGATGGTCTGTCCATGCATGCAGAAGCAGGCCTGCTCTTATCTGGTACAGCAGAGGAAGGAGCCAGCGACGGTGATATGGCTCTTGAATGGGCAGGTGAGCGTAGTGAATGCTCTCTGGAATTATAGTACCTGTGCCAGCGGTCATCATGGTATGGTGAATACTCTTGATTACCTCTGTAGTGGTGTCCTTGGTGAGAGGTCCTGCAATATGAGGGAGATCTCAGTGATCTGGAGCGCCCCCTTGAATATGATGGCGATGGAGAATAATAATGATGATAGTAGTGATGTCTCAGATGAGGCGACATACTGGGTGGACGGTATCGTGAGCCAGAGATGCGATGGGTCGAACGTGATGAACGCACCAGTGGAGATGGTGGTTCAGGAGAGAAGGCTTCTGGCTCAGGGCTGGGAGATGAAGTAGGAAACTGTGTGCCTTCTTCCTCACTCTGGTCGGTGCCGTATCCTGCGGTGTTGGTGATGCAGATGGCGTCGACCTAGGAGTTGTTACTACCTGGGAATAGGTCGGTTCCGTGCGTGTCGGTGCCGATTGAGCAGTGGTTGAAGCACTCGGTGCCGTAATGATAATAGGTGTCGGTGCTGATGTACTCGGCACCAGGGACGTAGTCGGTGCCGGGGGGCGGAGTCGGTGCCCGTGATGGAGTCGGTGCCGGCAGGCTGGGTGCCGATGTAATCAGTGCTTGGGCTCTCGGTGCCATAATGCCCGGCAGCGAGATCACCGGTGCTGACCAACTCAGTACTGAGGATGTCAGTGCGGATGGCACTGTTGACGTTGAAGTCGACTTAGGGCGAGGTGCAGTATGCTCTGTAGGGCTAGGCACCAAAGCGCTACGCATGTGCTTCTCTTTCTCCAGTCTACGGGTCACCGTAACTCCTGAGGTGCCCGGCTTATCACCCGTACTCACTCTGGTTGGCGGTAAGGAGCAAGACGGGGAAGGAGCTTTCTTTTTATATGCCACCTTAGATAAAGCATTGCAAGGTGGCTCCGATGGGGGGTCTGACTGCGGCCGGAGGGCTTTGTCAAAAAGCAACATTTTGAGCCGCATTTCGCGGTCTCTACATGCCCCAGCAGTCAGCTTTGAACAATGGGAGCACTTCTGTGGAATGTGCCCCTCTCCGAGACATCTTATAGAAGATGAATGTCCATCCAAAGAGGACATGGACTCCCTGCATGCCACACGCTTCTTGAAGCCTGGGGAGCCAGGCATTTTGATAAACTATCTAAGACTAACAACTATAAATATTTTTTTTAAACACGCTAACAATAACTAACTAACAGAATAATAACTATTTACAAATGTTTTAATTCTGTCCTCTCAGGTTCCGTGAGGAACGACACGAGAGGGAGCTGTTTCTCTGTCTGCGCCCAAAGATGGTTAGGAGGAACTGGCGGGGCCGGACTGTGCGACTGGAAATGGCACGAAAAGCTGCAAGATGGCTGCCGCGCATGTGCAGTCCGGCGAACAACAGCTAGAAGATCTCTGATCTGCAGCGCCGGAATGAGCCCGATACCCACAGTGGAGCACCCACGGGGACACTACCCGAAGAAGAAGCACAGGTCCCCTGGTGGCCACTCCGTCCACAGTAATCACAACTGAAATGCGAGATAGCATCCAATGAATGTTGCTTTTTCGTTGCACTTTTGCTGTGTGGACGCTCTTTTCCAAAAGAAATTTTTCCGGAAGATCTCTTCTGGAAAAGCTTCTTCCGAAAGAAGCCTGTAATCTAGATGTAGCCTCAGTCTCTCCTTAGGATACTGCCAGGTGACACTGACAGTAACTTTTGCCTTAACATGGCCAACATCCCGAGCAAGGATTCTTTTGAGGGGCACTGCAGCCTATACTCTGTCAACTGGATCCAGGTAGTGGGACCGATCTACGCAGGGTGTGAGGTTGTGCCACGAGAAGCTGCATACCATGGTATCCACACCTTCTTTCACCTCAGTATGCTGGATGATGAAGGGCTGATGATGACAAGTTTCAGGATCCACAATATGTGTTTGTGGGGAAAATACAACAGGTCAGCAAAGTTTGAGCAGGAAGGCAGGAGGCCAGCCTGGGAGGATAAGGAGAAATGGGTGAATGTTTCTGCCTTGGGTAAGGGGCTGGACTTGATGACCTCCTGAGGTGTCTTCCAGCTCTATGATTCTATGATTCTATGAACAACAAAATTTTAATCCAGTTCAGTGGGAGCAAGTCAGGAGCCTAAGATGTTGCTTTTGGTGCACAAAGTAAGGGGAAGATGGAAAGGTCACTTATAGACCTAAACCTCAGCCTTTCCTGTAGCCCCCTAGGATAATACTTCTCAAGGAGTACAGCTTGTCTGTACAGGTGCTACGAAGTTTTAAGGCTTTTTTGGGAAAATTTTTTTTGAAATGGGACAAGAATTACAAAATTCAAAGTGGTTTGAAAAATGAAATAAAAACCCCATTCATTTGTTTTGTATCAAAATATGTGATTTTGATCACTTAAAACTTATTTTAGTATCAGAAACTTCAAAACCAAAAGTCATTTTGAAACAAAACTTTAAAACTTGTCATTTGGAACCTGGCATAGTGGGAGCTCTCTCCATTTTCCAAAGCTTCCTCCCCACTCCAAATTTCTTTTTCTAAAGAAAATTTCATCCAGTGCTGGTTAGCTTGGTGAAACATTTCAGTGATGTTGAATTAGCACTTCTCAGCAGCATAGTGTTTGGATGCAGATTTCCCAGCCAGCTCTACAAGGAAAGTTGAAGCAATGGCTGCTGCTTCTTTGACCCCGCTTTAGACAGAATTCATGTCCCAGAGATGAAGAGGCAGCTGGAGCTGTGTCCCCTTCATGCCTCCTCACCCAAAGACTCTCATGCAGTCTGCTGGACGAAGTTTGACCCACAGCTCTTGGATCAGCAGGCCTCTACGTTTTGCCATGGGAGCTATTTCTCAATGGATGCCACGCCACAGATGCTCACACCTCCATAGCTGCAAGCAAGGGTGGAGCATGCTACATATTTCTAGCTAAAGTCTTAATGGGTGAGTCAGTGAGTGGGAAGGAATACTACCCATCAGGCCCCAGAACAAGCTCCTGGAGGGCAGCGCAATGACTCGTGCCACAACAGGAAAGCCTGTTCCCAACCCAAAAGCTGTCTGAGCATCTATGTGGTCTTCCACAGCTGTCAGTACTCTCCCCATTTCCTGACCTGCTGCTAAATGCTCTCCAACCCCATGGGGCTGGATGGCTGACAGCACTGAGAGGAGTGGCCATGTCAGACAGAGGAACTGGAACCCTGTCCAGTTCATAGCAACTTTGCTGATCAGAGCTACTGCTCCCAGAGAGGGTCTGCTTTGTGTCTTTCCACTCTTCACATCATGCAAAATACTCTTGACATCCCATGCATGTGCACTGAGTGGGTTTCCCCGTTCCGTTGTATGCAAACACAAGCCTAATTCATTCATTCCATCTACACTACGTGCTTATTTCGAAATAATAACTCTCGAAATAACTATTTCAAAATAGCGCATCCACACTACAAATCCCCATCAAAACAGCACAGAATTATGTCAAAACAGTGTGTGCACACAAATTGGAGTCTGAATCACATTTAAAGCACCCCAGAACCTGCTGCCTGAGGCTATCTGAGGCTTGTGCTTAAAGGGGCTCCCTCTACAGTCGTGTCTCAGACGCTTCACCTTTGCCTACCTCCCTGAGGGACAGCAAACTCTTCTCACTGCGTGCTCTGGTTGCCCTTGCAGATGCCACAGCACTTCTGCCATGGAGCTGGACCTGCTGCAAAGCACTCGCCAGCTCTCAGACTTCATGTTGCACCTCCTGGCACAGTTACTGCAGCCTCCTGGCTGGCAGGCATTGTGTCCTGTCTGGTTTCCTCTTCCTCTTCCACCGCCTCCTCCTCCTCATCCTTGTCCTGGTCTAAAGCCCCACCCTCCAAGAGGCTCTTGATGGGCGTGTCCAGGCCGGAGTCAACAACAAGGTGGGGGGAAGGGACGGATCCCCCTCCCAGGATGTTGTGCAGTTGCTCGAAGTAGCGGCATGACTGGGGTGCCACCCCTGAGCAGAAACTCTGTTCCCTGGCCTTTATGTAGGCCTGCCTGAGTTCTTTGATTTTCATGGACACCTGCTCCTGGGTGCACATGTGACCCTTCTGGCCCAGGCTGGCGGCCATCTGGTTGTACACATCTGCATTCCAGAGCCTGGTGCAGAGATCCTGGAGGTTAGCCTCCTTTCCCCAGACCTCAATGAGATCCAGGATCTCCATACCTGACCAGGAAGGGGCCCTCTTCTTCAACCCCTGGCCACGGGTTTCAGAGCTGGCTGCCGGCTTGCTACCAGTTCTGGGGGGCTTGGTGGGAGCATTGCAGTCAGCCATTGCTGCACAAATGGGTGTTGCTCTGTGGCACAGAGCTGACAGGGCCTGCATTGTGCCACAAGCTGTTTCCCCTATGACTGCAGCTTTAAAGGCTGCAGGAGAAGGGAAACTAGAGTTCTGAGGGGTGCGGACAATTTTCTGGCTTTTAATATAGTTATGAAACAGGCTGAAAGAATGAGTGTATTTTTTACCCAGGCCATTTAATTTGATCCTCTACTAAGTCTGCTCAAACCCTCAGACCCAAATAATTTACATTAAAAACAAGAGCTCACATGATTCGCTAGTTTGGTGCAAGGCGCATATTTTCATTCTCTAGTGTGTGCTAGCCTCCTGATTCATCTTCCTGTCTAAAACTGACCCTCACACCCATCTTGCTTTCTCTTGTTACACTGCCATTGGAGACCTTGCCCAATCCCAGATGGGCACTGCATATGGGCTCCCTGACTTCTGATCCCCAAACTGCCCCTGCCTCCCTATGTCAGAATCCCTGAATCTCAGCCTCTGCCTCTCCTGTGGCCCCCCTCTCTGTCTGAACCAACCCTAAACCCCAGCATGAGATTTCAGTTAATCAAAGTTTTATGCATGATGAGGGTATAATACAATTTACCCTTTTAAAAATAAAGGCTCCTTTTCTAAGGTTTGCACCTGGGCAGGATTCTAACTCGGGGGATTTGCGTTCCCGACTGAGAGTGAAACAGAACTACACAGTATCTAAAGTTTTTGATCCCTATGGCTCATAGGTAGTTGGCTGTGCACTTGCTTTATTTCTGTATCTTCTAGTAACCTATAACCCTAAAAGGAAAAGTTGAGGAGGAACAAACACCTTTTCGGTCACCATCAGGTGAGCGCCTTGTATTTGGCTGTGTCATTAAAAACTTTAGGGAGTGCCACTAACATAGCTCTGTGAAAAAAGATGGTTACCTCGTAACTGTTGTTCTTCGAAATGTGTTGCTTATGTCTATTCCACTAGGTGTGCGCGCATGCTGCCTGCACGACTGCCAAAACTTTTTTACCCTTAGCAGTACCCTCTGGGCCATCCAGGGAGCCTCCTAGAGTGGGGCCGGTATAGCCACGCATATATACCCCTGCTGGCCCCAATCCCCCTCAGTTCCTTCTTGCCGGATATTCCGATGAAGGGGAGGCAGGCGGGATTGGAATGGACATAAACAACACATCTCAAAGAACAACAGTTACGAGGTAAGTAACCGTCTTTTCTTCTTCGAGTGCTTGCTTATGTCCATTCCACTAGGTGATTCCCAAGCCATACCAACGGAGGTGGAGTTGGAAGCCTAGAGTAAAACGGACTGCAACACAGCTGCCCCACTGCTGCATCCTGTCTAGCCTGCTGCCTGACTGCGTAGGTGAATGTGTGGACCGATGACCACGTGGCTGCCCTACAGATATCCAGAATTGGCACCTGCGCCAAGAATGCTGTGGATGATGCCCAGGCCCTGGTTGAATGGGCCATGATAGAGGGTGCTGGTTTCCCCTTCAGGTCGTAGCATGCCCTGATACATGCAGTGATCCACAAGGATAGACATTGGGCTGACACCAGGCAACCTTTCATTCTCTCCGCTATAGAGGCAAAGAGCTGCGTGGATTTACGGAATTGTCTTGTCCTGTCCAAATAAAATGCAAGTGCTCTCCTGACATCTAACATGTGTAATGCCTGTTCTTTCCCATCCGTGTGCAGTTTTGGGTAGAACACTGGGAGGTAGATCTCCTGGGACATGTGGAACGGAGATACCACCTTGGGTAGAAAGGCCAGGTATGGGCGTATGGTCACCTGGTCCTTAGAGAACACCATATACAGGGGCTCTGAGGACAGGGCACGTAGCTCCGAGACCCTTCTCGCCGAAGTAATGGCTACCAAAAATGCCACCTTCCAGGATAGATGAGACAGGGAACAGGTAGCCAGCAGCTCAAATGGGGCTCCCATGAGGCCGCGAAGCACCAGGTTCCGATCCCATTGAGGGATGGGTTGTCTAACTTGGGGGTACAGTCTGTTGAAGCCCTTCAGGAACTTCTTAACCATAGACAGGGCAAATACCGAGCGTCCGCCCTCTCCCTGGTGGAAGGCTGCAATGGTCGCCATGTGTACCCTAACTGAGGAAGAAAACAACCCCTGCTGCCTAAGGTCAAGGAGATAATCTCGAATCCTCTGGGTGGGGGCCGATACCAGGTCCCCACCCCCCCCAGCAACCCAGGCCGAGAACCTTTTCCATTTATCCATATAGGTCGCCCTGGTGGAGGGCTTCCTGCTCTCCATCATCACCCTTTTCACCGGGTCTGAACAGAGGAGTTCCCCCCCCAAACCACTGATCTTCCAGGCCATAAGGTGCAGGGAGTGTAGGTCCAGATGACACAGGAGACCTTGGCCTTTGTCCTGTGTTAGCAGGTCCGGAACCTGTGGAAAGGGGATGGGGTCTTCCACCAAGAGGTTCCGTAGGATAGTGTACCAGTGCTGCCGGGGCCATGACGGAGCAATGAGGATCAGGGTTGCCCCATACCTCCTGACCCTTAGAAGCACCTCGTGAATCAGAGGAAAAGGGGGGAAAACATACAGCAGGTGCTTCGGCCACCGCACCACCAAGGCGTCCCCCATTGACCCTGGTTCCCTCCGTCAGTACGAGCAGAACCTGGGGCATTTCTTGTTGTGGTTTGACGCAAGTAGGTCTAGGAGGGGAGTACCCCACCTGCAGAAGAGTGTACTGGCCACCTCCCCTTTGAGGGACCACTCGTGGGCCGCAAATGTCCTGCTGAGCCGATCCGCCAGGGTATTGTGGGCCCTCAGAAGGCAGGTCGCTTGCATGTGGATATCGTATGCAATGCAGAGCTCCCAAAGGGCTATCGCCTCCTGGCAGAGGGGAGAGGAACGAGCACCACCCTGTCTGTTGATATAGTACATGGTGGCTGTGTTGTCCGTCTGGATGGAAACACAGCTGCCTTTCAGGCAAGGAAGGAACGGTAGGCAAGCGAGCCGAACTGCTCTCAAGTCCCTGACACTGATATGCAGTTTTCTCTCCGCCTTGGACCACATAACTTGTGTCCGTAGCTCCTCTAGGTGGGCTCCCCAACTGGCATCTGTTCCTAGCTGCATTGTGGGGAGGGGTTGGGCGAACGGGACTCTGCTGCACACCTCTCTCTCCCTTGTCCACTAGTCCAGTGCTGACAGGACAGCTGGGGGGATGGTAACCACCGTGTCTATGTGGTCGTGAGCTGGCTTGTAGACCCTTGCTAGGCAGGACTGCAGGGGCCGTAGCCGTAATCTGGTGTGCCATACCACGTACGTACATGCTGCCATGTGGCCCATCAATTTTAGGCACTGTCTTGCCGTGGTCATAGAGGCAGACCGAAAGGGCTGGACCATCCCCTTTATGGACTGGAACCTGGGGTCTGGGAGGTAAGCTCTCCCTGTCATGGCATCTAGCCTTGCCCCCACGAACTCGATGACCTGTGTAGGAATGAGCGTCGACTTTGCCTCGTTCAGCCAGAGTCCTAGTCGCACAAAGGTCTGCCTGACTAGAGCTATGAACTGTTGGACCTGCTCTCTTGACCGACCCCTGATGAGCCAGTCGTCCAGATAGGGGTAAATGTGAATCCCCTTCTTTCTTAAAAAGGCCGCTACCACCACCATGCACTTCGTGAACACTCTGGGTGTGGTGGATAGGCCAAATGGGAGCACCGCAAACTGGTAGTGGCCTTTTCCTACCACAAACCTCAGGAATCTCTTGTGGTGGGGGGAAATGAAAATATGGAAGTACGCATCCCGTAGGTCGAGGGCAGCATAACAGTCTCCTAGATCGAGTGATGGGATAATGGATGCCAACGTCACCATCCTGAACTTTGATTTCCTTATGAAGGCGTTGAGCCCTCTAAGGTTCAGTATGGGGCGAAGACCTCCCTTGGACTTCAGGATAAGGAAGTAATTGGAATAAAAACCCTTCCCCCTGAGGTCTAGGGGGACCTCTTCCACTGCCCCCAGAAATAGGAGCATAGCGACCTCCTGCTGGAGGAGGTGCTCGTGAGGCGGTCCCTGAAGAGGGACAGGGAAGGGGGGCAGGAGGAAGGGAGGGACAAGAATGGGATAGAGTATCCCCTTGCCACCACCTCGAGGACCCAACGGTCTGAAATGATGGCTCTCCAGGCATGGTGGAAAGGGAATAGCCTGTCCAAAAAGGGTTGATCTATGATAGGGGCTGGTGTGTCATCCTCGGGCGTACCATCAAATTCTCAACCTAGGGCCCTGGGGCTTATGCTGTGGGCCCTGGTTGTGATCCGAACCCGTATGAGAAAGCCTTCTCGTGTTCCTATTGCTACCACCCTGGTCTAACGTCTGCTATCCAGTCTGGCTCCTTGCTTGTATCTCCTCTGCCCTCAAGACATCAGGGGGCGGCGTTGTGGGGCCGGGGTATGCAGACCCAAGGATTTTAGGGTCGCTCTAGAATCCTTTAGGCTATGTAGCCTACTGTCCATCTGCTCTGAGAAAAGGCTCGTCCCTTCAAAGGGTAAGTCCTGCAGCGTCATCTGCACTTCCGGGGGAAAGCCGGAAACCTGGAGCCAGGAACTCTGGTACATGTCTATACCAGTAGCCATAGCCCGCACAGCCGAGTCAGCTGCATCAAGAGCAATCTGAAGGGCTGATCTGGAAGCCACTCTGCCTTCCTCCGTAAGGGCCGCGAACTCCTGTTGGGAGTCCAGGGGTAATCGGGCCTTGAACTTGTTGGCTGCCACTCAGGAGTTATAGGCATATCTGCTGAGCATAACCTGCTGGTTGGCTATCCTCAATTGCAGGCCGGCCGTCGTGTATGCTTTTCTGTCCAGTAAATCGAGCTTTTTTGGCTCTTTGCTCTTGGGCGTGGGGCCCACCTGCCCCTGCCTCTCCCTCTGACAAGCCGCTTGCAGCACTGCTGAGCCTGATGGTGGGTGGGAGAATAAATGTTTGTGGCCTGCTTGGGGGATGTAGTACTGTCTTTCAACCCCTTTCTGTGTTGGTGGTATGGACACCGGGGTCTGCCAAAGGGTTTTGGTAATTCTCGCCACTGTCTTGTTCAACGGGAGGGTGATCTTAGTGGGGCCATCCACTGTAATGATGTCCACCACTGGGTACTCCTCTTCTTTCACCTCCTCAGCCTGTACCCCTAGATTTTGGGCCATTCTTTTGAGGAGATCTTGATGAGCCCTCGTGTCCATAGCCGGCATGGCCCGGGATGGATCCACCAGGGCTTCATCTGATGGCAAGGAGGATGACTCCCTTGCCCCCTGCTCCTCCTGTGGAGGCACATCCCCAGAGGCCTGCAGAGGCTAGGACATGGTCTGAGCCGGCATAGGGGGCTGGGGACACTGCTGTTGAGGAGCCCCTGTTCTGGCCACCCCAGGGGGGGTGGCTCTACCCTCTGACCCTGGACCTCTGACCAGCGGGGTGGCTGAGGGGGCCGTTTTGTGCCCCGAGCGAGAGGAAGCACTAACTGACCCCCACCTCGTCGAGTCCTGATCCTGGGCCTGGTGATACGCCCATGGGGTCCAGAAGGGCCACTGCAGAGGTGGTTGCCACTGGGGTGACCAGGTCTGCCCCTCCAGAGGGTGATGTGTCTTGGACTGATGTCAGTAGCTTGAATGGTGCTGAGACCTAGATTGGTACCAAGGGCTCGACCTATGCGACTGCCCAGAGCGTCTAGAGGAGGCCCTAGAACAGAGGGACTCCACCTCAGACTTGGAGGAATAATCCGAGGCCGACCAAGGCGGTGCCGTTGGTTGTTCCTGGCTCTTCTGTTGGAAGTGATGAGTCATGGCCGACAGCTTGCCATGGTGCCTTGGCAGTGCCTGCGGCGGCATAGCCTCAGATTCTGGTGCTGGTGGGTGTGGTACCGGGGCCACATACGACCTGACACCCTGTTGGGGCGGACGGTGCCGGTGCAGGTGGTGCCAGTACCAGCAGTGCCGGGGTAGGCGGTGCTTGGGTCGGAGGTGCCGTGGCGTGCGGTGCAGGAGCGTGTGGCACCGGGACGGGCAGCATCGGAAGTGGCAGTGCCGGAGCGGACTGAACGCCCTGCTTCTCTCGGCTAACTTGGACCTCTGCACCCTGCAGTGCCAGTCCTGGAGATGCCGTGAGCTCAATTAGCTCCTGTGCCACCAGGAACATCTCTGGCGTCAGCGGCGGACAGACCTCCTCCACAGACAGGTCCAGGGAGTCAGGACTACTCTCTCTGTGAGAGCTGGGTCCACACCGGTGCCGCTCCAGCATCGGGGCGTTAGGGCGCCCTTCCTTCTGGTGCACCTCTCTTCCTCTTCGTGAGAGCGATCTGCCTCTGCGCACCCTCTTGTGCGCATGCGGGCCCGGAGACTGGGAACGGTGCCATGGTACTGACCGGTGCTCCTGTACCAAGGAGTGTCTTTCCTGGTGCCCAGTTTCCCACACCGACCACGGTGTGCTCTGCACTGATGGCAGCTCCGGTGCCTGGGGCTGAAGTGCCGACTCCATCAATATGAGTTTAAGTCTCAAGTTGCACTCTCTCTTAGTCCGGGGCTTAAACAACTTGCAAATTTTACACGAGTCTGTAAGATGCCCCTCACACAAGCACTTTAAACAATCCTTGTGGGGTCCCCGTGGGGCATAGGCTTAGAACAGCACCGGCACAGTTTGAAGCCTTGAGGCCCCGGCATGGCCCCCCCCGTAACGGGGTGTAACGTCGGGGACCCCTCCGATCCTGCACCCCTGTAGCAGCAAGAATAGATTCCACCAGCCAGTAGAATAGAGAGGGTTTGTTGCTTCTCCAGGATACAGCGCAGCATAGATGTGATGTGGTTACAGGAGTCAGGACCAGGATGCCTCAGACCCCTTGGGTTAGGGGGCTCCATCGCCCCCTCCACCCTCAGCACTCAGCTTGGTCTGTTCCCTTCATGTTTCCCAGCCAGACACTGCCTTGCTCCCAGGCCCTGCCCCCCGCAGCCAGGTGTCTCTCCCCCGGGGAAGAGTTTTGCTAACTGCTCAAGTTGGGACTAGGTGTATGGGCCAATACACATGTGGGTGAGTCAGTGGGAATCACACATCGCAGCGTGGGGGAACCCCAGGTTACAGAGCAGACAGCACCCCCACTACGGGGGAGGGGGGAGTGTTTCTAACACCCTAACTATGCACAACAAAGAACTAACATTAACTGAGAAAGACAGCTATTTACACTAGACAGCTAATTATTAAGGGCAGTCTTGCAGAGCAAGACAAGCATTCTGGTCCACAGTCACCGGTGGTAAGAAGGAATTGGGGGGCGGGGGTTGGGGCCAGTAGGGTATATGTGTGGCTATACCGATGCCACTCTAGGGGGCTCCCTGGCTGGCCCAGTGAGTACTGCTAAGGGTAAAAAAGTTCTGGCAGTCGTGCATGCAGAACGTGCACACTTAGTGGAATGGACATAAGCAACACATCTCGAAGAAGAACTACACAATATTGGTTCTGCTCTGAACCTGCATGAAACAGTCCAAAGGCCATTTTATAAAGGAAAAAAAACCTGATTTCAGTTGAGAGAGATTTTTATACCTTCCATGGGCAGAGGAACTAGAAGAGAGTGTAAACTCTGAAGCTGTCCTATTTAGCAGAGGCTAACTGTTATTATGTATAGTGAAGCAGATCATGTATCTAGCTAGCTATGTTGTTTTTTTCAAACTGCTGCTTCCCACACCCAACAAGTTTCAGAAATGAAAATGGACCTGGCCAGCTCTCCTTCAGTGGGACACTGAGCTGAACTGGAACTCTGAGTCACTGGCTCTTCTCCCATCCTGACTCAATCCATCCCCTCCTAATCTTCCAGTCCAGGATCGAAGTGAACTCTTTCTATGGATCTGCTTCTGCCACCTTTGCTCACATTCATTAGCATTTTACTCTAGGTACAGTTTCATCAAAATCAGTGGGACTATCTATGTACTAAGGGAATATGCAATGTAAGGACGGCAGATTCTGGCCCTGTATCTCTGAGCAACACTACCACTGAATGAAGGGATGCCTGTAATGGATTCCTCATGGTTACACTTTGGTAACCTGAGGCTATATCTACACTACAGCCTGGACTGATGCTCAAAGATCAATCCACCGACAGCTGATTTATCAGGTCTACAGAAGACCTGCTAAATTGACCGCAGATTGCTCTCTCATTGACCCTGTAGCTCTACCCTGGACGAGAAGAGAAAAGGAGGTCAACAGGAGAGTTTCTCCAGTTGACCCTCCGCAGTGTAGAGCCTGTGGTAACTCAACTTAAGGTACACCGACTCCAGCTACACTGTTCACATAGCGGGAGTTCTGTAGCTTAAGTTGCCTTTTGGCTGTAGTGTACATGTAGCGTGACTTATATTAAATAGAAATGCTTGTGTGAAATAATGCCCACCAGCATGAGTGAAGGCTGCACACTTTGCTCCATAATGTGTCTTCTCAGATGAACCAGCATTAAAGATAACAGAAAAAGAGATACTTATTTGAAAACTGCTTTCTTCTTAATGAGGGGCAGAATCTGAAACACTGGATTCATTCATCCACGCTTTGGTGACATTGTGATCTAGTTTTGCTGCTTTAGCTCATTTCTTTTTGGTCACTTATCTCCATTGCTCCTGCTCAAAGTAGCCCAGAATAGAATATCTAAAATTTGCCATTGACAATCCCATGTGTTTTCACTCCAGCATACATTTTCTTGTTTTCTGTTTTGTATCTTAGAAATAACACCCTTCCACTCCCCACTCTTCTGCCCTCAACCAACAAAATAAAAAATCCCACCAGCCACCTGGGAGGTAGAATGCTTTTTCTAATTTAATTGACAGTGCTGGTGATCTATAGGGTAATTTTATCTTAACAACCTGTAACAAAGGATAAGACAGTAGTTGTCTTACATTCCAGACGGTAGGAGATGTTTACTCATTCTCCCAGCAGACTCTCTCATCATTCATCTCGACTTTATTAGGATGCCAGGAAACAGTAAACCTATAATTTAAGAAATGTATCACACGGGGAAACTCTTTTTGTTGGATAAATAAAAGGTAGCTGGAGATGTGAGATGAATTCTCTCTCCTTTTATTTTCCAGGTAATTTCTTTTTTTTCCCCTCCGGGGTATGTTAAAAACTCCCCAAGGTGTGAAATAACAGACAATTGTACCTCTCCACTGAGACCAGATTGTGTGCTGCTAAGATCTGAATTTGACAAACGACATTACTCTTTCTTTAGTGTGTTTCAGTTGATATTGATCTAGCACCTGGTTAAACTCGCTGTAAATCCATCCCAGTACATTTCTGGTGACTGTTGTACTTCTCTGTAGCTTACATGGAATATAATGAGGTGGTGGCATGTCACAAACATGTTTGCTTGCCTTGCTGTGACAAAAAGAATGAAAGAATGTTCCTTATGACCTCAGAGACCTCTGGTTTTACTCTTTTTAACAACTGCTAATGAATGGCACTTGATCCAATTTTTTTTTTTAACTACCTCTCTTTTTCCCCGGAGGTGAATGAAGAAAAAAAGGGCGGGGGGGGGAAGGTTATTTATCCAATTTTGTTGTTGTTGATGATTTGCTCTAAATAAAAGTCTTTGCCTTGACTGAAGGCCAAGCTAGAAAACTGGCAGGAAGGTGCCAGAACCAAATATTGCAGTCACCCTCATCTTAAAACACAGAACTGCCACTCATTAAAAGTGTAGTTCCTGGCCTCCAGCACTTTATCCGAAGCAAAACAAAGTCCACTGAAGCACAATATGCTGGCAAGGATAGTTGGCGTGGGCTGCACCTTCACAATATGGTGCAATTATTTCCATTATTCCTATTCATTATTAAATCAGCTAGATGTGCATGTCCTGCCTTTGGATTGCTAACCTGTCCTTTCTGCCCAAGGGATCAGTGTGTGGCTGGCCTCATGAGAAGAGGGTAGAAAACTCCTTGCATTCTTCCAACACTCTTGAGCACCCAGTCAGGAAAAGCACCCAAAGCATCAAGGGTATAAAGGCAATTTCCCGCATCATGTGAAGACTGCTCTCACTTTTAACCTACAACCCAACGAGAAATGTTCTTAGCCACACAAACTTTTGTTTAGCACAGAGCTGAGCCAACTGCCTACGGGCATTGTGCCAAACTGAAAACTGAATTTCAATTCAATCTTGTTCATTTTCCATGAACATTCCAATGCCTGAGCTTGGATATTACAAGTACTGGTGAAAAGTGAATTTTGAGCTTGAATTCTCTAATATTCCCCAGCAGCATATTTTGAATTGTTCATTTCTGTGTTTCTCAGTCTTGTTAGGTTGGCGACCTCTTGTTCAAAGTAAAAAATGCTCATGAGTCCCTGACTTATCTTTAGGGAAAAAATATAAAAAAGTCTCAATGACAACAATGATCACCATACCCAATGTGTGTGTGTTTTGAGACACTGACAGAATACTCTTGGAAGGTTGGAGGGCATGGGGAGTGAGATTTTCTTCACTTTATATTGTAACACTTGTGCTTCGTGAGCTCCCTGGGGGTCACAGCCTGACAACTGAGGAACACTGGACTATTTGATTTGTAAAGCCAAGAAACATTTGCCTATGAAATTCATGATTCCATTTCAAATAATGGACCATTTCTCCCTCTCCCTTTCCCTCCTTCATTCCCAGCGTTGGAGACTCATGCACATTTTCCTTTGGTTGGAAGTGGTTGATCTTGGAAAAGCAGCAAGCTCCTACAGGTGCTGCCTGCCGGAGGCTGTTCCCAGATCTGCATCTCATTTCAAACATCATAGCATTGTCTGATGTTGTTTCCTCTCCTAGCCCGAAGCATCTTGATCAAGAAGTAGCTCTTTTTTCCGTCCCCCCAACAGGGCAGTATAATTAATGTCATGACAATCTGTAGCAGGATGGAACAGAATTTTGGTAACTGACAATGGTGAAGGACCATTTACCAATATTGTTTCTCTTGTTTACACACAGAGACCTTGGTAACTGGATTTTGAGACAGAATTGTGCATGCAGTTACAGTGTTTGTGTATGCTAAATAGGGAGTTCTGCACATAAGTGTGTCTGATTAGATAATCACACATGGGACTACTGGATTTGTGCAGACAGTCGTACAGGCCATCCTCGCTAAAAGTCCAAGATACGTTCCAAAAAATCTGAACTTACAACAAAACAACTTAAAGCTGAGAATTTTTTTCCCCATGGCTGACTTCCATTTGTGCTAATTGTTTGGGGTTGGGTTTTTGGTTTTTGGTTTTTTTGCGTGACTTAAGAGGGGAGAATGGGAGGACTTACAATGCATCAGTTCCTACAAGAGGCAACAACTTTAGTGAGGAATGGATGTATACCAGGGCAACTTATAGCAGGGATGCCCTGTATTGCCTTTGTTTTGATAGTTTACATCTAGATTCAACTTCTGATCTATGGATCTCAGAATGCTGTGTAAATACTTACTAACTAAAGCTCACAACAGTCTTGAGAGACAGTTTTACATAGATAGATGCTAAGGCACCAACTGTTAGTCTAAGCAGGTCAACCCTCCACTAATATCAGTCGAACTTCAGCCACTTAGACAGGGGCCAATTTGATCAAGCGAATTTGAGGCTCACCTTTTTGAAAGGCTGATTTCCCTAATTTGCACTCACAAGTCTAAGTACTTACAACTCTGCCAGTCTGAATGTTTGTGCACATCTGGTGGGCAAAAGTAGAACTACTCAGATACTTAGTCAGATTATCTATTTATTTATTTATTATAGCTATACAGCTATTTATGATAGCGCAGATCCAAACTGTGCTAAACAAAACTAAAGAGTCAGGGTCTCGGCTCTTGCCCTTTCAAAGTCCGTGCAGTCAATTACAGAAGAGATTTTTAGTGCCTAACCGCCATTGAGGTTTTATACTATTTTTGTCTCTCAGAACCTCCTTCTGCATCTCTAAGCAGCTACAGTACAAATGCAGCGCCATGTGTGAATCCCACCAAACAGGTAAGCTTTGCTTTATCTGCAGAGCCCATAGCAAAGCCTCTCCTGGAGCAGGGCTGCGAGCCTGGCTCCTAGGGAGGATCCGCTGCCACAGTGAAGCCTCCTCCCCAGGAGCAGTGGGCAGCCCTTGTCCACCCGGCTCCCACGGAGGAGGCTTCATTGCAACAGTGAAGCTACCTCCCTGGGAACAAAGCCGGAAGCCCTTGCCTGCCCTGCTCCTGGAGAGGCGGCTTCACCGAGTGTAACCAACACCATTAACCAACAAGCCCCTGCTTATCGGTTAAACGGTTAGTTGTTTACACTTAACCATCCCTATGGTGATTTAATTTTTTAATGTGTCTGGATTGTGCAGAAGAATTCTTATTCAACTTCCTCTCATTATTTTGTTCCTTTAAGTTCTACATGTTTGTGAACTTCAGGTATCTTCAGACTAACAACAACATGAGCTTGTGGGTGAGTACGAGCATTGGTGTCAGCAGAACTGCGTTCCATTCCTGGCCCTGTCACAGATTTGTAGCGTGACGGTTCAGTTAACTTCTTGTCTCTAAGTCTGAATGCCTATAAAAGGAGTTTAATTATAAATACCTTCCTTACCGGGAAGCTGTGATGCTTTTGTTATGTTTGTAAAGCAGATAGAGGCCCTCAGATGAAAGTAGTTATAGGAAAGCAAAGTAGCTTAATAACAGTCACTGATCTAACCCTTGAATCACACTGGAGAGATAAGTAATTATGTCCTTACTAGAAGATTTACCTGGTGTTGCTCGGGTTCTTAACTCAATTAACTTTTGTTGTTTATTAAATAAACTGAAAATGTGCATACTTCATTTAAATCATTGCTCTGGCTAGGGGCTGAGGATGAGGGGTTCAGTATGCAGGCTGCCCCAGGGAGAGAGGACTACCCCAGCCCTCTGTCACTGCAGCAGCTTGGGGCCAGGTGAGAAGCACCTCTCCATGGCTCGTGCAGCTCCAGCAGGCACAGCCAGAGAGGGGTGCATGTCCCCCAGCTGGGGCAGGTCCAGGTTCATCTGTCCACAGTGCTCCCCACCCAGAATGAGGAATGCAGCAAACTGTGCACTTTCCCTTCATTCCCTGACAAAGGGGAACAGCCAGCAATGTTCCCATACAAATGGGGGTGGGGGAAGCTACAGGCCCCCCACCCTTCTAAAGGGGAGCAAGACATAAGAGCAGTGAAGTGATTTGCCCAAGGTTGAGGAAAGTGTAAGTGTAAGAAGTGGGCTTTAAATTAAGTCCATGCTCAGGCCATCATCTCTTTCTGAAAAATTCCCAGTTCAATTTTCACTCTCTGGAAGTTCTTAATAATTTGTATAGAAATGTCAGAGATGGATGTGAGCTCCTGACTGCCTAGCTCTGAACTGAAGTTCCAAACCTGCGCAGACTGAGCCACTCAAACTCCCCAGTGCTTAAAGGGATTCTGAGGGTGTGTCTACACTATGCAACTTTTAATGACCCAGCCCTCTTGCTAAAAGTCAGCTTGTGCGAACCCTGTTGGGCAGCACTTTTGCTGACAAAATGCTTCAACCTTGCTTCGAGGGAGGTTTGCTTTGCCAGCAGGAGAGTGCTCCTGCCAACAAAACAACATTCGCACTTCCACTTGCCATGGCTAAACTTTGTCATTCATGAAGGGGCAGGGTGTTAAGCACCACACTGCGGGCTGCAAACAAACGGGCCGCAGGCCGCATGCAGCCCACGGGCCACATGTTGAGTTGTCCTGCCCTAAGAAAAAGAATCTACTTTAACAGACAGAAGGGAATTCAGGGGCGGAGGGAGGTTTATTTCTCCATCATCAGGGCTCACATCCTTCTTTCCCTTTGTCTTTAGTTGTCTCATATAGCCCAAGATAACAAACTATGCACAACCTAAGTGCAAGGCTTTAAGAGAACAAAAGCAAACTGAGATTGGTAAAAGCATATTTAGAGCTTCTGCTTCCCTAGCAAGCTTCACCTAAGCCTTTATTCTCCTGTTTACGTAGCTCTATGTGAATGTCTGGCTTTGATTTGAGGGCAAGCTGCTCCATAAACCTGCAAATATCTGAATGTAACCTTCACCTTTCCTCTTTTTCACTCCTGCCTTTCCCTACATGCATGGTGACAATCTCACAGCCCGATCACAAAATATGTGCTACTGAGAGTGAACTGGAATTTGACAGTGGACCCCAGAGAAGTGATCAGTGATGTTGCCAGAATACTGGATCCTCCAGTATATAATTCATAGAGTAAACAATGCTTTCTGACATCAGGTCCCCACATCATGTGCAACCCCCACAGCTGTGCTGCACACCCAGTTATTGGCTAGCTTTGGATCCAGGCTGAACCTGAGAGTCACAGCGGGGACTTGCTCTGTAATGATCTGAATCACATGCCTAAATTCCAACAATCAAGTTTGGATCCAGAATTGAACTTTTCATCTTGAACTGTTTATATGACTAAGGCTCCCTCATGCTTTCAGTTTCTAATCTCTGGCATCTCCTTCCCTGACAGCTATCCCTTGTCCTTTAACATACACACTGTCCCTCATATGGTTCTGGCAGGATTTCCCTGACCAAATAGGACAAGGGTTTCTATCCTCTCAGAATCATACAACACAATCATGCTGTAGACACTGTGGGTTTTTCTAGAACCTCTTTTGGCAGTCACGGTTCTCAGAAAGGGTCCCAGACACATTGCTCCTTTTTGCTAAAAGTCAAAGGTTTTGGGGTGGGCTGCAGGGGGAGGGGGAAGAGAGTGTCATAACTGGGCTCCAAGGAACACATTTTTCAACATTAAGGGCGCGATTCTCAATCCTAGTCCCACCACTGCTGAGACGGCAATGGTACTATGCTAATTTACACCAGCTGAGGAAATGGCCCATCATTTCCAACTCGCTATTATGACTGTACAAGGCCCCAAGCTCTGTCCAGTCCCTGTCATTGTGTGACCGGCCTCCTTCTCAAGGAGGGATGCAATCTGCTCAAACTGCCCTTCTGCCGGAGACTGCCGGTGGGTCAACCAATAAATAACTTCAAATGCAATCCCTGTGGGGGTTCCTCTCCCCATCCAACATCCGTGTTGTCCCCTCAAGCTGATGTTCGGCAGCCTCCTCACACAACAGGCACAGCCTGAAAGGAACCAGCCATTGACTTTGGCTCTTCATCAAAGGAACATTTCTGCCTGAAGTTGTGTTTCCATCTCCCCGCCCTGCAAACTTCAGCCAGCAGCGTGGCTTTCTCTGGCATGCAACTGACAGCTGCCACGGCAGCTGCATGGGCTGCCCAGGTTTCCCATACGATAACATTTGGCCAAGTGGTTTTGACGGTTCATGCCGTAAGGCAACGCTCCCAAAGAGCATGGTCTGTCAGCCTCCAAGCTGTCATTAAAACTAAGGTTGAACATGAGGTCATCTTGCACCACAAACCTTTGAAGAGCTCTTTTGTGTGTTAGAGACAAGCAAACCAAAGGGCCAACAAATGAAATTCATAGTAGGCCAAATTCAGACTCCCTGTAACTCCATCTATTCCAGTAGAATTAGAGCAGAGATGACTTTTGTCTGCTCTCAGATTGTTAACGATGGGTAGAAACCGTTTGCCTAATTTTGGACCTAGCTGAACACAGAAGCTCAAAAATTTGGCTCAATCTTAGGGGAGAAATGGAGAGTGGATAAAATAATCTAACAAACAACTAGATACAGACCCTCTCATGTGTGCGAGCCCGGTAGGTGGGCTCTTTGATCTTAGCATTAGCCCTTTGGTTAAACAAACATTTTTTTAAACTGCATCATTCTTAGGAAAAAAAAAAAAAAGTCTGGCTTTCAATGACAGAAGAAAGAGCTGTCAGCTCAAACTAGGGGACTTGCAAACCCAAGAGAGATTTCATGAGGTTCCACAAAGCTTCAAATGTCATAAACTTTGCCTTCTTATGCCAACCTTCTACTTTCTATGGTACCTTGCAGGATAACTTCAGAGTCCTTCATAGGAAGTATATGACCCGGTTAGATTTAGTAGGATGAGAGCTTATGGTAACCACTGATCAGAGATGGGGCAAAACCAGAACGGAGGTGCTCCTCCTACTCCTAACTTCAGAGACAGCTACATTGTAATTAAGATTTTAATAGCTCAGTTACAAATTATTGGCTTGATATGGATTATTTACACTGGGAACTCAAACTCCCAATCCATAGGCTAACCTTGGCTAGAGTAGTTGTGCAATCTGTTCCAGGAATCCTGGTGGGCCAAGGAGAAGAGGGCTGTCTGTTCCCTTCCCCCAATCCCCACCCATTCCTGCCATCACTCTACCCTCTGCCCTCAATTGCACCCCATTCCCTGAGGACGTGGGTATGGGACTCACTGGGGAGGCCTGGTGCAGCAACAGCAGGGAAATGGAGTGCACTCAGCAGACTCGCTCTGTGTCCTCGGGGGATGGGGGATGCCCCCCCACCTGACCCAGGGGCATGGCAAATCGGTTGGCTCCCCTGACACCTCCACCACAAACCCTCATTATAAGGGGAATGTTGCTGTGCTGGAAAACTAGCTGTTTTCCCAAATTAAACAGTATTATCTCCCTGCTCTGATGGCTGTGTGTGTGCCAGAGCTGAGCATGGGCATTTTCTCACACACAAGCTACATTTACCTTTTCTCTTGTCTACCCACACAGCTAATATTTCATTAGGACAATCAGCCAGGTCCAGATCATCAGACTGCACCTGTCATTGTTACGCTACCATTACAAAGTGAAGTGTCTATTATTCACAGAGCTCTCTTTTAGAGCCCTGCAAATCTGTGGATATCTCTTTTACACGTTGGAATTCGTATCCGTGAAGGCTCATGCTGATATCAGCCGCTCGCTATTGCAGGTATGAATGTGGACACAAATTTGATATCTGGAACCCTGCAAATTTGTGGATATTCGTGTTTATATCCATGGGTATCCGCATCCATGGATATCCACAGATCATTTTTGCAGATGCAGATGTGGGTGCAAATTTTGTATCCACACAGGACTCTACTCCCAATAACCAGCGCTGCATTGGGTGCATCCCACAGCCTTGAAACAACTGGGGGAAATGGGGTTTCATTGTAAACTTGACTCATGATGAGTGCTTATGTGCATGGTTAAGTCTCATTGAGTCAATGCTTAACACCAGACATCTGCTCAAGTGCTTTTCTGATTGTGGGTTTTGTGCCATAAATCTGGTTTTCTAACTGACCTGATTGTTGTGCCTGGATATAAACAACAGATGACTTTCATAGCACATGGGCAGCTAAGGACCCAACTTTGCCCACAAAGTAGGCACTAAGTCATCTCTGAGAGAGATCTAAAAGGCACCCATAACAATTGATAGGGGAAATCACAGGTCATTTCTGAAAACCAGGCAACTCCACAATGTGCAGTTGTCTATCGTATATATAGTAGCCCAATGTCTGAGAGTCTGTAACGCTGAAATGCTGGCTGTTCCCTCTGGGCAGTGCTGTTGCTGAAATGCTGGCTGTTCCCTCTGGGTGGCCCGTGCTGCATGGGGAGTGCGGGGCCCAAATGGCCACTTGCGCCACTTGCTCCCCTGCAGTGGCCCGGCTGAGCGGCGCAGAAGTCATCCGAGCGCCATGGCGGGAGGGGAAGGGGGGTAGGGCGGTGACGTACATGGCTAGGGAGCGGGGCCTGTCTGTGTACGTCACTGCTCCGCCCCCCTTTGCCTCCTGCTATGGCGTTTGACTGACTTCTGCGTCGCTCAGCCAGGCCGCCGCTCAGCCGGGCCGCCACGGGGGAGCCCAAATGGCCGCTTGCGCCGCTTGTTCCCCTGCAGCGGCCCGGCTGAGCAGCGCAGAAGTCAGCCAAGCGCCATGGTGGGAGGCGAAGGGGAGCAGGGCGGTGACATTCACGGCCAGGGGGCGGGGCCTGGAGCCGCTGTCACGCCACACGTCACCGCCCCACCCCCCTTTGCCTCCCTCCGTGGCGCTCAGCTGACTTCTGCGCTGCTCAGCCAGGCCACTGCGTGGGAGCAAGTGGCGCAAGCGACTGTTTGGGCTCCGTGGTCCCCCGAGTGAGAGGCAGGAGGGGGAGGAGAAGAGAAAGAGAGAGACAGAGAAAGAGGCAGGAGGCAGAGGAGAGCTGAGAGAGAGAGAGGGGGAGGCAGTAGGAGGAGGAGAGAGAGAGAGAGATGGAGCGAGAGACAGGAGGCTCAGGAGAGAAGACCGACGTGGAGGAGAGACCTGAAAATCCCATCTTATGATGGGCTAATTGGCTAGTATTCATAGAATTGGATCTAATTTTACAAACCTTCTTTAGCACTTATTTATGTGAATCACTCCATTGATGTCAGTAAGACTATGTGCAGAGTACTAACCAATGTGATAAAGGATACAAAACTGAAGCCTTCATTGTTATCCATGGAGGGTGGCTCTGGGACATAAGACTCAAACCCAGACCTCAAGGGGAAGGAAAAGCAAATCATTATAGCTAATAAGCTTCCTTCCCCCATGATAACATGTAGAAGAGACTGACAACATCTATACTTCTTGATATAGGAAGACACATTGCACCAGGACAGGAAACTTGGAACAAGAGTGAGCCCATTCCTACAACCCTCACCCCCCTGCCAAAACAGTCTTGCCAAAACAGAAATGTGTGATAAACAGATCCTGATGCCACCACAGTGTACAGTTTATCATCATGGGTTTTTATCACAACGATACACTCTCCTGGATTTCCTCCCCTGGTCAACAGTTCTCCAGCCTGGGAAACTTAACAAGGGGAGCATTTTTATCCCCCTGTTGGAAAGTAAAACAGTCTCTTTTTTTATCTGACAGGAAATATCTCTTTAAAATTATATGATGCCACCTAAACCTGAGAAATGCTGCAGGCTCCTCTGAGTAATCTAACCAGTGTTGGGCCTTCCTGTTGGCAAGATATGCTTCACTTAGCATTTGCCAGAAACAAAAATGTCCCTTCCTGAATAATCCAGGATTTGCTGTTGCAGACACTTCTGGTATCACCTTTCTCCTCTTCTATAGCTCAGCAATAATCTTAAATTCGGTTGAAAACAAAGAGCTGCCTGTTGACAGCTAATCCTAAAAAGCTGAGCTTTGTGTGAAACTTAAAAAAAAAATAAAAATAAAAAAAAGAACTTCCAAACCCATCTTTGAATAGTTTTGGCAGGAAGCACAAATATTTTTGGCTAATTTTTACTAGTATTTTTCAGCCCCAATGAAGAGCTGCATTAAATGTTCCCTTCTTCACACTGCCCGGTGTTCACAGGTAGGGAATATTGCAGAAAACCATAGATAATTTAAACAAAAAAGTGCCACAGACGGTATTTATCTGAGCTCTTTTCAAAGCCAGGTGCAGGGAGTTGAAACCTGAAGCTCAGGGACCTTGACAAAATAGTTGGATTCATTCAGTAAGCACACTGGTCAGGGTGTGGGGGAAGGGAACACAAGGATGGGACAAAAGGGTCTCACACTGGAGTAAAGGATTTCCTTTGCTCTATGCAGGGATTATCCTACAAGTCAACCATGAATAAAATAATGCTCATAACCACACAGCAAAAGTGTCCTGTAACCCACATTTTAAAATTCTGCATTGCACCTTGCTATATGCTGGGTTTGGATTTGCTCAGGTAAAATGCCCAGCCTGGATTATTTCAAACCAATACCTCTGGTTTGAAGGGCCAGGCCAGGAAGAGCTTGACTTTGCTACTGCTGAGGGGACTTAGTGATCTGGGGATCTGCACCTGGGATTGCAATTTGTACAGGTAAAATCCTATTTTCGTTTATAGCAGTGGAATCTAACACGCTTCCTTCAACAGCAGTGGACTAACTGCATTAACAGCACTACAAACTAGAATTCTTAAAAGCTGCCTGGCACATTCTGCCTGTGTCCCACTTTGCACTGCCAGCAGATACGAGTGCAATGTCAAGCAGACATCTGGAGACAGTCAGTGGAGGAGAGACAGACTTTTACAGTCCCCCGCTTCAGATTTTCTGCAGAGTATTTAATCAGGCTCTAGTACTGGTTGAAACATGTTTCCTGAACTCCAGAGATCTCCAAACAAACGCTTATGCAGAGAGCCAGCTGTGAGGGTCAGGTGCTTGCTCTGCCATGTTAATTCTGGTTCATTACCGCTGGGTATATCCATAGCGGGATTTCCAGGGTGTGACTACAGCCTCAGACCCATGTGAGTTTTAATCTAGCTAGCTCAGGTCCCAGCACAGTGAAGCTGTGGCAGCCAAGCTTTCAGCACAGGCTAGTCCAGGAGGATTTGTACAGCCAGCGCTGAAGCTTGTGTGGACATGGCTTTGTTGCTCAGCTCAGGTATGCCTGCTCAAGCTGCAGGCACAGCCAGTGATTGCAGAATAAGCATACCCATAGTTTCTTAAAGTCCCTACTTCTAGCAGCAGAGATTTGGAAGGAGTCGTGCAGATTTAGGAGTCATGACTTAACACACACTCGTACTCCCCACACTGACTAACCAAAGGCTGCCCGCTGGATTTAGGGAGGTCACAGTGGATCACAAGCTAAATACAGTCAACAGTGTGACACTGTTGCAAAATAAGCAAACATCATCATGGATGCATTAACAGGAGTGTTGTGAGCAAGACACGAGCAGTCATTCTTCCACTCTACTCTGTGCTGATTAGGCCTCAGCTGGCATGTTGTGTCCAGTTCTGGGTGCCACATTTGGGGAAAGATGTGGAGAAATTGGAGACAGTCCAGAGAAGAGCCGCAACAATTATTAAAGGTCTAGAAAACATGAGTTATGAGGGAAGACTGAAAGAAGTAGGTTTGTTTCATTTGGAAAAGAGAAGACTGAGGGGACATGATAACAGCTTTCAAGTACCTGAAAGAGTGTTACAAGAGAGAGGAAGAAAAACTGTTCTCCTTAATGCCTGATGACAGGACAAGAAGCAATGGGCTTAAATTGTAGCAAAGACAGTTTACGTTGGACATTAGAAAAACTTCCTAACTATCAGGGTGTTTAAACACTGGAATAAATTGCCTAGGGAGGTTGTGGAATCTCCATCATTGGAGATATTTAAGAGCAGGTTAGAGAAATGTCTGTCAGGGATGATCTAGATCAGGGTGGGCAATAAAACAGTGGCTATTTGCAGGGGTTAGCTCCTGGAGAGGCCACCGCTGCTAAATTTACCTGCGCTTCCACAGGTATGGGTGATTGTAGCTCTCATTTGCAAGCTCTCATTTGCTGTTCCTGGCCAATGGGAGCTGTGGGAAGCAGCCAACAGGAGCTCCAATCACCCCTACCTGTGGAGGTGCAGGTAAATACAGGCAGCCCCCGACTTGCGATGCAATCGGTTCCTAGGGAAGCATCGCAAGTCGGGGGCGTCATAACTCAAACCCTCATTTATGATAGGCATCGTGCTCCGTTGTAAATGCAGGCCGAGGAAGTAAGTTGGGGATTTTTGGCCCCTTCTGCACTTACAAAAATGGTTGTAAGCGCAGGGGGTCGCAACTCGGACGGTCGTATCTCGGGGGTTTCCTGTATAGCGGTAGCAAACCAGATCTGGCCCACGGGCTGGCATTTGCCCATCCCTGATCTAGATGGTGCTTGGTCCTGCTGTGAGGGCAGGGGACTGGACTCAATGACCTCTCAAGGTCCCTTCCAGTTCTAGTATTCTGTGATTCTATGATTCAAGTTCAGCTATGGTCAGTATTTGCAGCCCACTTACCCGATTTGTGTAACTTGCTTGCAGGCAAATGTAGCAACCATTTTGTAAGTCTTGTGTATGCAGACACATATGTAGGAGGGCCATTTTGTGTACCACATAGAGATGACAGCACTGTACTGTTTAACACTAGAATTAAACCACTTCTTGCTTTAGATGGCTAGCTCTTTAAGATCCTGGCCTGGAGTTTATTCCGTGGTGCTGTTTACATTCACAGTGCAACGTATGAAGTAAATGATATACACTCAGGCTGATAGTCACACCTTTTGCTATTACACACGAAGTGCTACAAGACTTTGGTTGTGGAGTGCACCACAGGGCTAAATTTTGTAATCCAAGTGTTGAACAGAAGAAGTAAATTGGCCAAAATGGTTAGAAAACACAATCAGGACCAAGATACCAGGGATCTACCCCCTAGGCTGTGATGATGCATTCGTATCTGAGATCTTCAGATGGAAGGGTATAAAGAAAGGGAAAACATGATTAATTATTACAGGTTGTACCTCTCTGATCCGGCACCCTTGGAACCTGACCTGTCCCGAACCAGGGAATTTGTCAGACTATGGGAGGCCAATGCCGACCCCTCTGCTGCAACCGGCTGCAGGGCTCTGCTCTGGCTGAAGCAGAGGTTGACTGAGCGGGGCTTGGGGAAAAGAGGCAGGATGGCTGTGGAGCCCTGTGGGTGGGGACCAGGGGCACAACCCTGTGGGAATGCACTGAGCCTCCCCGCTGCCAGCCCCAGGGCCTTGCAGACCCCTGCCTCTTCCCTCCAAGTGTCCCCACCCCAGTCCTCACTGGGTCACTTCCATCCCCTCTGCTGCTGCCGGCTGCAGGTCTGTGCTCCTGGCCTCTGACCGCGAGACTCCGCAGCCTCCCTGCCTCTTCCCCTGAGCATCCCCCATGTCCCTGTCCCTCCTCTTCCTCTCCCAGCTTGAGCACCGCAAATGAGCTATTTTCAGCGCTTCGGAAGCTCTGGCAGGGCAGAAGAGGAGTTGCAAACGTGGGGTCCTGCTTTTCCCCATGAGCATTCCAACGCAAGAGCAGCCACAGGGATGGCAGACCACAGATGTTGCCAGATGACAGAAGTCCAGACTGTAGAGGTCCAACCTATACTATTTATTGGTAATCAACAGAAAGGGGTCTGAATGACAAGTTCAGATCCAGACTAAAAGTAACCCAGTGTTTGTGGCTGTCTGGGCCTTGGCTTTCAATCCGATCTATCTCTATTACTAGGTTTTATCCAATAGCAGAGGCAGAGAGTAAATCTAACGTGTTCAAGATGGCTCTGTTTTCTCTACATAAGAAGCAACCTTTATTATTCTGTTGGAGACTACTCAAATAATAAAAGTTGCCAAGAAAGAGTATAGCGTGGGTATTTCCCATTGTACAGGCTGTATTCAACAGCCTCTCAAATTAGCTACCTACAGAATGGAAAGGTGCAGTACACAGAAAACAAGTCAAAACAGGCTACCTACACTACCAAGGTCCATCTATCTTTTCCTTCTGGTTTCCGTCAGTTACTAATTGGCTTATTTCTTACTATAAAGATAATCTGGCAGAATTGCTCTCATGATATCAATTTTCACTCAGGGGATGGAAGAAGGCTCCCACTCGATTAGTATCAAGTATGTATATGTAGCAAGAAACGCATCGTCTTTCAAATTCACTGGGAACCTCCCACCCAGAAAAATGTTCTCTGTAATCAGACTCTTGGTTACTGGAGAAACTTACAAACATGTTCTAGGATGACCTCGGACTTCTTTTGATGCTTAAAGCTCAATTCTGCAGTCGCTACCCCAGATGCCTTGTGAAACAAAATAAGAGGGATGATCAGACTTTTATTGTCAGCCTTTCTACTTACCGCAAATTCCAGGACCTAGGTTTACAATCTGTGCCTCTTTGATATATGGCACATGTTGCAGTGTGTGTGCTTACTCACTAAAATTGTTCTGGTTCGCCTTTGTTTCTTTCTTGCCTGTGTTTGTTTTCTGTCTCTGCATATGTGCTAATCTCTGCTGGCATTTTTAAGCAGACAAACTGTTCCCCATTCCCATTCCCTCCTCCCTACACTGTATTGATGTTTACAGCTGAAATAATGTCAGTTGCAACCTAATAATAATTCCGTTACAGCATGTGTGTGCGAGACAGAGAGAGCAAGCATGCTTATGTTATTCCATGGATATGCAGTACTTTAACACCCACTGTTACTTCCAATGTTAGCTAGCAGTGGGCAAATAAAAGCATTTTATAGCAACATTCATCTAAGTATTTAAAAACAATGGAGCCCAGTTTACATTTTTAATAACAGTCGATCAGTAATCACAACAAGATAACTCTTACAACAACCCTGTGTAGGAGGGAAGACAATATCCCAATGGTAAAGATTAGAATGTGACCAGATTCTCACTTGGTGTAAATCAGTGGTTTCAAACTAAGGGTTGTGACCCAGTACTGGGTCATGGAATATCAGGCACTGGGTATCGTTGATGCAGGGGATCAGGTGACCAATGGAGGTGCTAAGGCAGCTACTGCCTGTCCTCGCACCACAGACTGTGCTGCACACCAGAAGGGGCTGGCAACAGACCTGGCTCCTAGGGGTGTGTGTGGGGGGAGGGGAGGATAGTGCACGGGGCTCACACACACTGCCCCTTCCCTGAGCACTAGCTCCACACTCCCATTGGCTGAGAACCTGCTGCTGGCTGCTCCTGTGGCACAGCATGGTCTGCAGTGCCTGGAGAGCCAGGAAGCTGCCTTAGCACCCCCACTGCACTACTGACCAGGAGCCACTCAAGGTAAGCCCCTTCTGCCTCAGCCCTGACCCCCACAAAGCCAGAGCCTCCTCCTGCACCCCAAAACTCTTATCCTCAGCCACACTGTGAAGCCCGCACCCTAGTCAAATTATGTTGGGTCGTGGGCATCAACGATTTTCTTCACCTAGGTCATGAAAAAAAAGTTTGAAAAGCTCTGGTGTAAATTAGCAGAAGTTGACAGAACTATGCTGATTCACATCAAACTCACACAGAGTGAACAGCCTTGGCCAAGCTTACACAGACTGACAAAAATGGGAAGGAAAGTTAAAGCTCTGTTTTGTTCCTGTGAATATTTCCTCAATTGATTTGAACACGAGGTTTCACTAAGAACCTGAAATCTGACTGCTTATCCTAGCTGTCTGAATTTCTCTTAGAGACACAGGGTATGTGAGGTAATATCTTTTATTGGACTAACTTCTGTTGGTGACCTCTGCTGTCATTTTCACCGACAGAGATTGGTCCACAGTATATAGATATTACCTCACCTGTCTTGCCTAATATCATTGTCTAATAACAGGGAAGAAGGTGGTGGCAGATGTTACCCCTGTCCCCACCCCTTTTTAATCTAGTAATCTGGGGGATATTGGACATTCACCAGGCTATAGAGCAGTGATGGGGAACATGGATCTATGTGTAGCAAGTGAGACATTTTATTTGCCGTTGCCCATACAATGGGTTGATAAAGTCCTCTGGTTTCCTTCCACATAATTTTTTTTCCTACTGGCATTGCTAAAACAACAAGCACATAAAGCAAGGGTGCATGAAGAGAGGTACATGCTGATTGCACACAACATTGGCTACGTCTAGACTGCAGTGCTTTTTCGGGATACCAAAGGTATCCAAGGAACGCATCCGCTTTTTCGGAATAATGTTCGAAAAAGCGGACACGCTCTTTTGACATCCCTGTAAAACTCATTTTATGAGGAAGAAGAGATGTGTCGAAAGAGTACTTTTTTCCAAAATTTGGCACTGTATAGCTGTGCCAAATTTCAGAAAAGCCTCTTTCAACAGTAAAGCGGAAAAAGAAACACAAATTGCATACTGCAAATTGCGTTTCTTTTTCTGACTTACCTCTGAAGTGTAGACCTAGCCACTGATTGTGAGAGCCATGCACTTTCTCTGCATACAATCACCATGCTGCTATCATTCAATCAGCACACCCTGCAAATTCCAGGTAGGAAAGCTACCTATCCCAGGAGACCATTTTGGTTATGACAATCGTGTGGCCCACTGAGACGAAGGAGGGCCACTCATACAGCCCACTCACTAGCCTAGGTTACTCAACACTGCTATAGAGTCTTTCAGACTCTCTCTCTCTCTCTCTGGCCCAATGGATATTCAAGTACTTCATACAAAATCAAACTTTAATCATAGAGGACAATAGCACACAAGAGGTGCCCCACCCCTCTGTGCCCCCACCAAAATTTTAATTGCTAAATGAGGTGCACCCTCATGCCCCCTCCCTATCTCTCTGGGTGCCCTCCCTGCACCCTCTCCCTATGCAACCATCAGTTACCTATGGCTTCAACAGAAGACACTAAGAGACATCTCCTCCCACCCCAGAAGGCCAATAGTCAACTGGTTACTGCAATCACCTGGAAAAGAAGAGATGAGACGTGGGTTCAAGATAGTACTCCAGAGTGGTGATCTGACCCTTGGTCTCCTACATCCCAGGTGAATTCCCTGTTAGCGCCTAAGTTTCCTTGTGAATCTAGCACCCTATTTTTAAAAATCAAAACTATGTGGTGAATTGGCACCGAATTCATGGTTTAGGTTGACCCCAAACTGCATGTGTTGGCAAATAGACTATTTCCCCCATCTCTACTTAGCAAAATGATGCATGGATCTGAACTAGGATCGTAGGCACTGCTGAAATAAATAATCATTGTACTGGTTCTTTGCCGTATATTCAGAGTTCATAGTTGCTGCAGATTCCAGTGGGGACACACGGTGAAAGGTAAGGAGGGAAGAAAGGATGGATGATGGTGGAGGGTGGGAAGGATTCTGGATAACAATCTTCTCCCCCAGACATGGAAATGCTTTGATGGGGAGTGGGGACCCTTTCAACTAGCTGGGGCCCCAGATGTTTTCAGAAGCTTTTAAAAGGAGAGAGAGAGAGAGGTCTTTGAAGAAGGAGCCAGAGCAGTAGGGGAATGCAGTCCCTCTGTGTCATTTTGGGATTTAATAATAGCTGCCAGAAGCTTTGAGGGTATTTTATCTGCTCAGATGGATAGTAGCTGTCAGAAGTTTTAGAAGGTCATTTCTCTAGCTCTTCTAATAAAAGTAACATGTCGATTGCACTTTTCTGTGGTGTATTAGAAGGGGAGCAGGGAGGAAAAGCCTACTGAGACTGGGACAGTTGTTGGCTTTTAGGAGTTAATTACATACTCTCTCCCTCTGTGGGTATACAGAGATGAAACAGAAAACAGCCTCCCCTTCCCCTCCCCCACAAGGAGTACCAAATCCATCCACTGTGGGCAGCTGAAATAAATCCCTAACCACACCCACACACCTGGGGAGCCATGACTCCATTAGTACCAAATCACCCCATGTGCTGTTGATGGGCCCCCACTACCTCAGCCTCAGTCGCCTTTTTAAAAAGAAATACGCATGAAGAGAACAGGCCCACTTGAAAGGAGATGACTGGGTTAAAACATATTCGTTGCTCCACAACAGGTCATACAGCTCCTTAATTGGTAAATAACTCTGGTGCTAGCGCCTCAGGTGCAGGATGGAGAAGATAAGGGGCTTAGCAAAAAAGGAGCAGCCAGGCAGCTGAAGAAGACTGTGATTCTAATAATGACCTGCTCATAGCCCTGATCCTATTGACAAAAGACAGAATGGAATGCAGCCCTAGGCAAGGGGAAGTACATGGACAATGCCCACTCCTGTTATTCTTGCATTCTGCCTGTAAAACATTTGAAGGTTCTTATCTAAAATTATTACACTAGATAAGAGACTGAGGTTAGGTTTTCAATCAATTTAGGCCTGCAAGCGGGCGAGTAGCTTGCATATGCATTTACTGCAATAATGTGCATGAATCACTCAATGCCCAAAGAATCCACTTCACTACTTGCATGTACAGTTAGCTGACCTGCGTGCACTGCTGTGCCAAATGCGCATGCAAATTAGCCGTGCAGTTGTGTGCCCAGAGTGTGTGACCAATTGGCTTGAGAAACCGGCCCAGAACCTAACCCTCCACTCGCATTATTAGTCAAGCAAAACTTCCATGACTTCAGTGACAGATCTGCCTGGATAACTCTAAGATTTGGGCAAACTGCTGTAAAAATGAAAGTCTTTTTCATGTCGTACAAGTCAAAGTTTCCTTTCGTTGTGCTTCCAGTTTCAAATTACATGTTGCCACCATAATTTTACCAGTAAAAAAGGGAGTTACATTTTCCCCTTTCAGACAGAAGCCCAGTTTCATAGCATGTCAGTGACAGAGCAGTGTTAGAACTCTGGAACTCTATGGGAAAAGCACTGATTGTCCCTAAGAGTTTGTCTACAAGGGGACAATCACAACAATTTAATATGCATTAATTAAATATGTGAATTTAACATGGATTAGTTGTACCACATTAAACCCCAGTGTGTGAACAATATCATTGTCTCCCTGACCCTGCATCCCATTCCGCTGCCCCATATCACCACCCAAACCCTCTGTACCCCCTTTCCTCCCTTCTCCCAGGTCACAACTCCCTCCCAGACCCTGCACCCCCTTCTACACCCCTCTCCCAAGCCAGAATCCTCTCCTGCACCCATAACCCCTCCTGGACCCTGCACCCCAAGATCCTACCCCAGATTATAACCCCCTCCTTCACCCAAACTCCCTCTCAGACCCCACACTTCTTCCTGCACCCCAGTCGTCTATCCCAAGCTCCCTTCTACATACCACCTGCTGTCCCAGACCCCACACCCCCTCCACAGAAGTGCAGCCCTTGACCATTTACCAAAATCTTACAGTAGCCCCCCATTAAAAATTATTGCCCTCTCCTGTGCTAAATCAACCCCTGGGAAATCGTTCTCCAATGAGTCAATCTCCCGGTAAGTGTAGACAAAGCCTAAGCTAGCTCCAGGTTAGATCTGATATATACATTTTACACGGCTCGTCTGTTGCAATGGGAAAGCAGGTACTTGGTTCTCTTACCTGAATATTGAGTTATTCTGAGCTAGTGAAGGAAGAGCCTATCACCCTGATCCTATATTAAAATACAATCATAAAGCATTAAGTGAAAAGTGTGGTCCAGATCCTTAACAGTCTAGTCCCTCAGCAGCAAAATAGATTGTACTCTATGGAACTACTTTGATTCATACCATATGACAATCTGCACCTATATACTTTCCTCTTCAACATTACTTGAAACATCCCAGTGAAGGTCCCTGCTTTCCCACAAAAGACTTTTCTCTTAAATAACTACCTGGACACATTCAGATGTCTTAACTGTTTTTTTTTCTAGTCCAATGAAATGCCAGAATCTGGATTCCTTCATTGTCAGATCATTCTCATTCCTTTGCTTATTCACTTTATTCTGCTAATGATCTAATGCTGCTTTCTGGTATATTGGAGGTGAGCCTGCTGACCTCTGCTGGCAGAAGGAAGATTGGCCCATTACTAATATCATTGAGTTGTCTAGGGAGTTAAATCAATGACAAACATGTCTCTTGTTTCCGTTTAAATGTTGCCAATATTTTTTAAAAGAACAAAATGATACCCAAAGAAACAAGGTAAGTAAATGCTAGAGAAAATGCCAATTACCTCTTACATAGGTTCAACAACTCTCCACAGAGTTCCACTATTGGATTCTGTTATTTCCTCAGGAAGAAGAAGAAATGTGTTAAATGATCTGGCCTATAAGCACAAGATCAAAACTGACATCTTTTGTTCCTTAATGAGGCTTTCATAGTTGGATTTTTGTCTCTCTCAGACCAATGCGGTACATTGATTTTTGTGTATGATTTACACCAGAGCAAAGAATTTGGGATCAAGGCCAGAGTTTGAAGATTGTGGTGCAAGGAGAATAATTTTGGTTAATTCTAGGTCTCCCAATGATCAAACTGCTTTATCCTACAAAAACTTATCTATGTATCAAGTGCTACATGTTGTGGGAAGTTTCCTCACTCTGAGCGAGCATTCCATCACTAGTCCTAAAACTAACTTCATTTTAATAGTCTCATTAAGGTGGCCCCCTATTGCTTTTCTTACAAATTGTGAAACTTGGATTTCCAAGATGCTTTTTATTAATGGGCATAAGATATGCTGAGAAATGAGAGGCAACACTGGTATGTGATCAATAAAATATAGTGTAACTATGATGTGGGATGGTGAAGGAAGACTGACTCAGAAAGCAATTAGAACTGAGTGAGCCTCTGGTGTTTTGAATGGAATGGGTCCAAGTTCTTGTTCTGAGTAAAAACGTCAAAGAAACGGGTATAAAGCCAGCCTGGATTTAATTGTGCCTTTTGAAAGCCTCTTAAGCAAGGAAGTGGGAGGGAGCAAAAAGTATGAGAAAGAACAAACGAGAGGATCCCATGTAAATGAAATGGGAAAGGGAGAAAACCAGGATCCAAAGAAAAAAGAAAGCTCAAAGCTAACATCACCATAGAGCCAGGAGATCCTTCCAGCCAGTCGATTCCTAAATTTTGGGGAGACATGGCAACTTGTGCAAGAATATTTTAGGTTTATTTCAGTTAGAATAGAACCTGTCTTTGTTGTGCACAGCCCATGGCTGGTGACAGACTTTGAAGGGTCCTCAGAAATGTGAGGGGAAGATTAGCTCTAGGGCCCTCAAAGGGGTGGGACCTTGCACGGAAGGGGTGAGGCCAGCAGCAGCCAGACCTCACCACCACCTTAACTGCGCAGCGCAGGACTCTGGTGGGAATTCAAAGATCCCTGAGCCCAGGAGCAACACCCCTTTCCCCTGCCCCTGCCCCCGTCAGCAGCCACAGCACAGAGTATTTTTCTGCTGCAAATAAGGAGCTAGCGCCTCCGTCAATATTAATAGCGCTAGGTTGTGCAATACCAGCTGAGGATTTGGCTCATGTTTTCCATGAGAATCCAGCACACCACTTCAATTTCAACACTGTATTTGCCACTCTTTATCCAGTTTTTAAGACTCTTTCATGCCCCTTTTCAAATGTTACCATCATTCCAAGATGACTTCTTAAAATAGTACAGTTAAAATGAAATACAAATGAGTGATTTAAATGACTGGGCAGAGCAGGTGGTCGACAAGAAAATTGAACAACTCAGCACCTGGCAATCAGTGCTCCTTAAAGTTAAGTCAAACATCTTTTTTAGAACATGGGCTTAGCTCTTGGTGCATTTCTTACAATCCCAATTTATACAAGGTTGACTGGAAGAGAAATACACACATGGTAGATGGAAGCCTGCAACAATGTTTCCTGTTATATAACACTGGTCTACAATTTTTTAGAAGTCATCTGCTTCAGAGATAAAATGTGCTATTTATTATGTATTTTGATGTGCTGAATTCAAATATGACAATTAAAACAACTGATTGGCTACTGTTTCCAAGATATTTAAGTTTTTACATTTTACATCTATGTATATTGTGTAGATAGCAGAGTTTTAATCATAAATTGTAAACCTAGGTCTTTTCATGTGTTTATGGTTACTTTACATGATAATATTTCACCTGTCCTGTTTATGTAACACTTTAAAAATCAGCACAAGGGTTATATAAATAAAATTTATTATGAAACAAAAGGCAAAAAACTATTATGTACATAGTTTAGTCCTATTCAGTGTCTACTCGGTGCTTCTTGGCTTGTCTCTTGTATTCATTAAATGGAGCATCTCTTGTCACTGTCCAGCAATAGTCTGCAAGCATTGATGGGCTCCATTTGCCCTGATAGCCCTTCTCCATTGTTGCAATGTCCTGGTGAAATCGCTCGCCGTGCTCGTCGCTCACTGCTCCGCAGTTCGGTGGAAAAAAATCTAGATGAGAGTGCAAAAAATGTATCTTTAGTGACATGTTGCAACCAAGGCTTTTGTATGCCTTGAGGAGGTTTTCCACCAACAACCTGTAGTTGTCTGCCTTGTTGTTTCCGAGAAAATTTATTGCCACTAATTGGAAGGCTTTCCATGCCGTCTTTTCCTTGCCACGCAGTGCATGGTCAAATGCATCATCTTGAAGAAGTTCACAAATCTGAGGACCAACAAAGACACCTTCCTTTATCTTAGCTTCACTTAACCTTGGAAATTTTCCACGGAGGTACTTGAAAGCTGCTTGTGTTTTGTCCATGGCCTTGACAAAGTTCTTCATCAGACCCAGCTTGATGTGTAAGGGTGGTAACAAAATCTTCCTTGATTCAACAAGTGGTGGATGCTGAACACTTTTCCTCCCAGGCTCCAATGACTGTCGGAGTGGCCAATCTATCTTGATGTAGTGGGAATCTCTTGCACGACTATCCCATTCGCAGAGAAAACAGCAGTACTTTGTGTATCCAGTCTGCAGACCAAGCAAGAGAGCAACAACCTTCAAATCGCCACAAAGCTGCCACTGATGTTGGTCATAGTTTATGCACCTCAAAAGTTGTTTCATGTTGTCATAGGTTTCCTTCATATGGACTGCATGACCAACTGGAATTGACGGCAAAACATTGCCATTATGCAGCAAAACAGCTTTAAGACTCATCTTCGATGAATCAATGAACAGTCTCCACTCATCTGGATCGTGAACGATGTTGAGGGCTGCCATCACACCATCGATGTTGTTGCAGGCTACAAGATCACCTTCCATGAAGAAGAATGGGACAAGATCCTTTTGACGGTCACGGAACATGGAAACCCTAACATCACCTGCCAGGAGATTCCACTGCTGTAGTCTGGAGCCCAACAGCTCTGCCTTACTTTTGGGTAGTTCCAAATCCCTGACAAGGTCATTCAGTTCACCTTGTGTTATGAGGTGTGGTTCAGAGGAGGAGGATGGGAGAAAATGTGGGTCCTGTGACATTGATGGTTCAGGACCAGAAGTTTCATCCTCTTCCTCTTCCTCGTCTGACTCAAGTGAGAATGATTCTGGTGCATCAGGAACTGGCAGTCCTTCTCCGTGGGGTACTGGGCGTATAGCTGATGGAATGTTTGGATAATGCACAGTCCACTTTTTCTTCTTTGACACACCTTTCCCAACTGGAGGCACCGTGCAGAAGTAACAATTGCTGGTATGATCTGTTGGCTCTCTCCAAATCATTGGCACTGCAAAAGGCATAGATTTCCTTTTCCTGTTCAACCACTGGCAAAGATTTGTTGCACAAGTGTTGCAGCATATGTGTGGGGCCCACCTCTTGTCCTCATCTCCAATTTTGCAGCCAAAATAAAGGTGATAGGCTTTCTTAACCATAGTGGTTATACTGCGCTTTTGTGACGCAAAAGTCACTTCACCACAAACATAGCAGAAGTTATCTGCATTGTTCACACAAGTACGAGGCATCTCTGCTCACTTTGGCTAAACAGAAATGTGTCCCTTTGCAAAATCAAACACTGACAAATAAGAGAGCACGACACTGTATGATTTCTAGAGCTGATATAGGGCAATTTGTTCAGCAGAGTGATGTAAGCTTCGTTATGACTGCATCATCCATGACTTCTAGGAATAACATGATGCAATTCATATCATGTATGACGCAATACCAGCTTCAGATTGCATCATTCATTGTTTTGCCTAAAAAGCAAGTACTGTCCAAACCCAGTCATAGATTTATTCATAGATCCAGTCAAAGATGTATTTTAGTCATTTCTGGTTTAAATTGAGATCCCTTCCCTTTATAACTCACTTATCCTCCGCCATTCCCAAGTCAAGGGTCGTATATACTGACCCAATAGCATATCTTGAAAACTAGAGCCAATCAACAATTTTAAGCATAATTTTCATTCTCAGTGACCCAGAATTAGTAAAGTTTGACTACATTTATTTCAGAAGCATTTTGGCTGTAGAGCAGTGATAACACAATTTATCCTGATTGATCTTAAACATCTGACAAATTAACTTACTATATATTTTAGAAATGTGCATCTCTCTGTCCATCTCTCCATCTGGGAGTCTGTTTGTTCAAAAACTTCTAAATGATCAGAGCCAGCACCACCAGATTTGGTATGCAGCTTCCTCTTATCGTAACTTAACACAAGGTACAGGTTTGGTTGTGCCAGGACAATAGGATTTGCCTGGAATTAGATTGTTTCTCATAAAATGAAAAGGGAGAGGTATGGTAGGAGAGAGTTATACTGCAGAATGACCACAAGAAGGCAGCAAGGGACCAGAGATGGGGACCAGGACAGCTTTAACCCCAATGGGCCAGTAGGGAGCAGGGGTGGAGAAAGGTGGAGAAATATTTCAGAGATTTTGTCTGTTTGTGTGTCTGTCCCTCAGCCAGGGCTGTGCCTGCTGCAGCGACCCTGGACAGGCACTTCTCACCTGGTCCCAAGCTGCTGCAGAGAGAGAGGGCTGAGGCTGTCCTCTCTCCCTGGGGCAGCCTGCCAGCTGAAAACTCATCCTCAGCCCCACCCAAGAACAATGATTTAAATGAAGAAAAACAAAACTTATTTGAGTTAAGGACCAAGCAATGATGGGTAAATCTTCTAATATGTATATAACAACACAGAAATGCAGTCACATTTGGGATGGGGGCCATTAGAGAATACATGGTGGTTGACACATTAGGTAGGGAAGAGGAAATTTGGCCACAGAGAGGGGGGAACCCCCCATTCTCAATCAAATCACCATAAGATCATTAATGGTGGATACCTGGGTCCTCTCCATAAACTTCAACGATGTCAACATGTGCAGATTCTACGATTCTAACGTGTAGATGCACAAGAATTTGTACCACAAACCATCATAAGACAACATGAAAAGGGGGGTGAGGGTAAAGCCTGCCAGTAGTAGTGGGAAGTTGGAGGGAAGAGACCATACAGATTCTGTGTTAATCAAGGTTTACCAAATGGTCATGACCTAGACTAACACACCAGGCCATTGCAACTTGCTTAGTGCCCTGTTTACTTTGCCCATCATGGACATGCAACCACCTCTATGGTGGAGTTAACAGCAGCAGTATGAGGACAATTTAGAACAGGATTTTTTTGTTAAGTTTATAGAGCCAAATCCCTTTTAAGTATTCCTCAGATAGTGTCAGGAAAGAACCTGGATTAGAAATGCCAGATCTATAAATAAAATAATCGGTGGGGGTGTTTCAACTAATGTTCTCTCTAATCTTTTCCATCCATGTGCAGATTTTTTCCATCCATGTGCAGAATAAATTTTATGCACACGGAGGCATGTGCGAATGTGGGCCACCAAGAAAAACACAAAGCTAGCAGGGGGCACTCTGCTAATCATCTGGGCAGCATTTGAATCTATCCTAAGTGGCCACACAAGCGCACAGTTTACAGGGGATACTGCTTTCAACTATTACCATATTGACTGGGTACATGTCATTTCAGGATGTGGTGCAGAAATAGAGTTTCTAGCCACCATTAAATACTGCTTATTGGAGCAGCTAGTTCTGGAACCAACCAGGGGAGGGACAATTCTTAAGATATCTCAGCTACTTAGCCAAGCATGTTTGATAAGGTCCTTATAAGGATTTTTTTCAGCTAGTTTTGTTTGGCAGCACGAGGTAGATTCTGTGACCTTTCTACATCAACACTACTGAAGTCAAGGCAATTAGTTTTTTAATTGGAGAGTTGTTACAGGTTCTAGGCATATTATGCTCTGATGTTAGTTTGAATTTAGTGGGTAATGGGGAGCATGCAAGAGATGCATTAGCCAAACCAGTGACTAAACCATTGGGGTAACATGGCCAGCTACTTTTAAAATGTGGCTGTGTGACAGGTTCCTGGGCGCGAGCACCCGCCCTGGCCCGGGCGAGGCCCTGAGAGCCCCCTGCCTGTCTCTGTTCCCCCGCAGAGGCGGCTCCATGGGCGTGAGCCCTCGCCCTCTAGTTCAAGGATGGGGCCCTGCGAGCCCACCGCCTGTTCAGTCTATGAGACAGAAGTGTCTCAGGGGGACCTTGGCTCGCTCGACAAAGTCCTAGGCGGGTCCAAGGCCGCCAATAACAGCCTATGTGGCCGACGGAGGGGCGGCCGCTGCGGCAACACGCAGCAAACGCCGAGAGAGGAGGGGGTTTAGGGGGACCCGGGCCCTCCCTCTCCACCGGGTCCCAATCTGGGGCCTTAAGGGTAGGGGTTTGTTCGCCCCTACCCGGCTGATGGGGATCCAACCCGAAGCTCGCCAGCCCATGGGCGACCAAAGCACTCTGCCCCGGGCTGCTTCCTAACCCCCTTCGTCTGTCCCCGTGTCTTACCACTGCTCTGTCTTCCTGCTCTGGCCTGGCGGGGTCGCTGCCTCCCGGGCTCCCCGGAAGCCCCTTCAGTCGGGTCATGGGGGAGTCTCCTTGCCTGCCCCGGCGAGGGTTCGGTTCTGCACTCTCCCCCCCGGCTCTCTCCAGGGCCCTGTTTAAATGGCCCGCTGCTGGACGTCACGGGGCGTCGCTCCGCCCTTTCCGCGTCCCTCCGCTCAGGCGTACGCCTGCTGTGCGCCAGGCCGCTGTTTCCGCAAGCTACAGCCTCCCGACGGAGGCGCGGTCCTAAAGCCCGCCAGCCACGCCCCCAAGGCCTTGCCGGCTGCCGCTCCTCAGGCGGGCGGCCGACCGGGCTGTCCTCGGCTTCAATGCGGGCCTCGGTGAACCCATCGCAGGCTGTTTCACCAATAAAATAAAGAAAAATTAAATAAATAAATAAATAAAATCACTATCTGCAGAATCCCCTTGTATTTCCCTATATTTACCATAGGAAATACCTTGAATATTTCAGGCTATGTCTAGACTGCAGAGCTTTTACTGGTATCCCAGAAAAGCTCTGCTGTGTCCAAGGAACACATCCGGTTTTCCGAAAAAAAATGTCAAAAAAGAGGACGCATTTTGTCGGCATCCCTGTAAACCTCATTTTATGAGGAAGAAGGGATATTCTGAAAGAGGATTTTTTCCTGAAATTTGGTCCTGTGTAGATGGGCTATATTTCGGAAAAGCCTCTTTCGGAAGTAAATCAGAAAAAGATATGCAATTTGCGTAGCACAAATTGCGTTTCTTTTCCCGATTTATCTTTGTAGTGTAGACATAGCCTCAAATACTGAACTGATGGTCTCAGTTTTCTAGTGGACAGGTGTTGACATGTTTTGCTTGTTGCCGCCCTTGTTGGCATTTCAATATGGAGGCCATGGACTGACTGAGCAGGGGAAGTGTGGTTCCCATGGCATGTAGTAGTCAAAGCTAAAGGACATTGGAAGGTTAGATTAAAAAAGCAATGGATGCTGTCCATATATGCTGTAAAGGGCAGGTTCAGTTTCTGGGGCTGTCCATCTTGAACTTCATTAAATGCATAGTCTTAAAACAGTAAGGTGGTAGCCTACATTTTCAAGTTATTTTCGGGTGCCCGACATGGGACATCTTAAAGCCTGATTTTCCCAATTTCCAGGGTGGGTGGCTCAGCATTTTCTGAAAATCAGGCTTTTTAAGGTATTGCAAATTGGGCACTCAAAATCTTTAGTTACTTAGGACCATTTTTAGGCCAGTGTGAGTCCTCAAACTTTTGTATTAGTGACCCCTTTCACACAGTAAGTGTCTAAGTTTGACACCCCCTCAACCTTTTCTATATTAAAATGCCTTTTAAATATAATTAACACCGTTATAAATGCTTGAGGCAAAACAGGGTTAAGGGTGAAAGGTGACATCTTGCAACCCTCATCTATACCCTTATGACCTCTGCCCCTGTTTGAGAACCCCTCAGTTAGGCTGTTTTATTTATAATGTGCTTCATGGATTATTGATTGGGCTTTTTCCCTGTGCAACCTCTTAGAAACAAGATATACAGTCAGTTCACAGTAGTAATATTAACAGAATATTGTTTCTCAGGCAGAACAGAAGAGTCAGTAGTTAGGACCTGATCTGGCAAAGACTTATGCACCCTCTCAGCTTTGCACACTGTGAGTAGTCCTAGCGATTTAAGTTGAACTATTTGTAGCAAGCAAAACCGGTACAAAAGTTGCTTTCATACTGCTACTGATTTATGTGAGTGAGCTGTCACTGAATTCAATGGCAGCAAGAGAAGAACAAAATCTGCATACGTGTGGGACATGTAGCCCTGGGGCAAGACCCACTGAAGTCAGTGCAGTTTGCAGGATTAGGGTTCAGTCTAGAGAAAAGCTCCAAGTGAATCATTTTACTGTGGATATTGAAAACAAACCCGGGTGAAGGAGCAGCGTAATAATTACTATTTTTCATAGGGCAATGATTACTGTGTGAATAAGCTGTTCAGGAGAAAAGAAGAAACCAATCAGGAAAATCCAAAGCATTTCCTTTTCTAACAACTGCAGGCAGGGGGAGCTCATACTTCATTGTCAAAGTTTGTTCCTTAACTCTCCTTTGATCATCTGCAGTCAGAATTTGAGGAGGCAGGCTGGGTTTGGTAAATTCCTAACATTAAAGCATGCCCTGTTTTTGTCAATAAATAATGCTGTCTTTTGCTATCACGCACATAACATTGGCCAGCCACAAGGAGAAACCACAAAGGACGGTATTTATGTGAGGAGCAGACATAGGCCAGTGTTAAGGCAGATGTGTGTCAGGATGATCTATCCTGCATATTAGTAGGATGTGTATTACAGTAGCACCTAGAGTTTCAGTTCAGATCCTGGCCCTATTGTAGTAGGTACTGAAGAAACACAGAGTAAAAGAAAGTACCTTAATGATTACCATAGTTTAAGAATTCATATAGAATGGAATCATCTGCTCGTCAAATGTTCTCTGGCTGACTTTACACAGGACTAGCTGGCTTGCCCTACTATAACTATCCTCTACAAAGAGTGAGTGGAGATTTCATGAGTCTTGCAGTGAATCATCCACTTTGTTGTTGTTGTTGTTTGCTTGTTTCATATTTCAGAGTAAAATACAAAGCAATTTAAATTCAAAAGGAAAAGCAATTTGAACAAGAATTCCTCTAATAGTAAGGAATATCTCTCATATAAACTCTGGCTCCTGGCCACCTCCGCTGGGTCTATAACAGGATGTTCTGCATTCTCTCCCAAACAATGATTCCTTTTACCTCCCTTTCATGCATAGGTTGCTTATTCGGTCTCTGAAAGTAGCATGATGTTTTTCACTCCAGAATTATTCACTATGATGGGTAGAATTTATCACGTAAAATTTATACCTACTCTTAAAAGATACACTACTGGAGAAATAAAGATAATGTCAACAAAAATAAAACACACCCATTCAACGCATTTCCTTTGAAGAACAAAAAGCTACAACCCTGATTTGGCATCTCCCAAATATTAATTTGTATATTTTAGCAACACAGATGCTCAACTGATGAACAAGCATAAACAAGAAGAAATTCTCTCACATGCAGGTTTTTTTAGAAATGTTATTGCCTTCATCTTGCAAAGTATATTGGCTGCTATTACCAAGTCACCCTTTGTCACACTTTACACACAGTGCAATTTGAGATATCGCTCCGAGTATTGGTCTGAAATTGAATAGGACGTAAGTGCAATATCTCACGGTGTGATAATGCTTGATAAATGTTCATTTTTCACTGATGACCAGGGTATCTCATCAGCAACATCATGAGCCAAATTTGGCTTCAAATCTTCTGAGTAATAGTACTGCTTTCGATGGAATGGCATGGGGTGGGAAAACAGAACTGGTTCTACCCCAGCAAGTAAAGAAAAGAACTTTCTCCACATCCATACAAGCAGGAATTCCCATGATCTGCTCCTTTCCTACAGTGACAGCAGAAACCTCTTCATCACCACCTTACCGCACTTCCATCTGTGCCCCTCAGGCTAAAGAAAACCCAGACACTAAAGTCATCTTCCCTCCCTACCACTCTCACTGAGTCTTCCCTCTGCATGGATCTCTACACTGGCTTTTCTTCTTTATGTATTAAGTTCAGGCTACTCCTGATTTCACTTCTGCTCCTGACTATTCCCGTTGTCTTCTGCCCCTATTCCATATATCACCCTCTTTTCAGATTGCTCCAATTGCTTAGAATAACTGTCCTATCAATGAGTAGTCCTGTGGCATCTTAGGGTACATCTAGACAGCAGCGCTATTACGGGATACCGGAAGTATCCCGAAATAGCAATTCCGCATCTTTAACCATGCCCATTATTTCAAAATCTATTTCAAAATAGTGGGCACAATATTCCGGCATCCCTGTAAACCTCATTCCACGAGGGTTAAGGAACTTGTCAGAATAGCGCTTTACTTTGAAATTTGGCACTATGTAGTGCAAATTGCGTAGATTATTTCGAGATAAGGTTGCTGTGTAGATGTATCCTTAGAGACTAATAAAAATATATAGTATATGAGCTTTTGTGGGTAAGACCCACTTCAAAAGCTCATGGTTCTATATATTTTTGTTAGTCTCTAAAGTGCCACAGAACTACTCATTGTTTTTAAAGTTATAGGCGAACACAGCTACCCCTCTGAGACTTTTTGTCCTCTCAATGTACAGCAAACTGCCTTTATCTTCTTCAAGAACCATCTGAATACCGCACAAAAGTGAAGAACAGACCACATACAAACAGGCAGTACTCTGAATCACATTTTTTTTTCTCATTTGCATCCATGAAAGTCAACAAGATGGCATGTGAGCTACTGAGAGCAGAATTTGGTCCTCTACTTCCCAGAGCCAACTTTAGAATGGAATAAGGAAAAGAGTCCAAGAAACCAAATCCAGTGCTAACATTAAGTTCCAGATTTAATCCTGTCTGGCATCACAGATGAGCAGGAAGTGAAATGAAGCTGTGAAAAGCCTGTCACATTCTTGTCACCTATGGTTAATAGAGTGGTTGGGTGCATCAATTTTAGTCCAATTATGTTTTTGGCTGTGAAAGATGCCATATGAAAAGGATTGTTGTAATTACATTAACCTGTGTGAGTAATGGTATATGGCTCAGCAACCCAGCTTTTCAGGATCCAGCTTTACTGAAATACACTGATAGGTCAGGTATTTAGAAAGCAACTATTAATTTGGGGCACCTCAGGCTTTGATTGCCCAACCTGAGATCCCTGACAGATGGTCAACTTTCAGAGGGTATTGTTATTATATGTCATATTGTGATTTTTATTCAGTGATTTTGTATGTGGGTGGAGTTCAGGATAGGTATTTATTGCTGGGGTTGAGTGTATCTGTGTGAGTGGGAAAAGCAGTGGAAAGAACCAACACAGAAAGAGTGAGAGAAATGGCAGAATGCCAAGGACACAGACAGAACAAACTGCAAATATGGCCTGAGAAAAGTCTAGAGAGTGAATTTTGTGCTAAACACTGGGGCTACGTCTACACTGGCAGCTTCTTGCGGAAGAACAGCTGTTCTTCCGCAAAATCTTGCCGGCTGTCTAAACTGCACGAGCGTTCTTCCAGAAGTAAATTTACAGTACAGCGTTGGAAAAAAGAGCTTCTTCCAGAAGAGTTATTCCTGTCCCCATGAGGAATAAGCGCTCTTGCGCAAGAGCTCTTCCAGAAGAGGTCAGTGTAGACAGGCAACATGAATTTCTTGCGCAAGAAGCCCCTATGGTTAAAATGGCCATCAGAGCTTTCTTGCAGAAGAGAGCATCTGCACTGCCATGGATGCTCCTGCGCAAAAGCACATCTCTTGCGCAAAAGCACATGCCAGTGTAGACGCTCTCTTGTGGAAGAGTTTTTGCACAAGAACTCTTCCGTAAAAGAGTTCTTGCGCAAGAAGCTGCCAGTGTAGATGTAGGTTGAAAAAGGACTTTCAATTGTAAACAAAGAAGCTGTCTCCTGCTAGACCCTAAATGTTGCATAAAAAAGGGGTAACTTAGGCTTTAATTTGGTTATGATACTTAGGCACTGGCCTAATGTTAAGTTCCTGTGTAGACTTCTTGACTTCAACTGGACAACTTGGGTGATTCAAGTTAGGTAGGTGTTGACCATGTTGTTGAATCAGGGCCCTATTTACCAGTTATGTAATTGATTCCCAAACTCAACTTTCCAGAAAATTGTCCTGTCATTTTAGAATCCAAAATTAACTCAGCAACAATTTGAGAGCACTGCTGCTCTACCCTGGGTCAGCTTTGATTATCATGTTAATCTGATGCAGGAACTACTTTCCAGTTTTAAAAGTATCCTTGAAATCTGTGGGGTTTTTTGCCTCTTCTCCCTGCCTTAGGTGATCTAAAACTTAACGTTCAAATCCACAAAGGCTTTGTCTACACTTGTTTAAAACACAACCGTGGCAGCACTTTACACTGAAAGCGTGTGTGGCCACAGCATGAGGTCTCGCTCTCTCCCAATGCTCTGTGTAAACCGCCTCCATGAGGGGTGTAGCTAACAGCACTGGGAGTATGGCTCCCAGCACTGTAGCCTGGTTGACACTGATGCTTTAGGGGTGGGAAAAGGTGTATGGGTATGTCTACACTAGCTCGTTAATTTGAGCTAGGTAGGCAAATCAGGCAACCGGAGTTGCAAATGAAGCCCGGGATTTAAATATCCCGGGCTTTATTTGCATGTTCCCGTCCGGCCGCCATTTTGAAATCCCCCTTAGTTCGAACGAACTGCCCGCAGCTACACGCGGCAGTTTAAAGTTAATCCGAACTAAGTCCTTAGTTCGGATTAACTGTTACTCCTCATTCCACTCGCGTATAGCCGCGGGCAGTTCTTTCGAACTAAGGGGGATTTCAAAATGGCGGCTGGACGGGAACATGCAAATAAAGCCCGGGATATTTAAATCCCGGGCTTCATTTGCAACTCCGGTTGCCTGATTTGCCTACCTAGCTCGAATTAACGAGCTAGTGTAGACATACGCTATGTGTGTGTGTGTTTTCATACCCCTGAATCAGAAAGTTATAGCATTGTGAAGCGCCAGTGTAGACTTAGCCTAATTTATGCAGTGTTACCAGAAGTCCATCCCATGGCTGTATAATCCAGGCCACAAGGGAGGGAACCCTATAAAGTGACATTTTGTGTCACAGCAAATGTTTCATCTGGCAGCTAGGGATCTAGAAAGAACTGCAGAGTCTGCCAGATTCCAGCAGCCTGAATAAAGCATTCTCTTTACAACAAAGTTCTGCCTTTTCCCTACCATAAAGGACACTCCGCCTTCTCACAGTCTTCCATTAATCTCCATTCTTCCTGTGCACTATCTTTAATCATTGAATTGTATCTAATGTAGCTAGTAAGCTCTCCAGAGTGGCACTAGGTACATGGACGCTGCTGGTTCAATAGCAGATAATGTGATTACGTATTAAAATTCCATAGGGCCCAAAACACTAATGAAAGGAGTTTGGGCTAGATCGCTGTTTCACATCTTGCCTCAGCCTGAAGGAGAGAAGAGATGTGAATAGGAGCTTGCCTCCTATCAGACGAGTGCCAGTTCTTCAGGCCATGGGCCATTCTGATGGGGACAAGTAGCTCCCTCAATATCTCCGGTTAAAGCTGTTCCACTATGGATAAATAATTAATAAGTCATTTGGGACAGAAGGAGACATGCAGGATAATGATTCCATATGTTGGTGGGTAGAGCACTCACCCTGGATGTGGGAGATTCAAGATCTGGTCCTTCTGCTCCAGTGACTAAGGATCCACAGTGGAACAGCTACAACAGGAGAGGTCGAAGGAGACCACATCAGAATATTTCATGCACAGTGGTGAGGGCACTTTTCTAAGAGAGGGGAGTTCTCTGTTCAAAGTTCTCCTCATCTGGCAGAAGGGAAACTTGAACAAGGGGCCTCCTGCATGCCAGTTATTAGGGAGAGCCTTTGCCCTCAAACCTTCTATGGGGTAGTCATGTGAAAGGCATTCAGACCCCATAGTGAAGCCAACCCAAAATGCTCAAAAACCATGAGCCAGGTCCTGCACAATCATAAGATTCTCTCACAATTCATGAGATTTTAAGGGTTCATTCAGGTCATATTCAGGCTGGGAATTTTATTTATTTAACAAAAATGGAAGCTGAGATTTCACATGATTCCAAGACCTGGGCTTTTAGTAAAATGTTAACTATCAAGAGATTGCAGAAAAAATTGAGAAGAATCAGCAACGCCAGTGGATATAAGCAGGATATTAGCTAACTATACATCACAACAATTCCTTTGTATTCAAATTAAAAGAGCTTCATTCATTCACTGTGGCTAAGCCCTGCCTCTAACAGTCATGAATCTCTGTGCTTCTCTGTTTGGGTAGTGCTGAAATGCCATGAGAAATTCAGCCTGACAAATGCTGCACATGAACTTATTTGAATGCCACCACACCTAAAATTTTGAGCACAAATAGACACTGTCCATGCAAATTAAACAGTTAGTTGCCAAGCTATCTGATTTGCACAAATTTGTGTGTACATTGGACACAATTACTTGAATATGAAAATTTTTCCAGGAAAATGTATAAGTCTGGTTCAGGTTTCATGATCTGTCTTGTGACCTCACCTTCAAAAAAAAAAGAGTATGTTCAATGGCCAAGCAATTGCTACAGCTATGTTTGCCATCACCATAAATGTGTGTGAAAGTTACCAGATGTCTACCTAGGCTTTACATTTGTGTCACAGGACAGATGTTGCATAGCACTTGAAAACAATGGTAACAATAATGAGCCATGAGAGAATGGATAACAACTGACCAGTTATGATATGTGACATTGTGCACTAGGAGTAGCAATTGTCTGTTTAAACACTTATTGCTATGGGAAATTGCCACAAATTCAACTTTGCCACACTAATACTACTACTAACCGCCATCACCACCTAACCAATTACTTAAGTGAAATGTAACACAAATGCCATTTCTGTGGGCTTCCCTGTATATATCCGACAAGCAAGTTACAGGGCCTTAAATCTGGTTCTTATTACTTCTCTGTGTCTAACACAGTTTCCGTACAGCTGCTAAAACAGAACAAATTAGAGTTGAAGATTTATCTTAAGTAAATAATTGACACAATTCGTAACTTACAAAATGGAGTACAGTATGAGATGTTTTACTTCCTTATTCCCAGATGAAATTTCCAAATTACTAGCGTAAATGCTTCATATTTTAAGTAGAGCTACTAGTTATGGTCTTAGTCTATGGGAAACCTTCCTTAAACTTCCTATTTAGATCTAAAATAATAATAATGAGCGTTACAAAGTTTCTCTCTAGTCATTTCATTCCTAGCTGTGTGGAGAGCATAGGAAGTGGCAACCAGCAATTGCTAAATCCTAATCCAACGTTCTGTCAAAAATGGTCCTTGCTTCTGGGTGCTCCAGATTGAGATACCAAAGGTGAAATCCTAGCCCCACTAAAATAAATGAAACATTTGCTATTGACTTCAGTGAAATCAGGATTTGCCTACTGAGGTCTACTTTTGAGATGTTCTGATGCTGAATATTCCCAGCCCCTGAAAAACATTTTTGAGGTGTCTCAAGTCAGGCTTCTGGAGTCAGAGGAGGTTTTTGAAAACTGGCCTTTTATCTGACTCAGCTTCAATGTTTCCATCTAAATTAGGCTGGTATTCACCTGCTCATAGGGTGCTTTGAGGGGGTAATATTTGTAAAGAGCTTTGAATATGTAAATTGCTACACAATGTTAAGGTTGTTGTTAGATTTAAAATAACCACAACTGGTTGTAATTTATCAAAACGTTCTTTTGAATAAACATGAAGGATAATTTTTATAAAAATAAAAGTATTCCAAAATGAAAATGACAATTTTTTTCATTTTTAATTAAAATGTTTGAATTTTTTCCTTTAGTCTTGGTAGGAAAAATCCCATTTTGTTTTACTTTTCATACTTTTTCTACCCCACCCCTTTTCACTCTCCAAGTACTCAAAAACAGTTGAAGGAATTTTCCTGACTCCTAACAAATATTCACTTCAAATGCTGAGAAGTTTTTGGAATGTATGAAAAAATCAGGTATTATAAAGGTATAACACAACTTCCGTCATATCACATGCTGCCAACTGCTATCATCAAACTGATCAGCGAAAAATGCTGCGTTAGCAAACAGCTAACTTCTTTTTACCTGATCTTGGAAAATAAGTGTATCGCCTACACTATGGTGTAGTTACTATTATTAGATACTGCGAACTGGGGAGATGGTGAGGAGCAAGGGAATTACCTGACACAGTGTGTCAATGATTTAACTTGTTAGCAGATGTAGCAAAAAGCTCCCTCATCCCCTAGGACCTGTAACATGACATCAGAATAGCAAATGATCACCCAAGAGATTAAGCTAAGCACCCTGACAGCTTCACAGAGAAACTTTACAATGTATAACCCACTCCCTTTCCAGCTGAGACCATGCAGCTAATAGGATATATTTAAGGAGAAAAATAAAGGCATGAAACATCAAACATCTCTTTGCCTCTGACAATTAATGCAGAAGAAAAGCTCATAATCAGTTACAGATTTGTCTCTGTTTAGCTAGCGTGACTCCACTCAATTATCACACTGTAGTCTAGAGTTTAGGTCTCTTCTTTCTTTTACATGAGTGAGATGGGGAGAGATACAGCGGAGAGGTCAAAGGTGACAGAGGGAAGACAATAAGGTCATTACTCTTTGCATATTAGCCAATCAATAATAGCAACCATCACAGACTTTACCTGATCATCATGCTTTCAACTGACACAAAATAAAGACGCACAGAGACCCTAACAGTACATCTGAAGAATTGATTTGGAATTCTCATATAATAAATGGTCTTCCACTAAACTTAGCCTGCAGCAGATATGAGTGTCAACAGTTGGGGCCAGATTTGAAGTGGAGGGAGGAACAGAGGGAAGGAGCCTTTGCATTTCCCTTGTGAATATCCACAAAAGCAGCTGGCGCGTGTGCTCTCCACGTATAAGATACAGAGTGTTGTCCCAGCAAAAGTGCTAGCCCTGTCATGGAGGGAGTGTATAACCAGAGCACCGACCTCTTTTCTTGTACTACCTTACAGCAAAGGCCAGAGCTGTCACAGTACAACCCACTTGCTCCTCCTTTTTGAAGGTGTAGCATTTGCTGTCTCTACGTCTGAACCTTGAGGTGTACTGCCTTTCCTCTGTCCACAGGGAAAATTCTTCCTGCAGTTGCCACCCCTGCAATCCTTCAGGCAATGCCTTTAACGTTATAATGCAACCTTTAAGAAAATCTTAAATCATGGCCAGGTAAATTTAAATTGCTCCAGTTTTCCTCCTGCTAATTAGCAAACCAATTCCTCCCCTTCTTTCCCCACAGCCTCATTGCACTACCCTGGTAACATTTCATAGCAGAGAGCGACAATGAAATCTTGCATCAATCTGTCCATACTGGACTATAAAATGGACTGTAGTTGATTAAACATGTTCAGAAATCATTGCAGTTCAGCTACACTTGTCCAAAGAAGTGACCTAAGCACTGCTATATACCTAAATATCTTTAAGCGAGTTTATTCGCTTACTTCCTATGTCCACACATTAAGTGATATGAAATGGGGGGCTCCTGGGCACTCCTGCGAGTGATGAGGTTTCTGCTGTCCTTAAAACCACTTTGGACCTGAGCCGGAAGCGTGATGAAGCTATTCGGAATTAAGCGTGCTAAGCACTTTACAGGACAGATTCTAAAAAGCCATTGGTCACCGAAGTGAAAACACTCAGGTGTATTCTGCACACTGTAAAGTCCTAGCCATCCACTCAGCGTATATGTCGGATTTTCTGTCCTCAGAAACCTAGCCTTTAAACATAAGCATGCAGATGTGCTAATCCTTTAGGACAGCACATGCATAAAAGTAAGTGTTTATATATATGATCCCTCACTTCAGACTCAATTTAATCATCAAAGAGGAAAAAACACATTTTGTTTGGTCTTTTACTAGTAAAAAATGGCTGGTATTTAATAAGCCCTGGAGCCAGCTCTCAGTAGGACAGGATTTTTATGGGCCAGAGGCACCTACCATACGCTTCCCTTCTGCGCACAGCCACTGACCTGTGTCCAGCTGATTTGAATTTATTTCCTAAAGCTGATGCTTCATCCATTTAAATCAAAACAAAGAGAGAAACGTGGCATTTCTAGACCGCAGTTCTTGGTGTCACTACACATTACAGATAATTCAGGAATGTTACAGAACATCTCAAGTTAAAAGTACTTTCATGGTTCCAAAGAAGAACTAAAACAGATGGAATTTCAGGGTGACCTTGTGACCTCCAAAACATTGTTGACCCACATTATAGTTCAAGAAAAGTTACTCGTGGATTCATATTACATTTTGGGGAAAACAAGAAGGTTAGAATTAGAACTGGGACATACTCTTCAGAGGCAGTTAGAATGGCTTCTTGGCCATTGTAGAAACTGGATGGAAAATAAGGATGTCTCAGTTCCTATTGAAAAATCTCCTTGTTTTCCTGTTGGGTGCTCAATGTTTGGACATAGCACATGTTCTCTGTAACAGCTGATAAAAGTAAAATCATTTCTGGGAAAAGCACAAAATTCAGCATCAGGTTGTACAGGGGTCACAGTCTGGTACCAAAAAGAACAGGTCCAGGTGCTGGCTGAGCATTAAAAGGCGGGAGGGAGGGGGGAGGGAAGGGGGTGTTAGAGAAATTTCAGAAATAGCTGTATCACAATTTTGATGTATTTCACCCCAGAAATGGCTGCATTTCAGTAGTGGGTCAAGTGATTCCTATATTAAGACTCTGATTCCTCAGCGGAATCCATACAGAACCTTACACCCAAAGTCCCATTAAAGTTAACTGAGCTCCATGCAGAATGCTTGGTATGATTTTGTGGATCCAGTTGGATTGGGACCACAAGCTGCTAAGCTCTTTGGCATCCTACTGAAAGAAGAAAAAAAGGCTTTGTCAATGTGGTATTATTTTAAAATTTCCAGTTGTAAAGATAGTGCTTTGCAGGAGAAATGATGATGTGCAGTGCTCCAGAAACGCTAACATGAGGCTAGTGCAATAGTCAAACTGAAAATCAAAAACCCTTGAAAATAGGGTACGTTACATTTCACTGTGATCTCAAAAATTCATTTGCATAGATTATTTTGCAAAAATATTGCATTTTTATTTCAAAGTGGGCTTACCATCAAAACTATGAAAAATAACTCATGCACATTAAGACCCAGATCCATCCTTACCCATATGCAGAATACACAGTTGTGCAGGGCACCCAAAACTGTGGGTCTTACTGTCCATCCATCTGCCTCTTCCTGTCCTTGTTCTGTGGTTCTGCTTCCTCCAGACAGGTTCCAGTTAACTTAAAAGAAGCCTGCCCGAGTTATTAGTCAAACATGGAACCTGTGAAAGAGCCAGTCAAGTTCGATAAAGCCATTTAACAGATATTAGCCAACCCCAGGTATAGTCTGCCAGCTTCTGAATTTACTGTGTTAGTTGACAGCACCTTAATTTAAAATTTGTTTTAAAAATACTTCATTAGTGTGTTGCTGAAGATTTTAAAATCACATCTCTAAAAAATCATCATCCCCCTCAGCTGCCTTTGGATATAGGGGCACCAGTTTAATAGTACTGCGTAGGGCCAATAAATCCTAAGGACAGCCCTATTAATACCTAGCCATTTCATCTATTTTTCATGCAGGCCTGCAATTTAGGAAACACTTCTGAAAGCCCAGGAAACTAGAATTTTCAGTATCAAGGCATGTTTACAAAATACTGTCATAATGCGCTTGTGAAATTCTCTTGAATTCCTTCACCAACAACAGTATAACAGTAAAGATCCAAATCTTAATTATCCTCCCTCCCTTCCACAAAAACAAAATTCAGACCTTGTCAGGCCTTCCAACGGTATGTTAAAAGTGACCACACTCACCCCAAACCTCAAATTATCCAAATGTGTCGCCTGGGATGTCCTAGATTGACTTTCTAGCTGTGGAGTTTGTATTGCATTTTTAAAACGTGTCCTCAACCATAGTTGATTTGTTCTCATTTTACTTTCACTAAGGGCTTGATCTTTCATAGGAGTTAATGAAAACTTTGCCACTGTGTGCACTGACCACAGAATGAGACTTTGAGGTAGACGTCTCACTCCTATGCAGGCCTTGTTAGCTGAGGTGTAGCAGTCAGTGCAGTGGTGGGGCATTTGGTACATGGCGGGGAATTTTCCAATGTGCCATGCTAGGATTATTTGATGTGGAACAAGTAGAAGCCTAGTACCATGTCACATTCTTCAGTAATTGAAATAGGATGCAGTTTGGGTGGTTTGCCAACCATTTGGTGTTGCATAATATGAGTTATATATTTTACAAATGATACAGTATGATAAAAAAGCTGCAGAGTTTTAATGTGTTTTGTCAACTCAGTTACACGCCTCACACTACAGAATGCACATTCTGGGCTACTTGGCTTTTTTACAGCACCTTTTCTCCAAGAATTTCAAAGTACTTTGTGAACATTTATTGAGTTTCAAAGCTGCCTTGGGAGTCATGTGTTATATGGTCCCTTCCTTACTAGATGATGAAACTATGGCAGAGAGAGATTAAATAGTTTGTCCAAGGACTGACAAGCAGTAAAAGAATGGCAAATATGGGATTAGAACCCAGGAGTCACATGTCCTAGCAAGACTGACATTTGGAGCGGGTGAGAGGTGGGGTCTGCAGCCACACATTCTGGGGCATCGCTTGTTCTTCCTCCCCTTGCCCTCACAATCAGGGAGCAAGGGAAAAGTACCTAGCTTGAGTCACTTATTCCTGTGCCAAATCCCCTCACTAGCTGGTAGTGAGAAGAATGCATGCAAGCTGTGTACTAAGGATGTTAGATATTGAGTAATTTAATAATCATGTAACCACATCAAACTTTAACGGTAACATGACTATTCAATAGTCCCCAGTGACAGGGCCAACAACCAGTGTGCTCCCAACCTCACTCCCGAGGAGCCCCCTGTCACTCTGCTCCCTCTGTATCAGAGGCAGCAGCATGGGGCGGCAGCAGCCCCTGTCCATGGGAGGCCCAAGCTCCCCACCAATAGAGGCTGCTCCACAGCAGCCTCTCCTGCCCCCCCACATTGCTGCCTCTGATAGAGACAGCTGCGAGGGGGGGAGGTGGCTTCGCAGAGCTGGTACTCATGGGGAGCCCGCTTTAAAGCCAGCTCCCCACTAAGCACTGGCTCCTGCTTGCCCCCCTTCTCTGTGGGAGGCAGCAAGGGAGGACAGGCAGCTCCGTGGAGTCGGCATGCGTGGAGAGCTGGCTTAAAAACAGGCTCCCCATGTGTATCGGCTTCCACCTGCCCCCCTGACAGAGAGGCAGAAGCACGGGGATGGGGGGAGCAGCTCCATGGGACCTGATACACGCTGGTAGCCAGCTTGAAAGATGGCTTCCCACATGTACCAGCTCCCACCTGCCCCTCTCATCCCCCGCACTGCTGCCTGTCTATCAGAGGCAGCAGCATGGGGGTGGGAGGGCAGGCTTAAAAACCAGCTCCCCAGGGGCACTGGCTCCTGCCTCCCCCCTCCCACTTGCTGCATCTGATATAAAGACAGCGGGGCAGGGGGGAAGCATGTAGTTGACAGGATTAAGCCTAGGTTTATCGGTTAAAGTTGATTAATCATTGACATCCCTACTATGTACTTTCCCCTTATTTCCGGATAGTCAGGGGAAGGAGAAGGAGGAGAAGAGCAAGCTGCATTCTGGTACATGCAGCTGTAGTGCCCCCCCTCCCAAAATGGTGCTTTGGCCTCATCCTAACTAATGGCATCTGGGAACATGACTATTGGTGGTAGAACATGACATGACAAAAACCCATCGGACTGATTTCTGCTTTCTAACGTGTAGTAGTAAATTTGTAGGCTTTTGCAGTATTACAGTCTGGAGTATCACACAAACAGCATCACTCCAAAGCTGCCTCTGCCAGTAAACGAAGGTAGCCTATAGGAAACCCAGTTTCTATTTGTGACCACCAGGATGACATTAGACAACACATGCTGTGTGCCTCAGTTTCCCATTCTATTAAATAGGAATAATGATATGGGTCTCTTCTGCAAAGTGCTTTGAAAAATGACTCATGAAAAGTGCTATGCAAGAACTGGGTGTTGTTATTGTTGTTATAAGAAGTTACCCTACTTACAAATCTCTTGTTTTAATAAGATTTGAAAAATCTCATTTTCCTTACATTCATTACCCCATATTTTAGGTTTTGGAGCTGAAGTTAGGTCCAAGAGTGGCTAAAGAGCTCCTGGGCTAGGAAGAAAAGCTGATGCCTTTATTTAGTGCAAGACGGTGATGGGAGCCACACATATGTCTTACTAACAGAAACAGTTGGACCTCTAATTATGCAAGGGATGAGATGTTCAAGCTATTCTCCCCACTCAAATTCATGTAGTAACAATTACAATCTGGCTGCCAGCATCCTGGCAGATAGTTTTCACCCAGGACTGGGCTATCCATATGTAGTGGGGTACATTTCTGGCAACAAGCAGTAAGGATTTTTTTAGCCCTCTCGTATGCTAATGAATCATGGGCCACTTTTTCAGCGGCTGTAATGGACGTCATTCCACTGAAGTTGATGAAACCATGCCAACATACAGCAGGCGAAGATCTCCGCCGATATTTTTAAAATAAACGTGTGCATTGTTCACTTTATTCCCATGAATATTTTACATTGTTACAGATTAAAGACCATCCCCAGTCTGACCACTCCTTTACAGCCAATGGAAACAGCGCCATCTCCCAGATCTTTTCATTCTTGGCTGGAAGTGGGACCTGGATGGAAAGCAGTTGGCTGAGGACGAATCCTGGGCAAGGCTGAGGCAGTGTTGCTGGCGTGGAGGAAGCAAGCAAACTCCATCTCAGACAATCACCGTGAGACACCCTCCCTTTCCTTATGTGGAGACAATGAATATCAGCCCCAAACCCTGAACGATGGAGACTGAACGAACTTCATCCCAGCTAAATGGACAGACTGATTCTTGCTTCTAAATAGAGACTGAAATCCTTTTAAGGCCTGTGATTTCCTTTGATGGAAATCAAATGGACCCTGCTTTGGTGGTAAAATGGGGGGAGGGAGTTATGCTTGACTCCACTTTATCCTCTAAAAAGCATATAAAACTCTTAAGATAGCCTTTTATCATCTGAAGAACATGGGTAGGCTGCCTTCCTTCCTGCTTGCCCCCGCCCCTTTGCTCCTGAGTGGGTTACCCAGGCTTTTTACTACCTCAAGTCTGGATTACTGTAATTCGTGAGTTGCTGTGGTCACCGGATAATTTTTATTTTTTAAATAAGCTTCAGATTGCTCAGCATGTGCCCTCCAAAGCCCCTTGTTTATTAAAAAACAGGTCTGATCATTTTTACAGCATCTACCATGAAGCAAATTCTGTTTGAGACTGCTCGATGGACATACAGCATGAGTTAGCTGGCTCAGAAATCCCAAATACCTGTCACGTGCCTTTTTGCTCGGGGCACCTCAGACCAAGGCATTGAGGCTGCATAGGAAGGTCCATGAGTCCCATCTTCATGGTTCAAGTCAATAGCGTACATGGATTAAAGTCCTGATTCACTGGACGTGGTGTGAGATTCTGGATGAGTTCTTTGGGGACAGTCTTCCATTGGATTGATCAAAAATTCCTGGACAGGTAAATAGAGTGGATTCCCCCAGGACATGATAATATCCAAGATCTGTGCCCCTATCCCTGAGAACTGCATAACACGTTTAGAACAAAGGCATTATCATGTAATCTGAGAAATAAGTGAGATTAAAAAAATCCATTTCCTTTTATCTTCAAGCTACGAATGTCTGTGTACGTGTGTGTGTGTGTGTGTGTGTGTGTGTGTGTGAGGGTGAGAGAGAGAGAGAGAGGCAGGCAGAGAGATGGACTTAACGGGGGGGTCACAAATTAAAGACCTCCGTCCTGTATGGTACTGGAGCCCTTCACAAGTGGTCATTTACTTTGGATTAATCAATTTTGTCCAAGTACCTTTGGGATTACATCACTGAGGGCTTATCTAGACTACACTAAAGTGTTGAAAGAAGATATGCAAATTCTGAGGGAATTTGCATATCTTCTTCCGATCTCACTTTTGTTTTACGTGGCTTTTCGACAAAGGGGTGGGCAGTTCGCCGAAAAAGCCACGGCTAAATTACTTTCACTTTCGAAAGCTCTGCTTTTGAAAGTGAGATCAGAAGAAGATATGAAAATTCCCACAGAGAGGGTTTGAACAGGGGACTCCCAACTGCCAGGAAAGGAGCAGGACTAGCCTGGAATCTGAGTCTTCCAGCTTCTAGTTAGATAGCCTAAGCACTAGACCACTGGTCCCCAACGCGGTGCCCGTGGCTGCCATGGCGCCCGCCGGGGCATTTATGTGCACCCGCCGAATGATCTGGGCCGGCCCTGCCCCGCTCCCAGGCATGTGGGTGGCGTGTGGGTGGCCCTGGCCCCAGGCACACGGGCAGACCCGGCCCTGGGTGCGCGGCACGTGAGTGGCCCCGGGCGCACTGCGCGTGGGTGGCCCTGCCCCCGAGCGCCCGGCGGCCCCAAAAGGTTGGAGACCACTGCACTCTCCTTCGCTCCCTCTCTCCATCCTAAATGGCTGTTCCATGGTGAAGAAATAGTTAATTATTGGGCCAGGGAGAGGTGGGGATTGAACCTAGGTCTCGGCCAGCTGACTGTTCTGACCGCTTGGTTAAAAGTTATAAGGTGGGCACCAACCCCAATTGCAACACTCAGGGCCTGTGGGCCATCTACAGCTTGAGCAGTTTTACAATTCAGCCCAAGAGCCCCTGCGGCTTGGGAAGTGTGTCAGTACTCATGCCCTAAGTGCTGCTCCTGCACTGTCCTTCCCCCCTTTGCACCCTTTCCCCAAGCCTCCTCCACCGAGGGACATAGCCTCAGAGATTATCAGGGGGTGGCAGATGGGAGGTGGCAGCAGAGTCAGGCCTTCTGTGCTCACTGCAAAGGCGGGTGCTCCGGGAAAGCAGAGCACAATAATCCCCAAGGCCGCATCCATCAGGGGAGGGGCTTGGGAGATTGGGTGCAATGGCAGGGTGGGGTAGGAGCAGGACTTTGGGGATGGGTATAGACCCCCCCCACACATGCCACAGGGATTCCCGAGCCCTCTGTGAAACTGTCTGGGCTATAGATGACCGGTGGGCTGAGGGTTTGAGACCCCTGCCCAATTGCCTCCTCTAGGTATTTTGTGAGGAGCAAGGCCAGTAACTAATCCACTCCCACAATAAATGGTGTAGGTGCTTAAGTCATCTGACACCAGGCACTGGGTTCCCTTGTGTGGCACCTCCCTGCAGCCCACAGGTAAGCACCCAAAAATCATGTTAAGATGGCAATACTTAGCAGTATGCTACAACACTGTTGTTTTTACACAATTAGTTGGCTATGCAGGGGCTGCAGAGCCCTTCCAGAGGGTTCTCAAAGCAGCTTCTGTCACAATAGTGAGGTATCCATGAGACTTCGTGATATTTGGAGCCCTTTTTCTGGCCAATTAATTTAACAAACCCACCCCCTTGCTGCAGCCTCGGTGGCTCTTTCATGTCTTTGTTCAGCATTCTCTTTGCATTCATTCACCCACAACCAAACCGCAGAAGACATCAACAGCGGAAAGGCAAACAACATCATTATGCAACAACACCCAGAGAGCAATTTGGGCTGTGGACAAAGACAGGAGATTGAAAACTAATAATAAGGGTCAAAAGCTAACTAGCACAGACAAACATGGTAGGACAAAACCAAGCATCTACCTATCTCAGCATATCCAGTTTCTTTACACCTCATCTGACAATATGATCTTTCCATACAACCAGGTGTAACCCACACACCTACTGGATGTGGTTCACTGTGCCATGTAGTGGCGCTTAGACCACTTCCAGAGAGAGAGAATGAGTTTGCTCTACAGCCTTAGCTAAGAGCCAGCTGGCTTTTAGTTCAAATGGTAGAAGCCCATGCATGAAGCTCCAGAGATCCCAGTTTTGGTTCCCCCTGTCAGCATTACACACACACTATAAATGGATTTGAGGGTGGGCATCTACACGCAATTTCAGTGGCTTCAAATACAATGCTCTATCATCAAGGAAAGTCCACCAAGGAATTTGCACCTTCACCTTCTGTACATAGGTTCTTCCTTAGCATAAATTCTATTGGTATGGAATACATTAGCTATGATAAAAGAGCTACAACAATGGCAAACAAGAAATGTCTTTCATCACATGCCACATCTTTGGGAACATTGTGCTAATCTCCCTGGATGCCACCAAGTACTTTCCTACCCCCCAGAATTGAGCTGTTTCGTGACTTTATTCCAGACAACAAATTAACACTCCTGAAAGCTTTTAGTGATCAAAGCTTACCCTTCATAAGTTCGTTAATAGCAAGAACATGCCAGAGCTGTATGGCTCCAGATGGAAAAATAGTTTAGATGACACTCAGAGCCACTATGTGAAGTTGAAGAAGTTGGGGGAGTAGGAAGTAAGTTGGCTTGAGAGCAGAAGAGCTCTTCTTTTTTGAATGAGAACATCTGAAAAGAAACTAACAATTTCATTTAGCTGGAACTCTCCAAATGTAAGAGCCTTGATTAGAACTGATCAAATCACTGATGTTTATCTGTGAAAAAATTCAAAGTGTTTTTGTGGGAAAAAGTAATAAAGTGACAATGTTTGTGCAAATAGATTTTTATTTTCTCCCTACCTCTCCCATTCTAGCTCCTTTCTTTTACTTTTCCCCACAAATATATTTCATTTAAGATTCATTCATGGGGTGGGGGGAGGGAAATGTCCTGTGATGTTACTATGTATAGTTGTTGCTATACTGCCTTCTAGCGGTGAGAGGGGGTACTTAGGCAGCAAGAAAAGGAATTTAAATTTTACGGGGCTTGCAAAGGGAGCAGGGCAGGTAGCTGGTCAGAGAGGGTACATCTAGACTACACAGCTCCGTCGACGGAGCCATGTAAAATAGTTTACTCAGCATAGTCAATGAAGCGGGGATTTAAATAATCTCCGCTTCATTAAAATAAAAATGGTCGCCACGCTGTGCCGACGATCAGCTGATCCGGCACAGCGCGGCAGTCTAGACGCGGCGTGGTCGATAAGGGAAGCCTTTGTCAACCGCTCTGGTATGCCCCGCCCACACTCCGCCCCCAGAGCATCTGCTGCAGGCATTTTGGAAGTGGAGTGTTGCTGCCCACAGTGCCCACCCTCCCGGTGCTCTGGAACTGGGGAGGCCAGGCCTGGCCATGTGGTGCACCCTCCAACTTTCCCCAGTGCTCTGAGATGGGAGAGGCTGGGCCGGGCCGGGCTGCGCGGCAGAGCACATCCTGCTGCCTCCCTCCCCGGTGGTCCACATGACCCGGCCCTGCCCAGCCTCCTCCCTCTCCCAGTACTCGAGAGGGTGGGCTGGGTTCAGCCAGGCGGCGCAGTTTGCCTTCCACCGGGGCTGGGAAGGCTGTGGTGAGTACCCACCTCCTCCCATCCCATCCCCATGGTTGGAAGGGGGGAGCACACACATGGTGCTCTGCCCCACCTCCTGGGGGCGGAGAAGGAGTGGGACTGAGGGCTTCCCTCCCCCAGCCCTACCTTCATTGACCATCCCTGGGGATGGAGAAAGAGTTACAATGACCAGATGAGAGGTCATCTAGTCCAGGCCCCTATACTCATGGCAGGACTAAGTGCTTTCTAAGATGGGGTGGGCAATAATTTTTGAAGGGGGGGGGGCACTTTACAGATTTCAGAAGTGGCCGCTGGCCATGCTGGAAGGAGTGGGGCCTCGGGCAGAAGTGACGGGGTTGAGAGCTACCCTACTGGGAGTTTTGCTTGGCCTGGAGTCCCTCCCCATTGTCTTCTGGACAACGGAAGGGACCTGGAGCAGATGGGAGGGCCCTGGGGGCTAGTCTCCTCTCAGAGTTGTCTGGGGTGGAGGCTTAGAATTCACATAACACAGCTCGCAGCTCCTGGCCTCTGCTGTTAACCTGTTGCCTGGCAACTGCCCAGCTGGCATAAGCCCTTTGAACAGAAGCAGTTGAAAGTGCTCACGCCTCCCAGGCAGCTCCCAGGCAACAGGCCAGTGGGACCGAGAGTGGTGAGCCCTTTCAATTGTTTCTGTTTAAAGGGCTTGTGTCTGCTGCAGCTGCAACTTGCAGTCACAAGCTTTTTGAATAGAAGCAGTTGAAAGGGCTCATACATCTCCAACTCCCAAGCAATGCACTAGAGGCGCCGGGAGCTGCGAGCCCTTTTAACTGTTTCTTTTTAAAGGGCTCTCACGTTGCCTGACAGGCATAGGGAAGGCATAAGCCCTTTAAATAGAAGCCATTAAAAGAGTTTGCGCATCTCCGTCTCCCAGGCAACGCACTGTGGGTGGGGCGTGGAACTGTCTCGTGGGCTGGATCAAAGCCCTAGGTGGGTTGAATCCAGCCCATTGAAAAGCTTTTGCCAACCCCTGATCTAAGAGCATCCCTGCCAGGTGTTTGTCTAATCTGATCTTAAAAATCTCCAGTGTTGGTGATTCCACAGCCTCCGTAGGCAATTTATTTCAGTGCCTGACCACCTTGACATTTGGGATTTTTTTTCCTAATGTCCAACATAAAATTCCCCTGCTGCAATTTAAGCATATTGCTTCTTGTCCTACCATCAGAGGTTAAGAAGATTTTTTTCTCCCTCCTCCTTGTAACAGCCTTTATGTTCTTAAAAACTATTATCATGTCTCCTCTCGGGCTTCTTTTTTCCAGACTAAACAAATCCAGTTTTTTCAATCTTCTCTCAAAGGTCATGTTTTCTAGACCTTTAATCATTTTTTTGTTGCTCTTCTCTGGACTTTTTCCAGTTTCTTCACAACTTCCTGAAATGTGGTGCCCAGAACTGAATACAGTCCTCCAGCTGAGGCATAAACAATGCAAAGAAGAGCAAAAGAATCACTTCTCATCACATACTTGCTATTCTCCTATTAAAACATCCCAGAATGATGTTCACTTTTTTTTTGCAACAGTGTTATACTGTTGACTCATATTTAGCTTTGAGGCACAAATATAGGCACCAAGTGAGTTTAGGTGCCTAGGGTGTTAGGTGACAGCCGAGCAAGAGTTCAGTAGAGCCTAAAAATGGGACTGTGGTGACTAAATACTTATGTGGATTCCATCCAAAGTTGCTTAGACACCCATGATATCAGTGTCTAACTTTCCTAAGATTCAGAAAATTCCACTCTTAATGAAGATGGCTGACTAAACAGAAGTCTCTGCACTCATGTCATAAATATTTCAAAACATGTCAGCTGAGTCAGTGAAGTGTGCGGTTGCCTCTTACTGTATATGCATTCACAGAAAACCTCACAGCGTGTTGCCACTTGCAATTACTTGTGAGCAAGACAAATGACAAAAAATTTGTTTTTTTTAAAAACATTTTAATACATTGCAAAGTTGTTTTTCTTTTAATTTTACACCACATCGTTTGAGATGACATCAAACAATATAATTTGCCCCGGCAAGATATATAAGAAATTAGAAATGGATTAAAACAAAACCCAGTTTTGAAAGTTGGCTCGTTAGAAAAGGCTGTAATTTAAACCAGAAGGTTTTGGGGTGGATTATGCTAACAAAAGGAAAGGAGGCAAAAATTTGCCACATGTTTGTGAGGAGGATATGAATTTGAGGGGATGCAGCATTTTCAGATTAGCAAGTACTAGAAGCCAAGAGATTCAGGGTTCTATAGATTAATTAATAGAGAGGGCCCAGCTACATTTAAAACCACCTGAACAGTTACACTCCACTGGGACAATCCAGATCGCAAAGCTAATGAGAGTTGGGGACAAAGCCTTCTTGATTGTTACATAGCAAATCCCCTCAGATTAGGCAATTCTGGAACACAGTCATTTTCAAAAAATGTACAAAATTTTCCTCTTGGAAAAAGTATTTCTATTATAGCAAAAATAATACTTAATGTCATAAATCTGACCCCTACCTCTCAAACAAAGCTCTTCCCAAACAAATACACAAACCTGTGTAACATGAACAAAATCAACCAACTAACTACAAATTATACCAAGCAGAGTTTTTACCCCCAAAAGAAAAATGCCTGAAACTCCATGAAATCCACTAGGGACTTCACTATTGATTTTATGCAGCAGGCACTCAGATACAGACAGGCTAACGTATTGAGGAGGGCTTTAAACTAGATTTGATGGGGACAGGTGACCAAAGCCCACAGGTAAGTGAAACATGTGGAGACCTGGAAGATGACTCAGAAATGGGAGGGAGCATGGGCTATAATAGCAGAGATAAAGGAGGAACAAGGTAGAACTGGGGGGGCAAAATCAAATTACTATCTTACTTGTCTGTATATAAATGCAAGAAGTATGGGGAATAAGCAGGAAGAACATGAAGCGCTAGTACATAAACATAACTATGACATAGGTGGTATCACAGAGACTCCATGGGATAATGAACATGACTGTAAAAGTAGTATACTATAGAAGGGTACAGATTGCTCAGGAAGGATAGGCAAGGCAAAAAAGGAGGAGGTGTTACCTTATATATTAAAAGCTTGGACTGAGGTTGAGATGGACATTGTTGAAAGTCTCTGGGTTAGGTTAAAAGTGGTAAAAACCAAGGGTGATGTTATGCTAAAGGGTCTACTACAGACCACCTCCCAGGCAGAAGAGGTGGATGAGGCTTTTTTTTAAACAACTAACAAAATTATACACAACTAACAAAATTATACAAAGCATAGGATTTGGTGGTAATGGGGGACTTCAACTATCCAGACATATGTTGGGAAACTAACACAGCAGGGCACAGATTACCCAACAAGTTCTTGGACTGCATTGGAGACAATTTTTTTTTATTTCAGAAGGTTGAGAAAGCTGCTGGGGGGAAACTGTTCTAGATTTGATTTTAACAAGTAGGGAGGAACTAGTTGAAAATTTGAAAGTGGAAGCTTGGGTAAAACTCATGAAATCATAGAGTTTGTGATTCTAAGGAATGGAAGAAGCGAGAACAGAAAAATAGAGACAATGGATTTCAGGAAGGCAGATTTTAGTAAACTCAGAGAGCTGGTAGGTAAGGTCCCATGGGAAGCAAGAATAAGAGGAAAAACAATTGAAGACAGTTGGAAGTTTTTCAAAGGGACATTATTAAGGGCCCAAGAGCAAACTATTCTACTTTGTACGAAAGATAGGAAGTATGGCAAGAGACCACGTTGGCTTAACCAGGAGATCTTAAATGATCTAAAAATCAAAAAGGAGTTGTATAAAAAGTGGAAACTTGGTCAAAGTACAAAGAATGAATATAAGCAAACAATATATGTATGTAGGGGCAAGATTAGAAAGGGAAAGGCACAAAACGAGCTCAATCTATCTAGAGACATAAAGGGTAAAAAGAAGACATTCTACAAATATATTAGAAGCAAGAGGAAGACCAAGGGCAGGGTAGGCCCACTGCTCAATGAAGAGGGAGAAACAATAACAGAAAAGTTGGAAATGGCAGAGGTGCTTGGCGACTTCTTTGATTAGGGTTTTTTCAAGAAGATTGATAGCGCCGGAATGCCTAACATAGTGAATGCTAGTGGAAATGGGGTAGGTTTATAAGTTAAACTAGGAAAAGAACAAGTTAAAAATTACTTAGAAAAGTTATATGTTTTAAAGTCTCCAGGGCCTGATGAAATGCATCCTAGAATACTCAAGGAGCTGATAGTGGAGGTACCTGAGCCTTTAGCTATCATCTTTGAAAAGTCATGGAAACTGGGAGAGATACCAGAAGACTGGAAAAGGGCAAATATAGTGCCCATCTATCAAAAGGGAAATATGAACAACCCAAGAAACTACAGACCAGTGAGTTTAACTTCTGTGCCAGGGAAGATAATGGAGGAAGTAATTAAGGAATTCATTTGCAAACATTTGGAAGATAATAAGGTGATAGGTAAGAGCCAGCATGAATTTATAAAGAACAAATCAGGTCAAACCAATCTGATAGATTTTTTTGATAGGATATCAAGTCTTGTGGATAAAGGGGAAGCAGCGTATATAGTATAACTAGACTTTATTAAAGCATTGATACAATCTCACATGATCTTATCAATAAACTAGAGAAATACAACCTAGGGGCTACCATAAGGTGGGTGCATAATTGGCTAGATAATCATTATCAGAGAGGAGTTATTTATGATTCACAATCATGCTGGAAGTCCATAACAAGTGGGGTTCCGCAGGGGTCAGTTTTGGACTGGTTCTGTTCAATATCTTCATCAATGATTTAGATGATAGCATAGAGAGTACGATTATTAAGTTTGCAGATGACACTGAACTGGGAGGAATGGCAAGTGCTTTGGAGGATAGAGTCATAATTCAAAATGATCTGGACAAACTACAGAAATGGTCTGAGGTAAATAGGATGAAGTTTAATGAGGACAAAGCAAAGTACTCCACTTAGTAAGGAACAATCAGTTTCACACATACAGAATGGGAAGCGACTGTCTAGGAAGGAGTACTGCAGAAAGGGATCTAAGGGACATAGTGGACCACAAGCTAAATATGAGTCAAGAGTGTGACACTGTTGCAAAAAAAAGCATACGTGATTCTGGGATGCATTAACAGGGGTGTTGTGAGCAAGACACGAGAAGTTATTCTTCTGCTCTACTCTGCACTGATTAGGCCTCAGTTGGAATACTGTACAGTTCTGGGTACCACATTTCAAGAACAATGTGGAGAAATTGGAGAGGGTCCATAGAAAAGCAACAAACACAGACAAGGGACCAGAGTTCTTGCAAACTGAAAAGATGGGCTCTTCTATCAAAGGGGGAAATACAATATAGGTGAGAAGTCTGTACTTAGCTAAATCAAATTTCAGACATTTAGCTGTGTCTTTTCACTTTTACTTGCTTGTACCCATTTCTAAGACAGTATCTTATATTTGAGCTCACTTAAAACCCTGTCTTCTTTGTTAATAAACTTGTTTTACTATTAATCTAAATCAGCAGTGCTGTGTTTGGATTAAAGTGAACATCAACTGTGGTTCATATGGCAAGCTGGTGAGTTTTGTTTCTTTAGAGCAGTGCTTCTTAAACTTTTTGGCCTGTGGATCACCTGGCTCAATGCAAACCTTCCATGGACCACCAGATGCTAATAGAAACCCACCATTAAGTACATAATTATGCCTGAGCCATTTTGCTAGTGCTGCTGCTAGGGAGAGTGGTTTAATTTAAATTATTAAACAGATTAAGCTTTTTAACTTTTTTTGTGTGTTTATCAAACTTCATTTTAAATCAAATAAAATATTAATTATGTCCAACACAAAAGGTTCTCATGTTTTCTTTATTTATGGCAGGGGTGGGGAAACTTTTTTGGGTAAGGAACCACTGACCCACAAAAAATCAGTTGGGGACAACACAAACAAGAAGCAAAAAAATTCCAAAAACTCCCAATCCTCACTAACATGTCTCCCAACTGAGACACCTCACTCTTCTGGCACTCCAGACCCATGGGGCAAGGGAGGACTGAGGTTCAGGGCTTCCCACAGGCCAGATTTACTTTTCTGGGGTTCCAGAGTTAGTGGATTTTGTGAACCCCCTTAGGCTCTGGGATGGGGACAAAAATGAGGAGTTCAGTGTGCAGGACAGGGCTGCCAGCGAGTGAAATAGGGATGGAGGTGCAGGATCTGGGTGGGAGGAGGGGTGTAAAAGGGGGTTAGGAGGGCAGCGTCTGGAACGGAGTTTGGCGGCAGGAGAGCAGGTAGGGGAAATAATCCAGAAAAGGTGAAAGGGTGAGAATGCAGCCAAATAGCTACACATCAAAACGCTTGTGGCTGGTTGATTATCGTGCTCACATCTGTGGAAGGGGAACAAACACTGGTGCCCTTCTGGGTTATGATGGAGATTTGTGGTTCCTATGGTAACTATATGGCTCTGAAACTAAGAGTACAAGAAGAACATATAGATGTTGAAGCAGTTATTTATATTAAAAATCCGAAGCCAACAAATATTCAATATCATGGAGGGGAGAGGTCTCCCTCGGCCTGGCTTGTTTTTTGGCAATCCCAATGAGGTGTTTTCAGTAACTGTTAGGTCAAAACAGGGGCTGAAGGAGACTGATCCATGGAAAAGCAAGGGGCCCCAGACAGACACAGCTCAGAGCTCTGGGGGAAATAACGAACATGGGTCTGAGCTGCCAGCAGAAATATGCACTGGCATTAAAAGCAGCTACTCTGCTAGAGACCTGAAGGGGAGAAAATGTCCCAGGTCTAATGCCAAAGGAGCTACAGATTATTGAGCAATGTACAGACCTGCCAGCTTTCCTGCAGTGCCTGCAAATGGGCTGCAATTCTCATTCACTCAGAATGATAAGGTGCAAAGAGGATCGTGCTGTGATTGGGGAAGAGAGACAAAGAAGTGGGGAGTAAAGGAAAGTGCAGTTTCTGCAAAGGAAAATTGTATCCCCCCCTTCACATCTTCCCTCTGCTCCAGCCTCATTCCCCTCCGCCCCAGCCTGATCCTCCCACATCACCCCATCCCCCTCAGTGCAACCCTTACCCCTTCCAAGCCTTCCCCTGCATCCTCCTTCACACCCTCTGCCCCCACATCCCTGTTCCCCTCAGTGTACACATCAGCAGGGCAGCAACGCTGGGACTCGCAGCCACCCTGGGACTTGCAGTGTCCCAGGAGCACTGCTGGGGAGAGTCACTTCCCTGCCTGGCCAAACCCTTTGCCTGGGTCTCCCCCCTCACCTGCAGGATGCAGTTCCTGCGCTGGGGTGGGCAGAGCCCGGGGTTGCCCAGGGCTGGTTCCATCCCAGCCAGGCACAGTGGGGCCTGGGGAAGGGTATCCCCTTCCCCCGCACACACCCCACAGAGAGCAGTGCAGCACAGCCCGGGCCCTGGCACCCCACGGAGGCGGCCGCAGTGTGTGACCGGCCACCCAACCCAAGATCTGTGGACCAGCCCCAGCCCTGCCCCCTCTTGGAGCAGGGGGCAGAGCCTGTAGTGGGGGGCGGGGTTAACCCCTTAGCTCTCAGGAGCTGCATGCCCAGGCCAGGCAGGGGCAGCCCCAGGGATACAGAGCCCAGCGCAGGGTCATGCGGCTTGCTCCGCATGCTGGGCCACCCCGACCCCTGCACCATGCCATGCCCACCCCACGCCACAGTACGGGCTCCCCATTGTTTGGGTAAGCAGGGGGGGGACTGCACTTGAGCAGTGGACTACCTGAGAGGCAGCCACGGGCCACTTGACCCACTGCTTTAGAGGAACAAACTGACTGTACCATTTCTGTGAACAAAAGCGGGCTAGATGTAACAGAACTCACAATTTTGGGAAATCTGATATTAAGAATATGTTGAGGGTCATCTTGCTGTTTTTAACCAAGCTTGGTAGAAGGCAGACTGGAGTTGTGAGGCTGTCGACAGGATACTGGGATTAGAACTATTGAACCAAGGCTGTCCAAGTGCACAGACACTTCAAGGCATGACTTGCGTGTTGGTAGGCTAACTGAGCATCCCAGGCTGTAGCTGCAAAGCATTGTGAGGCACCCTGGGTTGCAGGACAAATGGGATCACAACCTCTCATTGGTCTGGACTGCTCCCCAAAATACAATCACACGCTACCACTGACTTACAACAACTCTTTTTTGGGCAACCATCTCTAAATTGACATATCTCCCCTCTGAAACTATGAAAATGGTCTTCATTAGTGTTAATCGTGAGGCTAATTTTTTTGTCAGATACTTTTTACTGGGAACTGGACTCACACCAGCAAGTAGTCTCGAGACAATAACAGCTTTTGGACACTGCCAATCTGGGCCAGCATAGTGATCTGCAAATGCAAAACAAGATATGCTATTAGCAAAATCCATCATCAGCTCCACCACCCTTCAAAAACAATGGGTCTAAAACCAACTGCAGCTCTACTCTAAAGATCTACCGGCTGACTTTGATGGATTGACATCAGAGATCAAATTTGGCCCATTTGTATGAAAAAATGCAGGCACGGTTGCACACGTGCTCTGAAAGGCTGAACTGAGATTAAAACTTCTCTCCTACTAACAACAGTTTAAGAACTTCATTTTTGTTTCATGATGAGTAATTCCTGCCCACAATATTCTCTTTTATAATCCCCTTGAAAGTGATATCCTCTGAATTGATTGTCTTAATACTTTTCATCAGAAGGAGGAAAGGTGAGCCAGCACTCTATTGCATTTTCCTCTATTGGGGGAGAGCTGGAAATAATCTGGAGAAAAGTTTATTTCCAACTTTCCAGCCCTTTTTTTTTTTTATAATCAACAGGATGTAAGAGCCTTAGACATAACAAATAGAGTTTGGAGAAAACCACAAACTCTCCATATGGGGTTTAGTTCCTGTTTACTAGTATCCTGTTTACAGCATGGACTTTGATGGTCACATCATCAGACCTCTCATGTTCCCAGCAAGGCTGCCCTTATTCTGTACTTATTTATGGCTGGGAAGAATTTTTAATAAAAAAATGTAGAGGAAACAAAGCAGAGAGAGATTATAACAACATGTATCACTATCAAAAAGCCAGGCTCATTGTTACAGGCTCAGACATTGTTTTGGGTGAAGATGATGGGGTGGGGGGGACACACATTAGCAGTTGGAAAAGCAATATGGAACAACCTCTAGCTTTCCCTCCCACCTCAAAGTCTGGGCAGCATAACCCACCCGGCAAAGCAACATGGAATCACTGCCACTTAGGGTTCTACCAGCTGTGCCTGTGATTTCTCAGTTGCTAGAGTGATCAGTCTGTTTATCCCCTCGGCAGGGGCGGTGCTTCCTTTTTTAAGTGTGCTTATAGTCCAGTTGCAGGTGAATGAGATGCTGAGACAGGAGACTTGGGTTTTATCTACACCTTTTTCACAGGAGAAGAACAAGTGATTTTGATGGACCTCTATTTATTCTAATGGGCCTGAGATCATGTCTACACAACAGCAGAAAATCAACTTAAGCAACAAATACAGGGAATGTGAATAACATAGCTGGAGTCAACGTACCTCAAGTGGCATCACTGCAGGCTATACACTGTGGGGGTGAGGGTCAATGAGAGACATTCCCCCATCCTCTTCCCTTACTCTTCTCATCTGGGGAAGTAGGGTTGACAGTCTACAGTGGATTTGGCAGGTCTTCACGAGACCAGCTAAATCGACCGCTGGTGGATCAATCTCAGAATGTCGATCCCAGCAGTAGCGTTGAAGTAGCCACAGTCTGACATTACTTAAACTGGCTTTATACCATTAATTTCTTTGGAGTTACTCTGATTTATGCCAGCGAGATCAGACTCTGGGCTTATATATCTGATTTAAACAATTTCAGAGTATTGCCAAATCCTGTGTTTGTTACTAGAAGTGCAAAAAAGCCATGCGTCAGATCCTGAGATGTGGCTGAACTGAAGAGAGCATAAAACTCACATTTAAACATCACTGTTCCTGCTGCTACATGCAGGGAGCCAATGTTGCACTACAGTATGGCAGCTAAATGGCTGGTCTAGTTTATGCCAGCTATAAACATCCATTAATGGCTGAACTTTCAGTCAAAGACAAGCATGCCACACAGGCATCTTGCCAACTCCCTTTTCCTCACTTCCTCAACAGCTGGGACGTGGAGTAGCATAAGAACCATATGCAGTTCTAGAGCACTGAGCATCCAGTAGGCCTGGTTAATGTAGTTTTAGGGACAGGTTCTACCAGTGGCGTAGTATAAGGCTGCCATGCCAAACTGGAGAATCTGGCCTCACATTTCTATCAGTTGATCCTTAAATATAGTTGATGCCTCTGAGTTTGGCATCTCACCATATTAGCATCTGATAAAAGCATTACATTTCCTCCTGTTCCAAATGAACATTTTTATGCCCGTCTACAGAGACAAAAGTAACACGACAGTTGTTAGTCTTAACAGCCGGATGGACACATTTCTGATTACTGTAATACTGTGAAGGGTTCAACTCTATAAAGTGGAAGCACATGTTTGCATCTGAAAGACAGCTGTAGAATTCACTCCACACTAACTATTTGCATGAAGAAAGAACCACTAACTCTAGGGCATAGTTTTCATCTTATTTTCTTAGATGAGTCTGGAAGAGAGAAAAGGGAGTCAAAAGAGCTTTTGTTAAGCATTTAAGTCAAGGAGTAATTTAATGCTATGGGGGAAAAGTGATGCACTTAAGCAATGATATTCTAATGTCTTTAGATAGTTGATGTCACATCATATCAGAGATCAGTGGCCTGACACCATCATAATGATTAACTAGATGTGGGATGATAAAATAGGATATGTCTACACTACAAAGTTAATTCAAACTAACTTAGTTCAAATTAGTTAATTCGAACTAAGCTAATTCGAACTAACGCATCTAGACCCAAAAACTAATTCGAATTAGCGTTTTGCTAATTCGAACTAGCGCGTCCACACTGATTGGATGCTGGGTCGCATTTAAGGGAAGCCGAAACCGGTTCCGGCAGGGCATCAGGTCAGTAGTTCCTTTGTGTGGCTGCTGTCTGAGGCTATCTGAGGCTCGTTCTTAAAGGGACCCCCCTGGACAGCCGGTTCTCAGCTTCTCCGCTTGCTTGCCTACCTCGACGAGGGACAGCAAAGTGTTTTCCTCTGCGCCTGCCTGTGTCGGTGGTTCCCATTGGGGACGCCGCCGCAGTTGGCACCATGGAGCCAGAGCTCGCCCTGGGCATTCTGCTCCAGTTTTTGGACTTGCTGCTGCAAGCCTGCCAGCAATGGCTGGAGGCTGCCTGGCACCACCTGGTGCACGTCAGCCCCCTGCCTCTCCACCTGGCCTCCCTGGGGGCCATGGAGGAGCCGCAGCAGCGCCCGGACGCCAGCATGCCCCGCTGCATCTGGCGTCTGGACACCAGCAGCGACTGGTGGGACCGCATCATCCTGGAGCGCTGGGGAGACAGACAGTGGACCCAGAACTTCAGGATGAAGAAGGACACCTTCCTGGAGCTCTGCGAGTGGCTCGCCCCTGCTCTCTGGCGACGGGACACTCGCATGAGGCCTGCCATCCCCCTCCAGAAGCATGTGGCCATCGCCCTGTGGAAGCTCTCCACGCCGGACAGCTACCGATCCGTCGGGAACCAGTTTGGCGTGGGGAGATCCACCGTCGGAGCAGTACTCATGCAGGTATGGCACTCACCGGCCACTGGGCCGGGGGGGAGGGGAGCTGCAAGGAGGGAATGGGCCACCCCAGGGAAAATGGGAGTGGGGGAGGAGGCGACAGTGCCCCGCATTGGAGGATTCGGTCTGTCCTGGCCGTACTACAGGCTGCCCGCGGTGGCCAGGATCGCAGCGGGGGTTGCTTCTGGGAGTGGGGCACGGGGCAGTGCCAGGGAACAAACACTCCCAGCCACCCGGGCACCCCAGTGATTTGCGGTTTGCTGTGTCTCTCTGCAGGTGGTCAAGGCCATCAACCGGGTGCTGCTCCGCAGGGTGGTCCGCCTCACTGATCCAGACGCCATCATCCAGGGGTTCGGCGCCCTTGGCTTCCCCAACTGCGGGGGGGCCATCGACGGGACGCCAGGCCTCCCAGTACATCAATCGCAAAGCGTACTTCTCCGTGCTCCTGCAGGCCGTGTCTGACCACCAGGGCCAGTTCACGGACATTAATGTGGGCTGGTCCGGCAAGGCACACAACGCCAGGGTGTTCCACAACTCCTCCGTGTGCCAGAGGCTGCACGCCGGGACCTTCTTCCCCGACCGCTACATCAGGGTCGGGGACGTGGACATGCCCGTCTGCCTGGTGGGGGATGCGGCCTATCCCCTACAGCCCTGGCTGATGAAGCCGTACACGGGGCACCTCAACCCCTCCTGCCAGGCCTTCAATGCCAGGCTCACCAGGGCCCGCACTGTGGTCGAGGGGGCCTTCGGACAACTGAAAGCCAGATTTAGGTGCCTCCTCACCCACCTCGACCTCGCCGAGCACAATATCCCTCCCGTGGTGGCAGCATGTTGCGTGCTGCACAATTTGTGCAAGCGGAAGGGGGAGGCTTTCCTGCCAGCCTGGATGGCTGAGGCTGAGTGCATGGCTGGCCACTACGCTCAGCCCCGCACTGCCGCCATCCGGGAGGCCCAGCGGGGGGCCGTCCAGATCCGGAAGCCCTGCGGGAGACCTTCCTGGTGGAGGAGGAGGACTGAACTCTCCCTGCATGCCCCATTGGGGCCTTCTTCCACCCTCCCCTCCTTCCCCTTTCCCTTCCCTAACCCCCCTTTCTAATGTTAAATAAAGACACCCGTTTTGCAAACAACAATCTCTTTTTATTGGACATAACTGGGGTGGGGGAAGGGGGGGAATGAGGATGGGAGAGGGGAAGGGGAAACCTGGGAGGAGGGAGCTGGAAGGGGGAGGAAGGGAAGGGAAAGCTCAGGGTTGGGGGTCCTGCTAGCTCTCCCGTCTCGCAGCACTGCAGATGCGGGGGCATCGGGAGGGAGTGGGTGTGGAGGGTGGGGCAGGAGGGACGGGGGTTGTGGAGGAAGCGGGAAGGGGAGCAGGGGTGGGAGGAGGAGCGAGAGCTGGGGTGGCCGCAGGGGCTGGAGCAGGAGGAGGCAGGAACCTGTCCACCAGCGTCTGGAGGTGGCCTCTGAGGGCACAGCCCTCCTCCTCCAGCGCCTCCAAGCTCCGCTGCCACAGCCGCAGGTCCTCCCGGACCCAGTGGTCCTGGATGCGGAGCTGGTGCTCCAGTAGCCGCAGGTGCCGCCGGTGGTAGTCCTCCAGGTTCCTGGTGCGCCTGCTGGCCCGGGTGCGGGCGGCTGTTGCAGGCGGGGTGGTGCGCCCTGCAGTCCCAGGTGCTGCGGCTGTGGTGAAACAAGAGCAGTGGTCAGTTCTCCCTGGGGACACAGTGGGTGAAACCCAGCCCCTCTCTGCAAGGCGAGGTCGGCGTGTGGGGAACGGGCCAGGGACCCTGCATGACACCCAGCTGCTGCTCCACGGTGGGCAAGGCCCAGGCGCACGGTCCCTGGGCTCCCTCTCCCCCCACCCCTCCGTATACATAAGGGGAGCATGATGGCACTCACATGTGGAGCCCTCCTCGGCCTCGGACGACACAGCCGATGTGCTCTGTGGGATGCCTCGGGGGTCCTGGGTCCTGGGCAGGCTCCCTGCAGGCTCCTGGCTCTCAGCATCCTCCTCCTCCTCCTCAGTGTCAGGGACGGGTCCCTCTGCCCCGGGGTCGATCACCACCCGGGGGGCATGGACTGCGTGAGCCCCCAGGATGCGGTCCAGGGCCTCATAATGAGGGCATGCCTCCGGGTCGGCCCCTGGCTGGGAGGCCCTGGAGTAGGCCTGCCGCAGGTCCTTGATTTTGCAGCAGACCTGCTCCCGGGTCCACATGTGGCCTCTGGTGGCCAGGCTGGCAGCCATGTGGCTGTAGACGGCCGCGTTCCTGTGCCTAGTGCAGAGATCGTGGACGTTGGAGGTCTCCCCCCAAACCTCGATGAGGTCCACGATCTCCACACTAGACCAGGTGGGCGCCCGCCTCTTGCGGCCCCGGGCAGGCTCCTGGGAGTCGCCAGCCTGGTCCTGGGAAGAGGCGGAGGGCTGGGTGGCAGTGGGTGGCTGGCTCATGCCGTGCCAGGTGCAGGGTCTGCTGGCTGGGTGCTGGCAGGCTTGCAGCTGGCACCAGCAGTGTAGCCAGACCGTGGCCCTTTAAGGGCTCCGGGGCTGGGAGGGGGGCAGAAGAGTTTCCCTGGTTTGGCCCAGAGTGGCCACCAGGGCAAGCTGGGAAGGGCTAGCCTCCAACTAGTTCAAATTAAGTGGCTACACAGCCCTTAATTCGAACTACTTAATTCGAACTAGGTGTTACTCCTCGTAGAATGAGGTTTACCTAGTTCAAATTAAGCGCTCCCCTAGTTTGAATTAAGTTTGAACTAGCGGTTTGCATATATAGCGCCTATGTAAGTTAATTCGAACTAACGGCTGTTAGTTCGAATTAACTTTGTAGTGTAGACATACCCACAGTGTTTGTGTCTGGATTAGAATGGTGTTTAGCTCTGGATTGGGCTCTGATGGTACAAAAATCCTGAGAGTTGATCTCATGGGAATGTAGTCCCAAGTAGTAATAACCTTGCAATATCATCTAATCCTGTGATATTCTCATCTTCTTCAGCCGAAAGCTAGCCCTCAGACACAGACCCTTTTCCAGTTTGGGACTCCAGCTAAAACTATAAGGACAAGTTCTGATCTTGAGATTCCTCCCACGCCCAACTCCTGTGAAAGTTGGAGAAATTTGGATTTGGTGTTGCAATTAGGATCATTTCTAGCTATCACTTTTCTGCTACTTCTGTTCAGAAAAGGGCATCTACTCTTTTTACAGATAGATTTGGAAAAATAAAGGGGGAAAATGGGTAAATTGCTTTTTATAGCAATTTCATTCTGTTCTACTTGGCATATATTGATTTTTTTCCTTGTGTCTTTGATGGAACAGAGTAATACAGCTGGTTTTATTATAAGTTTTTCCAAACACAATGCCTATCGCTCTAGGAAAAGCATTTTTGTTTTGTTTTTAAAGTAACTGAGATAGAAAGAGACAAACATTGTTTCTGCAGGTACCGAAATATTGTTTGGGATGTTTTTTCCTTGTAGTAACTTTTAATGACATGAACAGGGATCAAAAAAAAATTTCTGGGAATCTGGATGAATTTTTCCATCATTTTGAAACCAGTGCTACTTTTGCTAAATAGTAGCAAATGCATAAGTACATAGAATTAATAATCAATTCCATAGATGCTGATATAACCTTTCAATCTCAAATGAACTCAAACTTTATTACAAATAGAGCTGGAGAAATTATACATATGATATATGTAAAATATCTAATTAATTTAACCCATCTTATTGCTTGCAAATCATTTTCTGAATTTACTCAGTATTTGTAATAATTCACGTCTTAAGACATATTACTAAATCACATTTACAAGGTTTTATGTGCTGGCTTCCTACATTATATTAATAAGGCTAAATCGTCAGCTAGTGAAATCCATATAGTAATGTCAATCTGTGCCATCTGACAATCTGGTCCTTGCATTTCACAGGGTTAAAAATTTTCTTCCTTCATTTCCTTCTGTATCAGATAAAATATGGTGATATGAGGGCTATCAAGCATAATTTCTAGTAATAATTCACTTTATAAACAAAGAGAATCATCTGTGGCTCATGACAGGATAAAAAAAACCCAATTACTCAAATGGGATCACCTGAAGTAGTGTAGTTTGAAAAGTACATGACAGTCAGAACAAGCAGTCCTTCTAGGGATTCTATGCCATCAGGGAGATGGTCTTGTGGGTTAAAGTCCTAAAATTTGGGAAACCTGGAGGGAATAATCATTCACCCCTCCCTCCAGCTTTTTTTTGGGGGGGAGGTTGAGTCTATGGATTGTTTTTAGTGCTCATTAAAAGTGCTGCATTGATACCCCTGGAGACCCCCGATCAATAGATATCATTAACTATTACATATATTGTATCATAAACGTGCATGGCATTTAAAAATACAGGCTGAACCTCTCTAGTCCAGAACTCTCGGGACCTGATGGTTCCAAACAAGAGAATTTCCTGGATCACAGGAGGTCAATATTGTTTAGGAGCATTACCAACACTTCCACTGCTTACTGTGCAATTAGAGGATATTTACGGGTAAATTAGATAAATAACACCACCAAACACTGAGAGGTAGGACTGGTGGGACCGCAGGAAACATGGCCACACCCATGAAAAGTGGACATCTGGCTAACTAAAATCATTCAGGATGATGGACGTTTCTGGATGAGAGAGTTCTGGATTAGAGGGGTTCACACTGTACATATGTTTAGGCGGGAGGAGTAGCAGGATGGAGACAGATTCAGATCTTACTTGTGCAGGTACATAGCTGAAGAAACCCAACTGGGCCAGATTTGCCTCTCACAACATACCCCTGATTCACACTTTTATAAGAAAGAAGTGGGCATAAAAGAAATTACTTCAGATTTATACCAACGTAATTTCATTGGAGTTATTTCCCCTGTCACTTATGCCATGGGCATAGAGACAATATCCCATTCCTATTCTGCAAGGTGCTCCCTATGTGCTAGGACTGAGACACAGTTACGCTAGTCCCTGTGAGAGAGGACACTAAAAAAAAAACCATCAGCAGTACTAACTTTGGTGACTGGGAACAAAACCAATCAATTAATTTCATGTAAGTCAGTACCATTCATTACCGACCATTCCCGGATTCACACCAGATCATGGCAAGTGGCAGCCTTTTGGCACTGTGCAGGAGGGAAGGGATGGGAGCTGCTTCCAGAGGAAAGGGGATGGGAGTGGGAGGTAGGGATGACCTGGCCCATGTTTTTCCAGAGGTCATCTCCTCCCTTGCATCCCCTGCTTCCCTATGGCTAAAAGCAGCGTGTCTCTTCCTACCCACACGGTGTAGAAAGGCAGCTAACACCCCAAGCTGCGACTGGCCACCGACATCACCCAGCCACCTCCTGTTCCCAGGCTAACGTATGGGCAGGAAGGGGGTAAGCCCTAAAGTTGCACTGAGCACCTCAGTTTTCTCTCCTCCAGGCACCGGAAGACTGGGGCCCAGTGCAGTGCTGTCTAGGCCTTGCTGTGTGACTTTCCCCCTGACAGAACAGGAAAGGGATCTTTCCTAAGCAGACGGCATGGCCAAGTTGACTTTGGACCTGCATTTCCAAATGCAAAGCATAAGCACCGTGTCCTCTTTCCTTCTGCTTTTGTGTCCACACACCATCACCTACCTGCTTGCAAGAAAATGCTGTCTGATTTTGGAGCCTGCTGGTACAAAAGTGTCATTGTGTGGCACTGGCAGCTAAGCCCTTGAGAACAATGGCTTGGATGGGGGATTTTCTGTGAGGGATTTGTGCGGTTCAGAAGAAGGGTGGAGGGTACAAAACAGTTGCGCGGGGGGGGGGGGGATTTAATAGCTACAAGAGGGTATTGCTGTGGGCACCAACAAGTTTTCTTGTAAGGGTGAACTAATGGAAAATCTTTTAATGAGATCGGCTAATCATACAGAAAGTTACTGAGCCCAAGTTCTGTTGCTCCAGGATCTCTGTCCACCTGCCCCGAATATCACTGCTGCTGAAGTTGTCCTTGTTCTCAAAGAGCTCCCAGCTCTGGCACAGATAGGTGGATTATGACTCACAGGAGCTCACAAAGGAGGGAAGTAACCAGCGGATACCCCCCAAGTATCTGTACTGGGCAGGGCCATCCTTAGTGCAGAGCAGGACTTGGGACAACCCCCTCTCCACCTCAGGTCTCACCACTCTAATCCACAGCGCCCCTACTCCTTCCCCCGGTGCACCCACATGCCACCCTTCCCCCAAGCTTGCCCCTCCTCTGCCCCCACTCTGTCTCTTCCCACCGCTGCTCTGTCCTCTCCCGCTTCCATTGCACTTCTTCCTGAAAACCCCCTTCCCCAAGTGGTATGACCCAGGGAATTACTAGGAGGCCTGGTTCAGGGTGGTAGCAGGGATTAGGGCCACACTCACTTCAGTGGTGGGAGCCAGAGTTGGTCCCAGGCTCAGCCTCCTGCTGCTCCCATTAGCCAGATTCTGGCCAATGGGAGCACAGGGAAAACCTCTAGACAGCGCTCGTGCACTGCTGTTTCCCCAGCCCGGGTGGGGGAGTGCTTCTTCCCTGCACAGCGAGGCTTGAGGCTCTCACTTCCCGTCCCGTCCCCCCCCCATGGGAAGGATGCTCCAACTGCACAGGGGAGGATGGAAGGTGAGACTTTAGTGCCAAGTAAAGGGGGCCTGGGCTGCTCAGGTCAGTGCTGCTGGGCGCCTCCTTGCCCACTTCGGAGAAGCACTGCTCACTGCTGCAACCCTATGTGTGGCTGGCAGGAGGGAGTCAGTCTGGGCTTCGGAGATGGGCTGGGCTTGGTTCTCACCAGGGCAGCTCAGCGCTGGGCCCAGGACGCAGCCACTCGGGGTGTGGCAGAGGATGGGGCAGCAGACAGCCGGAAACGTGGGGGGCCTCTCCATATACCTGACACTTCTGAGCCTGCTGGCCCAGCAGCCCATGACAGTATCATTGCCCTGGAGTAAGTTGAGATGCCCTGGGTGTAGGAGCCTGCCTCTGTTCCCGGCACGAGTGGGTCACTCACCAGCTAAAGCAGCCCCTGGGCTAGGGGATAGACTGCCCAAAAGGCCGTGGCCAGAGCTGAGCGAGCAGGACTCTTGGGAGGTGGAATCTGCCCAGGCTGGGCTGCCAGGTGGCATTGCCATCCCTGAACAGTACCCGGGGAGACTGTGAACACAGAGTGATATAACAGGAAACTTTTTTTATAGAGAGAGAGAGAGAGATTCAAAACGTTAACAACAAGAAACACCTGATTCTGATCTGAGTTATATGGCTTTAAATATAGAAACGCTTAGCTTCAGTGGAGTTATTCGATATTTATGTCAGTGCAACTAAAATTGGAATTGGCCTTAATAGCATTATATTCTTGTACACAAAGAGCAAGAAAAATCAATGGAGTGCATTCACATTAGAGCATAATTACAGTGCAGTCAATAATTATTTACACTATTTGAAGAACCAGTCTTCTGAGTCTATCACTGGAAGTTACTTTTCCAGATGGCAGGATGCCTACTTCTGGATTTATGACACATGTCTGTAATCCACACGTTATGTAGCCCTTATGCACTCACTTGAAATGCCAAACCAGAATGTGGATAATATGTTTTTATTACTAAATTGCTCTGAGCACATAAATATATCGAGATAATTTTCCCTTTCTTGAAATTAATGCCAAAACTTCCACTAACTCTGGCAGGGTAGAATCAGACTCTTTATACCTTCCTGGGCTTAATAACACAACCCAAAACATTTCCTGATAAATCCAATGCATGAAGCCTGATTCTTGTTTCATGCTAGTTTACAGTCCTTTGCCTGAAGTATTTCACTCATTTGCATCAGTGCACATTAAATTAGAATCAGCATCTCAATCCTTAATTTAAATGCTAAAATATGAAGGGAAATAAAAGGGCTTGCAAGCATGAGTGAAAGATAGAACATCTACCAGCTTCAGCTCCATGGCCTGTGCCAATCTATGTCCCAATGTTTGGTCCTGCAAGCTCCTGGGAACTGCTCTTCTAACAGGATTCCCATTGCACCCAAAATGGAACTGAAAAATAGAATCAAAGCCACTGAAGCAAGGGGGGATTCTAAGCCAACTCCTTCCCACTTACAAATTCAATGGGGTTCAGATTAGAGACTCCAGTTTTGACTTCTCTATCTATAAATGATAAATCACACCTTAGATTTTAAAATTTTGTTTTAGTTTTTTATTCTGTAGTGAATTGTCAGACACCAACAAGCAGGGATTCACAACTGAACAGCCGTCACAAACTTAAAACTCCGAGGGCCTCAACTATTATACTATCATGCATGCGACTGTAATGCATCTGTAGAAAATCTTAAACCACATACAGTATTATCTCCTCAGTAACCATGTTACTGCACTGAAGTTGCCTATTAATCTCCTAATTAAATTTCACTATCTTTATAGCTGTGACAGATTCTTGGTGAAGTTTGCTGCAATAATTTAGATGAGATGCTGGAGGGAAAAGGTGGGGCAGCTCGTCTCATTTCATGCCAAGATTCTGTGCTACCAGTTACACTCGTCAATCTCTTGCTTCAGCATTTAGCAGTTACAAGGAATTCATTAAAAAGGGCTAGCTTTATTAGAAGCACCTCAAGCTCATTAAGAATTCAGAACAAAAATGTGAAGCCCCTTGTATCCACATGCTCTTTATGAAGCTATCAGCTAGAGATTACTAAAAAGTTGCAACCTTTTTTTATGTTTTATTTATTAAAAATTTGGCATTAAGATCCTTTTTGTTTTTGAAATTTGCTACTTTTTCAATGGAAAAAATGTTCTGCTTTTGGGTTTGTTTTTTCCTCCCCCCCCCCCCTTGTTTCCCAATAACAAAATGGATAAAAGCAGAAAATGAGGAAAAGTTGAGGGGGAGGGAGGAATGGAAGGAAACGGGGGGAAAGAATGTAAGGGAGGGAATCAGTAGCAAAAAATTGAATAAAACATCATTTTGGGCTTTTGGTGGTGGTGGTTTTGAAAAATCTTTACACTTCGAAAAAATATTAAATTATTCTCTGAGTATTAAGCTATTTTTTATCAAAAAAGGTTTCAAACAAAAAACAATTCAGTCACTGCTGCTCTTACCCAAATTGCTGTCTTTACAATGAAACGGGGGTGGGAAAAGTCAAACATCCCTTTTCCCAAACAATAGCAATGGATTAAATTCAATTAAAAAATAAACTGGGACAATCACAGCCATGCTCTGAAACACTGATTTTTTTAGAACTTGCACAAACTTTGGTCTAGATCCAACAGGGTGCTAAGGGCTCACAGTACTAATGAAGTCGTGGTCTCTGACATCTGAAATCAATGAGAGCAGAGTGGTCTCAGGACTTTTGCAAGTGATGCTCAGCACTTTGCAGGATAGGGCTCCTTGCCTGACTGAAGATGGAAACCAACCCTGTAATGCTAACAGGAGGGTTGGCAGAATGTCAGCAAGAAACCACATAGAACATCTGCTTTGCAAAACAGGAGTACATCTTCAGACGCAAAAGGTACAATCCTGGCTCCACTAAAGTCAATGGTAAAACTCCTCTGGACTTCAACAAGACGAAGGTTTCAGCCATAGAAGGGTGCACTGGCTTCAGTTAGACTGGTCAGAAAATGGTTTTCCCCTGGAAAAAAAATTCTAGTATTCAATGAAAAAAAAAAACCCAGCAGATTTTTCATTCAAAAACTTCTGAACAATGAACATTTTGGTTTCCATCTGAAATATTTTGTGTTCAGTTTTCCATTAGAAATTTGTTGTTTGAGAAAAACAGACACTTTTTGCAAATATTTGTATTTAGCTGAAGCTCCAACTATCCGTCAACATAAGTGGTGATGGAAAATTTTCTTTCAGACCTAATTGTTATGTGTCTTTGTAATGTAGTGCTATGTACAACCTTCGATCAGTATTCAGTGCTCCCCTGTACCCTGCATAGCACATAGACATCTGTCCTTGGGTGCATTAAGTAGGTTGGTGTCTATCAGATTAGACACCTTTTTTTTCCTGGATATGGTGGTGTAAAATCAATTGGTAGTGAAAGAGGGTGGGGAAGGAAGCCAGGCCATTGTTTCATTACCCCTGTGTACATTGCTGAAGGGGGTTCATGATGAGACATTCGCCTGTACATCTTTAGGGTCTTTAAAAAGCATTTGCCTGGAAGTTAAAGCTGTGCTTACACTTGGAAGTAGGTGAGTGCCTTTGGTTTTGCATTAATATTTAGTAATATTGACAAACCAGGTGAAATACAGGATATGCCAGAGTGAAATAAATATACAACAGTCCATTGCAAAGTGTTGAGAAACTCAACACAGCTTTGCAAGAGACAACAAAGAAAAGTTAAAGGGCACCTTTTTGATGCAGGAGACTCCCGTGGCATAACGAAGCACAATGCCTGCCAATATCAGGGCCACCAAACAAGCAGGTAAAAAGACATGTGAACATTTATTAGATCAAGTCTTTCCTTTCCCCCAAGATAGCTAAGCTCGTGCAAAATGTGCAGCAATAAATCAGATTAGATCAAATGAATGTGTCTGAAAGGAAACCACATGATAATCATCCAAAAATTTCTCATCAAAATAAAAAAAGGAAAAAATCAGAATAGCACTAAAGTTAATATGTGCGTCTAACCCATTATGCTTGGCTTGAAACTATAGAAAATAATATCTGATAGGAGCATGTAAAGACAGGCTCTTATTAAACATAATTACTCAGGATCTATCCTGCACTTTAATCCATTTTATAATAGACAGACAATTTTACTGATAATCCTGGTCTTTGAAATTAATGAGACCATTAATAAGTGTTAATATTGTACCTACTTATATTTTGATTATTTTCAAAAACTAAAGTGAACACTTAGGAAATGTGATTAAATTAATGAACATTTTGTCACTTTTCTTTTTATTGCTTAATATCTTCTTCAAGTTACATCATTCATTATTAATGATGGGCCACATTCTTAACCCAACATCCAATTGTGCATGCCTGGGTTTTTTTGTACACTTTATTGAATGTGCAAAAATGGTGCACACTGATTTTGCACACACCAACAGTCATTCCATGCTCTTGCTCAGTAGCTGAGAGCCCAAATTTGCACACGTGGGGGTTAAGTGTATCCAAACTGGGCTCTTGCTTATTAGTGTAGTGAGATGCAGATGCAAAACTGGAAGGTAGATCAAGGATAGTTGAAAATAGTCTCAGCATTTCTGTGCTATATTGATTTTATTGTGCTTTTACAAAGGTAATATGTATGTGTTATATCATAGCTCTTGATTCAGTTGTTAGGGCATGATGTTAGTATTAAAACATATCCCTGGTATTACATGACAAGTCCATTTTTATAACTCAACATTTAATTTAAAACATATGAAACCTAGGAACTCCCCAATTTGATTGTTTTACATTTTCAGTGGATGCTCAAAGATGTTCTTTTAAAATTTTAGCAGTATCTATTTATGTGGAAAGGAGCATTAAGTTGTATGTGCAAATTGCATATGTGGGAACTTGCACAGTTAATAGATTCAATAAATTTGACTGTTGTAAAATATAGTCCTAATCAGCCCTAACTTCAGTTTAAAGTGTTTCACCTCTCTGTGTCCCACTGTCTCTTCCCTACAAAAACAAATACATAAACATAAAATTAAAATCCACACAATGGAAATGGAATTTGCCCAGCTTTTGTCTTACCCAATATAATTTCCGTTTCTTTGGGAATCTTTTGAACCCCCATAAAGTGTTATACCTTAGTTGAGGCTTAGATTAATCAAACAGAATCCCCAGTATGTCTATTGTATTCATTTGTTTTGGATGACGTTCCATCTAGTTTTAAACTGCCTCTGTAGGAGAGTCCCAACTTGTTTCACTATCAGTTGACTTTGATAATCTGCCAAGCAGCTAATCCTACCTGACATGCAACTCACATGGTATAAGTCACCTGCACTTCATCAAAGTAATTAACCTGCCTTTAGTTTTAAAAGAAATAAGTGGCATCCTGCCAACTAATGTTGCAGGATATTATATATATTTACAAGTGATTCTGCATGGTTTTTCTTTAGGAGCTTCATCACTAGCATTTTGACTTCATTATATCTGCACAGGGCCTTCTTCTTTCATGGAAATGATCCACGAAGCAAGACAGGTTCATGCTGTCCATAGGATTCCAAAAGGAACAGTTCCCTGCTAACATATGTGCATCATTTCAATCTAGTTACTCCCTTTCACTGGCTTTTTGCCTTCTTCTCCTAGTTGAAGGACACCCACAGCAATATATGGTTTGCCTTAGCGCCGCATTCTTCTCCTATCAAGTGTTAATGAACTTCTTCTCCATAATCCTGCAGTAATTATAAAGGCATGATGGAAAATGTACTGTCCACACTATTTTCCTGCCCAGGAAAATATACCTCTGATTTCATTTGGGTTTAATTTCAGTATATAAGAATCGTACACGTGGATTTAATTCTCCAAAAGCCTGATTCAGAGACTCTCATTTAGTCCAGTGGGCTTTGGATCAGGCCCTAAGATCCCTTCTTAACTTCACAGTCACAAGGAGATAAACAGAAATAAGACATAAGGAGAGATCTTTTATGCAAGCAGAGATTGGCTGCTGACTAAAGCAGCCCGGCAATCTTTAGTTAATTAAATGTTGCTTCTCATGTTCATCAAAATGAAATTTTAAATGATAGAAAAGAGTGTCTATGCCACAGTACCATGGAAAACTGACTACAAATATTAGCCCCATATGCCTGCTAATGATAATAGCGTTGCCATCTCCATGAACTGACCGGATTAATATTTGTAGCTTGAAAGAAGAGAAGAACAGATGTGGGGAAAGGCACTTTCCCACTATTTCCAAGACAATATGCCGTTATAGCACTTCATGCTTTTTCATGTTTTACTGCAGTCCACTTCCACTTGACTTTTTGGCTGAGGATCTGATCATGTGCGGTGCTGAATACCGCCTGGCACTTGCACACTGAACTCAGTTCCCACCATCTCCCAATGGAAACTGAACACATTCAGACATTCCCTCAGGAAGCTCTAAGCATGTTGTAGAACTGGGACCTTCATTTGCAGCTGTGGAGTTTCAAAGCAATGCACTCCCATCCTGCTACATGTTAATGATATTTTTGCAGGGGCCTCATGGACACAACTATAAAAAACGTATCCCAAAGACATCAAAGAGATAGCTGAATCAGCCGCACATCCAGGCTTTCAACAATTCAAAGAGGAAAAGAACCACAGCCGTGGCACACTGTTATTTTTTCTGATTAAAGCTTTGCAGAGATGGGAGCTGAAGTGTCTGCCCTGTTTCTCCATGAGATAGAAACTTTCTCACCTTAGAACCACATCAGAAAAGCTGTAGGGAAGCAGAAGTCAGAATGCATGAATTCTGCAGCTAAACTGAAGGAGCTGGCTCTGGACAACATCTCTAGCAGTGGTAGCAAGGGTAGGAGTTCTTGCATAGACAGGCTCCCAGATGTCATAACAACTATGCCTTGTGACCCTGCTGTGAACAGATCTAGATGGCATGATGGTCAACACACTGGTGGCCGCAGGTCTTTACAACTGCTCCCATTGTTGCTAGCTCCTAATGGAGCAGCACAAGTGCCAGCAGTGGTAGGGAGTTTTAGCAATAAAAGGTCAGTGAAGAAAAAGCTATAATGTGACGAAAGGAAAGGAATGGGAGGAAACAGGATCTGACCCAAATAATATATTAATAATATAATAATTATTGTTTCTAGTTCTTTTCCAGGACTTTACATCCATGGGTCTCAAAGTACTTCACAGAGGGAAAATCTCAGACACAGAGAGATGAAGTGAATTGCCCAAATTCACCCCAAAATCTTGTGGGAGCCACAAAGAGAATTTAGGTCTCCCAGGTCCGAGCCCCATCCTCAAGCTGCATTACCTCTGCACTGAGCTTATCTCAGGTTTATTTACCCACATTTCACCAAACCACCAGTGATTCAAAATTCATTGCACACAATGTCACCTTAAGGCTAGAAGGGCTCAGTGTCATCAGGACTGACCTTCCCCTCCATGTTGCATGCCACAGAACCATGAACGTTCACTTTTTTACAAGACCTATTATCTCTCCATGAGTTACTGAAGTCCTCAAGTGTTGATTTAAGAGACACAAAATTCACCATTGACTCTAGCTCAAACCAGCTAAGCCTGGTCTACACTACAGCAGAAGGTCAAATTAAGATATACAACTTCAGCTACATTAATTTACGTAGCTGGAGTCGATGTAATTTAAATCAAGTTTTTGCACTATCCACAGAGTGGGAGGCCAATGGGAACAAATGCTCCTGGTGGCTTCCCTTTCTCCTCGTGAGGAACAGAAATACTGGCGCCGATGGTGTTGCCCTCTATGTTTGATTTAGTGTGTCTTCACTAGACCCACTAAATCGATCCATGGAAGATCGACCATGGCAGCATCAATCTTTCACATCGTGAAGATGTGGCCCTAGTGATTACAATGAGAATAATTAAGGAGAAAAACTTACTTCAGGTCTGAAATACAAGGTGCAGACTAAAAATGAGTGCCCTTGGCAGGGAAAGGAAAAGGATGGACAATGTATACAAAGGACTCAACCTCTCATATTAAAGTTTAGTTTGTAACATAACTCACAGGATTGTCTTAAATTTCCCCTGATGACACCACTCATTTTCTGAGAGAAACATAATGTGCCTATGTCTGGGTGTGACTAAACCCATGAAAAATGGCCAGGGTGCCAGAGCGTCATTCAAAAATGACACTGCCCAACGTTGCCTGCATTTTTTTCTGGCAGAAAGCAAATCATCGTAGCTGGCTCTCCTGGTTAAATGCAAGGTTAGATAAATACTTGACTCAACTACTTCTTTCAGTAAGAACAGGATTAAGCAGGGTGGCCTGTTCTTATGCTGACAGCTCAAAATGATTCCAAATTGATTTTATCTTGAAGTAAAGATTAGCCTCTTCTATTTTGGATGAATTAAAACAAGGGGCAGGTTCACCATTATTTATGCTCAGAAGGTCATCAGGAAGGAGCATGAGGACCAAATGCCTACAGCTTCCCTTTAGTCTGGGAGCCTACCTAGGCCAAAAAAGCTTTGAGCTCTGGCTGTCCAAAGGATGTAGCCAGAGAATGCAATGACTCCACACATGCCAGTGCAGCATCAACTGGCATGATTCTTATGGAGACCCTGGCAGAAATTAAAGTAGCTCTTCCATAATGCAGCCCCCAGGACAGCATGGTGGCAATAGTATTACATGAAGTCTTTCTTTTTTCCTTTCAGACAGTCCTTCTCACTCTGACCATCCATTTTCTAGCTGTGTATAAGGGAGCATAAATCACTTGTTGAAGTTACTCCTAGATTAGACAACATAGCTCTTTCGGAAAAAGGCGTGTGTTGATGGGGAAGAGGGAGTTCTTTCAAAAGAACAGGAAAAACACAGGTGCCCTAGTGGCCACTCCGTCCATAGTAATGACAGCTAAAATGCAAGATAGTGTCAATTCAGTGTGGACGCTCTCTTTCGAAAAAGCAGATTGCTTTTTCAATGCGCTTTTGCAGTGTGGGTGCTCTTTTTCGGAAGAAGATTTTTCTGGAAGATCTCTTCCGGAAAAGCTTCTTCCAAAAGAACCCTGTAGTCTAGACATAGTCCAGGTGTCTACAGTACCAATGTGATTCTATTGAAATATGGAGCATGGAGCTGTATGTTGCAGGTCACTTTGGTATTGTTTGGAGAACACTGGGAGATTTGCACATTTCCCTGGTTTGTATGGCTGGATTTGGCATCGTAGCCTCAACTTATATGGGAATTGTTTAGACTTCAGTCAATGAGAATTCCAATAATGGAAATACCACAGAATGAGGATGAGTTCAAGTGTAAAAATGACTATCCATGATGGAAAACATTCCCATAAAAATAGAAGAGGCAACACTCTTCTTCCTCCCTGCATCTACCTCAGATTCATTGTTAGAAAAGATTAATATCCTTGGCTGTTATTTTAAGAGCTCAGACACATCACATAGTCCAAGTGCCAACTGCTGAACTCACTGGAGCCATAAGAAAGGCTGGGTGATAAACAGCTTTGAAGAATGAAACATCAAACCAGCTCAATTTGAATTGAAGAAGCATCCTAAACCTAAACCAAATGCTTGGCTAAGTGAATTATACAAGGGATTGCTACAACCCTCTTCATTTCTTACATAATGGGAGGAAAGCAAGCACCTATCTCTTCTATTTGCTTTCAAGTTCTCCACACCTTTGCAGATTTCATAGATTGTAAGGCCATCTAGTTTGGTGATTAGCTACTTAGATATTAGCCTTGTTTTCCAATTTATTTGTAACTGTTTATTTTCTGCCTGCCTGTTGTGTCATCTACCTAGCTTAGGGCACAATCCCGTCAGCTGGATATTCAGGATTTCACTCTACCGCATATTTGCTGGTGCTTTGCTAGGCCCAGTTTTAAATGATGCAGATGATGTGACTGCCACCATTTACCTAGGTGCTGACTTCAGAAAATGTCACTGATGCAACAGTCTGAGATCTCTTTAAGGCCACGTCTATACTTACTATGCCAGAGATCAAACTTCTGGTATTTGATTTAGTGTGTCTTTAAGGACACACTAAATCAAATGCTGAGGGTACCTCTGGTTGATGCTGGTACTCCTCAATTCATGAGGAGTAAGGGAAGTCAATAGCAGCATTTGCTCCTGTCGACCTGAAGACGGCACCAAGCTTGGCTTAAGGTATGTCGACTCCAGTTATGTTATTTATGTCACTGGAGTTGTGTATCTTAAGCCAACCTTCCAGGTCTAATATAGACCTGGCCTAAGAAAAACAGAATCACCAACTCTTAAACCACTGCATACAGTTTGTGGGATCAGCACTTTGTTCTCCTGGCTCGGTTACTGCTCTGGTTTACACTAGAGAGTTATTTCAAAATCACCCCCCCCCCTTATTTTGAAATAATAAGTGGAGTGTCCACACTACCAATCCCGTTATTTTGAAATAATAGGCTGGTTATTTTGAAATCTGTACTCTTGCTTTCCTTGGGGAACAAGTTTATTTCAAAATAGTTCTTTTGGGAGTTATTATTTTGAAATTAGTTATTTCAAAATATTGTCTTATGTAGACATGCCCAATCAGAGCCAATGGGAAGGAGAGGTGTCACACAGAGAAAGAGAAGAAAACATGACTAACTTTTCATAAAAGGGCAGGGCACTCATTAGTGCACACAAGGCAGCTGAACATACAGGTGCTTGCTAATGTTACATTTTCATGTAAGCAATTGCTAGCTTTGTCATGGGGTTGTTATGCAGTCACGGATGAGTGGAGATCGGCTTGAGGAAGTGCAGTTGTAGGGGAAGCTTTTTAAGATGCAGCTGCACAGTGCAAATATATTTGCAAGTTTCTGATTAACACCTTGTAGGGGGCTCTGCCCCCGCGATAGTCCGAGGAGGTCCCCACAGGTGGGATCAATGCCCCTTTTCTAAAGGGGCGTGTGGTCCCTGAAATACAATTCCCTCCTTTTACAGTAAATACGGCCACATGGGCCTGGTCCCAAAGTCCTGTTCCCTCGCTTCAGAGTAAATACAGTACAAACGCCTAGCCAAAAGTACTGTCCCCTCTCTCAGGGGGAATACGGCCCAGTAGGCCTAGTCCAAGAAACACTGTTCCCTCTTTTAGAGTATATATGGCCCTACAGGCCTAGTCCAGAAAGCTCTGTGGTCTCTCTCTGGAAGACCCCCGCCTCTGGTGAGTCTCCCCTGGCTGTCAGGGAGGCGAGTGTTGTGGGGCAGAGAGGTAGGGGGACCTGGGCCCTCCCGCTCCACCGGGTCCCAACCCAGGGCCCCGCTGGCAGTGGACGCTTCCACTGCCTGCTCAGCGGGGTGTCCCGCTGAAACGCGCTCAGCTCCCGGAGGGACAAACCTCCGCCCTGGGCCGCTTCCCACCGTCCCTGGTGTCGGGGCGGCGGCGGCGGCGGCGGCTGCCCGGGTTGCGGCTCCTGGGGCTGCTGCGACGGGGAATGTTCAGGAGCTCCGGCGTGAGCTCTTTCCCTGCTGGCGGTCCCTCCAGACTGAGCTGCTCCCCTGGCTTTTCTACAGCTCCAGCAGTTGGAGCATGCCCAGTCTGAGAAGAAGGGCGGGACTTCCTTTGCCCACAGAGTCTTAGCTCCCTCCCCCCGCTCCCCCCCGCTGCAGTGCAGGGCATATCCGCCCCATCACACACTATATAATGGCAGTCACATACATCTTAGGGATATAAACTCCCACTGAACAGGTAACCGGGTTAAATGACTGAAATGATATTGTTTAACCTGTTAACCACTGGAGGGCTGGTGCAGAGCAGCCAGGGCTGCAGTCCCACTGCCTCTGTGGTGCAGGGGTCTTGCTTGCTAGACGCAGCAGGGGCTGCTCTGGCCCGGCCCGCCACGGCCAGTGTCCTGCCGGCTTGCCACTAGCAGGAGGCTCCTCCAGCCCAGCCTGACACAGCCAGGGTCCTGCTGGCCGTCCTGCCACAGGTGGAAGCTGCTCCAGGCTGGGCTGCGATGGCCAGAGTCCTGTTGGCTGGTCCATTGCAGGCAGGGGCTGCTTCAGGCTGGGCCGCTGCAGCTGGGGTCCTGCCAGCCAGCCCTCCATGGCTGGCCATCCACCGGGGTTTGGAGAGGTCCAGTTGACCGGTTACCGGGTAAGCATTTCAGGAAGCCTAATGCTTACTGGGTAACCAGTTAACCTTCTACATCCTCAATATATCTAATGCAGATCATTTTAGTGGAACCCAAGCGAGTTGCTAAGCTCTGAGGACAGGCCTGTTCACTCAGTTTAAAACCACATTCTTGGCAATGATGGGAAACTCATCTTAACCAGGAGCTTGAATTTGACTTAAACCTTTCTTTAAAAATAGAAATGCAATCTGTATGTTTGCACTTCGCTGTCAGAAACTTTCTTGCTCTGCAGACTGACTCTTTAAAAATGAACATGTTGTGATTCCACCATGAAAAGTCTTGAGATAATTGTTACAGCTATAGTCCTGGGGCTGAAGAACGGTGGTTCCAAAATGTTTTTATAGACTACAAATTGGATGCTTTTCATACAGGTTATCTAATTTAATTAAAAATTCCCCTCTGGCAATCCTTTCATTCCCTTGAAGTTACTGGAGTTTTGTCATCTTTGAGTTGCGAGCAGTTTCACACTGTCATTGTGTCAAATTTTATGTCCATAGAAATAGTTTTTCAATAGTTCTTTCACATAACACAAAATTTTATCTGCAAGGGTTTATTTCAGATTGGAATGAAAAGTAAGAGAGATCAACTTTATGTAAAGGAAGCTATGTCTATAACATAGAAAAGAAACCACTCTATATCTATCTATTAACTAATATAATTAACAGCCATTATTGGCCATAGAGGCACAACTGTAGAACACAAAAAGATGACATTTATTTTCAAAGAGCTGTTTGCCATTTTCCAGCAGTATTTTTCTGTTTGCATCAATCTTTCCTGAATCACACACAATAAATAAATACATTAATTAAATTAAAAAGATTACAGCAACAATGTGCTTTGTAGGGTGTTAATGAAACACTAAAATAAATCCTTATATAGAATAAGCCTCATATAAAAATTGCCCCAGCCATGGCACAATTTGTAATCTATATCTTCCCACAAATAAGTGAACTCTCAGATGTTTAACATTTCAATACTCTGGCATTTTAAAACTATCTTACAATACGCCCCTTAGCATTAGTATTAGAAAATTTGTTTCGACCACTGGACTTGACAGTGAATGTATTTCACATGAGTAGTGATTAAACGGAATAATATTTTAAGACACATTTTTTTTTGGTGAGGCTCAGACAAAAAAGTGATCCTCTCTCAACTGCTTTATATATGCAGCCCACAGAGAACATGTAAGTTCTTGTACCTTATTGCCAAGGCATTTGTTGATGTTTTTACACAACAAAAAAAAAAAAGAAAGAAGAGGATTTAGAATGTAAGTATCTCATAAGAAAGGCCTGGTTTGTTTGCATTTTAAGCCTCAGGCAATAGCTCTAGGGGACAGGATATTAAACCGAAAGTGCATCAGCTGCATTTATTTGAATGAATTTCCTTGTTAGATATTTTCTTAAAGAAACCATTAGGTCTGAACAGCAAATAGTAACAATGATTGTACATTGCCCTGCATAGCCTCTCACATGTTCTATTCTGCTACAAGCCATGCTTTAATTAAGTGCCAAAAAACTTAGGAATATTTGAATTGATTTGGATAAAATTAGATCTTTATCCCCAAATCATTAGGAGATACAAACTAACAACTATAGAAGACAAAAACCAAGATGTCAAAGCATAAAACTTTTGCTGAACAGCCAGGAAAGAGAGCAAAGGAGCATGGGGCGAGGGAAAGACTTTCATAAGAGGTTTTTTTTCCCTTCTATTATCTGTGGAATTCCTTCAGTAAGGGTACGTCTACACTGTGGGCTAAAGTCGAATTAAGCGATGCAACTTCAGCTATGTCAATTTTGTAGCTTAAGTCAAAATAGCTTAACTCAGCTTTAGGTGCTGTCTACATTTCAAGAAGTTGAAGGAAAAACACTCTTCCTTTGACTTCCTTTACTCCTCATGAAATGAGGGCTACCATGAGTCAGAGTAAGAAGTCCTCCAACTTGACATTATTTCGAAATAAAGACTTGTAGTGTAGATGTGCACTATGTTATTTCAGAATAACGCTGCTGTGTAGATGTACCCTAACAGTGACAAAAATGAGAAACGAGATATCATTCTTGTGATTCACAAGTCATATTAAAAAGTAACAATGAAGAAAAAGTCATTTATATAGCATCTAAACCTGGAGACTTCTTTAGGAATTTTTGTGCACTGTATAGACAGAGCGATTAGGATTACCAATTTTGAGGACAAATTTATCAACTGATCTTAAAAAAAAAAACTAGACAACTGCAATCATTCATAGGTACAGCTGTCTGCATCAGCTGAAAATCCAGCCCTGTGACCATCTTGTCAAATGAAACTAATTTTTGCCTGATGTTCGGTAACAAAGAAACCAAAGCTAAACAAATAGATCCTCCTTTCCCCAGTAGCTGAATATATACTTTCTCTACATCTTCTTAAACTTTTTGGGCTCTGGAGCCCTCTCTATGTGTAAAAATTTATGCGGAGCTCCAGCAGTCCACTGATTGTATGTGTTGTACTTATGCGGAGCCCCAGTGGTCCACTGACTGTATGAGTTGTACCTATTGATGGTTCCAGTTTGTCAACCTCGTGGCGCCCCTGGAGATGTCTCACGGAGCCCCAGGGCTCCACGGAGCACAGTTTGAGAAACACTGCTCTACACAGAAAACTTTTACTAGTTATAATAAAAAACTTGATAAATATAATCTCTTGTGTGGACACACTTATTTTAGCAGAAGAATAGATTTTTGTTATTGTATCTTAAACTCCTTTCCAAACAAAATAAGGGGCGTGTCTAGACTACATGGCTCCGTCGATGGAGCCATGTAGATGAGGCAGGACGACAAAGGGACATGAAGCTGCGATTTAAATAATCGCCGCTTCATTTAAATCAAAATGGCCGCCGCGCTGTGTCGATCAGCTGTTTGTCGGCACAGCGCGGCAGACTAGACAGGGATCTGCCAACCCCAGAACCCTTTGTCATCAGATCCTGTAAGCCTCATTTCCCTTTGTCGTCCTGCCTCATCTACATGGCTCCGTCGACAGAGCCATGTAGTCTAGACACACCCAAAGTGATCTGAAAAGACTCTCTGATACTGAAATAAGTATCCAGATAGGGAGTTATACTACTATAACTATAGTATAAATCACACACAGAATTATACTAAAATAAGTTTTCTTGTGTAGATTAGGTCCTGTCTACATGGGCTGAAAGGGGGCTTTTTTTCATCAAGTTAGCTGAACTGAGTTAGTTTGAATCAATTAAAATAATCCTTTAACACCCACAATAGACATGTTAATCTGTAATTTAAAAAAACTAAAAAACAAGTGGTCCTGTAGCACCTTAGAGACTAACAAAAAAAATATGGTATTTTGAGCTTTTATGGGCACAACCCACTTCTTCACATGAGTGGACAAATGGGTTGTGCCCACGAAAGCTCATACCACCATATATATATTTGTTGTTAGTCTCTAAGGTGCTACAGGACCACTTGTTTCATTCCTAAACTAACAAGTTAATAGTAAACTTACAAAACAACAAATGGTCTGGTAACACTTTATAGACTAACAAAACACGTAGATGGTATCATGAGCTTTCGTGGGCACAGCCCACTTCTTCAGATGACCGGAGTTTTGAGTTTAGGATGTGCAGACCCAAAATAAATAGGGGAGAATTGTTTTCTGGGAACACAGGCAGCTTCCATGAGAAGACCTTTGTCTTACAAAATGCTTCAAAGGAATAAAGTTAAGGAACCACTAGCTTTAAAGATGTTGTAGAATTTTTGGAGAGGGGGGAGAATTTCATTTGGACTATATAAGCACAAATTATCATTGTTCTCCTAGTTTGAAATGGATGAGCTTTCCAAACCCAGTCTGAGGTATAATATGTATAAATAATGGGCAACTCTGTCAAATACTTAACTGATGCTGATAAAAATGCTTAGCACAAACTGACCTCTGCACCCACAGCCTCACTCATTTTAACAGGCATCTGCTTGCTTGGAGCTCATTGCAGGATCAGTGTTTCTGCTTGCTGTTTCTGATGTGTTTATTAAATGGTATTTGGCAATATAAATTTTGAATGCCAAAGATCCCAAGTCAGCAGATTCCATTTGTTTATAACCAACATGCTAAGGAGTTACAAAAACACACTCCATACTCCAGTCTCAGCATCTCCTATGACAACCTACCCCAATACATTGCAAACAACAAAGAAAGCAATGAAGGGAAAAACAGAGGTATGTGCCAGTTCCCCCCGAAGCAAGGGAACCACATGAATCTCATCCAAATTCAGATTGTTTACTATTTCTTTCCAACACGGCACCAGCCATCAGCATCCAAGTAAGGCAGAATTCAGCCACATGAGATCAAAACAAGGAAGACACCGAAAACATTAAAAGAACAAAACACAGGATTTCCTCCAAGTTCTTAATAATGGGCAGGAGAGCAAACAAGCCAATCTCAGTACAAATCTTACAAGTGGGAGAAGCTTGCACATGTCAAAATAGGTCTGATTTTAACAGACATGCACTCCAAACTAAAGAGAAGTGAACTGTGGATCTCATTTGCACTGGAGTAAATCCATTGAAATGAATGGAACTGTTCAAGTTTCAGACCAGATTAGCTGAGTTTAGAATCAGCCTGTGGTTTTCATTGCAAAAGATGCTGGAGGAGAGTGAGGAACTGCATGAAGACAAGTTTGGGGGGATTCTTTGATTTACAATAAATACAAAGCAATAAGGTATAATGATACTATCACTGGAGCTGGCCAAACAACTTGCTGTAAGACGTGGAACAAATTTTCTCATTTTTTCCCTTAGAAAATAATCTACTAAAATAATCTACTATATATCTAAGAGTTTGTCTGTCCGGGTACATTTACACTGTGCAGCTATTTTGGGATACCAGAAATATATCAAAATATTTTTCTAAATAACTAGCGTGCCATTTTGACATCCCTGTAGCCCTTGTTCCACGAGGGTTAAGGGATGTCTTGAAATAGTGTGTTATTTTGAAATTTGGTGCTGTGTAGATGCATCAGATTTCAAAATAAGCTATTTTGAAATAGAATTCAAGTAAGTTAGTAGTGCAAATTGTGTATCTTATTTCAAGTTTAGGGTGCTGTGTAGATGCACCCTCTGAGAGTGAGTGAGTCTGTCTGTCCATCTGTTTGTTCAAGAACTCCTTCTAAACAGTAAGAACTAAGACCCCCAAATTTGGTATGCAGCTTCCTCTTATTGTAACTTAAAGGAAAGCAAGGTTTTGGTTGTGCCAACACAATGGGATGTGCCTGGAATGTGATTGTTTCTCACAACACAGAAAGGGAGGGGGGCTGCTAGCAGGGTTAGTTATACAGGTTGCACCTCCCTTAACTGGGACTCTCTCCTCCGGCAACATCTGTGGTCCGGAATGACCACAGATGCTCCTGGATGAGAGAACCCTGGAACAGGGGAACCAGTAGCTGGGAGCCCCGCGAGTTGGGGGGGGAGGCAGCAACCAGGGCAGTGGTGGAGCGTTATCTGAGCTGCTTGCCGCCTGGCAGCAGGGCTGGGAGGGGTGGCCCAGGAGGGGAAGCCTGGCTGGGGCTGCGTCAGCCCAGGCAGCAGCGGGGCTGTAATATACTGGGAAGCAGCAGCAGGTCCACAGCTGACTGCGCAGCAGCGGCAGCATGATTGGGGCTGCCTGTCTCCCAGCAGCAGGGCTGAGGCTGCAGCTGCAGCATCCTGGGAGAGGGAAGTCAGGTCGGGCCGTGACAGCCTGACAGAAGCAGCACAGCTGAGGCCACATGCCTCCCGGTAGCAGGGCTGGAGCTGTGGATGCAGCAGTCCAGGAGGAGAAACTTGGTCGTGGCAGCGCAGCAGAAGCAGCACGGCAGGCCGTGTGTCGTCTGGCAGGTAGCAGAGCCAGGGCTGGGGCAGGCTGGACCGAAGGAACCAGCAGTGGGAAGGAGCAGTGGGCTGAAGGATCCGGCTTCAGAAGATCTCCCATTGTCCAGCAAATTTCCTCATCTGGGACCAGTCAGATCCTGAGGGTGCTAGACCAGGGAGGTCCAACCTGTACTGTATAATGACCACAAGGGGCAGGAAAGGGCCAGAGATGGGGACTGGGACAGTTATAACCCCGTTGGGGCAGCAGGGGGCAGAGGTAGAGAAAGGGACAGCTATGTACTATATATTTGAAAGAGTGTGTCTGTTTGTGAGTCTGTCTGTGTCTGTCCCCCAGCTGAGAAACATGCACCCCTTCCCTGGCCATGCCAGCTGCAGCCAGAGTGGCCATGGACATGTGCTTCTCACCTGGCCCCAAGCTGCTATGGTGAGAAAGGGCTGGGGTAGACCTCTCTCTCTCCAGGACAGCAGTCATATTAAACCCCTCATCTCCATCCCCAAACAAGCCTTCCACACCCCAGGCACCCATTAGGGATGGTAGGGAAGGCTTCAGCCCCCACCCCCATTCATACGGGGATATTGCTGACCCAACCAACACTGGTTAAATCTTCTCATCTACTAGATATTTGAGAGAGATTATCTGTTTGATCAAGAACTCCTAAATGGTAAGAGCTAGGACCACCACATTCGATATACAGCTTCCTCATTATCATAACTTAAAACAACATAAGAGTTTGGCTGTGCCAGTAAAAAAAGATGTGCCTGGAATGGGATTGCTTCTCATAAAACCAAACAGAAAAGAAACAAAATAAAAAAATCAAGTGAAGTCATCAAAATTGACACACCTGAGCAAATGTTGAAAGCGACTGAACCGAGATGAGCCAGAAACATAGGATGAACCTAGAATAGGATTGCTTCTCAATAAACCTTACAGAAAAGAAATAAAACTGAGAAATTTGGGGTAATGCTCAGTTTCAGGTTGGAAAACTAGAAGAAAATGTTATTGGAAACCAAATTGACTTTGTTAAAACATAGTGAATGATAAGAGTTTATAGGGATGAAGAAAAAATACACTCAATGGAATTCCCATTTAAAAAAAATGGACAAATGTTAACAATCCCTTTTCTTAAGAAATCTGAAATAAAAATTATCATAAAAATAATACTGTATTTTTGAAAAATACAATCATTTAAATAAAGTATGTACATTTTCCTTTTATTTCCCCCCACCACACACACACACACACACATACACGCACCAAAAAAAATCTTAATTGAGTTAAGGACCTGAGCAATGCTGGGTAAAACTGCTAGTTATCTATCTAAAAAGGATTCCAGAAATGTCACCATATATCGCTTTGAAGCTTCAATATGTCTTTTGAGTCAGTGTGAAGTAATGGGAGCAGTTATAGATACAGCTGGGAGCTTTTTTTGTTCAGATTATTGCCGGGCTGAATCATCACTGATTTTTGTAGCCTGTTACCACCCAATTTTAAAGTTCTCAGCTATTTTGAGTAGGGTCCTAGGTCACTGTGATACCAGAAGCAACTCTACCAAATTACCACCTTTGCTCTATAGGTATTTTGTATGCCAGAATCTTACTGGTTTTATGAAGGGAACTGCACAGATAGGCTACGTCTACACTACAAGTTTTCTTGGCAAAAAATATGCTAATGAGGGACTCATTTGCATGAGTCACAATCTCATTTGCATATTTTCTGTCAATCGGTGTTCGTGCTGGGGTTTTTGTGCAAAAACAAGCAGTATGGACATTTTCTTTTTCCGCAAAAACCCCTTTTCCTGCAAGATCAGTACCGATCTTGGGGGTTTTGTGCAAAAAGAAAACGTCCACAAAAACCCAGCACAAAAACGGATCGGCAGAAAATATGCCAATGAGATGGCGACTCATGCAAATGAGTCCCTCATTAGCATATTTTTTGCCAAGAAAACTTGTAGTGTAGATGTAGCCATAGTGTGCTACCTTTACAAATCAACACAAAACTCCCAACTTAACCTAATCAAAATTAATGCAGCTACTCATATCACATCATAATCATCAAAAACAATAACCCCAAAAAGCTCTTTGAAGCATAGACTGTCCTCTGAGTCAGTGTGAAGCAACCGAAACAGCTAGTTGAGAGCTCTTTTGGTCTAGCATATAAACAGAGTCACACAGTGTTTAAGTTCTCAGCCATTTTTGCCCTTTTAAAAAACCCACATAGCTTTATGAATTATACCTGGACAACAGCACAGTCTTTCAGCTACTAGTTATGGATATATTTCTCCATTATTCGCCTACTAATGCGGCATAGAGGTGGGTTTCCTTTAAAGCACTGTTGTAGGATTATGGGGAGGAAAAGGGATGACAGCACTAGTTTGATATAAACTTTCCAGGGAGCTTAGCACTTCTACACTTCAAAGTAGAGATTGCTTTTAAAATCTTTCAAGAGATCAAAAAATATATAATTCCTAATGAGTCTTTAAAAGGCAAAAATGACAGCCCTGGGTTCTTGAAAGCATTACTCTTCATGTTTGACCAAATTGTCCTTTCCTTAACCCTTTCCTTTTACCATACTTCCCTTTATAAACCAGGCAGGCATCCAACTGATACACAGTTTAATTACGTACAGAACTTAGCCTTATTAATCTACTAGAGTTCTTTGAGGACATCAACAAGCATGTGGCCAAGGAGGATCCCGTGGATATAGTGCACTTAGATTTCCAGAAAGCCTTTGACAAGGTTCCTCATCAGAGGCTCTTAAGCAAAGTAAGCTGTCACAGGATAAGAGAGAAGGTCCTCTCATGGACTGATAACTGGTTAAAGAATAGGAAACAAAGGGTAAGAATAAATGGTCAGTTGTCAGACTGGAGAGAGGTACCTAGTGGATGTCCTGAAGGGGTCTGTAGTGGGTGATCTAAATCAGGGCTACTCAACATGCAGCCCACGGGCCATTTGTTTGCGGCCCGTGGTGCAGTTTGGGTTTACGTGGGGCTCAACATGTGGCCTGCAGGTGGGATCCTTTGAACATGGCCTCCACTGGGAAAACACTCCACAATGGCGAGTCAATATAATGGTCTTCTGTTGATATGCAGTTTAGTAGTAAAATTCCTCAACTGTCATTGCTCATTAAAAGTGCTATCATATGGGTAGAAATTGAGTAAATATTGCATTTTATTAATATCCTCAGAACTGACTTAAATGGGGCCTATATGTTGTGTAGTCTTGCCTTAATCTTTGTATTCATGCCCATCAGTGTGAAATAAGCCATTTGCTTATATTTGCATATATACAGCGGCGGATATAGGGCAGGGCGAGCAGGGCGGCTGCCCTGGGCCCCACGCTTCAATAGGCCCCACACACGCACCCTGTGCACGCTACTTCTGGTCGGCTGCTGCCGAGGCACATGCGCAAAATTGTGCCTCCCTGGGCCCCGCGGCGCAGCCCTGGGCCCCGCAAAATTATCATCCGCCCCTGCATATATATTTGCATGTATATGCAACCACACTTAAGTTGCGGCCCTCGGCATGTGCTGTGAGTACCATTGTGGCCCCCAGGGCTTACAAAGTTGAGTAGCCCTGATCTAAATTATCTGGAAAAGGGGGCAAACAATGAAGTGGTAACACTTGCAGATGATATTAAACTGCTTAAGATAAACTTTAAAAACAACAAATAGTCTGGTGGCACTTTAAAGACTAACAAAACATGTAGATGGCATCATGATCTTTCGTGGGCACAGCCCACTTCTTCAGATGAGTTCTGGACATTGTAGCCAGACATGAACCCCATCTTGTTTCCCCCCCCCCCCCCCGAGAGCAAGAGAAAGGCAGTCAGCCTTTGATGCCCTGGGAACGCAGGGGTGCTGCTTGTCCCTGACTCTAATAAACAGAAACCAGACAGTAAATGGGCTAGCTGACAACCAGGGGACCTCCTGCTGCCCTGATGGCTAGCACCAGTAATTGACACGCCTACACTGTCCCAGGAGAGGAATCTTCGCCCATCACATACTAGAGGTGCCCATTGTCTGCATTTTCCCAGGTGTGAATTATGCTTTGCACCCTTCCTGGGAAACTTGGCATTCAAAGCCATTTTCCCTAATTGGCCACTTGAGACCAGGAAGAAGCCTACGTGACCCAAGGGGTATAAAGAGGGGTTTAGTAGCCCACCCCATTTGAGCTCCAATCATCTATACCTGCTGGCAGGTATTGGTTGCCTCCCGAGATCTGTGGGACGCCCAGCCTCGCCCTACTTCTTCCCGAGGGATTGAGAGAAAGACGCTGGCCACGCCAAGTCTGGAACGCAGGGGTGAGAATATATACTTGCTAGGTGTCTATTTTGCATGCATTTAATAAGAGCTCAGAGAACCAAAAGGGTTTCATGGTACCTGTAAGTGACTTCTTAGTGTAATTTCTGTCCTGTCCTTTGTAGTGGCTGTGTTATCTGTAACACAGTAGTAGCATTTAACAGCTAAGTTTACCCTGTAACAATAAAATAGTAACTGTTTAAGCTGTGACCTGACTCCTTCAGTTGCTGTAACAGAACCAAGCACAATTTTAAAAGAACTCCAGCCGGTCATAAGGGACAGATATAGGGAGAGCTTGAGCATTGGATCGTGTCGCTTCCAGGGGACAGATCCGTTGGGGCATCTCTCAGCCTCCCCAGGCTGCCCGCTGCGAAGGGATCGTGTATCCTAGCAGTCAAAATCTGAGGTGTAATAAGCTCTCCCTGTAAACTTCTTGGGGCGCCCGTCAACCTCCTCCAGGTTGCCCGCTGCTAAGGGACCCCAGTCCTAGCAGTTGAAGTCTCGGGTGTATAATACACACACACCACTCACTGCCCTGACCACCGGCTGACAGAATTGGCGTAGTCGGCAGGATTGTGTTATAGGTTTAAATACAGCAACATGAAGCTAGTCATGGTAAATAATGATTTCAGTAAAGTAGAAAAGAATTTTTGCCCAGGAAGGTTGGGGCAACCCAAATGGAACAGAGAAATGTTAGAAAAGGATTGGGGAAATCCTGAGGAGTTGTGGGTGCAGTTCTGTAAGTATAGAACTGCTTGTAAGTTAAAAAATGGGACAAAGCCTGAGTCTGTGGAAAGGAGCCACTTTCCATTTAGCAAGGAAAACAGGATCAGGCCCAGACAAGCAGGCAGGTAACAGATAGATTGAAGGCCTTGTGGTAGAACTGAGAAAAATGCAGTCAGTACATGTACTGGAAATCTAAATCCTTAAAACAATACTTACAAGAGTAATATCTGAAACAAGGCCAGGTTTTTTTATTTTTTTTTTAGAGATAAGAAAGTGTTTTAAGAAAAAGAAAAACCCACAGAGAATTTAACTCTACAGAGAATGGAGAGAATTGAGCAGTTGTGCAAATGCTAAAATGGTGTAGATAGAAAATTGTGGTTTCTTTGCAGCCATTCTGAAGGAAAAATGGGCCCTTTTTCCAAAGGAATGTCTGTAAATAATCCAGGCAAATTTGACTCAAATCCATACATTTGATTATAGATACTGCTAAAAGAACTGTAAAAGGGAGTTCTATTGGAACTTAACTACCCCAATGAATAAAAAGGGAATGTAATTGTTGTATAGCTATGTAGAAATAGTGTAAGAAAGATTCAGAGAGAATGTATGTGTATGTGTGTAAATATACATATATATAGTGTAAATAAGTGAGGTTTTCAAGGTCCAGTAATCTTGTTTGTAGGTTTAAAACAAATTGGTTTGGTTTACTTTTAGTAAGACCATTTCAGTCCAAGTTGTTTAATGAAAGTACAGGTAAACTGTAAGCATAAAGAAAGAGTTACACCCTATGCAAAGTTTAATGTGGCTAAGTAGTGTTGTAAACAAAGACTGCACATTTTCCTGTGACATGCCAATGTATATTGTAGAAGGGGTAAAAACTGCAAACAAATTAAAATGCTGTGGAGGCTCCAGGAGCCACAACAGGTTGTAATTTCCTTTGTGATGCAAATGCCCTAGCTGGCAGCACAAAGAAGCTTTGCAGGTAATGGCTAAGTTTGATCAGCAAACTACCTGAGATCAGAAAGTTCAAACTGTAGCCCTCCAGAAAGTCAAACATAAAAGTGAGAATCTAAAAGGATTTATGTTTGCACAATGCTAAATGTGAGAACAGATACAAAAGGGGGAGCAACCTTTGGTAACAACAAGACAGAATGTGCTTGTGGGTGTGTAAGAGTAGATGAGTGTAACGTATCATATGCATATGATAAGTATTGATTGATCTATGTATGTTCAATAAATGTGACGTGTTGCCTTATCCCCTGAAAGAAAAAAAAAAGGAGATATTGGTATTGCTATTTTAGTCCCAATAGGAGGTTGGGTATACTAGAAAATGTTTAAATGTAAGCAGTCTTTTAAGAAGGCTCCCAGAGAGAAGACTGAGAAATTGGCATTTGTAAAAGATGTTACCCCTTTTGAGCAAAATCTTGCAAAGGTTCGGGCATAGCCCTTGGTCTGATCAGGTGTTAGCTGCTGTCCATACAATTTCAGACCTAGAAGACAAATTGGCTAACTACTTGTGGATATGTAAACCGTTGCCCCCAATGAAGGGGGAAGCAGCTGCAGCTTGACTTCTATGGAAAACCTGTAATGAGGTGTTCCTCAAATTGACTGAATATAAGATTGCAAATATGAAACTGCAAAAATGTAAAAGCCTCTACTGCAGAAGTGGAGAGGTAGAAATGCATGTCCCTCAGTACCCAGACAGAGCTAGATTCCCTTAAGGATGGGTACTGAGAGTTAAAGCAACTCTCAGATTTTTCAGGAATATGCTTAAGAAAAGGACCAGGAGGTATTAGTGAACAAGGCCACCCTCCTTGCTAAACTGGTAATGGGCAAACTGGCGAATTGATTACATTGGCCCATTACCCTCCACCAGACAGAGAAGGAAATATGTTTTGACTGGAGTAGAGATTGTCTCGGGAATTGGCTTTGCCTACCCGACCCGATTAGCAATGGGGTTGTCAACCATCATGGGACTAAACCACTTAACAGCACTTGTCCCAACACCCCAAGTAATACAATCAGATAAGGACTCCAAATATGCCCCTGGGGATACTGTTGTAGTCAAACACCCCAGCCTGGGCACACATACCTGTGTACTTCAGTCTTATAAAGACAAGGGCATTTGGATTATTGCAAACCCCGACAAGATGCCAATAACTATAACTAAGGCTTGGATTGTATCCAAGACCGGTTGACTTTGTGCTTTCTTTTAGAATCAAACTTGGTTGTGTGGCAGATCCTGATCCGAGCGACAGCATGATGTTTGGACTCGTTGTAACGTTTCTTGTGGCCACAGCAGCCTCCGCCCTGCCCGAGCACCCTCTCAGGAATGCTATTCAGACTATTGCCTCTGCTGCCGATGCCACAGACTGTTGGACGTGCACCCTGTTAAATTCCTCCACAGGACTGGGAGTTGAATTTGTCCCTTTAAACTTGAATGACTGGTGGAACAAGAGCGACGTTTTCAAGTGGGGACCAGCCTGGTTTGATGACAGCAGCTCCAGCAGCTACAAACTTTTAAAAAGACTCTGGGAAAGGAACTTGGGGGGTGGCATGGACAATGGCAACCTACACTATGGGGTCAAACTCTGGAGTATATAACAGGAAGCTCCAGGGAAGTGTACCCCATCTGCTTTGAGAACAAAAGGTACTGGACCCCACCTTGGGTGGTTAGGGGACCAGCAGTGTACCCACATTGTAAGTTTTAATGAGAAGTTAAAAGTCTGGGATGTCTATCCCAGTGCAACCCACCAAAAACCCTTAAGGTGTTGGGGATATAACATCTCCCAAGGTGGCACACCACTATCTAGCAATGTTACCATTATTCCCCTAAACTTCAGCCAATACCCGGAAGGAAAAGCCTGGTACAATCAGTCATTATTCATTATTCCTAACACTGGTCAAATATACAACCCCACACTGGTAACCAGTAACACCCCACTCCCAAACCAGTGTGCTAGGGCAGAGCTTTTTGCAGCGGATCAGGTCCTACAGGACTTGCTGCTTGCCCTGCATTGCACAGCCGCTAATGATAGTCACTGTGCTACCCACCATACCTCAAAGAAAGGACCCACTGGAACAGGGTGGTATAAGGGACCCTACTCCCCTATTCTAAAGGAAGAGCCAGGACTCTTTTTCATTTGCAGGCAGAAAGCCTTCAAGTATCTGCCACTGAATTAAACAGGGCACTGCTCACTGGGGCATGCCGCCCCTGGGGGACTCACTGTACACCCCCACATTATGGCTTCTGGTCTCACTAACCTTGGAAGTTTCCTGCACCGGATGCCAAGAAGAGTCACCCTGAACCCCTTATAGAACGCTCTACAGAGTTTTCACCAGTTCACCCATGCATTCCTGCCCTGGCTTGGAGTAGCTGAGCTGGAGAAGGCATTAGTGAATAGCCTTAGATGCAGTTTTAGCCCAGCAGGGGGGAGTATGTGCGATAATTAACCATTCTTGCTGCTTACAAATTACAAAAGATGCATTCGCTATAAAGGGCACTGTTAAGGTGCTACATGCTGTAACTGAGGATGGAAAAACCTCATGGCTAGATTGGCTAGCCCAACACCTAGGATTTCCGTTAACTCCATTCCTTCACTCTATTGTAAATACTATATTAACCATTTTACTTGTTGTAATTGCTTGTTGCATGCTTCTATGTATTGTTAAGCGTTTGGTGTACACTGCTACCTCCTCTGCATAAGTCCGGTATATGGCTTTGGGAAGCGATTCTAATCAATCCCTTGATCCAAAATTATCTGATCAGACCCTGCCGATAGGGCGATTTTAGCTTCCTCCAAGGAGGGCAAAAAGGTGCTGGCATCACCGCCATCTTGCGTTCTGGGACATAGTGAGGCGTGTCAAGGGGGTGGAATGTAGCCAGACATGAACCCCATCTTGTTCCCCCCCCCCAGAGAGAGAAAGGCAGTCAGCCTTTGATGCCCTGGGAACGCAGGGGTGCTGCTTGTCCCTGACTCTAATAAACAGAAACCAGACAGTAAATGGGCTAGCTGACAACCAGGGGACCTCCTGCTGCCCTGATGGCTAGCACCAGTAATTGACACGCCTACACTGTCCCAGGAGAGGAATCTTCGCCCATCACATACTAGAGGTGCCCATTGTCTGCATTTTCCCAGGTGTGAATTATGCTTTGCACCCTTCCTGGGAAACTTGGCATTCAAAGCCATTTTCCCTAATTGGCCACCTGAGACCAGGAAGAAGCCTACGTGACCCAAGGGGTATAAAGAGGGGTTTAGTAGCCCACCCCATTTGAGCTCCAATCATCTATACCTGCTGGCAGGTATTGGTTGCCTCCCGAGGTCTGTGGGACGCCCAGCCTCGCCCTACTTCTTCCCGAGGGATTGAGAGAAAGACGCTGGCCACGCCAAGTCTGGAACGCAGGGGTGAGAATATATACCTGCTAGGTGTCTATTTTGCATGCATTTAATAAGAGCTCAGAGAACCAAAAGGGTTTCATGGTACCTGTAAGTGACTTCTTAGTGTAATTTCTGTCCTGTCCTTTGTAGTGGCTGTGTTATCTGTAACACAGTAGTAGCATTTAACAGCTAAGTTTACCCTGTAACAATAAAATAGTAATTGTTTAAGCTGTGACCTGACCCCCTCAGTTGCTGTAACAGAACCAAGCACAATTTTAAAAGAACTCCAGCCAGTCATAAGGGACAGATATAGGGAGAGCTTGAGCATTGGATCGTGTCGCTTCCAGGGGACAGATCCGTTGGGGCATCTCTCAGCCTCCACAGGCTGCCCGCTGCGAAGGGATCGTGTATCCTAGCAGTCAAAATCTGAGGTGTAATAAGCTCTCCCTGTAAACTTCTTGGGGCGCCCGTCAACCTCCTCCAGGTTGCCCGCTGCTAAGGGACCCCAGTCCTAGCAGTTGAAGTCTCGGGTGTATAATACACACACACCACTCACTGCCCTGACCACCGGCTGACAGACATCCAACACTATGGTCATCAGAAGAAGTGGGCTGTGCCCACGAAAGCTCATGATACCATCTAAATCAGGGGTGGCCAACCCGTTACAGACAAAGAGCCAAAATAGTGGTGGATAGAGCTCAAAGAGTCAAGGGAAAGAAGTTGTTGAGAAAACAAAACAAAACAAAACAAAAACGCTGCCCCTTTAAGAGCCATGTGTGGCTCAAGTAGGCTTCTGTCGGCCGCAGCATCAGATCTTGCTGCTACAAGAGGTGCCCAGACCAGACAAGGAAAAAAGTTTAGAGCAGGGGAACGCAGAACAGCCACAGATGCGGGAGCTGAACCGCAGGTGCAGGAGCCGCAATTTTTCCTTTAAATAGCCGCTTGCAGCTCACGAGCTGCAGGTTGGCCACCCCTGATCTACATGTTTTGTTAGTCTTTAAAGTGCTACCAGACTATTTGTTGTTTTTTAAATTTATCCTGTACAGACTAAGGATACGTCTAAACTACATCCCTTTTTTGATAAAGGGATGTAAATTGGATGTATCAAAATTGTAAATGAAGCTGGGATTTTGATTTCCCGCACTTCATTTACATAATGGCGTCCGCACCTTTTTTTTCCTGAAAAGAAAAGCCGCTTTTTGGGAAAAAAACCGCGGCCAAGACGGGGATATTTCGACAGAAATGCCCCATTTCGAAAGACCATGTAACCCTCATTTTGGGTTATCAAAAAAGGGATGTAGTTTAGATGTGCCCTAAGTCGGCTACCCGCTGATGCTTAAGATAAGTAAGTCCAAAGCAGACTGTGAAGAATTTTAAAAGGATCTCACAAAACTAGGTGACTGGGCAGCAAAATGGCAAATGAATTTTAATATTGATAAATGCAAAGTAATGAATATTGGAAAACATAATCCCAACTATAGGTACATAATGATGGGGACTAAATTAGCAATTACCACTCAAGAAAGAGATCTTGGAGTCATTGTGGATAGTTCAATGAAAACATTCACTCAGTGTGCAGCGGCAGTCAAAAAAGCAAACAGCATGGTAGGAATAATTTTAAAAGGGATAGAGAATAAGACAGAGAATATCTTATTGCCTCTATATGAATCCAGGGTAGGCCTGCATATTGAATACTGCATGCAGATGTGGTCAACTAGTCTCAAAAAAGATATCTTGGCATTGGAAAAAGTTTAGAAAAGGGCAACAAAAATTATTAGAGGTTTGGAATGGGTGCCATACGAAGAAAGATTAAAAAGACTTTGACTTTTCAGCTTAGAAAAAAGGAGACTAAGGGATAATATGGGTACATCTACACTTGCTCCCTATCTCGAGATAGGGATGCAAATGTAGTGTACTGAAATTGCTAATAAAGCATGGGATTTAAATATCCCACGCTTAATTAGTATAATCGTGTCCAGGCGCCATTTTGAAATCGTTTTATTGAGAAATAAAATGCCCCGTGTAGCAGCATTATTTTGAGAGAAAACTCTTCTCTCGAAATAACTGTTGTTGTACACCCTATGATAACAGTCTATAAAATCATTACTGGTGTGGAGAAAGTGAATAAGGAAAAGTTATTTATTTGTTCTCATAATGTAAGAACTAGGGGTTACCAAATTAAATTAATAGGCATTCATTCCTCGTACCATATAATGGACTCTCGACTTTTTTATAATATAAATTTTGGTCACTTCCAAAATCATGTTTTATTTAAACGGTTTTGTTTCACAATAATTTATACTAAGCTGACTAATATTTTATACACAATTTCTTGCCCTTTCCATCCTGTACAAGTTCCATGACCTCTAACATGTACATGTCACCTGAGCCCCATCTGACATCAAAACATTACTCAAGAAAAATTCCTTCCAACAGCAGGTACATACTGACCTAGATTAAGTTGCCTCAGACGTCAAAGCCCTGAAAAAAGGAAGGTAAAATTGACCTAAATGACTGCAGGCATAAAATCTGACCAAAGGAATTATGTCAGACACTATAAACAGAGAGAAAAGAATGTAGGAAATATGAAGGCTCAAAGGGAACTCAGGCTATTATGATTTTTGTTTTCCTCGGCTAGAATGAATATTCCTAAGCTTATTGGTGTGGAAAGAAAAAGCACGTGTTGTCTGTCACGTTTTTAAATGCAACTTTCAGATGGAATTTTTTTAAAGTATGTATTTTTTTAAAAGAAAACTGTAGGAATTACTCGATATGATTCTGTGATCTTTATTATCTACTTTCTGCATCCTGAAAGCTCAAAACGATGGGCTTTATATATTCTATCAGAAAAGGCTAGCCTGATCCTGATGTTTGCATGTAGAACTCCCTTTGACATGGAGGTGAGTCCTGGGCATGGAACAGGGATTGAATGACCATGGGTATGATCTAATAATTATTAGACTACAGCCTACTGAAGTAAATGGAAAGACTCTGACAAAGTTTCTCTACATGCCCTTGTGAAAGTAATTAGCAGTTTGGGCATCTGTGAAATGGATACAGCACTACTGACCTGTCTCTCAGTGGTTTTGTGAGGCTTAGTAAATGGTCACAAATCACTCAGCGATCATATATAAGAGCAAATAGAGCAATTCTGACATGTATTAGTACATGTTATCTGCTTTTCACAGAGGCTACATCTAGACTGCAAGCCTCTTTCGAAAGAGGCTTTGTCAAAAGATATTTTCGAAAAAGCCTCTTTCGAAAAAGAGCGTCTAGACTACAACCAATACTTTCGAAAAAGCAAGCCACTTTTTCGAAAGAGAACGCCCAGGCAGTCTGGATGCTCTCTTTCAAAAAAGCACACTGTGCATTATATAGCACCTTTTTTCGAAACAGCACTTTCGAAAAAAGGCGTTATTCCTCTTAAAAAGAGGTTTTTGCGCGGTCGAAAAAACTGCTGTGCTCTTTCAATTTACTTTCGAAAGAACGCAGCAGCAGTTTAGACGCAGGGGAAGTTTTTTCAAAAAAAGGTCACTTTTTTTGAAAAAACCCTGTAGTCTAGACACACCCAGAGGGGATTGTGTCATGTCTATTTTGTGAGGACATCTAATATTTCAGGACAGAAGATCAATGAGTACTCTGTGCACACTAGTACCAGTTAGTGTTAGGATTTCTATCATATGATTTGTGGAAAGCTAAACATCAACTGCTTACTTTATATGTAAGAGCCAATTGGAAAAAAAATTCCAGCTAAGCTTATGGCAAAGCAAAATGAGACTCTGTTGTCTTCTTTTTTCTGTATTTTGGATGCAAATGAAGCTGTACATTTATTAGCTATATACAGTACCATTTTACAGGGAGAGCAGCCTTCTAAAAATCTGTTCTGTTTTGTAGCATTAGCTGCCTCTGCCAAATGTTCAAACTTTAGTGACTAAAATTAGGCTCCTATTTAAGCACTGACATAAATGACTTGATTTTAAGAGGTGCAGGTCATCGAAGTCACTGAGAGCTGCAAATGCTCAGCACCTCTGAGAATTAGCTCTGGTATTTCAGTATTACAGGATTACAGGAGTGTGGATTTCACCCTGAGCCCAGACAGGAGGGCTTCTCACGGTAACATTGCTGCTGCCTTTCAGAGAGGTGCAGTACTGACGTCAACAGGAGAAACTGTCCCATTGGCACAAGTACAGTCCTCAATAAGTGCTACAGTGGTGCTGCTACGGCACTGTAAGCACAGACAAGTTCTTAGTCCCATGAAAGTGTTGGTGCGCTGCCTGCTTACAAAAGCCTGCACACCACTAGGCTCCTCCTGTCCTGTGAAATCTCTTCTTTTTTACAAGCAGGTAAATTATTTATTTCCCCTGTGCTGGAGATTCTGAATTGGTCTTGAGAAAGGTGAGCGCTTTCTTCTGCTCTGTTGTGGCCTTAGAGCACAAAAAAACCAGCAACATAATGGTGGTTCTACATTAATAAAGCAAAAGTCCAGGGTAGGGGGTTCCTGCAGTGTATGTATTCTGGCTCCATAATGAGAAAGACCCTTGACATCCATGTGAAATCCTCTCGAAAACAGAACTGCTACAATAGTGTAAGTGTGATGAAGGAAAAGGTTTGCAAAAGCTAAAACTTGTGAATTTTAGCACAATTATTTATCCAGTACATCACACTGGACACTCATTATTTGCTACTCACCTGTTTCTATCGCTTACTCATGGGGCAGGATGCTCTCATTTCACTGCCTGTAAATTATGACTGCTCAAGCAAGGAAACTGTAAACAACCTTCCAAATATTGCCATTCCTTCTCATGCAGGAAGGGGCTATTCAGTGAGAGTAACCATACCCAAATCTAGCCAGACCAAAAATTATTTGTCCAAATTATACATAGTTTGGAATAATGAAGCCCATTCTAGAAGCATTATAATCAGGCTACAAAAAGGTGTTGAAACTATAACTGGGCAGGAAACGTTGAGGTGTTGAACATTTTCCTATTTCACACGGGGTCAGAAATAAGTTGGTTCAATTTCTTTTGTGAAAAATGAGTGGGCGTGGGGAGAAAGAGAGAGACAAGCCTCAGGATAGCCTGGTGGTCAGGATACTGTCCCTGGGAAGTGACAGATTATTTATATAGGGCACATTTTGATTTTTTGACAGCCATCCTAATGGGAATTCTGTATAAGCAGGGATTCTAGAACAATTTGTATAGCGGGTGTGCCATTGAACCAAAATGTAAATCTACTATATATATTTGAGAGAGTTTGTCTGTCTATCCATCTGTTTGTTCAAGAACTCCTCCTAAACAGTAAGAGCTAGCTAGGATCACCAAATTCAGCATGCAGCTTCCTCTTATACTAACTTAAAGCAAGGTCAGGGTTTGGTGTGCCTGGAAAATGGGATGTACCAGGAATGGGACTGCGTCTCATAAAACCATATAGAAAAGAGACAAAAATCACAAGGCAGGTGAAAGGGACTATCTGGGGGTGCTGCCCTAGACGTGAGCCTCCCATTCTCCAGGCACCATGGGGGGGGGGGGGAAATGAAGCTCCCACCCCTGCCTTTTGTACTGGAACATTGCTGGCTGCTCCCCCTCATCAGGGAGCCAGAAGAAAGTGCACAATTTGCTGCATTCCTTACTCTGTCTAGGGAGCACAGAGCGAACACCAGCCTGGACCTGCCCCAGCCAAGGGACATGCAGCCCTCCACTGGTTGTGCCTGCTGGATCTGCAGTGGCTCTGGACAGGCTCATCTCACTTCTCCCCAAGCTGCTGTGGTGAGAAATAGCCTGCGCACTACCCCTTCTCCTCAGCCCTTCTACCCCTTCTCCTCAGCCCTACCCCAGAACAATGATTTACATGAAGCACGTGAATTTTCATTTTATTTGCCAAAAAATAAAAACTGAGTTTAGGACCCAAGCAACGCCAGGTAAATCTTCTAGTGCTGTATATAATGGAAACCACTTCAACTTAGGAAGTGTGGCAGCAGCCCTAGTATCCTTAGTTTAAAGATATGTTTACTCAGAATTCACATCTAAATTCGAGATGTTTCGGTGTAAAATTTCCAAACCCGGCTCCCAGCGCATACCAGCTTCCACCTGCTACCCTGAACTGCCCCCAGCCACGCATACCAGGAGCCTACGTGTAACCATGAATGTTACACAGTAACTGCGTACATGGTTACACTTTCACATCCCCAGTTCAACCCTGGAAATATTATGCACCAAGCTTCTTAAACAAATTTAAGTAAAACGTAGGGGAAATCATTTTTCCAAAGGAGATTTAATGAACATGGACAGTCATTTGTATAATCTGAGTTATGTGATGTCACTAAGACTTTTCTACTTGGTAAAATTAAATGAAAGTGTTTTGACAGCTTTCACTAAAGGGATGCTATTTAATATAGAACAGTTTGTAAAACAGTATCTGGGCCGGCAAATACCATTTGTTTTAGTCATGACGACTGTCAATTCCGGGGTGGAAAAAAAATAAAACTCTCTACTTTCTATTTACACCAACTCAGGAAGGGGAAAAACAGAACAAAATAATCCTACAATTCAATTTTATGTAGAGGCAAAATGTTGTTTAGACATTAATTTCCATAAGTGGCATAGACTGAAATCCTGAAAAAAAGGAGTTTTGTACTAGAGAGACTGGAAAGTGATATTAAATGCCAAGATCCAAACACCGCTGAATTTTTGGATGTTTGGATCCCAAGTTTGCATTTCAGGCCTGTTACATTTCTCTGTACACAATGAACTATCTAGCAGTTGTCAGTCCAAAAGACTTACTTTAGAATTGGCAAGGCAAAAATAAGAAATAACAAAACTCAAAGTCTCCACTTGAATATGACACTGTTGGGTGTGGTGGACTCCACACATTTCCTTTTCCTTCTGACTGGAGGTTTCTTTGGATAGACAGTCACCTCCCCACGATTAATAATCAAGTCCAAATGATAGCTATAATGAAAGTAATGCATGCTTTAGAAAAAATGAGAGGGACAACATGAGACAGTAAAGCATTTACTCACCCTTGTCTAGTCAGAGACTCACCATAGAACAAGCTAGGGCTGTAGTTTTCAAATTTTTTTCCTCATGACCCAGTTGAAGAAAACTGTTGATGCCTGCAACCCAATATAATTTGACTAGAGTGTAGGCTCCAGTGTGGGGCTGAGGATGAGAGCTTTTGCTGTAGGAGGGGCTCTGGCTTTGGGCAAGGGTCAGAGCTGGGGCAGGAGCGTCTTATCTTTATCAGCTCCGGGTCAGTGGTGCAGTAGAGGTACTAAATTAGGCTTCCTGCCTGTCCCAGCACCGCAGACCATTCTGCACCACAGAAGCAGCCAGCAGCAGGCTCCCAGCCAATGGAAGTGCAGAACTAGTGTTCAGGGTAGGGGCAGTGCGTGGAGCCCTCTCCCCTTAGGAGCCTGGCATATTGCTGGCAATTTCTGGGGCACAGCTCAGTCTATGGAGCCTGCCTTAGCACCCCTACTGGTCACCCTGCAGCAATGAGACACAGCCTGACATTCTATGACCCAGGACAGGGTCATGACCTGTAGTTTGAAAATCACTGGGCTAGGACACTTAGAAAGAGAAGAGATCATGAGTCAATGTTTGTTCTCTTTGCCAAGTCCACAGCTGCTCTTTCATACCCCTAATCTTCTTCCCAGGTTCTTCTAACAATCCATGTGTTTCTTCCTTCCTTCCATGAAAAGCCTCTCTTTCATAGGTAAAACCAAAGTCTAAGATTTTCAAAGACACTTAGGGGATTTAGACACATAATTCACATTAATTTAATTGCCAATTTGCATGGCAAAATTCATTTCTTGGAAAATGTTATTTCCCTCAGCAACATTTGAATGCAAGTATTTCTGATTTTTGTTAAAAAATGAAAACATGAAGCTGAACATGTTTGACCTCAAACTGCAGAAAGCTAAACGTATTTTGATTTTCATCTCAAAGAAGAATTTAAAAAAAAATCAGGAAAAACAGTTTCCACAAAAACATTCATTTAGTTAAAACCCAACATTCTCTGCCAAAAAAAAGTTCTGGTGGTAAATTTTTGTTTAGCCCATTCTTTCAGGGAGACTTAAAATCTCAGCCTAGTCCTTTCTTCTTTCCTAAGGTCTTCTGCCTTTCTGACCCACAGAGCAGAGGCACCTTTGCTTCTTCTACCCAAGGAAGCTTCTTGTCCTGAAAACTTCAAATTTTTGCCTCCATTAATATGATTGGAAATGTTATGGGGATAAGAGTACATAAAGACGGAGAATTCTCAACTGGGCACATGTATTTGCCACAATGCCACATTGGCATCCAGTCAAGCTAAAGAATCATTTTGTTTTTTTCTGAAAACTTCTATACAGAACATTAAAGTGACATTAAAAAGGAAAAGGCTTAAGGTAAAATACTGCCAAAAGAACACATGCAATAGCAACATTTCTGAGCCATCAGGTGATGACAACACAGTATTCAAAAATGTTAATAACTTCAGGCTTGTTTCATTAGACTCCAGTTACATCTTACAGAATTTGGGGGGAGGAGAGCTGGGGGAAGGAATACCAGTAAGTAAAGATCAGAAAAAGTATAAATTTGTCATTGGGAGCAACTCATCAACTTCAAAGCATCTTAAATCTCTTAAAAGGATTTACATTTGAGCTGAAGGGAATCTAGGTAATAGGCAGCTCTGAGAGATGTAGCCTCTAGCACAGTTTTCACATATCACACAGCTAGAGAAACAAACCCTATTGAGTTTCACTTGATGATTTATTATCTCTGCAACATTTCATGCTTCTCATTGTCTCGAGCACCCATGGCACACTTGGTGAAATCTCTAAAATGGTACAACTGAGAGGCAGCATCTCAGGGAAATCACATTTTGCATTGCGAAAGCCACATCCATAGCTCTCTACAAACACTAATGAATTAAGTCACACCAATCTACCTCAGTGGGGCTTCATTGCCACTTTACAGGCACAGAGTAGTTAGCAAATAGATCCAGTTCACACAGCCTCCATGCAGAGACTGGAGTAGAATCAAGGACAACAAAGTGCATGTGCTTAACTTTAAATACACACAGAGGTGCTTCCTTAAGGGAATCAGGGCCAAGATCTCCTTAACTTTCAGTCCTAAACTATTGATTAATGTTATCAGTCTCACAAATGAGAACAATCTGAGCAATCACTTAAGAGCTCTATTACTTAGTACTAGGAAAAGATAGTCAAGAGGGTCCCAAAATCCTGGGTCCAGATATACTCAAATGTTAAAGTATGTTCAGAATGCCAAACACTGGTCTGGATCAACATTTTGGAAATCATCCATTTCATTATTACAATTTTAATAAAGCCAAACCAAAACTTCAGAACACAGGTCCTGGGTTTTAAACACTGACATTCATATTTGTGGCGAGGAGTCCTGTGGCACCTTATAGACTAACCGAAGTGTTGGAGCATAAGCTTTCGTGGGCAAAGACCCACTTCGTCAGATGCATGTAGTGGAAATTTCCAGAGGCAGGTATAAATATGCAGGCCAGAATCAGGCTAGAGATGACGAGGTGGATCTAATCAGGGAAGATCTAATATACAAAAACCTGTAGGGGAACACTTCAATCTCCCTGGACACACTATTGCAGATCTAAAGGTAGCCATCTTGCAGCAAAAATACTTCAGGACTAGACTTCAAAGAGAAACTGCTGAGCTACAGTTCATCTTCAAGTTTGACACAATCAACTCAGGATTAAACAAAGACTGTGAATGGCTAGCTAACTACAAAAGCAGCTTCTCCTCTCTTGGTAGTCACACCTCCAGATCAGCTACTAGAAGTGGGCCTCATCCTCCCTGATTAGATCCACCTCGTCACCTCTAGCCTGATTCTGGCCTGCATATTTATACCTGCCTCTGGAAATTTCCACTACATGCATCTGATGAAGTGGGTCTTTGCCCACGAAAGCTTATGCTCCAACACTTCGGTTAGTCTATAAGGTGCCACAGGACTCCTCGCCACTTTTGCAGATTCAGACTAACACGGCTACCCCTCTGATACTTGACATCCATATTTGTGTTTACTGGCTTAAATTAAATGGTATGGAAAGATGTATCCACAAGACCAAGCTTGTATATAAGGGTTAATTACACTTTCAAACCATTTTTTTTAAGTTTTGGAAGGAGGGTTGCTACCTAGTCATTTAAGTAGAAGGTAAGGAAATAGAACTTTTGGCTAGACACTGACCACATTTTCAGTGGTGTTAATTCAGCGTGTCTTCCTTAAATCAGTGTTTCTATATATGAAAATAAGATCAGCATCTGTGTGGATTTGGGCAAATCATTTTAGCTCTGTGTTCATCTACTGTTCCATTTTTTAAATTAATATAAATACCACTCTTCTGCTTCACAGCAGTTTGGTTATCTTTAGATAACAGTTATTCCACAAATTAAGAAAAACCAAAGATTTATTACAAATATAAGACTGCCTGGAATTTTGTTTGTCAAAATTTTCATCCGAAACAGAACATTTGTTTTTGACTGAATAAAAAATTGCACGATAAAGTTTTTGATTTCCTTGAAATTTTTTGTTGATTGTCAACAAAAATTTTTCTTCAAAAAATACGCTTCTCAATTCTTTCATGTGTTCTCTGCATGTAAGAACCTATTCAGTAGGACTTATATGTGGAAAAACCGGCAGGGCTTTACCCATGAAAGTGCTAAATATATTAGGTGAAAGGGCTGGAGGATGTTTGGATTCACAACATTTGCAAACCTTTCCCCCCATACTAAATTCCTTACAGCCCTTCCCCAACCCTGACTTAAATAATTTAGATCTTTTGAGGAGTTCTGAGGGAAGTTTGGGGGCTGAAGGGATGTGTTGCTCAGGAATTAGATATCAAATATCTCAGCTAAACTGCAGGAGATGGTTCACGCCCGAAACAGCTGGTTTAACTACTGCAAGAAGCACCAAAATTCAGCCATTTCTGGGGTGAAACCCAGTCTCTCTTTAGGTCAAGAAAAGGAGAAAAGCACTGCAGCCAATGAAATGAGAGAATGAATCCATTCACCTTATTGAATTATAAAGAGTAAAAAGCAACCGATTCATAATCAAAACTTGGGAGAGGATGGTCTGCACACACCATAATCAGCTTTTTTGGTCAATTACTGTTGAACAGGAAAACACTATGACAAGATAGTATAGAGATACCAGATGGGATTTTCAAAAGCAACTAAGTGAATTAGGTGCCTAACTCCCAATGGCTTTCAATAGGGGATCTGGCACCTTACCTTATTTCTATCATAGTACTACATGGGAGCCATAGTCATGGACCAGGAGCACCCTACTTTTGATAAAGCAATTGAGACTCCATTTTACACCAAGTGCAGGCTATGTCTCTCAGGCTATGTCTAGACTGCAGGCTTCTTTTGGAAGAAGCTTTTCTGGAAGAGATCTTCCAGAAAAACTTCTTCCGAATGAGGGCGTCCACACTGCAAAAGTGCATTGAAAAAGCCATTCACTTTTTCGAAAGATAGCGTCCACACTGAATGGACGCTATCTCGCATTTAAGCTGTGATTACTATGGATGGAGTGGCCACCAGGGAAGAGGAAGTTACTCACCCTGTGCAGTAATGACATTTCTTCGAGTTGTGTGTCCCCGTAGGTGCTCCACTTCAGGTACTTCAGGTCCCGTCCCGGCACCGCAGGTCGGAGAGTTGTTAGCCGTAGTTCGGCCAGCCTGTGCATGCACGGGGCGCATGTTGTTCACGCACTTCTGAGCATGCGCGGGATCCGGCTCCCACCAGTTCCTCCTAATCGGGTCATTCCTGAAAAACACAAGAGGAAACTCCGAAGAAGGGAGGAGGGCAGGTCGTGGAGCACCTACGGGGACACACACCTCGAAGAAACGTCGTTATTGCACAGGGTGAGTAACTTCCTCTTCTTCTTTGGGTAGTGTCCCCGTAGGTGCTCCACTTCAGGTGAATTCAGAGCAGAAGCTGTGCGTATGGAGGTGGAATTGGAGTTACTGCTTTCTTGCTGTGCGTAGTACAGCGGAGGCTACTGCAGAGTCTCAAGCAATTGCATCGATAGTGTAATGCTTAGCAAATGTCATGTCTGATGACCACGTGGCTGTACGACGAATGTCCTGCATCGGAACGCCCCTAAGGAACGTGAGCGATGTTGCTGTCGCTCTAGTCGAGTGGGCCGTGAGTGAGCTTGGAGGAGGCTTGTTTCTTAAATTATAGCACTTTGTGATGCAGTTCACAATTAATTTGGAAATGCGTTGCGATGACAGTGGTTGTCCCTTTGTTCTTTCATCGGAACACAAAAGGAGGCGTTGAGTCTGACGGAAAGGACGAGTCCTTTCTAAGTAAAAAGCCAACACCCTGCGGACATCGAATGTGTGCAAGCGGGCCTCGTGGGACGAGGGGTGTGGCTTGGGACAGAATGTGGGGAGTATGATCGACTCATTAATATGGAACTCGGAGTTTACCTTAGGTAAAAACGATGGGTGAGGCCGAAGGATTACTCCCATGTTAGTAAATAGTGTGTATGGAGGG